>JAYKKT010000079.1:15897500-17280000 GCA_036023115.1 Brasenia schreberi | reverse complement strand
CCTAAACTGATGATTATATATATATATATAACAAGTGCACTGGGAGGTTGACTGGTTTTCGGTTGCCATAGCGATCAATTAATTGTGTATACCAGTAGCTTTGTCTTGATTGTAAATAATATCAGTGAATTGGCGTCCCAGAACAATCCATTCCCATCGAAGAATGTATCCTCATTTAGAAGATTTTCCTTATGCGGTCTTATTTGATTTGAAAATCAGAGGACCCCCTTTTGAGTAGTTGAAACAACCAACACAAGATTCCGAGGCTAGGACTCTCAGCTCAAAGCGTATCCTGGTTTTGACTTGCGCAGGCAGTACCACCAAAGAAAACCAAAACAGCGCGACTACTTATTTTAAACTTCTACCACTTCCCCGTCTTTTTAGGGTTTTTTTGCACACCACTTGTTCCATTGTTTGCGTCAAGGGTGAGCCCCTACAGGAGGGCACCCAGATACGGGCGACACAAGGTGCTTAGATGCGAAAGAACCGCTGCCAACGTTTCCTCCATGGGCCTACAATCACGTCCAGAGGTTGTTGGTGGTACCAAGAGGAACCTACAATAAATTATTAGAGCGCTGGAAATGGATGCTAATGGCGGGTTTTGTTGGTGAAAACCGTTATAAGCGGGTGGGATTCCTTTGTATCTTCGTTAATCTTCGAAGACTCCGGATGAGTTTGAGTTTTATCAAGTAGTTTGTGCCTGGACGCAATGGGTTATTTGTTGATTCGATTTTCTTCTGAAGAGGGCAAGAACGTGGTGCTGCGGAAGGGTGTTTGGAAGCTTGCAGGACGAACTCTGGTTGCGAGCATGTGGTACCCAGGAATGGTTGGCATTTAAATGTTACTTCAACAATGCCAATATGGGTATGCATCTAGAGCTATGGCATGAAGAAGGTTTCCTGGGTGTGGCAGAGTCTATGGATGGTTCCTTGCTGTTGGTCGATGAGCAAACCGAAAAACAGGAAAGGGCTCAGAGTTGCGAAGGAAGACCCAATTGATTGAATCAATTCCGTTAAGCATCAACGGTGAGCTGAAATGCAACATCACTGTTGAATATAAAGCGGGCATTTACTAGGGATTTCAAAACAAAATGTCTGCAGAGCAAATCTTCTGAAAGGAATTAATAACACAAATATAGTTTTGATTCTGCAGAAGCTGGGAAAGCACGACGGTATTGCACGTGCTCTCGAAAACTCTTGGTCAGGATCCAATTTATCGGACATGAATGATGGTGAGGATCCAATATATATATATCAGAGAGAGAGAGTACCACATTGTAACTGGTTCTTGACAGGAGTAACTGCTCCAAGAGCCCTCCAATCGATCGATGCCGGCGCAGACTGATAGTTCCCATATTTGAAGGCTCCTGAGTTGTTCCTTGGCGCATGGGGGTCAGGTTTGAAGCCAGTGTACAGCGACAAAAACTCTTGGTCGGTGAGGTCACCAAACGCGTTGAGTTCCAGCGTGTAAGAGGCGTTCTGCTTGTTAAACACATCAATGAACTTCACGTTGTCTATGAACGCGTCGAGGCGCTTCTTCATCTCTGCCTTGCTTCTTGAGACATTGTAGAAACGAATCCATCTTCGATAAAGATCCCACAAGGTGTTCCGATCTCTCAAATCGTCTTGATTAAAAGGAAAACTCTCGGTAACAACGACCAGGAATCCGATGGCAACCACAAGGAATGATAGAAATGCATGTTGCCTCTTCTGCATATCCGATTTTGGCCTGCGATATCCCCTACATATGCAACATAGAAAAGATCGAGACGACTTTAGAGAAAAGTTAGAACGATTCTTTAGAGGAATGAATGCATATAAGAAGATGAAGTGGGCTCTTAATATCACTATTAATTAGCTGTATCCCTTGATCAGAAGTTTGAAGTTTGAATACCACAAAGCGGGTCTGACGTTATTCTTCCGCTTTAACAAGAAAGAGATTAGAAAAACTGCAATGATGTGTTATTTTGATGTTTAGAAAACGAAGAATGATGTTAGTCAAGGTAACAAATAAGACCAAGCTTCCTCTGGCTTACATATTTAATTTGGGAAGTAGAACACCATGTCCCGCCCTTCGTCAACTATTTTGATATGAGCCAATAGTCACCCCATTGATTTTACGATCAAGATTGAATTTGGCTTAGACGTACTTTGAAAGATTAGAACGTTAATCTGATATGTTAAATGCCATAAGGCAACTAATAAAGATCAGCTGAACGTTAATGTGATTAGTTCAGCTGATTACATCAACTATTCTGAAAATCCATCACCTTATTCTAAAACTGGGGAAAGAAATGTTCACCCAAAAACTAGCAAGTCATGGGTTCTTTTAGGAAAAAGCAATAAGACTTCTGCGATGTCTATAGTTAACCGTTTTTCTATGTTTCTTGGCGAGGCACCCACATTGCCCTCTAATACTACAAGGATTAGAATGATTAGCAACGGATTCATCACAAATCCCTCGCCATATGTTTACCGAGGAATTGCAATGGTTCAGCGAGGGATGACCTCCGTTGCATGAATTTGGTTTCAATTTACGAAGGAAGAATCCATTGCAGATCCCTTTTCCTTTGCCGAACTCAATTACCCCGAGTTTCGTCGCAAATTATTGGCAGACGCTTCTGCTGCATTTCCTTTGCTACATCCCTTACAATACGCATTCTGCACGTCTTTCATGTAATTATATGTAACGCAGTCGCCATTCTTGGCAACCCACACAAAAATGGCTGGAGGGCCAATCCAGTCATTATCTATGGTGAGAGTTATGAAAAGGATGGCAGTAATAGCTCTAAAGTCCGAAACCGTCGGACCGTTACCAAATGACACAATAATAGTCCGGATGTAGTAGCTCTTGAGGAGGAAAGCCCAGTTGGATAAACCGGAAAGGAAGGAGCATACGCTTCTCTATAAATACAGAGCAACACAGGCAAATATACATCATCAGATACATCGGAATATCGATACTCAAACAACTTTACAGGAAAACCTCACTGAGAGGAAACCTCAAACACATAAACCACATATCTTTGTTCTTCCGCTGCAGGCGTACCTGAGAAGCAACACTGCTAGGAATCAAAGGTCAATGGAAAAGAGCCACAGGTAGACAAAAGCCGGAATCCGGCAAGAAGACAACCAGAAACGCAATATCTGGTATCAGGGCCTTATTTTTTACGCTGCAAATAGGTATGTGTTAGTCTACACAAAAAAAATAGGAAGAAGAGGAGAGCTTCCTGTTTTTTTTAGAAATTGCAAAGAACTATGTCTGAGTCGTGACAAGGCAGAGGAAAACCCTGTTTGAGTCAAGACAGGGCAGAGATGAGCCAGAAAAAAAAAATGTAGCAAAACAACGACAAAGGTTGTGGGTGGCCAAGGCCAATGGCAAAAAAACACCCGCAGGAGAACAACGTCAAAGGCCGCGAGTGACCAAAGGCAAAACGACACCCACAACAGAACATTGGCGAAGGCCACGGGTGACCAAAGATAAAGGACAACAACAACAGAACACTGACAAGGACCGCGGGTGGCTAAAAGGACACCCGCAGCAGAACAACGGCAAGGGCCACGGGTGGCCAAAAGGATAGCCATAGTAGAATAGCCGCAAGTGGCTAAGGACCAGGAGGCAGAATGGTCGAAACCAGTGGCAGAGGGTCGTAGGCCAAGAGACAAAACGTCGGGCCTTTCTCTCTCTGTGTGTTTTCCCGGTCACTCTCTCTCTTCTATGCTTTTATAGCTCCTAGAAACCGCTAAGCTGTTTCAAAAAACCGCGAGTGGAAACCGCCTCGAGCAGCAGACCAAAAAGTTGTGCTCCGATCGGTTTTTAAATTTTATAAGACTCTCACTCAACAAAATTACGAAAATATCCAGATATTTTCAGGTAAAATGTTGTTTTGCCCTTACTCAAGCAAAAAGTCGGTTCTACCCTCTAATAGTTTATAAAAATTATGAAATATTAGGCTATTGATTTACATTAATGCCCTTCCCGATTAAGTTTATTATAGTACTATCACTAAGTCAAAAGACAGATTTGTTCCTATCCTTTTGAAAAAATTTCAGATTCGGGTAAAATTACAAATTTACTCCCGATCAGTTACAAATTTTACAGAAATACCAAAAGTTAATTTTATTTTACTGTCCTTGGTCTTTTCTGAAAATTATAAAAGCGGATAGACAATTAAAATTACTATTTTACCCATGATATTTTTGAGAAATTATTAAAGGCAGAAACTTTTTGGGAAATTACAAAGTTATCCCAAGTTGTTTATATATTAGAAATGAGTTATTTTCAGCTCATTTTTGCGATATTCTGCATCATTCTAATCTGATTCATGCTATATGTGTTTTGTTGCTTGTTATATGTTTCCTTTTTAAACCGTCTAATTGTTATAATTGTTAAACACATAAAAATGAACTCTAGAATATGTGTATCGGAACTGGCAAAAACCAAAAAGTTAAACAGTCTGAACTTCTAAACATAAAAGAGAAGAATTCTGCTTGCTCTAACACTTGAAGGTGTTGAGTATGTCTTAAAGGAAACTATACGTCCACCACCACTAAACGCAACCGAGAAACAGATAAAAATGTATAAAACATTTTTAAGGGATGACACAATAGCAAGAACTGTTATGTTGATATACATGGAAGATGACTTGATTAGGGTCTTTGAAGAATACGAGACCGCAAAAGAGTTGTTCGACTCCATAACAGCCAAATATGATACAACTCTCAAATTACATGTTCAGTTGCTACTACAGAAATACAATTCCTTCAAGATGAAAGAAGGGGACAAGAACATGTAAACCACATATTGGTAATGGCTAGGGACCTAACTGTGGCAAAATCAGTCATCCCGGAACCGATGCAGATATCAACAATTTTGAATAGTCTTCGACCATCATAGAACATGGTCACCACTACCCTCAGATTAGGGTAAAAAATTAACCTTTCTGAATTTCCTCTAAAACTAGTAATAGACCAAGAACATATGAGTAAAAACAAGAAAGAAAAATTGTTAGTAGTATAAGATGAGATAGGTTTTGAAGGGATTACAATAGCAAAAGGGATTGCCGCAAAAGAAAATGTAGAGAAAACAACCCACAACGCGGACAATCAGAGAAGCAGAACATAATTTGTGTAATATCAGAATCTTTCTATGGATCACCTGATTACTGGTTGATGGATTGACTGTGGAACCACCAGACATATCTCGAAGACCAAGGAAGGGACAATGGATCTAAAGGAATAAAAACTAGGAGAACATCGGGTGTATATGGGAAATAATACTTTCTAAAATGTTTCGGGTACTGGGTCCTTTTGAAATTTTATAAAAGGCAAACCGATTGTACTAACTGATGTATTGATTGTACTATCTATAAGGCACAATATGGTTTCAGGCCTTGCCTTACTAAAGAAAGGTTTTGAAGCTAGATTTATTCCTCGAAAGGTAACTATGGGAAAAATGTAGAGAATATTATTCCTCGAAAGGTGATTGTATTGTCTAAATAAGCTGCTTCATACGTGATTTGAAGTTGAAAATAGTCGATAACACAGTTGTCATTTATTGTGACAACAATGCAGCAATTACTCTTATCAAGAGTAGAGCTGATTGCTCAAAGAGCAAGCATATAATGATTAAATACTACTATGTTCATGATATTGTTATGAGAAAGGAAATATCCATCTCATTCATGTCAACAAATGATATGTTGCAGACCCCTTGACTAAAGGCATTATAGAGAAGATTTTCTCAAAACATGTTGCGAATATGGGTTTGAGATATGTTTTATTGTTGTGTAGGTAAATAACCACACAACAGGTAGTGATTGCAATAGCAATCATGAAATGACATTACTAGGAAAACCCCACAAAAGTGAGAGGAAAACCAGTATGTCAATTCACTTGGCTTGAATGGCCAAGTGGGAGGCAGTGGCCATTCTCGGCAACCCAGCACAAAAACGACTAGACTGGTCATCCCACCATTATTTGTGATTAGGGTTACTGAAATGATGGCAGTAACGGTCATAAAGACCGAAACCGTCGGACTGTTACCAAATGACACGGTAACAATCTGGATATAGTGGCTCATGAGGAGTAACACCGATACTCAAACAGCTTCCCAGGGAAACCCCACTTTGAGGAAACCTCAAACAGATAAACCACCTACCTTTGTTCTTCCGCTGCAGGCATACCTGAGAAGCGACATCGCTAGGAACCGGAGGTCAACAGAGAAGAACCAGAGATCGACAGAAGCTGGAATCCGGCAAGAAGACAATGGAAACGCAACATTATAAGCAAACAAACTCATACCAAGAAATAACACAACAGTATTGCAAGGATTCAATAAATCATGTCAAATACATATCTTTGGATATTCCTCATAAGATAAGAGAATTCCACAATATCGTGTAAAACACGGACAAATTCAAAACTCAATTTGGCAACAAGTGCCATCAACCTGCTGTATATATGAATGTTCTACTAATGCGTCATCAAGAGTGTAGTACAATATTAATCGTGCATTGAAACTGCCACGGTTAAATAAATGAATAACTCAGAAATCTAAATTGAACGAAATCTTAGCGTCATGGTCAATGATCCAAACGGTATGTACCTATGGAATTTCCGTCAGCTACACAGCAGAGTATCTACACGAAAGAAAATAAGCAAAAACGATTAGATAGCTTCCCAGTTATCCGGTGTGCGGCGATTCTAGATTTAAATAGAGAAAATAGAGAAAACCAATAAATAAAGTTTAGGAACCAATAAATTGGATCTTTATTTCTATGGTGTCAATTGCTCCATCTTGCTCATGACTGAACATGATTATAGACCATCTTTCCATATGAAACCGAAAAAGAAGAATCTGGCTTCTCTTGATACAATAAGATTTTGGTACTTAGTGTGAGGTTCCTAATTTCTAAGAGAGCAATTAAGATAACATAATGCAGGAAGTACGTTCAGCTGACAGAGAATTTCAAGGAGAAAAGGTAGACTGGACAACAAACAAAGGGTTAAATAAGTGAAGAACTCGCCATTCGTTTATCATATGGTTTTAGATCAATCATAAGAATAAATCTGAGTTCTAGTTCAAATCTCAAAAGAGAATCTCATATTGTCAGCCAACTAAAAGTTTAAAGCCCCTAAAACTAGGAAATGCACGGGGAAAGAACAATCTCATAAAAAAAAGATAAGCTAACAAAGTTGGGAAGTATAATAATGTGAACACCTAGTGTTTTCAAATAAAGTGTTTTCTTGTTAATTAATCAATGAAGCTCAATTGGATTCAAGGTATTCAATAAGAGTATCCTGATTCAGAGTTTTATCATAGTTCGGGTCGCAATATGAGGTCCAAAATCCAATTTTAATCATTCTCAGTTGGGTTTGTGGATTCATATACAATTACATTGGGCACATCAATCCAACATTCATGTTTGTTTGGCATCGCCATTGAGGATTGAAGTTCGCTTACATCTAGATCAATTCCCAAATATCCAAATTACCCGAAAGGCACAAGTTTGAGAACAAGATACGGTACAAGGCATGACTCAGGACCAAGGTCCAAGGACCCGAGACATATCCCAATTTGGTACACCCAACAGATCGATGGAAATGGAAATAGCACAAGAAAACAAAAAAATAAAGAAAATGATGACAAACACATATAAAAGTTGGTTTTTCACTTGGTTTAGTAGCATACTGAAACAATATGCATATAAAGGGAGAAACCATGTCTTTTACGTTGTTTCAAGAATCTCCCTTCTGGTGGTTTCAAAATTGAAGAGACTGAAGGATGCCTGCAACAATTACGTTGCTGGTGAAATTACAGAAGACATGATGAAGAAACTAAAACAATGAACAGGGGAGGAAATTAAAAAACATTAACAATGAAGATGGTTTGCACAAACAATCTGCAAATGCGCAGATGGATCCACACAAATAATCTATAGATGAGCATATGGATTTAAAGAAAAGAATGAGAACAGGTTTGATGTTGATTCGGGGAGATTTTCTTCATTTATTTTCTGTTTCCGTAACCTATTGTGAGAATGAAAGTGAAGGCAGCCAAGCCAAGAAGCTCCAATGAGATTCATCTCTCTCTCTCTCTCTCATCATACACATGCCGAGAATCCGGTCGCTCCTGTTGGATTTAATGTTAATTAAGGTTAGGTTATTTAAACCATATGCATTAATAATATTTAATTCATGTTTTGCATTCCCTAATATTCAATTGATGCATCATTGATATATATGAGTCATAAATTGTAAAAGTGATATGTAAGAGACTTGTGTAAGTGAATACCAAGAGAAGACAAAGTTTAGTCCTATACTCAAGAATGAGACAAATGCACATTCTTTTAACATAGTTGGTAGCTTATAAACCATACTTCAAAGAGTTTGAATAGTACATGTTACACCACACACAGGCTTGGTCTTGGAAATTGTTTTTAGTTTATTTTTTTGTCAGTTGGATCGGATTCAGGATTCAGGATCCACCACATTATCTATAAATAAGTGATTAGGGCTCCCTAATATGGACTTCTTTATTAACACTCTCTCTACTCTTGCCTTTGTTTTCTGCGTCTTCCTGTGCCCATGGTGGACTCTTCGGTTGTGGTTGCCCCTGCTCTCCTTTCTCTCTGGCAAAGGTTATTGAGGCACAGCCGAAGACGACCTAAAGTAAGGTATGTGGCTTCTAGGTTGTGTGTGTTTTATCTTGTGAGGAAAGTGCATGTACCCATACATACTTATAGCAGGGTGATGATTTCTATAAGACAAGTCTGCTATACATAGAAGCTATCTTTTTTTATTATTGTTTGTTTGTGTTTCTATACGGTTTATTTATGACTTACTTTGGATCTACGACTATTATTGATTTCAGAATGTTTATGGTTGTTGCATATTAGTTTTTTATGCATGTAATCCTATGGTTATTTCTAACAATCTTAGAAAAGTCATCAATATCCGTAGTAAACATGTTTTTATCTACTAACCTTCGATCGAAGGTCAATTTGACCTTGATGTAGGAAAAGTTTTCTAGTCCTTACTTTAAACACTACCAGTAGTTTATGAAAATTTGGTTAACTATGTTAGGGTTGCAGATTTATATCGAGTCAGATTGTCTCCTACCCGATAATATTGACCTTGGAAGCTCGAATAAAATCATCGAGTGCAAGGAGAATAACACCCTATATCATTGTTGTATTTTGTTGGCACCATCAAATATTTTTTTTCACGTTTACAGTTTTTCCCTTCCATGATAGGGAAAGATATGTGCATTGCCTTTGATTGAAAATGTAATACTGAAGACTTCGATCTAGAAAAGTATTTTGTGACCAAGTTTTTTAAGTATCAAATGGTAGAGGGAGAATCTGTGATCATGATCTGAAAGAATCCAAAATGAAGCTTCTTGATAAGTTTATTGTTATGTATATTTTTGAGAAATTTCTTAAGTCTTAAGAGAGTTTTGGCCTCAATCTTAAGAATAAGAAGGGTAAGATGACCTCATGATAGACATATGAATAGAGAAAGAGCATAGAATTTAGAAACCATAGTACTCTTAGGGTAAATCTCACGATTGAAAGGAAATAACCTAATGATACTAAGGGAAAACATGCAAAGTATAAACCAAAGGTCAAGGTCTAAAAGAAACCTAAAAATAAACTGTGCTAGATTTGTGGTTAGGTTGGACATTGAGCAAGGAACTGTCCCTCAAAGAAAGTAAAAAAACCTATAGTCGCTAAAGGAGTTATGGTCAACTTAGTGACTACTACGCCTACTAGTAGTATTTATCTCTTAAACCCCACCTTCTTTCTATTTATGAGTCATAGTACAAGATTGCATACAATAGGGTTAATATGTACGTTTGTGCTGACCGATCTCTCTTTGTGTTTTACCAAGCCGTGTGCGGTAGAATTGTGACCTTAGAAAATCATTCGCTTGCTAAAGTCAAGGGCGAAGTTTCTTTCATGAAAGGTCTTAACTCTTTAAAGAGTTAGGCATATTCCAACGATTCACTACAATATCCTCAATGATCCTATCTTAATTAGGGAGGGGTTAAGGTTAGATTGCAAATGTAACAAAGTCATAATTACATGATGTAGTATAAGATGTTTCTTTGGGAAGGGCTATTTGTGTGATACAAAAGGTCTATTAAAAATTCATGTAGAACCAATTGTTGATTCTTATATGAATTTTAATGATAATAAATCTCTATTTTTTTTATTTTCTTCTTTTATATACAATATTGAATCATTTGATATATGACATGCTAGGTTGGGTGATGTAAACTTTGATTCCATAGAAAGAACAATGAACTTAAATCTTATTTCTAAGACTATTATAAATAGAAGACACTAATATGATATTTGTATGCAAGCGAGGCAACCTCAAAAATCTTTACATATGGTTAACAGGAAATCTAAAATCTTGGATTTGGTGCACACTGACATTTATGAATTAAATGGGATGACAACTAGGGATAATAAAGAATAGTTTCACGTTTATTGATGATTCCAGTAGATATTGTTATATTTACTTGATTAAAGTAAAGATGAAGATTTAAAAAGTTTAAAATATTAAAAATCAGGTATAAACCCAAATTGACAAAGTACTTAAACGATTAAGGTATGATAAGGAAGGAGAGTATACCTCAAACCTATTTTAACAATATTGTTAAAACAATGGTATTGTATGTGAGGTTACTATTATGTATTCTCTATAGTCTAATGGAATAGCTGAACGAAACAATAGAATCCTCTGTTGCTTAATATTTTATTTCAAAGTTCCGATTTACTTACCTACACAAGTTTTGGTAATGAGTGATGGATTTAACATTATGTATAAATGATAGATTACCAATATAAGAGTATACTTTGAGAAACTGGAAAATATTTGTGGGCACATGATAATTATCGGGCCCCAACCTTTTAACGCTTTAAATTTTGTTTCTAAAATAAGATTAAACTCTGCACGAAGGCAACGGCTCTCCAGCCTAGGGGCTTCGAGCACAAGTCAATGTCCGGGGCATGCATAGGCTTCGGCCATCCCATTGTACACCCTAACCCCCTCCCCACAAAGAAAGAAAAAGATGAGACTTTTTCACATTAGTTAGCCACCATATGAAATGTCATTTGAACCCCATAATCGAACTTGGGATCCGTTCGACACCTATGGTCAACTTCCTACAATTAACTTAAAGAATAGTTTTCAAAATCACCAACTAAATTTTCAATTAGATCTACGAATGACTGACAAACCTACTGCCGAAAGGAAATTGCATGATTAAGACCTAATCTACAGCTTCTATCGTTAGGAATGTCAATGGTTTTGGTCTTATAAAAAGCCTTCAACCGGCAACACCCATTTAATTCAATCTCCTAAGGATATATAAAGAAAACAATAAAATGAATCTGGAATTTGGTATACATGTATGTACCAGGGTGCCCATCAGCCCGATAATTTCAAAGTATTGATGACATTAATTACAAATGAGATATATCCGGGGAAATCTGGATCTTCATTTAGTATTGAAATTGATCTATTAATAATTGAGTAGGGAATCACTTGGTTGGTTCAAGTGGTTTAGCACTTGATCCCCTTAGACAAGGTCTCCAGCTCGATTCTTCTTTATGGAGCAAACCGGCACTCGGTCGTGTCTGAACTGACTTGTTCTGAGATGCACATCATGACATGGCTCTAGTACATGACTCCGAGCACGAAATTGCCACCAGGGCGCTCAACCAGTTGACATTATTGGTGTCAAATCAAGTGATGCTGAATCCAACTGTGTTCTTGGATTTGACGTGATAACCGAACTGCCTAGTTTACTCCAATATATATATATATATATATATATATATATATATATATATATATATATATATATATATATATATATATATATATATGTCACATAGGCGAGCAATATGTTGAAACGCACCTTAAATTGACATTTCTCTTTGCGATTCGGTTCTTCGGTCAGGTCGAGAGCTTCTCATATGGACCTGAGAATCTGATCGATGAGAAGCATCTTTGGGATCTGTACTTGAGATGGCAAAACTTTTATGACGTCTCAAGAAGCGCCATCGAGAAGACGAAGAGATTCGAAGTCTTCGTGAGTAACATTCGGTTCATCCATGACTTTACCAGCAAGAACGCTTCTTCCTACACGCTGCAGCTCAATGCCTTCGCCGACCTCATAGCCAAAGAGTTTATATCCCTCTGTGCTGGCTCCAAACCTCATCTCCTTGGCCCATCAAACGATACAGTTTTCTTCAGCACAAGGAATTCGCAGTCTCCACCTCCATCGGTTGATTGGAGACTTTCTGGGGCCGTAACTCCCGTTAAGGGGCAAGGACACTGTGGTAAGTCAACATGAACAACCTACCCGTTGATATGCTTACTTAGTATCTGCCATTCACATGAAAAGAAGATATAGACGGACCTGAGATGTTGTTGCAATCACCTTCAACTCGAACTTATTCTATAATGCACAACAGATTTGAAATTGATTGAAGCAGCCTTATATTGGAAATCCAGTAGTAGTCATCAATTGCTATGCGATGAGTGAACAATCAATTAACTAAGAAGTAAACTGCATTTCCGATCATAAATTGTTTTGTTCAAGCAGTGGATGGTGGTGGTTTCCGTGATACAGAATGATGCTTAATTTTAAAAGTCAAGCATATAAACCCATAATTCTGGCAAAGAATAACGGTTCACCGACGTCTTCATGATCAATTACTTCTCTTTAACATATATTGTCGTCTATGCCCGAAAGTGTGGTTTCTACGTTTCAGGATTATCAGACAGAGCTCGAGCATTTACTTGTATCTATGCTCTGGCTTTGGATTCAGGAAGCTGCTGGGCTTTTTCTGCAGTTGCTGCAATAGAGGGTTTACACAAGATCGAAACCGGATCACTTGTTTCCTTGTCGGAGCAGGAGTTAATTGATTGCGATTCCCTAGACGATGTTTGCAATGGAGGTTTGCCTGAGAATGCCTTCTCGTTTATCATATCAAATGGGGGAATAACAACGGAGTAGAGCTATTCTTACTGGGGATACAAGTCCAGATGCAACACCTGTAAGGTAATCATGCATTAGCTTTGGGCTACCCTCTTGCATGGCCAGGAGATGACTCTTTAGGTTTTATGGGTCTCGTTCGTGTCTGTCGTTCCTTTTATGTAAAAAAGGGGTTAGACAGAGCATGACTTCAATATTTTGGTCGACTTTGATCGGCCCACCAGTTCAAGTTTGTGCCCTATGTAGGTCATCTCGAATAAGGCCAGATTTTTATTCATTCTACTTTGTGTGGACAGTAACATAGACTTTTCAAGAGGAACACCCAATTACGTTGAACTTAACAATTGCTATGTGAGCCAAAAAGCCCATATACTAAGCCAACGATCTTACACTTAAATCCTTACGTTATCCAAGATCCACCATAGACTAAGTATCGGGAAAACTAATTATTCCAAGTTAACACATGAACTCTTTAGCATCCTCATGCTCCAACTTTGGCCACAGTTAGCAGCTTTAATTTTGAATCAGACGCATAATTTATAGATTCGATGATAAAAATCCGACTGTTTTTAATTCCGGTTAGCAACTATCTAACGTTATGTAATTTGAGAAACCGGATGTCTCCACCCTAGCTCATCTGTAATCTTCGCCCACCACAGAGATCTTAAATTTTAATGCCCTACTTTTGATCTGATATTTAAGATCATCTAATGCATGTTCTGTCTGCAGCTGGCATATCACGATGCAGCCATTCAGCAATATGAGTTCGTTTGTCCATATAATGACCAACATCTCATGGAACCAGTAGCAGATCGGCCCATATCAGTTCTTGTGGATGCAGGTCACTCTCTCTCTCTCTCTCTCTCTCTCTCTCTCTCTCTGTGTGTGTGTGTGTGTGTGTATGCTTGGGCGCGTTAGGGGTAAGATGGATCAGTGACATTTGCTGCATCCCTTGCACATCTCAACCGTAGAACATCAGAATGCTCCAAAAATTTCAAAACGCACCTAAAGGATTGGCAACATCCTTTGCACATCTGAACATCCCTTGTATATGAATGCACTTGCTAGGGCAAACCTTGACTTTTAAGTTATCTTTTTACTTACCTATCTATCTATCTATCTATCTCTCAATCTATAAGAAATTAGGATGTAGTCCCTACTCAAATACCTAGTGATGCTCAAAACCCTATACCCTATTTCGTCACCTTGTCCGCTTCAATCACAGGCCTCTGCCATCCACTACCTTTCACTACTTCCTATAAATCTCTTAATAATGCTGCAAGTTAAAATCATCCTTACAACTACTAAAACTATCTTAAAAACTTATTTATATAGGTAAGTGGTGTTGTGGTTTTTCAAGCAGTTTTGATGGAGAATCAAAGGTTTTGATAAGAGGTGTTGGGGAGTCATGAGAAAATAGTAAAAAATAGTGGAGGGTGGTGCTGGGTGGTTAAAGCGCTGCAACTGTGGATGAGCATGATTTAGTATTGATTAGTTGAATAAGGACTATAAATACAAAAGATCTCATCCATGGTTGAGACGATGCAAATTTGTATTGCTGCGATAACTAACTCAATTACTTCCATGATAACATAACGTTAGTGAATAAGAAATTTTATAATGCATTCAAACATTTATTTTCACGACTGTTCGATTTTATGCTTCACTCAAAACATTAACTCACCCGGCAGTGCTCTCGATTCACAAGAGCCAGGTAGTGAGTTCAATTTGTGGGACGTGCATACTTTACCTACTTTATTTATAATCATAGTTTTGTGACACAAGCATTCTTATAATTTGTTCCCAAGTGAATGGTCATGCTCTTATTTCATGGTTTTGGCAAAAATAACTTTCTTCAAATCATTGGGGAGTACTTCGCAATTTCGATTCCTTCTGTCTATGAAATGGAATATATATAAATATATTTATGAATAATTATAAATAAAACACACGGTGATAATCATCCATTTACAATACAAATCTGCTACATCACACAATAAAAAATGCCATATGATTCAACTTGCATTACCTGCATGATGGTTTATTTCCATAATATCAGTTTTAGAATCTCTAATTCCTAAGACGTAGAAGTGGGAAATAAGGCTGATTACTCGGGTTTGGATAAAAACGGGTTGACCCGGATCCGACTCAATTTACTGTTTGCTTCCATTTTGAAGACCCAGACAAAACCCACGTAGAGTTGTTCCAAATTCTACCTAGGTACAGCCCATACATAAAAATATACATATACATACACACGCATACAGTCTTATATATATCTATATATAATGTAAAATACACATGCTTATAAATACATTTACAATATCCATCTAATATACCTCAAGTCTCAGGTTTGGTTCAAGTCAAATCCGACTCAGGTGCCATAACTAGGTGGTTGGCTAGAAGTAGACATGTCCAGTTCCAGTTTGTCTGGAACCGAACTGCCGTAGGACCGGTTATGGTTTCAGAACTACCGGTTTCAAGGTGGTTCCAATTTTGGTTCCGAACCCTTGGCATGATTTAGAAACTTTTTGGGAGTTGCAACTCTCCACCGAAATAGAAGGACAGTGTGCTCTTTGGGAGTTGCAACTCTCCACCAACCACAATGGCAGGGAACGCCCTACCATTGTGCTATACGTCATTTTGTAAAAATAGGTTTTTTTAAAATATTTAAAAAATATATATCAGCAATTTGAAACCGCCGGTTTCCATTCTGATTTGGAACCGATTGACAAATACCACAAACCGTAACCGAACCGAAGTGTCCCTGGTTCCAGTTACCACCAGTTACGCGACCTGTGCCGTTCCAGTTCAAACCGTTGGACAGGTTCCAAAATGGTCTCGAAGTATATGGAGTTTTGACATGACAAATTCGGTGTTTAAAGTACTAGCTAATGTACCTATCAAGGGCCCTCAATCCTCGACATCAAGGGAAGCGTCCATAGCGTCTTAGAGATACCTTGCAGATAGTGGTGCCACATCCACCGCAAGAAAAAGAAAGAAAGAGATAATGATCTTTAACTTTTGATGTTTACATGCTTGCAGTTATATTATATGTTGTAATCTTAATTATAGGGTGTATACAAGGGGCCATGCGGAACGGATCTCAATCATGCAGTCACAATTGTTGGATATGGAACTACCGAGTCCGGAACTAAATATTGGATAGCAAAGAACTCACTCATGGCGGACTGCTTGGGGTGAGGATGGATATACTCGAATGCAACGTAAAATTGGGGACCCCGCGGGTCTATGTGGGATCGCGATACGGCCCACCGTCCCAGTGGCGAACGTACACCCATCCCAGGTAAGGCACTTAGCTTACTCAAAAATCTGAAAAGCATTGAGAATTAAGCAGCTCGAAGCTTTTCCTAAATGATATAGAGCCTCTCGTTAAGATTTGGAAAGAGAAGTTGTCTATAATTTAAAGAACTTCAAGCAAGCTCACCAAATTCGAATTGACACAAAGAAATCCATTTTTTTTCAGGGAGCTGGAGTCAGTTCTTCTCCCAGGCGGTGCCTCTTCTCCTTTCTTCTTTCTCTACGGGCTTTGTTGTGGATGCGATTCGTGTGGGTATGATGGTGATCCGTCGGAGACTATGTAAGGCAGGTTTTCGTTGAATGGTGGTGATTGCTGTTGAGAATTTGAAGAAATTTGGATGATTTCTGATTGAAACTTCGATTTAATGTGCTCGTGGATCATTGATAATCATGTGGTCACCTGCAAGCAAGGAAGGTCTGCTGTTAGTTAGTTTAAGGGGTTGGGAACAGCCTGGCGACTCCATTTTCATGTCGCGAGATGAAGAATATAGAGAAGGCTAAAAGAAAAAAAGTTGGCGGTAGGAAAATTCAAACCGACTGATCTCTTGAAGATCATTAGTTTGCTTTGGATCAACAACACCTTGGTTGGACGGGTCGTCTATAATGGAGGAGATCAATCAGGACTACTATTTTCGTTGGTGCAAGAGCACGGAGTCAGAATGATTCCATGGACAAGAGGATTTTGAACAGGCTAAGGCCATGTTAATGGAGGAAGAAGGATGGGTCGAGACGAGAGTAATTGGCCCAGGGCTTGTAGTGATCATTTCCAGCATGAGGCCATAAAAGCGAGCCATGTGTTTATGGATTTTCACATCAATCTTTGGAGGATTTTAACAGTTAGTCAATAACTAGCATCAACAACGACGCAGCCGCTGCCTCCCCTGGTCGTTCTCCACCTCCCACCACTCAAATTGCCCTGTCATAGGCCATCAGTCTCCCTGGTTCCAGCCTTACCAAGGCAGTGGACCTCCACCACTGACCGGCCAGAATCGGTGCCGCTCCCTGCCACCTCGCCTCCTATCACCGTGCTGCCTGTCTCTGACACTGCCATCAACAACCACTTCATCAACTCAACGTGTTTTCCTGTTCATTAAGCTGAACTGGACCCTGTTTCAAGAAGATCAAACACAGCTAACCCGAACCCATTCTATTTAAGCTAGTTGACTCAACCCGACCAAATTTAACACAGTCAATTTTCATTGGAACCCCACTCGATAAATATACAGTCAGGAGCTCATTCCGACGGTACCAATATTGGCAGCCGACTCAATTCGCGCAATTCAATCCCGACGGTATCAGTGGGGAATAACGGTGGAACAAAAACACAAAAAAATGAAGTCTATGTGGTGGAAACAACCAAAATATAAAGTCTATTTGTCATCTTATGTTTTTCATATTCTTAAAAGTTTCAATCATCCATCATAATCGAATTCAAAAGTTCAAAAAGTGTATATTTTCGATGTATGGTTGATTCTAATGTATAATTTCAAGGATGAGTAAAGAGGATTGCACGCCTGCATAAACAGCTCAACACACACATCCATTTTGGTCCTTCCCATGCTAAGTAGTGGAGGGGTGGCAATTTCATACCCATCCTGACTGTGCAATCCAAACCCAACCATGAAAATCATGGTCCTGGTTGGGTTTACCCAGTTGGGCTCGGGTCGGCTCAAAATCAAAGAGATATTCTCACTGGAACATGATCAGGCTCGTCACCTGATAAAAAAAATGGGTTGCATTCGCCGGACCGAGTTTTAAGCTGAACACAGAGTGAGCTGACCCGAACCCAAGCTGTAGTCGCCATTGTGCACAATCACGACACCTAAAACTCCATACTCGACTGGGTCAATTAGCATGTCTATCATGTTATTCTGCCACCCAAGATAACCACCATCATATATCATGTTATGATGTATCATGATACTATTTCTGTACATTTGACTCATCGAGAAAGTATATTTCCTTCATCATCGTCAACTACGACCATGTGCATAAGCCACCCACCATCATTCATCATAAGGCTAAATCAGAAATACTGCATGCCTTCATGATCATTGATCATCTGACTTCGAGATCCAAACA
Source organism: Brasenia schreberi (assembly GCA_036023115.1). Classification (NCBI taxonomy): domain Eukaryota; kingdom Viridiplantae; phylum Streptophyta; class Magnoliopsida; order Nymphaeales; family Cabombaceae; genus Brasenia; species Brasenia schreberi. Next base: position 17,261,580 of record JAYKKT010000079.1, on the reverse strand, counting down.
ATTACCATGATCATCATCATGATGCTTCTTCCATGTGTTGAGCGTTCCATCTATATTATCATAACAAGCTTGCGCAATGATCTGCTTCTGAACAATCAAATTTGGACTTTTAGTCTCGTATCGACAAAAGCACAGGCATGGGAAGAGCACAACAATATAAAATAAGGGAGAAATGAATGAACAAATCATACCTTTTTCGGCCTTTTGTTTAAGATTAAGTGTAGTATCTGTTCTTATCAGTTTAATATCTGATAGGCCACATGATATTAAGTAAATTATTTTGGGGGGTGTGTGTATTTTGTAGCTTGTTATCTGCCCTCTCAGGCGTCGCTCATGTGTTCCACTGTTGCATGGGTCTGGTTTACCCCTACCAAATAAAAAATATGTTTAATTCTGCTTTTATGCTAATCTAAATCCTAGTATGAATGGTCGGGGTTGAACCTTTACTCCAGGTTTCATTTACATGCTAATTAAACAACAGATTCAGTTCTTATGTTGATCCATGATTAGTGCGATCAAATACGATATTACTCAAAACGATTCAACCCTAAAATCTGATAAGCTTTCCCGAAAAGTATCTCTTGTTATGTTCTTTTATGCCAAAACAATTTAAAGAAAAAGAAAATCAGTTGAAATAGATGTATCCAATACGATTCAAACTGAGGTTTGCCTGAACCACATCCGAGTTGAAATCATTGGACCCTTTACTGTATTCGAGATCTAAAGCAGGTCTAAGACTGATAATCTCTACAAACATCTAAATCAAAATTGAATTTGAACTTGATCAGATAATGACATCTATACATAATAAAGTCTTCATGCGGAGTCCAATCAAATCAGAGTCTCACCTTCATCAGAGTTGATTTAGTTCTGATTGCAAATTAAACCCCAGACATTAACCATATCCTACTGAACTTGGGACAAGAGATATAGCTGTTTAAATAAGATGGTATGAATTATGACAACCTAAATCCGACCTTGACATGATGTTTGGCTCTTCATGTTACATTAAGCATATAGGTTTCGTTATAGTTATTTATGCAATTGAATTTATAGACGAGGCGATATAAAATATTCGACGCATCAAACTCCTAAAGGGATATGTTTGTGTGGCTTTTATGTGTTTTAGAACTCAGAGAGACATTCTTTCGGAAGGCATAAGATTGCTAATCGTCATATTAAATAACATCAATAAGCTTAACCATATTCTATGTTACTGTATGGCACCTTGAGGCACAATTAACATGCACTCGGAAAATCGGGGTAGAAAGACCCTTTTCTTTCAAGATGCCTTTTCAAAAGTTCAATATGTATTTAATAAAGCCATTTTACTTTATTAAAAGTTAATGAACATCTCTCAACAAATAAAAAGGCTTAAATGGAAAGCTCATGAAGAAAATCACAAAGAATAGAAAGCTTAGATATATAAACGAATTTACATATTAATGAACACCTATTAAAATGATGTCCTTTTCATTATTTTGTTTGGTTATAATAAACCAACAACGAACAAGAATGATTTACGATCTTCATCTTTGAATGAAAACTTACCTAGGAAGTAAGTTTCATGAAAAAAATGAAATGTTGTGGCTTCGATTCGAATCACAGATAAACTTACCATTGATTTAACCTAAGATCGAGCATGTTTTGAAAGTCTAATAGTTTACGGTCTCTGGCTTGTAATGGAGATGCCGTCGGTGGCAGATCTAGAAATTCATGTAGGGTGGGGAGACTACGGAGCAGTTTAGGGTGGGGCAAAGTATGTTTGAAGCTGACAGTATCATATGTAATGGAGACTCCTGAAAGGGCTTCAAGTGGACAGTATCATTTGGCTGTTATGAAATGTCAACAAGATCTAGATGAAATGATGATTTAACCTCTTGAATTCAGTTGTTACTCGAAAGACACTGGCAAGTTTGGTTAAGTGCAGAGATATGGAGGCTAAGACAATCGCATCTTCAATCACAAACCTTTAACTAAATCACATTAACATTATCAAATGCATTGGCTAAAGAACCGAAAAACACAAAGTCTGTAACTGATGATACCGTCAACTCAACTAATACTTTGTCTCAACCAAGTTGTCAAACAACTAATATAGGTTCCGTTGATGTTAGATTAGCGGATGCAAATATGGCTGACGGAATAAAGTCGACTATTGAATTAACTATAGATATAACATCAACTAATGATATAGAATTGACTATTGATATTGAATTTATAGACAATGAAGAATCAGTTACTGATGAATCTATCATTGATTTTGAGTCTAGTTATGATGATTTTATATAATTCTTAATTGATGAGGTCGTCGAAGCTTTAGTGATATACGACAACGAATAAGTCAGCAACGAATTTCACTTTGAGTTGCGCATCAACGAAATAATCGATTCCTTGTAAGGAGATCCCCGCCCCCCTCCCCAGATGATCACGCATGGTGAAACACAATTGAGTGATGACTCTTTGTGGTCAATTTGCTTTTTATTGAGACTGACAAAGGCGACTTTGTTGATTTTAAAATCATTTATCAATGAGAACATCAATTCCCTGCGTAATGCTGATAGTGTCACACAGTCGTTCTATGGCTTGGAAACTATCTCCAGAAGTTGTTGACTCAAAATAGACTATTGACGAACAGTCTACCATAAGCTCATCATCCATCACTCACGATAATGTACAATTGAAGAGTAACTCCTTATCATTCACTAACAAAACCATCAATTTCTTGTTGGATAACAATCATGTTGAGGAATTTCTTGTCAGTATACAGTTTATATAAAATAATGATACATGAAGAGTCATCGGTTCAACCAGTGTTTATGCGGGATGGATTTTGTTAATGACAACAAAAATCTGTTCGTGATCCATATTCACTTTGTATTGAGTTGGAAGAATTGATTGTTGGAATATAGTATATAATTGATAAATATTTTCAATAGATTGTTGACTCAAACTTGGCTGTCAAATGGCTTCACCATGCGAATACTGAATGTGCTACTAATGCTTACGTAGAATTGATTGATATGAATGGAAACAAACTATATCAGAGAACCGCAAATCATAATTTCTTAAGAAGAGGAAACAATTGATAAAATAAACCAGATGTTCGAGTCCATGACTTCGGAATTTCTAGTGCGAGATCAACATCATACGAAGGGAAAATCTAGAAACTGACTCATCCTTAGCTATAAAAAAGGTAGTTGCTCATCTTGAAAGGCGTGAGAAGATTGATCAATCACGAATTCAATCAACAACTTGTCTTTTTCTTTCTTTTCCTAGTTGTAGTTTACTGTTCTAGTTTTTTTCGTTATAGTTAACAAAATTTTCTTTTAATTCACTTTTGTATCCCTTATGAGTTGTCTTTTCAACTCAAAATTGCACAACATAACCACTGACATACCCCTTATTTTCCCTCTACTATAAGTTTCATCTTTCTCCATCAAGTTGTATAATCAAACTTACCACTGATTGACCCATCCAAAATCTCCTTTGAGTTTTGAAATTTGTCAAAAGTTCATATCTATGTGGATCCATCTGATTGTTGATTTTCCATAAATTTCATCTAATCTATATTCAATGGATCAAGAATCACATCAATCTAAGTTTGAACAACTGACATATATATATATATATATATATATATATATATATATATATATATATATATATAGGAGAGTTACATCCAAAACATGAGAGACTTTTGTCTCATATATATATATATATATGTGTGTGTGTGTGTGTGTGTGTGTGTGTGTGTGTGTGTGTGTGTAGGAGAGTTACATCCAAAACATGAGAGACTTTTGTCTCATATTTTCAATAAATAAAAAATTAAGCAAATTGAAGTTCAAACAGGAGAGTTACATCCAAAACAAATAGACCGTATGACGAGCCTGATGCCAAGTTACTCATTACATCACGATGAGATTAGAAAATTCACTAAAAAATCAATTATTTTAGAATTTATTATAGTTTTAGTTTGTGGACAACTCTACAGGTTTACTTCCTAATGTATCATTAATCCCATAATAAGAGTTGTATAGAGGGAAATACAATAAATATATTGTGATACAACTAAACTGTTTATGCCCAACTAGATTTCCATCTTGAGGTAACCTGAAATCAGGAAGGTTCACAATTTCTTACTCGATTTCAACGACCCAAAACCCAACAAAGGCTTCCAAAAGGCACCAACACATCTATCATTATCATTCTCTTTAAGCTACTTGGCTGGCTAATGGAAGCTTAGGGACCCGCAACTCACCTAATCTTCAATGAACTTGATGTTCCCTCTCGAAAGCAGAGATTTTCTCTCTTTGACACACCCACACCCGAACTACTCGTAGTAGCATGATCACCATGTCACTCATGGTGTTCATTCCAAATGCCACCTTTTTCGCATGCCCAGTGAGACTATCAGATTAGTTACAATGGATTATTATTATACAAAGGTGGATGGACAACCATTTCTTAATTTTCTTTTGGAATGAATCTTATGTTTAGGTGTCCGGGAACTGTAGGTTTGAATCTTAGAGGTCGAGAAGTTGACATGGATAGATCGTTTGGATTCTAACTGAACTTGAGAGCTTAGTCTATAGCTTTATCTTGATTGGTTATATGGATCCTAGTGGTTATATGGATCCTAGGTTTATCTTTGATGGATTTGAGTTTGATAAGTTCATCATAGACACCCTTTATGAGGTTAGACTCGAGCAAGGTAGTATTTTTATAAGTTTCTCAAAGGTAGGGATCTCATGTAACACTAGTATGGTTCGAAAATCAAAATGAGAGCTCTCAAGGATGAGCACAACTACAAATGCCTTATTGGATGGTTGCTTCATACATCATGACTCTCTACTAGGTTATGAAGGTGTATGCATCCTCACTCTTTCACATCACAGTACATGTAAGTATCGATTAAGGTGCTCACCAAATGAAAGAAGAATATTAAAATTTAAAGTAAACAAACAATTTGGTAGATTGATGGGTTTCATGAGGCATGCTAAAAGAGAATTGTACGCTGATTTTCAATTTCGATGAACCTCAACCCACGATATGATCCTATTGAAAAGAAAAAGAATGAAAAAAAATTAGGAAATAAGACTCAGAGGAAGATGTGAGCTCATATGATTCTTTTCTCCAAAGTTCTTCTTACTTCAACGAGTTAAGGTCAATCTTCAACACTAGCAAATTGTTTCATTTAGAGAAATCTAAATTTCTTAAATTGAATGTTTGAGTAAGCTTCAAGATATGTGATTTGCCACAAACCAATCGCCTAGGTTTTGGGTGAGGATACAAAGTTGATTTTGGGTTTTCGAGTGGGCAAAACTAGTTGAAATAGACTTTGGTTCTATCTATATGCCATTGGATTGGTCCCAACATAGACTTCAGAATGAGCTTTTTACAATGGATCAATTGGATCCAATCAAAGGGGTCTTCAGCTATGGTCAGATTATGTGCCTCGACATGGGTTGGAATTTGGCTTTTGATTGGACTTAGGGATCCAACTTAAAATCAGATCTTAAATCAAATAGGACCCAATTTAGAATGAATTTGGTTTGGATAAGAGTAGAAATTGGGTTTTGCGATGACGTTTTGGATATGGATGTAGCTTAGGTAAATTAGATTGGGTCAGGCTTTGGGTTGATGTGGTCGAATCGGATTTGGAAAAGCATGGGATCCAGTTTGCTAAACTAAATGGGTTGAAAAATCTGATCCAAAATGGTTGGACCGAGAGGAATGGATCCGATAGAAGGAGAAGATAGAAATGAGTCGGATAAAATGGATGTGGGATCCGATCTGAATTTCAAACAAAGTCTATGGAATATAGATCTAGGTCGGGTCTCATTAGCTGGACCCGATTTGGTCCAATCAACACTATCGCTAAGGCACGATCGACTCCATTCTGTTCATCAAAGGGGGAAAACGCATAGGCAGAGAGGGGGAGGGAAGAAAGGAGGGGAGTCCGACGGTTGACGGTGAGGCGATTGGGCGTGGTGGACGGCGGTTGCAGGTTGGTGAGGATATGGCGATGGTCAGCAACTTTCGACGGTGAGTATCTCTTTTGATGGCATTTCTGTGCTTTCTGTTTTGCAGATACACACCAAAGTGGCATTCAGGTCGATGAAGGAAATGATGGATTTTCAGACGGGTGGAAACGACTCTTATCCAACAATGCTCAAGATGCTTGATGAGAAGAGATGATGGAAAGATCCTTCACTTCAAATATGCGATTTTTAGCTCAGGAAAGAAATGATGGATGTATGGTTCAGCGTTGCCCTTTTATGGATGTCTTCAGCCGCGCTTTGTTTAATGCGTTCATACCAGGGATGTCTCTTCAGTTGGAGAATGTTGAAAAGAATTCTGCATATAGGTGGCTGAAGACAGCTCCGCGTGGGGTGAAGGCAATTGTGTTTCTACATCTTCTTGCTTGACTTTGTATATTGAGTTGCTTTACTGGCTTGAGATCTTTTGCACGTGTATTATGTCCAAGAGTTTCAAAGTGAAGTAGCAGCTCATGGTGCGTTATAATGTTCTTATTTATTCATGGATCTTTGATTAATGCGACATTAGTTAGTTTGTATAGATATGGAGCTTTGGAATCAATAAAATTCTATCGTTGCTCTCTCCATTTAATTTCTAAGGATTTTGAGATTTAAGACTTATGAAAATTTTAGATGTTTATACATTCTCAAAAGGTTGAATCGGTTGATAAATTTAACATAATACTCACTGCGACTTGAGGATTTTTTTAGCACAAAGTTGACATTGTAGAAAGATAAAGATCTAGTGGAGGATCTCACCTCCTTAATAACATGGACAATCTACTCCTTTTTGGCCGAATGATGGCCTACACCATAGGTTATCGATAAAATCTTATCGAAGATTTTCTAAATCAAGTCATTCAAGTACCTAGCTAAGCTAAAACCACATATACTAATGACAATATCTATAAAATCTTCTTAAATCGTTTATAAATCAGTCATTCGAGTACCCAGCTAAGCTATATATATATAATGGCAATACAAGTATTTTGGTTTTTAATGGAGGACTTATTTTAATCTTTGGCATTGTAGAGAGCAAAGTTTTAATGCTAAAGATTGCATGAGACCCAATGAACCAATTCCAAAGATATAATTACCCTCTTCCCAATATGGACCATTGAGAATATTTAATACAAAGAGTATGAACCATTGTGGAAACTAATGCGTTATCTTAGAAAAGTGTAGCGGGAATAAATTATTGGAGAAACCATGAAGCCATCCAAAGTGGTGGAGCATGAAGAATAACCGGAGAATCTAACCTACCCTAAGTTATAAAGGAAATGATTGCTCATACCATCGAATGTTAAGTGTGATGTCAAAAGGTCCTTTTCAATGGTTTAAATTTAGCTTGTGCATTTTCAAGAGTCAAGACTAATGAAAATCCTAAAATGATTATATTGTAGGAAATTTAGTAACTTTTGAATAATTATTTTTCATACAACAACTGGAAGGTTGAAGCCGAATGCACGACCCTCGATATCCAACTCATGGCTAAGTATTGTATAAACTAAAACAGCCAAACTATTAGACTTGAATTTTTTTACTTTATACAAAACATAAAGAATTGTACAAACTAAAACAAGCAAACTACTAGACTTGCAAAACATTGTTCTACACCTTTGTATAAAGACTATTTCTATTAATTTGTGTAAAAATTGGTACCTTGTGTGAAGCTTCAGTGAATTTGTAAAATGAGTGCATCTATACCCTCTCTATAAATTGTGACATGGTGCTCAAAAAAATTAATACCGCTGAATATTGTGTCGATGTCGAAAGGTCTTTTTCAATGGTCTAAATTTCACTTGCGTCATTGTCACGAGTACTTAGTGACGAAAATCTGAAAATGATTATATAGCAAGAAATTTAGCAACTTTTCACTAATTATTTTACAAGTTACAATTGGATGGTAAATGCCGAATGCATAGGCCCCAATATCGAACATTTGACTAATAGTTTTTGTCTTTTAGTTTATAAAATTCTTTATATCTTCTATAACATAATATTTTCTAAGTCTAATAGTTTGTCTGTTTTTGTTTATACAATACTTAGCCAAGAGTTGTATATCATGGGTTGTGCATTCAACTTTGACCTTCCAATTGTATCAAATAAACTAATTAGTCAAAAATTGCTAAATTTCCTACAATATAAATAAACCATTAAAAAGGACCTTTCAACATCGATACTCAACATTCAATGACATGTTTTTTTGGATAACCATCTCACAACTTAGAGAGAAGGTAGAGATGATTTCAATTTACGAGTTCACTCAAGCTTCAAACAAGGTACCAATATTTTCTTAATAGAAGTAGTCTTTATACATAAAGAATTATATAAACTAAAACACACAAACTATAAGACTTGCAAAACATTACTTTATACAATTGTATAAAGACTATTTTTATTAGTATCAGTAAAAATTGGCACCTCGTGTGATGCTTGAGTGAACTCATAAATTGTGTGCAACTATACCCTCTCTCTAAATTGTGACACGGTGTTCGAAAAAACTAATATTGTTCAATGTTGTGTCGATGTTGAAAGGTCATTTTGAATAATTTAAATTTCACTTGTGTCATTGTCATGAGTTTTGACTCACGAAAATTCTAAAATGATTACACACAGGAAATTTAGTAACTTTTCACTAATTATTTTGCATGGTACAATTAGAAGGTCAAAGCCGAATCCACAGGCCCCAGTTTCCCACATTTGACTAATAGTTTGCTTATTTTAGTGTATATAATACTTTATGTTTTGTATAAAGTAATATTTTTCAAGACTAATAGTTTGCTTGTTTTACTTTATACCCTTGAGTTGGATACTGGGGTAGTGCATTTAGCTTCGACCTTCTAGTTGTAACATACAAAATAATTACTCAAACATTGCTACCTCCAATATAATTATTTTAGTGTTTTTGTTGTCTTAACTCTTGAAAATGACAAAAGTTAAATTTAAACCACAGGAGAAGACCTTTCAACATCGACACTCAATACTTGATGGTATTAGTTTTTCTGAAAACCATCTCACAATTTGCATAGAGGGTACAAATACACTCAATTTGTGAGTTCACTTAGACTTCAAACAGGGTACCAATTCTCACATATGATTAATAGAAATAGTCTTTATACAATTGTATAAAATATTATTTTGCAAGCTTAATTGTTTGTGTGTTTTAGTTTATAGAATTCTTTATGTTTTGTTTAAAGTAATATTTTCAATTCTAATAGTTTGCCTTTATACAATACTTAGCCATGAGCTAGATATTAAAGGACCAATTTGGGATATAATATCTAGCTAGTCTCTCTTTGTCTCTCTCTCTCCCTCTCTCTCCTATGAACTCAATTTATGGAGAGGGTAGAGATGAACTTAATCTACTAGTTCACTCAAGCTTCAAATGAGGAACTAGCACTTTCACAAGATTAATAGTAGTCTTTATGCAACTGTATAAAACAATGTATGCAAGTCTAATCATTTGTTTGTTTTAGTTTATACAATTCTTTATATTTTGTATAAAGTAGATTTTTTTCAGTCTAATAGTTTGCCTCTTTTAGTTCATACAATACTTAGCCATGAGTTGGATAACAATGGAGGTGCATTCAACGTCAACGTTTCAGTTGTAGCATGCAAAATAATTACTCAAAAGTTGCTAAATTTCCTACAATATAATTATTTTACAATTTTTATTAGTCATTACTCTCGAAAACACACAAGTTAAATTTAAACCATTCAAAAGGACCTTTCGACATGGACACTAAACATTCAACAATATTAGTTTTTCTGAAAATCATCTTACAATTTATAGAGAGGGTACATATTCACTCAATTTATGAGTTCACTCAAGCTTTAAACATTATGTATTAAACATTCTTTTATACAATTGTATAAAGACTTTCAATTAATCTTGTGTAAGAATTAGTACCTTATTTGAAGCTTGAGTGAACTCGTAAATTGAGTGTGTCTCTACCCTCTCAATAAATTGTGAGATGGTTTTCAAAAAATTGACACCATCGAATGTTGAGTGCCAATGTCGAAAGGTCATTTTCAATGGTTTAAATTTAACATGTGCATTTTCAAGAGTTGTTACTAATGAAAATCTTAAAATGATTACATTAAAGAAAATTTAGTAACTTTTGAGTAATTATTTTGCATGCTACAATTAGAAGGTTGAAGCCGAATATATGACTCTCCATATCCAACTCGTGGCTAAGTATTATATAAACTAAAACAGGCAAACTATTATACTTAGAACATTTTACTTTATACAAAACATAAAGAATTGTGCAAACTAAAACGCATAGACTATTAGACCTGCAAAACATTACTTTATACAATTGTATAGAGACTATTTTTATTAGTCCGCATAAAAATTGGCACCTTGTGTGAAGATTGGGTAAACTCATAAATTGTGTGCATATATACCCTCTTTGTAAATTGGGACATGGTGCTCAAAAAACCTAATACTGTTGAATGTTGTGTCGTTGTCAAAAGGTCTTTTTGAATGGTTTAAATTTCACTTGTATTGTTGTCACGAGTTTTGGCCCATGAAAATCCTAAAATCATTATACACAGGAAATTTACTAATTTTTTCACTAATTTTTTTGCATGTTACAATTAGAATGTCAAAGTTGAATTCACAGGCCCAAGTTTCCCACATTTGACTAATAGTTTACTTGTTTTAGTGTATTCTTTATGTATTGTATAAAGTAATATTTTTCAAGTCTAATAGTTTGCTTGTTGTACTTTATACCCTTGAGTTGAATACTGGGGTCATGCATTTAGCTTCGACCTTCCAATTGTAACATGCAAAATAATTACTCAAAAGTTGCTACCTACAATGTAATCATTTTAGGATTTTTGTTAGTCATATCTCTTGAAAATGACACAAGTTAAATTTAAACAATAGGAGTGGACCTTTCGACATCGTCACTCATTAAACATTCTTTTATACAATTGTATAAAGACTTTCAATTAATGTAGTGTAAGAATTAGTACCTTGTTTGAAGCTTGAGTGAACTCATAAATTGAATGCGTCTTTACCCTCGTAGTAAATTATGAGATGGTTTTCAGAAAAACTAAAACCTTCAAATGTTCTTTGTTGATGTTGAAAGGTCCTTTCCAATGTTTTAAAATTAACCTATGCATTTTCGAGAGTTATGACTGATGAAAATCCTAAAATGATTACAATGCAGGAAATTTAGTAACTTTTAAGTAATTATTTTGCATGCTACAATTGGAAGGTTGAAGCCGAATACACAACCCTTGGTATCCAACTCATGGCTAAACATTGTATACTAAAATAGGAAAACTATTAAATGTGAAAATTTTTACTTTATACAAAACATAAAGAATTGTATAAACTAAAACACTCAAACTATTAGACTTGCAAAATATTTATTTATACATATTGTATAAAGACTATTTATATTAATCTTGTGTAATAACCGGTACCTTATTTGAAGCTTAAGTGAACTCATAAATTGAGTACATCTATACCTTCTTTATAAATTGTGAGATGGTTTTTGGAAAATTAATACCGCCAAATGTTGAGTATTGATATCAGAAAGTCTTTTTCATTGTTTTAAATTTAACTTGTGTCATTTCCAAGAGTTCTAACTCACAAAAATTCTCAAATGATTACATTGTAAGAAATTTAAAAACTTTTGACTAATTATTTTGCATGTTACAATTGAAAGGTCGAAGCCGAATGCATGGCCCCCGGTATCCAACTCATGACTAAGTATTGTGTAAACAAAAATATAGAAACTATTAGACTTGAAAATATTAGTTTATACAAAATATAATGAATTATACAAACTAAAACACCCAAACTATTAGACATGCAAAACTTTACTTCATATACAATTGACACCTTGTGTCAAGCTTGAGTGAACTCATAAATTATGTGCATCTATATGCTAACTGCAAATTGTGATATGTTGGTCGAAAAAACTAATAGTGTTTAATGTTGTGTTGATATCGAAAGGTCCTTTTGAATGATTTAAATTTCACTTGTGTTGTTATGATGAGTTCTAACCAACGAAAATCCTAAAATGATAACATACATTTGAAATTTAGCAATTTTTAACTAATTATTTTGCATATTACAAATGGAAGGTGAATGCATCGGCCCCACATTTGACTAATAGTTTGCTTGTTTTACTTTATATAGTGTTTAACCTTGAGTTGGATATTGGGGACCATGCATTCGGATTTGACCTTATTGATATCTTGTTTTAAGCTTGAGTGAACTCATAAATTGAGTGCATCTGTACCTTATGTATAAATTGTGAGATGGTTTTTGGAAAACTAATACCGTCAAATGTTGAGTATTGTCAAAAAGTCCTTTCAATGGTTTAAATTTTATGTGTCATTTTAAAGAGTTCTAACTCACAAAAATCCAAAAAAGATTACATTGCATGAAATTTAGGAACTTTGATGTAATTATTTTACATGTTGCAATATGAAGGTCGAATCCCAATGCATGGCCCCCCATAGGCTAAGTATTGGACTTGGAAAACATCACTTTACATGCAAACTATTAGACTTGGAAAACATCACTTTACACAAAACATAAAGAATTATGTAAACTAAAATACACAAACTATTAGATTTGTAAAATATTACTTTATACAATTGGCACCTTGTGTGAAGCTTGAGTAAACTCGTGAATTGAGTGCATCTATACTCTCTCTATAAATTATCACATGGTGTTTGAAGAAACTAATACCATTGAATATTGTGTCGATGTTGAAAGGTCCTTTTGAATGGTTTAAATTTCACTTGCGTCATTGTCACGAGTTCTAACTCATGAAAATCCAAAAATGATTACATGGAAAGAAATTTAGCAACTTTTCACTAATTATCTTACATGTTAGAATTGGAAGGTAAAAGTCTAATGCATGGCCCCCCGTATCCAATATTTGACTAATAGTTTGTGTGTTTTAGTTTATAAAATTCTTTATGTTTTAGTTCAAACTAGATACCATTTTTTACAAAATATTAAAAGAAATGGTCTTTATACAATGGTATAAAATAATATTTTCTAAGTCTAATAGTTGATGTGTTTTATAAAAAAATTTATGTTTTTTGTAAACTAATATTTTCAAAGTCTAATAGATTGCATGTTTTAGTTTGTACAATACTTAGCCTTGTGTTGGATATTGGGGGCCGTGCGTTCGGCTTCAACCTTTCATTTGTAACATGAAAATAATTAGTCAAAAGTTAATAAATTTCCAACAATGTAATATTTGTTGGATTTTCACGAGTTCACTCAAGATTCAAACAAGGTTCCAATTCTTACAAAAGATTAATAAAAACAGTATTTATACAATTGTACAAAATAATGCCTTGCAAGCCTAATAGTTTGTGTGTTTTAGTCTATACAATTTGTTATATTTTATATAAAGTAATATTTTCAAGTCTAATAGTTTGCATGTTTTTGTTTATACAATACTTCGCCATGAGTTGGGTATTGGGGATTGTGCATTCGGCTTCTACCTTCCAATTGTAACATGCAAAATAATTAGTCAAAAGTTGCTAAATTTCCTCTAATGTAATCATTTGAGGATTTCTTGTCTATCATAACTCATGAAAACGATACAAGTTTAAACCATTGAAAAGGACCTTTCTACATCAACGCTCAACATTAGATGATGTTAGTTTTTCAGAAAATCATCTCACAATTTATAGAGGGTACAAATACTCAATTTATGTGATCACTAAAGCTTCAAACTATATATCATTTTTTACACAAGATTAAAAGAAATGGTCTTTATACAATTGTAAAAAATAATATTTTTCAAGTCTAATAGTTCGTGTATTTTATACAACTCTTTATGTTTTGTGTAAAGTAGTATTTTTAAAGTCTAATAGGTTGCATGTTTTAGTTTGTAGAATACTTAGCCTTGAGTTGGATATTGGGGGCTATGCGTTCGGCTTCAACCTTCCAATTGTGACATGTAAAATAATTAGTCAAAAGTCACTAAATTTTCACCAATGTAATCATTGTTGGATTTTTGTTAGTAAAAACTCTCAAAAATGACATAAGTTAAATTAAAACCACTAGATAAGACCTTTCGACATCGACACTCAATATTCGATGGCATTAGTTTTTTTAAAAACTATCTCACAATTCTCAGAGGATGCAAATACGCTCAATTTATGACTTCACTGATACTTCAAACAATGTAACAATTCTTACACATGATTAATAGATAAAGTCTTTATATAATTGTATAAAATAATATTTTTTAAGCTTAATTCTTTGTGTGTTTTAGTTTATATAATTCTTTATATTTTGTATAAAGTAATATTTTTCAAGTCTAATAGTTTGCCTGTTTTACTTTATACCGTGCTTAACCTTGAGTTGGATATTATGGACCGTGCATTCGGCTTCGACCTTCCAGTTATAACGTGCTCAATATTAAGAACCGGTACCTTGTTTTAAGCTTGAGTGAACTCATAAATCGAGTGCATCTATACCTTCTCTATAAATTGTGAGATGGTTTTTGGAAAACTAATACCGTCAAATATTGAGTATCGATGTCAAGAAGTCATTTTCAATGGTTTAAATTTTACATTTGTCATTTTCAAGAGTTCTGCTTCATGAAAATACTAAATTGATTACATTGTGGAAAATTTAGCAACTTCTGAGTAATTATTTTGCATATTACAATTGAATGGTCGAAGCCCAGTGCATGGCCACCGATATACTACTGAAGGCTAAGCATTGTATAAACTAAAACATGCACACTATTAGACTTGGAAAATATCACTTTACACAACACTTAAAGAATTATATAAACTAAACACACAAACTACTAGACTTCCAAAATATTACTTTATACAATTGGCACCTTGTGTGAAGCTTGAGTGAACTCATAAATTGAGTGCTTATATACCCTCTCTATAAATTATGACATGGTGTTCGAAAAAATTAATACACTGAATATTGTATCGATGTCGAAAGGTCATTTTAAATGGTTTAAATTTCAGTTGTGTCATTGTCACGAGTTCTAACTCATGAAACTCCAAAAATGATTACATAGGAAGAAATTTAACAAATTTTCACTAATTATTTTACATGTTACAATTGAAAGGTAAAAGTCGAATGCGTGGGCCCCCGTAACCAACATTTGACTAATAGTTCGCGTTTTAGTTTATAAAATTCTTTATGTCTTGTATAACAAAATGTTTTCGAAGTCTAATAGTTTGTTTATTTTTGTTTATACAATACTTAGTCAAAAGTTGGATATCATAGGTCAGGCATTCAACTTTGGCCTTTCAATTGTATCAAACAAAATAATTAGTCAAAAGTTACTAAATTTTCTGCAATGTAATCATTTTAGTATTTTCTGCAATGTTATAACTCTTCCAAACAACACAAGTTAAATGTAAACCATTTAAAAGGACCTTTCCACAATGACACTCAAAATTCAACGGTATTAGTTTGTCAAAAAACAATCTCATAATTTACAGAGTATGATAGAGAAGCACCCAATTTACGAGTTCACTCAAGCTTCAAACAAGGTACAAATTCTTACAAAGATTAATGAAAACAACATTTATACAATATTACAAAATAATGCCTTCCAAGCCTAATAGTTTGTGTGTTTTAGTTTATACAATTCTTTATATTTTGTACAAAGTAATATTTTCAAGTCTAATAGTTTGCTTGTTTTGGTTTATACAATACTTAGCCATGAGTTGAGTATTGGGGGACATGCATTCGGCTTCGACCTTTCAATTGTAACATGCAAAATAATTAGTCAAAAGTTGCTAAATTTCCTCTCATGTAATCATTTGAGGATTTTTCAACTATCATAACTCATGAAAACAACACTAGTTCAAACCATTGAAAAGCACCTTTCAACATCAACAATCAACATTCGACGATATTAGTTTTTTAGAAAACCATCTCACAATTTATAAAGAGGGTATAAATACTCAATTTATGTGTTCACTAAAGCTTCAAAGTAGATACCATTTTTTACACAAGATTAAAATAAATGGTCTTTATATAATTGTAAAAAATAATATTTTCCAAATATAATAGTTTGTCTTTTATACAATTCTTTATGTTTTGTGTAAAGTAATATTTTCAAAGTCTAATAGGTTCTATGTTTTAGTTTGTAGAATACTTAGCTATGAGTTGGATATTGGGGGCCATGCATTCGACTTCAACGTTCCAATTGTAACATATAAAATAATTAGTCAAAAGTTACTAAATTTCCATCGGTGTAACTCTTGAAAATGATATAAGTTCAATTCAAGCCACTAGAGAGGACCTTTCGACATTGATACTCAATATTCTGTGGTATTAATTTTTTGGAAAACCATCTCACAATTCTTAGAGAGGATACAAATACGTTCAATTTTTGAGTTCATTGAGACTTCAAACAAGGTACCAGTTCTTACACATGATTAATAGAAAATTTCTTTATACAATTATATAAAATAATGTTTTGCAAGCTTAATTGTTTATGTGTTTTGATTTATACAATTCTTTATATTTTGCATAAAGTAATATTTTCAAGTCTAATAGTTTGGCCGTTGGGTATTGGGGGTCATGCATTAGGCTTCAACCTTCCAATTATAACATGCAAAATAATTAGTCAAGAGTTGCTAAATTTCCTACAGTATAATCATTTGAGGATTTTCGTCATTCAAAAACTCTTGAAAATGACACAAGTTAAATATAAACCATTGAAAATGACTTTTTGACATTGACACTCAACATTTGATGGTATTAGTTTTTTCAAAAACCATCTCATAATTTACGAAAAAGGGACTGATGCACTAAATTTATGAGTTCACTCAAGCTTCAAACAAGATACTAATTCTTACACAAGATTAATAGAAATAATCTTTATACAGTAATGTATAAAATATTGTTTTGTAAGTCTAATAGTTTGTGTGTTTTAGTTTATACAATTCTTTATATTTTATATAAAATAATATTTTCAAGTCTAATAGTTTGCCGGTTTTAGTTTATATAATACTTAGACATGAATTAGGTATCCATGGCGCTTCAAGCTTTCGATTGTAACATGTAAAATAATTAGTCAAAAGTTACTAAATTTCCTGTAATCTAATCATTTGAAGATTTTTGTCGATCAAAACTTGTGACAAGGACACAAGTTAAATTTAAATGAGAAGGATATTATCATTTTTTAAAAAGTGAAAAGCAAAACAAGGATGTTGATAATTGGCGCTCACTCAATTACCTATATAAATGCAGTATCTTGACCTCAGTAAGACGTATCAAAGTAAGCCTTCAAATCCCTTGCAATTCCTTTACCGACAACCCCTCCTTTCTTCACCAAAAGCTCCCTTCTGGTCAAAGTAAGCCTTCAAATCCCTTGCAATTCCATACAAATTGAGAGAGAGAGAGAGAAAAATAATCAACATGGGGAAGTGCCTTGCATTTGCATTGCTTCTCACCTTTCTGGGCATTGTTCGTGTTCATATATTTGCCTTTCATCCCGAGGATCTTGTTGATGAGAAACACCTCTTGGATCTTTATGGGAGGTGGCAAAAATTCTATAACATCACGAGAAGCAAAGAGGATTTTAAAATGATGCATTCAACAAGAAGAACGCTACGTACACTCTCCAACTCAATAAGTTTGGTGACCTCACCATTAAAGAGTTCTGTCGACCTACACCGGCTACAACCCTAGACTCCATGACCCCAAAGCCAATGCAACATCCTTTAATAGCAGTTATCAATCGGCACTGGCATCCGGCTACAACCCTGGACTCCATGACCCCAAAACACACAAACTATTAGACTTGAAAAATATCACTTTACACAAAACTGAAAGAATTATATAAATCTAAACACACAAACTATTAGACTTCCAAAATATTACTTTATACAATTGGTACCTTGTGTGACGCATGAGTGAACTCGTAAATTGAGTGCATCTATATCCTCTCTAAAAATTATGACATGGTGTTCGAAAATTTAATGTCGTTGAATATTGTGTCGAAGTCGAAAGGTGATTTTGAATGGTTTAAATTTCACTTGCGTCTTTGTCATGAGTTCTAAATTACGAAGATCCAAAAATTATTACATTGAAAGAAATTTAGCAACTTTTCACTAATTATTTTACATGTTACATTTGAAGGTAAAAGTTGAATGCATGGGCCCCCATATACAACATTTGGCTAATAGTTTATGTATTTTAAATTATAAAATTCTTTATGTCTTGTATAACAAAATATTTTCGAAGTCTAATAGTTTGTTTCTTTTCGTTTATACAATACTTAGCCAAGAGTTGTATATTATAGGTCATGCATTCAACTTCGGCCTTCCAATTGTATCCAACAAAATAATTAGTCAAAAGTTGCAAAATTTTCTGCAATGTAATCATTTTAGTATTTTCGCGAGTCATAACTCTTGAAAACAATACAAGTTAAATATAAACCATTGAAAAGGACTTTTCGACATCGCCACTCAAAATTCAATGATATGAGCTTTTCAAAAAACCATATCACAATTTATGGAGAGTGTATGGTAGAGAAGCACCCAATTTACGATTTCACTCAACCTTCAAAAGGTACCAATTCTTATGAAAGATTAATAAAAACAATATTTATACAATTGTACAACATAATGCCTTACAAGCCAAATTGTTTGTGTGTTTTAGTTTATACAATTTGTTATATTTGGTATAAAGTAATATTTTCAAGTCTAATGGTTTGCATGTTTTGGTTTATACAATACTTAGCCATGAGTTGGGTATTAGGGGCCGTGTATTTGGCTTCAACCTTCCAATTGTAATATGTAAAATATTTTGTCAAAAGTTGCTAAATTTCCTCCAATGTAATCATTTGAGGATTTTCGACTATCATAACTCATGAAACGACACAAGTTTAAACCATTGAAAAGGGCCTTTCAATATCAACACTCAACATTTGACAATATCAGTTTTTGAGAAAACCATCTCACAATTTATAGAGAGGGTACAAATACTCAATTTATGTGTTCACTAAAGCTTCAAACTAGATACCATTTTTTACACAAGATTAAAAGAAATGGTCTTTATACAATTATATAAAATAATATTTTCCTGGTCTAACAGTTCATGTCTTTTATACAATTCTTTATGTTTTGTGCAAAGTAATATTTTCAAAGTCTAATAGGTTCCATGTTTTAGTTTGTAGAATACTTAGCCTTGAGTTGGATACTGGGGCGTGCATTCGGCTTCAACCTTCCAATTGTAATATATAAATTATTTAGTCCAAAGTTACTAAATGACATAAGTTCAATTCAAACCACTAGGGAGGACCTTTCAACATCGACACTCAATATTTTGTGGTATCAATTTTTTAGAAAACCATCTCACAATTCTTAGAGGATACAAATAAGTTCAATTTTTTAGTTCACTCAGACTTCAAACAAGGTACCAGTTCTTACACATGATTAATAGAAAAAATATTTATACAATTCTATAAAATAATGTTTTGCAAGCTTAATTGTTTATGTGTTTTGATTTATACAATTCTTTATATTTTGCATAAAGTAATATTTTCAAGTCTAATAGTTTGGCTGTTGGGTATTGGAGGTCATACATTCGGCTTCGACCTTCCATTTATAACATACAAAATAATTAGTCAAGAGTTGCTAAATTTCCTACAGTGTAATCATTTGAGGATTTTCGTCATGCAAAACTCTTGAAAATGACACAAGTTAAATATAAACCATCGAAAAAGACTTTTTGACATTGACACTCAACATTTGACGGTGTTAAGTTTTTTCAAAAACCGTCTCACAATTTACAAAAAAAGGGATTGATGCACTCAATTTATGAGTTCACTCAAGTTTCAAACAAGATACTAATTCTTACACAAGATTAATAGATATAGTCTTTATACATTATGTATAAAATATTGTTTTTGCAAGTCTAATAGTTTGTGTGTTTTAGTTTATACAATTCTTTATGTTTTATATAAAATAATATTTTCAAGTCTAATAGTTTGACGGTTTTATCTTATATAATACTTAGACATGAATTAGGTATCCAGGGGCGGCTTCAAGCTTCCAGTTGTATCCGGGGGCGGCTTAAAGTCTAAACGAGAAGGATATTATCAGTTTTTAAAAAGTCAAAAGCAAAACAAGGATGTTGATACTTGGCGCTCACTCAATTGCCTATATAAACTCGGTATCTTGACCTCACTAAGACGTATCAAAGTAAGCCTTCAAATCCCTTGCAATTACTTTACAGCAGCCCCTCCTTTCTTCACCAAAAGCTAGTCATACAAATTGAGAGAGAGAGAGAGAGACAAATAATCTGCATGGGGAAGTGCTTTGTATTTGCATTGCTTCTCCCCTTTCTGGTCATTGTTCGTGTTCAGAGTTTTGCCTTTAGTCCCGAGGATCTTGTTGATGAGAAACACCTCTTGGATCTTTACGGGAGGTGGCAAAAATTCTACAACATCACGAGAAGCAAAGAGGAAGCGTCTTCGCGTTTCAAGGTGTTAACGCTACGTACACTCTTCAACTCAATAAGTTTGGTGACCTCACCATTAAAGAGTTCCTGTCGACCTACACCGGCTACAACCCTGGACTCCATGATCCCAACGCCAACGCAACATCCTTTAATAGCCGTTATCAATGGGCACCGGCATCCGTGGACTGGAGGCTTGCCGGAGCCGTAACTCCCGTTAAGGACCAGGGACAAACATGCCGTAAGTATTCATTACGGAAGAATTGCTAAAAAGAGCAGAGCATCAGCGAGCCAGGCCAAGCCAGTGCTCTCAACTTATCGTCTTTGCAATTAAAAATTATGAGTACAATCAAAACAATGATCTTCATAATGCATTCTTGATTCCTAAAAGTAAACTTTATGCGTCCAATTTGCATATCTTTCGATGGTATCCCCCAGATTTACATTAATCAAATACCAAAATGCAAAGACTAGGAATTGAAACATGTTGAGTTTCACTTTTCTCAAGAATGTTTGGAAGTAGATTTAGTTCATGTATAAAAATAAATTAAGCTGGCAAATTGATAAGACGTTAAAATATATATATATAGAGAGAGAGAATACATCATGGAACATACACAAATATTTACGTATTAGTAGGTCCATCTCCCACAATCTAACACTACCATCTCATTTCGAATAAGAGAGACTTACCAAATCTGTTTTCGATTCAGAACCGGGTAGCTGTTGGGCGTTCTCTGCGGTCGCGGCAATAGAGGGTCTTAACCAGATCCAGACAGGAACATTGCTTTCCTTGTCCGAGCAAGAGTTGGTTGACTGTGATCCTTATGACAGTGGATGCAATGGAGGTTTCCCGGAAAACGCTTTCCGGTTTGTGGGAGAGAATGGAGGGATTACGACGGAGTACGACTATCCTTATCTTGGCTATCAGTATTCGTGTGACACAACTAAGGTTGCGTTCGGTCCTTCCCTTCTAGACATCTGAATTCCATCTCCTGCAGCATATAGTTGCATTACTGAATCGTAAATGCATGTATGCATGCATGCTCTCTCTAGGCTAACTTGCTGCTTCATTTTTAATTTACGGGTGCAGCTCGGAAACCACGCCATGTCATTCAAAGTTATGGTTCGGTGTACTCATATGATGAGACGATCTTGGCGGAAGCTGTGGCAGATCGACCCGTATCAGTTGGTATTGATGCAAGTGATGGAACGTTTATGTACTACTCTTCGGTCTGCTCTCTTTCTCTTAATCTCTTTCTCGCCGAATCTTCGTTTGTATATACGTAGATAATAAGTATATAATATGCAATGAAATCGGCTATTAGATAGGTATAGGGTAGGGGCTCTCAATTTGCTATGTCATGGAAAGTTATTGACTTCCCTGGGACTTGATCACATTTTATCGAATTAAAAAGCTAACCTTTGTGCTTGGGTGCAGTCGAACCCTGTATCGTTACCAGCTAGCGCAAAATAGGTTTCACTCCGAAACTTACAAGCCTTGAGTCTTTCTTTGTCAACGAATCGCATTATATGTTCAATGTATTTGATGCTTATGCAAACCATGAGCTGATATTTGCTTAGGGAATCGCATTATACTTGGTGAAAACTAGAATACCTAATTGGTTACTCCTCGTCATCAATGCCAAATGAACATCCACAGGGGAAAAAGAAAGCTTGCTTCGTGTTTCCGTGAACTCCGATTATGAAATCCGTCTTACTAAATTGTCTCCTTAATCAATCATAGGGTGTTTATGAAGGGCCTTGTGGAACAAATCTCGATCATGCAGTCACAATAGTCGGATACGACACAACCTCAGATGGAATCGATTACTGGATAGTGAAGAACTCTTGGAGTACTTCATGGGGTGAGGATGGTTACATCAGAATGCGGCGCAACATTGCTGATCCTGCTGGTCTGTGCGGGATTGCCATCAACCCCGTTGTTCCCGTATAAACCATGCTTTTGCATATGATAACAGATGCTTTCCCTTACTAAATCGTCTTTGAACAAACATACATGATGTTTCTGCGTGTATGGATTGACTATGTATGTGTGTTACGTGAATAAAGCTCTCCTACAGCGACGGGCAACTCAATTATGACTATAGTTGGTGTGTACTACGGTGCAGAAGGAATGCTAGACCAATATGGCAAGGGGAAGGAAGTTGGATTGCTGCCGGGGCTAACATGCGTGGACGTGAGACAAAACAGATTGAATTTGGATTCGAACTAGTTCAACTACAAGGGGAAGGGGTTTCGGTTGGGAATGATGCAATGAGGCTTCGGCATGAAGGAGTTTCGATAGGGATAGAATATTTGTCCTGGATCTGCTCACGTTAACCGTTTCAACGGCTGCCCTGTAGATGCTGAGAGAAGGTAAAGATAGGGATGGAAGGTAGTGGCCCTCAACCAGCGAGGTGAAGCTGGAGGGGATTAAGAAACCGATTAGGGATAGAATATTTGATCCGGATCTCTCTCTCTCTCTCGTTCTCTCTCTCTCTCTCTCGGCCCGAGGAATCTCGCACACACTCGAGGTTTATGAAAACAAAGAATCCACCATATAATCCACCCCGTCTACATTGGAAAAAGGTCCAGTTGTTGTTGTATCCAAATAATCAAATTGATAATTTATATAGGGATAGTTATAACTGACAAAGATGGGACGATTCAGATGATAAAGTAGATTTGAGAATGGATGTGTTTTGAGCATTTACGGCACACACCACTCTCTCTCTCTCTCTCTCTCTCTCTCTCTCTCTATATATATATATATATATATACACGCTCTATCAAGTGTATTGCACAATCAAATTTGATTTTTATGATAAATCAAAGCATTCATGTTTCCATGGATGCCGATTGATAACTGCTCTTAAAGGATGTCGCATTAGATATGGGGTCATGGAGTCCGGGTGGGGTGTAGGTGGACAGGAACTCTTAATGGTGAGGTCACCAAACGCATTGAGTTGGAGAGTGTACATAGAAGCAATAAAGGAAATGCAAGACTTTGAACACGAACTAACCAGAATAATAAGAAGCAATGCAAATGCATGGCACTTCCCCATGCTATTTGTTTCTCTCTCAATTTGTATGGCTAGCATTTGGTGAAGAAAGGAGAGAGATTTGAAGGCTTCCTTGATATACCTTACAAAGGTCAAGATAATGGGTTTATATAGCAAATTGAGTGAGCGCCAACTATCAACATCCTTGTTCATACACATGATCGATCGAGGATTGCATCTCCTTTTGGTGAAGAAAGGAGGGGTTGGCTGTAAAGGAAATTTAACATGTAATTTTCACGAGTTCCCACCGATGATAATCCCCAAATGTTGGATTGTAGAAAATTTAGAAACTTTTGACTAATTATGTTGCATGCTAGAATTAGAAGGTCGAAGCCGAAGGCACAACCCCTCAACATCCGAATCATGGCTAAGAATTGTATAAACTACAACAAACAAACTACTAGACTTGCAAGACATTATTTTATAAATTGTATAAAGACTATTTTTAAATCTTGTGTAAGAATGGGTACCTTGAGTGAACTCGTAAATTGTGTGCATCTCTACCTTCTCAATAAATTGTGAGATATTTTTTTAAAAACTAATACCATCGAATGTTAGTGTCGATGTCAAAAGGTCCTTTTCAATGGTATAAATTTAGCTTGTTCATTTTCAAGAGTTATTACGAATGAAAATCCTAAAATGATTAAATTGTAGGAAACTTAGCAACGTTTGAGTAATTATTTTGCACGTTACAATTGAATGTCAAAGCCGAATGCACACCCTCATATCTATCTCATGGCTAAGTATTGTATAAACTAAAACAACCAAACTATTAGACTTGAAAAAATTTACTTTATATGCATGGACCCCTGTATCCAACATTTGACTATTAGTTTGTGTGTTTTAGTTTATATAATACTTGGACATGAATTACGTATCTGGGGCGACTTCAAGCTTCCAATTGTAACATGTAAAATAATTAGTCAAAAATAACTAAATTTGCTGCAATCTAATCATTTTAAGATTTTTGTCAGTCAAAACTTGTGACAACGACACAAGTTAAATTTAAACGAGAAGCATATCATCATTTTTTTAAGAGTCAAAAGCAAAACAAGGATGTTAATAATTGGCGCTCACTCAATTGCCTATATAAACTCAGTATCTTGACCTCAGAACGACTATCAAAGTAAGCCTTCAAATCCCTTGCAATTCCTTTACAGACAACCCCTCCTTTCTTCACCAAAAGCTCCTTTCTTCACCAAAAGCTAGCCATACAAATTGAGAGAGAGAGAGAGACAAATAATCATTATGGGGAAGTGCCTCGCATTTGCATTGCTTCTCACCTTTGTGGTCATTGTTCCTGTTCAGAGTTTTGCCTTTCGTCCCGAGGATCTTTTTGATGAGAAACACCTCTTGGATCTTTACGGAAGGTGGCAAAAATTCTATAACATCACGAGAAGCAAAGAGGACGCGGCTTCGCGTTTCAAGGTGTTTGTAGACAATGTTCATTTTGTTGATGCATTCAACAAGAAAAACGTTACGTACACTCTCCAACTCAATAAGTTTGGTGACCTCACCATTAAAGAGTTCCTGTCGACCTACATCGGCTACAACCCTGGACTCCATGACCCCAAAGCCTACGCAACATCCTTTATGAGCCGTTAACAATCGGCACCGGCTGGAGGCTTGCCGGAGTCGTAACTCCCATCAAGGAGCAGCGACAAACATGCCGTAAGTATTCATTAGGGAAGAATTGCTAAAAAGAGGACAGCATCAGCGAGCCAAGCCAAGCCAGTACTCTTAACTTAAATGAATTCCATCTCCTGCAGCATATAGTTGCATTGCTGAATCGTAAATGCATGCATGCATGCATGCTCTCTCTAGGCTAACCTGCTGCTTCATTTTTAATTTACGTGTACAGCTCGGAAACCACGCCGCTGTCATTCAAGCTTATGGTTCGGTGTACACTTACGTTGAGACGATCTTGGCGGAAGCTGTTGCAGATCGGCCCGTATCCGTTATTATTGATGCAAGTGATGGAACGTTTGTGAACTACGCTTCGGTTTGCTCTCCTTTTTTCTCGGCTCTCTCTCTTTCTCGCCGAATCTTCGTTTGTATATACGTACATAAGTATATAGATATGCAATGGAATCGGCTATTAGATAGGTATAGGGTAGGGGCTCTCAACTCGCTGTAAATCATGGAAAGTTATTGATTTCCCTGGGACTTGATCACATTTTATTGAATTAAAAAGCCAACCTTTGTGCTTGGATGCAGTCGAACCCTGTATCGTTTCCAGCTAGCGCAAAATAGGTTTCACTCCGAAACTTACAAGCCTTGAGTCTTTCTTTGTCAACGAATCGCATTATATGTTCAATGTATTTGATGCTTATGCAAACCATGAGTTTGATATCTGCTTGGGGAATCGCATTATACTTGGTGAAAAGCTAGAATACCTAATTGGTTGCTCCTCCTCGTCAATGCTAAATGAACATCCCCAGGGGAAAAAGAAAGCTTGCTTCGTGTTTCCGTGAACTCAGATTATGAAATTCGTCTTACTAAATTGTCTCCTGAATCAATCATAGGGTGTTTATGAAGGGCCTTGTGGAACAAATCTCGATCATGCAGTCACAATAGTGGGATACGACACAACCTCAGATGGAATCGATTACTGGATAGTGAAGAACTCTTGGCGTACCTCATGGGGTGAGGGTGGATACATCAGAATGCGGCGCAACATTGCTGATCCTGCTGGTCTGTGCGGGATCGCCACCAGGGCCGTTGTTCCCGTATAAACCATGCTTTTGCATATGATAACAGATGCTTTCCCTTACTAAATCGTGCTTGAACAAACATACATGATGTTTCTGTGTGTATGGATTGCCTATGATGTGTGTTACGTGAATAAAGCCCTCCTACAGCGACGGGCAACTCTTGGTGTTTTATACAGTGCTGTATCTCGATAATGAGATTTGAGTGGGATGTTTGAGAATGAGTTTATTCGAAATATGGCCTTAAGTGTCTCATCTCGCGGTACTTTTTTAGTTAGAGAGAAACCCATCGAAAAAGCAAGGATAATGTTTAACATTATATTGTTAGCATGTTGTTTTGCTGTCAATGCATGCAGACCCCCTACGATATACACACCCCATGGTATTGAACTCATGACCTTCAATTTGAAAGTTCTTTTGAGTCATCTCTTTTGGAGGAATTTAGGATAAGTCGAGGCATTGAGTTCTTGGAACTTTTTCTTCTTTTTTAACCATGTAAAAGTACGAGTACAGTGAGAGAACAGAGATTTATGTGATCAATGAATTCCCAGCGGAATGATGTGGAATCGAGACCCTGTTGAATGGAACCTTTTTCATCTCTTGATACTTGATAGAGTGTATTGGGGATGCTGTACCAATATGGGAAGGGGAAGGAAGTTGGATTGCTGCCGGGGCTAACATGTGTGCACGGGAGACAGAACAGATTGAATTTGGATTCGAACTAGTTCAACTACAAGAGGAAGGGGTTTGGGTCGGGATGGATGCAATGAGGGTTGGGTATGAAGGAGTTTCGATAGGGATAGAATATTTGGCCCGGATCTGCTCACGTTAACCATTTCAACGGCTGCCTTATAGATGCTGAGAGAAGTGCTTTCCTCCGGGTGGTAGTGGCGCTCAGCCAGCGAGGTGAAGCTGGGGGGCGGGGATTATGGCACCGATTAGGGATAGAATATTTGGCCCGGATCTCTCTCTCTCTCTCTCTCTCTCTCTCTCTCTCTCTCTCTCTCTCTCTCTCTCCTATCAACCCGTGGAATCCCGCACACGATCGAGGTTTATGAAAACAAAGAATCCACCATATAGTCCACCCCGCATAGAATGGAAAAAGGTCTAGTTTGTTTTACAGATTAAACAGGTATGATATCCAAATAATCAAATTGGTAATCTAGTTTCTTGGATTTGTGCTGGGTTCAAATTTAAGTCTTGGTTTGGGTTTTCCCATATATTTAAGTGTCATCCAAACCAATAACATGCCTAGTTTTGTGCATTAAATCATCTACAATTATGTGTATGTATATATCGGTAATCTAGTTTCTCGGATTTGTGCTGGGTTCAAATTTAAGTCTTGGTTTGGGTTTTCTCATATATTTAAGGGACGTCTAATCCAATAGCGTACCTAGTTTTGTGCATTATATCATCTACAAAGTATGTGTATGTGTATATATCTATATACATATATATATATATATAGCAAATACAATTAGCAGGGATCCAATCGATTCAGGCTAACGGTGAGAGAGAGAGAGCTTGTCCAAAATCCACAAATAATCGTGCTAAAGTCCATAACAAGTAATCATTACATTGTATTAGATTAAAAAGCAAGATTTTCGTGTTTTGCTTTTCATCTCTCTCTTTTGATTAGATGGGTATGATTATTGACGAGAATTTAGCATGATTGTTTGTCCGCATATTCTATAGGCTCTCTGCATATAAATATATTTATGTCGCAGCATCCCTGCATAGGACATATTGAGAGGCCATATGGAACAAATACGTATCATCTATTTGGAATCGCCATAAGATTCATGCGCCCATATAAAGTATGCGCAAAAGTGAAATCCATCATATAATTGTTTGAATATCTTTCGCTCTATCAAAACAATTAAAAAGAAAGAAACAATACATATATATATATATATATATATATATATATATATGATAAAATAGTTTGGAATTTTCAACGTTCAAGACCCTACAAGAACATCAAGGTAGCTTCATTTTTCTACTCTGCCTCTCTCTCTCTCTCTCTCTCTCTCTCTATCTATATATATATATATAACGTCCAACCCGAAGGTTCTCTTTTGTCAAACCCTAGGAGAGACAGGGCACCTTGTGCTGTTTAATTAGAGTTCAAGTTTGGAAACTACGGAATTAGTTACTACTTGGCCATCGTACACGCATCAGCTAGCACATTGAAAATGAAATGAGCAGCATATAATTGGGTTTAAGAACCTCAATAAGTGACTTCAGAGACATTCAGTACACTACTATTATTTCCAAACCATAATTCCAACTACTACAAACTTATTGAAGATGTCTAAGTGATCTGCTACGCCAAACTATCATACTCAATCATACAATCATTCTTCCTTTTTAACGGACTTCTCATAATGAGAGTGAGTTCATATCTAGAGCTCATCTTTGAGATTGTCACTTGCAGAACCCTTGGTAGGATAGACTGCATATGAGGCTATCCCACAAAGTCCCTCGGCTTGTGATACATCTCTTTGCATCCTGATATAACCACTCTCTCCCCAACCTGCTCCCCATGAATTCTTGACGATCCAATAATTGTTCCCATCTGGGTCAGTGTCATATCCAACGGCTGCGACTCCATGATCAAGCTCGGTGCCACATGGTCCGGTAAAGACACCCTGCCATGGTTCGTGCACACATTAGAAATTCAATTCTAATTACTTTTAAACAATAAAAAACACACATTTCGTTCGAAATTGCTTTCCCTAAGCCTCTTCCAATTCATTTCTTCCGGCACAATGAGCATTTCCGGTTCTTTGTGAGGAAAGCATGAATGAGCAAGAATAGAAATGTTTTCAAAAGTTAAATTCTTAGAGCAATGTGGACACTAAAATTCAACAATTATTGGAAACTCAAAAAGTGGAATTAAATTGGGTAGAGATCGATCTACCTCGCTGTAGAATTGGAAAGCTGTGCCGCTAGCTTCAATGGCGACCGAGACGGGTTGCTGGGCTACTGCTTCCTTCAAAGCTGTCTCATTGTTGGTGGGGACACTCACATATCCATCGATGGTGGCGTCATGGATTTTCAACTATAAAAACACAAACACAAAAATAAAAATGTCAAATGATTATAAGAAAACTAAAAAGAAAATATCGCATGAAATTATATGTAATTATAATATTTTATTATTATTTAATTAGCCTTTTATATGCCAAATCAAATTATGAAAGCCAAACATACCCAAATAACGTCAGAACTACATACCTTAGATGTCATACAACTGCCTTGGTTTCCCGTGTAAGGATACTTATCATAGGAAACGATTCCTCCATTTTTAATCACAAACTCGAAGGCGTTGGCCATCAAGCCACCATTGCAGCCATTGTCTGTTGTATCACAATCAACCAGCTCTTGCTCTGATAAGGAAATCAATTTGTTGGTCTTGATGGCTGTTATCCCTTCGATTGCAACATTAGTCGAAAATGACCAGCAGCTACCTGCAGGGTCCATTAATCAACGTAATCAATTGTGTCGTCAGAGCATCTACCAAGTTAAGGACAGATTATTTTACTTTATTTTGATATTGCATAAGGAGCCGGGAACTCCTTGTTGGGGAGTTCGCTACAGAAAACTTTTCGTTGAAGGTGATGAATTTGATAGCTTGTTATGAATTCATATATTTTTCTTCATGTTTTTGAAGCTTCTACGTTAGCAGCTAGCATCGACGGAGGCGGCAGCTTGCCATGTGAATCAAAATTTTCCAAATGGAAAATTCATGATTTAATCTGCACCTAATATCATGATATGATTTCCCATGCACTATAGAATAACGGGAACTGAAATTACTAAATGAAGAGATCGTTTAACACCCCGATGCCATGACTTTAGAGACTGGATCTTTTATATCCCTAGTTTTTCATATTATAAGTAATAAAAATTCATTTAATTTCAGTTATGTTTTCTTTTTTCCTTTTCTGATGCATGAATGCCTTTACTGAATGAAATACTATTCCAAAGAGAGAGAGAAAGAGATCTTGAAAAATGAGTAAAAGTGGACGAAAATCCAAAACTTTTTGGTGTCTGAGAAAAAAACTTTCTGATTTAGAGAGAACCATTAAAATTCATTTTCCAAAGATGGGTTTTTCTGTAAAGTTTACCGCATTGTTGCTGGTTCTTGACGCTGGTAACAGCACCCAATTTTCTCCAATCAA
The DNA here is from genome assembly GCA_036023115.1 of Brasenia schreberi. Taxonomy (NCBI): domain Eukaryota; kingdom Viridiplantae; phylum Streptophyta; class Magnoliopsida; order Nymphaeales; family Cabombaceae; genus Brasenia; species Brasenia schreberi. The sequence continues at coordinate 17,231,130 of JAYKKT010000079.1, read as the reverse complement.
TGGAAGCCGGAGGATCAGCGATTCCCTCGTGCTTCTTTGCTGCCGGAGGTGATCCATGCAAGATCCGGTGGTGGTCGATCTTAGAGCTGGCGTAGAGCGACCGGAATTCCTGGTTGGTCAGGTCGCCGAACTCATTAAGCTTGAGCTTATACGAGCCACCCTTCTTGTTGAAGTTGTGAATGAAATGGATGTTGTATTTGAACACATTGAACCGTTTCAGCAACTCATCAACGTCCCTAGAGATCGTATGATGGCCTCTCCACCTCTCATACAAATTCCACAAACTCTCTTCGCTCTCCAAATCGTTTTCCTCGATCACGATGCCGTTGGCGAGACCGATATGATGGAGGAGAAGGCACGAAAACAGAACCACAAAAGACACAAGAATTCTTCTCATTTTGATATAATGAGGTCCTCGAGGCTGAGAGTGAAGGAAGGAGATTGATAAGATGATGAATCTGGAGGAGATGGGATAGGATTTTATAGAGGAGGGAGAAGGCAGATAAATTTAACTAAAGAAAACGCCCTTGCTCTAACACAAGCAACGGAGATGCCAAAACGTGCGGGGTGGAGAGAGAGTTTCGTCCAAATTGTATGGCAGAGAGGGAGAGAGAGAGAAGGAAGGTGGATCGAGATTCGAGTGTCTTAGCTTTTCTTTCTTTTGAAATTATAATTGTATTTTCTAACATTTTGTGCTGCCGGTAAATAGAAAGTCTTTTCTATACCTTTTCGGTTTTTATTGTTTAACAAGAATACTCAGTCTTATTTTAAACAAGCATATTGTTAAGGGTCCTATTTTAGCGTTAAAACCCGCATAATTACAAAACAAAAATTTACACCGTAATATCATTTATTTGTCCTTATTTTGTTTTTTATTTTATTCCCTATTTATTTATGATATTAAGTGTAAATAAGTAATACATTCTAAAAAGAAAATATTTAAAAAATAAAAAAACTAATGACTTAGAAAGTCAACTTCCGTGGCCAAACAGAAAACTTGTATTTTTATGAGTCATCATCATCGATTTGTATGTGTGTAAATCTAATGCATTTATTTTCCATGATGTTTTAAAATATATACTAAGATATAATATTAATTTATTTAATACTCCAATCAGGAAATGTTTATAAATTTTTTAAAAATAATTTCCTTTATAGATATCTTTGATATTACACGGATAAATATAGGCATTATTTGACTATTATGTTTAAGTATTATTCAAGAATGTAAAATAAAATCAATTTTCTATTTTTTCTATTTATTGTATTTATATTTCAAATACTTCGTAGTTGATTCAGAATGAATGTTCTTAAAAAATGTATGATACTTCTGCTGTTATTGTATACTACAATATGCGCAGGAGGTCGGCTGTTAATCCGGTTTGAATTGGGTCAACTCACTTTGAAGGTAAAACAGCTAAAGCTCTCCCAGTGTTGTTCTCCATTGAAGAACCCTTGCTTAAGAGGAAGATGCCAAACCTCTTGAACCAACCAAGCGATGGTGTTCTTCACCTTCATGATCAATTGGCGAGCTTGTCTGGTTGTATGCATCTCTGAAGATTTTATGGTAAGTTTATTTTCATTTGGGATGTTCACATCTACACAAATTAATCATTGAAAAGTCCTTCTTCATACATATATTTATTTTGTATGTTACCCACAGTGAAACTCTTCTAAAGAAATTAATTATTTGAACCCTTCTGCATTTCCCGTAATTCACTTAATTAATTAATTAACATCTTTAAACATGACAACAACAACAACAACAACAACTAAGCCTTTTCCCATACTAGACGGGGTCGGCTACATGGATTCTTTGTTTCCACAGATCCCTATCATGTGCCATGTTAGCAGTTAACTCCCAATAAGCTAGATCATTCTTTATTGTTTCTTTCCAACACTTTTGTGGTCGTCCTCTACCTCTTTTAATACTTTCCAAATTTAGTTTTTCTAACCTTCTTACAGGTTCTTCTTTTGATCTTCTTGTTGGTAAGTTTACTCCCAATATGCATCTCTCAAGATTTTATGGTAAGTTTATTTTCATTTGGGATGTTCACATCTACACAAATTAATCATTGGAAAGTCCTTCTTCATACATATATTTATTTTGTATGTTACCCACAGTGAAACTCTTCTAAAGAAATTAATTATTTGAACCCTTCTGCATTTCCCGTAATTCACTTAATTAATTAATTAACATCTTTAAACATGAACAACAAAAAAATATTATTTTTCTAAACCAAGATGTCATAACAAACAGCAACAAAAGGATTGTAGACAACCTCAATTTTAGTAAAACGGGAGTATTTTCCCGTTGAAGCCCATCAATTTCTAAATTTTAAGTCTATCTCACTCGTATTCGTATATTTTCCAGTCAGGTTGTTTAGACGAGCCTAATATTTTCACCCCAATCGGTTCCGATTGACACTAGATTAACAAAAATTGTTTCCTCCAGTTATAGAAGATCAACACAAAAACTGCATATTAGGAACAGGTTGACTGATTATTTAAGTATATATATATTTAAATAATTCAAAGCTGGCACCGGTGGTGCTTAGAATCGGTTACAGTTCATGGTTTCTGGAAACCGACCTGAAAACCCAAACCGGAGCCAGCGGTCACCGCTAACTATATTTTAAATATTTTCTAAAATGTTTATCACAAACATATCAGTATCTCAACAGCAAGAAACCCATTTCCCTTGATTTAAAAAGAAAAGGTTTTAAAACTGCACCAGTGGTTCTGGGGTCGTTCCGAAATTGGAACCTCCCCAAAACCGATGGTTCCAAAACTGGAACCCGCCCCAGTTCCGGGTTACGCAGAATGGGACCTGTCCACCCCCACTTCTCTATAATTGTACTTTGCCCCGCACAAGGGGCCAGCGCTGGCCTGGCTACGGTTGCTTCAAAAGGTCAAAAGACAAAACCAGTTGCAATTTATCTTCACTGAATATACTTTTGTGTATTCTAAGTTCATGTGTTTGTCATTAATGTTTTGAATAAGGGAACTGACCTCATGCTAAACAGAAGTGAAATGTCAAGAGTTCGATACCGGGGGCGTACACATCTGGTAGGTGTCTGTCTGATCTTGGCTTGCGACCACAAATATAATTGTTGTTTATCCATCACTGAATATACTTTTATATATTCTAAGTTCTTGCCTTTGTCATTAACATTTTGAATAAGGGAACTGACCTCATGCTAAACAGAAATGAAATGTCAAGAGTTCAATACCGGGGAAGTACACATCTAGTAGGTGTCTGTCTGATCTTGGCTTGCGACCACAAATATAATTGTTGTTTATCCATCACTGAATATACTTTTATTTATTCTAAGTTCTTGCCTTTGTCATTAATATTTTGAATAAGGGAACTGACCTCATGCTAAACAGAAATTAAAGGTGAAGAGTTCAATACTGGGGGTGTACACATCTGGTAGGGTCTGTCCACCCTTGCCTCCAACCATAAAATCACTTGTAATTTATAAAGGATATATTTTTCTGTATTCGATGTTCTTTACCGAAACCAGTAGTTCTAAACAGTAGCGGATCTAGAAAATAGTGATAGGGGGAGGGGGGCAAAGTATGTATTTCATTGTGTTAGGAGAACGAAGCATGTATCTCAAGCTTGTATTCAACTGTAAAATGTATCTTTTACATTGAAATCGCAAGATTTCATGGGGAGAATGCCCTTCCAGCCTTCTTCGTAGATCCGCCACTGGTTCTAAACCACCAGTTTCTGAATTTGGTTTTTAAATTTTAAACTTGTTTAATATATGTTCCTGGTTCCAAGTGGTTCCAGGCTCAAACCTTAAACCTCTGGAACCTGCAGTTCCAAAACCGGCCCGAGGCCAATTCCATGTTCCGGAGTAATTGGAACCAGTGGTTTGATCTATACATATAAATGATTATATGCTTATTAGTCATCAAAAAAACCTCTGAAAGACGACTTGATAATTTAAAATTTGTCATCAAACTGGTTAAGTACCAATTAGTTAAAAAATGACTTTTAACCAAAAATCGACATCGTTCTCTTTGAGCTGGAGCAAGTATTTGATCAAATCCAGTTCAATGGTTTTATTGAATCCGTCCTATGTTTCATGAAAATTAATGTTCGGAAGTCGAAGTTTCTAGTTTCGATATGACAATCAAATGGAATATGTACTTGCGAAAACTTTTTTTTATGATAGTTTAGCTTTGTTAAATACTTAATTTGATGAAATAAATTAAAATCTTGCAGCATGGTTGGATTGATCTTCCAATTAAAGTGAGAGAGATCTAGAATTCAGACATCAATGTGCAAACTCACCATATTTTCTTTTTACCACTTGTTTTCTAATTGTTTTACATATTGTTGGCGTCGAAAAAATCCGAATTGTGCTGTTACTTTTAACAAGACATATATTTTATATATGTCGCCCTGTCCCCATTTCTTAATTCTTTAAGATTTATTTTTTCTCATCTCACATTTTCATTTCGGTGTCCGTTTTTGTGACATAAATACGTCTTCAGCTGGAGTATAAGTAAACCTAAATTTGGCCAGTTATAGTATAATCAGGGTATATCCACTCACTAGAATGAATGTTTTCGACGATTTGCGGAAAGTCTTTTCTATAGTCTTAAACCCATGTTTAATTCAAACCATTGGAACGGAAACAACAGTCGGAATATCTCATTTATGATGAGCCTAAACTGTCAAAATCGAGTTAAACGGAAGGAATTTGTCCCGCCGGCAACTCAACTCATTCAATATTCAATAGATTTGATGATTAAGTGACCCTATACAACCTCAACATAGGATTTCTCTGTGGTTGGTCACCCTATTGAACGTGATCAGTTGGCAACGGTCTCTAAGACCTTTGCATCTCGAGCACCATCAAAAGCCTTGGGCTCGAACACTTTGATTCGTCGAGCAGCCACCGCTATCGGATCTTGGCTGAGAACCGCCATGATCGTCCACAGAGCATTAATCTCTCCCTCTACAGTCGCCATGTCTTCAGCCCCAATTGTTATGGAAGCCCTAGCTCCTTCTATATCTGCGTAGTTTAATTATTGTATGTCCCGTTTTGAGTCTTTTTACAAAATAAATCATATTATTAATTACTTGATTTTTAAAGATTCATTATATATAGAAGGAGCTAGGGCTTCCATACAATATATATGTATGTATGTATTTATTTTGAAAAAACACATCCTCTAAACACGTTCATCCATCTAGTAATTTAAAAAAAAAGACTCATACCCTAAAAAAACAATAGTCGAACATTAGTCAACACATGAAATCTAATTAATATATATAATGTGGTAAATACGTTATTCTCTTTTTCTCTCAACAATACTTGGCGGGTTTACAGGTTTACCATATTATATATATATATATATATACATACTCTTTACTTTTAAGAAATATGAAAAAGTTATCTTTTGGATTTTTATCCACTTATCACTTTTTATATGACATCCATGATCTCTGAAAGAAAAGGATGGATGAGTACGCGTTGACAGAGGTGAACAGTATTCTCTCTCTCTCTCTCTCTTTATATAGATAGATAGATTCTACCAAAAAGAGAACAAGAAAACAAACGTTGCCGATGGATCAATCCGCAAGCAAGATGAAGGTCGTCGCCTGGCTTTGGCCTTGCCATTGTAACAAGAAGAAAAGCATATAGTAGATGGATTTGTATGTGATTGAAGCAAACCGATGAATCAACACAACTTTTGAAGTGGTGGAGATGTTATTTGTGACTTTGATACAGACCAGAAGTTTGCCAAGTAGGTGTTTCATCAATAAATGGCAGCAAACTTGAGTATTGAATTCGTGATACAGAACTTCTTTTAAGTCGACGTCTTAAATCTGAGGGATAGTACATGTGGTTTTTACTAATAAAAAGTATAGTGAAGTCTGCTGCAGTTTTACAGTTATCGTTCCTTGACCAATTGGGCCGTGGCCGGTTTAGAACTTTTTACTGAAGTAAATAGCCCTCGGTTATACTATGGCCTCTTAAGTGGAGACCCATTGAATTCAGTTGTGGGGTACATATATATAATGGTAAATTTTTAAACCGCATCGATACTTAAATATTTTAACTATTTGATTAGTATAATCACTGGTAGATATTTGAATTAGAAGTATTGCTGTAATTTTGTACTTTATATTTTATGTATTATATGTTAAATATTTTTTGTTTTGTCAATTGTTTATCTCAAAGATGAAACAGTTGAGATGATAAAATAGATTTGAGTATTTTTAAAATTAATCATTTATTTTTTAAAGGTTAATGATTGATATTTTTAAAAATATTATAAATATATAATATGAGAAGCATATTAGACTTATATATATATAAAGAGAGTCATTGGATCATGTCCACCATTAACTTGTTTAGTCATACTCGATCAGTAGAAATGTAACAACATTATCTTTCATTTTTTCTTAAGAACTTTTAAAAAAATTTAAATTATACTCATGTCATCAAAAAATAAATGAATATGTTAGAGGTAGGTGGGATTCCATTTATATATATAGAGAGAGAGAAAGAAAGTATAGAGAATGCAAACCACTCATGTGTATACTCTATTCAAATTAATTTCAATAATTTAATCCAAAGACACGAATGATTGAGATTAAAATTTAAAAGTAAAAAATACATATTTCTAGAGATGGTTCGTTGGTGACCCTACGAACAGCTTGAAACGTTGAAAACCGGTTGAAACCAAAACCGGGTAAGCCGAACCGGGAATCGCCTGGATTCTATTACGGTTTCAACATTGAGGAATATAAATCGCGGTTTAGCTTTTAAGATTTTACACCTAGTAACATTTCGCATTTGTTTTATACGGTCTTGATGAGTCTTGGTTTCTCCGTGCGCAAATCACGTTCACATTGCAAATTCTTTTTCGAAGGCAAACGCACGCCGATAGAGACAAACGCATGGCCTCTCACCTCTGTGAGTCGTCGTCTCCCAGCTGCTCTTTGTGCTTCCAGCTTTTCGTTCTCACAGTAAAAGCATCAAGTGTGTGTAGTCAAGCCTGAAAGATACCGGTCAGTGACTCGTCGGTAATTAACCATAAAAGATACTCCGATCACACCTTTATATGCAAAAAGTAAACATTTCATTAAAATTTAAAAATAATTATCAATGGGCCCAGCCAACTGAAGAACCGGTTTCACACGTTCAAAAACTTTTACTCTCTTTTATTTTTAAATTTGTTGTTTGGCAAGATGGGTTCCAGTTTTGAACCTGGAACCACTGATTATAGACCCGTAGCAGAAGCCATTTCGATGGCAGTTCAGTCACGGTTCATAGTTCCCGACAACCTGAAACTGGTGGTTCGGTTTACCTGGAACTGGTTATGTCTACATGTACTCTACACAAAGAACATGTATTTTTTCGCTTATTTATTTTCAATCTCGACTACTCATGACCCTTGATTGAATGAATGAAAGTGGCTTGAACAGACTTTCTATATTACGGGTTTGCATCCTACAACTTTTATATATAGAATGATAGCGTTAAATGCATAATGTACTTAGGTGCATTATTTTGGTTAAATATTTTCATCTTTGGATCTTTTAAATAAACAACGAAGATTTGAATTAAATGCAAGGTAATTAAAATCCCACTAATAGAAATATTTAAGCAAGATTACACACTAAGTACATTATGTATTAGCACTACCTCTCTCTTTATATATATTTATATATATATATATATATATAGAGAGAGAGAGAGAGAGAAAGAAAGAAAAAGAGAGAGAAGCATGGCGGGTTTGGAACATGCTCAACGGTTCCAAATGGGATTGAACTGGGTTAGTTACTGATGAAACCTGAACCCGTGGTTTCAAACCACCATATCAGAAACAAATTTAATCTCTTTAAATGTATTTACTTTTTAATGTTTTTTACTCGTTCCAAACGACAGTTTAGGATTCAATCTGGAACCGCCCCGAAACTAACTGTGATTGAAACCAGCACTGACACTATTTGGTTTCTGGAACCGAAAATAGAACTGGCCTCAGGCTGGTTTGGTTTCAATTCTAATCTTCGGGATAGTCGTAACCAGCCATATATGTACACCAAAATTACCGTCATGAACAGAGCAAACAAAGAAGTATTTTTTTTCATATAGTGACCACCCCATGTCATAAGTGCCTTGTCGATCATTCATGAAGAAAATGATTGATTGACCGAAATCTAAGAATATATACTCTTAAAATATCTTAGCATTATTTATATGTATAAAGAGAGAAAGAGAATATTGTGCATTTGTATGCAATCTATGAAATCTACGGAACTGTGTGCTTGATCATTCTGTCAAAAGAGGAACACTTTGCACCAAGAGCATTATCGAGCACGCTGTTGCTACTGGTGGGGACCCGAAGGTGGATGTGTGGGTGGGTATTAGGCTTTGTTCTTCTCTTGTCAAAAAACAAAACAGGAACACTTTGGATTGAATCTTTAAAAGGTCGACTTTATATGTATAAAGAGAGGAAGAGAATATTGTGATAACTGCGATTGGATTCATTCTGTCAAAACATAAACGCTTTATATTGTGACCTGGTTCGCCAAATGGGGAATCAAATATGATTCGACTTAAGTTTTTCCACTGGCTGTCAGCTACCTAATGCAACCGCCCTTTATCTGTGCTTGGGACTGGCTATGGAAGGGGTGAAAACCCTTTTGTTCTTGGTGGAGTTGATCAATTGATAAGTATGGTACTTATTATTTTCAGGTTTAGTGAAATAATTTTCCTTATCAGAGAAAAAGAAAAAGATCCGGCCAAATTCGTGGCCTTCTGGACTCAACAATCAACAGCTGCACTAGGAAGGCTTCTTGAATTGTTTTTTTATGCCAAGTGTAACATACTAAAAATGCACATATTCGTATCTATATTATTATCTTCTATTCAAGATAACCCAAACTCATACTCCATTATGCATAAGACCACATTGAAGGAGCCATGTAACTTCTATTATCTGCTTATTTTCGATTCTTCTAAACGCAGAGCACAACACACGAGATTGAAGAGATGGACAGAGGATACATCCCACAGCAGTCATTATTCAAATTCTTCTTTGATGCACATAATAAACATGGATCACCATCGTAAACTACTGACACATAGTGCATCTTCGAGGAGGATCAGATGGACGAGGAGGAGGAGGGCTACGACTATAGAAAACGGCTCTATGTCTCTGTGGAGGTGTCGGACTAGTAGAACCGCGTCCTGGTTTTATCCCCTCAAAACCTGAGAAGAAAACGCAGGAAATATGTCAGGTTGTAAAGTTTTCGATGGATCCCAGCAATCTATATGTCTATGATTCAACAAGATATTACTACCATCTTATGATTGCTAATTATTCTTGACTAAGAAGTTATATATCATTCTATGGATGAGATGGAGTCGAACAAAAAAGAAAAATAGACGCAGATGGAGAATAAGGTGCGAAAGATGCATCACAGGCTTTGTGTATAAAGAGTTGGCTTACCTACGTACAGGCACATAACTCCAGTGGTAGAATGAAAGGCTAGAACAAAGATGATAAAAACTCCGTAAGAAATACTGGGTTTCATTTCTATCGTTTCTCAGTGGATTGTGGGTTTTGCCTACGCTACTGGCTCAATGCCCTTTCACGTAGAAAGTAACTTCTTATATAATGCTTGGTCATGGGGCAACAGTCAGTAGGAAGCCTTGTTATCTGGATTCACATTCCTCGCCCACCACTTTCTGCAAACGCGTTTTGACTCCATTCAAATTTAAAAACAAAGGTACACCACTTTTTTACCAAACATGCACTCCTTGCATTCTTTTTCCAAAACTACTATTCACCTTTATCCCGCTTCCATTCTACCCTTCCGTATACCCGCACGATATCATTCTTCAAGCAGTGATGACACTTATCTTCAACCTGAAGATACGTATACTACACGCTCACGTGGTGAACAAGTTTATCTTTTAAATAAGCATGTCTCAAACATCATTTTCTTCACTCACCTAAAACGATCTCTAGAACTCCATTTTCTATCAATTTATTATGAGATTCTCTTGAGACTCAAAATAAGAGATTGAGAGAGATTAATAAAGAAATAAAAGTTAATTTGAGAAAGTTCCAAAAAAAGTTGAAGAAAGTGAGATTTAGAAAGAGATCAAACTAAATCAATAAAAAAAAGGGAGATGGGAAATAGGAAAAGGTTGTTAAAAGGGAGAGAGAAGTCAACTGCATGGAGACACATTGTTGGAAGAAGGAGAAATCGGTTAATAAAGAGAGGAGACAGTGTACCACAAACATAGATTGAGAATTTTTATTAAAAAAAGAGGCGTACGTTTTGTAAAATGGAACGTATGAATAACAATTGTGAAACACAAGATTTGTTTTATTATTTTCTCATTAGTGAGGTTCTAGCGTATCATCTTTGAACTTTAATACGTTATCCTTCTCTTGTTCAAGAACCCTAAGTTTTACATAGCAAAACGTTGTCTTTCAAATCGATGTTAGCTAAAGAGGACCAACCAAATAAATATCAGCTACAGAGAACCAGCTTATTCTTTTCTCATTGGTCAGGTTCATCTTTATGCAATCGGTCTCAAGCACCCCCACAAAAAAGCTAAAGTTCACAGCCACTAGAGTTGCATCTTAATCGATTAAAGTTTGCTCGATTCTTGACTTGCAGTCAATTCCTCCTCATACTGTTCTGCCTGGCGTTCTGTGGGTGCATTTGTATACCATGGGCTGCTATATTTCAAGTGGCCAAGCAATTGTACGGTGAGCGTTACGTTTCCCCTATGACATACATATTTGAATTATTTGAATTTATTGGTTTATATGTGATCCTACTTGCACATGGCAAAAGATAATTGCATAAGTGGGTGTTCTTGGTCGTGGGAGAACTCCAAAGTTAAGTATGCTTGAGCGAAAGTAATACAAAAACCAATCTTAGTATTGCAATCGAATGGATCGGTTAGAATGGTAACTGAAGTATAGCCTAATTGGTGGTCTCAATTGTAGATAATTGAGGCCCTATAGTTTGAATTAGAACCAAATCGTCCCGAAGTACCGAAACTGATAAACCAGACCTAGAACCATAATTCAGTCCAAGAATGATCGGTTCTGTTATGATTCTTTCTCCTATAGAACCGGAACTAAAATTGGTGGTTCAAATCATCTGTTTCAGTGTTATTTTAAAAGTTCTTCAATTTTTTTACCCTTTTGTGGCTTTCCTTTTCCTTTTCTTGAGCTGGAACCGTAACCAATATGTGATTACAACCCATAACATAACATGGTTCAAACACTGTAAGAGTATTCCTAGTAAAAGAGTATGAATAGTAAAAAGAGTGTAAATAGTAATCCGATCGAAAAGAACCACAGGTTTGGGTTGGGATACTTGAGTAGAGAATTAAACAGCAGATAGCAAATATGGACGAGCACGACCACCATCTTGGTCACTATTTTGGATTGTTAAACCAAAGTTGAGCAACAATGATCAAGCAAGAGTACTACTTGTAAACAAGGGTATGATGAGACTCAATTGAGTCACAACCATTAAGCCCCTCTCCTTCACCATCTTCCTAGTCGTTCGCATGAAATGCGACCACACAGATGGACTCGATATGCTTAGATGAGTGAACTGATAGGAGTTTGGTGTCAATGGATTTTGACGCAGCGCAAGTGGCTCTAGAGTGTCCTTTAAGCTCCAATTTGAAAAGGAAACATCAAAATGTGACCCTTCGACCGCGAACACATAGCCTACCGCCACCCCCTTGTACAAAAACCTTATTTGATAAAAGAGCCCCTAACATACCAATGCAACACATCGGGCCGCACAGTCCTTTCTAGTATCAATAAAGCTATTATCAATAAAGTTATTGTTGTGTGGTTTTGCATTGAATGTGTCTTTATTGCCTTTACTCTTAAACATTTGTCGTGTTGTATGCTGTGAGTTAAATATATGTCAAGTGTCATCCCAAGCACTTAGCATCCGAGATAGGACCCAACTCGCATTCTCTATCGGAGACCATTTGAACTACTTATTCCATTGCACTTGTGAAATCCATTAAGGCTGATTTGACCCAAGGGTTGAGTGTCGATCACGTTGTGAGTTTGTTGGATCTTTCGATAGTGAGAGCGTGACAAATTTGGTATCCGAGCATGTTTGGTCCCGTTGGATGTTTGTCGACTGAAGAACTCATGAGAAGCATGATGTTACTCACGGACCCGCATGGTAGAATAATGAGAGGGTCACCAAAGGAAACACTACGGTTGCGGAAGTCCAGAAATCCCGAGGAACACAGAGTGACCCTTGATCATACTATCGATAGTAGGGTCACATTACCTCATATCGAGATGATAATATCTAGAAGCCTTATATTACTATAAGATTGAGACTCAAATGTTGTCAACTTTATGTTGTTCATCAAGGAGTGCACTATGGTCATGGAGATTAGAAAGGAGGATGTTGTTCCTCGAGATACCCAAGGATCGTGGTTGCGCCTGGATAGGAAGGTCAGTTATTTGGGTAAACACGTTAATGCAACGGGGCACACTAAACTCCACCAGACCTTGTGCATTGTCACTAAGTGTAAGTTGTGATTAATAGTGTATAAAAGAGGATGTGTGGTTGCACCATAACCCCAAGGTTGGCCCGGTGGTCATGTTGCATGTGTAAATTATAGCACAGAATGGTGAGATGTGTCAAGACCCTTATGCTAGTCATCATATCGGAATTGTCTATCCATATAGGCATATAGGCACTTTCTAAGAGATACATGCGTTATCACATTATGCAAGCAACATTAGTGAAAACAGTCAACGCACGAGCATTGGTGTTGACTTCTTCAAAAATATGTGAAGAGCGCTCGGACCTTCGTCGAGTCCCGATATCCTCGGTGAGGTGAGGTGTAAGCAAATTTCAATCGTGACTAAAGGCATAATTTAGCAGCGTGATCACAAAAGCGTTCGATTGCACGTAAGTCATGTAAGGTAGAAAGATGCAACTCTTTGATCACATCGGACCTAAAGTATGTCATCCAATATTCTGGCCAACACAAGTGTTTCGTGATGTCAGGTGAATGGAAGTAGCTTAGAAGTTCATGCACGAGATCCTTCAAACTTCCAATGGACCACATCTATGTTAGAGATGCCGAAGGAACTTCCAACAGACCACATCTATGTTGGGGATGCTGAAGGATGCCGTTTTGGATTGCGAACCAAGTGGAGACGATAATGAGTTTAATCGAATTCGGTCCCAGGCGGAGACGAAGAGGTGGACATTGCCGAAGACGACAACGATTTTGGGTGAGAGAGAATGTGACCCTTCGACCGCGAACACATGGCCTAGCGCCACCCCGTTATGTAAAAACCTCTTTGAGGGAAGAGCCCTAACATACCAATGTAGCACATCGAGCCCGCACACTCTTTTCTGGTATAATAAAACTATTGTCATTTGGCTTTACATTGAACGTGTTTTTATTGCCTTTACTCTTAAATATTTGTCGTGTTGCATGGTGTGAGTTAAACGGATGCAATTCCCATACCAAGCACTTTGCATCCAAATGAAAGACCCAACTCACATTCTCTATCAGAGGCCATCTGAACCACTTATTCCGCTGCACTTCTAAAATCCACTAAGGCTGATCCGACCCAAAGATCGGGTGTCGATAATGTTGCGAGCTCCATCGGCTCTTCCGATGGTCACGGCGTGACAAAAAAGAGTGGGCAGGGCAACCCTCGCATGCACAGGAAGGCATTCAAGGGGCTACGGTTAAAGAACTGGTGAAGTTTATTTAACCCATCTATTCAACCAAAGAATGCTGAGCCGCATCCTTCCTTCAGCGCCCTCAGTTAATCAATGAAGATAATCGCAATGAATACGCATGGGATGGGGAGGTCCTAGACTAATATTGCACAGAGAGGTGTGTTGGATTAAGGTTTGGTTAACTCCCATTGGCTATTTACATTCCTAGATGTATGGATTAAAGCCACTCCACGTACATCGTCTGATTAAGACGAACTCATTATCCAAGTATGAATCATGAACGTACCCCCTTCCGATTCTTTACTACGTAGATACAGGACCCTAACGTGAGCTGATCATCGTGCCTAAAAGAAGATGAAGCAAATCTAAAGGAGTGTAACAGTAGGTCACTGGGGGACATTACTCTTCGTGTCTCCCATTGCCACCAATGCTTGCAAGTTGCAAGTTGCAAGTTGCAAGTTGCAAGTGATTCAGTGAGACATGGATACAGGCATTTCAGGTTTGAACTTAGAAAACCAAGTTAGAGCTGAACTTAGATTCAAGAGATATGGAGTCAGATTTGGAAGCAGAAAAGTAGAGCTTAAAGCAAATGCCGAGCAGAACAATATATATATTCTTACAGAAGGAGGATGGTACCATCTGTATCGAAACACCGACAGTGTTACAGAAAGCAACGACATTTTTACTCCAACCTATTCACGAGAGAACAAAATCAATAGAGGAAGGCTTCAAGGTGTAGTTGAACCTGTAGTTTCTGTGGAGTATAATGTTAACCTTCGGGTAAGTGTTTAGTGCAGAAATTAAGCAAGCAGCCCTCGACCTCAAGGCTAACAGTTCTCCGGGCCTGAAAAGCTTTCTCGTCACTTTCTTTCATACGTATTTGGTGGGGAGGAGGGTGATGTATGTAAAGCAATTAGAAACTTCTCCGAAGGAAGGTCGCAGCAGGAGGTCAATGCAGCTAATATCATGCCCATACCTAAATGGAAGGAGGCATCAAAGCTTGCCGATTTCAGGCCTGTAAGTCTTTGCAGTATCATGTACAACAGTACAAGATCTTAATGAAGATTATGGTTATGCAGATGAGAACCATTCTTGCAAAAGTCATCTTGAAATCAAAGAGCATTTCTCCGAGGCTGCATATCTAAGAAAACATTCCAATTGCTCGTAACTTGGTGGGATCCACACGCTATACTGATGGGAGCAATTATACCAAGAGCTTATACTGATGGGAGCAAAGCCAACTCCCCTTCGAATATCCGACAGCATCTGTTTCCACAGGTCGGCTGAATACATCCCTTTGCAAATCTCTCATTCAGCATCCAGAAGTCAAACTGAGTCTTGGAATGGCACCTCATATTCATGCCAGGCCGACTCCTGATTAAGATCAAACTTTCCTCTATACCTCTGTATTGGATGATGACCTTCATGCTACCCCCAGGGGTCATCAAGATCCTTGAGAAGTTGATCAATCAGTTCGTTTGGTGCGGCCACTCAAGTATAAGAGTTGTTCATTTTAACCAGCGGCATAGATCTGCAAGCCTGAGGAAGGAGGATTGGATCCACGTAGGCTATATGAGATCAACCAGGCATTGTTGACTGAGAGTGCATGGGAGGTTGCTTGAAGGGAAAACGACCGTTGGTTTATAGCTTGTTAGGACCAAAATACGTATAGAATATTGGTTTCATCCGAGGCTGAACTGCATGCATACCATAGCGAGTTTGATTGAACAGATCATTTCTCGTTGATCAATATACAGAGCTCAGGAAAGTAAATATGTGCAAACTTCGAGGGGGTGAGTTTGATCTAATCACGTACATGAAGGAATTCATGTCAAGTTCCGCAGGCGCTCATTCGTACTTTATATCTGGGAACGTGGAAACAGAATCGTCTTCCAACAAGATGCTTTTAGTTACAGAAGAATGCAAGTGGAAGGTTTGAATTGTCTTAGAGATTATATTTTGCTGATCCTCTCTAAATCCCAGCATCAAATCAATTTGAGATGGCTATATGCGGATAGATGATGGCTTCTTCCTGCTATCCGTGTACAGCCAGTGCAGAGCAGAATGGAAGATCGGTTTCACTGTAAGAAACCATAAAGAATATTATATCTCTGTGGGATGGATTGCTGTAAGAAACCGAAAGGTAGACAGCAATTTGAGTGGGAATGGTGCACAGATCTGCTAGAGGAAATTGAGGCTCCAAGAGCGTAAAAGAATCCTCCCGGAAGGATGTTGTTGTGGCTGGGGTGTCAAAGGCTATGCGCAGGTATTCAGATTACGTTGAAGTAGATGAGAAAAGCGTAGAGAGCTTCAGAAAGATTTAGAATTTTGACATCGCTGTGACCCCCAAACACAGGAATCAACTGCTGAAGCTACTTGCTGTAATGGGAATCTTGGATACCAACACAGATGGAAGGAAAAACCTCCTGATTGGAGGCTTTCCATATAATGTAAATATTTTTTGGTATACCTGGTCCAGGTCTGCCTAATGCCATTGGCTAATCCAAAAAAACAATGTGAAGATCACCTTCTCAAAAGAACAAGATTCAATTTGTCTCATCATTTTATTCAAAATGCAAAAAAGCCACACAGTTGTGATTCAAAATTTATAGAAACCACATCAGATATTATCGGTTCCGCTCACAACAGAGTTAAAGAGAAAGGGTCTCATGATGGGTTTACCAGCTCTCATGATGGGATCCGCATCATCCAGTCTCCTGTTCAAATTCATCACCTTCGCTCTCTTCTACATTATCTACCTCATCATCATCTGCTTCACCATCAAACTCTTCCTTGTCATTGTCTTGATTCATCTTCCCGATTACAACTAAATTGGCATTTGTTTTTCTGACATTATTTAACAAAAACCTTGGTTAGAAACTTAGAATTTCAACTGGAT
This sequence comes from Brasenia schreberi, assembly GCA_036023115.1. Classification (NCBI taxonomy): domain Eukaryota; kingdom Viridiplantae; phylum Streptophyta; class Magnoliopsida; order Nymphaeales; family Cabombaceae; genus Brasenia; species Brasenia schreberi. The sequence goes on along the minus strand of JAYKKT010000079.1, from coordinate 17,214,481 downwards.
TATCATAGTGTAATTTCAGATGAAAACGAACAACTAAGGAGAGCAGGACGGTTGCCAGTCAGGTAATGCTTCAAAGAAATGGAGAGTCATTTAGTTTTTTCCCATACTTTTCAAAGATCACACCTTATATTTGAATAATTAGACAACAGAAAGACAATCAAACATGATTTCATGCAAGACCCACAATGTTATATCAGAATTATATCCAACTTGAGAACAATCACATCAAGGGATGAGAACTTGAAGATTAGCCAAATAAATCAAGGAGGCTGGACCACTGAATATATTTCAGTGGTCCTTGGAGGAGGGTTCGAGTGCAAAGAAAATTCGCCACTTGATAAAACTAGCAGGACTGGAATCTTCACAAGGGCCTGAAATTGGTCAATAGGCAATTTTGTCTTACAATTATCATCAAGGAGAAGCTACATCCTACTATAAGATCGCAAAGCAGTGACAAAAATCAACATCAGCTGCTTATGTATAGCTTCAACATTGATATATATAGTAATTGTGCCTTTCCTGCAATGTCATTCCCAACCAATATGTTAATTGTTGGTATCCTACTACAATTAACATACAATAAAGTTGCTCCTTCAGATTAAACAGTCTAGAGATTTCCTAATGTGCTTTTATTATGTCAAATACAGCTCTTATTACCATCATCAACTTCTTCATTTCACACATTCACAACCCTTAATTTCCGAAGTTACTTCTATTCTCGACGTTGCTTACAAGTTCCTTCAGTTTTGAAAAACCAACAGGTGAAGAAATGAAACCACAATTAATTGACTTAGAGCCTGTCAGGGATCTACAAAAAACCAAGGGAAAGCCTATAAAAGTTTGAGCGCAAGGATTTTGTGTCTTCAAAGAAACATATAAAAGACCTTAAAAAGCGTGAAGTCGCTAAGTAAAACAGGAGACAGGGCATCATTTCTATCGTCCAAAATTAAACCATTAGAACCAAGAAAGACAAGCAGACGACCTTTCTATCCTTAGCAACCCTGTGAGAAAGATAAAAGAAACACGAAAAAAAGAAGACAGCTTCTGCTCCCGCCCCTAAAACCCACCTTATGTAAGACAATACATCGATCATAGTACTAATCACATGACAGAGAGAGAGACCTTGTCCTCGAGTTCGGATTCCTCGACCGCGAGTATGTTAGTCATCGTTCTGAGAGGAAGGCCATTGGGAAGGAAGGAGAAGAGAGGAAGGGACGACGGGAGTCGCCGAAAATTGGTGCGTGAACGAGGGGAACTGCGACATCTCTCTCTCTCTCTCTCTCTCTCTCTCTCTCTCTCTCTCTCTCTCTCCCTCCCCCCAAGCCAGGCACCAGGAAATCAAAACCCACAAGGGAATGTCCAAAAGACTCACACCACCAAAGGCATTCACCCCACAAAACTACTCAAATGCATCGCAATTCCTTCTTATTGACGGGATACTGATCAAAATAAAAGGGGGAAAGGTTTGCCATGAACGCCGGTTCCTAAAAGTTGGCATTGCCGCGGGTTATCGTGTCACTTTAGTGTTACGGGTCTAGCAAGGTTGGAGTCGTCATGCGTCTCGGTCTTGAAACACAGAGAATTTTGATTTTACCAAAACAATTTGAAACTTGATAAACTTTAAAACAACAAGTGGTTTTGCATCGGTTTTCGACAGAATTGTGATCTAATTTTAATGACCAAAACACAAGTATTTTGGACGTGGAAAGTAGCTTTAAATATAGCTCTATTTATTGACTGAAAGTAGCCAAAAAATTTAGTTGAACATCGAGAAGTTGAAGACTTAAATGAATGTAGTTTGGTTTTGAATTAAAAAATAAAAACATAAAACTTCAAAATAAAAGAGGAAGAAGAAGACAATTCAAAAAAATAATAATGAATGGAATCTGTGAAAACTTAAAAATTCATGTAGGTATGCCTTGTTTTTTAGATGAAGGTTATTTTAGTTTTTCATGATTTATTTTACTTCGGAACAAATAAGATTTTTATTGTATTAATTAAATAAGCTTAAAACATCAAAATAACTTTAATAAAGCTTAAATTAATATAAATCTAATTCAAATTAGCTCAAGAGATTAACTCCCACAGCTTTTAACACAACCATGGACCTATCATGTCATGTAGTGGACCCGCATTTACAAGCCAGATCATATTTGGGTCCTTAAGTTATATAGTTCAACTTGTCCACTTACTTCTTTGGATCATGGAATGGCATTTTCTTCAATCAACAGCAATTTAACTTTGAAAACTCGACTAGGCATTGGCTAGTTCAAGTTGAGTCTAGAAGACCTTGATGGGTCACGTCAAGTCAAATCAAATTCAGGTTCAGATTAAGGTTTTATACGGATGGTCTCAACTATATAAATAAGCTTCTTAGAGTCATATTTTGCTCGTATGAAATAGCCAGAGGAAGAGTATTGTTATCTTTATTTTCTTCTTTTTTATGTGTTTTTCGTTTGTATTAGGTTTCTTTTATTTTTCATTGATTGGGTTGTCATGTGGACCTGATTGTATTGGATCCATAGTCATTAGAACCTAAATCCAATATTGTTTTTTCTTATTAGGTTTGCATGAAAGTCGCCATCTATATATGTCGCTTCTCACATTGTAAAAGAAGGCTTTGCACATTTAAAGTGTCTCTTTGTTAGGATTGAACGTTTTTTACATCTTTGTTCTTATTCATTCTTGCTATGCGGGTGAGTTAGGAAGGTGAATGACAATTAGGTTGAACAGTCAAGGAAGCGAACGATCGAGAATCCATTACAATCATCTACGAGGTGCTGCGCATTGGTGAGACTGAGTGAAACTTGAGTGCGCCATCATCGATGCTTGTGGAGAGAATGAGTGGAACTTGAGTGCGCGCGCCATCATCGATGCTTTTGACGAACGTTGAACCACAAATTTATGGTTATCATGGAGGGATCGGAAGGTCGACTCAGATGACAAGGTGTTCGACTCACAAAATGAAGGTCGTGAATTGATACTTTTCCGGCGTGCATTCCTGGCTTTCGCCTCCCCATTCTAAACCGGAAAAAGAAAAACTCGCACCATTTTAATGAACTTTTGATCGAACAAAATTCTCCTACAAACGTACTCTAAGATTTTCATGCATTTACGATTCGATAATGAGCTAGTTTTATGTTTTATGTTTTACATATATATAGATAGATAGATAGATACACGCACATGCACACACATATGCTTATATAGTTTCTTACACGTCATTTACTCTATATGGCATAAGTATAACATGTTTACCCCCTTTTATCTTTCAAGAACCTTTAAAATTTATGAACACTAATCCAAAAAAAATAAGGGCTATTGGAGTGCATACATGCGTAGGATATGTGTGTGAAAACATTATCATGTTATACCTCTAACCTTAATCACTGATACATCTCCTTCATTAAAAGTAAGGAGCTATTGGAGTTCATACATGTGTAGGATATAATCATAATATATATATATATATATGAAAACATTATCATGTATACCTTTGACCTTAATCATTGATACATCTCGTTTACTTTTTGAGGCACAATGTTAGTTACAAAGTTAAAAAATTTAAGAACTATGTTATTATACTTATACTCATAAAAATTATAGTGAAAGCATGTGTACTTAGTATTATTGTAGTGTATATAATCCGATCAATATATATATATATATGGGAGAGGGAGAGGGAGAGGGAGGATGGAGGGATGCAAACTCTATTTAAACAAATCTCAATTGAGGAACATGAATGATTGTTATTGAAAATAAAAAGTGAAAATTTCATATAGAGGTAATTAAGTACCATGCAAAAGTAAATGTTATATATATATATATATATATATATATATATATATAATTTCTACATCGATAATGGATAATAGAGATTGATTTGAATGAAATAAGTTTGGATATAAGTGATTTGCATCATCTCTATCTCTCTCTTCATATAGGAGATAGTGGCAAATGCTCAAATCTCTTAATCAAACATTTTTACCATTAGATTGAAATGTTCAATAATATATATTTAAATTAGAAGTACCACTGTATTTTTATATTTTAAATTTAATGCACCATACTTTACCAATTCAACCATTCATCTCAAATATTGACAAACACCTCAATTGTTTGATAGATATGATCAACATTGGAGATTAAAATTAGAAATGTTATACCTTTGTATTTTGAATTAAATATAAATTATTTTATTACCTCAACCATTATCTCCAATTGAGATGATAAAATATATTTGAGTGTGAATAGGGTTTGAACATTTACCACCACCCTTTTCTCTCTCTATATATATATCCGTTTCTAATTGTTAGCTGCGACCTTTGAATTCTAAGACCATGAAGCAAACCAAACGAAACTGCAAACGAAAAGAAACCAAATCACCGGTTTCAATCTGTTTGGGTTGGTTCTTTCACAACCCGTGGCTTCAAGGTTGGGCCTTTTTGGGTCGTACCAAATCTGACGTTTTTGTAGCTCCAGAATGTTTCATTGTCTATTACCTGGATATACCAAGAGTGGGTCCCTTCCTTTGCAGTTTGCATTCAAGAGGAACGCTTGGCGATTCATTTGTTCGACAGTTTCAAGTGAACCTCCTGGCTGCCTCTTCAATTCCACGTTTCAATTTAAACCCTGAAGCCACCAACTTCGTTTCATATTCTCCCCAGACCGACTCCGTTGGTCGCTGCCGCAAGATTGTGCTACTCCCTAATAAGGCAGATTCTTTTTCTTGTCAAAGCTTCTTCTGTCGTTAGCCTGATGCTATACACAAGCATTTATTCATTAATTTGATGTTGATAGCAAAATTTTTTTTATAATCAGTGTTCCTTTAACCATGAGGCTGCATGTTAATGTGTTTGTGGCGAGGAGATTGCCCAAAAGGAGAGCGGTGGTGCTGCTTCTGTGAATCTGAGAGTGGGGAAGAGTAAACGCAAGACTCGGATTGTGAGAGGGAACAAGAATCCTGTTTGGAACGAGGAATTCGTCTTCAGTGTGAGTGAATTAGAGGAGGTCGAGGTAGTCTTGCTATATACGATTACTCCTGGGAAGCAACTACCATCAGGAGAAGAAACTGCTCATCTCGTCATTTCTTACGAGATAAAGTTTATTCAAAGCACATTGATGAAAGCCATGATTGAAGCTGGGGCCGAGAAGGGCCTGAGAGAAAACTATAACCAGTTCGCTGCTTTATTGGCTCTGAAATTTAACAAAGTTGGTTCATAGACTTCAGAGGAAAAGATCTTTGCTTTTAATCGTGGGAGAAGTTAAATGTGCTATAGAGATAAAGATATTGAAGTCATAAACAAAATCTTGTATTATTTTAGGTACCGAGGCAAATAAAATGGAAAAAAGTAAAGATTAAACAGACTTCTTAATTCATAATATGCATGTTAAATCTGTAGGACAATCAAAACGCTATGGAGAGCAAAAACTCTTACTCCAGAGCATAAGCTACCAGTAGGAAATGAAGGGGAAGATGATAAACATGCATGGAAGCTAAAGATGATGCCGATTTTTCAGATGTTAATGATATCGAGTGTTGTTTGACGCATATCGTATTGTGTATTATTTTGATTCATGATACAGTCGTATCGTAGCATATCGTAGCATACTTTAATATTAAAAAATATCTAAAAATTTTAAAAAATTAAGAAAAAATAGTAAAAGTCTTTTAAAAAATCAGAAAAAAATAGAAAAATAGGAAAAATCTGGTAATTGCAAAGAATTCATATAATACAAAGTTTAGTACATATTGATCATTCAACATTGAATAATTGAAAAAAAAATTACATATTTTGAAGCAAAAAATGAAATAACATATTGTAAATTTGTATGAGGATCATTAACTAAATAATCTATCTTCTCCTTGATGAAGATTCAAAGATTCTCATCACCTTCTGCTTCAAAATCAAAATCTTCATCTCCTTCATGATGTTGTTACACTCCTTTCAAATTAATCCATGCAATGTCTTCTTCGGTTATGAGTGCATTTTCTTCGTTATCTTACATAATTCAGTCATTTAATATATCAAAATTAACAAACTGCTATCTTTGTACATGTAGTTGTCGTATTTGCTAATTTTCATATGTGAGCAAAACGATGAGCTTCATTTCTTTGATTATTGAGTCTATGATACGTCAGTGATGTAATATTGTTACTTGATGATATCTTCTTTTTCTCTTGCTAGAGACTAGCTTTTTAACTAATGCTTAAGCTTCATTTCTCCCTTCACAGACTGAGTTAAGTCTCACACACGGTGATCATGTTCAACTTAAAATAGTGAAGTAAGTGAATTTTCTCATAATTTTCTTTATTGTTGAACCCTAAAATAGTGAAGTTGTGAAATATCCACTCAATGAACTGGGACAACCAAATTGTTATTCATTGTTTGTAATTTCATGAAATTAAAAACCGATTGCAGAAATATACTTAAAAGTTGGCAACAGAAAGGAAAATGATTTTGTCACAATTTTTATTTGTTCATAAATTATTCTTATTTAATAAATTTCTTATAAACAAACCTGAATTTACATGTTACATACACAGCTTCCAATCTCAAACAAGCAAATCGGAGGATTCCTCAGAGAGAAGTGAAGAGAGATGAAGAGAGGCCAGAAACCTATAAAATAAAAAATTAGAAAAAATATTGAAAAAAAAAATTGACCGTATTGCCCGTATCGTACGATAACACGATAACCTTTATCATACCCATATCGTATCATGAGAAGGCACGATACGATACGTATCACACCGTATTGTACGATACGGATAACATTGATGATATCTATATGTGCAAAATTCACTCTTCACCTATTCCTCTCAGTGTGAGTACTTGTTAAACATTTGCTATACATTTAATTAATATATGTGTGTGTGTGGAGGGCTCTTTGAATGCATTCGAAAATTTTGCTTTGAATTGCCCACAGATAAATGTTTAATGGAGGAGAGCTAGAAAGGGAGATAATGACTGATGCTGGTTTTCTCAATTATACAATCACACCTTGGGAAAACATAAGTTTTAATACATGTGAGCGTCTCATCTCCTACATGCTCATGACTCGTGAGTCACGATTTGGGTCTGTGACGAACATACAGAAAGCATACAGAGGAAACAACCTATTGCTGATGTTAATGGATTGGTCGTGAATGAAACTGCGATTCTGCATGATGTTCCATTTGGTGATCATTTTAAGGTACTTGGTCTTGTTCGAGATATGATCTCTCTTTTCCCTTTTCATTCTGTAACTTGGAGGAACTGTTTCTTATGGGAGTTTGGAAACACCCAGTGTAACACTCTGAGTTTTGGAACTCCGCCGAGTTATCCTATCCAGCCCTTCAGCATAACACAGTCGCACTGATGCCTTTGTTCTGTAGAAACTCCTGCTAAAGTCCACCGATAAGATTTCGACTGTTCTGTGTGCAAGCTGAGGATAACCAATTAATCTTAATTATTGCAGGTTCATCTGCGGTATCTGATTGAAGAATCAAAATGTATTCCTGATGTGTGCTATTGTAGCATCTTCATTGGAATTGCATGGCTGAAGGGCAGTTCGTCAGAAAAGGCCATCACCAGAGACATACATGAGAACGTCTCCCATCTAGCGGAGGAGAATCATTGTATTCTACCGCTCTTTTACGATAGCGGGAAGTTTTAAAAAGTAGAACTCTTACACTTGAGTTGAAAATAGGACTCTCGATCCTTCGCTGAGGTGCTCAACCGTTCATTTAGTTGGTTCAATGTGTCTATGTGTGCCTGTGTACACATTTGTGTGTCTAGAGAGAGAGTTATTTCCTCCATTGATATGAAACTATGTCTAGATATTGTTTTGTGGGTTTACCATCGAAATAAAATTTTCTAGTAAGTGGGTATCATATAATTACTCACAATCAGTATTATTGGTTTTTGCACAAAAGTTTGTTGCCATCGGCAGGCATGTATTTGAACCAGTCATTGCAGTATTTGTCGAGCTGGATCAATCATTTTCCTTTTTAAGATCAGCGGATTGAGTTGAAAAGTCTTTTCATGGATGGACTATTTTTCTTGTTTGTCGCAAAGGGTGGCTGAAGCCTAACAGAAAAATACATCCGTTAACCCCTGGCCACCAGGAGCAAGGGCGTCAAAGTCCCCCTCCACACACACATATTTTATATATATATATGTGTGTGTGTGTGTGTGTGAGAGAGAGAGAGAGAGTAGTAGTTGTATCATGTTTAAATTGTATAATCTTTCTTCATCATCTTCATATAATATGCACACAAATACAATGCTATTTTTTATTCATTTTAAATATCGAATGATGGAAATGGTTATGGAAGATTATGCACTGAAAAGATCTTGTACATTTACCATTACTTCTCTCTCTATCTATCTATATATTTATATATCTATCTATATATAGATAGATAGATAGATAGATAGATATAGAGAGAGAGAGACCAGTCTATGCAAAATTGTCCTGCTCGACTTGTTTTGCCAGACGGTGTGGATGGCTAATCTCATAAGATCAACGAAATGGATGAGAACTGCTTTTAACAGATTAATCCGACCCTAAGAGCAGGTTGGTAAGGACCAGACTTAGGTTTTCTTTCAGTGTAGAGAGGCTGAACGGGCACAATTTGATTCACATTGTGTAGACGTAAGCTTCTCTAGGTTCCTGGCTCCTATTCAATCAGTAGAGAATCAGGTGATATGCTAAAGAGAGAATCGGCAGAGGACTAAACAAGTGACATGCTGATTGGAGGCCTGCCAAGAAATATTTTTCGATTGATGTATGCGTTGGATTTTGAAGTTCATAGCACCAATGGAGAGTTCTTGCCACACCATTCATACTACGCATCGCTAAAATTTAAAGCTACAAAGGCTCCGTTTTGGAAGTGAAAACCGAGTCCGTATGTTCTTGAGTCGAGGACAAGTTTGATGGCAATTGTTAGCACAACCATGAAGTCAGAGCTTAGATTAATGAAAAGGTGGCTTTTAAAATCCTTGATTTACGTACCCAAGCATGTTTTATTTTGGTATCCAGATTATATCTTCCATAAATTTGATCCCAAACATAGAAAAGGATGACGGTACTTTTGAGCAAGTGCCTTGACAGTTGCAATCAAATCTAGATGCAGCTTGATCAAGTTTTAGTCTCTAGGCACTCAATTTCAGCTCGAGCCATATTCAAGCAAGTTTAGCATGGATGGTTTCTCTTTCAAACTTGAGAGGTTCATGATAAAGCTCAGTTAAGCCAAGCTCAACTAATCTCGTCAATGAAGTTTGACTTTGGGCTTGATCAATTAAAAACTTTTAGCAATTTGAAGGATGTCAACAATGAATAATTGAACAAATCCCTCTCGGTGCTACATTTGATAAAGGTACTACGCTTGAGCTCCGCAAAAAGGCTAAGAAAGGCTTGCTGTATGTATGCTTTCATATTTTTTTAGTACTTTGCTCTATTTGATTCTCTTAACTAAAATCAACAAGAATTCCAGGCAGTGCAACTTGCAATCACTCCAATGATGAAGAGCACTCAAATAATTTTTTACACAAAGCTACTCTCTTATCTGCCGATGTTGGAACTCAAAACTTGGCATTATAATAATAAACCACCAAAACCATCACTAGCACTACTTATTTACTAAAGGAAGTTAATAGTAACTTCAATAATTGATAGCCCGTTTTAGGGTTCTGTAACATATCTTAATAAAAGTTATGATCTCATCAAGACAGGTAGTCTGGTTCATTTTACAGTGTTGAATGGGATGAGGCTTAGCCATATTGATGCATCTTTTTAAGTGTTGAATACAACATGGCGTACACATTTCATATAATTCTTTTAGGTTATATCCAACATTTTCGCCGCCATAATTCTCTTAGTTCTTTAGGTTTTATATAAATAAACATATATTTGTATGTATATAAATATAGAAAGAAAGAAACCATGCACTAAGGTGCTCGCTTGTGACAACTACCAGTATATCCAATGTCTCCCTTAAGGCCTAGTGCCAATATAATACAATTGGACCACCTTCTTCAATCGAATTATTTTGTACAATTTACCCTTGGTTAGTTTTTAAGATAGTGTTAAGCAGAGCAGAACAACTGCAATGAATATATCGGTGATTGAAACCCTTAAGCATGATGTCCAATGCCTTGCATACCACAATATGTCATCACATGGCGACCCATGAAGTTAACTAGAATAAAAAGCAGATGGTGCCCATTTCCTGGAAACTGCATGCACATGAATACTTTTATGTTTAAAACAATAGATTGGAGAAGGTGATCTAATTGAATTATATTGGCATTAGTACTTAAGGGAGGCATTGGATAGACTGCTTGTCATCAGAAGCGGGCACCTTAGTGTACGATTCTTTATTTGTTTATTTATATATGTGTGTGTGTAAATATACGTATTTATATAAAATCTAAACAACTAAGAAAATTGTGGATGAGACAATGTTGGATATAACCTAAAAAAATTCTGAAATGTCGAAGCCATGTTGGATTCAGCACTTGGAAAAATGCATGAATATAGCTAAGCCTTATCCCATTCAACACTTTACAGTGAACCAGACTACCTATCTTGACGACATTCTAACTTTTATTAAGGTTTGTCAAAGAACCCTAAAATGGGCTATTTAACTTCTTTTAGTAAATAAGGAATGTTAGTGATGGTTTTGGTGTTCTATTATTATAATGCCAAATCTTGAGTTCCAACTTCAGCAGGTAAAAATAATTTTGTGTAAACAAGGATTTGAGTGCTCTTCGTCATTGGAGTGACTGCAAATTGCACTGCCTGGCATTCTTGTTGATTTTAGTTAAGAGAATCAAATAGAGCAAAGTACTAAAAAAGAGATGAAAGCATACATGTACAGCAAGCCTTTCTTAGCCTTTTGGCTTAGCTCAAGCTTAGAATCTTTATCAAACGTAGCACCAATTGGCATTTGTTCAATTACTCATTGTTTTCATCCTTCAAATTGATAAAGTTTTTAATTGATCAAGCCCAAAGTCAACTTCCTTTACAAGCTTAGTTGAGCTTGATTTAATTGAGCTTTATCATGAGCCTCTCAAACTTGAAAGAGAAACCAGTCGAGCTCAGCTTGCTTGAATATGGCTCGAGCTGGGATTTTGGGCACCTAGAGGCTAAAGCTTGATCGAGCTCGAGTTCACGTTTAGAATATCTTGGACAAGTCAAGTCAAGCTTGCCAATACTCATATTCAACTCGATTTGACTGCAACTGTCAAGGCACTTGCTCAAATGCTGGCCATATCAACGGTTTGGATCCTAGCACACCAAATTTGTCTTCAAATCGTAAGAGAACAAGACATTCTAATAAAATTACACTAAGAACAAAACATTAATTGTTAGTTTTCATTTAGCAGCAAATTTGTGTTAACAAAGTACCAGTCACCTTAGTACATATAAATATTGGTCCCGAAGGGAGGCTGAAACCAAGTGGGCACACACACCGGTGTCAAACTCGCGACCTTCATCTTATGAGTCAAGTCCCCTGCCAAGTGAGATAACTCTCTGAATGCACCTTGCAATACTTTTGACGAATTGCATTCCTAACATAAATCCATTTAGCAAAAAACATTGTGTCTCACTATTTCAAGTTTGAAGCCTGGTCATGCACATTCAAGCCTTTTGAAAGTGTGTATGAATATCCAAATATAAGCATTGGAAGTTTAGAGAATTGAGGCATCAATGGGTTTCAAGTTTTTATGCCTGTTTGAAATAGTCAGCGCTTTAGGCAGGTGCATGCATTACTTTGTCCATAGTGAGATTAAAATGGTAAAGGATCCGCAACTGAAACTTTAATTAGCAATACGGTGATCCTACAAAGATTTAAATCAGATCCTGGTCATATCAATCAGGGATTTGTAAATAAATATGGGCTGGGGTTTTTGCCCCGAAAGATAATGTAATTGTAGTGTCATTCCCTAAATTTATATGGATTGGAATTTTTGCTCCAATAGATAATTTACTTGTAGTCATTGATCATTGATGTTGAACATAAATACCGTAAAGTTATTTGATATTTTCAGTAATCATACACTAATCTTATCCTAATTTAAGTAGGAAAAGGATAGTTACTTTAACGAAGTAGTTTAAGAAAAGGATAAGAAAAGATGCGTATACCACCAGAGCTTGTTGTTCTTGACATAATAGTTTATGAACATCTTGCCCATGACTCAAAAAAACTCAAACATCCAATTGAGAGTGCATTGATTCTATGCAGCATCATTACTTTTGGGATACAATATCTTAATAATAAAGTATATTTTACAGAACATTTTGATGAATAAAATTATGTGTGAGAGCGAGAACAAATTTTATGTCCTCGAGATGATTAAAGAATCATATTTGATATTAGTTATATATTATAAAACCTATCTTAAATGGGTGGAACTAATCTTGATTAAGATGGACAAAAAGTCACTAACTTCTACGTGACATTTACGGGTATCACATGACGTCTTTGTCATTCTACTTCATTCCTGTTGATTTATGTTGCTTGAAGTTTCATGTTAGAACATACAATGCATTCATCTCACTAAAGCAGTTGAATCTTTTCGGAGTGCAGTTCACTAATGGAGGATCATAACTGAGTTCCAGTGGCGTTGTCTGCGGCCTTCTTCTGTTGTGCAAGGTTATTCAAATCTTGAAGGAAAAGCTTGATGATGGAGGTCTTTCTTTGCTTGTGGATGCTGTTGAAATTTGTAGGTCTAAACTCACTATCCTACTTTGCAACTCTCATCATGTCAACCATCCAACAAAGGAGCTGCAAAAGAAAGAGGAGGTAAAGGCGCTGAACGAGCAAGTAGTCATTAAGATGAAGCATCTCATCATTGGTGTAGCTATTATACCTCGACAAAAGATCATCTTCAAATTTCTTATCCCTTGTCCTTTAAAGTAAAAAGATAAGCATCTAATCAACAAATAGAAATAAAAAAGAGGAAGGAAAAAGATCATTATGAGATGGTATTGAAGACTAATAAGAAAGGAAGGAAGTGGTACCGATCTTCCTGTTCTATCAAAACCAAGAGTACATTAAACAGGAGGAGGAGGTAAAGGTTGTGACTCATGATCAATCTCCAAAGGAAGATTTTGAGCACCTCATTTGCTGACCGCTATTGTAGAGTTTATAGAAAATATGATCTTGTGAGTTCTTGTTATCTATTATAAAGTTGTTGATAGTGGTCATTCTACTCAAGAAGAGATATAGGAACTAACTCATGAGATTCAAGAACAACAAAAGAATAGGAGAAGAAAGAATATGGTGAGGAGCAGGAAGATGTAGAGAAAAAAAAGATGAAGACAAAGATCAGGAGGAGAAAGAGAAGGACGAATACCTATTGAAGAAAATGGTATCGGCTTGCCAACTACATCTCCACACACATCCTGACATTGATACCTTGGACCACTATAGTAGAAATCTTATAGTAATATTTTGTGGTAAAAACATTAATCAACATTCTGATTTGACCACAAAAAAGTTACATATAATGATGAAAAAGTTTGTTATTAATCTAATTCCCACTTTGAGTAGCAAGAGAAAAAAATGCTTTTTGTAGCATAAATTAGCAATGGACTAAAAGTGAAGAATTTCATTGCATTTCCCTCGTTATTTTCATTGCATTACCTCATCAATTATCTTCTATTTCCTTACAGTTCGATTGTCAATACAAGAGCTCATGTTTACGCTATGCATCTCCTTCCACTCTAGGCATTTGTTTCAATATAAGAGACAACGTTACTTCAGTTATTCTACACAACTATTCTCTATGCGATGTTTGCAGAAAGCCACTAATTAATTTTCATTAAAAGGTTAGATCAGCAAACAAACCATTTCAGTTGGAGGCAACTTGGCTGAAGCATGAGAATTTTGATCACCTTATAAAAGTATGTTGGGAAGAAGTTGCTACCTCACCCCCACAAAGCAGTGATAGCCTGACTTAACTCCCACGAAGCGGTAGTCGGTACCACTATAGATGGCTTACCCTCCTCCATGAGGGCAGCATACGATTGCTCTAAAGTCTCAGCTACCGCCCGGAGCCTGATAGCAAATAGGTAAAAACATGGAAGCCGACCTTACCTTACCAGTAATGGTGTGTGTGTCGTCAATTGGGCAGAGGTCACCATCAAGGTTTCTAGTAAATCCACTTTCTCTCATTCTAAAATTTTTAGATGAATCGCACGGTTCATGTATTTTTTCATTAAAAGATCTTAGGTCCGGCTCTTGATGGTGCAAGGGGGTGTAAACCCTTTCATTGAATGGCCCTCTACGACTAGTTTAAAGGCTAAAAGGTAGGGCAATTGCAATCAGACACGATCATCCTTTGATGCGACATGACACCATTTCACCGGCGATCAATTCTCTCCTGGCCGAAAAAGAAAGAAAATCGTTGTGCTCTGGATTGTGACTGCAAGAGTGAACACGATCTGATGATGAACCCGTCGTGATAACTTGGTTAGATTATGGTTTGGTAACGTGATTGGAAAACTCATGCCACATCCATCATGTGGCATGCATATGGTTTTATAAACTATATCTTTGTATCATATAGAGAAAGAGGGATATACCTCAAAGAAAATAGTTGAAGAGTTGATGGAGACCCCTCTCTCTCTCTAAAATGTCTAATAAAGTAAAGGTGGTTAGACAACATTATACAGAACTCAATGTTGGTTTTTTTTTGTGGCACTTATCTCCATAAACTTTGGCTATGGAATGCATCTGCAACAAGCAGGAGAGTTTATTTAAATAAAAAAAAAAAGAGGTTTTCTTTTGACAGGAGAAATGAGGACATACTTTTCTTGAAAAGGTTGAAATGAATGTGCAAACTAAGGAAAATGGTGGACTAAGTTATGACCAATTGTAGATCTAAAACTTTTTTTTGGGGTTCGTTGTGCAGCCCATCAACATTTAGAGAGTTGGCCAGACTATATGTAATAGTTTGTAGACAATGGAGGATCTACATGGAGGGGTGGGGGCGACCGCTCTCCCTGAAATTCTGAAATTTTACAGTAAAAATTACGTTTTAACGTCGCCCCCTTTATGATGGATTTTTTTTTATGATGGATGCTACTACCACTAGTCATGACCAAATGCATGGAAACCGCTATAAGCAACCTCTTTATGTTTCGAGATGAAACCGATACACCAAACTAGTATGAAACATAATATGAAATGTTTTGCCCTTGTCTTGGGTATATTCTATTGTATTTTATATAAAAAATAGCCTACGAATTTATGTAGCAGTACTAAAGGAAAGACACTATCATTTGCTTACGTTTTCTCATAAAAGCTTCTCATAAGTACCCTAAAAGTTTGAGTAATTTGTATATCAACACCCTATGGTTTGGAAATTACCGCTTTAGTACCATGAGGTTTTGGCATTTTTTTAGTTTGGTCCTAAAACACAAATGTGATTTGTCCATTCTAACGTGTGCTAATGAGAGAACTTGCTTTGGACGCTAATAGGGCAAACACATGAGGATAAATTTTGGAGCTATTTACTATAATATTACATTTATATTTCAAATTTATAGAAGTTTAGCTTCATCGTTCATTCTATATTGATATTAAATTATTAATTTAAGTAAAAGTTAAAAGGTAAATATTATAAAGCAGCAATTATACCTGTTATGTTTTATGGTTATGAGTGTTGGATACTTAATTATCAACATGTGCAAAAGATATCCATAGTAGAAATGAGATGTCGAGATAGATGAGTAGTCTCACATGGAAAGACCGTATACATGATGAAGTTATTAAAAACCAATTGAGAGTAGCAGCAATAGAGTATAAAATGAGAAAAAATCGTTAGACGGCCAAAGGATGCTTCCGTTAGAAGATATGAAAAATTCAATATAAATAGAATGATCTAGTTTATATTGAGTTAACTGCTCGGATGGAACATGATAGAGCCACGTGGAAACAAAGAATCATTAGTACAAGAAAAGGCTTAGTAGTTGTTGTTGTAGTCTTGATGAAAAGAAAGTGATGCGAAAGAGAGGCCACGAATTCTACGTGAAATAACCTTTAAAATAGAGGCAAAAACCCACACGAACATAGTCCAAAGGCTCCACTATGTATAGTTAATACGTCAAAAAGTTCCATATATATACAATCATCAGCAGCAGCATCTATAGATAGAGTTGATTAAAGGAAGCAAACTCATGCAAGTTGCTAGATATGCAACTAAAACACACACCGTTGTCGAATATCTAAGCACGTGAAGAGAGAATTTTCATGTGCAGAATTGAATTTCATCTCAATCTTGCAGTAATCAACCACGAATTATATATGCAACATCTTTACTTCAAGGGATCGCAAATTTCTCCAAACCCTTTAGATTTTCTTGAATATGGTACCTCCAGTAATGAAGTTTTCTGCCTAATGAAGAATCTTCTGTTTTTTCTTCTTTTTTCTTCAGGAATAAAGGACTCATGCATGCCGATAAATAAGTGAGGTGAGCCGCTTCTTCTCTTTCTCCTTTGAATTCAAATGCTCATCAGAAATGGTCTTCTTTATCGCCTCCTCTTTTTGGAGCTCATTTGGGATAGCAATCAATGTTGTTACAGGTGAGCAGCTTCTTGAACAAATGTTTCGTTGCTTCCTTAGAGTCGGACATGTGCAATGCCTCTTGCAACATTTGAGGTTTCTCTATCATGTACTCTTCACTTATGCTGATAGACGAGTGAAGATATCATTTTTTTCTTTTTCTATTGGTCTTTGTTTTCTTTTCTCTTCTTTGTTTCCATCGCTCCATTGGATACATTATCCTTTTCCTTCATCAGACGAGGGATACAGATGGTTTTTCGGCGAGCTACTTCAGAAATATAGTTCTTCTCAACAATCAACTTCTCACTGGCTTTTCTCCCTTTCTTTTCCAGCCCCTTCTTTTCTTTGGCTCATAAACACAATGGGAGTGAGTCAGATGATGAGTTTAGACATGTTGATTTGAAATGCCTCATTTCACAAAGAAAGGTTGCATAGCCCACATCATCCTTCTTCTCCTCTACGATTTGAACGGCCTTGCACAACAAAAGAAGGCCACAGATATGACCGCTGCAACTCATTTTTCAGTCCTCTATCAGTGAAGATTCAACTTTATTAATGAGATAAAAGAGATGTACATTGTTGGTCAAAATAGAAAACTAAGGAACATAAGTCAATAATAATAGAATTGAAAGACAAGGATTTCATGCAGCATTCATAAATGTTAATAGGCATAGAATAGAAAGACAAGTCAATAGGAACGGCCCTGTGCCGTTGAGCTAATCTCTCGGAGCAACAAGTTATCAAATTTTAACCTCTACAGCAACTTTCCTGCTTCACAGCTTATCATTTGTCCTCCCTGCGGCTACAGTCGAGAGAGGGTTTTTGTGTTTATCGTTAGTTGTTGGCCTCTAAGTGTTATAAATGCTTAAACTAAAGTTTTTAAAAAGTATAATATATAAAGTGACAATTTCACAGCTCCCTCGATATTAAACTGAAGCTTTCCTTAGTAAAAGAAAAAAGAAAATTTCATAAAAATACTTGATAATTTTCTCAAATTTATAATTTGAGACCTAAATTATCAAACAGGAACTTAAGGTTTCAATCGTTAATCAAAAAGAAAAAGTACCTCTATTTGATTAACAGTTGAAAAATCACAGGATAATCTTATGAAATTTTTGCTAAAAAAGTTTACCCTTAATTCCATCAAAGTCGCAACGAAAGCGAAGCTGGGAGCAGCTTATTTATGATCAACTTGTACGTTTCAGAAACACAACGATTGACTCATGGAGCTAGTAGAATGGTGGCTCATCCCAAATATCTGCCACTAGAGTTTATGACACTTGAATTATGACAATTGCAAATCTTGTGCATAGTGCTGGAGACGCAGGAGATAGTTTTTTCTCAACATGCAGCAGAGTTAAAAGTATATGGGGAGAAGTTGCCAATATGTTTGATAAGAAGTGGATCCTGAAAGTGAATTCGGATGAAGCACTGATGTAGCGAGGGCGAGATGTAGCTTTACAGATAAAGTAGTGATAAAAGCATGGCTCGCTACGTTTCAATTGACAGTCCGGTTTATATGGGAACGACGAAACTTCAAGTTATTCCACCAAGAGAAGAACATCACTAGCAAAGATCTGATCAGGAAGGCTCTCATTTATGTGAGAGAGTATGTGCTGCTGATACTCTGGAAGCCAAATAGTCACGTCAAACAGCTGAATGCCGCCTACATTGAGCTAGCTTAAGTTGTCCATATACAGCTTTGGTCGACGGAATTGGCAAGTGGGCCATACACTGAAGGACAGTGAACAAAGGTTTCCGATAGACGGATGGTTAAGAGAGGATCGGAAAGACGGAGTCGGAAAGTAAGTGGTGGGCGAGATTGCTTCGAGAGGTGACGAACACAGGAGCTCAGATTGAACCCTGTTGCAGACGAGAAAGCTCTACAAAGCAAGAAAGATGAAATAGAGATTGATGATGATAATGATCTTAACACATTTAGAAGTTTTGTGAATCTTGAGTGTAAATTGCAGGCTACCCTGGGATGTACATATTGATCGAAGGATCAGCCTCCCGAATGGAGGGCATCGCAACAGTTGTATTAGTCCGTTTCTAAACCTGGTAGGGCTCTGCCAAACCCATCTTGATAAAAGAAACAGTATAGACCCACTTTACATCATGCCCAAAATTCAAATCACCATTTTGGGATTCTTTTGAATCTAGTTGTGCTTAAATATGATATCTGATGAGGCCAAGCTATCATTCTACCTTTAATAATGTGCGTTCAATCCTTAATCTTAAAATGGGGATATTTGATGTAGAATTTTGAGGAGATTCACAATGGATCAAACCTGATCTCACCCAACACCACCGTTTCTAAAGAAGAAAGCTTCTTATATTTTAAAAAAACCACCAAAAAGAAAATAAGAAAACCCCCACTATAAAAGCGTTAAAAGAAAAAATTTGTGAGAAAACGGATATGATGAGAAAATTCTGAAATATATTAAGTAGCTAAATTGGGCACAACATATCAAGAAAAAATTGCGTGTGTATTAAGTAACTTTGTTAAGCTCCACTTAATATCAACCATTTTTATAATTTAAATTATTTACTACGCTTTAAACTTTTTAGATATAAGCTATTAAGGCCATGTCAATTGGGTTTAATCCTTTTCATGAATCTCTTTCAAAAACCATTCGATTGAAAAACTCGTTTTGAAAACATTTGGATCAAATCCCACACAATGGTTCTTATTGGTATGTTAAATACCTTCATTTTATCTACTTAATGTATAAAATCAACGATTTGTAAAAGATAAAGAACCTTCGAGGATGCACTGTGGCCGACTGACACTAGAACCTAGTTCATTGTTATCATTCACCTCAACAGAAACTGTGAAAGCAAATCTGGTTTCTTTCTGTTTTTGTAAGCAAGCTGGGGTGAGGACTCAGGTATCGATTTTATACCCTTCAACTTGAAGGTACTTCCTAAACCTCTGATCATTTGAGACTGCATTGAGAGAAAACCTCCCCCAACAAGCAGTCCAAGGCGATTCAAAGTTTAACCGCGCTGCTCATCGATCGGGCTCTCGTGAACCATGCCGATTTCCACAAGCACATAATCCATCATGAACACCCTAGCGAAGGAAGCCACTGGACTTTTCTTTTCTAAGCCACCATAGTTGAAAGCTCACAAGGAACCCACCTAATCTGGTTCGAGCCATGCCAGCCCATTTTGGGGGTAAAGTTCTCCAAATGCTGGTATTCTCAGTTCACAAGATTCTAACTCGAGACCTTGTGGAAGGGAACAAGTGCCAAACCACTTGAAGCAACCGAGCCTTGGTGGAGAGCCGCGGCTCTTTGTGCTCAAATTTGTAGAATATCAAAGGAAAAGGAAGAGAATACAGCTAAATCTGTCGCTGAAAAGATCTGAAGCATACTGTAGCACAGTCGGTAGCATTTCTTTTGTTCTTTTCTTCCTGCAACATCAAAGAAAAATCTACAGTATCGTCAAAAGAACAAAAGTAAAAAATTAAAAATCTACAGATAAGAGGGGGCCCATCCTCGTTAAAAATACGAATCTATGACGCCGATTTTCATCATTTAATAACTAACAGATAAACTTCTGGAATATAAATTACAAACGCAATTCCGAAAAATATTGGGAGAACCGTCGGCACGGTCTTATGCCCGCCGCTTCTGTGATAATCACTTCAACGCCCACTGGCAAATTCTTCGTTGCGCAGAAGAGAGAGATGAGCTCCCCAAATGTTGTTTTTTCAGAAAGAAGCAACAAAACCAATAAACAAGCAATCGACTCTCTCTCCCCACGTCTAATTGCTTTTTATATCTGTTAACCTTTCTTTTCGTGAAACTATTTGTGTTGTCCCTTCCGTTCCCTTCCCTTTCCTTAGCTCCTCTCAGAGTATGGATCTATACCACATCTAACCTTTCTGCCTCTGATGATCCGATCATGGTTGAACCATCTTCCTTATTTTGATCCCACCATCGTATATTCAAGGGTTTCCCCGATTTGGTGCGTACCGGTTTGATTATTCGTTCATTTTTGGCTACTCTGCTTTCCCCGACTCTCTCTAGTTGGTTGGTTTCTCGGTTTAAGAGTTAGGTAGGGCTTTATTTGCATTCGTTTGTGGCTCTTGCTTGCTTGATAAGGGGTGTTAAGGTTTAAGTACTCGATCAATGTGATTGAATAAGCGTTGTTTCTCGATTAGGCTTCGATTTTCTATCTTTCAAGAAGACTAGATCATCAAAGAAACCGACGTTAGAACTTGGGCCTTTTTTGGATGGGGAGTCCTAGCTTCTTCTTATTGTGCCTTCTTCACTCTGCGGTGGCGACTACTTGTGGGGCGTTGATGATGTTCTACAGAAACGAGATTTCTGTGTTCGGGCACGGCCGAGAGACTGCAATTAAGCTTCTTGGATCCACACCACACGATCAATTGCTGATTCAGACCTCAGATTCGCTAGCCGGCATGCTTCTCTTTGCGATCGGGCTGCTTTTATTCATGGTTTCCTTCATCACGGACCGTGAATTCCAGAGCTTCTTTGCCAAAGGATGCGTTATTCTTTATGCCTTAATGGCGATGTGGAGGGTTTACTTCGAGCGCAAATTGGAGGATTTGGCGGGCGATTGGCCGCGGCAGATTATAGGAGACTTCATGCTCGGCCTGTCTTGGGTGTTCTTCTTGGTTTATTCATGGAGAGAAAAGTATGATTAGAGAGAATTTGAACCTGTGAGGATGATCCTGTTTAATGAGTTGGAATTTGGAATAGACGAATGCTGTGCTGAATATTCTTCTTCTGTGATTAAAAGATTCCATGTGTTCGTCCTTGAGGAAAATCTGCAATCTATCTGTTTCGGGTTTCTATTCAGCACCAATTAGGAATCTGTAAATCAAGGGTTTTGTTATTGGTGATTATTCTCGTTTGAATCTTGTTTTGGGCTTTTATCGCTTCCATCTAGTAACCAAGTTTTGTAAATTCTTCTTGGTAATAAGGAGCAATGATTTCTGTAACAATTCGATTCTCCAGGTTTGTATTTCCTCCTCTCTTGGTGATCGAAGGATGCATAGATAGAGAGAGAGAAATTGTTATGGAAGTTAGATTGTTGACTTTAATGATAGAGCTGGTTTCTTCTAATCTGTGTAGTAGTTTTTCCTTCATGTACTGAATATGTACACAAAGTATTCTCTGATTGTGTAGCCAAGGAAGAGTAGTTCTCCAGTTTACATATGTACTGCATCATTGTTTACATATGTACTGCATCATTGGACTGCAGCTCTTTGTATCTGTAGATGCATAGATAGAGAGAGAGAAATTGTTATGGAAGTTAGATTGTTGACTTTGATGATAGAGCTGGTTTCTTCTAATCTGTGTAGTAGTTTTTCCTTCATGTACTGAATATGTACACAAAGTATTCTCTGATTGTGTAGCCAAGGAAGAGTAGTTCTCCAGTTTACATATGTACTGCATCATTGGACTGCAGCTCTTTGTATCTGTAGATGTATAGATAGAGAGAGAAATTGTTATGGAAGTTAGATTGTTCACTTTGATGATAGAGCTGGTTTCTTCTAATCTGTGTAGTAGTTTTTCCTTCATGTACTGAATATGTACACAAAGTATTCTCTGATTGTGTAGCCAAGGAAGAGTAGTTCTCCAGTTTACATATGTACTGCATCATTAAACTGCAGCTCTTTGTATCTGTAGATGCATTTTGATATTTAATGGCTTATCTTAAAACAAGGCTTCCCATTTGCCTGAGTCCTTCACGGATCAACATCTTGTTGGCCTAGGGTGTGATCGTGTCTTTAAAGTCAATGATATCTGACATCTTCTCATTTGCCTCACAGATCGGTGGCATGTTGTTGACCTAGTGCTTATTCAGATCCGCGTCTTACATATTAGAATAGTTTCTGTGGACTAATTTTTTTGGAGAATGTGTGTTTTGCTTTATGTTTCAACTAATTAATCAAACCTCCGTTAACTTTTTTGCGTGATATGGACATAAGGAATATACAATGTCTGACATTAAAAACACATCAAAGATTTTTTTTTCTTCACCACCATGCATTAGGCCATACAGCTTCCAATGTCTTTCTTTTTTATCGGCTTCTTGTTTGTATTGTTAGGTCGGATTGATAAAAATTTCCTCTGAAGCCTACTTAATATAGGACCTATATAAACCACTTGCTTGATGATGAACCCTTCCCAAAAGCTCCTAAATTTGCTCTGGTATCCAATGATGTTATATGAACCCCTTGAGAAGATGTTTCTTCCCACTAGTAATTGTTGCTTGCATTCATTCATTGTGAGATTTGTGTTAATTGTCAAACTATGTAAGCCCGGATAAAGGAGGAGGGTTGCGTTAGGCTTCCGAGAACCAGTGTAAAACTTTATGGGATTCTAACTAGTGTAAAACTTTGTCGAATTTTATACAATCGATTACACAAATTATGAGTATTATGTTGGGGTGTTCTCTCTTAGCGATGCACTGTAGAGCCTGAATGCAGTGAAAAGTAAGCAAGGGCCACTACATTTTCGCCTAGATGTAGTGAATCAATTATAGAGAGGGTTCCCATATCATGAACGGGTGTGGGTAAA
Organism: Brasenia schreberi; assembly: GCA_036023115.1. Taxonomy (NCBI): domain Eukaryota; kingdom Viridiplantae; phylum Streptophyta; class Magnoliopsida; order Nymphaeales; family Cabombaceae; genus Brasenia; species Brasenia schreberi. Next base: position 17,191,363 of record JAYKKT010000079.1, on the reverse strand, counting down.
GAAGTTAGTCCCGCTACATTGCCGCTCGAATGTAGTGAATAAATTATAGAGAGGGTCTCCATATTTTCAATATAGACGGATGCGGGGGTAAGGAAGCTAGTCCTAGATAATAAGATTCATATTGGTTCTTTGAATATTAGGACATTGTCCGGTAAGCTAATGGAGGTGGTAGATACTATGATTAAGAGAAAGATTCATATTTTATGTTTAAAAGAGACAAAGTGGGTTGGAGAAAAAGCAAAGGAGATTGAGGATATAGGTTTTAAATTATGGTATTGAGGTAAGGAAAAGGCTCAAAACGGAGTTGGTATTTTCATAAATAAAGATTTAAAGGATGGTGTAGTAGACATATGGTGACCAAATCATAACGTTGAAATTAGTGTTAGGAGCTGAGATTTTGAATATAGTTTGTACTTACGCACCCCAAGTAGGACTAGAAGATAGCATAAAGACAGCTTTTTGGAAAGAGTTAGATAAGGTGATTCAAATAATTCCACTTAGGAGGAGACTTAAATGGACATGTCAGTAAAGAGGCACTAGGATATCAAGGTATTCATGTAAACTTTGGTTTTGGGGATATAAATGAGGAAGGTAGGGAGATTTTAAATTTTGCTATGGCATTTGATCTCTTTATAATGATCTAGCTTATTGTGAGTTAACTGCTAACATGGCACACAATAGGAATCTCTGGAAACAAAGGATCCATGTAGCCGACCCCGTCTAGTATGAGAAAAGGCTTAGTTGTTGTTGTTTGTATTTGACCTTTTTATAGTCAATACAATCTTCAAAAAAAGAGATGAACATTTAATTACTTATAAGAGTGGCTTATCACAAACACAAATTGATTATTTTTTTTGTAGAAAAAAAGAGACAGCATATTATAAAGATTGCAAGGTAATTCCAGGAGAAAGTTTAACCACCCAACATCGACTTTTAGTTATCGATTTACAAATAAAAAAATGAACAAAGCAGAAAAGAGTGCATCGAGCTATTCGAACTAGATGGTGGAACCTCAAAAGCGAGAAAGAAGATATATTTAAACAGAAAGCCCTTCTAGTAGATGCTTGGAATTATGTTGGTACACCTTGTGATATGTGGAACAATATGGCTATACATATTAGGAAAGTGGTGAAGAAGTGTTAGGTGAATCTAAGGAAGGTGTACTGGCACAAAAAGAAGCTTGGTGGTGGAGTGAAGTAGTGCAAAATACAATCAAGGCAAAGAGGGCATGTTACAAATTACGTTATGCTAAGAAAACTAGTGAAATTTTAAAGGCTTATAAGAAAGCAAAGAAGAAAGCGAAAAAGACCGTCAGCGACGCAAAAGCTAACTAGAGATAAGAAACCTAAAGATCTTAATTTTGTTAGATGCATCAAAGACGAGGATGAGAAAATTCTAGTTGTAAATGATGATATAAGAAATAGATGGAAAATTTATTTTTATAAGCTTTTTAATGAAAATAAAGATGTTAGTATTAGCTTAGGAGAGTTAGTCAAATCAGAAAAGTATATAAACCATAATTTCTATCGACGTATTCAAAAGAATGGAGTCAAAGAGGCTCTTAAACATATCAAGGGTGGTAAATCGGTAGGACTAGACAATATTCCTATAGAAGTTTGGAAAATCCTAAGAGAAATAGGAATCACTTGGCTCACAAGACTATTTAATAAAATATGGAGAAACCAAAAGATGTCCGAGGAATGGAGAGTGAGTACACTTATACCTGTATATAAGAACAAGGGAGACATTCAGAATTGTGTGAATTATCGAGGTATTAAGTTAATGAGCCATACTATAAAATTTTGGGAAAGAACTATCGAACGTAGGTTAAGACAAGTATCAAGTACAATAGAGAACCAATTTAGATTCATGTCAAGCAAAACTACTGTTGAAGATTCACCTTTTGAGACGTTTTATAGAACATTTTAGAGCAAAAAAGAAAGACCTTCAAATGGTATTTATTGATCTAGAAAAAGCTTATGATAGGGTACCAAGGGAGGTTCTTTAGAAAATTTTGGAAAAAAGAGGTATCCTATTAATATACATTAACCTTATAAGAGACCTGTACGATGGTGCAAAAACATGTGTGAGGACTCATGAAGGAATGACGGACTTCTTTGAAGTTAATATTGGGTTACATCAAGGATCAACTTTAAGTCCATACTTATTTATAATGGTGATTGATGAGTTAACAAAACATATTCAAGATGAAGTACCTTGGTGTATGTTATTTGCTTATGACATTGTGTTAGTGGAGGAGTCTAAGGAAAAAGTTAATAGAAAATTGGAACTATGGAAAGAAACATTAGAAAGCAAAGGCCTCCGACTTAGTATAACAAAGACAAAATATATGGAATGTAAGTTTGATCATTTAGTTACTTCAGAGGACATAGAAATTAAAATTGGCACACATTGCATCCCCTAAAAAGAAAGTTTTAAATTCCTAGGGTTAATTTTTCAGAGTGATGGAAGAATCGATGGAGATGTTACGCATAGAATAAATGTTGGTTGGTTGAAATGGAGAGGAGCGTCAGGTATTATTTGTGATAAGAAGATACCGTTAAAGTTAAAAGGTAAATATTATAGAGCAGCAATTAGACCTACCATGTTTTATGGTTTTGAGTGTTGGGCAGTTAATCATCAACATGTACAAAAGATGTATCTGACATAAATGAAGATGTTGAGATGGATGAGTGGTCATACAAGAAAAGACCGGATACATAATGAGGTCATTAGAAACAAATTAGGAGTGACAGCAATAGAGGATAAAATGAGAATATTGTTTAAGATGGTTTGGACATATAGAAAGAAGATCAAAAGAAGAACCTATAAGAAGGTATGAAAAACTAGATTTTGAAAGTATTAAAAGAGGTAGAGGACGACCACAAAAGTATTGGAAAGAAACAATAAAGAATGATCTAGCTTATTGTGAGTTAACTGCTAACATTACATATGATAGGGCTTTGTGGAAACAAAGAATCCATGTAGCCAACCCCGTATAGTATGGGAAAAGGCTTAGTTGTTGTTGTTGTCTCAAACTATGTAATGCGGGGATTAGTAGATAAAGTTATTTGGTTCGGCGTCTTCTTTGTAGAAGCTTTACTTTTCAGTGTTAGTGGTGAATATGCTGTTACCAACATAGATGAATGATTAACTATATTAGGGTGCTTGCAAAAGAGGTCCTCAATGACCAAACAAAGTGAACTTCTGTAATTTGCGGTTGGAGTGCTTCATTGGATATGAAGATTTTATTTGATGGCCTACTAATCTATATTCTGAGTGTACTACATCTAGCTGTCCTTATGTTTATGGTTCATTTTCTTAAACAATGTGCTTAATTCATTCAAAGTGGCTTTGAAAATATTTCCTCAAATAAGATTCTTGTTAGCGCATTGAGTTAACTGTCAGCATGGCACTGGATAGAGCTTTATGGAAAGAAAGAATCCATGTAGCTGACCCCATCTAGTATGGAAAAAATAGTAGCTGTTGTTGTAAGATTTTGATTACCACCCATTTCCTATGAGCTTTTGCTTCAAGACACTGGAGTGATTTGATATTATGCTTGATCCATATTCAAATCCGTGAAGGGCATGTTTGAAATGTTTTAGTTCAGTGATTTAAGTTGATCTGTGACCTTCATCTTGCTGGAGCCTTAGATGGATGAACCAAGAAAGATTGCTGCGGATGATATGGGACTCTTTTCTTTCCTTTTTCTTCAGTTTTTATGGTTCTTCACACATCATCACCATGGTATGAGTTGTTGAAATCTAATTAGGGTAATCTTTGTGATGTCATATCATGATTATCGAAATAGTATTTGACTGACTAACTGGTATGAGTCAGTCACGTATACTCAAAGAGAGCTGGTCTCGGGAGACTCATGCCTGCTCTAACATATCCTTCCCTATTAATGTTCATGGATTAATGTTCATGGATTAATGGTTCTGTTTCGTAATGACTGCAAGTTGGAACCCATTTTCTGTGTCCATTTGGGAGGGTCTTGAACCTTCATATTGTAAACTTTCTTGTCATAGTTACTTCATCTTGCATGGTAAGACCGTTTTATGATAAGGTAGTCACCACATTATAGCTTATTTCTTGAAGGTGCATGGTTTCTTCATTTAATGTGTCATCAGACCTAAACTGTTGTGCACTTGTATAGTCTAGTTTGAAATAAGAAAGTGAAAGTACTTGTGGAAGAGGAAAATAAACGAAGAATAAAGTAGATGGAAACAAACAGAGAGTTAGCTAAACTGGCAGGGCGCTGACACCATTCTTCTGGTGAAGAGTTCTGACTCTCAGAGGGATGCATGTGGGCCTCACTTTGTAACAAAAAAAGGAAAAGACAGAGGAAAGCACAATGAAAGGGATTATTATAGCAAGGTGTGGTTGGGAGGCTGATTTCTTCTTTCCACTATTTATAGTGTTTCAGCTTTATTCAGTGTTCTGAATGGTTTAGTTATATAGTTATGTGGGGTTCGATTAGCTAAAAGTTTAAGAAGTAGCTGTTTTGATTTGCACCATCTTGAGAATGCTCGAGGCAAATCTCATGGAGATGGCAAGAAATGTCTCAAAGTAATTCTTCCTTTCCACTTTTCCATGACTTAGTCTTCATTACACAAGGTTCGCGTTATTGCTTCATGCCTTATTGACATGCTTGGAAGCCTTGACAGCAGTTAAATGATTTATGGTTCTCTTACTAATGCTGTAAGAATTCTTAGGTTTCTTCTACTTTTATTATTACTTCTCATTAAGGAGGGGAATACCTTCAAGGAGGAATTGGTTTACCTCTATTGTCATCACTTTTTAGAGTTTTGCATCAAAAGATACTTTGAAATCTTGCTGTTGAGTTGCTGCATGAACTGCTTACACTGTTTGATTATGTAACTTGCTCCACGGTAGCATATGCACCTTATGGACTGATCAAGTTCCAGAACTTGGATTAGATAAAATACATTACATTCGTCTAAATTGGTTATCGTCTTGCACCTTTGAGTTAATCCAATAGGAGATGAACAGTAACAGACACGCTTAACGTGGTTTGATTTTTTGGGGTTTTGTCCCTTTTCAAAAGGTGAGAGAAAATTAGCCGGTCCACTTAATGTGGGCAAAATCTTGGTTTTGGTTTTGGATGAAGCTTTTGTTAGATTAACCCTATGATGCATATATTTTCATGTTTTGACGACGGTGTAAGTGCCATTATAATCAACTAGCTCTAGTTTTGATTCCTTGTGGCAAATGAGAATCAGGTTTTAAACTCGAAATTGTTAAGAAACAAAAAGTTGAAGCTGAACAACAGCGAATCAGATTACCCATATCGGATGTGTTGCCTTCCTGTTTACCGTGTCCATGTGACAGAAGTCCTTTGTAAATGAAAACTTTAGGACCGTCTTTTTGTAACCTTTCGACCATTGTGAACTGACTGTGGTGTTACAACCAAGCCCCTAAATGGGATAACCTGATAACTTCAAGTGTTATATCGAGTATTAGTTCCTTGTGCTAAAATGTCAAAACCATGGCTGCAAAAGATCATCTCTTTCACTTCCTGAAAGATCCCAGACCGTGGGGTGCACAGGAGATTTGTTGGAGGTTCCCTTAGATGTTGTGTGAGGCTATCACTGTTCCTGACCGTTGAGATACACAAGACAGCACAGCATAGAAGTAAGATGGTCGAAATCATGGCAATTGGCCTAAGGAATCCTATAAGTTAACTGCTCTCTTTGTGGACGGCTGCACAAATCACAAATTCGTTGAATGTCTGACTGAGAAGGATGATGGTCGAATGAATGCAATGCAACAAGAGTACCTTACTGAGCAGTGGATGGGAGCTCTTCCATGGATGAATACTATCGAGGATGTCAAGATACCCGTTCCTAAGACACCCTTGTGCAAGAGATTAATATACACATTCACGGGACAACTACGAAGGTATTCATAGACATGGGGCTACACACAACTTCATAACGCTAACAAAAACAAGTACATTAAGAAAAAAGGGTTGTATGAAAGGTGAATTTGGAACCCATCAAGAGCATGGGTGAGGCAGAGGATGTGTCTAGCCAAATTGGAAGTTGGGAGGACTGTGAAACCTATTTCTCGGATGAATGACTAGCAGGTTGTCTTGGGCATGAAACTCTTGCATAAGAGTCACACGAAGATATGACCTTACGGTGACAGAGTGACTATCTTAGAAGGGATGTCTTCAATGCATGCCAAAAGGACAAGCCACCACTTTAGTTAAAGAGGGGACTGAAGCAAGGGAAAGAAATGTACTTACAGTCTTACAAAACAAAAGGTATTGGGTTAGAATCCAACCCGAAGAGGAAAAGTAGGTACCTAGCATCAGGTACCTATGGAGTTAGACCATGTATCGAAGGAGTTTGATGATGTCATGTCCAACAAACTCCCAAGCAACTTCCTCCTTAAAAGAAAATTAATCATGAGTAGCTTGGAGCCAGACTGCCCGTCATAGCTCTCTACAGCAAAGCCCCAACAAAACTTGAGGAACTCATATGAATTGGATGAGATGTTGATGGCTTGTATCATCATATCCTAAGAAGCATCTTTTAGTGCACCCCTTTTATTTCAAATGAAGCATGATGAGTTGGAAGGCTTTATGTAGACTATTGATCCTAAACAAGATCACTACGAAGAAAAAGTATTCACTTTCATTGACTGTAGACTTTTTCCGATTAGATTGGGTATGCTAGAGTCTTTTTAAAGTTAGATATACATCCATTTTGTTGGTAAGTACGAATTGTTGAAGGGGACGCGAAGAAAACAATGAGTCTCACTTGTTATGATGCTTATGAGTTCTTGATGATACCATTTAAATTGAAGAACTCTCCAACTACATTCTCAACCACAATGAACAAGATCTTTTATTTGTTCCTCGACCGATTTAGATTCGACTACGTAGACGACATAGTGGTATATAATGCTTCTATAGGGCAACACTTTCAGGACTTGACGGCAGTCTTTACACCTATATCAAACAAGAGAACTGCTTGTTTGAATAGACTGAAATTGATTTCCTTGGCCACGTGATTGGTAACGAGAAGATTCAGATGGATTGAAGAAAGATACAATCCATTGAAGGATGGGATCCTCTTTACAGTTCCCTTGCTTTAGCTAATTATTAATGATTGCATCCTCTCTAACCAAGGAGGCTAAATGCAAGAATAGACAAAAGTTTGCTAAGAAGCTTTTGATGAGTTGAACGACAGTGACAAGAGCACTAGTGCTAAATTTACTTGATCAAAAAATTCATTTAAAGTAAAAATTGATGCTTCGAACTTTCCCTTGAATGGGGTATTGAAACATGAAAGCCAAAAGTTGAATGATAAAGACAAATGGTACACACACAAATGGTACACAGACCACGAAAAATAGGCGGCAATTGTGGTGCATTGCCTTCATCTATAGAGGTATTATCTCTTACAAAATCACTTCATGATGATGGATAATGTGGTCATTAAGTTACTTTTAGACCCCGAAGAATCTTCCTACAAAGTAGGCACGTTGACAACAATTGTTAGTAAAATTTTACTTCAATCTACAATACAAAATGGGAAATGAACTCAAGTGGTAAATACATTGAGTCGTTGTCCGAAACTTGCTACTCTTGAGGCTGATACTGAAACTCAAATGGTGGAAGTTCAAAATGACCTCATTGAGTGCATGCGCACCGGCTTGGCAACTTCCACTAGTTCACCCACTATATTGAGTACAGGGTAGGAACACAAACACACATACAGACGAAGGGTCCACGTTTTGATGTGATTTGCCTCATTTTTAAATTAAAATATTCAAATCCATATTTTGTTTACATATTTAATTTCAATGGTTTCCTAAAGCAATTTTTTCGTTTGTATTCTCAAGCATCCTTTTGCCATTTAAAAACAAGATTTTAGAAAAGTAGAATTTTTCATGAGATTTCGCCAGCCATTTTTGGGTTCTTTAGAACTTGTTTCACAAGGTAGGTAGGAAGGCTGTTACATCAAGTGATGCTCGTATAGGCTGTCCCATCATGTGAGCAATTAATTAGAAACTTGTAACAGAAATGCATTAGGTGATTGCAATATAGGTTCTTGTATGGGCATTACTCGAATTGCTTCCACAAGGGAGATAACACACACACACACATATATATATAGTGGCATATGCTCCTACATGCTTAAATCTCCTCAAGCATCTTCACCGTATAAATACTATAATCAATTGTGGAGATTTGAAACGAAAAAGTAGATTGCACCATTGTACATTAAATTAAATGAGAGTACAAAAGGTATAATGGTACATAAGATTCAAATTTTCATTGTCGATCATAGTTATCAAATGCACGGATGAAGATTGAGTATATATATGTGTGTATATATGTATATATATAGAGAGAGAGAGAGAGAGCAACTAGACACCCTTTCATGCTAGACATTACTTGATCATTATCACTATTTGTGCAGTCAATCAAACGATGATAATTAAAACACCCATCCTGAGTAGCATTTAATGCATCTCGATTGTCCTCGAACTTCATATTGATGTTGACGAGCAACTCGATTTGCACTATTCATGGTGTCACACGGATAACATAGATCATCTAATAGAGTCTAGTATCTCTTATTTTCTATGTATATGTGTATATATGTATAACATAGAGAGAAGAAAACTTGATCTCGCCCACCTCTGACACATCCATGCATTACTTTTCGTTGGTATGAGCATTATTTAAAAATTTGAAGGGTTTTAGGATCAAGGGCACGAGTGTAGCTGCACTAGTAATGGACAGGATCCAATCATTCAATATATATGCATGTGTGTGCAGAGACTAGCTTATATGCAAAACTATGGAACACACGTAAAACCTACCGTGCAAAAATGGTAGTCCATCATTAGAAATTTGATTGGGATCCATTGCACATATTTCAATGGTGCCTATTAATTTCATTTTTTTGTGTTTCATAGCTTAAGCACATAATCATATATTATATATATATATATATAATATATGATTATGTGCTTAAGCTATACAACAACAGCAACAACTAAGCCTTTTCCCATACTAGACGGGGTCGGCTACATGGATTCTTTGTTTCCACAGATCCCTATCGTGTGCCATGTTAGCAGTTAACTCCCAATAAACTAGATCATTCTTTATTGTTTCTTTCCAACACTTTTGTGGTCGTCCTCTGCCTCTTTTAATACTTTCCAAATTTAGTTTTTCTAACCTTCTTACAGGTTCTTCTTTTGATCTTCTTTCTATTGGGTACCGAGGGAGGTTCTTTGGAGAACTTTGGAAAAATGAGGTATCCCATTGACATATATTAACCTTATAAGAGACATGTATGATGGTGCAAAAACATGTGTGAGGCCTCATGAAGGAACGACATACTTCTTTGAAGTTAATATTGGGTTACATCAAGGATCAACTTTAAGTCCATACTTATTTATAATGGTGATGGATGAGTTAACAAAACATATTCAAGATGAAGTACCTTGGTGTATGTTATTTGCAGATGGCATTGTATTAGTGGAGGAGTCTAAGTAAAAAGTTAATAGAAAATTGGAACTATGGAGAGAAACATTAGAAAACAAAGGCCTCCGACTTAGTAGAACAAAGACAGAATATATGGAATGTAAGTTTGATCATTTGGCTACTTCAGAGGACATAGAAATTAAAATTGGCACACATTGCATTCCCCAAAAGGAAAGTTTTAAATACCTAGGGTCAATTTTTCAAAGTGATGGAAGAATTGATGGAGATGTTACACATAGAATTAATGCTGGTTGGTTAAAATGGAGAGGAGCATCAGGTATTCTTTGTGATAAGAAGATACCATTAAAATTAAAAGGTAAATATTATAGAGCAGCAATTAGGCCTGCCATGTTTTATGGTTCTGAGTGTTGGGCAGTTAATCATCAACATGTACAAAAGATGTCTATGACAGAAATGAAGATGTTGAGATGGATGAGTGGTCATACAAGAAAAGACCGTATACATAATGAGGTTATTAGAAACAAATTAGGAGTGGCACCAATAAAGGATAAAATGAGAGAACATCGTTTAAGATGGTTTGGACATATAGAAAGAAGATCAAAAGAAGAACCTGTAAGAAGGTTAGAAAAACTAAATTTGGAAAGTATTAAAAGAGGTAGAGGACGACCACAAAAGTGTTGGAAAGAAACAATAAAGAATGATCTAGTTTATTGGGAGTTAACTGCTAACATGGCACACGATAGGGATATGTGGAAACAAAGAATCCATGTAGCCGACCCCGTCTAGTATGGGAAAAGGCTTAGTTGTTGTTGTTGTTGTATAGCTTAAGCACATAATCATATATATATATATATATATATATATATATATATATATATAGAGAGAGAGAGAGAGAGAGAGGAGGAGGATGAAAATTGGGCATTTAATCATTATGACAAAGTGAAGATGTTCAAATGGATGAATGGTCACATAAGAAATGACCATATAAATAATGAGGTTAATATAAACAAATTGGGAGTGATACCAATAGAGAATAAAATGAGGAAAAATTGTTTAAGATAGTTTGGACATTAAGAAAAACGACAAAGGTCCCGTAAAAAGGTATGAAAAATTAGATTATGAAAATATTCAAAAAAATGAAAAACTAAAAAATGTTAAAAAACCATAAATAATGATCTAGCTCATGTTGAGCTAACTTCCACCATGACACATCATGAGTTATGTGGAAACAAAAATTGTGTAATTGAACCCATCTAGTTTGAAGAAAAGCTTAGGTTGTTGTTGTGAAACTTTATCATTGCTTATTCAATGTTTTCGCCCTTTTTATTTAAAATTTAATAAACTTGATTTGCATATTGTTCGTCCTTACTTGAAAATAAATAATCTATATTCCCATTGAAGACTTGAAGAGATGGAACTTAAATTTCTTGCCAGAATTTCGTATGCAGTCATTTCGTTGTTCAAATCTGTATTAAGAGTTAGGCCTTCATGTCCAAACTTTAAACCAGCCTACATCCAATATTTAGTTAAATGCGTATCTTACTTTGTGGTAGACGTGGCCGGTTCTAAACCGAATGGGCGCTTCCAACCAGAACTTGAAACAGGCTAGGAACCTGCTGGAACTAGGGATAGCAATGCTTGATTCCTGTTCCACCTTTCATGGAACTAGAACCGACTTGAAACTAGAACTTCTTGCCTTTGTGTCTTTTTCTTTGAAGTGTTTATCGTTTAGTTTCTTATACCATCTTTTTAAAGATAGTTTTAGTTCAGGTTTTATTTATATCTAAAGCAATTTTATCTCCAATTCCAAAGTGTTTATCGTCTAAATTGACCTTTTACATATTGTTTTTTGCATTGAAATTCATTATCATAATGAATGTCGTAAATGTCATATCGAACCCCATGTCACACGGGACACCAATACACATGCATTGCATTGTATCATACAATATGGTATGATATAAGTAATTTTCAAAAAAAATCATAAGAAACTAAAAAAATAAAATCATGAAAAATTTCTCCGCACCACACAAAGAGACACCAAAAACAAACTAAATCACATGTATACTTTACTCTTGGATCTGATTTTGAAACTTAAGATTGATGAGTATTAATGAATGTAGAATACATATAGAGTTTTTAGAGAAAAAAAATTTGGTTTTGAATAGGGGAAGGGATAAAACTATAAGAGGAACCAATTAAGGAAGTTTAGACACGTTCAAGTTTTGATTTAAAACAAACATTAGTTTTGAAACTTATACCATATTGCACGAAATAGGGTGTATCATACGATACACTGCTTGTATCGTAACATGAGTGTATCTTGTGATATGCTTCAATTGTTTTGTGATATCATATTGGTTCAAGTAGTATCGTTCATATGATACGATATGATTTTTATAACATTGATCAGAGCATCTTAATTTTAATTGTTTTTGCACCGATAGATAGGTAATAGGGTCTTGTGGTTACAAAGCTAGTGCTTTGTTGCTTGTGAAATTCGTCGACCTTCATCAATGAGTGGGTGCAAGTTTACCCCGAACATAGGCGTTCTAGCCAAGGGTGCTCAATCTGGCAATTCTCTACACTAGCTAGTGTTTTTTTTTGGCTTGTGACTTTGACCAAGTTGAACATAAAACAGTGTGCACTCCTCACTTGACTTGTAAAGGTCCCCAAAAAACACTAGCTGCTTGTGAACTGTCTTCTCACAGTGAACTCTATGTATGATCCGGTTCTTCAATGGTTAAAGTAGATAGTAAGGTTGCATATGATCCTCTATGGAATAACAGTACTAATTCGGATATGAGATCAAACGAACTTAAACAGATTCAAACAAACTCAAATGCCAAGTCCAACGAGTTTCACCTTAACTTATTATGAAAGAAAGCATATATACATATACATATATATATATATATATATATATATATATATAATATAACCACAAGCTGGCTTACATATACAACGAACCGAATATGAGCAAACTGTTTTTCGCCCGAATACAAGCAAATTCTGGAAATTTGACTACAGTACGCGGCTTATACCGTGGGCTACTTATAAGCCAATAAGAAGTTTGCCCGACAAATAAGAACCATGCTATAATATTGAGCCCAGAGTTTAGCCAAGGGCCTCTCGCCTTCACTAATGCAGTTTTCTTCTAAGTGGTTGTATGGTGCATGTTAGATGTAGTTTATTATGTCCCACTTTCGGTAGCATTTGGTGACGCATAATAATTAATTTATGTGCTCTCTTAATGTTTCCAACTATGCTCATGTAAGGGATCACCCTTGCATGGCCGGTCCCAAGCCCGGATAAAGAGGAGGGTTGTGTTAGGCTTCCGACAACCACAGTAAAATTTTGTTGGACTTATCTATCATGAATTCTACAAATTATGAGCATTTTTTTGGGTGTTCCCTCTTAGTGACGTACTTTAGAGCTCGAGTGCAATGAAAAGTAAGCAAGGGCTTCTACATCTTCGTCCGGATATAGTGATTTAATTGTAGAGAGGGTTCTCACATCATTAACATGGATGGGTAAAAATTAGTCCCGCTAGATTGTCACCCAAATATAGTAAACAAGTTACATCAAGGGTCTTCGTATTTTCAGTATGGACGGATCCTGGGGATAAAAGAAGCTAATTTTAGATAATAAGATTCATATTGATACTTCAAATATTGAAACATTGACCAGCAAGTTAATGGAAGTGGTAGATATTATGATTAAGAGAAAGATTCACATTCTATATTTACAAGAGACAAAGTGGGTGAGAAATAAACAAAGAAAATTTAAAATACAAGTTTTAAACTATGATATTTAGGAAAGTAAAATGTTTGAAATGGAGTTGGTATTATTATAAATAAATATTTAAAATATAGTGTAATAGACATGCATCAATATGGTGATCGAATTGTGATAGTGAAATTAGTGTTAGGAGTGGAGGCTTTGAATATATTTTGTACTTATGCACCCTAAGTAGATTAAAAGATAGTATAAAGAAGGTTTTTTGGGAGGAGTTAGATAAAGTAATTCAAAGAATTTTACGAAGGGAGATGATTTGTTTAGGAGAAGACTTAAATAGACATCTCGGTAAAGATGCATCAAGATATCAAGGTATTAAATGAAACTATGGTTTTGGGGATATAAATGAGATGGGTAGGGAGATTTTAAATTTTGTTATGCTTTTGATTTCTTTATTGCCAATACAATTTTTAAAAAACGAGATGAACATTTAATTACTTATAAGACAGATCATGTTGTAAAGATTGCAATGTAATTACTTGAGAAAGCTTAACTACTTAACATCGACTTTTAGTAATGAATTTCTAAGTAAAAAAGTGGACAAAGAAGAATAGAGTGCATAGAGCAATTTGGACTAGATGGCGGAACTTCAAATGTGAGAAAGAAGATATATTTAAACAAAAAGTTTTTCAAAGAGATGCTTAGAACTATATAGGTACACCTTCTGATATGTGGAATAATATAGCTCTACACATTAGAGAAGTGGCAAAAGATGTGTTAAGTGAATCTAAGAGAAGTGTACCAGCACAAAAGGAAGCTTGGTAGTGGAGTGAAGTGGTACAAAATAAAATCAAGGCAAAGAAAGCATGTTACAAATTACATTATATCAAGAAGACTAATGAAAATTAGGATACTTATAAGAAAACAAAGAAAGAAGCAAAAAAAGTAGTTAGTGAAACAAAAATCAAAATTTTAGAGAATTTGTATAAAAAGCTCAACTCAAAATAAGGTCAAAGAGATATTTTTAGGATAGCTAAGGCTAGAGATATCAAAACTAAGGATTTTAGTTTTGTTAGATGCATCAAAGATGAGGATGAGAAGATTTTTGTGGTAAATGATGATATCAAAAATAAAAATTATTTCTATAAGAAAAATACATATGGTAGTATTAGCTTAGGAGAGTTAGTCAATCAAAACAATATATATATTGCAATTTCTATTGATGTATTCAAAAAAATGAAGTCAAAGAGGCTCTTAAATATATATGAAGGTTGGTAAATTTATAGGACGAGAAAATATTCTTATAGAAGTATGGAAAATTATAGGAGAGATGGGGCTCACTTGGTTTACAAGACTATTTAATGAAATATAAAGAACCCAAAAGATGCTTGAGAAATGGAGAGCAAATACACTTATATCCATATATAAGAATAAGAGAGAGAATTATGTGAATTCTCGAGGTATCAAGTTAATCGGTCGTACTATGAAATTATAGAAAAGAATTATTGAACGTTGGTTAAGACAAGTATCAAGTACAAGAGAGAACCAATTTGGATTCATGTTCAATAGATCTACTATTGAAGTGATTCACCTATTAAGACGTCTTATGAAATATTTTAGAGCAAAAAAGAACCTTCACATGATATTTATTGATTTAGAAAAAGTTTACGATAAGGTATCAAAAGATATTTTTTGGGGAACCTTCGAAAAGAGAGGTATCCCATTGACATACATAAATCTTATAAGAGACATATACGATGGTGCAAAAACATGTGTAAGGACTCATGAAGAAACAACATACTTCTTTGAATTTAAGATTGGGTTACATCAGGGATTAACTTTGAATCTATATTTATTTATATTGGTCATTGATGAGTTAACAAAATATATTCAAGATGAAGTACCTTGGTGTATGTTATTTACATATGATATTGTGTTAGTGGATGAGTATAAGGAAAAAGTTAACAGGAAATTGGAACTATGGAGAGAAACATTAGAAAGTAAAGGCTTCCAACTTTGTATAATGAAGACATAATATTTGAATGTCAGTTTGATCATTTGTATACTTTAGAGGACATAGAAGTTAAGATTGGTATATATTGCATCCCTCACAAGGAAAGGTTTAAATACCTAGGGTCAATTTTTCAAAGTGATGGAAAAATTGATGGAGATGTTATACATATAATTAATATTGGTTGGTTAAAATAGAGAGGGGTATCCGGTATTCTATGCGATAAGAAGATATCATTAAAGTTGAAAGGTAAATATTATAAAGTAGCAATTAGGCCTACTATGTTTTGTGGTTTTGAGTGTTGTGCAGTTAATCATTAACATGTGTAAAAGATGTATGTAGTATAAATGAAGATGTTGAGATGGATGAGTGGTCACACAAGGAAAAACTGTATACATAATGAGGTTATTAGAAACAAACTGGGAGTAGCACCAATTGAGGATAAAATGAGAAGAAATCGTTTAAGATGATTTAGACATGTAGAAAGATGACACAAGGACGCTCCCCTAAGAAGATATGGAAAACTAGATTGTGAAAATGTTAAAAGAGAGAGGACAACTACAAAAGTATTGAAAAGAAACAATAAAGAATAATCTAGTTTATATTGAGTTAACTGCTAGCATGGTACATGATAGGGCTATGTGAAAACAAAGAATCCTTATAGCCGACCCTATGTAATATGGGAAAAGGCTTAGTTGTTGTTGTTGTTGCTCTCTCAATGTTTTCAATTCTTATTTGAAAGAGGTTAGTACAACTTACTAAATTTCTTTTTTTATAAATTTACCTCGAGGTAAGGGTGACTATGTCTTTGCATCTTGGAATTTGATTTAGTATACCTTAATATGGTGTTGGTTTCATGCCCAGATATTGGTCTACCTTATGCCATAGGTTGGGAGGGGATTAGCATCCGTCTCTTTTGCTGAAGTTGAAGAGATTATATTACAAGTTCTGAATCTCCTAATGCATGCTGCTTGTGGCCTAGTTTACATGTTTGTTAAAAAGGTTCTGTATGTCTCCACTTTCTTGTCTCCAATTTCTATCAACCTATTTAGCATGTTCGTTCCTGTTGGATAATTATAGTTCAGCAACTTCTATGGGTGAACAGTGTGAATTTGTTGAAAGGAGGATGCATTTCACTTGTTCCATATATTGTGACATCACACGATGCATATTGAAAAGCAGCCGTAGATGTAACCTCGTATCCTGAATGGACTCTAGCACAAGATACAGGAGATTATGTTGGTGATGCACTGAACTAAATAAGTTTAGAGATAGTGAGGCCAAGCTTAGTCCAATATTGGACTTGACCTTTTGCAGTGAATGTGCTCTTTTTCTCAACTTCATCTTTCGCCTGTTTATTGTTCCTGTTTGCAGCTACTGATGATGAGGTTTAGCATGCTTTCCTTTGGATCTGAACATTCCCTAATCTTAGCTTTCATGTGTCCATGCAAAGCAGTCCCTCCCGGATTCAATAGCAGGTCTTCAGAACTTGCAGCAGGTTGTGTCTTTCTTCAAATCTTCTAACATCTGTGCCAGACTCTATTGGACTTTTGTGCAATTTGAGAATACTGGACGTGTCTGGGAATAAGCTTAAAGCACTGCCTGATAGCATCTCTCACTGCAGGTATATATGTTGACCCTCATTATTCTTGTACATCTTTTATAAAGCTGCATTAGGTTTTTGATGAAAATTTCGACATCAGATCATTGGTGGAGTTGGATGCAAGCTTTAATGAGCTCACTTATCTGCCAACAAGCATCGGGTATGAATTGGTGAACCTGCAAAAGCTCATAGTGCATCTTAACAAGTTACGATCTCTACCGTCTTCAATCTGTGAAATGAGATCTTTAAGGCAACTGAATGCACATTTCAATGAGCTTCACGTCCTGTCCCTTTCAATTGGGAGGCTGACAAATCTTGAGGTACTGAATCTTGGAAGCAACTTCAATGATCTAAAAGAGCTCCCTCGGACAATTGGGGATCTAGCGAGTCTCAGGGAGCTCTATATCAGCAACAATCTGCTCCATGTTCTGGGCTGGAGAATCTGGTCAACGTGGATCAAAATCCCTTAGTAATTCCACCCATGGAAGTCGTGGCTGAAGGCGTTGAAGCTGCGAAAAGCTACATGGTGAAGATTCTTTTAGAAGAGTAGCAAAAGGCCCTGCTAGAAGCAAACAAGCATGCTGCTGCTCAAACAGGTTTTCTAACTCGCAGCACTTCATGGTTGAATAACTGGGCTTCCGGGTTGGAGGGGAACGTTGCTGGTTATTTGGCTGCAGCAGGGCAACGGTCTAATAAAGATCGAATACTTGATCAGCAGTTATGACCTTTTTTTTGGTGAGGGTTCTTTGCTATATGGCGTCATGACTACCTTGTTGGCTTGTATAGTTGGTATCCATTAAAGCTCTGTTATGGACCTAGAATTCATTGGTATTACAGGGTGGTGGACGTCTACTCATAATTCCCCTTGAGAAACTTTATTAAAGGAGCATCTTTGAATATATAATCTCAAACATGGATTTACATCAACAGATTATAGATCTTTGAATTTGCAGAAAAGATGCAGGTGAGAACCTCAATCGGTATCGATGACTTAGAACCCAGTTATCGGCACAGAGAATAACGAAGGAAAAGGCATCTAGCACCAATACACATTGTTCCCATAGTGAATCTGGTCATCATTCTGCGAATGCAGATTGCTGCTTAGACACCAAAGTAGTCTCTTTTGGAACCATTTGCCAACAGTCAGGAGCTCAATACCTGGGTGCACATTTGGTAGGGGTTTGCTCGACTCGGTTTCTGCAGGAAAAAAAAAAAGAACTTTTGTAATTGGAAGCTACATATAGGATTTACGGGAAGGGTGGGATTGCTTGTTGTGATTGTAAAGTAATTGATGCCTTAGAATCGGACATGTTCTACAAGGTACAAGTGCATAACATATGAATTTCTTGGGCAGGATCATCTAGACACCCAAAATTTTTAAACTATCCCGTGGCTTTCGTTTACATGAAACCTGACCGTAGCCCATCGATAGCATAAAACCTGTCCAGCCCTACATGGGCTGGTACTCAACCCACCAAGGAGGCAGGGCAGGTTCAGCACCAGGGGTTCTTAGCTGCACCTTCAGCAACAACTGCATCTTGTATTGGTGCTTCATTTATTCGTTTCTTTAGATGTTCAAGCCATCTCGATCACTCTCTAATCCGTGGGTGCCAATCGTATGTTTTGGGTTGTGTTCGTGTAGTGTGATTTCATGTTATTGTTGAAAATGTGTCGGCCTGGATATAAGCTATGCTTTTAATGTTGCCTTGGATGATCATAAACACATACTTTCGTTTTCCGGATCCTTTTTGTGTCTAGTTGAATCGAGTACGTCTGGTATTAACATGGCAGCTTCGGAACCCGGCAGAGGATTTTAACTGGAACTGAACTATTCGAGGAACTGGCCAAATTGCACGGGGAGCTAGGACCAAAACTGTGGAGTCCTGGTTCGGTTCTGGTTTCACCCTTCTACGGAACCAGAACCAGCAATTAAACCGTGGGTTCCATCATTTTCTTATTATTTTCAAAGTTCTAATTTTTTTATATATATCTTATGGTTTACAACGGTAGGAGCTGAAACTGGAACCAGAACTAGTCTGATCCGGGTTTCATTTTGGTTTAGGTGAACTGGTAACTGCGGTTTCAAACCAATGGTTCCAGTAGAACCAGCCATGTCTAGCTGGTCTTTGTTCATGATATGTCATTTCGTGCCAGTAGCTAGTTTTTCTTGCCACTTTTGTTGGACAGGTATTTCAGGTCATGTCCTTGTGCTGTCATTTTATATTATGATGACACAATATTCATGTGGCATCACGGTTTTCGTGTCGTGCCCTATATCACCCGGCTTAGTTCATCAACAAACCGAAGAAACCCATCTTGACTTGGGGAGTTCATAAAAATATGGGCGTCATGACGTTGATCCAGTGATTCAGTATTTTATAATAGCCAATTTAAGCATTTGAGATCACAGTGGCAAAGCTTGTTATTGAGTCAATCTTTTCTTTAATCGGATGGGAGAGGACGATCTTTACCGTTGTTTAGTTAAAAAATGTTATTTATGACGACCCATATGCTTATAATAATATGCAAATATTCACATCACCGTAAATAAAAGAAAATGCAGCAACATAGATCTTACATCAGCTAGAGACGGGTCAGTTTGAACTTACCCCAGCCATTCAAACCAGAACAACCGAACCACCACAACTGGAACCAAGTGAGTCCATGTTGGCTTGAGGTCCTCCGTTCCACCAGAACCAGAACCGGCCACTGGACATGTGAACACCACAGCAGGCCAAACTCAATGTTTGGGGCACAACCCGTTGAGAGTTTCACAACTCGGAGAGTCCACTCGGACGCTACGGATTTATGAGGGAGATGGAATGAGTCTGTATGTTAGGACTTTCATAGATAATAATAATAATTACACATATTTGTACATGTATATGTACGCTTGTTTGTGAGAGTGTGTGTGCGTGTGTGTGTGTGTGTGTGTGAGAGAGAGAGAGAGAGATGGATGTTGTATTAATGCAAAATAATGTTAATGAACAAATCAAATTCAGAAAAACCTTCGACCCAATTCAATGCAACAGTATAAGATAAGTATCATCAATAAATGTCCATTCAGTGGTTGAACTCAAGATCATTGAAAGCCACAAACCTTCATATCTTATTAAACATTGAAGTGGACAAAGATAATGCTGTGCTTTCCAAAATAAATGAAACTAATGAAGCCTCAGGAAGCAACAATCAGTCGCCTCGGTTTTATTGACATTTTGTGTATATGATGAATTGAGTCCAAGGGATTAGAAAGAAGAATCAAAATTAAGCTCCACGTTTTGTTCTTCGTTATAAAGGAAGCCAAACCCTAAGATACATATATATGTACTCCCTACAAAGGCATCAGAGCGCTTATATCATATTAAGCATTTAGAAATACTTAACATGAACTAAATGTAATTAATATTATATGGCTTAATTAAGTCCAATCATCATTAATTACTCATTAAGTCCAACCGAGCTATGGTTCTAGGTGCAGGCTGAGCTCCACATCCAAGCAAAGTTCAAACGCATTCAAGTTAAAATGAGTTATACTAACAGACTTCGCCGAGTTGACCAAGTTGCCATCTTATTCAGTGTCTAGTTGTATAAAATGTCTCACTCAGCTCGCATGTGACTCGGACCAAGTCATGAAGTCGATTGGAGTTTATTTGGTGAGCGGGCCAACTCTTGTGTAGATGCATCTCATCTCATGCGATAGTGTCAATTGAATTAAAAGTAGTTTTTTCAAAAAGGAAAAAATATAAAATATGTTTATATATTTTATATTTTTTAAATATAAACCGTCTAATCAAATATCAGAAAAATCTAAATTATGAAGAAGAATAGCATGAATGAAATCCAGTTACTCTCATCCCCCCTTTCTCTTTCTTTCCAATTAAGATTTGAATTAAAAAAGTATTATTATATTCTTGTAATTTATATGATGCATTAAATATTTTTATATTTAAATCTTTATAATTGATTATGTTGATTGAATTAAAAAAACTTTAAATAAATTTAAGCATCAATGGATGTGTTCACAAATTATGCACTTTCCTCTCTCTCTCTCTCTCTCTCTCTCTCTCTCTCTCTCTCTCTCTCTCTCTATATATATATATATATATATATATATATATATATATTTTTTTTTTTTATTTTTTTTAAGTTATTAGATCTTGCTTACTATTTATTCATGTTCTATTTCATCATCGTTTTTCGGTCACGTAAGTATAATAAAATTATCTTTTGACTTGTTTGAAAATCATTAAAATTTTAAAAATTATATTATTATGACCAAAAGCAATGAATGAGCAACTTGATGATTTATGCTAACATGTTCATTTATTTTATCTTTCTTCTTTTTGTTTCTTTTTTCTTTATATATAGAGCGAGTGTATGTGAGAGTTACTAGATAATCTTTTTCGTCACAGCGTCGGATAATGTATATTAAATAGTATTAAAATATTGATGAGGAACGTGATCGCATGAGAACGTGTACAGTATCTTTCAGTCTCTCTCTATAGAGAGAGAGAGAGAAAGGGAGGGACGCATGAGAAAGTGTACAGTATCTTTCAGTCTCTCTCTATACAGAGAGAGAGAGAGAAAGTGAGGGACGAGTGGTGAAAAAGAAAAAAAACTGAGCATCAAAACGCACACAGAAAAGTAAGAGGAGAGCAACTGATAAAAGAAGAAATGGGGCCAAAATCGAAGAGCGAAGACAGTGAAGAAGCTGCCTACCAACCCCCTCGTGCTTTCTCTCGATGACAGATTCGCTTCTTCCCGACTCCTTCCTTCTCAAAGTGATGAGCAAACGGCGAACTTGGGTGGCCCTCTTCGTCGTCGTCTACGCCCTCCTCCTCTCCTTCTCATGGACCTTCCTCCGCTCCATCCTCTCCTGGTACTCCTCCACCGCCATCCCCGGCTCCTCCGCCACCCTCTTTCGGTGGCCGGCGATCTACGCCTCCGTCCTATTCGGTGTCGTCTTCGGCCTCCTGTCGATGGTGGCCGTGTTGTCCCTCGCCGTGCCGTCCATGTTGGTGACTTGGATCACCATCTTGGTGCTGCTGACCTTTGCCGGAAAACCACGTCAGTCGCTCGTACTGGAGGGCCGCAAGATCACCGGCGAGATCTCGGGTCTCGCTTTCCGGATCATGCTCAAGGAAGGCAACATCGTTGCCGCTATTTGCGCTGTCCTCAGCTTCTATGTCTTGACCACTCGGAGGGACGACTAGACACATCCAGAACCTCTCTCTTTACCCCCACTCCCTCTAAACGAAGATGAAGAAGAAATAGGATGATGGAGTTGCTTGAATGAGGCCGTAGATTTGTGGAATGAACGACTGGCCTCAATGAATGGTAAAGAGAGGAAGAGGGAAAGGTGGTCCGGCTTCTTCTGCCCAAATATGTTTACCAGAAGCACCTCTCTCTCTCTCTCACACACACACAATGAGAACTTGGAAGGTGGTGTTGCTTGAATCAGGTTTTAGAATAATGGGATGAATCGATTGTTGACTTTCTGATACGAGGAAAAGGGGTTTTGTTGTTGCTGGTGAAAGAGAGAGAGAAGGACGGTCCGTTGTTGTTCCTTATTTGTGCTCTTAATAAATTTTCATTTAATGTAAAAGTTCAAGTTAGGTAGATTTGTTTATGACTTGCTTTGATCTTAAGAAATGAAGCATCATGACTTGCTTTACAGAGCATGTTCTTTCTATTTCAATATGTTCTTTAGAGATGCAAAATTCATGAGAATCGGAAGTGGTCGATCCGTCGGTCGCTTGGTATCACGGAAATTGAACCGGATGTGAAGTCACCTGCCGGAGTTTGACCGAAGATTTCGCTCTGATCGCATCAAAGCCCAAACCAACAACTAGAATTGGAAGAAACCTGGAGGAGGAGGACTGTTACCAGTGGCGGATCTACGGCATTCTCCCCTCAAGAGTGTAAAGGCTATCCTTCAATCTGTCGGCCATAATACATACTTCACCCCAATTGCTCGTTTCGGTTATGGATCAAACTAAAACCGGGATAAACCTAGAAAAGATTTAAAAGGAAAAAACTTTAAAAGAAAACCTAAAAAATTATTCCACCCATTATTGAACCGCCGGTTCTGGTTTCGCAACTCTTGAAACCGGAATCGAAACTGAGAAACCCCGGTTTGGTTATAGCTATGGTTTCAACCGATTTCTACGGTGGTCCGGTTAGTTCGAACCTTCGGACTGACTTGAAACTGGACATATCTAATTCCATCCTTAAGAAACTTCTCTGCATCGTTCACCCCACCTAAAAATTTCTCTAATTCGTGCCACCAACTGAAGCTACCACCTTCTTTTCCCTTTCCTATTTGCAGGAAGTATTTAAGAAGCTTCAGTTTCTACTGTGGTATCGGTAAAGCTTGCCGGAGGGCACATGCTTTATCTATTTATGGTGTGTCGTGGGATGGAGATGCTTTGCTTTTGGCAAGGGCCGGAATGGCTATTTCAGAAAACCAGACAAGAATATCAGACATCAGACGAAGACTTCAGGTTGGTGTACGCTTGTTTTCGGGTTGTCTGAAACCAAATACATATACCACCTGCAAATGCCCGAAAAGGTCTCTCTGTGTCTGCACGTGTATCGTGATGCAAAGGAAAAATGGGTCCTATTCAAGTTGCCTTGCTTGTGTTCCAAATATCAGGTGACACGACACCACACGAAATTGCTAACCCTACTCAAGAGACAGAGGATGGCGTTTCGGATGAAACTCTTCTTAATGATGCTTCACTTTGAATTGCTGGGAGCTAAGAGAGTTATGGTGCTTGTGTTCGATCACTCTGGATTGTGTGTGGTTCCTTTCGGTTTAGCCCGGCTCAGTTTGTCATTTCAAATGAGTCGAGTTACGCTAACATCGGCAAGCGAGATGAGCTATGAACTGGTTATGCTCGAATCAACTCGATTCTCTGTTGGGGCCGCAGTTCTTTTTTCGGGCCGATTGTTGTAGTGTTGGTGTCGGTTCTTTTCCTTTCTGACGTTCTTTGTTTCTTATGTTCTGTGTAATGTGTTGCAGTTTTGAGTATTTTATTCGTGTAAAATGAGATGAGGGCGAATAAGATTGTATATATACATGATTTTTTCCATCTTTTGAGTTTTCCTCTTTAAGCTTTTCTTTTTAATAGTTATTCCCTTTCATCTGAGAGACGTCTTATGAGATGTTTAAGACATTTTTAAAACGGAAATAGTTTGAATAATGTTTACATTTTCAAAATGCACTCATGAAATCTGGAAAGAATGCCCTTCTTCCCACATTTCATGGTTGTTGTTAGTAAAGGGGACGATAGTGGCCACCCACTACTTTTATCTCTCACTTGGCCACCAGAGTCAACATTTGATATACTGGTTTTGCCTCCCACTACTTTGGAGTTTACCAAGTTGTATCATTTTTTCTTGTTGTAAGTAAGTTGCAACTTTTATCTATTATAAGGTTTTTCGGCAAAGTGTTTTTCATGCACAACTCACAACAAAGTGTATTTTTTACACTTATACACTATTCATATCTCAACCCCATATGGGTTTACATGTTTAGTAAACAATTCTTTTAAGATACATTTTGTTAAGGGGTCAGCCAACATATCAGTAGTTGGCATATAACATATAGTTATTTCATTTCTTTTGAGCATATCATGAATATAGTGATATTTAACCATTATATTCTTGCTTCTTGAGCTATCACCTTCACTTTTAATAAGAGTAATTGTTCATTATTATCACAATAAATAATAATTGGCTCGTTGGTTATGTCTAGCTTCAAATCACATATGAAGTGGCTTATCCAAACGATACTCGTAGCAACCATATTACAAGCAACATTGTCAGTCTTTTGTGTATGCAACATTACACAACCTTGTTTCTTGCAAGCCCAAGAAATTGCACCACCTCCAAATAAAAATATTTGACTAGAGGTTAATTTATTGTCAATTTTGCTCCCAACAAAGTCAACATCTGAGTATTCTATTACTTTCAGTTCATCTGCTTGAAAACAAGTTTCAAGTCTTTTGTTCCTTTAAGATATCCTATAATCCTTTTCATAGTTATCCAATATTGCCATCCAAAATTACTTTGATATCTGCTCATAAGACCAATAACAAAAATGATATCAGGTCTTCTATACAACATGGCATACATTAGGCTACCCACAACCTGTGTGCATAAAGAACAATAGGCTTATTGTCTCCTTCATCGGGACAATCAGCCTTACCTAATTTGACTCCTTTCATAATAGGTGTAGATACAAATTTGCATTCACCCATTTTAAATTTCTTGAGAATATAATTAATATCTCTCTCTTGACTTAGTCATATAAATTTAGATTTCCTATCTCAAAAAATCTTTATACCCAAGATATATGATATTTTTCCCATGTCCTTCATTTCAAACCTTGAGTTTAACCATGATTTAGTTTTGACAATCATCTCATTATCATTCTCAGTCAACAGTATATCATCTACATATAATGATAAGATGACAAAGTAGTTCTCACTCTTTCAAACATATACACAGTGATTAAGTTTATTAGCAACAAACTCAAGTTCAATAATGACATTTTGAAAAGTCAAATACCATTGACGAGGTGATGGTCGTATAGATATTTTTCAACCTATATACTTTATCTTCTTGTCCTTCAATTATGTATCCTTTAAGATGATGCATATATATGATTTCATCTAAATATTCATTTAAAAAAACATTTTTTACATTTAATTGATTTAAATAAAAATCATAATATGTTGATATCGCTAGGATTATTTTTATGGATGCAAATTTCACAACAGATGAATATGTCTCAACATAATCTATCCCCTCCTTCTGCAAAAAAAACTTTACAACCAATCTCGCTTTAAACTTGTTAATTGTTTCATCGACCTTATATTTCTTTTTGAGAACTCATTTATAGCCTATGGCTTTCCTTCCTCTTGGCAAATCAGCTAATTCTAAAATTTGGTTTTTCTCATTAGATTCAATTTTTTCATTTATTGCTTTTTCCTAATTTGAAGATTCAGATGAGTCAATAGCTTGCTCATATGTAAAGTTATCAGTCAACTTCTAAATTTACCGAATTACACACTTTTTTTATAAGGTAAGTATAATAATCCTTCAAGTAGGACGGTGTCACCCTAGGTCTTTTGTATCCACTTAAAGTTTTGATTTGTTCAAGAAGTTCATCTATGAGTTCAAGTGATATTGATCTAACTCTACTAGATCATCAATATACTCATCATCATTTTCAAGAATGTCATTCTTAGTATATTATAAGAATTTAGCATCTATTCTTTCTATTAGTTCATGGTCCTTATTATGAAACTGATATCCATTACATCCTTTACGATATCCGATGAATATATATCTTAAGGACTTACTATCTAGTTTGTCTCTAAACTAATTATCTTCACATGAGTAATAGATCTCCACCTCTTGAGATGACAGGTTTGGTTTTCTTCTAAACTATATCTCATATGGTGTACCTTGTCATATTCAATAAGCTCCTATTATATCTCTCTGCTACACCATTTTGTTAAGGTGTTCTAGGCATTGTATTTTACTTTGCAATACCAAAGTCTTTGTAGAATTCTAAAAATTCTGGAGAGATGTATTCTCAACTTCTATCTGATTTCAACACTTTGATTGTATACATGTAAACACCCTAAATAAATTTTATAAAAACATGACTCGACACACTCTTAATCTCTAAAAATAGCTTGTTTTGAACCCCTACCTTGAATTCAGAATTTTCACAAAATCCTTAAAACGGAGATTTTAAAATTAAATATTTTCAAATCAAAGTTAAGGAAAATCCAAGTCAAACATGGATAAAGTTGAATCGTCTCTCTAAAGAATCAACGAGGATCATGGCTACAGCAAGCATCAAGCAGAACTTCAATGCACATGGATGAAGGGAAGACCCAAGGCACAAATCAAGTCAAGGCACGACTCCATCAAAGGCAACAACAAAGGGTAATCCAAATGAAAAACCTCACCAACCTAACCTATTTGAATTTGATCAAGCCTAGATCCAATTTATCTAGGCTAATCGTGCCCATGGGTTAGCTCTAACCAAGCTGCATTGACTAGACCAAATGGCCTTGACTCACATTAGTCATCTTCACCCTACACTCCTTGACCGAACCACATTAACATCACCTTGTCTAGCCACATAGCCTTGGCCGAATTCATTATAATCGGTCCATCTCTTCCATTGAACACAACCGCCCCTAGCCGAAACACCTAGACGATGGGATCAACACTAGGTTGGCTCGAGCCAAGACCAAACCGACCCACCTAGGGCTGCATGTGTTGGGTTTATACTGACCTAGGGGACCACATGAAGACCACGCGAAGGCCATGAGAGTTTGGGCTGGATTTTGGGCCAAGAACCTACCCGCCCCATGGAAGGGTCTAGTAAAGACCCCCCTTGGCCTATAAATAGAGGCCAAGGGGGATGGTTCCAACATCCTTGAGTTCTTGAGCATTTAGTGAGGTTTTCCTAGGCTGGAGTGAAGAGAGAGAGGGAGTCTATGATAGGTAGGAAGTGCTGTAAGTAAGAGAGAGAGAGAGAGAGAAAAAAAAAAGAAAGAAGAGAGAAAAGAGAGGAAGAAGGGAGGGAAAAGAGAAGAAGGGGTCGAGTTCCCCATTGTAATCCGTTTCTTAGAGGCTATCAAGTAAGTGTTTCTCCTCCCTTGTTAATCTTGATTCTCCTCTTAACATTCAATTCAATAAAAGGGGTTGTATTAATAGAGTTTCGTCTCTCCCCAAGTTGTAATAGCAAGTACATATGCTGCAATTTTGCTTCTTATGCACTCTACTTGTTTGTTTTCTTGATTCTACCTCTTTATATTCTATAAAATTCTTATAAAACCTAACTCCCTCTATGTTTATGCTAATACACATATTTACCTTTATTTTTCTTTAGCAATTTATTTCAAGTTTGTTGTCATTGTTCCATTTAAATTTCGAAATTATGCATCATTTATGTTGTAAACACTAAAAAATTGTTTTCAATATCACTGCATACGTTTGAGTTTCTATTTTTCATTTCCTTGTCTATCTCCGATCAACTTGAAATTTGGAACACTTCATCTAAACACACAAGCCCACCTAGAATAAAATTTGTAAGAATTTTAGGATCGTGCAACTCCGTAAGTAAAAGTGTGTAAGATCAAGAAAATCCATAACCATTTATGTCAAACTGTATTTCCTGCAAACAGAGTCTAGGTAATCATCCCATAACTCTTTGTGTAGTGATCGAAAGAGTGAAACTTACTTCATTAGAAAGCTAACATCCATAACTTTCCAATAAAACCAAATTCACCAAAATCGGAGATTTGTGCACCGAGATACAAACTTTTTTGTGAGTTTGTGTATTTCTGTAACAATGCACTCCCTAATGTTTGAGGAGAGACACTTTCTAGATTTAATTCAGAAGAATCACAAGTTCTAAAAATAGGATAAAAACATTTTCAGAACCTCTACATGTGAGTCTATTCACTATAAAAATTTCTTGATTTTTAGAGGTTTGAAAACCATTGAAAGAAAATAAAGAAGCAAGGTCTGAAAAATTAACCAGTTTCTATTTTTGAGAACTTGGTAAAATTTTGTATTCCAAAACACCTAGTGCACGAGTTTGATCAAGTTTCTTGGATATTTTCTTGAAGTGGATTTGAAATCACACCTACAACAATGAGTCATCAAAGTGCCTAGGCTGACCCTTGAGCATCGGTTTAAGAAGGCCTAAGGTGACAAGATATCGCTTAGCCACAATCACCTAAAAGTGAGATTTACAAAACTTTGCTAGTTTTGAAAACTAGTTGGTACGCTCGTGCAAACAAAATAGATTTGAAAAGTTTATTTCAAGTATGTACAAAGGCTTGGAGTGAAATTTTCACATCTACAATGCCCTAATTGGTTCTCAACTTCCTGCTTATATTCTTTGAATGCTTTAAGTGCATCAGATTTATGTGCTAAGATATATATATATATATATCGAGTAATCATCGACAAAGGTTATAAATAAACTTTTTGTCGATGTGATCTTACTATAAATGGTATACATAAATTAGTGTAAATAATATCTAGTAGCATTGTTGACCTAATCACTTCTTTCAAAAGTAATTTTCTAATTATTTTCCCTTATATACAAGCTTTACACTTATTAAAAGTGTTTTTAAGAAAATTGGACAATAAGTTAAAGTTGGTTAATTTTCCCAACTTCTTTAAACTTGTATGACTCAATCTTTTATGCCATAAATTCACATCAATCACATAGACATTATCAATATAAGCAGAATAAGAACCTTTATTTTCATTTATGTTAAGTTTTAACAATCCATGCTCGGCATCAAATAAACTAAAAAAAGTTATCCAACCATGCTTTCCCACAATGACTTTGTCAGGGACAAACCTAACCTCAAACCCTTTCTTTATTAATACAGGAAATTATAC
This sequence comes from Brasenia schreberi, assembly GCA_036023115.1. Lineage (NCBI taxonomy): Eukaryota > Viridiplantae > Streptophyta > Magnoliopsida > Nymphaeales > Cabombaceae > Brasenia > Brasenia schreberi. The sequence goes on along the minus strand of JAYKKT010000079.1, from coordinate 17,162,065 downwards.
AAGATTGCACCTAATAGTTGGCATAATTAATACATGAGTAAATACAATCAATGTTCCTTCTACAAAAATCCTAGAAGACCCAACCCCAAGAAAATTAGAAAATGTATTATTCCCCATATATACCCGATGCTCGCCAAGCTTGTATTCTTTTAGGTCCATCATTCGCTCTTTGCTCTTTCAAATATGTCGGGCTACTCTAGAGTCGATCCACCAATCAGTCACTGGGCGATCCATATAGAGGCACTTAGAAATGATACAGATTATGTCTTGCTTCTCTGTTGAGTTGCGTCGTTGATTGTTTCTAACATTGGTCCTCTTGTTGTGACAATCCCTTTTGTAGTTCCCCATCTTCTCAAAGTTTAAGCACTTTACCCGATAAGTGGATTCCTATGACTTCCTAAAATTTTAACCGCTTTACATTTTATTTTTACCCAATTTCTTATCTGGTTTTCTTTTATCCTGGTTATTTTTAGAGCTAGACCCTAAATAATCTTGAGCAAGTATTAACTTTTTCTTTTTGTTTTTATTAATATGTTCTTCTTCAATTGTTATTTTCAATGAGAGTTTTGAAAGAGTAAAATTTGGTCCAAGTCTAAGTGTTGTGGTTATCATATTTCAAGAAGGGAGTAAACTATTTAGAATCATAGATATCTGCATTGGTTCACGAATTATTGACTTTGCTACGACTAAATATCTAGCCATTACCACCATTTGGTTAACATGTTCAACTATTTTCTCACCTTCTTTCATTTTATAAGAATTGTTTTTCTAAAGGAGTAGTTGTACATATAGTTTAGTTGTAATATCATATTTTGTAGTAAGGAAATTAAATAATTTTTTACTAGTCTCATATTCCTTAAATACCCTAATCAAGTCATCGTCTATGTAAGCCAACATTATGGTCTTCGCTATAGTATAATCCTTTAGAAATATCTTATATTTTTCCTTTTCTTCATATGTTGCAACTCAAGTAGGGATAATACAATTTCCCTAAGTACATAATCAATTCTCTCTAAAATTAAGGCCAGTGAAATTCTCCTCTTTTAAGATTAAAATTTTAGGCCATTTAACTTTTTAGTCTTTGCCAATTCATACACACAAATTCTAGAAGTCACTTTTTTAATAAATTTTTGGAAAAGACAAGTAGAGAGTTTGTATATTTTTATATATATAATATAATGCATGCATTACATGGATTTATATAAGATATTTCATAAAGAATCAATAACAAAAAATAGTCAGACACCTAATATCCATAAATTTTAAGTATTTAACTATAAATATTTTCAAGAATTGTACTACAGTTTATTTAACATATAAGTACCTTTTTTGAAATACAATAAAAACTGAGATTATACATGAAAAATATTGTTCTCAGTATTTCTCAATAAGTACAGTGGTAAACTTATACTTTTCTCAAGTGGCATAACGAATAATTTGTAAAACTAAGAGGGTATATCCATAAAATCACCTTAATCGTAGGTTCTGTAATTTCGTAAAATGACCAGGGACAAATAAATAAAACTACTCTCTGGTTTTTCGTATTTTCACATACTATTAGAGGGAAGAAAAGACTTTTTACTTGCATAAGGGTACATTAGTCTTTTTGCATCAAAATATCTGAACATTTCAGTAATTTTGTCCCACGGTATTTCGGAGTTTAAGTTTTCGTACAAGGGCAAAAACTCAATTTCACATGTAAAACTGCTGCCTTAGGCAGTTAAACGCCCATGTTTTTGCAAAAACTCGGGGGTTTATATACGAAGGAGAGAAAGAGAGAGAAAAAAGCATCTAAGAAGGTGACATACCGTCGGCGGGCCTTCGTAGCTGACCTAACCTAACCTTCGCCTCTGACCTGGTCATTACCTTTGGCCAGACCCGGCTTTCACCTCCTGTTTAGCCTGGTTTTCGCCTCGGGCTTAGCTTGGTTTTCACCTCTGGCATGGCGTGACTTTCGCCTTTTGCCTGTGTTCCTAGCTTTCTTCCTCTTAAGTTTTAGCATAGAGAGAGAGAAAGAGGAAACAAAGAGGAGGTCGGCGACGGTTCTTTTTCAGTGTTTCTTCTTTCTCTTTGCTTGACCTCTATGGCGTTTAAGTCATCTGTTTGTTTTTCAAACCTTCGACTTGCCTAAGACCGCCTTCAAAAGGTGACTTTCGATTGTCTCTATATCTTTTCTCCCTTTCTCTTTTTTTCATTTATAAAATCTTATGCCGAAAAGCTTTCAAACTTCATTAAAACTACTCTCACTTTTTACAACATCAACATATTTGTTATGGAGTTGCCAAGGAGCTTCAACCTAGCTCTGATACCAAATGTTGGGGCCGTAATTTCTTTTTTGGAGTTGAATGTCGTAATATTGATGTTGGTTCTTTTCCTTTTTCACGTTCTATGTCTTCTGTTCTTTATAATGTGTTGGAGTTTTGAGTCTTGTATTCATATAAAATGAGATGAGGGAGAAGAGGAGAGAGAGATAGGGTCGAGGTTACCCATAAAGGGTTTTCTTAAGAAGATTGTATTATGTATCATACCACACATCATATGTTTTATGTATATTTCTATTGTATATATATATATATATATATATATATATATATATATATATATATATATATATATATATATATATATATGGCTTTTTCCATCTTACGAGTTTTCTTTTCTAGGCTTTCCTTTTTAATCATCATTCTCTTTTATCTAGGAGATGCTTAGGACATTTTCAAAACAAAAAGAGTTTTAATAACGTTTATATTTTCAAAATGCAACTCATGAAATCTGGAAAGAGGGCCCTTCTTCCTGCATTTCATGGTTGTCATTAGTAATGGGGCCGATAGTAGCCACCCACTACTTACATTCTCATCGAGTTGGAAACATATACTAGCATATATAACAGAAAAACATCCTATAGTTAGGTATACATGTGTTTTATTTTTACACCATATTCCAACAATATTTCGATTACTCTATTCTTATAAATGCTCGTAAATGGGGAAAAAAATTCTAAATATTGTGGTTACCATGTTTCAAGAAGAGGGTAAACTATTTAGAATCATAGATATCTGCATTGGTTCATGAATGATTGACTTTGTTACAACTAAATATCTAGTCATTACCACCATTTAGTTAACATGTTCAACTACGCTATCACCTTCTTTCATTTTATCATAATTGTATTTCTAAAGGAGTAGTTCTACATATAGCGTAGTTATAGTATCATATTTTGTAGTTAGGGAATTAAATAATTCTTTAGCAGCCTCATATTTCTCAAGTACATTAATCAAGTCATCTTCCATTTAAGTCAACATTATGGTCCCCACTACATTATCATCCTTTAGAAATATCTTAGATTTTTCCTTTTCTTCATATGTTGCAACTCAAGTAGGGATAATACAATTTCCTTAAGTACATAATCAATTCCCTCTAAAGTTAAGCCCAATGGAATTCTACTTTTCTAAGTTTGAAAATTTAGGCCATTTAACTTTTCAGTCTTTGCCAATTCAAACACACAAATTCTAGATATCATTTTTTTAATAAATTTTTGACAGAGACAACAAGTAGAGAGTCTCTACATTTTTATATAGAAAACATAAAGCATGCATTACATGAATTTACATAAGATATTTCATAAAGAATCAACAACAAAAAATAGTCAGACACCTAATATCCATAAATTTTAAGTACTAAACTGTAAATATTTTCAAGCATTGTACTGTAGTTTATTTAACATACAGGAACCTTTCTGAAAATATAATAAAAACCAAGACTATGCATGAAAAATATTGTTCTCAGTATTTCTCAAAAATTACAAGGGTAAACTTATACTTTTCTCAAGTGGCATAACGAATAATTTGTAAAACTAAGAGGAGTATATCCATAAAACCACATGAATCGTGAGTTCTGTAATTTCATAAAATGACCAGGGATAAATTAATAAAACTACTCTCTGGTTTTTCGTATTTTCATAGACTATTAGTGGGCAGAAAAGACATTTTACTTGCATAAGGGTACATTAGTCTTTTTGCATCAAAATGTCTGGACATTTCTGTAATTTTGTCCCATGGTATTTCAGACTTTAAGTTTTCGTACAAGGGCAAAAGGGAAATTTCACATATAAAACTACTACCCTAGGCGGTTTACCGCCCGCGGTTTTGTCACCCAGAGTTTTGCAGAAACCCGAGGGTTTATATACGAAGGAGAGAGAGAGAGAGAGAGAGAGAGAGAGAAAAGCGTTTGAGAGTGCGACATACTGTCGGCGGACCTTCACCGCTAGCCTTACTTAACCTTCGCCTTTGACCTGGTCGTCGCCTCTGGCCTGACCCAACTTTCACCTCCTATCTGGCCTGGCTTGGCTTTCACCTCTAGCATGGCGTGGCTTTCGTCTCTTGCTTGTGTTCCTGGCTTTCTTTCTCTTTAGTTTTAGCGTAGAGGGAGAGAAAGACGAAACAAAGAGGAGGTCATCAGTGGTTCTTTTCCAGTGTTTCTTATTTCTCTTTGCTTGACCTCTATGGCATTTAGGCCATCTGTTTGTTTTCCAAACCTCCGACTTGCCTAAGGCCATCTTTAAAGGGTAGCTTTCAATTGTCTCTACATCTTTTCTCCCTTTCTCTCTTTTTTTTATTTGTGAAAAACTTATGTTGGAAAGTTTTTCGAGTTCATTAAAACTACTCTCACTCTTTACACCATCGGCATATCTGTTATGGAGTTGTGAAGCAGCTTCAAGCTAGCTATGATACCAGATATTGGGGTCGCAATTTCTTTTTCGGAGCTGACTGTCGCAGTATTGGTGCTGGTTTTTTTCCTTTCTCATGTTCTCTGTTTCTTTTGTTCTATGTAATATGTTGCAGTTCCAAGTCTTGTATTCATGTAGAATGAGATGAGGGAGAAGAGGAGAGAGAGATAGTGTCGAGGTTACCCACAAAGGGTTTTCTTAGGAAGATTGTATTGTGTATCGTAATACACATCACCTGTTTTATGTATATTTCTATTATATATATATATATATATGTGGCTTTTCCATCTTTCGAGCTTTCTTTTCTAGGCTTTCTTTTTTAATCGTTATTCCTTTTTATCCGATAGATGCTTAGGACATTTTCAAAACGAAAATAGTTTGAATAACGTTTATATTTTCGAAATGCAACTCATGAAATTTGGGAGGAGGGCCCTTCTTCCCGCATTTCTTGGTTGTCGTTAGTAATGGAGCCGATAGTAGCCACCCACTACTTACATTCTCATTGAGTTGGAAACATATAATAGCATATATAACATAAAAACATCCTATGGTTAGGTATACATGCGTACTATTTTTACACCATATTCCAACAATATTTCGATTACTCTATTCTTATAAATGCTCGTAAATGGGGAAAAAATTCACACACGAGATGCACAATCATATATGATATTTACAATATTGGCCAGAATATGGAGAATGAAAGAAAGTGGAAGTATGTAGATTTTCATGACGCGTTGTGAACTTGATACTATAAGTATTGCTGGATCCGGTTTGATCCGATGAGAAATAATTTGATTTTGAATTGGATCTGGATATGGTTAACCATATTTTGCTAAACACATTGTAATCGGATCCAATGTCCTTCAGAATCAGATATTTAATAGAAATCTGAACTTGAACCCACTGTGATTCATTAACTGTTGATAGTAAGATAATTCAGGAAATCCGTCTAAACCCAAGAATAAACCGAAAAACCAATACGTAAAATGTCGTCTGCTAAGTATATTTTCACTCACCATCTTGATGAGGAGGTATCTACGTTTAAGAAGAGTCTGGTACTGTTTAAACCAGCTATAGATGATAGCATGTTAACCTCTCAAAAAAATTAATTTAATGTTATGTGGTCAATATTAAAGTGATTAGAACAAATATTACATCTTAGCCAAAAAGCTTTAAAAAAAAAGTAAGTCTTATCTTGCGCCCTTCAATGGTTTTTATAGTGTTCAACCCATCCTTCGTTCCGTTCCTTGCTCAATACATTACTAAACTCATCCATTTTATACTTGATTCGGTTCAGATCTCATGGTTTGGTTTTACCATGAGAATCGTGAACCGAATCGCTGATAAGTTTTTCTCATAGAATCAAACCGTTTGACATATAAAACCGAACCGTTCGGCATCTAGAACCGAGGTTCACTGGATCCTTGAACACCTAGGCCTGGCCTAAAATTTTCTAATTTTTATTTAAAATTTTAGGGGCCTAAAGCTGTTGCTGTAGTCGCTTTACCCACAGCCAGTCCTAACATAGCATATATTATCGTACGGTTTTATATCTATAATTCAAATCGAGAACCCCTAGCGTTATGCTTGATGAACCGTTATGGTTTAGTTTCATTGTTGGTTAACTTGGTCCGAATGGTGATAAATTGGACGTGGCCGATTTGGAACTGGTAGAGGGTTTGAGCTGGATCTGAACGAAGTTTGCAACCGGACCTGCATAACCGAACAGGGAATCGTAACCGAACCGAGGAGAAACGACCCGTACCTTCCAATTTTATAAGCTTTTTCATGTTCTTTTACCTTCTTTGGTTTTGGTTCAAACAGGAACAGGTTCCAGGCATACTCAAAGCCAGGACCAGCCATGTAGTGGTAAGGACTAGGAAATCGGATTTTTTTATCGTCTAATTTTTTTTATCATATATACAACCTCATATCTGACTTTAGGAAGAGTCAAAATCTGAATGCAATATCACAGTGACCATCTGAACCCAGTTATCAGACATTTATGCTCGGTTGAGAAACAAACTCGTGAACAACTGACCGTATATATATATATATATATATATATATATATATATATATATATATATATATAGAGAGAGAGAGAGAGAGAGAAATCGGGAAACTTCTCTTCATGCATATGGTCCTGAGCTCTCAAGTTACTCCTAAGGAACAAAGCCAAAATTTATATTATTTTTGCTATATAATTCTCGGTAAAGTTTGCTCGCTTATTGTCAGTATATATATGTGTACATATGTACATGAACTAATTTCTCTCTCTATAAATAGATCTATATATAAGAAAACCATATCCTAAATAATCATTTATGAAAAAAATTTAAGGGTTTTCATAAAATAACGAAAAGCAATGTAATTACACTATTGCACTCCTGAGTTTTCAAAAGTGATGGGCAGGATCCAATATATATATATATATATAGAGAGAGAGAGAGAGAGAGAGAGATTTAACTGTTTGGTGTGTGTACGTGTGTGTTAAACTGCTTTTAACTGATAACTGCAGCAGGGCAGAAGTATCGCATAAAAACAGACGTATGAACACAGAAAGGCTGCTACAATTGGCTCTATTTTCTGAGATTCCGGGTTCAATTTCCCAGTGGCCTCAGATTGGTGGTCTGATCAGGAAAAGTTGGCTAGTCTCTCTGCATATGCATCTGCAAAATTTTCAAACCTGGTGCTGAAGGGAGCTGCTGGCAATTGGCAGCAGGGGAACTTTTCCCGAAATCCGTTTGGCATTTCTGTCATACGCGGTGGTACCCAAGATGCAAAACAAGTTGTGGCTGCTCTCGTTAAATTGTTGCTTCTTCATGGCTTGTGCCCGTTTACTCATTTAAGATGAGCCGAACTCGCTCTGAAGCCCCAGTCAGGAGCTAGATGAGCTTGCTCGATAGAAAAACTGCCTTTCTATCAGAAGATGACTTGTTCGTGTATTTTAATTCTTCACTTTTCTTTTTAACATGATATTTCACGGAAAGCATGTTTTTACAGTTGGAGCATGAAATAGTTAATTGAATAACTTATTTACTGCTCAAGGAATCCATGAAAAAATTTATTCACCTTTTGCTTGATCAAATCGCCGAGGCAAGAAAAAGGTTATCAAGTGAAGTGACTGGAGAGAATAAAGAACCAAGAGTTGCTGAAAGATTTCCCTTTGTTTACTTGATCAAGGCTTCATCCCCTAAATACATACAAATATATGCCCTGCACAGAATCTTGCTTTCTGACCAGCGGACCACCCCACTGTATTTCACAGAACTTACACACACACACACACATATATATATATATATAGAGAGAGAGAGAGAGAGGGAGAGAGAGAGAGCAGTCCATCTGCACACTCTTCCATTTCTAAATCCACTTAAAGATTTAAATCGTACGATCAATATTATGATTTGAATTTAAAACAAATTCAATTAACCATGTGCATTAAATGCGATGTACGAAAAGTATAATGACCATTTTTGTTTTTAAATTAGAATCTCTACTAATGATCATGCTAATTGCCTTTCTTTTTCTATATATATATAAAGTAATATATATATATATATATACTTATATGGATTTAAATCTTGATAAGATTGTAAGTTTTATAACCTTATATACATATAAAATGTGGACCGTGGTTCCAAATAATCTCATGACATAATACAATTTAGCAGAATCCTTAAACTAGTAGAATCATGGATGGTTTGGTTTGGTTCAGATCATAGCATGGTTCTCCAAAAGTTGAGAACCAAAACTAGGGGTTTGGTTCGAGGTTGAGGCTAGAACCAAACCATGAACAACCCTAAACACATCCATCATCTTGTACTTTACAAAAACTAAAGGTGATAAATGACAATTTTTTGAGGTCTTGTAAGAAGGTGTGACTATACAAGTGTGATCGTATTTGGAGATATTCGATCAACTTGTTGCATAACAAAGATCTTGAGTTCGTGTGTAAGTTAACAAAAATGAAGAAATTTTGTAATATTATGTGAATTATACTTGTTATCAATCTTATATTATTGTTGTGAAAAAACTTTTTTAGATTTTTTCTTCATGGATCTAATGAAGAAATATGAAGATGGGTGCTTTGTATCATTGCGTAAACAAGGGATCGCGACCCTTTGTCCCAGCTGTTGTAACACGTGTCTCACTTATGTAGTGGCAGATCTACATTGACCCAAGGCCGGGTGCTCACTCCACCCAATATTTTGAACTATATCTCATGATAAGATCCATGGACTATAATACATACTTGGCCCGATTCACCCGACACCAAAAGAGTTTCTAGGTCCACCACTGCACTTACGACATAAGAGGCACGATGACTTGACATCATCTTCACCTTCCTTTGGCTTATCACAAATAATTTGTTAAGTTCTAAATTCAATGAGCCCAAATAAACACTTGTTGTAGGACTTAACCCAATACCTTATGACCCGACTTGACGATAGCCATATCCACCCATGTCCGTTGGAAGTGTACCAACTACGAAGCGGGTGCATTCTTAAAGATCTCAACCATTCAATCAAATTAATGCAAAAGTCTATCTTCCGTAAAGTAATGCCACTGAAACTCTAGTAACCCCCAACTATTGGAAATGCAGTTTGAAAGCAAGTCTAAAATTAATTTTGGAACAACACACATGCATCTTGTTCATACTTTATTCACGAAGCACTAAATTTCATATTTCAATACACAAAATGACAATTTTTACCTAAAGAAAATGATCATTTTCTTCAAATATTCTCTTTTGTGATATGATTTTCTTCAAATGTTACTAAAAGAATAAAATGCACATTCAGAGAGCAAAATCACATGTCAAACCATACCTAGACATGCACCCTCTGGGATTCGAACTATCCACCAACAACGATGGCGCTAGAGTGCCCAGCCATTGAGCTTAACGCTCCGGATGCAAGATGTAAAAGCCATTTGTTATAGTGCACAATGTGTCGGTGGTAGAGTGCATGTCATTTATCGTTCACCTACAATTCAAAGGCACCTTCATATGCTTCTTAAATATGTTGGGTTACAATAAATTAAAGTTCTTCAGTTTTATGTGGTTCTAAGACCTAATAGTGTCACCTTTCCCAAAGTCTTTCTCGCTCATTAAATAGGAGTGAGAATTTGTGTTTCCATTTGTATTTGTAACATGTCATTTTGTTTTCGTGTCAAAAATAGGTCAAAACCATAAACACTTTTCCAGTTTAGTTCGTGTGAGGTTCTTATATCGTGTCTGAAGTTTCTATTATGGTGTTTTTCGGCATGTTCGTCGTATCATGCCATTCTTGTTACCAAAAACAAGTCGACTCGAACATGACCAAACCATTCTTTTGGATTTTTTACTTAAACTAGCAACTATGGTTTATATTTTCTAGTGAAAATAATTAATTAAAAATCAAGTAAATTTACTTTAATAAGAAAACTCATGTTCATATGATTTAATTAGTGGGTCATGTAATCTTATGCTTGGTTCACCACAAACTCATGAACTGCCATGCTCGGTTTATTCACCAAACTGAACTGAATTAATTATTGGTTCACTCAATTAGTGGTCATAACTCAAAGCTTATTAAGTTTGATTGCAGCATATGTCCACTATCATTTGAATATGATATCTTATCGGAATCCGGTCCTTTCGATTTAATTAATAAGTCCATTTTGGCACAGAAATTTAACAATTATACTTGAACTACTTTGGCTTTATATTCAAAACGTAATGCTGAAGATTCCTTATACTATCTTATAAAATACAATTCTTTGTAGAAGTTCATTATACTTATTTTTTACTAAACTTAACTATAACTAACTTTATTTTCACTATGAAGTAGTTTTTTGAGATATAAGTTAATTTTAATATTTTTTTCTAGTCTAAATCACGGTATGTGGAAGCCCACAAGGACCACCATATAGACATGGCCAGTCCCAAACCGCCCTGGCGGTTCCCACTGGAACCGAATAAGGCCAGCAAACAGAACTGTTGAAACTGGGCTTGGAACCAAGGACCTCTCGGTTCGGTTTTGTTTCCTTTGGGCCTCGAACCAAAACCAAGATCAGCCATGTCAAGGTTTAGTTTCGGTTTCCAGACAAACCAGAACCAGCATTTTGGAACCACCGGTTCTTTATATTTTTTCCCTAAATTTTCAAAAAAAAAAATATTTTTTCCTGTTTCAGACGATTTGGGCCTCAAACCAGAACCAAGATCACCTCTGTTTCGGTTCTTGTTTCTAGACAAACCAGAACCAGCAGTTTTTTCCTAAAATTTTAGTACTCTTTTCTGTTTCAAACAGTTTGAGCCTCAAAGCGAAACCAAGATCAGCCTCATCCCGGTTTGATTTCGGTTTTTGATTGGAGACAAACCAGAACCAACAGTTTATAACCACTGGTTTTACGATTTACCCTAAACCAGGGGTACTGGTTTTCTCCACTCACAAGGCTCAAGCTTGATACCTTGCTTAAGTGAAACAAAAGAGTGAAACATGATTTCAACATTTTTAAAGAGCTTTGAAAAAGTAAAAAGGATAGTTTTATTATATTGATGTCACTCAAAAATAATGAGAGGGCAGATATTGTGGGCGGCACCATCCATATATGTATGTGGGGAGGGGGGGGCGGTGCTTCGTGTAGTACAAACTTTCAGATAATAGTCTTTTAATCATTCTTGATGAATATTTTAAGATATAACCAATAAAACCCCTAATTGGTTCAAGAGACATCTCGAGAAAGAGATTGGGAGATATTAGACACCTTCTCATGTCGAATTTTACTAGATGATTTCTATTGTTCATCATTCAATCACATGGACGACACGATCGAATCGACTTGCCCATCAACATCAATACAAGGTTTGGGGTTATTTAATGTGTATATGTATATTAAATATTACTCAAGATGAGGGCTTTGATCACTACTGTCTCATTGATTGTATGGATGATCATAATGATCAAATAGTGCTTAGCATGAGAGGAGGTTGTCTAATAGCTCTCTCTTTATAATATATATATATATATATATATATATATATATATATATATATATTTTGGTTCATGCTCAATTTTATCTATGCTCAAATCTTTTTAAACATGTCCATTTTTTGATAAATGCTATGATAACCTTGAATATTTGAATATTAAAAAACAATATGTATCATTATACTTTTCAAATTCAAATTTAATAGAGAGTAGTACAATATGCTTTTTCATTTCAAATATCTGCTTTTGATGACATTGATCAAAAAGTGAAGAGTCCAAATAAATTTAAGCACTGGATTGAGCCTGTACTCCCCCCCACCCTCTCTCTCTCTCTCTCTCTCTCTCTCTCTCTCTCTCTGTCTCTCTCTCTCTATCTATCTATCTATATATATATATTTATATACGTTTATGTTTGAATAACGAGAAAAAGGCCACTTTTGGAGAGTGAGAGGCTTATATGGTGCATGAGAGAAAGAAAGGAGATTTGGAGAAAAGAGAAGAAAAAAAACCCAAAACCCTCAATATAAACTTCAAAACAAGTAATTTTATCAAAATTATAGAAAAAAACAAAACCAAACAGCTTGGAACCGTCAATTTTGGTTTGGTTCCAGTTTTATAATAAGTGAATCCAAAACCGAATTGGGTGATCCCCAGTTTCGGGACCAAATCCTATTCTGGTTTCTTTGGTTTCGGCTTCAATCGGTTTCTAATCTGTTTCGGTCCCTGTTGAAACCGCCGGACCGGTTAAGAACCGACGATGTCTTCACGCGTCACCTTTTTTTTATTAGCAAGTGGGTTTAAGCAGATGCCGTCATTATTATCACCAATCAAAGCCTGTGTTGTCGTGGTGTATCAAAATTGAACGCGACGATGAGCAATTTTCCTGAATCTAAGCGCAAGAATTTTTTCCACAGATCTATCGACGGTCATGAGGCGGGTATGCACCCCACTAGACGGCGGCAGGCACTAAAACAAATTCTTATCAAACCCTTCTTGCCCGACTTCGAATGGTAAACGTTCAGATTATTTGAACCTTATTTAAGTGTTTTACTAAATACAATGTATTATGTCATCAGATTATTGGGATCTATAGTCCACATTTTATAGGTATAGGAGCTTATAAAACTCATATATGTAAACTTATAAAGTTGTCAAAAGTTTATATATAAACTTATATATTCATATTTTATATGTATATAAGGTTATAAAACTCATACATATATATACTTATAAAGATTTATATCTACATGTATATAAGGTTATAAAATTCATATTTTTTCTTGCTACAACCGAGCTGAATGAACCCCAGTTTGGTTGTTGTGACAGTTTGTTCGGTTCCAGCAGTGCCATGAATACCCCTACCTTAAACAACTTAATGCAATTAATTACCTTGGGGACATGATTTGGGTGAAAATTTAACCAACATGTTATTTAATGAACTTTCAAGAGCTAAATTTACTGTGTAGTTTAACAAACCAAACACAAACTAGCTAAGAATGAGCCTGCTACAAGCTTATATCAATTGATAGGGGTGGCAATATAATATATGACAGCAACCACCCAAAATAATGCAGGTCAAAATCGGGTTGTATTTTAATTGGATTGCATGTTTGTGACACAACACCTAACACGATCTGAACCACAAAAGTTTGTTTTAATCCGCATCGTGAAAGTATCAAGTAACATGAAGCAACTCGAATTGTGCTCTTGTCGACCCGTTTCAGGAATGAATATAAACTGACACGAGCAAAAACAAAAACAAAATTGCCACCTCTTCCAATTAAACATCAAAATAAATAAAACAATGATGAGTTTGAACCTTGACATTGAAATATTTGGAGTCTTTGCACCCATAAGGTCGATCTACTGCCATTGTTGTTGGTAGGGAGTACAATTATCAGAGGATGCATGTGTGGTTATGTATTAGACTTCAGCCTCCTCAAAACCTCTTAGACAACCTTTCATGGTAGACATTACTTCATATTGTAGTAATCAAGATATCTATGATGCATCATATTTAATGTACTCATGTGTATCAAATGACATTAATACTTGTTTGATGAGTAACTCAATTTATATCATCCGATATATATATATGTCTTTATCTTCAAACTAAACGTTAGCAGTAGAAGTTTGGCTCCCAATCATTCAAACACCTTTTTTGAAGAGGAATTGTCAAGGGTTCACATTCCCCATTTTGATGTTGACACACATCGGCACAAAAGTCGGATAAAAGAAGTAGATGAATCATCAATAAGGGAGGTTTAAACAAAAAAGATCTTCCATTAATCTTTATCTTTATCATATACCAAAACTATGTAAGCCCTCGGTTCCTCAATCCAGCTGCATTCCCCACAAATTGAACTCATGACGTTTGACTTGTGAGCCGACCCCTTAACCAGGTGACCTATTGCGCGTTCTGCTGAATTGCGGGGTATTTGGGAGAAAGAGAATTTTGTTATTCTAATTCAAATCTTATTGATGATAGTCATTTATTCAAACTTTTATATTTCCTATTTAATCTCAACTACCTTAGGTGAAGAATTCCAGCATAGGTGCAAAATAAAGCAACTTGAATTGACACAATAACTTCCCGAACATTAAATGATATTGATATTTATGAGACGGAAGTGAATTTTTCTAAAGTTTTACATTAAATATCCTGATTGTTGACTGTATTTATGAATTTAACATCTTAAGTAATTTTACGCAAACCTACATGGAGTATTGGCCAGTATTCCTACAAGGCTGGATAAGATGATCTTCAGAGACAAACCTATTTATGGGTGGGTGAGGCCGTTGTGTCTCAGCCAAAACCCAAAGAATGTCAAAATTTACACAAACCTAATATATATATATATATATATATATATATATATATATATATGAGTGTCTTAGTTACATAACGGTTTTAGGTAGATAATTTTACATAAATATAATTATTGTTCTATTTTTGAGATCAACAATAGAGATTTCAATTATTTTACATATATTGTATATGATACATTAAATACAAAGTTTAAGACTATGATCCTTGTAATTCAAATCTTCACTATTAATCTCAAAGATCAAAGAGTAAAAATATTTATGTGAATCATTATGCAAACTCTCTTCGCCTTCTCTCTCTCTCTCTCTCTCTCTCTCGCTCTCTCTCTATTATTTTACATATATTGTATATGATACGTTAAATACAAAGTTTAAGACTATGATCCTTGTAGTTCAAATCTTCACTATTAATCTCAAAGATCAAAGAGTAAAAATATTTATGTGAATCATTATGCAAACTCTCTCTCTCTCTCTCTCTCTCTCTCTCTCTCTCGCTCTCTCTCTATTATTTTACATATATTGTATATGATACATTAAATACAAAGTTTAAGACTATGATCCTTGTAGTTCAAATCTTCACTATTAATCTCAAAGATCAAAGAGTAAAAATATTTATGTGAATCATTATGCAAACTCTCTTCGCCTTCCCTCTCTCTCTCTCTCTCTCTCTCTCTCTCTCTCTCTCTCTCTATATATATATATATATATAAGTTCACTTGAATTTCACCCAACTGAACTGCACCTCATTCCAATGCTGGTATAGTAGTGGTTTAGGAAGAAACCTACAGATTGAGGAGGAGATCTGAATTAATGGAAAAAACGAAAGAAAGAAAAAAATGGAAATCAACTGTTGTGCCAGCTTAACAAGGTCAGCATCTAGAACAAAGAGCAATAGCTCCCCAGGTGAACTCACAAACGGAAGGTTATGAGTACGATACCGGCGGCGTGCGCCTTGGGCCTCCCCATTGTACCTAAAACGGAGGTCAGCTTCCAGCCCTCACGTTAGAAAGTTAACAACGTTGCTTCTAAGGTTTATTCTAAATATAATGATTTCTGCAAACTACGAAGCTGGTAATAATGGTTAAGAGAGAGAGAGTAACTCTGATCATCCCGAAGAGTTTTGAGATTCTTTTCTTTGATAATGATGATCCGTGGTAGGGCCTTCGGAAGCCCACTCACAGGTGGGGAGATCGATTTTCGAGAGGTTGCATGTGTGTGCGAGTATGTGAGGCTTTGGCCTCCATTCTGAAAGAAGAAGAAAACGATGATCATTGATCATCAGTCTTTTTTATTTCTTGGGTGTGATTGATCAGGAATTATCTGTAAATTCTGCAGCAAACAGTTGTTCTGGTTACTGGATTTGTCATCGCATGTCTTTGTCAAATTCTCCCCTTTTCTCCACCTAACCCCTTGAGAAGATCCAACCCTCTCTATCTCTCTCTACTGTAATACCAATCTCTCCACCTTGAACATACGGCCTCTCTCTATCTCCCTACTGCGACAACAGTCATTCCAACTAGAGTATTTTGTGAAACTCAACTACTCTCTCTCTCTCTCTCTCTCTCTCTCTCTCTCTCTCTCTCTCTCTCTCTCTCTCTCTCTGCAAATGAGGTAATGGGGAAGAAAGCTGCAGAAGAAGAAATGAGTGGCGGAGAGAACAACAACCAGCTATCAAAGAGAACCTCCATCTTCGGCCTAAAACTCTACGTCGTACTCGGCATAGCAGTTGGTTCGGCAGTCGTCCTCTTCCTCTTTTTCCTCTTGCTCTGGCGCACCTCTCGCCGGAAAACCAAAGCCGGCAAGCTCCAAAGCAACAAGTCGACGCCTCTCGCCGAACCGACATTCCCCAACGTCTCCAAAGAGATCCAGGAGGTTAAAATTGACGACACCCAGAAGCCCGTTTCCGACGCCAAACCGCTTGTCCAAATCCTTTCTATCCCCTTGTCGGAATCCGACGACCAGCCGATCTCCGGCGAGAGCTCCCACGGAGAAACCAGCGCTTATATCGTTAAGGAGCACCAGAATGCCCTGCCGGAGCTCCGGAAGACATCCTCGTCCCTAGGGAGTGCCAACACCGATCTGGTTGCGGGAACGCCGGCGCCGGAGGTTTCCCACATCGGCTGGGGCCTTTGGTACACCCTGCGCGAGCTCGAGATCGCGACCAATGGCTTCGCGGTCGAGAATGTGATCGGTGAAGGCGGATACGGCATCGTCTACCGCGGCGTCCTGCAGGATAACACACACGTTGCCATAAAGAATCTGCTCAACAATAAGTAAGAAATCGTTTTATTCCTTCTACCTCAAATGCATGCTGTATAAATTCTTTGAGGCTTTGCTTATTACAGATTAAAGCATGCTGTATGATGTGCTTGATTGACTAATGATTGCATTTGTCTAGTTTTGTTTGGATTAGTCACTTTGTTTAAACAAAACGCGGTCATTTTGATGCCATGCCTCAACTTAATCCATTGTTTTAAGTTTGTGACAACATTCGGATGCTTCTCTAGCAAAAAAGGGATGAATAAGGGGAACGGATTGTTCTAAACTTCAAGTTGAGCTCTCTCTTCATCGTTATTACGGCCATCAATCTTCTCATTTGTTTTGGCAGAGTTTTGATTAGCAAGATCCTCTATTGCATTGGTGGATTCCACTATTTCGTTGGTGGATTTTCATTTTTATTCGTTTAGGACCTGCAAAACAACCTTTGATTGTCTTGATATGATGTCTTGCAGACAATGAAAAAGTGAGTGTTGGTGAAATTTCGTGGTTCCTTATGAGGATCTGTCATAGTGCCAAATGCATTGAAAATCGTCTCTGATAGTGATATCTGTTTCCATTCTTGATATGATCAGGGGCCAAGCAGAAACGGAGTTTAAAGGCGAGGTTGAGGCTATCGGACGGGTTCGGCACAAACATTTGGTGAGGTTGCTTGGTTATTGTGCTGAAGGAGCTCATAGGTTGTTAATCAACCAAACTTTTCATTTTCAGATATCACATAGTGTTGGATACGTGGTCTATTTTTCATTTCCTTTGTCTGATATGATTCATTAAGTCATCAGGTTGCTCGTTTATGAGTATGTGGAGAATGGGAATTTGGAGCAATGGCTTCATGGGGAGGTTGGTGAATATAGCCCTCTAACATGGGAAATTAGGATGAACATTATACTTGGAACTGCAAAAGGGTACTTATAATTCTTCCATCTTTAAAATTCCTGTTGGTTTTGAATTTGTGCTATCTCGAGATTCTCGACATCATTTTCTGTTAGTGAATTTCTCCTCTGATGCAGACTCATGTACCTACATGACGGATTAGAGCCTAAGGTTGTTCATCGTGATGTTAAGTCTAGTAATATACTGCTGGATAAGCAATGGAATTCGAAACTCTCTGATTTTGGTCTGGCAAAGCTTTTGTGCTCTGAGAGAAGCTATGTCACTACCCGAGTCATGGGGACATTCGGGTAAAACCTAATTTCACTGAACTGCTTGCCATTCTTGTGATTGTTAGGCAAAGACCACTATGATGATTTTGTTGCATTGTTTCAATAGATATGTGTCCCCCGAGTACGCCGGCACGGGAATGTTGACTGATAAGAGTGATGTGTATAGCTTTGGAATCCTCATGCTGGAGATAATTTCGGGAAGAACCCCGGTTGATTATAGCAGGCCTCCTGGAGAGGTTGCTCCGTTTGCTTGAAATCTCCTTCATAACTTCCCAATTCAGTGATTGTGCAATGTTCATTTGGATGTGTGGTTTTTATTTTCAGGTGAACCTGGTTGAGTGGCTCAAAGCAATGGTTGCAAAAAAGAATACTGAGGAATTTGTGGACCCCAAATTGCTTGAGAAGCCATCTTCAAGGGCATTGAAGAGGGTTCTTCTGATTGCTCTAAGATGTATAGACCCAGATGCACAAAAGAGACCGAAGATCAGCAATGTCATTCATATGCTTGAAGCAGATGATTTTCCATTCCGTGATGTACGTTTAATTTTCTGGAAAAAAAGAAGTCCATCTGTAGTGAGGGTTCACCAGTACGTACCGGTCCCAAGCCCAAATAAAGAGTGAGTTGTGTCAGGTAACCGACAGCCAGCATCCAGTATAAAACTGTATTGGATCTTTTGCTGCCGGATCGCACCATAACTCTGAAGTTAAGTTATTGGGTGAGAATAGTACAGAACATGTGACCTCCTAGGAAGTCCTCATATTGCACCTTTTAGCCCGTCTTGCTAGTGTGAGAAAAAGGCCAGGTTAAAGTTACGGATTAAATTTTCCCAAAAGCCATTTCTCTGTCATCTTCGTGACACCGCTTTTCGCTTCTGCTTTTCTTTCAAACTGAAAGCCACTTTTCATTGTGTATATAATATCTATACATATACAGACATATCATAGCGTGCATTCTTGTTTATTGTGGTCTGCCAATGCAACTCTCAACTATCTGTCATGTAGATGGGAGGTCATTCTTTACATGCCAATATGTTTTAGTACATTTATATCCAAACCTCTATGTAGGATAAGGACTAATTATTTAAAGAAAAAAAGTGTGAAGAGATAGTTGTCTCCACCTGCTTGGCCAAATTATTGAATTGTTTCATGATTCAGGATCGTCAACTTGTGCGGGAACCGAGGCATATACTTCATGAAAGTCCTCAAAATGCTGACTTAAAGTCAGTGGAGAAGCCAGCAACTGATTCTGAAGGTGGTAATGGTTGTGAAACTGTTAACCCATTTGAGAACAGGTTCAGAGACAAACAACATGCAGCCCTTGCCAAATAATTTATGTTGGGCAGTGGCACAATCTAAATGGCAACGGTTGCCTGGTTGAAAGAGCAATGCTTCGGGTTCTTCGGCTTTCTGCAATGTATGTCATATCCCTTTGCTGCTCTTGATAGATAACTACAAGCTTCTCAATACATGACCATTGGTTTATGATTCTGTATGAAGGAAAGTTATATACTTGAGCAAATCTAAATGAAAAGGATATTTGCTTTGTTCAGAAAACACCTCTTAACAGTCACTCATTTGCATTCTTGTAATTGGAAATTGGGGCTCTGTCATTTAGTCTCCTGCATAGTAGAAATATTGTCAATAACTCATACTTTAGACCAATTAGTTCTTGAGAAAAAGTATGCAAACTGCATTTTTTCATACAGCAGATATAGTAGAACTGAAAGAGATCGCTCTGGCTTGGTTGTTGAGTCAACCCTAAACCTAATTTCCATCAATAGGCAGAAAACTCAATACTGGGAAAACTCTGTAGACTTTGAGGCTTTCATGGGAAAGGGTGCTTGGGATTTTCAGAGACATGATATCCATATGGTTTGATGCGCCTTCTCTTTTTCCTTTTCTTCTCTTCTTTTCCTTTCATTTTATTAGCAGGCAGTGATTTACCACCTTCTTCTTTGGTGAAGATATCTCTAGCCCATCATAGTTAAAAGTAAGTCTCACTATCTAGTCCAATGTTCTTGTCAGCTCACACACCCAAGCACGCACGCATGCAACAGAGTAATATTCTAAATATTGCCCTAAATTTATTGAATACTGAAATCTTTATATGGTGGCATTCTCTATATCTTATTTTTGAAAAAAAATTAAAATTTTAAAGAATTGTAAATCAAAAACATAAAATGTTGTATGATATGAGTCGATCTGATAATATGGAATTATAATCACTGTATCATTCAATATAGAGCATGCGCTTCCATAAATGGGTGAAAGCAACCTATCATGCGATCTGTGTGGTATTTATAGTATTGCAGTGGAGCCTGGAGCGCATTCAAGAACCCAGAGGTTTGAATTTGCAGCTGGAAGCAGGAGCCATCCTTAGTCTGTTTATTTTATTTGTATCGTGAGGTATACCACCAGTATCAGGAAGCCCAAAGGACCTCGACCAATCCATTTCGATTGCGGTCGCCCCACTATGGGGGTAGAACTCTCGAAACCATGGTTTTCTCCAATCACAAGGCTCGAACTCGAGGCGTTTGCTTAACGGGAGCAAGTGCCGGACCACTTGAACCAACCAAGCTTTTAAATTTTCGTTCGGTAATAAATTAAGTATGTGGGGAAGGGTTCAATTCGTGAATCTTTTGTTAATTAGTGTTCACGAGAGGTGGAAGACAATTTCATTTGGTGATTTGGAGAATGAAAGGTGAAGAGGAAAACAATGGAGGGATTGATATGTATCTTTGTTTGATGTGGATAACTTGACGAGGAACAATGAATAGTGACAATGTCAAATGAAAATGAGTTGCTTTGAAGTGTCCACTCAGCTAAATACATTTAGATATGGCAGGTTCCTAACCGGACCAGCAGTTCCAAGCAGAATGGGACCAGGTCTGGAACCAGCTGAACCTGGAACCGGAGATCACCAGGTTCAATTCTGGTTTCACCTCCTATAAAATTAGAACTAGCGGTTTCAAATGCTGGTTGCGGTACTTTTTTTTAAATGTCTTATATTTTCCAAGTATTTTAATAAAAGTATCGGTTTCAGGCAATTATGGACTCAAACCCGAACTATCCCTAGGCTGGTTCAGCTCCGGTTCATCTTGACTGAACTAGATCCAGGTTGGTTCCAATTCCATTTGAGCCAAAAACCGAAAAAATGAAACTTCTGAAAAAATGAAAAATATATAAAAAAGGGTCTGAACAGGTGGCTTGAACTTTCAGTTCCGGTTATACAGAAGGGGGAATCACAATCGAACCAGGGACCACCCTGGTTTGGTTATTGTTTCGAGTGTGGTTTAACTGGTTCTAGTTCCAGTTCAATTCGAACCATCTCTCTCACACACACACACACATTGGATGTCATGTCATTATGGGGTGGAAATTTCACTTTTAGGGACTAAACCTTAATATAAATTATATAACAATTTATACATTTGACCATATATAGTAAACCCAAATGAAAACCTTAGATTTCATAAGTTATTATTCACCAAAAAACAGTAATTGTTTATCAATATTTTATAAAGTGTTCCTTCGTTGTAGTACTAAATTATTTCTCAGCTAAAATTCTTAGATTAAAAGATACTCAACATAGGTCCGAGCATTGTTTGAATTTATATGGAGTTTGCTTTGGCCTTTCAAGTCCTTATTGAAACCCTAATCTTTATCATACCAATCGCTCAAGTTTGATAAAAATGTTATCTATCCAAACCAAACTCGAACCTTTTAGTCCATGGACGAGACCCAGAGAGAATTGAAGTTTGAACCTGGGTTGCTTGCTGCTGACAGCCTTTGCAGGACTCTCCTTGTCACAAGGGTTACCCCCTCTGCCCCGTGAAACATGCACGCACTCCTCCTCTGTTTCGGCGTAACTGAAACATGCACACACAATGAACTCGCTTGGAGAAAATCTTATATCAGAACTGCCGGTTTTGTCATGGTTACAATTTGAGTCCTAAAACATTCGAAACAGACACAAAAAAAAAAAACTTTAAGATTAAAATTTTAATAAGAAAATTTATTGTTTTTGGAACCAATCATTTGAAACCATCGTATCGAAACTGAACTTGGTGGTCCCTGGTTTCCGATCTGGTTTCACTGGTTTTGGTACCAACTGGTTCCTGGCCTGGTTAGGTTCTAATTGGAACCGCCGGGCCAATTCCATACCGGCCATGTCTATGTATATAAAGAGCTAAATGATTGTATTGAAAGGCATGATGTAAGTTGTAGTAAGGGAGATATGGGTCTCAGCAGAACTCTATAACATTTCAAGACTATGTCACACGGGAGCAGGTGCGTGATACGGCAAGTTTCAAAAAATTTGGGTGCGACGACATGGTTAAGGTATATATATAATATTCAAGCTAGAACAAGTGAGACATCAATTAACATAAGTATATGACAATATGAACTCTGTATCTATTTATGGTTCTCAAAAACAAACATAAGAGTGTTCAACTCCCTATATATTTTTGGTTTATAAAAACTTTTTGTATCTTACCTCTTCTCTTTTTTTAACTGTGTACCAGTTTGTTTTGGAGATTCCGGTCAGCCTCGCCTTGATGCCACTGATTATTTTCTTAATATCATGCAGAATCCTCAATCACGCAGCAGAGAGTAGAAGGGCCAAAGGAAGACTTCACAACAATGTCGATGCGGCACTAACACAGTGTCGTGAAATAGAACCTACCAGTACATCTTAATTCATAGTGTGGACTCAAAACATCCCATTGTTTTAAACTGCCGTATGCGAGTTAAACATGGATGGTCCTGGTTTTCCTAGAGCAGGAACAAGAACCGAACCAGGACCGGATCAGTTCTGGTTCCGGTTAGAGACCCGAACTGCCTAGAACAAGAAAAAATTATTAAAAATTTTGAAATTTAAAAAAATGAAACTAAAAAATGAAACAGACGGTTTTGGAATCACTAGTACTGGTTCCATCCATGGAAGGTGGAACCGGAACCAAACCAATTTGACCGGTTCCAGTTCCAGCCAGTTCCTTGACCTTCAAACTTCTCCAACCAACCTGAACGAAGGCTTTACCGGCGTTAACTAGCTGTCGCTACTCCATCGATGCCCGTTCTACGTCTGCTTAAAGGGTCCTTATTGAAATTCTGAACAAGCAAGAATGGCTGTTATTTAAATCACAACGAAGTCTTATTTAGAAGCCACAATGTAGTCTTAGTGTCACAACTCAGTTCATTTGTTGCACCCTACCATGATTTTGCAGTTTGAGAGGATTGCTATATTTGTAAGATAAGCAACTTGGATTTAGTGCACCATGTATCATAAATGCATTAGTTTACCAAATATATATCATTAGATCAAAGAGATCATATTGGTTAAAATTCAAAGTAAAAAGTAAAAGTTACTTTTTGAAATTCAAAAAGTACCTTATTTAAAATTGAAAAAAGCAAAAATTATATTTATACTTTTAGTATTTTGAGTTTTGAATCTTAACCATCTTATCTATTTGATTGAATGACCCAGATTTGGAACACTAATGCATTGAAATACCTATTCTTCACATCAAAATCTTAAAAGATCATATTGGTGGAAAAGTTAAGGATTTATTATGCCTTATAAAGAAAAGCATGCTCGTGTTCAAATGTTGTAGCCAAAGTAGGAACAACTAACTATGCATTTTTTCTCCCATACAGTGGCGGATATACATTGAGCCGAGGTTCCGAAATTTCGAAAATCAACTTAAAGTCTATTTAATACATAATACATAATTCGCCACACCTGAAATTATTCAATGGGTTATTCTCCCCACCCCAAAAGAGTTTCTAGATCCGCCACTGCCAACATATGCTGGGTTTATCGAGCTCGTATAATGCTTTTTGGTTAAATTGCACCATTACTCTTAAATTACCACAACTAAAAATTGAAATAACTCGCATAAACGAATAAGCTTGTGTTAAGAGATTTATAGCGACAGATAAAAGAAAAAAATCGATCCTTTTACCCAGCAAAAACTAAATGGGAAGAATCTTTATGCCGCTCTTAAGATGATAATAGCAACACCCTTTTGAGTAGGAGACAAGAAGGTCGAAGCAAGGTCCTTCTGAGGACACTGTTCATACTTACGAAGTGATGATTGAGGACGGCTGGAACTCCGGCCTCATGCCGGAGCTGTCGCAGCATTTTCAGGTGAGTTTCTCTTATCTAAGGAAGGTTAGTCTCCTTCTGGGGAGTGGAACAAACGGTCTAAGAATGAGTAGGCAACTCGAGCCTCTAACTCTGCTAGTTTGGCATGTAAATTGGTTGTCCAATTGCTTCTTCAGTAGTCTTGAGAACCAAGTATGAAGAATAGGTGTTTGCTTCAGCTGATCTACTCATTTAAGTTCATTATTTATTGAAAATAGGATTTGCAATACAATCTATTTTAGAAAATATACTTTTTATCTAGAGAACGATATTGAGCTAAGCCTATGGTTGGTCTTTGTATCAGAGTTGCTCAGCTCAATTCATTTATCTTGTAAATTAACTTCAGGAGCTTGAGGTTGGCTCGGGTTTGATGTAAATATGAGATGGCATCAGTTGTGTGAATCGGACATTTCCAACTGGAAGCAGGATTGTCCCGATTCGCCGTGATGCATATTGAACTCTTCGGTTCAGTTTGTTTAATATGAACTGATTCATGCAGACCCAAAACCAGCATTACCTCCATTATGAGTTCTTGATCTTTCAAGTGGTTGGAGAGGTAACCAGATTTTAAAACCATCCTTAGATACCAAAGGACTTGGATCCCAATCTTAACCCAGATCCAAGCAATACCACGAAGAGTCCAACAAAGAACAGAGATCTAAGTATGGAAAAGATGCAAAATAAGCTCAAGTAGATTTTGATGCAATGTAGAGTGTTAGCTCATCTGGCAGCTCTCTAAGTCCCATGATGAAGGCGGTGAGTTCAATTCCCAGGGCATGCACACACACGTGTGTGTGATGCTTGTCCAACCTCCTCTTTAATCAAAAGAAAAATCTATCTCGATGCAGGATCATGATGATGATCCATTTTTTAGTATTATTGAATGATTCAAGAATATATGAAATATATGTTTGATCGTTTGGTTACTTAAGAGAACATAGACATTAAAATTGGCACATATTGCATCCTTCAAAAGGAAAGTATTAAATACTTAGAATCAATTTTTAAGAGTGATGGAAGAATTGATGGAGATGTTACACACAATTAATCCAGGTTTATTAAAGTGGAGAGGGTTATGAGGTATTCTATGTGACAAGAAGATACCATTAAAGTTAAAAGGTAAATATTATAAAACAACAATTAGACCTGCCATGTTTTATGGTTCTAAGTGTTGGGTAGTTAATCATCAACATGTACAAAAGATGTTTATGACAGAAGTAAAGATGTTGACATGGATGAATTGTCATACAAGGAAAGACCGTATACATAATAAGGTTATTAGAAATAAATTGGGAGTGACACCAATAGAGGATAAAATGAGATAATATCATTTAAGATGGTTTAGCTATATATTTAAAGAGATCAAAAGAAGCGCTTGTAAGAAGGTATGAAAAAACTGATTTTGAAAGTATTAAAAGAGATAGAGGACGACCACAAAAGTGTTGGAAAGAAACAATAAAGAATGATATAGCTTATGAGTTAACTGTAGTACGACACATGATAGGACTATGTGGAAACAAAGAATCCATGTAGCCGATCCTGTCTAGTGTGGGAAAAGGCTTAGTTGTTGCGGTGGATCACTCATTCAACCTAAAAACAGCCTTGTTGGTCATTTCTCCTTCAAAAGAAAGAAAAGATCTTAAAGCATAACACACCATGTGACTAGTTTATACTTCTTTCTCACAAGGGGATGAATAAAGCACGAATAGTGTCAGTGCTCATTGTTTTGTCTTGTTCCCATTGCTAAACCATGGACCATACGATCCACATCATACACCACACACACAGATATTGTGTGTGTGTGTGGAGGATCGGGATCCCTCCACAGCAATCAGCCACCTTCCTCCGCCTCCATACACCCGTTTATGACACCAGCCGCTTACCTCCCACCCACTTTCTCTAACTTTGTTCATACACAAGTGGCTGTGGGCAGTGAAGGGCGATTGAAGTGGCAAATAGCAGATAATCAGTTAAAGTGTGCACGGTGCACATTGTGCATGACTCCCTTGTTATATATATATAGGGAGAGGTTCGTGCTCAAATCTATTTATACTTAAATCTACTCAAATATGTTTATCATTCGATTGGTATTATCAATGATAGAGCTTTGGATTTAAGGGGTTCATACTCAAATCCATTCATCCTTAAATCTACTCAAATATTTCTACTTTTCGATTAGTGTGATCAATGACGGAGCTTTAAATTTAAAATATGAAATATAACATTATACTTTTCATACTTCATAATTGTATATTTCACTTTTCAAATTCAAATCTCCACCATTAATCACATCAATCGAATAGTGGAGATGTCTGGATTTAAAGATGATTTAAACACGGATCATATGTTTTCACTAGACTGGTTCTAGTAATCAAAAGTTTTCATTTTTATGCTGATCGTATTTTTCCAGGTTGCTAAAATTATCAACTTTTAGGTAAGTAAAAAATACTTATATAAATTGCAACTGGTATGATATATGCATGGTCTAACTCGCCTTGATGAACCAACCCTGAAAGGATGTCCCCACCTCCATTATTGAGCCACGGTTTTAACTCATGTTGAAAGTGAAGCACTCCATCCTGCCGACACCACAATAAGAAATGTTTCCTTAATGGTTAAAGTCAATAATTCGAATTAATTCACGTCTGTCTTAACAGTTAGATCTTCTCTTCCACATGGCACATTTAATTGCAACATGTGCATTTCCATTGGCTTGTATAAGCTTTTCCAGAAATAAGCAGAGATACTTCTTCTCCTACCCGTCGATCAGTCCAGTGAGAGGAGCAGTTGGGGCGTTCATCGTTACTCAAAGCCGGCGAATAAGCTGCCACTCATCGTGAGAGAAAGGTTTTTGAATCAATAGCTCTGTAAGAGGAGCACGCAGAGCCTTGGTTCATCTAGTAGGGTTCTCTGACTCCCATGTACGTTACAGGCGGTGAGTTCGATTCTCGAGATGTCAATATTTGTGTGTGTATTTATTGGGCTTTCACATCCACATTATTAAAGAAGAAAAAAGGGAGTCTGAGAGGAGGAATACGGTAGACATGACCGGTTTGGGTTTGTCCGAAATTAGAAATCGGAACCTAACCGGAATCGGGCTGATTCCGGTACCGATTTGGAGTTGCCGGTGACAGTTTCGGTTTAGGTTTAGGTTCTAAACTGTTTGAAAACGAAAAACATTAAAAAGTTTTGTATTTTGAAAAAATGTTGAAAAATTATAGAACAGGTGATTTCAAACCATCGGTTCCAACACGGTTTAGATTTCACTGAAGCTGAAACCAAAACCAAAGTCTTCCTAAGAGCAACCAACCACATTGATAGTTATTGCACTCTACATCCAAAAATTATAGAAAAGGCGGTTCCTGCTTCGGTCCGACACGATTTAGGTTTTGCGGAAGCTTGAACCAGAGTCTTCCTAAGAGCAACCAACCACGTACTCGAAACATTGATAGTTATTGTACTCTATATCCATTACTGCATCTCTTCATCCAACACATGCAGTAGGTATTTGCGCTAGAGAGAGAGAGAGAGTCTGGAAAAAAGAAAGAGTTGTCCTTATAAAAGGCAAAGAATAAGAGGTATATGGTGACGACATGTTCGAACATGCAACTGTGTGCAAGTGATGCATCATTTTGACTACTTCAGATTTACATTTTGCTATCAACTTGTTGACGTGTATTATATACATACATACATATATATATATATATATGATACTTTCATGGTTGTGTTGATGGTTATATTGTCTTATTCATGTTGATGTCTTACACTTTTGCAATCCCCAAAAGAGAATGTTTTAGTTTATGAAAATTTAAGAGATTCAATTAGGGTTGTCGGTTTTTCATGTGTTTCCCCTCTTTCTTTGGGTGGTGTGCTGCTCTAATTCATTCAGTACACTGTTATCGTTATTGTTTCGCAGGGTCAATCAAAGAAAGCTACCGTAAAGATGCATGTAAGCTCATGCTGCAATGTTCTTTCATTTAATGTATTCATACTTCAATTTTAAAGAATCTCAAAACGATGAACACTTGATTCCATTAGTTCCACACTTTCTATTTGTCCTCCTTTATTTGCAAAGTGGAAAGGGTTCCCCACTTGATCAGTTAACCTCCCCTCAGCTCTGTGTGTGTACGTGAGAGAGAGAGAGAGAGAGAGAGAGAGAGTTTCAGCTGTGTGTGTGAGAGAGAGACAGACTGAGAAAGAGGGATGCCATCCACGAAGCGTATGATAGAATTCGCCCAACTACGACGAGTCACTTGAGATACATGAACTCTACAGTTTTTTTTCCTTTTCTTTACTAAATACTGTGGAGGCTGGTTTGGTTTCGTTTTCAAAAGCCAATGTTGCTCGGCCACTCTAATTTTGCTCCAACCCTTTAGAAACTAAGATTGAGGTTCTGATTTGGTGAAGATCTCATTGATGCAGAGATGGTTGGATCCAGTTTCCTTTAGTGCTTGGTTTTTTGTGCTCATGATTTCAAGTTCAATTGTGCATCAAACGAAGAATCTATGATTAGGGTGAAGCTATGGTTCCATATAATATTCAATTTGAGTCGAAGGAAGTTGTGGGTTGAACTAAACCCAAAGGCTTCACATGAAAACCCAAGCACTCCTCTCTTATCTTGCTATCCCATTTAAATGCAAACATTAGTACTCCTTGCAAATCAAGCAGAGAATCATGATTTCTCACGATAATGGTTATAAGCTCATATGAGTCTAAGCTTGCAATTCAAAAGTACCAAAAGCCTGACACCACAAATCAAACACACTCTAAAGCTTTATTTTCAGTATATATATATATATAGAGAGAGAGAGAGAGAGAATCAATTATAAGCTATAATTGAAACCATCCACTCTTTCATTCCTCAAATTTACACTCAAAACTTAACCATGTGATCGTGTTTGATAAATATATATATATATATATACACTTTTAGATCCTAGCGGTCCTAGCGTTCATCGAAAGGTGGTCCTCATAGAGTGCATACTCCCGAATTATCCTAGCATTTTGTGCACACACACACACACACATATATATATATATATATTATACATAGAGAGAGAGAGAGAGACACATATTTATATGTGTATTCTTCTGCCACAGTTATTTAATGTATTTGTTCTTTTCCTATTTAAATCTGTTTTTCTTGCATTTCTTGTATTTTTGAAGTTTTCGTTGGAGTGGTCTTTCTTAATTCCTTTACTAAGTAGTTTCTAAGAATTTTGTATAAATCCTTTTTCAGTTACAGTTGGATCACGTAAGTTCAATGTGAACACAATCAGGTCACATTAGGGTGTGCGATATTACTGGAAAAAGAAATAGGCCCCATCAGTGTTAGCCTTTTTTTCTAACTAAACCACAAGTAGCCCAACCCAACCCAACCCAACCCGCAGACCCAATTTTTTCACTCCTCCCTACATAAGACACCCAAATTAAGCCTCTAGAAAAACGAAACTGGACGGTGGTCATTTGGGAGCAGACTCGGTGAGTGTGATTCATCGTATCACCAGAATGACGTTCCTTTACAGTCGGTAGTTTAATCTACGGTGAGTGTCAACCCCACAAGGCAAGATGAACGGCGGATGTTGCAACTGGGTTCTCCATAATGTGACTGAAAGGAAGCCACATGCAGAACGTGATCCGAACCCAACGAAGGCGTTGGCCTTTTTTAGTTAAGGATAGACAGGATAAGTGGTGTCAGATGCTCGCAAGGGACTTGAAATCCAACGGTGACGAAAGCGACACGTCAAGACGTGCGGAGATGAAGGGCGTGTAGGTGAAGTCACGCCGTATTTCACGGTCACGCTTCCCGAAACTGCGTCATACAAAGTAAGTAAAATTATAAGCCCTACACTCAGATGTCGCCCGTTTTGGATTCGGTTCTTGTTTGGAATCATCGATTTCGGTTCTGGTTTAAGTTTTAAACTTTTTAGAACTGAAAAATATTTTAAAAGTTAAATTTTGATTAAAAATTATTAAAATTATAGAACAAGCAGTTTCAAACTATAGGTTCCCGCATGATTCCGGTCCCAATCCAAGATAAAGGAGGAGGGTTGCGTTAGACTTCCGACAACTAGCATAAAACTTTGTCAAACTTATCTACCATGGATTCTACAAATTATCAACATTGTGTTAGGGCGTTCTCTCTTACCAACATACCGGAGAGCCCGAATGTAATGAAAAGTAAGCAAGAGTCTCATTTTCACCCGGATGCAGTGAATCAATTTTAAAGAGGGTTCTCACATTATGGGCAAATGTGGGTAAAGAAGTTAGTCCCACTATATTGTCGCCCGAATGTAGTGAACAAGTTACAGCAAGGGTCTTCGCATTTTCAGCATGAATGAATGTGGTATAAAATTGAATTTTAAATTGAATTTTCTTATGCTCAAGTTTGTAAAGAAGAACACTATAAGAAAATCATCTAAACAAGATCTTGAATTGACGAGTTCACCATGAGCGACCCTAATTAGGATTGCTAGTTTCAATTATCAGTCCTAGTAGCCTCATGTCTGGTTTCGGTTAACCCATAACCTGGCACCGTAAAAGAACCGAGTCCATTTACTTTTTTTGGAACCAACTAGATGATTTTGGTTTGACTTGGGAATCGGTATTTTTATTTAAAAGTTTGAAAAATATAATAATAAATTTTAAAAATACTAGAACGGACGGTTTGAAACCGTCATAATTTTATAAGAGGTGAAAGCAGAATCAAACCAAACAGTCCCCAGTTCCAGGTCTAGCTTTGGTTTCAGATTCACTTGATTCTGATCCGATTCGATTTCGGTCGAACCTGTTAGAAACTGATCATGTTTAATCAGCCCAGAGAGAGAGAGAGAGATGATTTCATCCTTAGGTAAGAGAAATACGGATCCTGTGAATAAGCAATCAATCATTTTAGCTTCTTAAATAGTGGAA
The DNA here is from genome assembly GCA_036023115.1 of Brasenia schreberi. NCBI lineage: Eukaryota > Viridiplantae > Streptophyta > Magnoliopsida > Nymphaeales > Cabombaceae > Brasenia > Brasenia schreberi. The sequence goes on along the minus strand of JAYKKT010000079.1, from coordinate 17,131,030 downwards.
AGCATTATATGTACGGGAATTGAGTGCATACTTAGGTTATTAAATTAAAAATATTTATACGAATTTCACATTGAAAAGTTTCCATTCGGGAACAGAAAACAACTCAAAGTTGACCATATTTCCAGTTCCAAACAAGTCAAGGATTCCTGCGGATACTTTGTTTTACCAGTCCTTTAAAAGCACATATCACGAGCCACTGGACCCACCAAACGAGACCCCATGCTCATTCTTTGGGTTGGATTGAAAACCTAAAAGATGAAGGCTTTATAAAGCAAAAGGCACACTTTTATTTTTATAAATATATTTTTGCTTTTTAAATTTAAATCTCAATAATCAATCTTTCAAATTAAATGATTTGTTTTGATATATGTTATATATAGTATTGTTTGTATATATCATGCATAATATGTATATATAGAGAGAGAGAGGTATTAGTAAATGCTCAAATAATATTCATACTCAAATCTATTCAAACATCTCAGTTATTCAATCTTTGAAATGATAATGTAAAAGGTATTTAATACATATTAAATGTAATACAAAACTATAATGATACTTTTAATTTAAATCTCTATTATTGATTATGTTAACCAAATAATAAAGATGTTTGAGTAGATTTGAGCATGAATAGAGTTGGAGAATTTATCACTACCTATATATAGTGTTATATGTTCAACCCCACTCAGGCTTACATATGCTCAAACATCTCCGTTGTTCAATTGGTACAATTAATAGTGGAGATATGAAATTTAAAAGCGAATTGTGTTGTTGTACTTTTTGTGCTTCACAATTAATGCACAACAGCATAATTCATTTTTTAAATTCAAATCTTCATTATCGATCGCATTGATAGAACGGTTGAAATGTTTAAGTAGATTTGAGCATGAATGAGTTTGACCATATATAAATAGATACATACATACATACATACATAGATGATGGATGGATAGAGAGAGAGAGGGGGGGGAAGGAAGAGAGGGAATTACTAGACATTCACTTATGCTAGGCATTACTTGATCATCAACACCATTGATGTGATCAATCACATAGTAATGATGAAAGTACATGTGTCATTAAATAACATCGAACCTCATGTCAATATTGACGGGAGACTCGTTATGTACCATCCATGCAATGAATAGTACAAATTGTCTAGTAGAGTTTGACGTGAAAAGGTGTTTAGAAACTCGAGATTTCTACGTGTATGTGTGTGAACTAATGTTCGAGAAACATACTAAAATAATTGCTTAGTTGATTTACGTACCTGTTGTTGATCAATAAAGAATTCCTTTTCAATATTGAATTAAAAAGCTATCTTTTAAGCTGAATGAAAAAGAATTTTTTTATATGTTTAGAACTTTTATGCTTAACAAGCGAGCTATCGTCTAATTAGAGCTCATCAATTATGATTATCACTAGACTAACTTTGAGCTGCTAAAAAAGTTACAATCTAATGGAACGAGTCACAAATAAGCTGAACCCTTTGATCTCGTTAGTTTGGCTAAACCCCACAGCAATTCTATTTTCTCATAAAATTGGAAAATGGCAGACCATAAATTTGATCTCTACGGTTCCAAATGAGCTACTAAAAGTGAGTTTTATGCGAATAACTTGTACTAACACTGAGTAGAATTGAGATTTGAGCTGGGTTTTATGCTCGCCATCGGCTGGTTAACACAACCCTTTTCCTTAATTCAGGTTGGAACCACTATCAAAGAGAAACTGTCACCATGTGGGGAAGAAGAAGAATTTCTAGATATGAAACATCTTGGTTGGTTCAAGTGGGTTTGTACTTGCTCCACTTAAGCAAATGTCTTGAACTCAAGCCTGCCTTACAGAGAAAACCACTGTTGGGAGTAGACATGGTCAGTTCATAACTAGAACCGAATCGTTCAAAAAAAATACGGATAATCATAATTGGTCGAATCGGAACAGGAAATAGGGTCCCTCCAGCTTAATTATGGTTCATCATCTTCAAAAACCAGTTTAAAACGACGGTTCCAAACCATTAATTTTAAATATATTTTGGAATTGGAATCGGAACCATCCAAAAATTGATGGATTTGGAACTCTAATCGAAACCGGTCATATAGTGATTTGGTTCCAATAACACGTTTTAAAAGGAAACTGAAACCAACTGTGTGAAACCATCGAAACCGAACATGTTTAGTTGAAAGAGTTTTACTGTAATAATAAGTGGAAACAAAGAATTCATGTAGCCAACCTCATGTACTATAATGTAGTATGGAAAAAAGCAAGCTTACTTGTTGTCCGTGGATTCGACTTGAACAGGATTAGTTGGGCTTACCATATTGGTGATATATTATGTAAAGAAAGAAAAGAAAAGATTTCGACATGTATTGCCGAAAAGATGAAGGCATCAAGCATAAACCTGTAATCATTGAATTAATGTCAATCACCGCAAATCATGTCATTTAGTTACGGGGAGTGTGGTGATCATAAAAATATATTGGAGGAGAATATTTTCCCCCGGTTTAACGGCAGAAAGACTCCACATGCGTCTTCTTCACAGACCCAGAATTCACGATCCAATCGGTGACAGCGACCCATTTGTTTAGTTCGCTCACACTTCTGCCCTTCTTTGCTCCTCTTTAAATCCCTCCCCTTCTTCATCTCTCTCTCTCTCTCTCTCTCTCTCTCTCTCTCTCTCTCTCTCTCATGGAGACTCGTTTCTGCATTCCCTTCGTTGTTCTCTCTCTCGTTTCCATTGCGTGTGTTTCTTTCTCGGCTCCACTGTATGATCCAGATGAGATCACTGCAGAATTAGAGAGGTAAACGCTCAAAACCTTCCAATACAGAACTACCAACTTCATTTTTTCTCCACTAAAGTCACCTTTCACATCACTTTGATTTATCTATGGTTTGCGTGCAGGGGCATCAACGGTTCTGATAGCAGGAGACAGTTGAGTTATCTCTCTTGCACAACAGGAAATCCGATCGACGACTGCTGGAGATGTGACCCCCACTGGGAAAAGGGTCGAAAGAGGCTCGCCGATTGCGCCTACGGCTTCGGCAAGAATGCCATCGGCGGCCGGAACGGCCAGATCTACGTTGTTACCGATCCTAGCGACAATGCAGTCAACCCGAAACCAGGCACACTGCGCTACGGCGCCATCCAGACCGAGCCATTATGGATCATCTTTGCGCGTGACATGGTCATCAAGCTGAAGGAAGAGCTCATGGTGAACTCCTACAAGACGATAGACGGCCGTGGCGCGAGCGTTCACATAGCCAACGGTCCTTGTATCACCATCCAGTTCGTCACCAACATCATCATACATGGCCTTCATATCCATGACTGCAGACCAGCGGGCAATGCCTATGTGAGAGACTCTCCTGAGCATTACGGTTACCGGACCCGATCCGATGGAGATGCTATATCCATAGTCATGCTTTTGGGTCATAGTGATACTTTTACTCGAGACAAGAATATGCAAGTCACCATTGCCTTTAACCATTTTGGAGAAGGGCCGGTGCAGAGAATGCCAAGGTATGAAAGAAAAGATCTTCTTTTGGATCGCAAGATACTTTATTAATTCCTATATTTTGCACACCATTTTCCACCTAGTTAACGATGTGCAATATTTGATTAACAACGTGTATTATGTGGTACGATAGTAACTTATCTCTAGCTATATATGTGTTTTTCAACCAAATAGAATGCTTTTCATTAACTTGAGTACTCTTCTTATTTGTACATCTCTACATTTGCAGATGCAGGCATGGATATTTCCATGTGGTGAACAATGACTACACCCATTGGAGAATGTATGCCATAGGGGGGGAGTGCTTCCCAACTATCAATAGCCAAGGCAATAGATTTCTTGCTCCTAAAATGGTAGTTCTGTATCTGCTTTTTTCAGTAATTAAATGGCTGAGAAATGCTTCAAAAGTGCTAAAAGATGAAGTGGTCGTTAATTTTCTGTTTGCCTTGTTTCAATAGCCTATAAAGGCCTCAGCAGCAGTAAAAGAAGTATTTATTGATCTATCTTTCTGGAATTAAATGTGGACATAGTTATCATTGGGCATTAGACCGAGGCGAGCAATTCTGTGGTCAGTTTACCCGGCCTTTGGACGTTGTAATTTCTACGTTGTTTGGGTTTCCGGCCTCTCTCTCTCTCTCTTTCTCTCTCTCTCTAGCTCGGTTTTGGTTGTGATTTTGCAGTAAATTGGCGTGTAATGCTAATTATGAAATGATAACGGCAGGTAACAAAAAGGGAAGATGCACCAGAGAGTCAATGGAAGAATTGGAATTGGAGATCTCAGGGTGATCTGCTTTTGAATGGTGCTTTCTTCACTCCCTCAGGTGGTGGCGCGTCGTGGAGCTATGCAAGAGCTTATAGTCTAAGCGCGAGGCCATCTTCTCTGGTGGGCGCCATAACAGTGACTGCAGGGGCGCTCAGTTGCAGGAGAGGGGGACGATGCTAAATGGGGAAGTGGCACTTCGTTCTGCATTGCGTATTTCTTCTGGGGTTTTGGTTTTGGAGATTCTCTGTCTTAAGTTAAGCCTTCACCGTCTGCTTTCAAGTTTAGTAGCGGTCCTAAAGGCAGCCACAGAGATGAAAAACTTATGATATAGATGAGAATGATGTTCCTTGTCTCTGTCTCTGTCTCTGTCTGTCTCTCAATGTGAATGGGAATCCATAAGATGGTTTTTTCATGGCATCAATCTGAAAGTTTATGATCGATATTTTTGTTAAGATATTTTTGTAGATTTAAGAATTATATTTAAACTGAAGAAGAAAGCAATTACTCTGCTGTCAACTTTTCATTTTAAACTTTCCTCTTCTGGCTATAATGGAGGTTTGCTTCCATTAAAGGTATTTTGCTCTTTTTCTGTTCAACAAAATAATGTACAATTATTCACTTGATTACTGATTGGACGGGTAAATATAATAGCATTGACAGCAGATGTTTTCATGGCATAATCTAGAGATAGCCGGTTCCTAACCAGCACGGCTGATAGAACCGGAACCGAACCTGCTCTGCAATCTTTAATGTACCTGAACTGGAACTCCCCCCGTCCTCCTTCTCCTACGTCTTCAGATACGTTATCTCTAATTTCTCTCATGGAACGGATGTTATCGGTATTTTTAAGTTTTGTTGTTCTTTTAATCTTTTCTGTGTTTGGTTGAAATCGAAATGTGTTGAGGCAGAAATGAGAAGAAAAGACTTTATCCATGGGGTAATATTAAATAAATAAATAAATCTTTAAAATAGTTTGAATATGACAATCAAATCCCAGCTCCAAACCGAACTCAAGAGAGGTTTTTCAAATCCCAGTTCCAGTTTGTGTAGCTTGATCATGATACTTGTGAAGCACTGTAATATCTACTAGGGTTTATCTCCAAGAGGGAGGTTCCTTGTCACAATAACAAGTATATGTTATAGTGTTTCTGAAGAGCAATAAAGGAAGTTTTAGCAGCTTTTATCTTCTCTCATCTTTTATCAGATATTCTGATCACAGTAAGCCCGTTTACAAATTCACCAAGAGTGCCCCACCACCATAACTACTTCCTGCATGTGTAAGACGATTTCGAGGCTTTCATTGTCAGAAATGGACACTCTGAAGTGTTCAAACCTGCGTGCTCATAGCCGAATCGAGCAGGCTCGTCCTGGGTGAAGCGGTTCACGGCTCGCAGATTGAAACAGAAGCAATCCCTCTCTTCTTTTTTTTCTCTCTTCCTTTCTCTTTCTCTCTCTCTATATAGAGAGAGAAAGAAAGAAAGATTTGATAAAAAAGCAGACTCTGACAGCAAACATTGATTCAAACCAAGCACTGGTTTGACCTGTTTAGAAGATTAAAAAGAGAGCTGAACTGCAATGGCCATGTGGGCATGCACCCGATGTTTATGAAGTAACAGTGCGGCGTTGCAGTGTTCAAACGAAAGGCGAGGAGGGTATGCCCACTGTTACAGCAAAAGCAGACGAAACGGGCCATTTTCTATGCTATCTTATCAGCATTAATACATGTGCTTGAGGGAATGCCCACAAACAAACGCACATGCATTTGCTACAGACTTGCATTCTCCTACAGCATAAAGTTTTCGAATACGCAACACCTTCAAAAGCAGAGCACCATGCGCAATTTATGGACCTCTTTTTTCTGTTTTACGAGGTAACCCATATATGATCTAAAAAATATTTTTTCTCCTGTGTGTGTAAGAGAGAGAGAGTTGCTTTTTCGAAAGGAGCATAGACTTGACCAACCGCCAACTAATTGTTGATTTCGCCTCGCCATGTTGTTCAAACTCCTATATAGAACAGAGCCCCACGCCAACAGATTATTTTGAGCTCCGTGAAAGTACGTAAATATATATATATATATAACAACAACAATACTTTTTCTCATACTAAATAGGATGAGATATATGAATTCTTTTTAATTTTCATAAAGTTTTAGCATGCTAACACTTAACTCAATATAAGTTAGATCATTCTTTATTATTTTTTTCAACACTTCATAATTTTTCTTTTTCTTTTAATATTTTTACTATCTAATTTCTTATATCTTCTTATTAGAGTTTTATTAGCTTTCCTCTTTTTATCCTCTATTGCTGTTACTCTCAAATTATTTTTAATAACATCATCATATATACTATTTTTTCTTGCATGACTACAAATTTATATCTTCATTTATGTCATGAATATATTCCACACATGATGATTAATTGCCTAACATTCATAACCATAAAATATAGTTGATCAAATTGTTTATCTATAATATTTAACTTTTAACTTTAATGGCACCTCCTTGTCACATAGAATATTTGATGCATCTCTCCATTTTAACCAATTTACATTAATTCTATGCGTAAGATCTCCATCAATTTTTCAATCACTCTAAAAATTTATCATAAGTATTTAAAACTTTCTTTCATGTGGAATGCAATTGTGACAATCTTAATTACTATGTCAACTGAAGTAACCATTAAACTTGTACTTCATATATGTTGTCTTTATTCTACTAATTTAAAATTATTTACTTTTTAATGTTTTTATCAATAGTTTCAATTTCTTGTTAACTTTTTTCTTATACACTATCATTTGTAGTAATATGTACCAAGGTACTTCATCTATGATATGTTTTGTTAACTTGTTAATAATTAATATAAAAAGATATGGACTTAAAGTTCAACCTTGTGTAATCCAATATTAAACTTAAAAAATTCCTTTATACTCCACTTATTTTTATGTACCATCGTAAGCTTTTTCTAAATCAATAAATATCATGTAAATATTTTTTTGTTTTAATCTAAAATGTTTCATAAAACGTTTCGACAAGTGAATAACCTCAATAATAGATCTTTCTAACATTAATCGTCATTGGTTCTAAAAATTAAGAAAAATAGAATAATTGGTGGGTATATTAGAAAAATCGCATATTTATTTTTTAAATTATACATTACATATAAGGAAAATATATTCTTATTTTCCCAATTTATCAAACAATCTATTAATTAGCGAGTTTATCACAATAAAATTATACAAAACTCAGATGCGGTAGTAGACTCCATGACCGTCATCCTCACGGCTTTCCATTTATATGTATGTGTTGACAATCAGTGATGAAAATTATGAAATACCACCAATGTACATATTAGAGTGAATGATGTACCGACTCCACCCACCATGAGAACGCCACATGGATCGTTACATGAGTGTCATGTTTATCTTCATAGTGATAATGGTGCTCAGGGTCCCGACCAAATCACCACGATTCCTACACGAGGAGTCAGGTGTTTCAATGCCATCAAACGTCATCCGTAACAAGTGATTATAAAGTCGGTTATTGGACATACCGCAAATCATGCAGAGGATGCGATGACTAGATGGAATTTGTCACTCCTAAGAGCTAACAGGAGCTGTATATCTTCGGCCCCGATTGATGTAGATCAAGAAATTGTACTGCCATGCTCAACGTAGTCATGAGATATTGATCTCTTTGTTTGCTTTCTTATACGCTTTCTAAGTTTCATCAATTTTATTGACATAATGTGATTGGTAGCATGCCCTCTTTACCTTAACTTTATCTTGTACCACTTCACTGTACTACTAAGCTTTCTTTTATACTTATAAGCCTCCCTTTGATTCACTTGACATATTTTTTATTATTTTTCTTAATATGCTTAATCATATTGTTTGTACCTACATAATTCTTAGCATATCTTTGAAGAATTTTCTTTATAAATATATTTTCTTCCTTATTTTAAGGTTCTACTATTTAGTCCTAATAGTTTTATATATTTTTTATCTTTTTGTTCAGTTTCTTATCTGCAAATTTATAACTAAAAAATGATGTTGTGTAGTTAAGCTTTTTTTAATTGTCTTACAATATTATCTATCTTTTTTTTACAAGCAAAACAATCAATTTATGTTTGTAACCACTCTTATAAGTAACTAAATATTTATCTTGTTATATATATATTAGTCTTTTAAATTTTTTCCAATGAGCCTTTGTTTAATACGAAAAAAGGTTTTGTTGTTGTTACATCAAGGCAAAAGCCTAACCACACAAGAAACGAATACCCAACAAGGAGCAAAGGGCGTCAAAGCCTCCTATCATTCAGCTTACTCTCTCTCCTCTCCAAAGAATACCATTTAAGAAAAGTTCTCGTTTTGTGTCAAGGTGACATGTTATGTATTAAGCTAATCAATACAGAAATATAGTTAAACCTAATGCTTTCACTTGAGGATTAAAAAGTTGCACATTGAATTGAAGGTCATATATATTAGGATGAACTTCTCGTGGCATCTCTGCACGGAGAGCGTGTAACGTCAGTAACGGCCATATGTAAGATATGAAGGGCCTTTAAAAAGGGCCCTTCATAGTGTCTTCTGCAGGGAGTTGGGGCAGCCTCGAACCAGTCGGAAAACACGAGAAGTCGGCCAGAATCCGGTAAGTTCACTTATTTTTCAGATTTTCATTTTTTTTCTAATTTTTTTATGAAAAACTTGTTGAAAATCATCGTTTTGGGATTGGATTGAAGGTTTGAGGTAGAACTAAGTGTTTTGATAGGGTAGGTAAGTCAATTTGGCCGGGAAACGGTTACAATTCGCCGGAAACCGGCAAAATCGATGCCAAAAAAAAAATCGGCACCTTTTGGGCATGTCTCTCATTTTTGTGTCGTATCGTGACAGACACGATGTGTCGTGTCTGAAATGTTATGAACCGACACTGATTCGTGTCGTGTCCTCATGTCGCATGTTAAGAAATAGGTTCTGTGTTAGAAACGGGTCAAGTTTGGGTTGTGTCTTGAAATGGGTTTCTAAGTTAGAAACAAGACTCGTGTTAGTACTTAAAGGTTCTCTGTTGACACAATGACACAAGCTACCTATTGTGTCACTCATTTGGATCAGATATGGAACTGGGTATCGATTTGGATCTCGGATAGCTTAAACGGATCCAGATTGGGGTTTGGGATCTGATTCGAATATAATTTATTTCGTTAGACTTATAGTTAAATAAATTTGAATATTTTAATTATTTGTAATTGTTTAGATATTAAATTTGGAGGATTTGGTGGTGATAAGAGTGGCCCAACAACTTGGGGACTCGATCTTAGCGCTCCTTCAGGTAGGGGGTTATGCATTCTTTTACAGAACCATGCTAGAAGTGATTTTACTGTTTTAGATAGATTTAAATGTGCATGATTGATAAATGTTTTATTAATGTTTGTGAAATGTTATTCGCAATTATGGGTTATTTGATATGCTTTTCAAATAGAACATGTTTATGATATTGTTTGGTAAAGTGCATGTTTTGATATGCATGTGTTGTATGAACGTGGTATTTAAATGTTGTTTAAATGTTGTGTGGATATGAGTTTGATTTTGGATAATTGTGGATCTAGATATGATTTGTGATTGTGATGAACTGTAATTAGTTTTAGAAATATAATGATGTGTGAATATACGAGTCGTACTTGTGTGTTTTGTGTGGGGTCTCTAGAGACTTGCAGGTCTCTCGGGCAATCCAGCTTGAGGCGAATACAGGGTGTGTTCCCGGGCACTCTGTCGTGAGAGTCGGCGTGGTTACCGTCGTAGACGGGGTTACCGAGGTCACATTAGGGAGGGTCGGACGACTTCCGTGGCTTTGAGGCAGACACGGTATAGGCTATAATTATTGAAACTAATGATGTGTGCATTTGTGTGAGTGTGTGCGTATGAATTTGATATCATGATTTCAAAGTAAATGTGCTTTGCTATGAAATGATTGTAAACTATGCATGCTTTTAGTATGTTTTTTGTTTAAAGATGTTTAACCTCCTTACTGAGCTATGTATAGGAGCTCACCCTATTGTTTTACAGCTCATCCTAAAGCTAGCACTTCGAAGGCACACGGAGCAGAGTAAGAGTATGATAGAGCTACATTTTTATTTTAGATGGTATGATAAGTATCGAATGATTAGAAAGTCTTTTATTCGGGGTTATTGTTAGGTGGGCCCTGTACCATTTTGGACATGTTGTTTAAAACTTTGATATGGATATTTATTTTAGTTAGATATTTCTTGAGTTTGCATTAAATTAGTACTGTATTTGGTTACTGCTCACCATCACGCCCGTGCGAGAAGCGGTCACGTGGCATCGGCTCAGGTCGGGTTTTGGTCGCGACCTGTACGGGTGTGACAACTTGGTATCAGAGCCTAAAGTTGTTAAAGTATATTTAATAGTGAGTTAATCGTTGAAATATAATGTTGTATTTATGTGTAAGACCCACGATGATTGGATCTTAACTTAACTCCAAGCGTTATGAGTGATGATAACGAAGAAATGCCATCATACGGATCTATTGTAGCAGTAGAGGCATCATCTGGTACACCTCAAGGACCTATAGAGCCACCACATATTCCACTTGTGCAAGGTGGTTAAGATACAACGATATTACTTGGTCAGATTATTAACTTGTTACAACACGTTCTGAGAGAATCCACTGTACCATTAAACACTTGACAAAAAACGGTTGTAAGGAGTTCAAATGAATAATTACATACTCATTGAAACCCTATGAGTGGATTGACAAACTGAAAAATACTTTCGACATATTGGCTCCTACCGACGATGAGAGGAGGGTGAGTTGGTGTCGATTCTTTTCGAAGAAAATGCAAAACAGTGGTGGAGAGCACAGAAAGGGACTCGTAGCACTCCGTGAACTTGGGAGGCATTTAAGAAGGTATTTTTCAGTCATTTCTTTTCTCACAATAATCGAATGCGTTTATAACTTGAATTTAATCAACTGCAGTAGGACAATTTGTCGGTAAAAGAATATACCAACCAATTCTTAAGGTTGTCACAGTTTGACCCGAGTATGGTAATTCTTGAGGCACGAGCAAATAAGTATTTTTGGGGACTTTCTAATCCGATCCGTAAGTCACTGAGAGAAAAGATATATACAGATATTGATGAATCATAAGCTGTTGCTACTCTTGTAGAGATAGATATTTTGTATTATAAGGGTAAGAAGAGGCGAGTATAACCAACTTTGAAAACTCACATGAAGGCACGAAGAAGAGTAAACCAACCCAAGCTCATCAGTGGACAAATAAGGGTAGTCAGACTCAGGCGAAAAGTAAGCTTTCACGTGAGTAAAACAACCAACAAAATCGTAGGAGCATATGTTATAATTGTAGAGGCACGGGTTATAGAGCCAGAAACTGTCCTTCAGAGAAAGAACTTTAAGCAAGTTCAGACTCAAACATTTAGTAGTGTACTGAAGGAAGACATGAGAGGTCATTGTTTCATATGTAAAGAGTTCGATCATCGTAAGGTTGATTGTCCACGAACTGCGTATTTTTCATCTTCTTCAGTTCAGGGAAGCACTATAGGGCCTCATCGTCCTCTGGTACCTGTTTGTCAACAAGGATCACCTCGATTGCCTCACCCTCAAGTAACTAACTAGGGTTATATCTATGTTGTAGAGGGCTGAGAGTCAGGTACCTCTCATTTGGTTATTAGTACCTTATCAATTTGTGGTTTGCTTGCACGTGTTTTATTTGACTCTGGTGTAACACATTACTTTGTTTCACTTACTTTTGTAAGTCGTACGGGTTTAGACCCGAAACCATTAGATGGATTCTCTATATGTTTCTCTAATGGAGATGTTATTATGTCGTATCGGATTTTGCGAGATTGTTCTGTATTGGTTGGTGGTCATGACTTGAGAGCCGACTTGGTTTTATTGGAGATCTTGAACTACGATGTAGTTTTGGGTATGGATTGGTTATATAGGAACCGTGCTGTGATTGATTGCAAGAAGCGAGAGATCACTTTCTCTATACCTCGAGAGACTAATTTCGTTTTACAAGATCAGCGAGAAGAGAACCTAGTATCTGTTATATTTGCTCTTCAAGCATATAATTATATACGAAACGGATGCGAAGGATACTTAGCATTTGTTATGCAGTCTTGTGCTGAAGAGAAGTTATTAAATGATATTAGTATAGAAAGAATAAGTATCCACTCCGAGAATTGATGACTTGATGGATCACCAAGTTGAAGGGAGCCAGTTGTTCTTCTAAAATAGATCCTGCGATCGGTTACCATCAAATCAGGTGCATGTTAAGGTCGAAGATATACCTAAAATGTACTTTTTCGAACTCGGTATGGGCATTATGAATATCAAGTGATGTCCTTTTGGGTTAACAAATGCGCTAGCAATATTCATGGATTATATGAATAGGATTTTTCTTCCTTACTTAGACAAGTTTGTAGTGTTTTCATAGATGATATCCTAATCTATTCTACGACAATGGAAGCGCATGAGATACATTTCTCGATAGTTTTAGGGATCCTTAAAGAAAAGTCATATGCTAAACTTTCAAAGTGTGAATTTTGGCTGGATCGAAGTTCAATTTCTAGGTCATGTGATTTCTAAAGAAGGAATTTCAAGTGGACCCTAATAAAGTGGAAGTAGGTTAAGCTACAATGATGAGAGACCCAAGATCGTGACCGGAGATAAGAAGTTTCATAGGCCTAACTAGGTACTACAGAGATTCATTAATGGATTTTTCTTAGATAGCTACTACCTCTTGACTAGATTAACTAGGAAAGGTAGTACTTTGTATGGACTCAACAAAGTGAAGATAGTTTCAAGAAGCTTAAGAAAAGAGGTCGCACAACCATACCACTTTTGTAATTTCGATCCTCAAGAAAGTTTTGAAGTGTTTTGTGGCATGCTTCAAGAAAGGGTTTAGGGATGTGTTCTCATGCAACATAGGCAAGTAGTGTGCTTATGCATCGACGAGGCAATTGAGGCCGCATGAGGAGAACTATCCTACCCATGATCCGGGAATTAGGCCGTAGTAGTGTTTGCCTTGAAAATTTGGAGACATTATCTTTATGGAGTTCACATTCAATGTTTATCGACCACAAGAGTTTAAAGGGTTTAAAAGACGCGTATGTGTGCTTAAAGATGAATCACTTCAAAAGGAGATATTGGAAGTAGCACATCGTAGTCACTTTAGCATTCATTCGGGTAGTACAAATATGTATAAGGACCTAAGCCGAAAGTATTATTGGTCTGGAATGAAAAAGTCTATTGATGAATTTGTGACTAGATGTATGACTTGTCAGAAGGTAAAGGTGGATCATCAGCGACCAGCAAGAACCTTGAGACCATTACCTATTCCTGAAAGAAAATGACAACATATTAACATGGACTTTGTTATTGGACTTCCTCTCATCTCATAGAAGCACGATGCTATTTAGGTAATTGTCGATCGACTTACTAAAGTTGCATGATTTATACCCATTCAGAAGAATATGTCGTTATCGAAATTAGCTACTATGTATATCGTTAAGATCGTTAAGTTCTATGGTGTGCTAGAGACCATCACTTTAGATAGAGACCCTCGATTTACCTCTCATTTCTAGCAGAGTTTACAAGATGCTCTACAAACAAGATTACAGTTTAGATGACATTTCACTCACAGACCGATGGGCAAGCTAAACGTACAATTCAAACTCTAGAGGATATGCTTCAAGCATGTGTACTTGATAGTAAGGTCCAATGGGATAACCAATTACACTTGATTGAGTTTGCATATAACAATAGTTTCCAAGCAAGCATTGGGATGTCACCCTATGAAATGTTTTATGGAAAAAAGTGTAAGACTCCACTATGTTGGGATATTCCTGGTTTACGACCTGCAAAAGGTCTAGAAATACTTTGATAATCTTTAGATAAGATAAACTTGGTTCGTCAATGCATTAAAGCAGCTCAAGACCGATAGAAGAGTTATGCAAATACGAGACATCGTGATCTAGAGTTTATAATTAGTGATTATGTATTCTTAAAAGTCTCTCCAGCTCGAGGAGTGACTCGCTTCGGACAGAAGGGTAAGTTGAGTCCTAGGTATATTGGACCTTACCAAATCGTGAAACAAGTTGGAGATGTTGCCTACCAATTGGACTTGCCGTTGTCATTGATTGGAGTGCATAATGTATTTCACATATCCATGTTGCGAAAGTATGTCCCTGATCCCTCACATATCGTTGAAGCCGAGCCGCTACACATATATAAAGATTTGTCTTGCGAAAGATTGGAGTCATCATTTACCGAGCGAGGCTACTTGGGAGCTCGAGAATGAAATGCGAGAGAAGTATCCATATCTGTTCAGGTACTTTCTAAATTCTGAGGACAGAATTTCTTTAAGGGGGGTAGAATGTAACGTCAAGCGTGCAGTAACGGCCATATGTAAGATATGAAGGGCCTTTAAAAAGGGCCCTTCATAGTATCTTCTGTAGGGAGTTGGGGCAGCCTTGAACCAGCCGGAAAACACGAGGAGTCGGCCGGAATCAGGTAAGTTCACTTATTTTTCAGATTTTCATTTTTTTTTCTAATTTTTGATGAAAAACTTGTTGAAAATCATTGTTTTGGGATTGGATTGAAGGTTTGAGGTAGAACTAAGTGTTTTGGTAGGGTAGAGTCGATTTGGCTGGGAAACGGTTACGATTCGTCAGAAACCAGCGAAATCGATGTCGGAAAAAAAAATCGGCCCTTTTGGGCATGTCCCTCATTTTTGTGTCGTATCGTGACAGACACGATGTGTCATGTCTGAAATGTTATGAACCGACACTGATTCGTGTCGTGTCCTCGTATCGCATGTTAAAAAATAGGTTCTGTGTTATAAACGGGTCAAGTTTGGGTCGTGTCTTGAAATGAGTTTCTAGGTTAGAAACAAGACACGTGTCAGTACTTAAAGGTTCTTTGTTGACATAATGATACAAGCTACCTATTGTGTCACTCATTTGGATCAGATATGGAACTGGGTATCGATTTGGATCTCGGATAGCTTAAACGGATCCAGATTGGGGTTTGGGATCCGATTCGAATACAGTTTATTTCGTTAAACTTATAGTTAAATAAATTTTAATATTTTAATTATTTGTAATTGTTTAGATATTAAATTTGGAGGATTTGGTGATGATAAGAGTGGCCCAACAGCTTGTGGATTAGATCTTAACGCTCTTTCAGGTAGGGGGTTATGCATTCTTTTACAGAACCATGCTAGAAGTGATTTTACTGTTTTAGATAGATTTAAATGTGCATGATTGATAAATATTTTATTATTGTTTGTGAAATGTTATTCGCAATTATGGGTTATTTGATATGCTTTTCAAATAGAACATGTTTATGACATTGTTTGATAAAGAGCATGTTTTGATATGCATGTGTTGTATGAACGTGGTATTTAAATATTGTTTAAATATTGTGTGGATGTGAGTTTGATTTTGGATAATTGTGGATCTAGATATGATTTACGAATGTGATGAACTGTAATTGGTTTTAGAAATGTATTGATGTGTGAATATATGAGTCGTACTTGTGTGGTTTGTGTGGGGTCTTTAGAGACTTGTAGGTCCCTCGGGCGATCCAGCTTGGGGCGAATACAGGGTGTGTTCCCGGGCACTCTGTCGTGAGAGTCGGCGTGGTTACCGTCATGGATGGGGTTACCGAGGTCACGTTAGGGAGGGCCAGACGACTCCCGTGGCCTTTGAGGCAGACACGGTATGGGCTGTAATTATCGAAACTAATGATGTGTGCATGTGTGTGAGTGTGTGCATATGAATTTGATATCATGATTTCAAAGTAAATGTGCTTTGCTGTGAAATGATTGTGAACTATGCAAGCTTTTAGTATGTTTTCTGTTTAAAGATGTTTAACCTCCTTACTGAGCTATGTATAGGAGCTCACCCTATTGTTTTACAGCTCATCGTAAAGCTAGCACTTCGAAAGCACATGGAGCAGAGTAGGAGTTTGATAGAGCTACATTTTTATTTTAGATGGTATGATAAGTATCGAATGATTTAGAAAGTCTTTTATTCGGGGTTATTTTTAGGTGGGCCTTACACCATTTTGGACGTGTTGTTTAAAACTTCGATATGAATATTTATTTCAATTAGATATTTCTTGAGTTTGCATTAAATTAGTACTGCATTTGGTTACTGCTCACCATCACGCCCGCGTGAGAAGCGGTCACGTGGCATCAGCTCGGGCCGGGTCGTGGTCGCGACCCGTGCGAGTGTGACAGAGCGAGCTACAAGAAAGAACATCTCCTGTAGGGCTCTCTGGCACCCACTGACAGGTAGCAAGTTCGATTCCTGAGGTGGGTGCTTGTGTACGTTGAGCTTTTGGTCGCACATTGTAGCAAAAGAAGAACATCTTCCGTATTTTGAAAACATTATCACATGAGAGCCGATGTGGTGTTAATTTACATGTGCATTTAGTGCTCTATTTTTTTTTTTTTGAATATAACCACGTGGAGCCGAGTCGAACCACTTTGGGGTTAAAGCTCCCCCAATGCCGGTCTTCTCCTCTCACAAGGCTTGAGCACGAGACCATTGTGGAAGGGAAACAAGTGTCGAACCACTTGAACCAACCATTTAATGCTCTTAATGGCAACGAGAAAGTGTCCGTTTGACCTAAGAAGATTCATTGCCCGCTACTTTATTCTTCACCTACATTTATATTGATTTTTCTTATTGACTCGTGTTCGCATGTTGGCTCATTTGACCCTACCTAGAAACATAACTTTGGATTTACAATTATTAGTAAAAGATCAAGTTCTTCGGCTACAAACTCAGTCAAAATTGTAATTTTCATAAAATTTCCTTGTGTAATTGATAGATTTGATCATTCAATTATGTCGTAACCATCGGGTTAGTCGGGTCAGTATAGTTTTCTAGTACACATGTATATAGAAGTTCAATATGCTTAACTAAATGAGCTAATACAAGCTGAGGATCAACACCAGCGATGGATTTTAGCAGACGGACAGAGTCTTTGTTATTCTCTCAAACTAAAGATAGAGGCACTAATCCCACTTGAAATTGTGAAAGCCGACGTATGAAAAGGCGAAAGATTTGCACCGGAAGTTCTGTCGATACTCGTATTATACGATAGTTGGTGACTGAAAATTCCCTGGTGACTGAAAATTCCCTTGCTAAATGTTTTCAATGGTTGATCATTCAAAGAAAATATAAGTATCCTGATCTTAAATCCATCATGTTTCCCCCACACTAGACATGAACGATCTCGGGTAAACCGAGCCCACCTTGAAACTGCTTGTTTTGGTTCACCTTGAACCTTGAACCAGTTAGGGTTCCACACGGTTCCCATTAGGGTTCATAATGGCCAGTTGCAAGTGAAGATCGATAATGTAAGTCATCGCCTTGATAACCTGCATTCGTAAAACTAAAAAAGAATAGTCTTCTCTCCTCATGTCAAGAGATATATTTTTATAAAGCAAAGTAGTTTTACCATATGAAATGATTAACTTTACTAAAAGCAATGGGAAAAAACTCGAAGTTGTTTGTGACAGACTGAAATGAAAAACTTCTTCCAGCTTCCATTTCTGCATTTGATCTCTTCCATTCAAATCATCCCAAACCAAAAGAACACATTACAACAACTACAACAACAACTAAGCCTTTTCCCATACTAGATGGGGTCGGCTACATGGACTCTTTGTGTCCACATAGCTCTATCATGTGCCATGTTAGCTGTTAACTCACAATAAGCTAGATCATTTTTTATTGTTTCTTTCCAACACTTTTGTGGTCGTCCTCTACCTCTTTTAATACTTTCTAAATTTAGTTTTTCATACCTTCTTAAAGGTTTTTCTTCTAATCTTCTTTCTATATGTTCAAACCATCTAAAACAATATTCTCTCATTTTATCCTCTATTGATGTCACTCCTAATTTGTTTCTAATAACCTCATTATGTATATGGTCTTTTCTTGTATGATCACTCATCCATCTCAACATCTTCATTTCTGTCATAGACATCTTTTGTACATGTTGATGCTTAACTGCACAACACTCAGAACCATAAAACGTGACAGGTCTAATTGCTGCTGTATAATATTTACCTTTTAACTTTAATGGTATCTTCTTATCACAAAGAATACCTTATAATCCTCTCCATTTTAACCAACCAACATTAATTCTATGCGTAACATCTCCGTCAATTCTTCCATCACTCTGAAAAATTGATCCTAGGTATTTAAAACTTTCCTTTTGGGGGATGCAATGTGTGCCAATTTTAATTTCTATGTCCTCTGAAGTAACCAAATGATCAAACTTACATTTCATATATTATGTCTTTGTTCTACTAAGTCAAAAGCCTTTACTTTCTAATGTTTCTCTCCATAGTTCCAATTTTCTATTAACTTTTTCCTTAGACTCTTCCACTAACACAATGTCATCTTGCAAATAAGATACACCAAGGCACTTCATCTTGAATATGTTTTGTTAACTCATCAATAACCATTATAAATAAGTATGAACTTAAAGTTGATCCTTGATACCCTATTGTAAGCTTTTTCTAGATCAATAAATATCATGTGAAGGTCTTTCTTTTTTGCTCTAAAATGTTCCATAAGATATCTCAAAAGGTGAATCGCTTCAACAATAGATCTGTCTGGCATGAATCCAAATTGGTTCTCTATTGTACTTGATACTTGTCTTAACATACGTTCGATAATTTCTTCCCACAATTTCATAGTATGGCTCATTAACTTGATACCTCGATAATTCGCACAATTTTAAATGTCTCCCTTGTTCTTATATATGGGTATAAGTGTACTCACTCTCTATTTCTCGGGCATCTTTTGGTTTCTCCATATTTCATTAAATAGTCTTGTGAGCCAAGTGATTCCTATTTCTCCTAGTATTTTCCAAACTTCTATAGGAATATTGTCTGGTCCTACCGATTTACCACCCTTCATATGTTTAAGGGCCTCTTTGACTTCATTCTTTTGAATACGTCGATAAAAATTGTAGTTTATATACTTTTCTGATTTGGCTAACTCTCTTAAGTTAATACTAACATCTTTATTTTCATTAAAAAACTTATAAAAATAGTTTTTCCATCTATTTCTTACATCATCATTTGCCACTAGAATTTTTTCATCCTCGTCTTTGATGCATGTAACAGAATTAAGATCTTTTTGTCGGATTTTTCTTACCAAACCAAAAGAACACATTGTAGCAAAAAAAAAAAGCTTTCCATGGTATCTCTAGGTGTGTTAGATTACAAGGCCTAGGACTATAGAACTCCGTTTCGAGTTCATAATCTCTCTCTCTCTCTCTCTCTCTCTCTCTCTCTCTCTCTCTGTGTGTGTGTGTGTGTGTGTGTGTGGTCCTTTTGCTTAGTTCATATTTGCTTTCTATTTGCTTTTATATGTTCATGGAAGCTTGTCCTTAATGTTTACCCTGATTGGAATGATCGTTACATTCCTTTTTCATGAATTGTTTGGAAAACCATCCAAGGTCGTATACGGAATAATAGGTTTGTTAAAACGAATTTAGTACACATTATTTTGGTTTACAGATCGATTTTATATACTGAAAAGGCCAAGTCTTTAGTATAAAAACGCATGGAAAGAGTGATAATGGGAACAAGGAGCCAGCCAAGGCGGAAGTGCGTATATGCCAATACGACGGAGGGTACTGCAAGTGCGTACATAGCACCGTCCAAGGTGGAAGCATGTGCACCGAATGCTGCAAGTGATGGTGCACGCATGCGCAACAGCTTCGTATCAGAGAGTTCTTATGTACGCACTTTGGTGATTGATTTACATGCATTGACACTATTCTTCGCTTGCCACAACTGCTCTAAACTTGCATGTGCCTTTTGTGAAAATATTATATGCAAACAAAACTGACCTACAGAGAACTAGGAGCCACAGCTAGCCAGGTTAGGCCGTCGGTTGCCAAAACCCTTGAACATAAACGAGAGGAGTGGTGGTTCCTGGCAGTTTGAAACCGCTAGCCTTAGCTGCGCTCGGAACCACTGGCGGACCTACATAGAAAGGTGGGGAGCCACCCTTAAATTTTAAAATTTGACTGTAAAATCAAATATTTTACAGTTCAATACATGGTTGAGATACATTTCAACCTCCTAACGCCATGAAATACATACTAGCAAAGTGATTATGTTGAGACTATGCACGGAGGTATACTTACAGGATTCCCTCATTCCTCAATATGGCTACGAAAATTGATTTAGGTTTAGCTTTGCATTTAGCTTTTCCAATCTCAAAACAAGGACAATACATTTGATCTTACCACAACTTTTCGACGGTTGCTCTGTGTGCCAAATAAGTTCAGTCTTAGGGGAACTCGGTCCTCTGGATGCAACTGAGATTAAAAATGTCATTTACATTAAGGGCGGCAGAAACGAGAAACAAAATCCTAAGCCATTGCGTTTCTTTTTTCTCAAACATATTTAAAAACCCAAATCAAACAATCCAAAAAACAACTTTCAGGACCCTTAACGATCGTATTAGAATCTCGCGCACATACGAAGAGAGATGCACTTTTGCTCAAGTGAAGTTGATATCGGGCAATTTCGTGAACCAGATTTTAAGATGGGAACCCGAGTTTCCGGCTGACCCTTAATTTTCGAGTTCATTTTATCAATAATTTAAGCAAAACGTGCCCGCCAGACAGACCGGGGGTTCGGGACCCCCCATCTTGGTTTGCAGTACAGCTACGAAGTTTCCGTTGGCCATGCACTCATCTTTAAGTTGGGTTCATGACCTTAATAACTGTGCTCAGCTCGGCTCAGCCTGTGAGGCCCACCAAGAAGTCATGCTTTCATAAATTCAGGTTCGGTGCTGCTTGATTCTTCAATGGTTAGGGCAGATCATTTACTTGGTATACGAAAGGTAAATCGAACATGTGCCTCTCTGCGATGCAAGGATATTGTTTTAAAACATGAACTGAATACAAACACGAGTTGGAACAAGCTCAAACACAAGTCAAAGTGAACACAAATGAATTCAAATAAGTTCAAATGAAGCTCATTAGGAAATGAAAAACTTGATGTTCAAGTATAAATTCTAGATCGTGCAGAATGAGCCAAATCCATGCAGATTGCTTGTTCTTGGTTCCCTCCCCTTGTATTACCATGACTATACACAATGACTTCTGGTACCACGCATAAACAACCAATTAGAGACTCTCTGTGCCATCCTTGGCGAACTTTCAACATGTTCCAAGTAACCACAATCTCATACTAGAGTGAGTTGAACACAAATGCAGATAGTATTTTCTCTAATATATGATTCACTACTTCCAATATAGAATCTAGGCCTCCTTTCATGAATAAATGCTTCAATTTTCAGAGTTTGGGAGGGAGACTTTTATCGGATCTAACTAAATAGAATACATGATGGGCGTGTTTTAGAAAAAAGGCATCAGAAGATCCGACAAATAGACATGAAATTTGCAACACAAGCAAAACCTACAATTCAAAATAGTAGGGATGCCAAACATGCGCATATATGAATGCAGAAATCACCCACGGTTGACACCTTAAAAATTTCATAAGCAAACAACATAGCTAGCCAAAACCTTTAATGCAAACACATCCACAGCAGCAATTCAGAATTTACAATTACATATCCGATCACTGCTGGACTTCGTGCCAAAGAGTAACCAGGACAGAGAGAAAGATGGGACCCGCAAGGAACAGCAATGACCAATGGCCGTACAGATAGGGTGAGTACTACAGGATGAGTACTGGTCTACCCTGTCAAATTCAGTGGTGCGTGGGGTGCCCGCACCATAGGCCTCACCGGATCTCTCCCACCATCGATAAAGGATGCTAGTACCTCAAACCGGCCACCATATCCTATTAGACACGTTCTATAAGTCTACACAATAGGTGGTTAATCCAAGTTGACCTCCATAGAATATACATAGACACCAAAAAGCTGATATGATATTTGGTTGTGGTAGAGAAAATTTCCATACTTGAAACAAATCGCATCTTATAAGGTGATGTGTTACACAAATACAGCAGCTATAGATGAAATTTAGACGACTAAGCAACTCAAATCAACAGGTTAGGCTGATCATTTTATCTAGCCCGATCTAGGCTCTTAGGAATGATCCGAACTGCATGAAAAGCAAAATTAAAGTAGCCAAATTAAACAAATTTGTTTCATCTCTCAGAGTCCACCTTATTTTCCTTTCAGGACAAGTAAAATCCAAAAATAAAATGTAAATCACGAGTCAAAGATGACTGAACAGTTTTCAAACTCAATCTAGCAGCAAATCAAATTGGGAAATGACTGCTCTTTTAATTTAATATTCTGATAGACGTTCAGTTACTAAAAGCATTCCAGTAGAGAACATCGCAAAACATAAGGTTAGGGAAGTGGTTCCTGCATGCAAGATATCAAATCTTCTAGTACAAACAATGTTACCATCCTTATAAGAGCAATGTTTGGGTGTCTAGATCACCAACATCAACCATGATAAGAGAACCAAGCAACTGAATACTATAACTGGATGCTACGGCTGCCTGAACATAAAAGAGAACATCGGAAACCTCAGCAGGGAGGCATACCTATTCCTCAAACAGAAAAGGATATAGTAGCTCAGTATAGTAGCTCAGTATACCTGAAAAGGACAAACACGAGCAAATATGTCTTTCAAAAGAAATCGTGAGATATCTCCCCACTTAACAAGAGGAATCTAACAAATACAAGTCTTACACGCTAAAAGAGTGACTCGACTCCCAACAGAACACGAGCTATAACACAATTGTCTTTAGGGTTACTTGGCGCTAGAGAAAATGGAGTATGCTAAGGTTGAAGCCTCGAACTGCCTGTCTCTGAACACTTTTTCTAAGATGTTGCCCAATGGATCTTCTACCTTGCATAAGGATGGTAACGACCGCTGCCGCCACCTCTATTCCCATAGAAACTGCTACCAGCCCCACTGTAGCCAGTGCCATAGCCACTGCCGCCATATCCTCCATAGTTATCACTAGGTCCACCATACCCACCTAGCATACTGCCTTCATAACCCCTACCAAAACCTCCGTCATAGCGACTAGAGTAACCAAGAGATGACTCTCCACGATAACCTCCTAGAGAGCTACCACCATATCCTCCATAAGGGCTACCAAACTCACTGCCACCGTACCCTCCATAGCCTCCTGGCCTACCTCCATAAGAGCCAGACCTATACAAACTAGCACCATAGCCACCTCCGCCACCACCAAATCCACCATATGCTGCCCCAAAGCCATCATAGGGAGGCCTTGGGTCATCATAGAACTTGGATGGTGGTGGATTCCCGGCTTTCTTTGGCTCAGCCTTCTTGATCTCCACCTACAACAAAACAAAGCAATGCACCTAACCTGTTATCCTCACATAATATCTATAAATCCACGAGACCGATATTTATACCTGCAGCAAGGGGCTCTTTAGGAATCACTATTATACTATAACCTTATCCAAAATCAGTAACATCAAATCCTAAAAAAACCTAGCAATTGCAATAGCTATAACAACAAGAAAATCGATGGCAACTTCGTAGACATGCCTAGAAAATTTTCTATATAATGTCATGATGCTCATGACACATTCATCCATCAAGAATAAGGGATTGACCAACCAGCATATTAAAAGCATGATAGCGATAGCCCGACATACAAACCAGTAGAACAAATGTTGTTCCTTTTTTCATCATTCGTAAAGAAAAAGGAACATCAATTACAGAATCCATCGAAAAGAGATTCAAAACCACCTCCCTGATGCCTACACTAACCTGTGTGCCAGACATTTCAATCCTGTTTCCCTTTGCCAAAAGCTCGTCCACCACCTGTTCTGAGTCAAAGGTGACGAATCCAAACCCTCGAGACCTGTTGGTTGAATGATCACGCAAAATCTGGTGTTCTACCACCTCTCCAAACTTCGAAAAGAAATTCTTGAACTCCTCTATTCATTTGGTATTGAGGGTGGTAGAAGAGGAAAAGGAACAACGTCAACCAAAATTAGCATGGTCAACCAATTACACAAAAGCAGAAAATTGATGGTCTGGACTCTGGGCGATGAATTTGATCAAAATTCACAGCAAGCAGAGAAAAAATTCAATACCTTCTGTGACCGTTGTGGGCACACCACCAACAAAAATCTTCTTCGTCTTGAAATCCTTCCCGGTTACAGCACCCTTCGGTATCGTCCGTTTAATCTCTACCTACGCAAATAGCCATATGCGGTTCCCGCCTCATGCGGAAAAACTCCACGAAAAACACAAATCCGACTAACCACACCGGAACGAATAGAAAAAGGAGAACCAGAATATTTTACCTGCTTCCCGTTGATAACATGAGTATCTTGAATCACCTTATCAACAACGCTTGGATCGGCATATGTAACAAAGCCAAAACCGCGAGGCTGTCCCGTTCGTCGATCCTTCATGATTACGGAATCCGTAATCTCACCATACTTTCCAAAATGTTTTGTGAATTGCGCTGACATCCAAATGTTACCATCACAGATGAGCAAAAAGAATCCCTAACACTAAAAGAGGGAAAGACAGACGAAGACGCAATATCCCCTTTTCCCTCTCAACCAAATACTACTAAGTTTTAAATTGAATCTACTGAGTCAGGAAAACAGGAAAACAGCAAGAAAAAGGGGGGGAGAGAGAGAGAACCAGGTGTAGTTTCCTTGGCTAAACCCCCGATGAAGATTTTCCTGTCAATATAAGGAGGAATCAAGGGAAAGTTTAAGACATCAAGATGAAACATAGCGTAAGAGCAATACGAAGAATAAGAAGAGGGAAAAGAGAAAAATATCGAACCCCGGGCTGCCTCCTTCGGGATGGGGATCCGATTTGTCATTGTCGGAGGGGTTTTCGTCGTTCGGATCACCGTCGGAAGGAACGTCCCTTGGCCTTGGTTCCGCGTTCTTAGATTTGGCCATGAAAGGAAGATTGCAGAGAGAGAGAGAGAGAGAGAGAGAGAGAGAAACCAAACCCTAACGAGGGAAGGATACCGCTGTCATTTGTAGCGTCCGGTTCTGCGTGGTTTTCACGAAGCCAGCAGACTTATAATATATTTCCAGATACCACCTTTTTTTGGTGTAGTTTACGTTCAACTGCCTACCCTTCCTGTTGTTTACGAGAGTTCTGTGTTCCGAGTCGTGTTCACTTTCGTGTCTTTCTCTTGTATTAACAGGCAACGACGATACTACCTAATTTTCATGTTTGGTCAGGTTTTCATGTTGGTCGTTACGTTACTTTGTTGTTCGTCGAGTTTGTATCGTATCATCCTTCATTCGTGATAAAAAAATGTCTACTTAAGCAGTTCATGTTTGCTCAATGACGGGACATAATACTCTAACACCGTTGCTGCTGGTGGGGAGTTCGACTTTCAGAGGATGTACGTGTGTTAAGACTTCAGCCTCCTCTTGTAACCAAAAAAAAAATCAGCTCAATCTTATTTGGGTTAGGTGGGTCGACCTAAGGGTGGGAATTCAGGTCCTCTGTGTTGGCCTTGTGTCACTTGCACTTCGGGATCATGTTTGGACAAGGTTGGTATAAACACGACCCGTTTTAAGTTTTGCACTTTTTGTGAGTACGAACACGGATCGGTTGTGTTCGTGTGGACACGATCCTTACACGTGCACAATGATTCCCTCGTGAACAGTAAGTTCAGTTTGGGGAATAAAATATAGTTTAGACAGGAAGACACCATCGATGAAAGCATGACTTCCAGAAGCTACCGCGTCTAGGAAAAAGTTATTTCCAACACAAAGATGCCAAAGGAAAGGAAGTAAAACCTCTCTTCGAGTATATGTTGGAATTTGACCCTTTGCCGAAGCTGGAGTCAGAAGGCTGGCATGGATGAGCAAGTGGCCGTTGGGCATTTGCGTTTCCTGATAATGGATTATGAAGTGAAGTTGAAAGGCAGACATGGATGAGCAAGTCGCCGTTGGGCATTGCATCTCTTGATAATTCGCCGTTGAGCATTGCATCTCGTGATACTCAAGGAGATGCAATGCCCTTCATCCATGTCTGCCTTTCGTCTCCAGCTTCTGCAAGCCTTCGAATTCCATCAGTATAAATGCGATAAGCCAATGCCTATTTGCTTGATGGTGGACAATGAATCCTCTGAAGACTTTTTTTTTGCAAGGAGCAAGCTGGGGTTCAAGAACAAAACTCTTCAACGAGATTTCAGACTTTAGAAGATAAGAAACTGGGGGTTCGTAATAAGGGTACAAATGTTTCTGGTGGTTGATTGGAGTGAAAGCATTATTGGTAAGCAAGAATCTGGAAAACGAATACATAAAAAACAAAGAGAGGAGAGAGAGATGGGGGGCGGGGGGAAGTCACACAAAATCTGCAGCCATCTTGTTCAACCTCTCGTCTGCCTCCACAATTTTCTGCCTCGGATTCTAAATGAACCCCTCGTTTGTTGATCTTGATGATAAGAAAACTCATTCAGCGGGATTGGAAAATACACGTATGACATACTTATAGGGAAGAAAATTAACGTGCCAACTGGTTAACAAATAATAATTTACGTCTTGATATGGACTACCATAAATGGAACTCAGCACCTTCAGGTCCACTTATTCGTCATGATCTAATGAGAGTAGCAATTTCCTGCTTGATTTTTGTTTCTATGCTGATGCAGTGTTGTTGATCCTGCCTTAGGTGTCTGGCTCTTTTAACTCACCAATTTTTTTCCCAGTATTCTGTATAGCTTACGTGTTTTATCAAGTTGTTTAAAGTAGCAGTATTTGGCACAAGTATAATCTTTACTGCATTCCATATCTTTCATCTTTAACCTTTTTTGAAAATGTTTTATTTTTTTGAATTCCTCTTAAAATTGGGTTTTATGTTTTCTTTTACTCGTTTTTAACTTTTATTTTCAATATTCAACAAAAAAATCTTTGTGGTAGAAATGAAGATTTGAGATGGGTGAATTGGTCACACAAGATAACAAGATTTTTAGAAACAAATAAAAAATCTGTAAAAAATTAGATGATGAAAATATGAAAAAGAAAAAGAGAAAAATGATGTTGAATTGACTGTTAGCGAGCTCCGTGAAAAAGAAACATGTCAGAAAAGGCTTAGTAATTGTTGTATGTCTTATTATTAACAATTATGGATTATTTTCCGATAAGGTGTTGGCTCAGGGGTCGGGCTGGTCCGCGAAGACAGCTCTTACTGGTCATCAATAGGGAATGTTCACCGTAAGTTCCCTCCTTTGGTTGGAAAAAGGGAATTATAGTAGTGGGGTTTAGCTTTTCGATCGTTCAGCAATGGCATCGGCGAAATCGTCCCGATCGAGGGCGTCGGGCGTCACCTCCACCTTGGATAACCCGCAGGAGAACGTAGTGCCACTGGTGGACAGGCTTAAGGGGTTCAAGGCCGATTCCTTCGACCCCGATGCTTTCGTGCAGTCCAAATGCCAATCCGTGAATGAGAAGGTGCGGGCCTCTTCCTTTTAGTATATATGAGTTTTCTCTGTGAATTGCTTTCTTTGTTGGTAGTCGAGATCTTTTATGAATCGTGCGTTTAGCTTCTGTGGATTTCTTTTTGGTTGGTTGCTTTGAAGTACGAGGATTAACGGAAGGTGGGATTGGAATTTTGTTCTTGGATTGTATTGTGTAGGTTGTTTATTTGATTTTGAAGCGAAACGTTCTTCTGATTCCCGAATAATTGACAATTCAGACCCTTGCTCGTTCATTCCTTTAATCTAGTCCTCTTACATCATACACGAATGGAGTTTTCTGTGGTTGTTTGATCATAATTTTTTTTTCAAGTGTTCCTCGAGTGTGGACCTAGCGGGTTCCTTTTTCTATAGGCTATTCCACAAGGATTATTTGGAATATGGATGAGAATATGCTATCGATAATTTGGTGGAAAGAAGAAATTTTCAGAGAGAGTGTGACTATTCTTGCTTATATGTAATCATAAGAGATAACAATGAATGCTGGAAAATAAAATTGGAATTTGCAAGCTGCCACACACAAGAATAAATAGATTCCTAACTTGAAGTAAACAAGGAATCTGAAATGAAACATTAAGACAGAAAAATATAACCAACCCTTCCAATGGAAGGCGTCGCAAAATAATATGATCAGAAGGGCACTGCACATAATTTTCATGTAAATTTCTTTAAAAGAATATTTCTTGTGTAATTCTTTATGCCCAATAGGGAATAGCTCACCGGCTCAGGGGTTGGCTCTCTGGCATAAGGTCAAAACTTTAGTATCGGAGTGTGCATTGCTACAGGTCTGCCTAAACCCATATTTTAAAAAAATCTTGTGTAAGTTTTTGTTATAAATAGCTGACCCCGTCTAGTATGTGAAAAGGCTTAGTTGTTGTTGTTGTAAGTTTTTGTTATAAATAAGTACAGAAGAGGACTCCCCTTTTGGCAGAATAATTCTAGGTTCTGCTAACTAGTTGTTTTTTTGCTTAGGTTGGATTCTTACTATTTATGTTTATTTGACTTCTCTCTAGTTCTACATTCTAGCTGCCGACGGCTTTGGTTTGCTCATGTTCTTCTGCTGGGTTCAGTTGCTTTTTACTTTGGTTCTTCTATTAAATACCTCCAGGAAAGCATGCGTCCGGTATTGATGCCTTGGCTCTTAATCTTATTCTGAAAAAACATCTCATGTTCTTAAGAGTCCTTTTGGGGTTGATGGGCATGGTTAACGTGGATTTCTGATGGAAAGGAAGATGTTATATTTTTTCCTGGTAACAAGTCTGGACCATCAAAACTAGAGAAACTTGTATACTGTTGGATGTATAAATGTTATAGAAAGTAGATGGCTTGATTCCTATGCACTACCTTGACTGAACAGTGAACAGATAATGAGGCAAAAGCACAGTTTAGGTTAGGGATTGGCAACTTACCCTTGACAAATTTTAAATGAAAGTTCCTAAGTTGGGGAGAATCACAATTTCATGTCGTGAGATTTCCATTGGTGAACTCTATGGAAACCATAGAAATAGAAAGAGAAATACGGGAAAAAGAAAGATAGAAGAAGGACCAAATAAATACAGCACTAGTATTCTTTTGGATGAGCTTTTAAATTAATTGTGCCTCTTTTCAATGACATGACGAGTACAAGCGAGGAGCTTCTCCAGAGAACCATCCATCTGTTTTTTCACATCGAGCATTTAACTGCTCTCATGACTGTTGTGATTTCTTGTGAATGCACTTTGGTCTGGCTGGAAAAGAAAAAAGGCTCTGAAACGTATGATTGAAACCTAGTAGTACAAGTAGATGAAGAGGTGTTTGGCTAGGATACAGCACAGAAGTTTTAGTGACTGTTTGCCTGCAAGTAAATTATTCAATCTCTGCAGAAAACCAGTATAACAGTAACATGGATAGGAGTCTACTTATTAAGGATGAGGCTTCTTTTGGCTGGTCTTAGGGGCATGCATCTGCTTCATAAATGCCTTTCTTTCAAAACGGTTGGGGTGATGTTAGCTTGCATACTTCAACTTGGACGGTTTATTCTGCCAGACAGAAATTTATGATGAAACTCAAGGCAAAGGTGAATCCTAATTCTTAAAAGAAGGTTTGATGCGTATGCTAAAACGTTACATTCTTTTTATACCAAGGGAACCAAAATGCTCCTGATTTTATATAGCAAAGGCACAAAACAACAACAACAGCAGCAACTAAGCCTTTTCCCATACTAGACGAGGTCAACTACATGGATTCTTTGTTTCCACAGATCCCTATTGTGTGCCATGTTAGCAGTTAACTCACAATAAGCTAGATCATTCTTTATTGTTTCTTTCCAACACTTTTGTGGTCGTCCTCTAGCTCTTTTAATACTTTCCAAATTCAATTTTTCATACCTTTTTACAGTTCTTATTTTGATCTTCTTTCTATATGTCCAAACCATCTTAAACGATATTCTCTCATTTTATCCTCTATTGGTGCCACTCCTAATTTGTTTCTAATAACCTCATTATGTATAAGGTCTATACGATCTTTTCTTTTATAACCACTCATCTATCTCAACATCTTCATTTCTGTTACAGACATCTTTTGTACATGTTGATGATTAACTGCCCAATACTCAGAACCATAAAACATGGCAAGCCTAATTGCTGCTCTATAATATTTACCTTTTAACTTTAGTGGCATCTTCTTATCATAAAGAATACCTGATGCTCCTCTCCATTTTAACCAACCAGCATTAATTCTATGCGTAACATCTCCATCAATTCTTCATCACTCTGAAAAAATTGACCCTAAGTATTTAAAACTTTTCTTATGGGGATGCAATGTATGCCAATTTTAATTTCTATGTCCTCTAAGTTAACCAAATGATCAAACTTACATTCCATATATTTTGTCTTTGTTCTACTAAGTCGGAGGCCTTTGCTTTCTAATGTTTCTCTCTATAGTTCCAATTTTCTATTAACTTTTTCTTTAGACTCCTCCACTATACAATGTCATCTGTAAATAACATACACCAAGGTACTTCATCTTGAACATGTTTTTGCACCATGATAGATGTCTCTTATAAGGTTAATGTACGTCAATGGGATAATCTTTTTTCCAAAGTTCTCCAAAGAACCTCTCTCACTACTCTATCATAAGCTTTTTCTAGATCAATAAATATCATGTGAAGGTCTTTCTTTTTTGCTCTAAAATGTTCCATAAGACATCTCAAAAGGTGAATCGCTTCAGTAGTAGATCTGCCTAACATGAATTCAAATTGGTTCTCTGTTGTACTTGATACTTGTCTTAACCTACGTTCGATAATTCTTTCCCACGATTTCATAGTATGGCTCATTAACTTGATACCTCGATAATTCACACAATTTTGAATGTCTCCCTTGTTCTTATATAATGGTCTAAGTGTACTTGTTCTCCATTCCTCAGGCATCTTTTGGTTTTTCTATGTTTCATTAAATAGTCTTGTGAGCCAAGTGATTCCTATTTCTCCTAGTATTTTCCAAACTTCTAGAGGAATATTATATGGTCCTACCGATTTACCACCCTTCATATGTTTAAGAGCCTCTTTGACTTCATTCTTTTGAATACGTCGGTAGAAATTGTGGTTTATATACTTTTCTGATTTGGCTAACTCTCCTAAGCTAATACTAACATATTTATTTTCATTAAAAAACTTATAAAAATAGTTTTTCCATCTATTTCTTATATCATCATTTACCACTATAACTAAAAATCAAGGCACAAACATCTAAAATTGCTTCAGTGAAATTAAGTTTTCTATGGTTGTTAATTGGGATGATTCTGAAGAACTGGCTCTTCTCTTCAACTGCTATGAGAAGTCATGCATAACAGTTTCAATTTTGAAATGTTTAATGTTCTCTTGGTTTTATGTTCTTCATCATGTTTGCTAATCATGCCTAATGAAGATGTACTGTTCTGTGATGCTATGCACTGAAACATTTTGAATCATGGTTATCTTCCTCCTTTCTTTCTAGGAAATAAGACAAGTGTGTGCCTACCTCAATGAGCTGAAGAAAGCCTCTGCTGAGGAAATGCGCAAAAGTGTGTATGCCAACTATTCAGCATTCATAAGGTTTGTGGCTACTCATAAATGTAAAGTTGTGAGCTAAGTAGTGTTTGTTCAACTTCAACTTACCTTAGCGAAAAAGTGAAGTTCCCTGTGACATTCTACTTTTGTTGGATTGAACCTGCAACAAGTGTTTCTGTCTGAAAATCTTAGTTTACCAAGTTTACTTGCCTTTTCAAACAAAGAAACATCAGTTTCCCCTGAAGGTTATTAATTAGGTTTCGTATGTGCTACCCATATATGAGATGAGCATTCTAACTGATAATACAAAGTAAGTGTTCATACTTGAACATATTTTGAACTTTCCTTGTAATTTTCAGATGTTTAGCTGTTATTGTTGGTGTTAGAACAACTAAGAATTGCCTTCACTGCTTCTAAACAGATCTCTTCTATGGTTGAGAAAGATTAATTTTAGTTTTCCAGATTTAGTTTTTATCGTGCTTCAGTGGTTATTCTTTGGTTTGTAGCTGAAATTCAAGTGGATATTGTACTAAATTATAGGACTTCCAAGGAGATATCTGATCTGGAGGGTGAGCTACTGTCTATTAGAAATCTACTGTCTATGCTGTCTGGTTTCATTCATGCTTTAGCAGAAGGTGTGAACATTGATTCCTTATCTACTGGTTCTGAAGATTTGGCATTAGATAACCTCTCTGTTTTTGAGAATGGAGAGTCATCAGATATTGAGAAATGGGCTGCCGAGTTTCCTGATATCCTTGATGTTTTATTGGCGGAAAGGAGAGTGGATGAAGCTTTGAGTATTCTAGATGAAGGTGAAAAGGTGGCTACAGAAGCAGAAAAGAAGAAAACCTTGAGTTCAGCATCTCTTTCATTACTACTGACTGCTATATCTGAGCGTAGAATGAAATTAGCAGATCAACTGGCAGATACTGCATGCCAACCTTCTACACGGGGTGTGGAGCTTCGTTCAGCAGTTTCAGCTCTGAAAAGGCTTGGAGATGGACCTCGTGCGCATACTTTGCTACTGGATGCACATTACCGAAGGCTCCAGTGCAATATGCAAAGTCTACGACCATCAAGCACTTCATATGGAGGAGCATATACTGCAGCTCTCTCGCAGCTAGTCTTTTCTGCAATTGCTCAAGCTGCTAGTGATTCTTTATCTGTTTTTGGAGAAGAACCAGCATATGCATCGGAGCTTGTTATGTGGGCTAGTAAGCAGACTGAAGCTTTTGCTCTTCTTGTGAAGAGGCATGCTTTATCTTCATCAGCAGCTGCTGGAGGGCTGAGATCTGCTGCAGAATGTGTTCAAATTGCACTTGGTCATTGTTCTCTTCTAGAAGCTCATGGATTAACACTTTGCCCTGTTCTGCTGAAGCTCTTCAGACCAAGTGTTGAGCAAGCATTAGTGGCTAACCTGAAGAGGATTGAGGAGAGCACTGCTGCCTTTGCTGCTGCAGATGATTGGTTACTCGTGCATGCACCAGTTAGTAGCCGTCCTCATGCATCTAACATTGCTATTGGTAGTGGTATTGCTTTCCAACCCAAGCTTTCAAGCAGTGCACATCGATTCAATGCAATGATCCAGGTGTTTCAACTTTGCCTTTTTGCAAAATTATAATATACAAAATATGGAACAAGTTGCAAGTCTTTTTTGAGTTTCATGCATATTTCTTCATTTTGTCTTCTGGAGTTCCGTATCATTCTTAGCATCAGAAGCTGACCTTTTTCCATTTCAACATAATTCTCAATTGTATTCTTTTCTCTAGATACTTCCTGTTTCCTGGTGAAATGCATTCAAGTTAGGGTTTGTGACTGAATTTATTTT
Source organism: Brasenia schreberi (assembly GCA_036023115.1). Taxonomy (NCBI): domain Eukaryota; kingdom Viridiplantae; phylum Streptophyta; class Magnoliopsida; order Nymphaeales; family Cabombaceae; genus Brasenia; species Brasenia schreberi. Next base: position 17,097,390 of record JAYKKT010000079.1, on the reverse strand, counting down.
TGAGAGACAATTGCAGGTCAGAATTAGTTCTTCATCAGCCGTGACAAACTTTCACTTTGAACTTCTCCAAACTAGTTTAGGGAAGAACAAAAACTTCTGTGGCGTGATAGCATCATCGCATTCACACTTCAGATTTGTGTTTACTTTAGGGGATACAGGTTAGACATTTAAAGATTTCTCATGAATTTTATACTCATGCTTATTCTATAAGGCACCCTCGAACAGCTATAGCCTATTATCTCTGTTTTCCCTTTCCAGTCTATGATTATTTCATTACTTCCATTTGTTTTCCTCTCTGCGTTTGTGTATACTTTTAATTGTTCCTACAATTGTCTCTGAAGCTTATGCGTTAGGAAGTTCCTTGTTTAAATGGTATTTGCATCTGCACTATTAGTCATCTTATATAACCGATCTTTGCGAATGTTGATGAATATCTAATGATTATGTCTTATTTATGATTAATATACAGCATCTATGGTCATAATGATCTCCTTCTGTATTCTTGATGCTTTATTATTCAGGATTTCTTTGATGATGTGTCACCACTGCTCAGCATGCAGTTAGGAAATTCATCATTAGAAGGTCTTTTCCAGGTGTTTGACTCTTATGTGAACTTGCTAATAAATGCTTTACCTGGTTCAATCGAGGATGATGGAGAAGGGTTCAGGAATAACATTGTCAGAATGGCTGATACTGAGGCACAACAAATAGCTTTGTTAGCAAATGCTTCATTACTAGCTGATGAACTCCTCCCACGTGCTGCCGTGAAACTTGCCCCATCTTATCAGGCCGGTGCTAAGGATGATACAAGAAAGAGAGCTTCTGAAAGACAGAGCAGGCTTCCTGAACAGAGAGAATGGAAAAGACGGCTGCAACGTTTTGTAGACAGGCTACGAGACAGTTTCTGTAGACAACATGCTCTAGATCTTATTTTCACAGAGGATGGCGATAGTCGTTTGAGTGCTGAAATGTATATAAATATGGATGGACATGTAGATGAGCATGATTGGTCCCCATCTCCAATCTTTCAGGTACCTCTCAAATGCTGCCAGTTTGTAAAGCTCCTTACAACATTAATTCATCGAATGATGCCCTTGACACTTCAAAATACAGTCTTGCTGCCTATCAGAATTGGTTATTGCCTTCTTGTTTACTTCTTCTGTGTTGTTTAAGAACAATTCCTCGGACTTTGTTGTTTAAACTTTAAATGATAGGCTTCCACTGTTGAATCCATGAAACCCCTTTCTCTAGAAGTGTCAAAAATCAAATCTCCCGCACAAAGTGAGGTTGATTACATGGATCTTAGTCATCGTTGTGCCTGATCTTGTCATATTGACAATGAACTCCAAAAGAACAACTTCATGTTTTATCATTTCCTTCCAATACTTTTGTGACTCCACCCTGTTTTTAAGTGTTGAACGTCTGATTTCTCACCCTTGCTGGAGCTCCATCTTGCTAACTCTTCAAATGTCCTTATCACTTTTGTTTCTCTCAGTTTATAATTATCTTCAAGTATTGCCACATCAACTTTTTCTCCTTTTGGCCATTCACCTCAACATGTTCATTTCTACCACTAAAATCTTCTGGACATTTCAATACTCAACACCGTTAAGCATTGCTGGTCTTACCATTGCGGTACAATATTTACCTTTTAACTGAATCATATTGTTTGTCACGGAAAATACATGATTCACCTCTAGATTAGCCATCTGATGTGCTTTACTATATTTTTCTTCTAATTTGACTTACATCTTTTATCTCAGAGGATATCTGGTATGCATCTTCATTTTAGTGAACCTACATTAGTTCTTAGCTTACCAAACATCGACTTTTAGTTATGGATTTACAGTTAAAAGGTAAAAGGTAAATATTATAAAGCAGCACAAAAGGTAAATATTATAAAGCAGCAATTAGACCTGCTATATTTTATGGTTTTGAGTGTTGGGCAGTTAACCATCAACATGTACAAAAGATGTCTGTGACAGAAATGAAGATGTTGAGATGGATGAGTGGTCATACAAAAAAAGACCATATACAAAATGAGGTTATTAGAAACAAATTAGGAGTGACACCAATAGAGGATAAAATGAGAGAACATCGTTTAAGATGGTTTGGACATATAGAAAGAAGATCAGAAGAACCAGTAAGAAGGTATGAAAAACTAAATTTGGAAGGTATTAAAAGAGGTAGAGGACAACCATTTTGTGTTGGAAAGAAACAATAAAGAATGATCTAGCTTATTGTGAGTTACCTGCTAACATAACACATGATAGAGCTCTGTGGAAACAAAGAATCCATGTAGCCGACCCCGTCTAGTATGACAAAAGTCTTTGTGGTTGTTGTACATTAGTTCTTAGCTTGATGTCAATGTCAATCTATTTGGAAGAGTTGAGAAAGTAAAACTGTACTTGTGCATAAATTCCTTGGTTTTCCTTTATGGAGGCAATTAGGTGTTCTAATGATTTAAAAATAAGATTAGTGCCTTCAAAAGCGAGCTTTAATTTACATGCTGGATTGCTTTACCCTTTCATACAACATTGATATCTTCATTTGTGGAAGTTCTCCAAAGTAGAGGTAGAGTAGTTACACAAACTGCCAACTGATGAGTCTCGCTCTAAAATAGAAATTGCCATTTGTCCAGAAGTCTCTGCAGTGATGAAGTGACCCTCCTATGCTTGGGCATGTGGGAATGTGCTTCAGTAGTTTGGCTTGTATATGGCAACAAGAAATTGCTACATGATCTGTTGAAGATGTTTTATTTTATGGAATTTCTCTCAGTATTAGACTAAGTTAGAGTATAGGACCGTGCAACATATGAACCAAAACCCCTTTTCAACATGCAAGATGTCATTTTGGTCTTTACTTTTCAATAAATATGTTCAAGATGGCAGATCATGGCACGAGATATGAATGGGCTTATACGTTATTGGTCGGGCTTATATAAATTTTAATGGTGTTTAATTTCAACTTCACCCATGTAAGGGATCACCCTTGCATGGCCGGTCCCAAGCCCGGATAAAGGAGGATGGTTATGTTAGGCTTCCGACAACCATCATAAAATTTTGTTAGATTTTTATACTATGGATTATACAAATTATGAGCATCGCATTGGAGCGTCCCTTCTTAACGACACACAGCAGAGCTCGAATGCAATGAAAAGTAAGCAAGGGCTGCTACATTTTTGCTCGGATGTATTAATCAATTATAGAGAGGGTTCTCACATTATGGACAAGTGTGGATAAAGAAGTTAGTCCTGCTACATTATCACCCGAATATAGTGAATAAATTACACAGAAGGTGTTCATATTTTCAATATGGACGGATGTGGGGTAAGGAATGTAGTCCTAGATAATAACATTTATATTGATTCTTGGAATATCAAAACATTGTCCGATAAGCTAATAGAGGTAGTAGATACTATGATTCGGAGAAAGATTCATATTGTATGTTTACAAGAGACAAAGTGTGTTGGAGAAAAAGCAAAAGAGATTAAGGATATAAGTTTTAAATGACAGTACCCAGGAAAGGAAAAGGCTCAAAACGGAGTTAGTATTATCATAAATAAAGATATAAAGGATAGTGTAGTGTTAGGAGCAGAGGTTTTGAATATAGTTTGAGTTTGTACTTACGCACCCCAAGTAGGACTAAAAGATAGTATCAAGACGGCTTTTTGGGAGTTAGATAAGGTGATTCAAAAAATTTCACAAAGGGAGATGATTGTTTAGGAGGAGACTTAAATGGACATATCGGTAAAGAGACACTAAGATATAAAGGTATTAACTTTGGTTTTGGGGATATAAAGGAGGAAGGTAGGAAGATTTAAAATTTTGCTATGGCATTTGATCTCTTTATAGTCAATACAAACAAACAAATAACTAAGCCTTTTCCCATACTAGACAGGGTCGGCTACATGGATTCTTTGCTTCCACAGATCCCTATCGTGTGCCATGTTAGCAGTTAACTCACAATAATCTAGATCATTCTTTGTTGTTTCTTTCCAACACTTTTGTGGTCGTCCTCTACCTCTTTTAATACTTTCTAAATTTAGTTTTTCTAACCTTCTTAGAGGTTCTTCTTTTGATCTTCTTTCTATATGTCCAAACCATCTTAAATGATATTCTCTCATTTTATCCTCTAATGGTGCCACTCTTAATTTGTTTCTAATAACCTCATTATGTATACGGTCTTTTATTTATAGTTAATACAATCTTTAAAAAATGAGATGAACATTTAATTAATTATAAGAGTGGCTTGTCACAAACACAAATTGATTATTTCGTTTGTAGAAAAAAGATAGATCGTATTGTAAAGATTACAAGGTAATTTCAGGAGAAGGTTTAATCAAGCAACATCGACTTTTAGTTATGGATTTAGAGGTGAAAAGTGGACAAAGAAGAAAATAGTACATCGAGCTATTCAGACTAAATGGTGGAACCTCAAAAGCGAGAAAGAAGGTATATTTAAACAGAAAGTCCTTCAAGAGATGCTTGAAATTATGTTGGTACACCTTATGATATGTGGAACAATATGGCTATACATATTAGGAAAAGTTGCGAAAGATGTGTTAGGTGAATTTAAGGGAGGTGTTCCAATACAAAAAGAAGCTTGGTGGTGGAGTGAAGTAGTGCAAAATAAAATCAAGGCAAAGAGGGCATGTTACAAATTACATTATGCTTAGAAGAATAGTGAAATTTTAGAGGCTTATAAGAAAGCAAAGAAAGAAGCGAAAAAGTCTGTAAAAGCTAAATTTTGGGAGGATTTATATAAAAAGCTCAACTCAAAACAGGGAGAAAGAGATATTTTTATGATAGCTAGGGCTAGAGATAAGAAAACTAAGGATCTTAATTTTTTTAGATGCATCAAAGACGAGAGTGAGAAAATTCTAGTGGAAAATGATGATATAAAAAATAGATGAAAATACTATTTTTATAAGCTTTTTAATGAAAATAAAAATGTTAGTATTAGCTTAGGAGAGTTGGCCAAATCAGAAAAGTATATAAACTATAATTTCTACCGATGTATTTAAAGGAATGAAGTCAAAGAGGCTCTTAAACATATGAAGGATGGTAAATATGTAGGACCATACAATATTCCTATAGAAGTTTGGAAAATCCTAGGAGAGACAGGAATCACTTGGTTCATAAGACTATTTAATGAAATATGGAGAAACCAAAAGATTCCTGAGAAATAGAGAGCGAGTACACTTATACTCATGTACAAGAAAAAGAGATATTCATAATTGTACGAATTATCGAGGTATCAAGTTAATGAGTCATATTATGAAATTGTGAGAAAAACTATCGAACAGAGGTTAAGACAAGTATCGAGTACAACAGACAAACAATTTAGATTTATGTTAGGCTGATGCCGCAGATCTACTATTAAAGCAATTTACCTTTTGAGACGTCTTATGGAACATTTTAGAGCAAAAAAAGAAAGACTTTCACATGATATTTATTGATCTAGAAAAAACTTATGATAAGGTATCAAGGGATGTTCTTTGGAGAACCTTGGAAAAAATAGGTATCTCATTGACATACATAAACCTTATAAGAGACACGTACGATGTGCAAAAACATGTATGAGGACTCATAAAGAAATGACAGACTTCTTTGAAGTTAATATTGGGTTACATCAAATATCAACTTTAAGTCCATGCTTATTTATAATGGTGATTGATGAGTTAACAAAACATATTCAAAATGAAGTACCTTGATGTATGTTATTTGATATGACATTGTGTTAGTGGAGGAGTCTAAGGAAAAAGTTAATAGAAATTTGAAATTATGGAGAGAAACATTAGAAAGTAAAGGCTTCCGACTTAGTAAAATAAAGACATAATATATAGAATGTAAGTTTGATCATTTGGTTACTTCAGAGGACAGAGAAATTATAATTGGTACATATTGCATCCTCAAAAGGAAAGTTTTAAATACTTAAGGTCAATTTTCCATATTGACGGAAGAATTGATGGAGATGTTATGCATATAATTAATGTAGGTTGGTTAAAATGGAGAGGAACATCAAGTATTTTTTGTGACAAGAAGATACCATTAAAGTTAAAAGGTAAATATTATAGAGCATCGATAATACATGTCATGTTTTATGGTTTTGAGAATTGGGCAGTTAATCATCAACATGTACAAAAGATGTTTGTGGCAGAAATAAAGATGTTGAGATGGATGAGTGGTCATATAAGGAAAGACCGTATACATATACATAATGAGGTTATTAGAAACAAATTGAGAGTGGCACCAATAGAGGATAAAATGAGATAATACTGTTTAAAATGATTTGGACATATAGAAAGAAGATCAAAAGAAGTGTTTGTAAGAAGGTATGAAAAAATAGATTTTGAAAGTATTAAAAGAGGTAGAGGACTACCACAAAAGTGGTGGAAAGAAACAATAAAGAATGATATAGCTTATGTTGAGTTAACTGCTAACATGGCACATGATAGTGTTATGTGGAAACAAAGAATCCATGTAGCCGACCCCGTCTAGTATGGGAAAAGGCTTAGTTGTTGTTGTTTAATTCCAAAATCGAAAGTGTGAAATATAAATTAAGAAGAAAGATAAATGCAAGCTCAGACCAATCATCACTTGTATGCATTTTCTCTGGCATTTCAACAAAATGCTAATGTCTATCCTACTGGTGCAACTATTTTACATTCCTCTTGTAAGCTATTTCTTTGGATTACTTTGATTTCAACCTTCTTTGGGACCAACTCTTGCATTTGATGATTTTAGAGAAACCTACATTTACACTAAGCTCGTTGAAAAATGAAGTCTTCAGAGTTCAGACAGTTGCAGAAATTGACTAGATTATCACAAAAACCAATATATGTTCATCAAATTTTAGTGTTAAAAAATGCACTCAGAGAGAGAGAGAGAGAGAGATGGCATGCATGTGTGTGCAACCGATGTACATGCTACATGGATTACAATCTTTGGTAACTTGTTAAGCTCCGTTGAGCATGGCGGTGAAACTCTCTGTCATGTAGCCCCTGCACTTCATCAAATAAGGTTAACATTTTGGGAACTCACTGCTTTTTACTTACGATTGTTGTTGACACATGCCATTGTTCAGGTGAAATTACCAATTTAATGAGTGATCTGTTTCCTTCTATTATGAATTTTCACCTTAAGAAAAACAGTCAATTCCTAATCCATTGCGATCACCTTCGAAAATTTAAATAAATCAAGTCATTTTCCTTTTAATGTAGTTCATTGAACATCCATAGCAATCACCTTTTAGAACAACAGCAACAACAAAGTCTTTTTCCATACTAGATGGGGTCGGCTAGATGGTTCATAAAGTTTGATCATGTGTCATGCTAACAGGTAACCCAACCTAAGCTAGATCATTCTTTATTATTTCCCTTCAATACTTTTATGATTTTTTTCCTTAATATTTTCGCTATCTAGTTTCTTATACCTTTTTACTGAAGCATTCTTTTGTTAACTTTCCGTGTGTTCAAACCATCTTAAATGATTTCTCTTCATGGTGCCACTCTCAGTTTTCTATTAATAACCTCGTTACGTATACGGTCTTTCTTTATGTGACTATACATCTATCTCAGCATCTTCATTTCTGCCGCAGACATAACTGTCTAACCCTCAGAACTGTATAAGATAGAGAGTCTAATTGCTGCTGTATAATGTTTACCTTTTAGAAGAAAAGATTTCTATTTTCATTTTCTTTAACAACTATAGGCACAAAGACCAGTCTTCTTTCTTGTCAAGTTTGTCAACGTTCTAAGTCTAGAAAGAGTCGCTGTTGACACTTGCCGTTAGTTTGGGTGAAATGACCAATTTGATAAGTGATCTGTTTTCTTCAATTTTCACCTTGGAAAAAACATACAGTCAATTCCTAATCCATTGCAATCACCTTCTAAAATAAATCGTCAACCATTTCTTTCGGAATGTAATTCATTTAATATCCATAGCAATCACCTTTTAGAAGAAAAGATTTTTATTTTCCCTTTCTTTGGCTACTATAGGCACCAAGATAGTTTTCTTTCTTGCCAAGTTTGTCAACATTCTAAGTCTAAAAGACCATTTGTGCAAGAAACAAAGTAATGCTCTATATCTGGACAGAAGAACATAGGAAACAAAACATGCAAGTTGCATTCTTACGCTTCCAGATCTTAGTTGTATTCTGGACAGTGTCATGCTCTATATCTTTCTGATATTCGTTTACATGTTTCATGTGTTTTCCTGCTTTCAGGAACTTTATCTGAAGCTGAACACAATTGCAAGCATAGCTGCAGGTATGTTTGTCGGGAGGGAAAGATTTGCCACCGTTCTATTAATAAGACTTACAGAGACTGTTATTCTGTGGCTCTCTGAAGACCAAAGTTTCTGGGATGATATTGAGGATGGCCCAAAACCTTTGGGACCTCTTGGTCTGAAGCAGGTGGATAAATTAATTTCCTTTCTATCGTATCTTAGTGTTATATGCTAATCATCATCTTTTCAAATGCAGTTTTTGTTAGATATGGAGTTTGTCACTAAAATTTCATCCCAAGGACGCTACCTATCCCGGCATTTACATCAAGTTATTAAGGAGATCATCTCTAGAGCTATGAATGCATTTTCTTCGATGGGGATGGACCCATACAGGTAAACTCTGTCATGTTAATTAAATTATGGTAATGCCTAGGAATACCATTTTCGGCTTTGTTTGGTATGTTTATAAGGATCCTATGTCATAACATCACAAGTCAATAGGTGGAAAAAACTGGTTAGTAAGCAGATAATACGTTCTGTTTAACGCCTGAAAAGTTGAGAAAAAGTATAAGAGATTTAGGCTTATAAGAAATAAGAACATGCTGCAGAGAGAAATAGTAAAGTGCCTCTTATCAGAGTACTATCATCATATGTTTTAACAGTGAGATACGACTCACACCATTTTAATATGTTAACAATTTTTGTTATAGCGGTTGTATAGATCTTGTTTGGTTGTTCGAGTTAAGAAATTCCTGTTTGTGACTTATCTTCTTTTGCGAATTCAATGAAAAACTCTGTGCTTTTGTATGTTCTTTATAACCCATTAAGTTAATATACATAATATAACCCCAAAGACTGTTATACCCCTAACAAGTGACTTCTAACAAAGTACCTTTAAAAACAGAAAATTACAGCACACTTTAACTATGACCTTAAAGTACTTTAACTACGGCTAATCTAGATCCTATCTCAACACTCCCCCTCAAGTAGGAACGAAGATATTGTGAGTTCCCAACTTGCTAAGAAGTTTCTCCAGTTTTCCCTTTCCTAGGGATTTGGTCAAGAAGTCCGCATGTTTTTGGATTTTACATATAGATTCTTGATTTTACCACATCTCTTATGAAGTGGCAGTCTATCTCGATATGTTTTGTTCTTTCATGATTCATGAGATTAGTTGTTATCAAAATTGCCTTATTATCACAGTAGAATAGAATTGATTTCTCCTTGGAGTGTGTACCAAGTTCTTGTAATAGGGATTTTAGCCAAATTGCTTCACACACACCGAGTGCAGTTACCCTATACCCTGCCTCTTCATGAGACTATGGTACCACCTATCATAGTCAGGTATTCCGATGTAGACCTTGTTGAAAAATGTTGTTGCGCAGCGAAAAATCGATAATAGAAAACAATAACACAATATGAAGAGGAAAAGTGGAGATCGGAGGAGGGGGCGGACCTTCAATGGAGGCCGCCCCCCTCTTTCTCTCTCTTTCTTAATCACAGAAACTTAAACCCTAATACAACCTATCAACCCTTATATAAGGAGCTGTAAAACGTAAAATGACCAAAATACTCCTAGTATAAAAATTTACCAAAATACCCTTATGACTTCGGACAATTCCAATAATACCTAAAACATCAAATTTACTGTCCTAAGACATCAACCTTACTAAAACTTACTCTAAAACTCATATTCTTCAACACCCCCTTAAGTTGGGAGTGAGATACTTCGAACTCCAAACTTGCAAAAGAACTGGTTCTTTCTTCACCACACGTGCACGAGCGATCTCTTTGAGGCTTCTGTAAAACAACTTAAATAATCAAGAATGCATGGGTAGCACACGACCCTTCTATGGGTGTCGGTTGCTCCCTCTTTCTTTCTTCTTCATAAAGTGATTCGGCAGCTACACTTCAAAAAAGTCATGTTTTTTCTACTCTTGAGAAAGTTGATCTTTTGTGATAGGAGGTACTACTCCACCATACACACTTCACATTGCTTTTCCTGTGTCCCTTCACATGGTAGCTCCAGACGGTGTGTTGGTTGGGTGCCCTCTCTCTACCACTCAAATAACAGAATACAGACATCTGCTTATACTAGTCGGTCTGCGGCCCTTCACATGGTGACTGCAGCCGCTTTTCTAGCCCTCCTAGCTGTTTCCTTCAGCAACTCAAGATTTTAACTTTAATGCTTTTTGGTGATACTGCCACATTCCATATCAACAAATTCCTCTGGCCTCTTCTATGATTTGATTTGTCATGCATATGTAGTGAAAAAGACTAAAAAAGACTGCTTTTCTGCATTCTATCTTTCCTTCTATGTGCATTCAACTGTTTTTTCATAAAGATAATCATCACGTACTACTTGATATCTTCTGCAATCTTTTTCTGAATTTGCATCCCTCTTGAACATTTCTTCAAACACTTCATACAACAACAACAACAACAACTAAGCCTTTTCCCATACTAGACGGGGTCGGCTACATGGATTCTTTATTTCCACAGATCTCTATCGTGTGCCATGTTAGCAGTTAACTCCCAATAAGCTAGATCATTCTTTATTGTTTCTTTCCAACACTTTTGTGGTCGTCCTCTACCTCTTTTAATACTTTCCAAATTTAGTTTTTCTAACCTTCTTACAGGTTCTTCTTTTGATCTTCTTTTTATATGTCCAAACCATCTTAAACGATGTTCTCTCATTTTATCCCCTATTGGTGCCACTCCTAATTTGTTTCTAATAACCTCATTATGTATATGGTCTTTTCTTGTATGACCACTTATCCATCTCAACATCTTCATTTCTGTCACAGACATCTTTTGTACATGTTGGTGATTAACTGCCCAACACTCAGAACCATAAAACATGGCAGGCCTATCTGCTGCTCTATAATATTTACCTTTTAATTTTAATGGTATCTTCTTATCACAAAGAATACCTGATGCTCCTCTCCATTTTAACCAACCAGCATTAATTCTATGTGTAACATCTCCATCAACTCTTCCATCACTTTGAAAAATTGACCCTAGGTATTTAAAACTTTCCTTTTGGGGAATGCAATGTGTGCCAATTTTAATTTCTATGTCCTCTGAAGTAGCCAAATGATCAAACTTACATTCCATATATTCTGTCTTTGTTCTACTAAGTCAGAGGCCTTTGTTTTCTAATGTTTCTCTCCATAGTTCCAATTTTCTATTAACTTTTTCCTTAGACTCCTCCACTAATACAATGTCATCTGCAAATAACATACACCAAGGTACTTCATCTTGAATATGTTTTGTTAACTCATCCATCACCATTATAAATAAGTATGGACTTAAAGTTGATCCTTGATGTAACCCAATATTAACTTCAAAGAAGTCTGTCGTTCCTTCATGAGTCCTCACACATGTTTTTGCACCATCATACATGTCTCTTATAAGGTTAATATATGTCAACGGGATACCTCTTTTTTCTAAAGTTCTCTAAAGAACCTCCCTCGGTACCCTATCATAAGCTTTTTCTAGATCAATAAATATCATGTGAAGGTCTTTCTTTTTTGCTCTAAAATGTTCCATAAGACGTCTCAAAAGGTGGATCGCTTCAATAGTAGATCTACCTGGCATAAATCCAAATTGGTTCTCTGTTGTACTTGATACTTGTCTTAACCTACGTTCGATAATTCTTTCCCATAATTTCATAGTATGACTCATTAACTTGATACCTCGATAATTTGAACAATTTTGAATGTCTCCCTTGTTCTTATATACAGGTATAAGTGTACTTGCTCTCCATTCCTCGGGCATCTTTTGGTTTTTCCATATTTCATTAAATAGTCTTGTGAGCCAAGTGATTCCTATTTCTCCTAGTATTTTCCAAACTTCTATCGGAATATTATCTGGTCCTACCGATTTACCACTCTTCATATGTTTAAGAGCCTCTTTGACTTCATTCTTTTGAATACGTCGGTAGAAATTGTGGTTTATATACTTTTCTGACTTGGCTAAATCTCCTAAACTAATACTAACATCCTTATTTTCATTAAAAGATTATAAAAATAGTTTTTCCATCTATTTCTTATATCATCATTTGCCACTAGAATTTTTTCATCCTCGTCTTTTATGCATCTAACATAATTAAGATCTTTAGTTTTCTTATCTCTAGCCCTAGCTATCCTAAAAATATCTCTTTCACCCTCTTTTGAGTTGAGTTTTTTATATAAGTCCTCCCAAATCTTAGCTTTTGCTTCACTAACGGCCTTTTTTGCTTCCTTCTTTGCTTTCTTATAAGCTTCTAAAGTTTCACTAGTTTTCTTAGCATAATGTAATTTGTAACATGCCCTCTTTGCCTTGATTTTATTTTGTACGACTTCACTCCACCACCAAGCTTCTTTTTGTGCCGGTACACCTCCCTTAGATACCCCTAACACATCTTTCGCCACTTTCCTAATATGTATAGCCATATTGTTCCACATATCACAGGGTGTGCCAACATAATTCCAAACATCTCCTTGAAGGACTTTCTGTTTAAATATATCTTCTTTCTGGCTTTTGAGGTTCCACCATTTAGTCCGAATAGCTCGATGCACTCTTTTCTTCTTTGTCCATTTTTTTTTTGTAAATCCATAACTAAAAGTCGATGTTAGGTGGTTAAGCTTTCTCCTGGAATTACCTTACAATCTTTACAACACGCTCTATCTTTTTTTCTACAAATAAAGTAATCAATTTGTGTTTGTGATAAGCCACTCTTATAAGTAATTAAATGTTCATCTCGTTTTTTGAAGATTGTATTGACTATAAAGAGATCAAATGACATAGCAAAATTTAAAATCTCCCTACCTTCCTCGTTTATATCCCCATAACCAAAGTTTCCATGAATCCCTTGATATCCTAATGCCTCTTTACCGACATGTCCATTTAAATCTCCTCCTAAACAAATCATCTCCCTTTGTGGAATCTTTTGAAACACCTTATCTAACTCTTCCCAAAAAACTGTCTTTATACTATCTTCTAGTCCTACTTGGGGTGCGTAAGCACAAACTATATTCAAAACCTCTACTCCTAACACTAATTTCAATGTCATGATTCGGTCACCATATCGTTGTATGTCTACTACACTCTCCTTTAAATCTTTATTTATGATAATACCAACTCCGTTTCGGGCCTTTTCTTTACCTGAGTACCATAATTTAAAACCTGTATCCTCTATCTCCTTTGCTTTTTCTCCAACCCATTTTGTCTCTTGTAAACATAGAATATGAATCTTTCTCCGAATCATAGTATCTACCACCTCCATTAGCTTACCCGATAATGTTCCAATATTCCAAGAACCAATACGAATCTTATTATCTAGGACTAGCTTCCTTACCCCCCGCATCCGTCCATAATCAAAATGCGGAGACCCTCTCTGAAAATTTTTCACTACATTCGGGCGGCAATGTAGCGGGACTAACTTCTTTACCCACACCCGTCCATGATGTGGGAACCCTCTCTGCAATTGATTCACTACATTCGGGCGAAAATGTAGTGGCCCTTGCTTACTTCTTACTGCATTCGGGCTCTGCAGCACGTCGCTAGGCGGGGACGCCCCAAAGCAATGCTCATAATTTTTGTAATCCATCTTGTAGAAATCCGATGAAGTTTTACGCTGGCTGTCGGAAGCCTAACATAACCCTCCTCCTTTATCCGGGCTTGGGACCGGCAATGCAAGGGTGATCCCTTACATGGGCGGAGTTTCTTCAAACACTTCATGCGTAGGTAAATATCTCTCTTGGGCATTTCATTGAACATTTGATGTGCAGGTTAATCATCTCTTCTTTGTTAATATGTGTGTCATAGTGTGTCGTTAATGTGTGTGTAGTGTTGTGTTAATGTCATGTCATGGGTCTAAATAAATGTGTGTTTAGTGTCTAAGTAAATGTAAGGGTTGAACCCAATGGATCTGGATCAGATCCATTGGGAATCGTAGTCCATACTTAAGGGTAATTAGGTCTTTTAAGTTAGATTAGGTTTAGTATAAAATCTGGGATTAATTAGGGCTGTAACTAATCCAGAAAGTGTAATCGAATGGCTGCCCAAGAAGGAGCCGATTCTGCCAGAAAAAAAGGTGAATGAAAGAAAGCCATTTTTTCTTTGATCTTCTTCAATGAATGGAATGAAATCGACATGGTATCAGAGCCTTCTACAGATATTTAGCGATCAGCCAACGTCGTTCGTACCTGAAAAATATATCAGTAAGTATATATGTCTGTTTTTTGAAGATCGAAGAAAAGAAAGTGCATTTTTTGTGTCTGAATCATAAACCAGATAAAGAACTGCTGCCGTGAATATCATAATCACGAAAGAGGATTGGCGTTTTGTGAAAATTAGAATCACAACATAAATTGATGTTAAATTGCTGCTGTGGAAATCAAAAGGAAGAACGCAGAGATTGTTGACTGCGTCAATCATAATATAAATCAGTGGCAACAGTGGTCGATTAAATCAACAACGTGTAAGTTGTTGATAATAGAAATCCATTATTAGACCACAACAACAAAATATCAAACAGAAAACGTGAATGCTGCTGTCGCAAATTGCATAGATTGCTTGTAGCCGAATGGTATTGGTTGGCCAATTTTGATTTCTACATTCCAAAGTCAATCGTCACCTGTAAGGGAAATATAATAGATCAAATCAGTATATATATATACTTAGAAGTATTACTGCAAACAGATTTGATATCAATAAGACTGGTACCAATACGTGTGGTGCAACATCAATCAAGATATTTGAAGAAAAAGGGAATATCACTTTTTACATAAGTGTGAATTAACATGGAAGGTAAATTGAGAGAAGAATCATTGTCAACAGCGTATGGAAATGATCAGAAAATAGAACCATTCCAAATTACGAATATTCGACTGGATGACAGAAATTACAGAGAATGGGCTTGGTCTATTGAACTTTTACTATGATCCAGAGGAGAGGAAAAAATTCTATTATCAGACAGAGTCCACCACCTCTCGAAGGAAACAGTACAGATTATGAATGTTGTTCTAAAGATATGCTCTAGTGAGTTCATGGTTGATTCAATCGATGAATCCTTCTATCAGTAAAACTTTCATGTATATGAAATCAGCAGCTGAAATTTGGTCTGCAGTGGAAGAAGCATATTTAAGACAAAAAAATATAGCAAAAGAATATGAAATTATTGAAAGAATAAGAAAGTGTCGCCAAGGAAATAGATCAGTAAGTGAATACTATGGGGAATTACGAGAACTATGGAATAAACAAAGGTATATTGTAGAAAATAAGTGTGTAGCCACTGTGTAAAAGAGAGAACAGCTGAAGGAGAGATTCGAAAAGTGTTTGATTTACTCTGAGGAATTTTATCAGAATATGAATCAATCAAATTAAATATTTTAAGCAAGGAAGAACTTCCATCACTTAGAACAGTATATTCACTACTACTAAGGGAGGAAGATCAGAAGAACTTAGAGAAAGGTGAACATATACAAGTTGAAAGATCTGCATTTATTGGTAGAGGACAGAGGAATTATCAGAGAGGAAGATATTCAATCACAGGCAGAGGAAGAGGCAGGAATCAATATTATGATGAGAAGAGCAAATTACAGTGCACACATTGTGGAAAAAAACGGCACACAAAAGAACAATGTTGGGAAATTATTGGTAAACCTCCATAATACGGAGATTATGGCAGGAAATCCACAGAATATAAGGATTATGGTAGTCATGTGGCAACCATATCTGAAAAGAAAGCTGAAACGAATCCAGTAGATGAAGTGGTAGAATTGAAGAAGCAGATTGCAGAAATTGAAACTCGTCTACGGGATCAACCTTCAACATCTTCATCAAAGACTGAATCAAGTCCTCCTGCTTCCCTACAACATCAATGGTAATTACTCATTTAAAGATTCCTCAGTTTTCTCTAATTGGATAATAGATTCAGGGGCTACCGATCATATGGTAGGAAACAAGTCTAATCTCATGCAGTATGAAGTGAATTCAACCCCTCAGTATGTAAAAGTAGCCAATGGTTCATTGATTCCTATGGCAGGAAAGGGAACAATTCAGAGAGATAATCTCTGGCTTAATTCAGTGATATATATTCAAGAATTTCTTGTAAATCTACTTTCAGTAAGTTCATTGGTTAGAGATATGAGTTGTACAGTTACATTCTCTCCATATGGCTGTGTTTTTCAGGATTTGAGGACGGGAAGAATCTTTGGTCGTGGTGAACTACGCAATGGACTATATATACTACCTGGAGATCAGATTCCAAAACATCAAAGAGCATTGACAGCCAGTACTACTGAAGAAGAAATAAAAATTTGGCATAATAGATTAGGACATTTGCCTATTTCAAAATTAAGAGAGTTTATTTCCCTTTCAATTCCTAGTGATGTGATAATTCAATGTGATGTATGCCAAAGAGCAAAACATCATAGGGCTACTTTTCCTAGTAGTGAATCCAGATCTGTTGTTCCTTTTGAGTTGATACATTCTAATGTTTGGGGTCCCGATTGTGTTCCTTAAATACTCAGATATAAGTATTATATGTCTACTTTTATTGATGATTTTTCAATATGTAGTTGGCTTATTTTTTAATGAAAGATAGTTCTAAAGTTATTTGAATGCTTTTCAAACCTTTTGTTAAAGAAATAAAAAATCGATTTGAGAAAAACAATTCATGTTTTGCTTATTAATGATAATGCATAAAGAATATTTTTACTGCGTCTTTTTAAATCCTCTACGAGTTCTACTGCAGCATCGCCCACATCGAATCTAGATTGTCCTCGCACACCACAACAAAATGGTGTGGGCGAAGCATAAAATATCGTCATCTTGTTGATCTGATTCGGACTCTCTTAATAAATGCTAATGCACCCTTGAAGTTTTGAGGTATTATTTGTTCTTACGACTTATTGTTATACGGTAAATCGAATGTCATCTTTTTGTTTTGGTAATAAAATTCCTCACTCTCTTTTATTTCCTAAAGATCCTCTTTGTCTTGTTCCTGCCATTGTGTTTGGGTATACATTTTTGTTCATGATCTACTCTCTGGCCGTGATAAATTGTCTTGTATCATTTTGTTAAGTGTATATTTGTTGGATACTCATGTGAGAAGAAAGGGTATGTCTGTTATGATCGTAATTCTCATAAAAGATATATTTCTATGGATGTAACATTCTTTGAAACTACTTCATATTACAAAAATTCGAGTGATCTTTCTGAATCTACTCTCCGAGAATCAGTTGTTTTGCCAAGAATCAGTGGAAATGAAGAATCAGAAGAACACACTCTTGCAGGAACAGATCAAATCTCCGGAAACAACAAAATCCAAGTATACAGAAAGGGGGAGAAATATTTTTATGAACAGACAAATAGAGATGATGAATCAAGGGAGAGACACAGTATCTGATTCAAGTATAGAAGAGTCAAAAATGTGGATGACTCATATGTTCCCATAGCACTCAGAAAAGGTAAGAGATCATGTCGTAAGTACCCAATTTCTCAATTCATATCTTATGACCGTTTATCAAAATGTTACCATAATTTTGTGCTAAAAGCCGAAATGTATCAAATTCCAAAGAATTACTTCGAAGCACTATCTCATCTAGGATAGCGACAGAACAATGATTGATGAGATATTTCCCTTTGGAATCTAGTAATATATGGACAACATTTCACCTCTCTACAGAGAAAATCTGATTGGTGTTGACATTCTCTTTGTGCAAGTTAGCCGTCGTGAGTGGATCGGTGCTTGACTAGTAGCAAAGGGTTCACTCGGATCTATGGTTTGGATTACGGTGATACCTTTACTATTGTCGCTAGATGGCGTCATCACGTTTGTTCTTGTCTATGACTTCCATGAGGCGTTGGCCGCATATCGTTAGATATTAAAAATGCCTTCTTACATGGTGATCTGGAGGAGGAAGATTATATGGTTCAACCTCCTGGGTTTCAAGTTGCTTAGAGGAGGAGTCAGTCTTGTAACTGCTAGCGATTGACAAAAGTCTACTATATGGCTTTAAGCAAGCTCCACCTCGTGCTTGGTTTGGGAAGTTTGACCATGTGGTTATTCAGCGATTTGGCATGATTCATTCACGGGGACCCGCGGACCATTACTATTAGTGCTTTAAATACTCACCATTAGTTAAACTTACTTTATGTCTTGTGGTGTACGTTGATGATACCTTATTATCAACGGTACTTCTCCTACCTACATTACCCCATGGGATTTCACTCTTATATACGCAGCTTGTATTGAAAGACTCTGGGGCTATTGGCATTATTTTTTAGGCATTGAAGTAACCTATTCAGGAAATGATATTTTTCTAAATCAAAGAAAATAGAAGTTGGATCTTTTACAAGATGTCAAGATGGAAAATTGTAGACCCACATATACTCCAATGGAAGTGAATCACAAGTTACAGTGGGAAGATGGAGCTGAAAGAATAGATGTGACCAAATATCAGCAATTGATTGGGAAATTAATATACTTGACCATCACACGTCCAGACATAGCATATGCAATGAGTATAGTAAGCAGATTTATGCAATCTACATCTAAGCATCATATGGATGATGTGTTTCACATATTAAGATATATGAATACAACTCCAGGATATGGAATCACTTACAAGGCTAATGGTCACACTAATATTGAGATTTATACAGATGCGGACTGGGCAGGTTCAGCAGAAGATAGGAAGTCGACCACATGATATATAACACTGATTAGTGGTAACATAGTTTCATGAAAAAGTAAGAAAAAATCAGTTGTAGCTAGATCGACAGCTGAGACAGAATACAGAGCAATAGCATCAGGAATGTGTGAAGGCAAATGGTTGAGATCTTTACTGATGGAAATGGACTTATTTACTGAAAAACATATTCCTATATTTTATGACAGTAAAGCAGCGATACAGATAGCCTCAAATCCGGTATACCATGAAAGGACAAAACATATTGAGATAGATTGTCATTTTATCCGGGATAGTGTACTCGCAAAGGAATTTTAATTAGAACATGTGCAATAAGGACATCAATGTGCAGACATACTAACCAAAGCAGTTACTAGAGATCTACTTCAGAGATTTTGTAGCAAGTTGGGTATAGCATCTATCTTTCACCCAACTTGAGGGGCAGTGTTAATATGTGTGTCATAGTGTGTCGTTAATGTGTGTGTAGTGTTGTGTTAATGTCATGTCATGGGTCTAAATAAATGTGTGTTTAGTATCTAAGTAAATGTAAGGGTTGAACCCAATGAATCTGGATCAGATCAGTCCATACTTAAGGGTAATTAGGTCTTTTAAGTTAGATTAGGTTTAGTATAAAATCTGAGATTCATTAGGGCTGTAACTAATCCAGAAAGTGTAATCATCTGCCCAAGGAGGAGTCGATTATGCAGAAAAAGGTGAATGAAAGAAAGCCATTTTTTCTTCGATCTTCTTCAATGAATGGAATGAAATCAACATTCTTGAGCATTTCATCGAACAGTTGATGTGCAGGTAAGCATTTCTCTTGAGTATTTCATCAAACAATTGATGTGCTGACAAAACTGCTTAAGTTGGTGACTCAATACACCTTCAACAATTGTCCCATCATTTCCAAGCCGTGTTCTGCAAGATACTGAAAGACTTTGACTGTCTGATAACCATGGTCATAACAGCTAGTGGATCTTTCTTCCTTCGCTGCTTAGATTTCTCTGCCTTCTCTCTCAACTTGGCCAATTGCTTTCGCCTCTCGTAAATCACTTGAGATCTTGCCTTTCTCTTTGCCTCCAACTCCTTGATAGTATCATATTGACACCAGCCAACCTCTGATGACAGACGATCCAGCAGGCAGTTTCTGCCTCCCCTGTTGAGGCCACGCAGTCGCGCTTCTAAAAGTTTCGTCCTATCACTCTCATCAGAAAAAAATACCTTTTGTTTCACAGTTTTTAGTCTCAACCAAATGATTCTAATTGCAGAGCTTCTCCCACTCGCGTATTAGCAATAAAAAGTCCTCCGCAGATGACGTCAACATAGCCAGGAAGGGGCAAGATATTCTTTCTATAACGATTTGCCACAAACTCTTTGATACGTTCTTGACAATTGCTTAAACCTTCAATTGGTTCCCAAGTGTCATCACTCAGTCCATATCCTTTCCACCGCACCTTGAACTTCAATCCACGTTTCCCACATTCCGCAGGATCCCCATAACAGATATCGACGAGTTTTGCTACCTCAAATTCACCAGGTGCAACCTTCTCATTCTCTTCAATGTCTTCGTCTTTTGTTGTTCTCACGCGAACAAGTGAAGGATTATATGCGATTAAGGTCGAAGCAATCAGCAAAAAGGGATGGCCTGCAAGGGAACGAACACCTCCGCCACCACCGAACCCTTCTTTTGCACCATAACGAATGAAGAAACCTTCTTCTTTTTTCGTATGTTGACAACCACTACTCGCTGCTCTCATTGAAGGATTATCAGCCTTTTCCACCTCATATTGATCATTGTCATCATCACCATCCTCTTCATCATTTAAGATGCTACGATGGGACTTGCACAGATCATTCCTCAGGCCCTCCTCACTAAAGTCTGAGCCGTATTTAGTATCCCTGTGTTTGACGAGAAGCCAGCGCAGCAAGCACCTTTCTTTGTTGAGGTAATGGAGCTCCTTGTTTAAGTTATGAGTGGCCATCATCGTCATCTGCATAAGCTGGCCCTGGTAGTACCTGCCATCGAGTTTCTTGATCCCATACCCCAAATGAATCTTCCCAAATGATTTTATGTCCGTAACAACACCATTTCTTTTGCAAACATGATTCCCCACTCTCGCCACCAAATCAATGAGCGTTGCCTTCTCCACGTGGGGCTTCATAAGAAGCATACAATCGTAGAGCGGCATCCCGCAACCGCAATGAGGGACACCTGAACAACAACTCTTCGGAAAGCAAGGCAAGCGGCAGAAAGCCGAGGGAAAAAGGCGCCTCACTGACGCGTATGCTTCAAAGGGCATGGTGTTTGTTCGCAGCCTACGTTTGCTCTCAACGCTCACGAGTCGCGGCCTCCGAGAAAAAAGATAAAATGACCAAAATACCCCCCCCTAGTACAGAAAATTACCAAAATGCCCTTATGACTTCGAACAATTACAATAATACCTAAAACATCAAATTTATTGTCCTAAGATATCAACCTTACTAAAACTGACTCTAAAACTCATATTCTTCAACAGACCTTCTATCATCGATTGATCTTGCCTTGTTAACATTTGTATATACTTCAACATTTAAATGATTGTGAGCTGTATACATCAAACCATTTCTAGGAGTATGTTTCAGGTATCTTAATATTGGTCTCACTGCATTCATTTGGGATTTAGTAGGACAGTGCATAAATCAACTAACCATACCTACAACGTAGGAGATATTTAGGCGTGTGATGGTTAAATATATAAGTCATCCTATTAATCTCTAGTAGTCTTTAGGTTCCTGCAATGGTTCATTTGTATTGGTACTTAATTTTAGGTTGTTTTCCATAGGTACACTCGATGGTTTACATTCTAACATTTGAGTATCCTTCAATAAGTACGGAGTATATTTCCTTTGAGTTAGGAATATGCCTCTTGAATTCCTTAGTACTTAAATCCCTAAGAAATAGTGAAGGGTCCCATATCTTTCATGTAAATCAAGGAGAGTAGTTGACCTTTAACCGTCTGATTTCATTATCATTCTCCAATGATGATATTATTCAGATAAACCATGAAGATGCATATGCCTTTACCTTTCCTTAAATAGTATGGTCACTTACACTTCTTGTAAACTCAAAACTGGTGACTCCATCGTTGAATCGTTTAAATCATGCATGAGGTGATTGTTTCAGCCCATATATTGCCTTCCTGATATATGTATCTTCATCACAAATCACAGGTGGTAACAACAACAACAACTAAGCCTTTTCCCATACTAGACGGGGTCGGCTACATGGATTCTTTGTTTCCACAGATCCCTATTGTGTGCCATGTTAGCAGTTAACTCCCAATAAGCTAGATCATTCTTTATTGTTTCTTTCAAACACTTTTGTAGTCATCCTCTACCTCTTTTAATACTTTCCAAATTTAGTTTTTCTAACCTTCTTATAGATTCTTCTTTTGATCTTCTTTCTATATGTCCAAACCATCTTAAACGATATTCTCTCATTTTATCCTCTATTGGTGCCACTCCTAATTTGTTTCTAATAACCTCATTATGTATACGGTCTTTTCTTGTATGACCACTCATCCATCTCAACATCTTCATTTCTATCACAGACATCTTTTGTACATGTTGATGATTAACTGCCCAACACTCAGAACCATAAAACATGGCAGGCCTAATTGTTGCTATATAATATTTACCTTTTAATTTTAATGGTATCTTCTTATCACAAAGAATACCTGATGCTGCTCTCCATTTTAACCAATCAGCATTAATTCTATGTGTAACATCTCCATCAATTCTTTCATTACTCTGAAAAATTGACCCTAGGTATTTAAAACTTTCCTTTTGGGAATGCAATGTGTGCCAATTTTAATTTCTATGTCCTTTGATGTAACCAAATGATCAAACTTACATTTCATATATTATGTCTTTGTTCTACTAAGTCGGAGGCCTTTGTTTTCTAATGTTTCTCTCCATAGTTCCAATTTTCTATTAACTTTTTCCTTAGACTCCTCCACTAATGCAATGTCATCTGCAAATAACATACACCAAGGTACTTCATCTTGAATATGTTTTGTTAACTCATCCATCACCATTATAAATAAGTATGGACTTAAAGTTGATCCTTGATGTAACCCAATATTAACTTCAAAGAAGTCTGTCGTTCCTTCATGAGTCCTCACACATGTTTTTGCACCATCATACATGTCTCTTATAATGTTAATATATGTCAATGGGATACGTCTTTTTTCAAAAGTTCTCCAAAGAACTTCCCTCGATACCCTATCATAAGCTTTTTCTAGATCAATAAATATCATGTGAAGGTCTTTCTTTCTTTTTTGCTCTAAAATGTTCCATAAGACGTCTCAAAAGGTGAATCACTTCAATAGTAGATCTGCCTGGCATGAATCCAAATTGGTTCTCTGTTGTACTTGATACTTGTCTTAACCTACGTTCGATAATTCTTTCCTATAATTTCATAGTATGACTCATTAACTTGATACCTCAATAATTCGCACAATTTTGAATGTCTCCCTTGTTCTTATATATGGGTATAAGTGTACTTGCTCTCCATTCCTCGGGCATCTTTTGGTTTTTCCATATTTCATTAAATAGTCTTGTGAGCTAAGTGATTCCTATTTCTCCTAGTATTTTCCAAACTTCTATAGGAATATTATCTGATCCTACCGATTTACCACCCTTCATATGTTTAAGAGCCTCTTTGACTTCATTCTTTTGAATACGTCGGTAGAAATTGTGGTTTATATACTTTTCTGACTTGGCTAAATCTCGTAAACTAATACTAACATCTTTATTTTCATTAAAAAGATTATAAAAATAGTTTTTCCATCTATTTCTTATATCATCAATTGCCACTAGAATTTTTTCATCCTCGTCTTTTATGCATCTAACATAATTAAGATCTTTAGTTTTCTTATCTCTAGCCCTAGCTATCCTAAAAATATCTCTTTCACTCTCTTTTTAGTTGAGTTTTTTATGTAAGTCCTCCCAAATCTTGTTTCACTAACGGCTTTTTCCGCTTCCTTCTTTGCTTTCTTATAAGCTTCTAAAGTTTCACTAGTTTTCTTAGCATAATGTAATTTGTAACATGCCCTCTTTGCCTTGATTTTATTTTGTACTACTTCACTCCACCACCAAGCTTCTTTTTGTGCTGGTACACCTCCCTTAGATACCCCTAACACATCTTTCGTCACTTTCCTAATATGTATAGCCATATTGTTCCACATATCACAGGGTGTGCCAACATAATTCCAAACATCTCCTTGAAGGACTTTCTGTTTAAATATATCTTCTTTCTCGCTTTTGAGGTTCCACCATTTAGTCGGAATAGCTCGATACACTCTTTTCTTCTTTGTCCACTTTTTTATTTGTAAATCCATAACTAAAAGTCGACGTTGGGTGGTTAAGCTTTCTCCTGGAATTACCTTACAATCTTTACAACACACTATCTTTTTTTCTACAAATAAAGTAATCAATTTGTGTTTGTGATAAGCCACTCTTATAAGTAATTAAATGTTCATCTCATTTTTTGAAGATTGTATTGACTATAAAGAGATCAAATGCCATAGCAAAATTTAAAATCTCCCTACCTTCCTCGTTTATATCCCCAAAACCAAAGTTTCCATGAAGCCCTTGATATCCTAATGCCTCTTTACCGACATGTCCATTTAAATCTCCTCCTAAACAAATCATCTCCCTTTGTGGAATCTTTTGAAACACCTTATCTTACTCTTCCCAAAAAACTGTCTTTGTACTATCTTCTAGTCCTACTTGGGGTGCGTAAGCACAAACTATATTCAAAACCTCTGCTCTTAACACTAATTTCAACGTCATGATTCGGTCACCATATGATTGTATTGTAAATGGTTGTCTATAATCAAAGGTTGATACTTCACGAATCAAATCCACTAAATCGCCAAGAGTCAAATGGCATTCAAGTGTGAATGCTGATCTTCAAATACAACAAACAAGAGAGCGAAAGTATACACAAACAAGTCAAAAGCAGTGTCAAGACTGCATGATTTTATTGAGGATTGAATGGCCTATTTATAGGCATTACATATGTGAAAAATAGAGCGAAAGGGAGAAGAGAGGAGACTAGTGCTGGCCGGCCAGCACTAGCCGTTGGGTTGTGCTCAACGTCTAATGGCCATGGCCAGTGTGGATTCGAAAAAGGTGATGACATTGAAGGGCTATATAAAGCTAGTGCTGGCCGGCTCAATAAAGCTATCTATAGGCTGAAATAGTCATGAAGGGCTTGATTCGAAAATTTCAGTGAAATTGTATAAAGCTTGGGCTATCAAAGAAGTATAAACGATCATACTTTATTCTTCAAGAAAGTTACGAAATTATCTATTCTTGCAGTATATATTGATGATATTATTATAACAGGTGATGACATTGAAGAAATATCGAAATTTAAAAAGGATCTTAAGAAATTATTTGACTTAAAGACTTGGATAGACTCCACTACTTATTGGGAATTGAGGTATTATACTCACACCAAGGTATATTCCTAACTCAAAGAAAATATAGTATGGATTTGCTACAGGACACAAATATGCTTGATTGTAAATAGAGTGATACTCCTATGAAAGTGAATCAAAAATTATTCCTTTGAGATAGTGAGGATTTCAGAGTTATTCGCAAATACCATAAATTGGTTGGAAAACTCATTTACTTGACTATTACTTGTCCAGATATTACTTATGTTGTGGTTATTGTGAGCAGATTTATGCATTCACCAATAAAGAATCATATGAAAGTTGTGTATCGTATTCTCATATATCTTAAGTCGATACCCGAGATAGGCCTACTTTATTCAAAATCATGCAAATTCAGTATTAAACTCTTATGATGCAGACTGGGCTGGATGCAGAGATGATCACAAATCGACTATGGGTTATGTGACACTAGTTTTGAAAATCTTATATCTTGAAAAAGTAAAAAACAAATTGTTGTAGCAAGATCTACTGTAAAAACATAATACAAAGTTGTAGCTCATGCTATGTGTGAAGGAAAGTGGGCAGCTTCTTTGATATGTGAATTGGGATTTAGTGTTATACAGCCTATACCATTATATTGTGACACCAGTGTAGCTATTCAGATGGCTTCCAATCCAATATATCACAAAAGAACCAAGCATATGGAGATCGATTGTCACTTCATAAGAAATAAGATATCCAATCAAGAATTCAAACTGGAGTATGTCAAATCAGAAAACCAAAGTATTGATTTCCTCACCAAAGCCATCAGCAAACAACTTAAAGATACTTTGTGTAAGTTGGGTGTTATCAACATCTTTCACCCCACTTGAGGGGGAGTGTTAGAGGTTAAATTGGGTCCCAAAGTGGACTCGTTAGGATCCAATTTAATGTATTGTCTGATATGTAAGTACTAATAGGGGCAATTTCATCTTTTAAGTTAGATCTAGATTATAAAAACATGATTAGGGTCATGTTTAATATTATTTTAAAGAACGGCAGTCTAGTGTTGCAGACACGCCGACTTCTGATGATGAGCATATTGGAAGGTATGTCTCCAATCTTCAAATATATGTAAGTGTTCTTTATTTTTCTTCATTGGTGGATGTTTATAACAGTTATTTGACTACTTTTGTCTATATTCACCAACGTTCCTTCGTTATTTCCCAATACTTTTTTTTCCTAGCTGCCTTTGCACGACAAAACATGTTCTACTTGTCGTTGAACTAATATTCTTTGTAGGGACTGTCGATGTAAGACTTTATTGTTGTTCTATTCCATCATTCACTTGTTTTGGATAACTATGAATGAAGGTGAGTTGATATAGGTGGACAGAAAGAAGCATAATGTTAATCCATGACACTTCTAGTAATTTTCTTCTAGAAACTAATGAAACCAAACCAACTTCATATGTTAGAGAGAAAGTTTGTTCCCTTTTAGAGTAAATCAGGGAACCTATGTGGAGAGGGTCTCCTTGGGCCTCCAAATGATAATGCTAGTCTTTCACCATCCAGCTACTTCTTTTCGTTCCCAAGGAATTAGTTCTTTGATTTTATCATGCATTTGATGGGAGTCAGATTGGAGTCTTAACCGTCAATTTAGTTCTAGCATGAGAACTTTAGCAACCTTCAAAAAAATCGAAAAAGAAGAAAAGCCAAAAACAATGGAAAAACAAAAAACTCGAAAAAATAGTGCTTTGTATAGTTCCCAAAGTTCTTGTTTTACAAAAACCCAAAAAAATCGAAAATTTGGAAAATATTAAAAAGATTTTGTATATAGCTGCTCCTGGTAGGACTTTGGCAAAAGAAAAGGATTTCGAAAGAAACGTCGTCTGCATAGCCAGACCAAAAATTTTGAAATCACTTGAAAATCCAAGTACAAAACCAGGTCTTTTTTAAAATCACGCATCAAATTCCCTCGGGTCTATAGCCCACAAGAATGATCGAAGCCCAGAAGTGGATCCCCTTGAGGAAGATCCCACTTCTGAGCTCCCAAAATTTCATAAAATTCTCGATTTTGAAAGACCTTCCCAATCAGTAGGAGGAGATTTCATAGAGGTGAACCTAGGGGATGATTTCAATCCCAAAACCATCAAAATAGGCGCATGTTTGCATGAAACTGAAAGATTAGCATTCATTGCATTTCTACGAACCTATTTAGATGTGTTTGCATGGACGTATGAAGACATGCCAGGCATAGACCCCAGCATTGTCGAGCATCGTCTTCCCTTAGATGCGGATGTAAAACCCATAAAGCAGAAGCTTAGGAAAATACACCCGAATGTACACACGCAAGTCAAAGAGGGTTTAGAAGATCTGTTAAAAGCCGGATTTATAAAACCCATTGCGTATTCTGATTGGTTGTCAAACATCGTTGTAGTTCGAAAAACCAATGGAAAAATTCGAATATGCATCGATTTCAGAAACCTGAATAAAGCCACTCCTAAGGATAATTATCCTTTACCAAACATAGATTTGATAGTCGATAGTACTGCAAATCATGAAATGTTTTCGTTTATGGATGGCTATTCAGGCTATAATCAAATCAAACTAAGTCCACGAGATCAGGGTAAGACCGCCTTCACAACCCCATGGGGCACGTACTGCTATACAGTCATGCCCTTTGGTTTGAAAAACGCCGGCACAACATACCAACGAGCCATGACCACGATCTTTCATGATCAAATTCATGAGCTCGTAGAAGTGTATGTAGATGATCTCTTGGCAAAATCCAAAACCCGATGCACTCATATCGAATGTTTGCAAAAGATTTTCGAAAGGCTTAGGCTTTACAAAGTAAAGCTAAACCCTCAAAAATGTGTATTCGGGGTAGAATCAGGGAAGCTTCTAGGCTTTATGGTTAGCCAAAGAGGTATAGAAGTCGACCCCTCTAAGTGTCGAGCCATCGTAGACATGGCTCCACCCTCCAATCTCACTCAAATCCGTAGCCTCCAAGGTCGTTTACAATCCGTTCGCCGATTCATATCGAATCTGGCAACTAGATGCGAACCCTTCAACAAACTGTTGAGGAAGGGCACGAAATTCTTATGGGATGACGAATGCCAAAGGTCCTTCGAAAGACTAAAGGTGTACCTGGCTAATCCCCCCATTTTGAATCCTCCAAAACAAGGAAAACCGCTTTTACTCTACATCTCCGTGCATGCGAATGCTTTAGGAGCCCTGTTGGCTCAATACGAGGATGACACCCGTAAGGAGTATGCCATCTACTATGTTTCGAAAACTCTCTTGGCTTATGAACGAAATTATCAAGTCATGGAGAAGACGTGCTTGGCCCTAGTCTGGGCCTGCCAGAAATTCAGACACTATTTCCTAGATCATGAGATCTGGATAGTGTCCAAGCTTGATCCAATCAAGCACTTGTTCGAAAAACCCATTCTCACGGGTAGATTGGGCAAATGGCAACTCCTTCTAATGGAGTATGACCTGAAATACCATCATCAGATCTCCATTAAGGGGCAAGCCCTAGCAGATTACGTGACTGCTAACAAGCATGATCTGGCAGAAGCACTTCATGATGTGGTGTGCCTCCGACATGCATCGACGTGGTTCAATATATAAGACAGCTTTTCAAATTAATTTGATCAAATTATACTTCATTGAAAACAACTTTGCCCATATAGGGGTCACCATTGCATCACCAGTCCCAAGCCTGGCAAAAGACGGAGGATTGCGTTAGGTAGCTGACAGCCAGCATAGAACTTTGTCATGTCTTAAAGGGTGCAAGTTTCGACTATTTTAGGGAATCCCACCCAAACTCTGAAGTTAAGCATGCTTCGGCGGAAATCGTACTAGGATGGGTGGCCTCCTAGGATGTTCTTGTGTTGCACCCTCTAGCTGACCCCACTTAGTATGGGAAAAGGCTTAAGGTAAGTCAAGATAAGGTAAAGGTAGTTCTTCATTGAAAATCTTAGTTTCTTGTATTAGAATGTCAGACAACTAGCTTTTATGTTTTCCTTAATAAACTTTTAAAATAAAAAAGCGGGTTGTTCTGCCTTGTTTCTAGGAACATTTTCAAACTCCTCTCAAAATAAGAGCATACAAGTCCTCACACGAATCGCATTGCCATAGCACTTGATGTTGGGTATTCAGTTTGTTTTGGTCGCCATTGAGCTTTTCTTCCGCTGATTATCTCTTATATCTAAAAATACACTTGGGTTGGAGACAGTTTGAGGGGAATGCTCTTCTGATTCCTTGTCAATATTTCCTACCTGAGAAGTTGGGAATTCCAATAACCATACAGGTAAAAGAATATGACAACTAGCCCTTGATGCCGTAACTTTCAAGAAATGAGATCCGTGAAAGAATGGTGTTTGGTATGCATAAGTAAGGATTCAATCTTGAGAATTACTTGGGTGAAGAGTCCTCATTGCAAGTGAATTGAGAAATTTATCTAAACCTATGTTGTAAGTCATTCAAGGGTAGATCTCTTTGACATTAATATGCTTTGATACCTTGATTGGCGGGGCTATTCCTGCCTTTATGGAAGGGAACCTTAATGGCTCCTTTGGTGAGTAGTACATCGATGCAAGCTTTCAATTTTGAAAATTTTAGCATGTTAAGTGTTTGTCTGGATTGACAGTGAACTGCCATATGAGGAGTGGTTTGGTGAGGTATCAGAAGAAGTCATGCATCGATTGAATGGAAAAGCCAAGACAATGAATGGGGAGCGAGATCTCAACAGCCCAACTGCATCTGTATCAGCTCAGTCTATGTCTTCATTTAGATCTCATGGAAGCACTTAGTCATCAATTTGTAGCTACTGTTTGGGTGCATGAAATCAATGAAGGATCAATGACTTCACTGGTAGTGAGCTGCAACACGACAGACCTGCACATCGCGGCTGTATTGGGGTGTCTGTAGGTCCTTGTATAAATAGACTACTGTTGATTCTTTTAACCGGTGGTTTCCTTGGTGTTTAACCTATGTAGTTCGGGATTATAGAGTTTAGGAATTCTTTTAGTTGCTTTGGCTAAGTGAACCAATTTGAGATTGTAAATGTGATTCATTCTTTCTTGTGTATCATTTTCATTGATTGTGCAACATGCTTGTTGATACTGACTTTATCATGATCACTGGATTTTTCCTGCGAGGAAACTCAGATAAGCAAGCAGTAAATCTCGGCTGTATACTACTACCTTATGCTTGATCCACTATCTGCAACTTGAAATTTATGTACGCTTCACTTCATCAGTTTGGTCTGACAGTTGTGTTTACAATTGGTCATTTGTTGGGAATCAGCCAGTGAGTTCGATGCACATACATGAACTAGTGAAATCTTAATGTATACCTCTTTCTACCATTGAATGTTGAAGACCGATAGCAGAAAAATGCTCGATGCTTGTATATATTTAACACGTCTATGGTTACCCGCTGGGCAGCCATGGTTGAGATGTATTTATCTGCCCTCTTATGCACCAGACTGATGGCAACGGGTAGGATTTCGATACAGGTCTGAATATACAACAACAACAACTAAGCCTTTTCCTAAACTAGACGGGGTCGACTATACAGGTCTGAATATGAAATTCTAAAACTGAATCCACCATAATTAGCTAATTTTCTTGTAGTTTATAGCATAATTGGATTATGGTACAAATATTCTACATCCTTTTGTAAAATAAAACCCTTGAACTGCTTTATATAATATATGTGCTGTATGTAGTCAACTATATGAACTATATGGGTAATTCATCTCCTGAGTGGATGTATGGACTCATGACCGGATTACACAAGCGAGATGAACCTAACAAGATGCCTGGTTGTCCTGAAAAGAACTTAAATTCTGTTTACTCGGAATGGATTTGGGTAAGTGTTGCGACCTGCAACCAATTGCACCGTCATGCTTCAACTAGGGGTCTCAATTTCAGTCACGACATAAAAAATTGTGGTGAACACAATCCAAAAAGTCCATGATCTTGGCTACTCAAAATTGCATTGGGAAAATGAGTTGCATTCACGTCAATGTGTTTTGGACATGCAGTGACATGACTTGAAATGAGAAATTGCTAGGCACATGAAAGGCCAACACTAATACAACCCAGCATTTCCATGTTTATATCTACCTAAAGTAACATGAGAATGTTCGGGATGACCTGTTTCCGACCCGGGAAATCAAGTGACATGCCACCCTAAACATGAAACTGTCACCTCATGTCACACTTGATTCCTCTTCAAGGTTGGAGTAAAACGTACCCTAAGCAAGAAAAACTTTCATTATGTCACTTGAAATTTTATTTTTCTTTTTAGTACAATGGGGTGGCCGAAGCCAGATGTGCGCCTCGAACTGTCCCAAGTGGACCTAGTCGGGGGGCCACACTTGGCCAGGTCTTCCATTCACCTTGGCCAGTGTAAAACCAGGCACTGACATTATGTAGGTCTTTGATTACTAAGTCGGGCTTGCAAAACTCTCATTGCATGCCCAATTTTAGTGGCCCACTTTTTGGGAGTGAGAGTTGGTCTCGTAATCAGTAAAAAGTAGTCATATGATCTAGTTATTGATTGTGCACCAAAGCAGTTACTCCTACATCCAGTTCTAGGCCCAAGCCTCATAGTCAAACACCCTCTAAAAGACTATTTGTAAGGTCCCTGTTTGATGGTGGTTGCCGAGACCATTTGGGGTGTGTTTTTGGTCTCAACTTACCTTTTCAACTTAATTTTGATGCAAATGCACCAGAGGAGGTTGATCTCATAACTCTTGCACAACCAACCAGTCTGTGCAAGTGTTCTGATTGCACTGTACACGCAACTGGGTGAGCTCAACCTCCCCAAAATCTAACTCATGACCTTCAACTGTTGAGTCGACAACCTAGCCAGGTGAGTCATTGCTCACTGTGCAGCCTCACTTTATGATTTTGATTTGAAGATTTATGTAGTTGAGCATATCTCTATCTTGTACCTCATAAAAGGGAAAATATTTTAAGGGGACAGCCGCGCAGTGCAAAAGAGCTGCTTCGGGATGACAAAACCATTTAAAAATATATTTATTATTGCTGTCAGCTTCTTCTTTGTCAATTAATATGATTTATACAGCTGGTGCAAAAAACCTGCAAGAGCCTTTGTTTCTTCTTGGACCCCTCATAAGTTTGGCTCTTGTTGGTGATTGATTCATAACAAGATTTGACCCAATCAATGCATGTTCGGTTTGGCTCGACCCGTATTAGTTCCATTTAATTAAGTACATAAAACTTTTTTATACGAATATATGCTAGAGAACCATGTTAACCCAATGAACTGAGTGGGTATAATGTCATCAAATGATTCCATTTACAAGAAAATTGTGTGGAAAATAGAGATTGACTTGCTTTAATGTCGAGATATTAAACTTTTACTCGAAATTACATACAAAAATAACATTTTAACTCTAGAAGAAGCCTGTAGTTAGCTCGTCTAACTTGGCATGTGTTTTATTCATGTTCGACTATGCTCAAACGAGTTTACGAACCAAACAAGAACGGAATAAAGTTTGCCAACAAGATATGAACAGCCTTTGTCTTCTGCTCTTTAACAAGCTCTGTTGCGACCCGCACGTTGCTGATAAGGTTGTGCAATTGTTCACCTGGCTAGGAGGTCATGAGTTCCATACCTGGGCCGTGCATCTGGCTTCAGCCTCGCCATCGTAGCAGAATCTTCCTTTTTTAAAGAACCTATTGTGAGTGATCATTGACCACATTGAAAGCATAAATGAATATCAGATTGGCATTAGGTTTGTCGTTTACGATGCTATCCAGTCAATCATTAAATTCACCAATCTTTGAGGGGACAATGATTACAAACTTGCGGTTGACTTATAATGTTTATAAAGACTGGTCAATAAATTTTCCTTTAAAAAGAATATTTGGACTTGGGGAAGCTTCTGAAGTGGGTAAAGCTCTGATTCTTTGTAAGCCAAAACAATAACCTGTTAAGTTTTGTGATTGATCTCGACCTCCAACGTGCAGATCATGCTTCAGATTAGGTTGAACTTTCATCCCTTTCACGCATTTCCTTCCTTTGTTACATATTAACATGATCTTTCATCTCTAGAGTTATGACATAAGATGGAGCATAACAACGATTAAGGATCAACATAACTTAGTGTGTTCGGTTTTAATGTGTTCTTACTGCCATTCATCTCTTTGTTCATTTCAAATATGGGATTGGAACTGATCATTGAACGATTAGATTGTTTTCGGCATCAATTCTCGAAACCTAATTGGTTTAATGGACTGATCTCAAACCTGGTCCAAGTTCTTATAGGTGATGGGCCGATTTTTTTACATTCAGAAATTCAAAACCTCCTGGTTTACCTTGAGCTCGTCAAATATCAGATGGAGATGTCTTCCACCCCTTTTGGAATAGGAGGCGGCTTTGTTCATGAAGACATTGTTACAATGGTTGAGGATATTAATTTATGGTGTCCTTCAAATGATGCAATTCTAACCATTTAACTCTCTCTCTCTCTCTCTCTCTCTCAAACACACACAAGCAACTGCAACATTCGGTGGTCCACTTTACGATTGTCTAACACCTGACTCTGTCCAGCAGCCACAGGCCCCCTCCACCATGCCAACCCTCGTGAGCTATCAAAGAATCTCAAGGAACAAGAACCAGCAACCACAATAGCAACATGAACATAAAAACTGCTAGCCTTAACGCGAACAAGATAAAATGACCAAAGAGAAAAGCAATAAAGAAGAACAGGTCTTCTCAATACAATGAGCAACAAACAAGATCATGAAAC
This sequence comes from Brasenia schreberi, assembly GCA_036023115.1. Classification (NCBI taxonomy): domain Eukaryota; kingdom Viridiplantae; phylum Streptophyta; class Magnoliopsida; order Nymphaeales; family Cabombaceae; genus Brasenia; species Brasenia schreberi. The sequence goes on along the minus strand of JAYKKT010000079.1, from coordinate 17,063,253 downwards.
CAAGAAAACAAAAATACATGATTAGAAGAAGTCAATATCTAAATAATTACCTGAAGGCTTAACGTCCGCCCCTTCTGTGTTCTTTGTACTTTCTGAAGCTGATGGTACCTCTACTTTTGGCGGGAAATCCATTTCAAATGGCCTTGGCACATCTGGAGGGCTGGCACATCTGATAAGAGCCCAGTTCACACTCTGGAAAAAGGGATGTTGCTTTATCTCAGTTGCACCCCGCCGATATGCAAGCCGATGCTGTGGTTCTTTCACGAGCAATCCTCGGATCAGGTCTCTCGCAGCAAAACTCACTGTTGGTGATTCTGGAAACCTTAGGGGCTGACCTACAACATTGAAAAGGGTAGCACGGTTTCCTGACCCCTTGAAAGGAGTCTTGCCAAACAGAAGCTCATATAGAAAGATCCCAAAGGTCCACCAATCAACAGCACTCCCATGGCCTTCACCTTTGATGATCTCTGGTGCCAAGTATTCATGAGTTCCTACAAAAGACATTGATCTAGCATTTGTGGGTTCTGCAATGAGCTCTGGAAGGGGACTGACTTGATTGCCCACATCAATTTTGGGCTTTGGCTTTGGCTTTGGCTTTGACTTCTTTTCTTTCTTTGACAGGACAGATAGGAAGCGGGGCGCAAAGCAGGTGGGCTGCACGCATGAGGGCTGGATGACACATGAGGGTTCTATACATGCAGGTTGAACACAGTATGCAGGGTTTTTCTTGGAGGGGTCTCCATCTGCATTTACAGACTTGACTAGAGTTGGCGAAACAGCACATCGTAATGACAGATCAAAGTCCGAAAGCATGATATGGCCATCATCCCTAACCAGCACATTTTCTGGTTTCAGGTCTCTGTAGATGATTCCAAGCATATGTAGGTACTCCATCGCAAGTAGGACCTCAGCAACATAAAACCTAGAGTATGACGGAATTAGAAGCAGCAGCAATAGATTGCCTTCTTAGACAAGGAGGATGAACTAAAGTAACTATAGGCAAAACATAGAGCTACAAAACTTAAGTTTGCAGAATGTGGCGGACCTATTCATGGGATGAAATCCAAAAAAAGTCCAGAAAATCTACACTTGCAATCCAAATACTGTGGAAAACTGTATAGACCGCCTAACCTGAATTTGACCTAACCAAACTTCGTCTCACTCAAAACAAAAGAAAAGAATTCTAGGCCCGCAGCTGTTTGCAGAGCTCAGTATTCACAAAATTTCTTCAAATAATTCATAGTTCAAAACACACTGCTTAACCAATGAGTTCATAGAATCACCATGGGACATGAGCACATCAAACCCATATTATGAAGCAGCAAATTAAGACATGGAAGAACTTCAAAACCATGAGTTAGGTCTGTTACAGTTCGGGAATAGAAGATACCAAACTTCTCAAAACCTTCATCACTAAGCAAATTAATAAAGGGCAGTTGGAGGAGCCATTTGATCCATCAAATAGAAGACCAGAAAGATTAGTAGGATGTCCTTAAACTAGGACCAAATTTATGTGCGAATATGGAAAATTAAGCAGGACATGAAAGTTCAAATGTTAGTTGGCCTCTTACCAAAGCTTTAGACGTGATTTTCAACATATTGAGTACTTTATCAACTTCACAGCTTTTTCCTTAGCACCAACTAGTTATCCAAATTCAGCATTATAGGCTTATCTTAGAGAATTTGGAATGACAAAATGACTGTAATGCATGCCTACTAAAAGAGCAGAAATACAAGTATGAACGGAATGCTTCCCATAGTTGCGAACTAAATAAGGAAGCCTAAGCCGACCATCTACTTTCTGGCTCTCTTCTTTCTTTACAAGTATTCAAACCAATTGTCCAAAATAAGCTATCATGACGCCATCAAACAGTTCAATAAAATCCAGGCATGGGCAGGCTATCCGAGGGACACACCATCGAAACATAGACTGAGTTGGTTCTTTGCCCAACTAGCAAGAGAACAAGTTGAAACAACAGATAAATAAACGGAAGGATGTATAGAATGCACATATTTGGTTCTACCACTAACAAGAATTAAGGTGCAAAATCAAAATATACAGCTTCTAGCTCGTCCAGGCCCAAAACCAAAATATAGAGCTTCTAGCTCGCCAGGCTAAGTTGATCATGAGATTGGCTTCCATCAATCAGCATTTTCACCAAGGAATACCCTTATGTGATCTGTTGCTAAGTGCGTTCATCAGATATTTCATGTTAGACGAGCAATACATTCATGGAAAAAGTAGCAAAGGATATCAAGATCACAAACTAGTGCAAATGTTCAAGTGGATCAAGGAACAAACCTAGCTGCATTTTCAGGAAAATATTTTCCTGGTTGCCTCTGTCGAAGAGTGTGAAGATCTCCTCCAGGACAAAACTCCATGATTAAACACGAAAAAGTGTCGGTCTCAAAGTGAGTGTATAAGGTGGGCAGAAATGGATGATCCAGAGACTGCAAAATCTCCCTTTCAGTCTGAGCTCTCAGCAGTTTCTTCCTACTGGCTAGAGCTGCTTTGTCCATGACCTTCATTGCGAAAAAGGATTTGGTTCCACACAACTCCGCCAAATAAACGCTCCCAATGTCCCCACATCCCAACCTCTTCAAAAGCCTAAAATGACCGAGTCCTAGAACTCCTTCACTTGCCCGAACTGCTTGAATGGCTTCCCACCTAGAGTCATTTGCTTTGTGAGGCTTGTTTATGCTGCTGCTGCAACTGCTTTCATCACTAATATCACTACTGTTACTGCCTCTACACATACTACTTTTCCCACTTTCAACCAAATCTACTTGAGAATCACTAAGTTTCCCGTTTCCACTCGCCTTCTCGGCAGAGCTCACCCCATCGCTAACCTTTGCATCAGGAGTGACCTCCTTGATGGCCTCAGCTTCAACAAGCTGATCGGTGTCATGCATGCTTTCTGAAGCTGTAACATAAGTGCTGCCAGTATCAGTTTGCCCACTGGAAAGAACTTCTTTCAGGCATTCGCCCTTGCAAATAAAGGGCGGAGGGACATTTTCCATCTGTTGCGGCGTCTGGGCAGACAAATCAGGATCTGAAGGCAACTTACTGCCAGCAAAAACCTGCTTCAGAGAAGATACATTGTCGACCAACAACGTGCCAGTGCTATTGTTCCCCAAAATCTTGCTAGTTTTTGTGGCGTGATTCGCAGTGAGTTGGTTTGAGGATGATGGGGTGGGTGATTTGGTTGTGATGATGGCATCATTCCCTCCTTCAGCTATAAGCCTATTGAGAGTGGGAGCATTCTCTGCTCTCACTGAATTTCCGAGCACGCAACTCGGATTCAATTGTGATTCTTGTGATGGTTTCTCATGGCTAGCTGGCCTCAATGGACTAGTCTCTGAAGAACCTTTGTTTGCGTGCTTGTGAGAACCGGGATGCTGAATCCCTTGATCTTCAACTGACTTGTTCGAATGCTTTGCAGACACAGCAGAGCCCGTGGCATGGTTCTGCGGCGATTTTAGTGACCCGTGATGCAGTTGACGAGGATCAAGTGAAGAGGGAGGAGAGGGTTGACGATGGTGATGGTGGTGATGGTGGTGATGATGGTGATGGTAATGGTGATGATAACAGGCCGATGGATCGGAACAAGGCTTTGAGCCGCAGGAAATGGCGGACTCCCGGGAGCAGTTGGGTGATGGGGAAGAAGATGACTGATATGCCACCTGCACACACAAATTTTTCCTGGTGTTCGCCGATAATCCAGATGCGGCCATCGATCAAGCAAGTGTCGATATCACAAAGAAACAAAACCGCACAGATCAACAAAGAATCCGTCCATCTTTGATCCCAGATCAACAATGCTCTGAAAACAACAAAAGAACGTCAGGCCCGTTCTATCCAGGAGCTGAAAACCATATTCAAATCGATTCAACCCCCAGAGTAGCCCAAGAAAACAGGAAACAAGACGCGCATTGCGTGAAAATATGTCCAGAATCACCAAGAATTCCTCAAACAAGAGCCCAAAATCGACATCACTGCTGAAAACCGTAAAAGAAATCACTCGGCTTGAATCACCATCAAAAGGAACCCATATTTTGACACATACAGAAGAAAAAGAAGAAGAAAACGGACAGCTTTCCTGAATACACCCTGGGACGAAACCAAAGGATAAACGAGAGAGAAAGGAAGCGTCTTGGCTTCCAAATCATCAAAAGAAACGAACCCACAGAAAAGCAATGAAGAAGCGGAAGCAAGGAAAGGCACCAACTTTTTCAGATCCGACAATGAGAACAAACTGCGCCTGAAAATGATGATCCCCAACAATGAAATGGTCGAAAACGAACACACAGAAGCTTCAAGCTCTCTCTCTCTCTCTCTCTCTCTCTCTCTCTCTCTCTCTCTCTCTCTCTCTCTCTCTCTCTCTCTCCCTGCTGCTGCTGTGACTTATAACCCAGATGACTTCCCGATGCCAAATTTTCTTAACACAGAGTGATTGAATCCTCAACCAGACGAGCACCAAAGAGAGAAAATGAGGGACAAAGAAAAAAAAATAAAAAAATAATTTAGCTTGTCTCCGTCCGGATATTCCGTCTCACTCCGTTCTTTGCATTGCTTTGCTCGCTTCCTTTGCGCTTATATAAAAGAATTGGTTACTCCACTTGCAGTTACTCTTCGGATCCTTTCCACCATGCCACGATGACCAACTTACCCTTCCATTTCTTCATTCTTTCTGGTTGTGGCCTTCCTGTGCGGAATGACGTAAATTCACTTGTAGGAGCGACGAGGCAACTTGACAAGACGGGAAGGTCGTTAAAATCGTTTGATTTAATCAAACGGAAGCCTCTTCCCCTCGGTTTTAATTTTTGATGCTTTCTGCCTTTTATATAATTATGAGAACCCACCCCATCTCCATGGGGTGGCACATTGAAATTGGAGATAGAGTTTCAGTTATGTAATCCTTGCCTCGCAACACTCCCTTGGGCTTGTATGATTACAAGCCGCAAACTTGCAATTCAGGTATCACAGTCTCAGTTCTCGTGTCGTTTCAAACATAGGCTTGCACGATCGGAGTTATGAGAGATCATTTAAGATGGTCTAAACATTTAGAAAGATAGCGAAGTAGGCTCCAGTAAGAAAGTATGAGAATCTAGATTGTGAAAACGTTAAAGAAGAAAAAGACTAAAAAAGTGTTGGAAGAAAACAATAAAGAACGATCAGCTTATGTTAAACGCTTATGTTGAATTAATTTTTAGTATGGCATATGATGGGACTCTATGAAAACAAATAATCCATGTGCCGACCCCATCTAGTATGAGAGAAGGCTTTATTGTTGTATGTCATTGTTAGTTAAAGTAAGACTATCATTTTAGTTAAATCCTCAAGCAGGAAAGTAACATGATGTATTAGTTTTATAACTCTTTACTGACTTTGTTCCATGGAGTATGTGAAATGTTGTGTCCGACTCTTAACCCGAATAGCCGTTTCAATGAAACCATATCTTAATACTTTTTGTTCAAACATGCCACAAAATACCTGGTGTAGAAGTCTGAATATGTCGTGCTTCTTTGGATATGGATTTGGACTTGAATTTCCAAACCCTTTAGTGTTCATTAACCTATTGTTCTATTAATCGGATTTGGTGAGCTATATCCAATCCCGACCCAGTCCATTGCCAAGAAAATCTAATGAGAAGGTTTCCATATGTCTAGGGGTGGTAACTTTGTGTTTTAGGCCATGCTTGTGTTGTATCATTTCATGTTCGGGTCTGAAACAGGTCAATGCAAACATAACCTGGTTTCTTCATTCTACTTCGAGTGGGTGCCGTCATAGACTTCTTGGGTCATATTTGTATCAGTTTTTCAATTGATGTTATAATATCGACAATTTTGACATATTGTAATTGCAGCAGGTCAACCCAAACACACAACAGTATTCGTGTTGTTTTCGTCGGACACGGGTTCGTGTCCCGTATGACAATCCTACACATATCAATGATTAGACGAGATGCTGCTCAAGTAGATTATATAGCAGCACCCAGGGCCTTAGCCCACCTGGCAGGGCTCTCGAGTCACAAATGAAGGTGGTGAGTTCGATTCTTGGGGCGTGCATACCTGGCTTATACCTCCCACTGTTACCATAGAAAAAGAATTTGAATATCAATGACAATAATTAATATGAATAAATGAGGATGCTATTTGAATACTATTCGCATCATTCCCACCTGAAGTGAATCTGTATAATGATAGCCGTACCAATTTATGGATCATTCCCAGGATTTATTTGGTTTTAAGGCTTACGAGTAACATAACTGTTATAGCACCCTGAAGATGGATCGGATCTTGGGAATCACCCCACCCGCACTGGAGACCTCTTGTTTGGCCCTGCCCTGCCCCGGGGATCTTAAGAATCAAACTCGCACCTGTCCCGCTCCATTTCAACCTATAAAAATTAAGTTTTAAACAAAATCAGTTAATATTATATATTTTATACCAAAGATAAAATCAACTTTATACAAAATATATACTTAGTATGTATATAAAAAATATATACATGCACGTATATTTTATATTAACACGCATATGTGTGTGTGTCGAGATGAGAGAGGGTGGTGGGTTTACCTTAAACCCAATCCTTACCCACCCTGCCTAGCTTGCTGGTCTTCTTTGCCTTGCCCAGCCCTGCAGTAGAGCGGGTTTTTTTCTCTCTTGTGAACCAAGACTAAGTAGGCGGGCAAAAGTCACATTCATGTTTGGGTCTGGATCTTAATACTGCTTTGAGGTCTAACAGACTTGGTTGTGATGCCTACTAGCCAGAGAATTTTCGTTTGGATTGGTTGTTCGTGTGCACAACTTTCTACTTCTTTACAATAAAAATATTGACATATTGTGGTGCTTGGCGGAACCAGAAAGGAGAAAAGTTGTTGCACGATCTGGATTAGCTGTCAAGGGGTCCGAAGCGGGCAAACCAGATCTGGCTACAGCACTAACGGATCGGGTCTTTCCAACAAAGAATTGTACTACTTCAAGAGAACATAGACTCCTTTTGCTATAGACCCCACAAGATCTGGTCAGAGATCTTCGACATTGGACCGAGTTGGTTCGGTCACCGCACGATGAGTCTGACCCATATTTGATGCAATTAGTTCCACAAGCACGTGGATTATATGTTTATATATATATATATATATATATATATATATGAAAGGATCCTTTGACAACCAAGATAGACTCAGTGAGTTCAGCTAGCCAACTCCAACATGGGATCTTCTTGGATATGGGTTTGTGGCTTGGATCTGGGTTATATAAGTTTGTTTGTGAGAGATTCGAAAGAGCATACTTGCTTTCATCGACTTGTTATCTGACACCGCTTTGTATACGAGTCAAGAAACCATATGAGACGTACCCACATAATTATGAATTGGTTCCATTTAATTATTTGAATCCATGGTGTCGGACTTTTTTCCAGGTCCAATTCAAGTCCATTAGTGCTAGAATCAACAATGCCCATATCCAAATCCTTTTTGTGGCCGGGCTCACCTCCAACGGGACATGCACGCGTTTGAGACCCTGGGACATGCATTCACGTTTCTTTTGGGTTGGACACAACTAGGGTTTTTTTTTGTTACAAGAGGAGGGCGAAGCCTACTAAAACACACATATTGCCCTTTAGGAATCGAACTCCCCATCAGCAGCAACGTTGCTAAAGCGCCTCGCCGTTGAGGTAACGTTCTTGGTGCAGCTACGTTGTGTTTTTGCGAAAGTTAAATGCAAGATTGATATTGCTATATTCATATAACAGAATTTCTGTATTATTCGTAAGTTTTTTAAAATAATTACTGCTCTTGAGTGTCATGCTTATACGAGTGTCCCATGTGAATTGTGACACGATAACGTGGCTGTTCAGTACTATAGGTCGTAGCAGCAACTAAGAGTCCATGTCAGGGAGCCCTGGTTAATGAGAGAGTTGTTTAGTTTAGCTTTTCTAATTTATTTGATTACATGATATACTTATGCAGAGAGGTCAGTTCATGTGCACATCAAACCATGCTTATACATGCTTTTAAATCTCAACCGCCGTGTCATTGGTGATTAAAATTCAATATATAAAAAAGTAAGTTTTACTTTTTACAGGCACAATAAATGCACTTGGTATAAGTTGTTTTTTAATTCAAAGATCTTAACCATTAATTTTCAAGATGGACAGTTGAGATATTTGAGAATGTTTAAACATGATGTGCATGTACTAATTTCTCTACATATGTATATATATATATATATATATATATATATATATATATATATATATATATATATATATATATGTGTGTGTGTGTGTGTGTGTGTGTGTGTGTGTGCAATGCACAAACACACATATATAGAATGATTGGATCCTATTTTGATATTTGTCCACCAATTATTTTTTGGTGGCATGAGTATAATAAAATTATATTTCTTACTTTTCTAAAAAAAATTAAAAATTTTAAATTACACTGATATCACTGAAAACGAATGAATGAGCAAGTGTTAGTACGGACATTATCTAGTTTTCCTATGTATGATTATATAGAGAGAGGAAAACATACATAAAAAAAAAATTGGAGGATGCAAACCACTTCAAACTAGTCTCAAACATTTCATCAAAGAGCTTGTTGATATTCAAAATAAAAAAGTAAAAAGTGCATGTACTTTTTCTGTGGTACTTTATTATCTTTATATATATATATATATATATATATATATATTTGTTTTTTAATCTCAATCACTCCTGTTTTTAAATAGGATGGTTGAAGTTGGTTTGAACATAGCTTGCATATAATATATATATATATATATTGTTTACATGCAGCCTGCCTCCACTTTCGTGACGAAGGTATGACTATGGGCTAGAGTTACAAGCTAAAAGCTTGACACAAACACGAGTTCGATACCCATGGCGTGTGTCAAGCAGCTATAACTTCATGAGGCACCCTACCACATCTGCAAACTAGTGCATCTTGATATGGCTCAACAGTAATGGTTTGTGCGTACTTTTGTTTTTGGGTCAGTGCAGCTACATTGGAACCTTTCTGTGTCCCATGACACTTTGTTACTTTCTCTCTATAAAAAAATAGTTTTCTTTTCGTACAATCGAGAAGCCAAAGCTGCCATAGCCAAATGCACGTCCGGGCTATCAAACTCAACTCGTGAGTTGAATCCACCGGCTTGACTTTTCAACGAGGATCGAAAAGGGTAGAAACCAAAACCATACTTAAAATGGGGGCTCACATGGTTCGACTCCAGTTTCACTTTTTACGAAATTGGAACCTACAGTTTTAAACAGTCGGTTCCAGTAATTTTTTTTTTAATTATAAAATTTATTTTTTAATAAAATTATCGGTTCCAAACTGCTCCAAACTCAAACCAAAACCAACTATTATAGTTTCACATTCCTAAGTAACTAAAACCGAACGTGTCTAATTAAACCCGTAGAGACGAGAGCTATTGCTTTCTGCGAGATAGAATTTAGTTGAACGACTCAAAGGAAAAAAAATAAAGAAAGAAAAAGAATGTAATAGGAAGGGACAGCGGAAGGCCAAATGTTGGCTTTTAACTTTTTCAGCTCGGCGGATTTTGCCTTTTTCTACCGAGTCAGATAAATGCCCATGCCCTCCATCTTTCCCCCTCTGAAAAGGCTGTTTTGTTGTCACATCGACACTCTAACTTGGCCTTGTGTCTAGTCCTGTAAAGAATAACGTGTCTCGTGTCTTAAGACGAGGAGAAAGCTTTCTTGCATTCCGTTCACCATGTGTTGAACGGCACGATAAAGACTATGATTGCATTCATAATATAATTCAAAAGTGAAGGCATCAATCGCTGTCATGCAGCTTTGTCCTCACGAAAACAGGAATTTTCAATTCTCTTTTTTTTTTGTATTTCTCGCCTTTGATTATTGAGTTGGAGCCGAACCTTCATATTGAAGGTCATGAGTTCCATAGAGGGTGGGGCATCCATAGTAGATATTGCTTGTAATATTCTAATTTATACTTGAAAATGTGATAATTCTTCTGTATTTTCATCATGCTTTTTCCTTTTTTTATGACTTGTAATTTTGTATATATGATTATATGTATCAAAATATATATTATTACTGAACACTTGAAATATATATATGTATATACACACATGAATAACTTTATCAAATTATATACTATAAAAATATGTATATGAATGTGATATAAATGTAATTGGTTCGAAAGCATGTCGCTTTGCTTGGATGCACTGTTCGACTTCTTGTCATTGATAGAGGGAGAGAATAGTTGCACCTCGTTACAAATTACAGTTCACCACCACAGGCTTTATTTAAGCATGACACACTGGTTAGCTTCAATGTTATATTCGAGTTAACCTGGCCGATTCCAAGTAAACGAAGACCGTTTCACTGGATCTTGGAACAAGAATCGAACCAGCCAAGTCCAGGTTTGAGTCCGGTTTTGGTTCTGCTGGTTTCAGGTCTGGTTTCATGACAGTTCCACTTTCGATCAGGTTTTGTTTAAATTGTTTATGAAATGAAAGTGGGATCCAAAACGAACAAAGAAGCAACTTAGAGTTGCCAGCTCCGGTTCGGGGTTCCTGTTCGGTTCTTCAATAGGTGGAACTCGGAAACGAACTTGCAAGACCAGGCTCAATCCCCACCTCATTTCAGGTCACACGATCTCGCATGAAGTAGCAGAGCTATCGCACCAGAGCGTTAGCTCAATGGCAGGGTGCTCTAGTTTCGTTGCTCCTGGTGGGGAGTTCAATTCCCATAAGGTGCATGTGTAAGTATGTGTTACTCTTCAACCTCTTCTTGTAAAACTATCCGTTTGTGAAGGGCATGATTGTAACTTCAAGAGCAAAAACTCAATATAAGTTTAAGTGGACTCCGATATTCGTGTCTTTGGTAATGAAAAATAATAATTAAAAAATATTTGGGTTGGCATAGAGCTAAAAAAATAATGAGGGTTGCATAAATGAGAACCATGTCTTTTAATGACTACGGCCAATGGCTATGAGTGGCTAGGCTTAATCATGTGGGTGCATTGCTTAGTTTTGGTAGTCAAACGCTAGGGGCATGTGCTGGGTCTAGGAGGCCACGTTTCTCTCACATGCATTCGTTGCTGCAAGATAGGTTTTCAAATCGTGTCTGTGTTGGGATCAAATCGGATGACTTTGTTTTTGTTTTTTCGTGTTATTGAGCGAGGCCAGCGCCTAACGAACATGCACGACTGCACCCACTTCACCCCAGAATTGAACTCGAGACCTGCGAGTGGCACACCGATAACTTTGGTTTTTGGTGAAAGTGTGTTGAGTTTATGTCACATTTAAGTCGACCTTCCTTCCTTTATACACGACACTAACCCAGGCCGCCTAAACCTTGACAAGGACTTGAACTTTTTGAGTCAGGTTGTTTGGGTCTTGCAATCCCTACTTCAAATAGGGACGATCCATGTTGGTGTGCATTTTCACAATTTCGGCGCACTTGTCTTGCACGTTGCCGAATCAAGTGCCCGGTTTTGGTGCTCATTTCTAGTTTCTCTTTGAAGAGGAGGTAGTGTGGTATCTTTGATGCACTCTATTTGTTATTTGTTTTACTTAAACAGTTTCTTCCATCATATTCTTGTAGACACGGCCGCTTCCTGGTTCCATACAAACCAGAACCGAACCGAAATCTAGTAGGTTTCAGCTTAGCTTTTAACCCATAAAATATTAAACAATTTTGAATTTTGACAAAAAAAAAAGAATTCATGAGACCAATGGTTCCGAACTGCCAGTTTCGGTTCCGATGGGATTCTGGTTTCGTATAAACTAGAACTAGGAACTGAACCAGTACTCCCCCGCTCTGGTTGCTGACATGGTTCGGTTCCTGTTGGAACAGGGCATGTCTAATTTCTTAACCGCATTAATATCTCATTAGTCTTGCTTAAATTTAAGAGAAAAAGAGGTTCGGATTCAGCTGGGGAACCGATCAGAGAAATTTCCAGCTTTCATCTTAAAGCGGGATAACATGTGGTGGAGAAGGTTGTTTTTTCTCAAAATTCCAACTATCTTAAGTTTTTCAATTTCTTTTATTTCATTTGTAAAGATCCCATAAATTAAATTTTTATTTCATGTTCGAGTAAGGCAAGCTTTAAAATTTCTTAATTTTTTTAATATTTGAATACTTAATTCAACTCCGCCCATGTAAGGGATCACCCTTGTATTGCGGTCCCAAGCCCGGATAAAGGAGGAAGGTTGTGTTAGGCTTCCGATAACCAGCGTCAAACTTTGTCATATTTTTATACCATGGATTAAATAAATTATGAGTATTGCTTTGGGCATCCCCGCCTAACGACGCGCTGGAGAGCCCGAATACAGTGATAAGTAAGTAAGGGTCACTATATTTTCACCTTCATATAGTGAATCAATTGCAGAGAGGGTTCTCACATCATGAACGGGTGTAGAAAAAGAAGTTAGTCTCACTACATTGTCGACTGAATGTAGTAAATAATTTACAAAGAGGGTCTCCGCATTTTCAATATGAACGGATGCGGGGGTAAGGAAGCTAGTCCTAGATAATAAGATTTATATTGGTTCTTGGAATATCGAAACATTATTCGGTAAGCTAACAGATGTGATAGATAGTATGATTCGGAGAAAGATTAATATTTTATGTTTACAAGAGACAAAGTGGGTTGAAAAAAAGCAAAAGAGATAGAGGATATAAGTTTTAAATTATGGTACTCAGGTAAGGAAAAGGCTCAAAACATAGTTGGTATTATTATAAACAAAGATTTACAAGATAGTGTAATAGACATACAACAATATGATTACCGAATCATGAGGTTGAAATTAGTGTTAAGAGTAAATGTTTTGAATATAGTTTGTGCTTACGCACCTCAAGTAGGACTAGAAGATAGTATAAATACAATTTTTGGGAAGAGTTACATAAGGCAATTCAAAAGATTACACAAAGGGAGATGATTTGTTTAGGAGGACACTTAAATGGACATGTCGTTAAAGAGGCATTGGGATATCAAGGTATTCATGGAAACTTTGGTTTTCGGGATATAAAGGAGGAAGGTAGGAAGATTTTAAATTTTGCTATAACATTTGATTTCTTTATAGTCAATCCAATCTTCAAAAAATGAGATGAATATTTAATTACTTATAAGAGTAGCTTATCATAAACACAAATTGATTACTTTATTTATAGAAAAAAAGATAGAGATGATTGCAAGATAATTTAAGGAGAAAGCTCAACCACTCAACATCAACTTTTAGTTGTTGATTTGCAAATAAAAAAATGGACAAAGAATAAAAGAGTGCATCGAGCTATTCGGACTAAATGGTGGAACCTCAAAAAGAGAAAAAAGATATATTTAAACATAAAGTCCTTCAAGGAGATGTTTGAAATTATGTTGGTACACCTTATGATATGTGGAACAATATAGCTACTCATATTAGAAAAGTGGCGAAAGATGTGTTAGGTGTATCTAAGGAAGGTGTATCGGCACAAAAAGAAGCTTGGTGGTGGAGTGAAGTAGTACAAAATAAAATCAAGACAAAGAGGGCATGTTACAAAATACATTATGCTAAGAAAACTAGTGAAACTTTAGAGGCTTATAAGAAAGCAAATAAAGAAGTGAAAAAGGCCGTGAGTGAAGCAAAAGCTAAATTTTGAGAGGATTTATATAAAAAACTCAACTTAAAAGAGGGTGAAAGAGATATTTTTAGGATAGCTAGGGCTAGAGATAATAAAACTAAAGATCTTAATTATGTTAGATGCATCAAAGACGAGGATAAAAAAATTGTAGTGGCAAATGATGACATAAGAAATAGATGGAAAAACTATTTTTATAAGCTTTCTAATAAAAATAAAGATGTTAATATTAACTTTGAAGAGTTAGTCAAATTAGAAAAATATATAAACCATAATTTCTATCACATATTGAAAAGAATAAAGTTAAAGAGACTCTGAAACATATAAAGGATGGTAAATCGGTAGGACAAGACAATATTCCTATAGAAGTTTGGAAAATACTAGGAGAAATAAGAATCACATATCTCACAAGAATATTTAATGAAATATGGATAAACCAAAAGATGCCTTGGTGGATGCAATATGTGCCAATTTTAATTTCTATATCATCTAAAGTAACCAAATGATCAAACTTACATTCCATATATTATGTCTTTGTTCTACTAAATCAGAGGACTTCACTTTCTAATGTTTCTCTCCGTAGTTTCAATTTTCTATTAACTTTGTTTTTAGACTCCTCCACTAACACAATGTCATCTTAAAATAACATACACCAAGGTACTTTATCTTGAATATGTTTTGTTAACTCATCAATCACCATTATAAATAAGTATGGACTTAAAGTTGATCCTTGATGTAACCCAATATTAACTTCAAAGAAGTCTGTCATTCCTTTATTAGTCCTCACTGATGTTTTTGCACCATCGTACATATCTCTCATAAGGTTAACATATGCCAATGGGATACCTTTTTTTTCCTAGGTTCTCCAAAGAACCTCTCTTGATACCCTATCGTAAGCTTTTTCTACATCAATAAATATCATGTGAAAGTCTTTCTGTTTTGCTCTAAAATGTTTCATAAGATGTCTCAAAAGGTGAATCGCTTCAACAGTAGATATGCCTGGCATGAATCCAAATCGGTTCTCTATTGTACTTGATACTTTTCTTAACCTACGTTCGATAATTCTTTTATACAATTTCAAAGTATGGTTCATTAACTTGATACCTTGATAATTTGCATAATTCTGAATATCTCCCTTGTTCTTATATATGGGTATAAGTGTACTCGCTCTCTAGGGTCAAATTTTCAAAGTGATGAAAGAATTGATGGAGATGTTACGCATAAAATTAATGCTGGTTGGTTGAAATGGAGAGGAGCATCAGGTATTCTTTGTGATAAGAATATACCATTAAAGTTAAAAGGTAAATATTATAGAGCAGTAATTAGACCTGCAATGTTTTATGGTTATGAGTGTTGGGCAGTTAATCATCAACATGTACAAAAGATGTTTGTGACAAAAATAAAGATGTTGAGATGGATGAGTGGTCATAGAAGAAAAGACCCTGTATATAATGAGGTTATTAGAAACAAATTAGGAGTATCACCGATAGAGGATAAAATGAGAGGATATAGTTTAAGATGGTTTGGACATAAAAGAAGATAAAAAGAACCATTAAAAATGTATGAAAAACTAAATTTGGAAAGTATTAAAAGAGGAAGAGAACGACAACAAAAGTGTTGCCAATAAAGAATGATCTAGCTTATTGTGAGTTAACTGCTAACACGACACATGATAGAGCTGTGTGGAAACAAAGAATCCATGTAGCCGACCCCGTCTAGTATGGGAAAAGGCTTAGTTGTTGTTTGTTGTTGTGTTGAATACTTAATTAAAAAAAAATCGAATTTGGACACCACAATGTGGATCCACTACTGTTTGGGTGCCTGCGTCTACCTGTTACCCACGAGGGAAAAAGAGACCCAACAATGTGGATCCATGGATCCACTACTGTTTGGGTGCCTGCGCCCTCCACTGGCCCATTTGCCATCCTCAAGCCCATGGTGCAGCTCTTGCCAAACTCGTTTGCGGCTTGTGTTTGGTTCATGAACCGGACAAGCTGAACATGAGCTGCTCATGAAGCCATATGAGCTGAACGCAAACACCGTTTCTCTATCTGAATCGGCTTGTACGATCTCTTCATGTTCCATCCTCATCTTTGCTCGACCTCTAAAAAACAAACGGAGGTTGGCTTGCATGAGCTTGTGCACATGCAACACGCAGAGACACACACACTAGCAGGCCAAGAGATCCCAACTCAACAAGTTGGCAAACTTGGCTCAGTCTGTTTTATCATTCAAGCTGTAAATACGCCGATTCGCGATGGAGCTCATGGCTTCAAACAACGAGCAGCCTCATCTGTTCACGATGGCGCAGCTTGTACTGTTTTGATGTGTGGCATACTAGAAGTGAACAATAAAAGCTTGTTTGAATTCTTCGACATTCATGTTCTAATGGATTTCAGCGGTACCGATTTTACCGTGGATTGTTCATATGGGCTCTGTTACCGCACCAGGAGCACTTTCGACGACGTTAGAGAGAGAGAGAGGGAGAGAGACTTCCTCCATGAGTGAGATGGGGGCCCAAAGTGGGTGATAGCCGGGCTGTTTCTTGGGACACTACGTGATTTCCTCTTGGTGGCGGTAATGGCCGGATCCCCGCCCCAATAATAAAAAAGAGTTGGAACCGTTGGGCGGTGTGAGGTGTCGTTGACCGTCCGGTAATAGGTTCCGACATGTGGAGCCGGAAAAAGACGTGCTAAAACCAAAAGCTGTGAATCTGTGATCCTCATCCTGCATACTTATTTAGCGATGCATGGACGTGTCCTCGTTTCACAATGGCATGTCCCAAGTCACTGCTACGAGCCTACGACCGACCCAATGTGCATGGTTTCTTCAACCGGAATCCGGATCCATGAAACTTGATCGAGTCCCAGAATAAAAGAAAGAGGTCTAAGAAATAATGCCACGCAATATTGAATAATATGATACTATAATATCATATATGACTGTCCATATTGCTACATGAATATATCTGCATTCTCTTTTATATGCTTATCAGTTCTTGTCATGCTATAGGTTTGGCAACAAGAGTGGCCAGGTCGGGTTAGGGTCAAAGTAGGTGATGCAGATCCGACCTGATTTTTCTTCGCGTCCAAAGCCTAAACTGGTTGTGTTCGGGTCTGGTACAGCTCCATCCTATGACCCCCACATACACATATCTCTGTATATACATATACATGTATACATATGAATATATATATATATATACATACACAGACACATATTATTTGTTTTATATATACAGACACGTATTATTTTGATTCACCAAGAAGAACACCGCTAGACAAGTCCAACGGAAACAAAGAAACGGTATTGCATTAAATACATTATATTATATATATAGAGAGAGAGAGCATTCAACGGCAGCATTCTCTAACACTGTTGCTGCAGGTGGGGAGTTCAAACTCCTGGAGGATGTGTTAGGCTTTACCATCCTCTTGTAACAAAAAAATATACATTATATATATAAATACATATTGTACACGTGCCCATCTTAAATGTATTATCTATATACAATATACATATAATAAGCACATTAATGTACGTAAATGTATGTTTATGACAAAAATGTTATACACTGTATCCCCCCTCTTTCTCTCTCTATATAATGTGAAATCAACTCAGTTTCGAGTTGCTTCTGGTCGAGCTAGGTTCAGACCTGGAGTACTTGAATCGTGACATAGTGATAGGTTTTCTAAGCATGGTTTCATACGTTTCATTTTACTAAACATACACCTATTTTACATAATTTCCTAAATTATCCCTATTACATATTCTCTCTCTTCTCCTTCTTGCTTATCATCTTCTTCCCCCCCCCCCCCCCAACGATCTCTCGGCTTCTTTCTTCCTCAGAACAACCTTTTCCTCTTTTAATCTTATTCTTTCTTTTAATAATTTGTCTCTAAAACACACTCTTCAACTCTCCTTTTCGAAATGTTGTATCTCTCTTTAACAATTTCGTTTGATCACTTTCCAACCTTTTCCTTACTTTCAAACTCTTATCTCAATAAATCCCACACAAAATATAGTTTTATCTCATGACAAATGGATAGAAAGTAGAGTCCTAGGAGGACAGTAACAACAGACATTTCAGGTGAACGGAGAAAATAAAGGTTGAATGTACGCCTTTATTTTCATTGCAAATGGATAGACATTTCAGGTGAACGATGCACAAAAATTACTGACAATTAAAATAAATATTAACAAATAGATCATTGCAAGACTTGACATGTCAGATGTACGCCTCTTTCATCGGCGATACTCACTTTGTCTCAATCATCTTTTTGCAAATTGATTGTTTATTTATTTTTATTTTATTCTTCATTAGATCAACATAAGACTTTAAATAATGTTTGTAGTAAAATTGTGTGAGAATTGAATAAGGTTGAAAATATATTGAGAGTGATATAAGGTACACAAGAAAGAGAGAGAAGGAAAATATTGTCGATGGTAGGGTAGAAATTACATAGGACTTGGACGACTGTGATAATATAGAATCAATGATAGAAGTATTAGAGTGAACATGTGTGGAAAGAGAGAGAAACTATAGTAATAATTTTAAGTTTTTTTTTTGAAAAAGAGTTTATATGTAGTAAAAAGATTATGAACTTATGTATTTTTACATTGTAGGACTTTATTGATTTATTAATTTCGTTTTTTTGTTGAGAACTATTTAATTAAACGACAAATACGATATAGAAATGTAGCGGGTAAATGATACGCGTGTATGCGTAAGTGTACAATACGGTCCGATACGACGATTGCGAGAATGTACGGACAGCACTGCCAGACAAAAAGGTTGAAAGAGGGAGTTTTCCCGCGAAGTTCACTAGGGCGTCAACAGGATGACAGAGTGAAGGCGAGTTATCTTCTCTCTTTCCTCCATCCCAATACTGCTTTTCTGCTTCTATCTCTCGTCTCATGCCTCTTCATTTGTTCGTTGTTCCTCTTTCTCCGACGCCAATTCTTTTCTGCAGGCATTCTTTCGTCTGAAGCGAGCACGAACAATCGCGGAAAGATGGGGACGGCCTCGGCGTTCTTCGGCTTGATTGTCTTCCTCTGGGTGATCTTCCGGACTAGCGAGTCACTTTCCGGGCCGCACATCGCCGATCTGAACGTGTTGTTGCCGCCTCTGATGACGAATCCCGTCGAGTATCGTCTTGTCGGAAGCGACGGATGTTTCACTTGGTACTTTCTTAATTGTTTCTTTCTCTTCTTGCCGAATAGCTTGGTTCCGGTGTTGCCAGCTGAAGTTGAATCTGTTTCTACAGTATTGTTCTGGGCAATGTACTGTGTTTGCTTCCCTTCTGATGTACTCTTTACACTTCTTTCTAATTGGTAGTTTATCGAACACGCTGTCATGGAAAAAATCACTAGTGGAAGACGATATTGTTTTCCGTTTTTGGCAGCTCTACATTAGTGGGAAAACTTCATCAATCGTTTGTTAATGTAGCTTGGAGATATACGGTTTAATTGGTAATCTCAAAGCCCGATGATGTTATTTAAGCGCCTTGTGAAGTCCAACCTGGTCATTTTGGACATCCTAAGTTATAGTTGCAATTCCCTTTAACTCGTCAAAAGAAAAGAATTATTAGCGGTCGTTATTGATGTGCCTAAGTTTGTTTGCCTCTAAGGATGATTCTCAATAATGCAAGTTACTGCTTTTTCTGCTTCTTTGGTGGAGTTGTCTACTTACATAAGCGTTTAGTTGGTTTCAACATCTCGGAAAGTGGAGTATGTGTTGCATCTGTTTCTACCACAATCTATTTTTGCGGAAAATCCGGACGATACAGGGCTGAAGAACATCGTATATGCGTTTATTGATGGGGCAACAGTCTCAACATGATGTGTAAGATATACACCGTTAGTTTTGTGTTAAAAAACTGGTATTTGGTGTACAATTTTAACATATGCAATGTTAAGTACCAAACTCTTATGTCAACTGGATACTAGAGTGAATTTCAGCACCATATACATGTATGCCACACTTACTTTAAGTCTGCGGCACCATCTAACATAGTTTTCATGCGATATGTACCTTATTTTTAAACTTAATGAAGCTCTTTTCTGCACTAGGCAGGGTCAATTGAACAGTAAAATGGAATAAATTCCTTGGAGTCTACCATCATAGTATTCAATTTTGTCCAATCATGCTTACCTTCAGTTTTTTGATAGATTGAGTGCACCACCTCGCAGGAAAAGTTTGCACTTTTTGATAAAAGATCGACAAAATCATATGCTTTCTGTTGACTACATAATACAACCCCTCCATTATATCGGGCCCTGTGACAAGCTACAGCGGCTGAACTATGATAATAGAGTTCTATGCTGACATCTCTACTGAGACAAGTTCCCATGCAGAACCATCTTTCGGGACTGGAAATGTCTGTTTTATGCAGCATTAGTAGTATCCACATGGATTCTTACATATCGTTATTCCTGAAAGTGGCTAACATAATTTGTTGTGTGAAACTGCAACTTTATTAAGAGAATAGTTATAAAGGGCCTTATTGTTATCATTTTCTGTCACCTTGTATGATTTGGCATATTAGTCTATTGCCCTTTTTCATTTATGCATGTTATAGATTGGCAACCTGAATTGGCATGTGCATGTCTGTTTAACACTGTTTCTGATGCTAGGGGATACATATATACAGAGGGACTCTTCTGCATGAGATTGTTTATCGGTAGATCAAAATGATCCTGCTGTTTCTCATTCTTGCTAATCCTTTTCTTTCTAATTATGATGATTCAAATTTCTCAGGTCATGGGATCATCATGATATCCTGTCTGTGGAGCCGGAGTATAATGATAGTAGTCATTGTTCATCAAGTGCACGATTAGTATCGATTGCTCCTTATAGTGGTCAGAAGGAAACTGCTGTGTATGCCAAGGATCTTCTTAGTGGAATTGTTATTCGTTGTGAAGTTTTCATCCACAAGATTTCTAGAATAAAGATATTCCATCATTCAGTGAAACTTGATCTTGATGGAATCAGTACTCTTCGAGCCATTGGTTTTGATGATGAAGGTATATAGATGGGATCTCGCTGGGCTATTGGTTCTCTTGCAGGTTTCTCAAGTCAGTAAACCACACTACTTGATATATGAGTGGCTATTCTTAATTTGTGTATGCATGTATCTGTTTACATTCTTTTCACGACTTCTCCAGATACTTCTACGTTCACATTCTCTGCTACTTAAAGAGTTTGAGACGGGAAGTAGAAAATGTTTAGTTGTTGTAAGCACAGTGCTTCATAAGTGATAGGACAGACATCCTACAAAAACAAGTGTCCTTTCATTCAACAAAATTTACTAAACACAGTTGAGAGCAGTTGGAAGAGTCAAAAGTAATATCCAAGACGGGCATGTGCTAGTAAAGGTTCCACATTACTTTTACATATCGTACCTAATACTGTAATAGTACGCCTCAATCTGCCAAGGAATGCAACATTGATTCAATAAGTTTGCATTACAGTGTGCATGATCAAGTTGAGTGGCTAAGCAGCTTAAAGACTCATCTCATACCTATTTTTATGATCCATAGCATGCCTAAATCTGCCAAAGAATGTAAACATCATTCAATAGGGTTGTGTGATAGTGGTGGAGCCTTCTACAAGCAGCTTATTAGCAACATGGCTGACAAACTTGTGCTACATTTGACTTATCACAGCTATGGACCTGCAATTTCAAGTTTGATATTGCTCATGTCAACTATAGGGATGCTAGTCATGAATTCATTGCTTCCATTATGGATATGATGGACCATAGAGATCAATGTTATTAGCATCTTCTTGTAGCAGGCAATTTAATTGGGGTACAGAACAATCTACGCACTAAGTACCTGATTTATTCGTCATATCATATGATAGGATGTTGTATGGTACATCTAATATGAGGCAAACATCTGTTGTTCTAACGTTCTCTTTTGCTAGAAAGCTGACAACTTTAAGCTGTAGTTGTTCTGTCCCTTTTTGATACGAGAAACCCTAGCATACCTCTCCATTGAATCACCCCACAAGTTCATGATTCTCTTGGGATCATTTTCTCAAGTGCCACTCATTACTAAGAACCCACAACTTTGGGACTTCTAGCCTTTTTCGTCTTTCTTTTTCGCTTAGACCATAGCGCTAATTCTTTTTTTTTTGCATGTTCCAGTTTAATCTTCTGGATTCTTTTCATGTTTTGGTGTCTAGAAACCCTAAAAGAAAGTCTAGAAAGCTATATTTAATGTGATTTCTCCTTTTCAAATTAGCATCTCTATGGTGGGAATAACAAATGATCTAGCATGTAACTATGGTAAAGTAACTTACTGTAACTTGTTTGATGTGTATATTTTCTTATTGTTTTTGGTGGATATTAGCATTTTGGGGGCTAAAATGTGACATTGTAATGCCATATCTTTCCATAATGCACCTTGTGATTGAAGAATAGAGGCCTGTTTGCTCAAAGTAGATGAGGATGAGATTGCATCCAGAAGTTTTATCAGCAATGGGCTGATCTAGCGTGCGCCAAGCAGGAACAGGCCTAGTGACGGTGTGCCAAGTGATGACAAGTGTATGCCAGATCTTTGCAGCAAATTGTCGGGGTCATCATTTCTCATAGTTTGCATGAATCCATGGGAGGGTTTGAAGATGAAACTCTTGCATACTAGAAACTGTTCCCTACTTTGAATGTTGATTATGGGATGGAAGTTCACATCTTCTCATAGTGTCCTTGTCCATAATCTCTTCGAGCTCCATCTTCACGTTTAAGATTATCCTGTTTAGATCCATCATATATTGCGCCATCATATGAGGGTCCATCACGTGCAGGCTATCGTGCCAAGGAACCTCAGATGAGGACAAAGTGGTCCTTTTTGCGATTCTTGTTCTAGGATATAAAATATTTCCAAAGTAGTTTAGTACCTTGTGAATTAATTATTATTACCAACAAGGAATATTAGTTAGAAGCAAGAAAAACTTAAGTTCTTTAGAGTTTAGGTTTGTTTTAGAGATACATGTGAAACAAATCTTCATTCTTCCTTGCATCTTCCTGCTGTATAAGTTACTTATTTCAATGATATCTAAGCCCTTGTGCTTTTGATGCTTATATCCTTCACTTTTGAAATTTATTTATCTTCATAATGTATGTGGCAGTTTCAGTGTGTGTGGTTATGTCATGATGGCCATGCTCAGACTGCTTATACCCTCTGCTTATTATTATGAATTCTCTTTTCTATTCTTACATTTTTCATATTTCTTTTACAATTTTAATGGAAATATTGTGTGAATTACGATACTGCAGGATATGATATGGCATGATAAATGCATATTGATGACCCTTCTGATATAGCTATGGTACAATACTTACAAAGAAGTTGATTTATACTGAGGATCTACTTTACTGCTCCAGTGGTTGCTTCTAGGAGCATGTTACTAGTGAGGAACTTTGCTGAATATGTAGAAAAATGAAAGTTATGGTATTAAAGTAGTTAGTAAAGTCTGATAATATCATTCAACCCATTCAACATTGTATTAAGAGCAATTGGAATTCTAACAAGATTACAACTCAAATGTTTACGTTTTGTAGTAAATCTGTGGGACACTGATCTCTTAAATCAGGAAACATCTTTGCCTGTTGATTTAGAATCCTTGATAACTATGGACTGCCCACATAGGATGCCTCCTTAATTTTGAATTTTGTTATTCAACACTTGCTTACTCTATCTGATAGACTCTTCAATCTTCATTGGCAATGATATACACATATAATAATGTAAGTGTTGTTCGATGAAAACAACCTCTTTTTAGCATGGAGGACTCTGATTGCAACAACAACAACAACTAAGCCTTTTCCCATACTAGACGAGGTCGGCTACATGGATTCTTTGTTTCCACAGATCCCTATCGTGTGCCATGTTAGCAGGTAACTCCCAATAAGCTAGATCATTCTTTATTGTTTCTTTCCAACACTTTTGTGGTCGTCCTCTACCTCTTTTAATACTTTTCAAATTTAGTTTTTCTAACCTTCTTACAAGTTCTTCTTTTGATCTTCTTTCTATATGTCCAAACCATATAGAAAGAAGATTAAAAGTATAAACGATGTTCTCTCATTTTATCCTCTATTGGTGCCACTCCTAATTTGTTTCTAATAACCTCATTATGTATATAGTCTTTTTTTGTATGACCACTCATCCATCTCAACATCTTCATTTCTGTCACAGACATCTTTTGTACATGTTGATGATGAGCTGCCCAATACTCATAACCATAAAACATGGCAGGCCTAATTGCTGCTCTATAATATTTACCTTTTAACTTTAATGGTATCTTCTTATCACAAAGAATACCTGATGCTCCTCTCCATTTTAACCAACCAGCATTAATTCTATGTGTAACATCTCCATCAATTCTTCCATCACTCTGAAAAATTTACCCTAGGTATTTAAAACTTTCCTTTTGGGGAATGCAATGTGTGCCAATTTTAATTTCCATGTCCTCTGAAGTAACCAAATGATCAAACTTACATTCCATATATTTTGTCTTTGTTCTACTAAGTCGGAGGCCTTTGCTTTCTAATGTTTCTCTCCATAGTTCCAATTTTCTATTAACTTTTTCCTTAGACTCCTCCACTAATACAATGTCATATGCAAATAACATACACCAAGGTACTTCATCTTAAATATGTTTTGTTAACTCATCAATCACCATTATAAATAAGTATGGACTTAAAGTTGATCCTTGATGTAACCCAATATTAACTTTAAAGAAGTCTGTCGTTCCTTCATGAGTCCTCACACATGTTTTTGCACCATCATACATGTCTCTTATAAGGTTAATATATGTCAATGGGATACCTCTTTTTTCTAAAGTTCTCTAAAGAACCTCCCTCAGTACCCTATCATAAGCTTTTTCTAGATCAATAAATATCATGTGAAGGTCTTTCTGTTTTGCTCTAAAATGTTCCATAAGACGTCTCAAAAGGTGAATCGCTTCAATAGTAGATCTGCCTGGCATGAATCCAAATTGGTTCTCTGTTGTACTTGATACTTGTCTTAACCTACGTTCAATAATTCTTTCCCATAATTTTATAGTATGACTCATTAACTTGATACCTCGATAATTCACACAATTTTGAATGTCTCCCTTGTTCTTATATATGGGTATAAGTGTACTTGCTCTCCATTCCTTGGGCATCTTTTGGTTTTTCCATATTTCATTAAATAGTCTTGTGAGCCAAGTGATTCCTATTTCTCCTAGTATTTTCCAAACTTCTATAGGAATATTATCTGGTCCTACCGATTTACCACCCTTCATATGTTTAAGAGCCTCTTTGGCTTCATTCTTTTATGTCAGTAGAAATTGTGGTTTATATACTTTTCTGACTTGGCTAAATCTCTACAACTAATACTAACATCTTTATTTTCATTAAAAAGATTATAAAAATAGTTTTTCCATCTATTTCTTATATCATCATTTGCCACTAAAATTTTTTCATCCTCGTCTTTTATGCACCTAACATAATTAAGATATTTAGTTTTCTTATCTCTAGCCCTAACTATCCTAAAAATATCTCTTTCACCCTCTTTTGAGTTGAGTTTTTTATATAAGTCCTCCCAAATCTTAGCTTTTGCTTCACTAACGGCCTTTTTCGCTTCCTTCTTTGCTTTTTTATAAGCTTCTAAAGTTTCACTAGTTTTCTTGGCATAATGTAATTTGTAACATGCCCTCTTTGCCTTGATTTTATTTTGCACTACTTCACTCCACCACGAAGCTTCTTTTTGTGCCGGTACACCTCCCTTAGATACCCCTAACACATCTTTCGCCACTTTCCTAATATGTATAGCCATATTGTTCCACATATCAGAGGGTGTGCCAACATAATTCCAAACATCTCCTTGAAGGACTTTCTGCTTAAATATATCTTCTTTCTCGCTTTTGAGGTTCCACCATTTAGTCCAAATAGCTCGACGCACTCTTTTCTTCTTTGTCCATTTTTTTATTTGTAAATCCATAACTAAAAGTCGATGTTGGGTGGTTAAGCTTTCTCCTGGAATTACCTTACAATCTTTACAACACGCTCTATCTTTTTTTCTACAAATAAAGTAATCAATTTGTGTTTGTGATAAGCCACTCTTATAAGTAATTAAATGTTCATCTCGTTTTTTGAAGATTGTATTGATTATAAAGAGATCAAATGCCATAGCAAAATTTAAAATCTCCCTACCTTCCTCGTTTATATCCCCAAAACCAAAGTTTCCATGAATCCCTTGATATCCTAATGCCTCTTTACCGACATGTCCATTTAAATCTCCTCCTAAACAAATCATCTCCCTTTGTGGAATCTTTTGAAACACCTTATCTAACTCTTCCCAAAAAACTGTCTTTATACTATCTTCTAGTCCTCCTTAGGGTGCGTAAGCACAAACTATATTGAAAACCTCTGCTCCTAACACTAATTTCAACGTCATGATTTGGTCACCATATCGTTGTGTAGATAGAGATCTGTGAAAACAAAGAATCCATGTAGCCGATCCCGTCTAGTATGGGAAAAGGCTTAGTTGTTGTTGTATCGTTGTATGTCTACTACACTCTCCTTTAAATCTTTATTTATGATAATACCAACTCCGTTTCGAGCCTTTTCTTTATAATTTAAAACCTATATCCTCTATCTCCTTTGCTTTTTGGCCAACCCATTTTGTCTCTTGTAAACATAGAATATGAATCCTTCTCCGAATCATAGTATCTACCACCTCCATTAGCTTACCGGATAATGTTTCGATATTCCAAGAACCAATATTCAAGGTTCATGCCCAACCTGCATGTGTTCGAAATTCTTAAGGAAGTATGTGATTCACTGAATAACTTGCAAGTAATCCTGCAAATTGTGCCACACATTCTTTTTTCTGATGTCACCATCCAAAAAACATATTTTTGATGTTTGAAAACTTTTCTTTTGTCTGTTGGCATTTTCCATCAATTTAATGTAAATGACAGCAGGAATTCAATTTCAATGGTGCCAGTACTGATGCTTGGTCTGAAATTCATCATCCTACTGGCACCTATTCGTTTGGTCATATTTTTAAGTTCCGTTACAAAGCTGCTTAATATGGTAGCCTATAAGTTTCCTATCGACCACCAAGATTATTGCTGGATTTCCCCCTTTCTTTCTGCATGTAATTTTGTTTGCATCTTGATATACATATCTTTTTTTGCAGAAAATGTCTTTTCATCTCTTGTTGGTGTACGGTTTATGTGGCAGTTAAGACCAATATCTTTTGAAGATGATAAGCCATCTCCTCATCTTACTCATGTTCCCTTGAAGGATACACCACTAAGCGACTGTGGTGGCTTTTGTGGAGATAGAGAAATTCAGAAAAAACTAGAGAGTAGTGTATGTATTAATAATATTTATTACAATACAAGCTTTCTGTAGACTGCAATATTTCAATTCTTGCTTCTAACAAGGGACTGATATATGATCTCTGCTATACAGGGTGTAGCTTCAGATCTACTCGTTGTAAAGGGAGTTGAAATCGGTCAAGACAATGTGTCTGTTCGTATGATAGAGCCAGAGTTTGAACATATAGCAGACACCATTCTTTTGACTGTAGCAGAGGCCATGGCACTGGACCCGCCATCTCCTGTTTTCGTCATTGTTGGTGCACTTGTTCATTACCATCTTAAAGTTCTTCGCAATAACATTCCTCAAGGTTACCAGCTGTTATTAAATTGGCAAAATTTGCCAAAATTTTGCTCTTCCTGTAAAGGGAAATTTATTCCTTTGACTAATATTCTAGTTGCTGGTTGGGTTCTTTTCATAGAGCATAGGTACTATTTTCTTAGTGTGGGCTCTGGACTATGGACATCTGATAAATGTGCAACCATTTGTTTGTTTAGTAGCCCTAAGGTTAGCATAGTGAGAGGGGCCTCGACTGCTAGACGAGCGACGAGCAGCTAGGGTCCAAGGGGCACACAGACATCCAGTGTAGGCCCTGAGTTGTGGGTCCTTGCCTCAGGTTTTATCTTTTATGCACTCACACACACCTTGATTGTGGTTTCCCAGAGTTCCGATTAGAAAGCAATTTGTTTGTTAATTAACTTAATGCTTTTAGATTATAGTAACTACTACTAATCCAGTTACTGTGGAATGTTTACGCCAATTTGCTTTCATGTGTTTATTGACTTTATTTTGTGTATTCTGTGGTCATTTTCTTTTTATTGGATTTCGTTCTTTCTGCTATGGTCAGCTTATGTTGATTTCCTGTCAGTAGATGTTGTTACCAATAAATCCATATAAAATATTGTCTTAGGGCTTCTGCAGGCACCTACAATTTCTGTGGTGTTAATGCTGGACATTTTCTTCAGACGTGTGTCGCATTTGGTTCTGATATTTTTGTGTGTGCCATTTTGTTGTGGTTGTTTTCATTTCTTATGTGCCCCCTTTTTCTTTTTTTGGTCTTAGCTGTTACTTTGCCATCTCCATACCACCATTGGTCAGTGGATAATGCTTCTGTTGCTTTGGTTGACCCTGCAATGGGACTAGCATCTGCCATGAATCTAGGAGTTACTAATATAGTGGTTGAGGATTTAAGGGTCTCCGGTCATCGGCAGCTGTCCTCCCTGCGTGTCGTCTTGCCTGATCGACTGGTTCTTTATATACAACCTGTTAGTATTTCATGTTATCCGCTTGAAGGAGCAGAGCCCATCCCTTCTATCATTCGCTGGTATCTTGTTGTTGGCCAGGAGTATGTTGTTTATTTGAAAGTTTTTTCGATTGAATCTGGCATCAGACCAATTTATATCACTGAGGTTGGTACTTTTCTCCTGACTCTAGTTGTCTGTAATTTCCTTCTCTATGATATGGTCCTGTTATTCTGCTTTAGGTTTCCTTGGTATCTCAACTTTTTCTATGCTTCTAGTGGATTTGCTCATTGAACCTATGCATATGTGATTTAGAGACGTGTTGAGCATAAAAGTATAACATGGCTTGCTTTTCATGGCTAGTTTGGCCAGAAAGATACAAGCTATAAATTTTGTCTACATGTCTGTCACATAATAGTTAATACATTGATGGCGCAACAGGTTGGAGATAATTGATACATGTGATATGATGAAACTTCTGTAAAATGAAGCACAACCATACAGTCAGACATGCTTCATCTTAAGCAATAAAGAACGACTCTGAGTGCAAATTCCTGAACAACAATGAATTCTTGTGTTTAGGAAGCATTAAAATGAGTTTAAAAATTGGAATATAACACAAAGAATACAAAGTTAAACAAAATCATGGAAATGGATATAAATGACTTGTCAAGTTCAAGAAAACAAAAAAGTTGAGAGTGGGGAAATGATGTTAACCATGCTCCATTTCATTCTTGAGGATCAAAAGAGGACCTGCATGCAAAATGTCCATTCCATGTAGCATTGTTTTAAGTCTTGGCTGTTTATTAGTAAATAAAGCATTGCTTTTTTATGTGTTTGTAGATATTTTGTTTTTTCGAATACATTTCTTAGTGTGCTTGTGAGGCTTACTGCATAACTTGTATTTAAGTAGAGAGCTCACTTGCCTCAATGATTCTGAGAAGCTGCTGCAGGAAAACATAATAGGATGTGAATAGCCTATTTTCAAAGTTAAATGTGCTTTAGATAATCTTGAATACACATTTATAAAGAGTAGCCGACCCCGTCTAGTATGGGAAAAGGCTTAGTTGTTGTTGTACACATTTATAAAGATATCTCCTTTAATGAGTGTATTTATTGTACACGTTTTCATTCTTCAACATTCTAAGCTGATGTCATGTTAACCTATTGACGACACTTTACTGGGTATGATGATCATGGAGGTTGTGTCTACTGTTTATGCATGATCATCATTTAAAGGTTTCTTCTTTAAAATGTTGTCTATTGAGTAGATAAGTTTAAAAATCTGCTCTGGTTTTAGGAAGATTATTTGGTTAGCTGATGTATTTCTCATAAGTGTTCTCTAGGACGTCACTTATCCTTTGTTTGGCATGACATGTTGGCCACCCAACTCTGTATAGCTTTTTATGGACATGAAGTAATATGGCCTTCCTTTGGTGTCTTTGCCTTCTCAGAATGAAAGTGTAGATGTAGCATTCAATCCCTCCACACACTGGGATATTTTCAGTGTTCCAGACGATATTTCACTCAGACATGGTTGGCAGAATTGCACTCGAATTAAGGCTATATCCAAGGGCCTGGGTAGCTTATCAGCTTCCCTCACTTTTCAAGATGTGAATTCTGAGCCCAAGGTAAGCTCTGTCTGCTGATATTGCATATCTTTTTCTTGATCGATGTAATTCAGTTTTTCCATGTGAGGAGCAAATATTGGTTTTTGCTATTTCTGTAGGTTGTAAATGTTGAACAAGAGGTTATGATATGTGATCATGTGAATATCATATCACAAGAAGCGTTTAGGTCGAGAATTGTTCGTCTTCCTTGGGTTCCTGATGTTTATCAGGATTTTCAACTAAAAGCATCCGGAGGTTGTCATCTCATAACTCTGGTATATCTGCAAGGGCTAGTTTTTATATGTTTTTTGCTGCTCAATTCATCATTTTTTTGCAGGATGTGTTCTGGCATCAGAAGATTATGAATGGTTCTCTTCTGACATTGGTGTTGTATCCGTTTCTACTGCTGGAATTGTTACATCTAAAGGTCCTGGTCTTGCAGTTATCAAAGTGATTTCTGTGTTTGATCCTCTTAACTATGATGAGGTAGAAAATCAAACATGTACACTATGTTTCACGTGAAACTTACATATGTTGTTCATAGTTTGCTTTTGATTGATTAAATTCTATATTTTCACCTTTCATTTAAAATTTCATGGAGTAAGTCCTGTTATTTTCTTTTGTTGCTGCACCTGTTGCTTTTGATAAAACTTGAAGTGTAGAGTGAAACATTCAAAGCAAAGAGCTTTTGAGTTAGCAGAATAAAGACACAAATATAGAACGTAAATTTCATATTTTAACTGAAACAGATGATACAAAGGTTAACATCAGTGTGCATTGCATCCCACAAAAAGATGAGAGAATAGACAGAGACACAGATTTAGTGCAAGTTGGCGGTGAGTTGAATTAGCTCATTTGTGTGACAAAGAGATATCAATGAGAATTAAATGTAAGTATTATAAAGATGCAGTAATATCAGTTATGCTCTTATGTTTTGGATTATTGGGCATTCGACCATTGGAATCAGCATATGCATATACCCAATACAATATAGACATGAAGTTACTGAGGTGGATGTCTTCATGAAAAAAACCTGATCCACAGTGAGGTCATCCGAGAAAAAGTTCGTATCATGAGTCATATGACATCAATAGAAACATAAATTGAGGGAGACACATTAAAGGTGGTTGGACATTTTAAAGAGGTGACTATTCTCTCACGAGAATGTGTGAGAAATTACTTGGTGAACAATTTAAAAGAGTCAGAGAAAGGCCTCAAATGTGTGAGAAAAAGAACATTTTAAAGAGGTGAGTATTCTCTCAAGAATCCATGTATCCGTCTCCACTTAGTATGGGGTACAGCTTTGTTTTGGTTTCTTTTTGCTTATGATGGTTTACATAGTAAGGCCCATGAAGAGTGGATTAGAAATCGTAGAAGTCTTACTGTTATTTAGCAATAAAATCTTTCAAATACTACATGGAAAGGCAAGGATCTAAACCAAATAACAATTATAACCTATATTTGCATACTATTGTGATTTTAACAGTTGAATGCAGTGGGAAAAGGGTTGATGTTGTGACTTCATATCACAATTGAGGTTATTTGGAGTTAATGAAAAGTGTGCATGTTAGAAAAGCCAAGCTTATAAAGCGAACACTCAGAAAAAATACTAGATACATAATAATGTTGCCTATTTTGACCATCATATTTTTTTTGATCGAGTAGTTTGAAAGCGAATAGAGGATAAAATGAGAGAAC
The DNA here is from genome assembly GCA_036023115.1 of Brasenia schreberi. Lineage (NCBI taxonomy): Eukaryota > Viridiplantae > Streptophyta > Magnoliopsida > Nymphaeales > Cabombaceae > Brasenia > Brasenia schreberi. The sequence goes on along the minus strand of JAYKKT010000079.1, from coordinate 17,031,707 downwards.
ATCGTTTAAGATGGTTTGGACATATAGAAAGAAGATCAAAAGAAGAACCTGTAAGAAGGTTAGAAAAACTAAATTTGGAAAGTATTAAAAGAGGTAGAGGACGACCACAAAAGTGTTGGAAAGAAACAATAAAGAATGATCTAGCTTATTGGGAGTTAACTGCTAACATGGCACATGATAGGGATCTGTGGAAACAAAGAATCCATGTAGCCGACCCCGTCTAGTATGGGAAAAGGCTTAGCTGTTGTTGTTGTAGTTTGAAAGCGAAACATGTAATAATTTAATAATGAAGAGTTAGTGATGCTAGTCATAACCCATAATATCACATATAAACCAATGACTAATAGTATGAACAAATCTTTTTCTAGGAAAACTAAAAAGCATTTTGCTGAATCGTAAATGACAAGCTACAATATATATTAAATCTTTTATCTGCAAACAATTATCGAATGTAGGTTAAGACAAGTATCGAGTACAACAGAGAACCAATTTGGATTCATGCTAGGAAGATCTACTGTTGAAGCGATTCACCTTTTGAGACGTCTTATGGAACATTTTAGAGCAAAAAAGAAGGACCTTCACATGATATTTATTGATCTAAAAAAGCTTACGATAGGGTACCAAGAGAGGTTCTTTGGAGAACCTTGGAAAAAAGAGGTATCCCATTGACATACATAAACCTTATAAGAGAAATGTACGATAGTGCAAAAACATGCGTGAGGACTCGTAAAGGAATGACAGACTTCTTTGAAGTTAATATTGGGTTACATCAAGGATCACCTTTAAGTCCTTACTTATTTATAACGGTGATTGATGAGTTAACAAAACATATTCAAGATGAAGTACCTTGGTGTATGTTATTTTCAGATGACATTGTGTTAGTGGAGGAGTCTAAGGAAAAAGTTAATAGAAAATTGTAACTATGGAGAGAAACATTAGAAAGTAAAGGCTTCCGACTTAGTAGAACAAAGACAGAATATATGGAATGTAAGTTTGATCATTTGGTTACTTCAGAGGATATAGAAATTAAAATTGGCACACATTGCATCCCCCAAAAAGAAAGTTTTAAGTACCTAGGGTCATTTTTTCAGAGTGATAGAAGAATTGATGGAGATGTTAATTAATGCTGGTTGGTTAAAATAGAGAGGAGCATCAAGTATTTTTTGTGATAAGAATATACCATTAAAGTTAAAAGATAAGTATTATAGAGCAGCAATTAGACCTGCTATGTTTTATGGTTCCGAGTGTTGAGCAGTTAATGATCAACATGTATAAAAGATGTCTCTGACAGAAATGAAGATGTTGAGATGGATGAGTGGTCATATAAGAAAAGACCGTATACATAATGAGGTTATTAGAAATAAATTATGTGTGGCTCCAATAGAGGATAAAATGAGAGAATATCATTTAAGGTGGTTTGTACATATAGAAAGAAGATCAAAAGAAGAACTGGTAAGAAGGTATGAGAAACTTGTAGCAGAAGCAAGGATATTCAAGCTTAAAAGAGGGCATAAACATGAAAAAAAGTGTGAATAAAATCATAACAATGAAATAAAAGCAGGCAATAATATTCAAGCATACAATGTGGTTCTTTTCTTGTTGCAACCTTACTTCTGGTTGGTCAGTCAGAATCCTGATCACACTGTCTGGTTCTTTCTTGTCTTAATAAATACTTTTGTGATTTATTCAAAAGCCATATATGACTCTTCATCAGGCTCAATGACACGGGCTTGCAGGTGTAATCGAGTAGAGTATCATGATACTCAAGATTGACTTGATTAACTGTCAAGCATACTCATTGAACTAGCTACCAATCTTCTCTGAGCTTACTCACTCAACTCAGTAAGCTTGTGATGTTGGAGTTCAAGGCCAAGAAGAGGAATTTCGCACCACCCACAGCCCATCACATGCATTTTCAATTCCTTGGAACTCCCACTTGTTACTTTTCTACCATGATTTCATTTTCTTTTCTTGCATATGAGGCTAACATTTTCATTTAATTTCACCTTGTGTCTTATATACTCCAACCTCAACACATACACACACACATATATGTATATATACATTGGCTTATGCACATAAACTATGGAAGGAACAAGTAACACACAGTGTAAATATGGTGGGCCATCATTTCAAACTGGTGGGTCCCGTCCCATTTATTGCAATGGAGCCCATCATTTTACAGGGTTCATTCTCTTGTGCATTCCACAGTTTGTGCACATAAGCAACTCCCCCTATATATACAGTAGGCTATTCTTGTAGGTCATGTAAGTTATTTATATTTTTATTATGGACATTTGGGTGAGGGGATGCCTCGCCACCATGCCTTAACGTGTGTCTGTGTATGTCTGTATATAACTACAACTACAACTACAACTAAGCCTTTTCCCATACTAGATGGGGTCAGCTACATGGATTCTTTGTTTTTTTTTTGTAGAATCCATGTTAAGTCCGACAAAGTTTTACGCTGGCTGTCGGAAGCCTAACACAACCCTCCTCCTTTTTCCGGGCTTGGGACCGGCCATGAAAGGGTGATTCCTTACATAGGCGGAGTTCTGTGTATGTCTGTATATATATGTATATATTTGTTTAAGTATATTTATATAGAATGCTAATTGAGTATGTACACGTGTGTGTGTCTATATATAGGTAGATTAGCCTCACGAGTAATTTGAGTCAGAGTATTGGTGAGCTTGAGATTGAGTTATCACCATGTTGATCTTGGCGATTGCAAGTAGCTTGGCTTACTTACGCCCCTAGACAGGCTTCCATTGGAATTTACTTTTCAGGAATATATTCCTGTGGTATGATATTAGTCCTTATAGAAGCTTATCCAGCTGATTAATTCTACTTCCCTTTATTTTAACAGTAGTAAGGGAATGTTTTGTGTGGGCTTTTTCCTTTGTCAGATTTTTCTGTTGAAAATTTACTTTGGGCAGTTTTACGTACTTGTGTGTTAGTTCAGGTGGTTATTGAAGTATCTATCCCCTCGTCTATCAGTATGATCCAAAGTTTTCCAGTGGAAGCTGAAGTTGAGAGCTATATCATGGCTGCTGTGACACTGAAAACAGAAAATGGTATTTCCTTCACATACTATTTAAATAAGCTCACAAGTTTTCTTTTTTAACCATTGATAGTTTGTCAGGTAGCTATTATGATCAGTGTGATGCTTTTCGATCTTCTACAAGATGGCAACTTTTTGGTGATGGGGAGCCTTTTAGGATTGCTGAGAGAACCGGAGATGTACATGCCATTGGTATATTCAATCCTGAACATTCAGAAAATGGACCACCTTGTGCATGGATACAGTTGTATGCTTCAAGTGCTGGTCGGGCAGCACTACATGCAGATGTAGTAAAGGATCTTGATTTTGGCAAAAACATATTTGGTACCAGTGTGCATCTAAGTCTGAAAGCTGCAAAGACTTTGGCAGCATATACTCCACTTGTTGCTTGTCTGGCAGGAGATGGAAATAAATTTGGTGGTTACAAGGTTGATGTTCCAATTAATCTTGCCGTTGGACAAAATATTTTCCATGCATGTCTAAGTGAACTTTATCTTGTCCCTGGAACAAGAATGAGTTTACTGCTCTATGGTGGGCCAGAACACTGGGATAAAGATGTTGAGTTTAAAGAGTCTGTAGACATTGTTGGCAGGGGCTTGGATCATCCTAAAAATGGAGTGAATGTGGCAAATTCATTTGTTAGCGGGGAAACTTTATATGATGTTTTCTGCCAAACTGTGGGGACATATGTAAGTCTGGACTTCACTTTCAGTTTTCAGCTTCTTGTACATTCTTGTTCTGTGATCCACACCGTTTGCCTTCTCGGTGGACTAGCCAGCCTTCAGTGGTTTGGCATGACACGTATGTTTGTCTTTTCTTTTGTCAATCCATTGCAGGAACTAATCTTTTCTCGTGGCAATTTAATTGGAAATGATCATCCAGTACCGGCTATAGCAGTCGCAGAGGTGTTACTAACTTGTGCGTTACCTAGTTCTGTGGTTGTCATTGCCAATGAGCCAGGTGAAACAAGTCTTTTGGTATTTACATCGTTCTAGTTTTCTTTTGCATGTAATTACTAATATGATTGCAACATTTTCTTTCAGCGAATACACCAAGTGTAATAAAATCTGCAGTTCATGCTCTTCGTAGTCCTGAAAATGTTCAAGTTATGCCAATCACTGTTGCAAACAGCTGCTCTATCAGGGTAGCTGGTATAGGCGTTCATAGTTCTGGAAAGGCTTTTGCAAATTCATCATCACTTAATTTAAATTGGGAGCTCGAAAGATGTGACTGCGCAGAGTGGAACATGGTTAAAAGTTCTGAAAATTTTGGCTCTTCCTGGGAAAAGGATTTGCTTCTGCATAATGCTTCTGGGCTGGTAAATGAAAGTGTCACCTTTTCGTAGTTACGCTTTTTTGAGTGATACATGATTGTATATGCAGCCTTTATAAAAAAATTGTAGCTTATTTTCCGTGGGGTTGTAATTTAATTTGGTGTTTGCGATTCATGCTTGCAGACTTCAAATGTTCTTGCTTGTCTACTATGTGCAATCATCCAGTTGTGATTGTTTTTGCATTCTTTTTTGTGGATCCAGTTGCAATTGTTTATGTATGCGTGCATGCAGTTGCACATGATGTTATGTTTGTGGATCTGCATGCTTGCTGAGTCCTTTTGTATGTCACATATCTTTCTGCTAGGGAAATAGAAATGCATCTAAGTTGTGTGTTGTGATGCATTTGTTCATCGGTTACTTGTGGCATAAGTTTGCATATGCTAGAGCACATATTATTGGGTTTTTAGTACTTTAGGAACAAGGTGTGGTTGCTTACAACGTTAGGTTACTTCTTAATGAACTGTGATGTTGTCTTGAAGTAGAATCCTTTTCCTATATCTGACCTCATTTGGCGCACATGCAAGTGATGCTTTTGAGATATCCTATCACATTTATAAACACATTATAATGTTTTACATGGTTGTTCTTCCAGCAATTTTGGGATCAATTGGCCTGATATTCTAGGGCACTTAAGGCACAAGACTCCATTATATTAGTGTATGTAGTACTAGTGCTTCTGAAGAACCCTAGTGGATTATATTGATAATTTGGTTCTACCTTTCCAGCAAGCTTGGGAGCTGTTGATCTGATATTATTGATTACTGTATAAATCTATTTGTGAATTTGAGTAACAATTAATATATTTATATGGCATGCACTGTTTTATTAATGGATGAAATCACTAAAGCATACCTAGAATTGTATGCTCTAGGTTGGCATTCTAGGTCATCAATTCAACTCCTACTTCTGCTTCATGTTTTTATGTATTGCTTAACCTATTGTTTTCTTTCCACCCTTTTCTTCTATCCGATCTGCTGATTAGGGATGTAAGTGTTTCCTTTTCAGTGTTTGGTTCGTGCAACAGTAATTGGGTTTTCTTATTCCATGAGTGGTGCACTTAAAGAAGCATCTTTGCTGCTAGAAAGGTCAGAGAACGTCCTTACAGATGCTGTACAGTTACAGGTATGCTTTCTTTAACTGAGAAAATCAATAACTCATGTTTTTCCCCTCAAAGATCTCATACTTTTCCTGCTTATGCTTTATGTTCCAGTTGGTGTCCACTCTACGGATTGATCCAGAGTTTCTATTATTGTATTACCATCCAAATTCAAAGGTACCACACAGTTGCTTAATTGAATATTCTATGCATTCCCAGTTACCCACTCATCTTTTGCTTGATAGGGGTCTTGCTATGGTTGCAAATCCAATGGATAGTTTGTTCAAGTCTGACAATTGTATAATGTGGATTTTCTCTGGATGACTTCAATGATCATGTCATTGAATCAAACAGTCGTGACTGTACTATATTAAGGGTAATATTTTGGTGCTGCCAAATGAGCTAAACAGCTTGTAGTTTGTCTTGTCTTGGTTTGTTCTGTGATTGGATGGTCTTGGATTGTGAATGTTTATTCTCTGAGCTATGGGTAGACCCAGCTCAGCTCAAGTCTGCTCCTATGGGCCCATATACTGGAGTATATGTAGTTATGTACTATTCACATGTATCTATGTAATATGTTAGAGAGATTAAAATTTTACAGTGAATATCACATTAGAAACTAAATTTTGAATTAAAAGAAGAAGAATTCAAGTTTCATCATGAAGTTTTTATAAAAACTCGTGTTTTTTTGAACTTCAGCAGACCGTTTCATATTTGTGTTTGGTTTGTCAGCTCAGCTCATTTTTCTGTGATAGAGGCCAAGCCACGTATAGACATTAGTCTCAGCTTGGCTTATTTGCAGACCTTTAATATTTGTGAATGGATCTTGTTGAATGGCAACTGGTCCATTAATCTGGAGGGAGGATATCTTGAAACCTTCTTTGATGTTGCGTTAGTGAAAATGCAGTCAAAGGGACATTTGAACTCAGGCCTGAACTGGCCACTGCTTCTGGTGGGGTTTCCTTTTCTCTGGGATCAAATCAGGATTGCAAAACTTTGTGGTCCTTTCATTTCATGTGGGTAAATATAGTGGCTTTTTACAAGGCATATGGGGGAAACATCAGAATCAATTTGGGAGTTCAATGAAAAGAAATGGAAGAATTGAATAGCAGCAACATGTGGAGTAATTTGATCCGTTTTAGGCAAATCTTGGAAATCATTAAAAACCGGCATTAGATTATGAGAATCACAATGCAAAAGAGGATGCCCGAGGGGAAGCAAGGTGGAAGCACAGAAGAAGCATCGTGCAAGCATGAGGAGAAGTGCGCGAGAAACATGGGTGGGCGGGAGGTCCTCACACATTTTGGAAGTAGCTCATGCTTCACTTTCTTAATATGCATCCCCTTGTTCTTAGGCTTTCTGGAACTCTTCCCTGAGCTCATTTCAAGCACTTAGTTGGATTTGTGCTATAGTTAGCCGATTTTTCATTTTGCTATTTGGTTCCTGATATAGAATGCAGGTCCATGTTACCAAAGGGGATGAGTTATTGAAGTTCACTTCTACGTTACATATGGCTTGAGTTTGTGAATCGTATTATTTCTCATTTTGCAGCTGTACTTTCTAGGATTACTTCAGCAGATCAGTCTTTTCAGCTGGAAAACTTTTGGATGTTTGGCACCATTGTTTTGTTCTTAGATGTTTGGCACCGTTATATTCTCTATATTAATGCTTGTGTAGTTCATGTTTACTACTACTTTTAGGAGATGATGTTGATTTTTGGTGGGACATCAAGTGTTCGGTATGCTGTAAATGATACAGCAGTTATTGAAGCAGTTCAGCAGTCCAAAGAAGGGGAGGTCGTGCATCTAATGCTGAGTGCTAGGGGGATTGGTGGTGCACTTGTCACTGTTGAAGATGTTGGCGTGAATCCACCTATTGCTGCTTCTGCAATGGTAAGGCACTTTTTGACTTCTATTTCCATGTCATGTTTTAACTATTTAATTCTGATGATTGTTTTCTTGTTTAAATGTCTTTCTGATAAAGACCGAGTGTGATGGAGATGGCATAATTGTGATGGATGCATATGTCCAGAACATGTATATCACATGAATCCTGCCTACTTTATGATTGTAAAATGTGGGAAGTAGACAGGAAGGAGCTATATATGCTTCATAATCTTTTGATCTTTTGCTGACTTCTCATAATGTGCACTATTTATGGCCTGGCTGTGCCTATATTGTTTGATGTACAACTAAAACTGAGATGTCATAACCTATATCACACGGGTGCAGGTGCGGGATACGGAAAATTTCAAAAATTTTGGGTGCAGCGACATGGCTAGGGTATATAATATTCAAGCTACAATAAGTGAGACATCAATTAACATAAGTATATGACAATAGCAAATACACAACTTTATATTAAAGCAAAACACATAAACGGTAAACTAATTTCATCATAATACACAAATCAATCTTCACATATCCGGACCCATTTATCCAAAAAGACCCGAACTTCAAAAATCGATACCAGATTTTGAAGCGTGGAATATCCACAAAAGGAAGTGAAGAAGGTCCGTGTTGAGATATTTTTCTATGTTCATCGGCGGAGTTTCATGGGAGATGATGGAAGACAAGCTGAAGGAGCATTTTGGAAACTATGGTGAGGTAACTCAGGTGGTCATCATGGGAGATAAGGTCACAAGTCGACTAAGAGTCTTCGGTTTCATCGTCTTCGTGGATTACTCCCTCTTGGAATATCCAGACATTTTGCCATGTTGCACCGACACGGTATCAGTGTCGCACCCGTGTCGAGGTCGACACTCCACCTCTTAGAAGTGTCTGTGTGACTTAGGTAATAACTATGTAAATGTCCTATTTGAGGCACACAAAATAATTTTCTTAAATTAAAAGCACAATTTAAATGATATGATGTCATAATTAGCTATTTGTTCACTTATCCCAATAATTTCCAAGGCTGTCACATCTACTCAAAGATGAAGAAAGGGTTTGGGAGCAAAGAATTGGGGTCAAAAAGGGTTTGAGAAGAAGCATATCAAAATTTTGAGTTTCGGATTATGGGTATATATACCAAAAAAATCGGCATCAATTCGTACGATTTGAGCTATATCGTACAATACAACCTCATATCATATGATACGGAACGATAAATTGCACAATGCGATACTTGGACTTGTCCTGTATTGTATTGTTGTCTCAAACGATACACGATAAAATCGTATCATACGATACAATACGATTTTAATAACATTGGTTTCCAATGTCATTTTTAGTAGTATATCCTATGTCACAACTGGAGGTATAATAACTGACATTAACCTTTATCCATCCTTGTTTGGGAGGATTCCGTCAATTAAATCTGCTTTCTCCAATTAGATGGTGGACCAAGATTTTTTTTTTTTGTTTTCGGTAATTAAACATGTTTTGGCGAATCCGAACATTTCCTTGTCTGATCTTCAATGGGTGTCGGGCACAATTGAAAGAAGAAACTCTTGCATGTGGTTGTTGTGAGGAAAGGAATTGATGATGCCATTTTCTCACTTATATAAATGTGCTTTTGGCTACAGATTCTGACGAGAAACTGAATATTTCTTAATGTAGGTTCTTGTGGCAGATATTGAATGGATTAAGATACTTTTGCCGGAGAAGATAAGGCTCATGGTTGTCCTTTTGTTTGTATTCAGCTTTTCCATTTTATGAGTTATAAGCCTTTGTACTCATTGAGTGTTGGATCTTTGGTGTAGGTGCGGACTACCAAATCCATTGATATTATGGCTGGAATTTATGATGGATCTACGTTCAGCTCCTCACAGGTAAAATTATTCTGTAGACTTCTGTTTTTGTTATTGCATAATGTGTCAAATATAGGATTGACAACTTAACAGATAATTGTGCCTGACAGCATCAGCTAAGTGCTTCTAGGTCAGGGTAGCTCGATTTGACTTTTCCTTTTTTGGTGCTAATCATTTCTTTTTCCATTAGTACACATACATGAACGTTCATGTGCATTTCGAAGAGGATTTACTTGAGCTTCTAACTGAGGATGAGTTATCACGGTCAGCAACTGGTGGAATCAGTCAACCATCTTTCTCTGTTCGAGCTACAAAGCTAGGTGTCACCATGTTTCATGTGAGTTGCTCTTCAGAACATTTCAAATGTCATTTGGATTCTCTAAATTTGAAAGGCTTCACTCTTGCATGGCTGGTCCCATGCTCGGATAAAGGAGGGTTGCGTTAGGCTTCCGACAGCCAACGTAAAACTTTGTCGGACTTATTTACCATGGATTCTACAAATTATGATAGGGCTATGTGGAAACAAAGAATCCATGTAGCCGACCCCATCTAGTATGAGAAAAGGATTAGTTGTTGTTGTTGTAATAGGCTTCACTCCTTGAGTATGGAATAATCTCATGTTTGTTATCCAGGTTAGTGCTAGGCAAGCTTCTGGTCATGAAGTCATGAGTCAAACTATTGAAGTGGAGGTTTATGCACCGCTGGTTGTTCATCCTAATGATGTTTACCTTGCACCCGGGGCATCTTATGTGGTACGTTATCTATAGAATGTTGCGCTTGCGTTATGGTAAAATGCGTAAGGCTTGTTTCCTCTTGGAAAATGTCAACGAAGCAAGAATGGAACTTCTCCATACTATTGGTTGCTCTTAATTTTGTATTGTTGTTGCGGATGAAGGGATTGTGCAAACAATTGGTCAATTGAATGTTCTCCATTTGTTTGATCTAATCAATCATATCGAGTTATAGTACTTGTTGTTTTACAAATTCAAGGATACAGATGATTTTTTATTGGTGGGAAATATTCACAGTGGGTGGCATTGTAGGATGCGTCACTGTTGATTTCTCATCATGAGTTACAGTTATTATGTTACTACTTTGCACACCAATGGTAATTGGGGAATTTTTGTCAAACATCGTTTTAGAACTTTGATTGCATGAGCCTGCTGAACTAATAGATGTGTTGAACTCGACCTGGCACAGTGCTTTTAATGGTCACAATTTTTCAAAAATCTCTTCCTCTATTATCAGTTTCTTTCATTTTCTACTGTTCTGTTAGTTCATCAAAGGCAGTCTGGTATGGGCGTCTATTGATAAGATTTACTTGCTTAACAATCTGGGGAAACTATGTTTTGATGCAGTATCAACTATAAAGTTCTTGTTACGTTTTTAGTGTCTCTTGAAAAGTTTGAACTGTATTTCCTTAAGATAGTAATGAGATCTATTCTGTTTATATGGTGCTGTCTAGCCTAATTAGTGTTCCTGCTTTCTCATAGCTTGCGGTCACTGGGGGTCCAACCAAAGGAACTGTTATTGAGTTTTCTAGCACAAATACGTCTAGTGCAACTGTTGATATAACTTCTGGAAGGCTTTCTGCAATCTCTTCTGGAAATACTGTACGTTGTGAGATGCTACAGACTAGTTTTTCTGTGATCTTTCTTTTGGTTGTCTACTTGTATCATTAAGCTGGTCAGTAACCAAAATTATAAGTCCCTACTTTTCAAAAGGCTGGTGCAGAGTTGTTGTTTACATGTTTTCTTGTTTGGGTTGTATGAGACTTCAGATAATACATGTCAGGGCCTGTGATAGTGTTGGCACTCTGATATGTGAAGCATCTGCGGAAGTCAAAGTGGGGATTCCCACATCAATTAGTATTTATCTTCAAACTAATCAACTTGGAATTGGTTGCAAATTGCCGGTATTCCCTATTTCACCACAGGTAGGTAATCAGTTGGCTGGTTTCTGTTTTATCAGTAAGGAGATCTTGGACTATCTTGCTTAACGTTTCCTTACAGCACGGGAACCTGTTCTCTTTCTACGAGGTCTGCAAGAATTACAAATGGACCATCGAAAATGAGCAGGTAAATAAGTTTGTGCATGGGATTGATTTGTTGCAATTATTCCACCATATTGCAGGATTTGTATATTTTATTTCTATTTTGTAAATGTCATTTATCCTTTCCCCCTAATTTTGGTTCAATTTTCTTAACTGACCTAATGATTTTCAATTTGTTTCATTTACAGGTTTTGAGTTTCCAAAAAGCTAAAGAATTTCTTCCTTCAAGTGAAGGCCAAATGAAAATGATTGATGATTTAAGCGAAGATCCTTTAGAGTTCATCCATGTATTGCATGGAAGGTGGCTTGATTTTTGGATTTGGTTCAATTTTACTCTTATCCCTTTTGTATGTGTTACTGATGTTGCTAACTTATGGTGGTACCTTTTTGGAACTCCTCTATTTATTATTCTTTCACTTGGAAATCTGATACTAACCTCTAATGACATTTTTATTCTGTTGTTTGGCATCCATACTTCCTTCCCAACTCTTAAAACCACATAAATAAGACTTGAGTTTCTCTCAGGCTCTTAATTCTGAAAAAAAAACCGATCCAATGTTAAAGGGATTATAGTTTTCCAGAAACCGCAACCTTCCATCCAAAGAATATCATCTTACCCCTCTCCACAACATTATACCTATGGCTTTATACTTTCAACAAAGTTTTGGAGAGAGCATTCAGACTGGAATATGTTTTATATAGATGGTGTTTGGTGCAAGATAAGGAAGATGAAATTCTTCAAAGGAACTTTTGCCTTACTCACAAAAGCTTCAGAATTACAATTGGCAAAACTGAAACATTAAGAACTGATGAGATCTTTCACTAAGGGGCTGTCTAGTAGTTGTGTAGCTGCACAGTTGTAGTAAAATGTATGCCACAAAACAGAAGACTAGTTCAGAACCAATATCTTCTTAGGTTTTGAGGGGAAGAGACAAGTATTGTGAAAGGAAAGAACAATTTTCCATCCTTTGTGAGCTGCCTACAACTTTCCTGCTGAACCTCAATTGCACCTTCCCTCTTTCAAAGAAGTTTTTGATGCTAGCTCAATCCTCTACAAAAGAAAATACCATACTTTTCCTGCTAAAACTTGATGTTTCTTCGTCAGGTGAAGTACTTCGGTTGCTGGCTTTTGCACATCTTTAACTGTGCGCTCCATGCTAAACTAAAATTTTTAGACAGTAGAGTGCCCCTGATGCCATAATGAAAAAAGTGCTTCAGTTATCCAAGATGGTGGAACAAAATTTTGCAAAAAAATGAGGAGCTTATCTTTTATAGAATGGGTCTCACTCACATCTCATAGATAATGAATTGGATTTTTAAGTAGAATCAGAGGAATTTAGATTAGTTTGATTATGCATCAAAGAAGTAGCAGTTTAGGGAAATTTACCTTTAACGCCTGACCTATAGTTGATTTATGGATCAGTACCTGGTTTCCCAATCTTTTGTAGTACCATATACTTTTTTTATCTAATACACAAGTAACCACTCAGAGCATATTAAGTGACATGTTTAACCTTTTACTTTATTGAAATCATTGAAAACATTTAGCATCTTCTAGTTTTCCAAGTACAATAAGGGTAAAGCTGTCATTTCAAGTATATAGTGATTACCTGTTATCATCATCATTATTTTTGTTGTCCTTGTCATTACAAAGTTATTAATTTAGTTAAGGCAAAGGTATAAACTAGAGCAATTACAGTTTAACTTCTTAGCAATCAAAATAAAAATGCAAGGATGTGTACAGCAAGGATATACAATAGACTGCAACCTTAATCTACATTTGCATCCTGTGTGTAGGTATATACTGTGTACCAATCTTAGATTGATGGCCATCTATTCCATATTCCATATACTTGTACTATTTTTCATACTTACTGTCTCCATTGGATACATATACCATGGGTTCAATCCAGTCTGCTCATTAAAACTTTGAATTCTGATCCCTTTCTTTTATTTGGGTCATTGATAAATAACTAACCAGTAGTGTAAGACTAGTTCAAGCTTCAGTCAAATTAATGGTAAACACTTCAAAACTGATAGACTTCGATATGAAAGGTTCAGTAATCCCGGCTATCTGTAAATTCTTCAGTCGTTAGGTGGTTAAACATTGGCCATCCCTAAATTTCAGTGACACCCATTTGAATGAGCAAATGATCTTACTCAATGTTTTAAATATCGTATCAGACCTCGCATCGCATGGGGTACTGATACACATGTATCGTACCATATCTTATAATACATGTTATTTTTAAATTAATTTTTTTAAATATTAAAAAATTTCTGAACATGTACCATATCAAGAGACAACAGATTCAACATAAAAAAAACTAAATCACTTGCATACATCTCTCTTGAGCCTCACTTTCAAACTTAGGATAAATGAATGAATGTTGAACTTGAATATATATTGGATTTTTAGAGAGAAAGGAGTTGTTCTTGAAGAGAAGAAATGATAGACATGTAAGAACATCCAAAAAAGTTGATTTTGAAGGGTCAAAATATACCTAAAATATGTTTTTCTTACAAAAATTGAAATTTAAATATTGTACCATATCATACGATACAAGGTATATCATTCAATACAGTGTCTGTGTCGCGGCGTATCATACGATACGCTGTGATACAGTTGCGATAAATGTAATTTTTGGTACAGGTACCTGAATCACATCGGTTCAGGTACCAATATGCCTATATTGCGTATCGTATCATATGATACAATTTTTATAACATTGATCTTTCTCATTATAAAGTTGGCATTGGCTATCCGGGAGTTTGAGCCTTTCTGCTGGCCTCTGAGACAGTCATTCCTGGATGCTTCTTGGTTTTATAATGCTTATTAATTGACAACTTGAAAGTCTTGGGACTGGGTATGTGTTGGAGGCAACTTTTAAACATAGTAAAATATAATATATACCTACAGCTTGCACACTCTTGCACGTGGGCTCTTTTTGGTCAGGTGTATTTTTTCTGGTTGTCTTTTCTAGCTTCTGATTTGAGCATTATTTCTGTCCTTGTTCAAATTATAAGAGGGCTTGTAGTCTGTAAAATGGTTCTCCCTTTCTTTCTTGAGTTTCTAACTGTAATTTTTTTACCTCCAGATCTGCAGGGAAGTCAAATGTTGCTGTTTCGTTCTCTTGTGAATTTGCATCTTCCGGTAGCACCTCTCACCATTTTTTTTATAATGCCTCTGAAGAAATAACAGTTGTCCCCAATCCTCCTTTGTCACTTGGTATTCCTGCAACTTGGGTTCTTCCTCCTTTTTATACTACAAAAAGCATTCTGCCTGTTTCTTCTGGAGATCTTTCCCACCATGGGCAAGGAAGGAAGATTACCTACCTTGTGATGCGAGTTTGTCAGAAGGGGGTTCAGGAACCGTTCAACATTGTTGGGACTAGATTGCAGACATTTAACAGTACAGCTATTGGCTGTATTCAAGCCTTTGATCGAACAACAGGACGAACTGAAATTGCTTCATGTGTGAAGGTGGCTGAGGTACACTCTTCTAGAAATATTTGGATTCTATGCCCTTAAAGTGTTCTAGTAAAAGGTCCATTTGGGGCATCCAAGTTGCGTCTTTGTTGTGGTGTTGTTACTTGTGCATCTTATTGTTATGATATTTTTGGTGGCTTTACAAATTTTAGTAGCATTACACCTTAAACCTTTTCTTTACGTGGGGTGAGGCAGACCCCTAAGAGATGCACGCCATATATTGTGCTCCAGACTTACTGTCAGAGAGCTGCCCCCTCTACCCAATGAGCTATGCTGCTACGGGGTGATAGCGTAATTGTTATTATGGTCTACTCATTTTATTGGATTCCTATGATATGAATGCATTAGTCTAAATTATTACTTGAATAAGGACTACACCCTCTCATATACTTTCTTCACTCTTCATATGTTATACCAGGTAATGGCTACTGTCTAGCCTAGTCTGTGTTAACCATCATCAGTCTGATGTGTTTGGAAAAATCTAAAATTCTGTGCAATTTCACTTGGGAGATGTGGCAAAACTTCACAGCAATATACAGTTATACACAAAGTAGCTTCAAGCTTGCTTTTTATGGTGATCTATGGTTGCAAATTCACAGGTCTCCATGTCTCTGAAATATTTAGAATAAGCAGAAAAGAAATGCCTGCATTATTGGGTCAGTAATTAGCTAATTAACGCAAATCAGAATCACTACGTGAAAGAGCTGATTTTAATGAAGGGTATTTCTATCTGATGGAGTTAGATGTCAAGCCGAATTTTATTTCTAAGGATAATTTTCTTTCTTTTTTAGGGATACCTGTATATGTACATATATATATATATATATGTGTGTGTGTGTGTGTGTGTGTGTGTGTGTGTGTGTGTGTGTCTAGAAATAAATAAATAAATTTATATAAAGTAGCTCCCATGTTGTAACCTTTGCTTGATCTAGTGGAGTTTTCTCTTCGAAAACCATGGATATAGGAGAACAATGAAGTCCCTTCTCTCAACCATGTAAGTGTATCTTGTTGATGTGATTGTCTCTACATTTGGCTGTTCCTTTCTTTCTTTTCTGATTCCCAAGACTGGACGTATAGTATTAGGCTTACCTGGCAAGTGTTGTTATGTTCACTTTTTTGTTTGTATCTGTTGGCTATATCTGTTCCAGTGTGTGCAATGCATGTGGATTGTTTTACAAAGTAGCTTGATGTTTCGTTGATGGCATTTTTAGTGTCACAGAAAGCTTGTGGTACATTGAATGGAAGCACCTATTGCTAATGTTGTCCGTGAAGATGCTGTTTTCTTATTATCTTTTTATTGCTTTTGAAGTTTTGTATCTATGTTACGCAATGTTGAGTTCAGTGTTTTATTTAACTACAGCATTGTGCAAGTCATTGTTGAGCTTTATTTTTCCAAAGGATGTTATGAGATGCACAACTAATTCTCGTGACAGGTGGCTCAAGTGAGAATAGATGTGGAGAAGTCCCCATCTCGTGTTATATATCTGGATGTTGGTGCCTCAAAGAGTCTTGTTGTGAGTTACCACGATTCTCTAGGTGCGGCACTTCTGTTACATAGTTGTGGTTTTGGTTATCCATTTCCAAATAAACCTTCTCCAATTCTCTGACCATGATATCTTCTTTTGAAATGTTTGATTTTTCCTTTCTTTGCTATGCTCATTTTACAGGATATTCATTTCTTGAAGCTGCTGGCGTCGTCTCATTGTCTGTCAGTACCAACCATCCTGACATCATTTCCATAATAGCACCAGATACCGAAAATGACGTGCCATTGTTAAATGGAACTGTGCAGATCAAGGTTAATCAGAGCTCATGGCTTTGTAGCTTTTGCTTCTTCATAATATGTCTAATGTTCATTATGGGCTTATATGTCTGCTTCTGGAAATATCCTATTGGCTTATGGTGTTCCAGTTTTTTGCATGTTGCTGTGGTACTTTTAACTACTTGATTGTTTTCTAAGTTTATCACTCATCATTGTCAAGGGTATTCATCCTGGTAAAGCACTTCTGCGGTTATCAATGACCAGTAATTGGCCAAAGGAGGACTACATCCTGGTATCTAATTGATTGTCTTCTTGATGGGCTTTTATTTTATAGTTCTGCACCAGAAATTCTTAAATTGTGTTTGTGGATCACTTGTATGCTATTTTTTCTTCAAAACATAGGACTTAGATGCTATTATTATATGATCCAGGTGTTAGTCCGTTCCAATTTGAGGCCTCATAAACCAATTTTTCATGTTGGAGATAGAATAAACTTTAGTGTCAGTGGGGAAGGTAAATTTGTTTCTATGGATATTCTTATTGTTAAAGCCTTGCATGTACTCTTTAAACCTATGATTTTGGACAGGTATGCTTGGTACGAAAGCAGGTTGGTGGTCTAGTGCCAATAGTAGCATCGTCTCTGTAGAAAAGGATTCTGGAAAGGCCATTGCACTTGGTGAAGGTACAACACAAGGTACTCGCATGATTAGTATGTTTAAATGTGCTGTGTTTATATTATCATTAGACTCTGTCAATTAATTGTTCAAGAATATGATTTGGTATTTTCTTCTGTATCTTTTGACTCTTTTGGGCAGTTTTCTTCAAAAGTACCAGTCTTGACCAGCAGACAACTGTTACAGTGCTGAGAGATTCAGTAATACTTCATGCTCCATCAGAGGCCTTGACAAATGTGCATTTCCCTTCAGATGGCTATAAGTTTCTGATACAACTCAGGTTTCCGCGTACTTTAATCTAATTAACTACTAATCTTTTTCTTGCAGTACAATAAGAAATAGCATTGCTTGTGTTATCTGCATGTTGAAAGTTCTCCAGAGTGTCCCAAGGATTAGAAGCTTCGTCTACTGAGACTGAACCTTGTTAAGTTTTTTAGATATATGCCATGGTTTGACTTGCTACCTCTTCTGAAAAAATATCTAGTTGTTTGCCATGTGCATGGATAGTATGTTCGTGCTCTAGTCATGTATTGAATGTGATTTTAAAATGGCATTTTGGTTGACATTGAATCATCCATATGTTCATGAATTGGAGCCTTTGATTTATAACTGTCATCCTTCTTAAGACACTTGGAATTCATTATGACATTTGGTGGGTGGAATCATCCAAGCAAGATCCTGTACCGCTGAGCTACATCATTGTTAGAAACCCTCACGTATGTATAAAAGTACAAGATTTCTCAAGTTCGATACACTTTCTAGAAGACCATTACTTTCCTTGAGTTGCATTGTTAGAAATCGTCACGTATGTATAAAAGTACAAGATTTCTCAAGTTCAATACACTTTCTGGAAGACCATTACTCTCCTTGAGTTGATATACCATCTTTAACAAAATTTGGCTCATGGTTAAAACCCTTAAAAGTGTTGAGTATTGTTGTTTTGTAGGAGGCCATCATGGCAACCTATTAGTTTGTAGACGCATTAGTGATAGTTTTGCTACTTAATCAGATTGACAGATGATAACATTTGCTAAACCTGGACCATGATCACCACAGATGCTGTAACGATGAAATAACTTTGTAGTTATGATGTGTTACTTTCAAAACAGAAACAATGTACACCACAAGTGAATGTATTGTGATGATTGTCTGCTTAGCATACTGGAATAATGAGAGTCATTGACCAGGTTCTAATAGAAAAACTGTATCTGCCTTTGCTCTACGGTGGCTGCATGGAAAGGTTCCATTTGAATTTGGTGGAACGTTTAAGCTTCTTAGGGTAAGATCTCTTAGTTTTTGCTTTTTTTGTTTTTTTTGCTAGTCACTACCATGCAAATATGATTGAAGAATTTTCAGAAGCTGTAGACCTGCCTTGTGATTGTGGTGTTGACCCACCATTTATCGGGTATGAAATCATTGGTTTCTTTCCTGGGGCTGTTTGTCATGTACTCTTTTCATCTTTTCCATGTGTCTTATTGCTAGGTTTTCTTTTGCTTTACAGGCATGTCAAAGCATGGAAGGATGTAAATGCTGGGAAGTACTATTGCATCTTTTTTCCTCATTCACCAGAACAATTGTCACATGCCTTACCTGTCCTTGGGGTTAAGAAGGTGAAAAATGATGATAGTGGGTCTATGTTTATCTCCGTGTCTGCTAAATTGCGAGGTGCTGATCATGTTGCTGGTTCAGTACATGTGCCCTTTTGTGGTGGATATTCTATCCTTGGGGTTCAGAAGGTATGGTTGATTTTCATCTTTACTTAGGTTTTCATAGTGGCTTCTTTGTAATACTTGATGCAAAAAAGACAATGCACTGACGTATGTGACTAAGATGGGATATCAACTTAGGTAGGAAAATACACCAACTTGTTAAAGGCTAAGTATTTTTAATTGTTGAGACCCGTACTTTTATATGGAGGACTTGTGTTTTTTTCTCCGTTTCCTGCTGTTCCTTGAAATGCTATATGCATCTGAATAATACTAACTTGACAAAATATTCTTTCCTTTTACAGTTGAATCTTTCACCCAATTCAACCAAGAATAGAATAACCGTTTTGGGGAATACAGGTGGATGTCTTGTAGCTTATCTTGGTATTTCTGTATATTTTATGTTAATAATGAATGAGGGTGTTGTTTGTTCCTTATGTCAGGTGTTCAAGTTAGTTGGTATGCCCATGATCGTTTGGAAGTTAACCGCCTTGTCATTGAAGATTCTGTAATAGGTGGAAAGGTTGAGTACGAGGTAAAAGTGGATGCAGTCATTGCCTTTTCCATGACAATCTGCAGTTCTTAACCATTGATCATTTATTTTTCCAAGATTCTTGCCATTTATCAGGAATGTTTTTTTAAGGCCCCCATGTATTGCCTTATATCTTCTCGATCTGATTTTTCTTCAGGTAAAAGCCTTACAGGATACAAGTTTCAGAGACAAATTGATCTTCATGCTCCCTGGGATTGGTATGCTTCTGATCTTTGGTACATGCCTTTATTGTAAAACATGCGAGACTTTGAGAGTTTCAGAATATATTGAAATGCTGAAACCCTTGAGAGTAGACATGTCTGGTTCCGGTTTGTTCGAAACCTTGAACGAGAACTAAACCGGCAGAGAGCCGGTTACAGTTCTAAGAATTATTAGTTTCGGAGTGGTTTCATTTTGAATCCGGAACTGTCTGAAACCAATAAATAAAATTTTAAGTTTTAAATTTAAAGAATATAATATTAATTTATATATAAAACAATAACTGACGGTGAACCTGTTAGCCTAATAAAGGCTGAAGCTGACAGAACTCTATGAGGCTGCCCCCTCCCCTTCTCAAAGCCCTTATCATGAGAAGGGGGGAGGAGGGGCCTGTCAGCTATCATAAGGCTGCCCCCTTTATCGGGGATGTCTTCCGGTTTTGGGTTTGATTCAAACAGTTTCAGTTTCAACTGGTTCTAGAACTGGTCCGGTTTTGGTTTGAAGGGGCAGGCCGGTTCCAAACCAGCCATGTCGGCTTGAGAGGTGTTTGCATCGCCGGCACGTGCAGATCAGACCCAAAAAGTCGGTGGGCTGTTGCGGATGCATGTTTGCATGTTCTGTGCGGGCCATATATCCAAACACGTCCTTAAGGTCTGTTTTACATGTTAGGTATATATACTCGTAACAGTGACATATTCCTGTTTCATCCACTTCCCCTAGTGTGCTTTGTTCCTAAAATTGATGATAGGAAGAGCTGGTTATGTTTGAAGTTTTGTTGGTGCCTTTAGTGCCTTTAGAGGTGGCATGAGTTTAACTAGCAGAGAATTATTCAATAGTGATACCGTTAGTTACCTGAGTGTCGCAAGACATGCGGATGCAACAGAAGGTTGAGCTCGATACCATAATACCGTTGGTTATTCGATGACGCTTAGTGTGGGAGAAAGTCTGGTTTTGGTTTGCACTTAAATATCATGAGTTTGAAACTACTGTTTTCTTTTCGTATGTTCTTTTTTCTTTTCATTTTCACCGACAACTTATGCATTCCGAAAGCTAATTTTCCTTCGCAGGTCTCTCACCAAAATTCTCTTGATCTTTTGATCTACATATGCAGGACAAGCGTCTGAGGTGGATATATCATACGAGGCAGGGGAATCCATCAAAGGCTCATCTGCAGAAAAACCAACGAATCTGCTCTTGACTTTTGTGTTTTGTTTCTGCGTACTTGTTGCTACAGTAGTCATTTTCCTAAGGTGCTTCATCAAACCAGAGAGATTACTAGCTCAGCCTCATCTTATTTCAGCAACTCCTTCAGACCCGAGGACTCCTTTGCGCATGCAGGACATGCCAAAAACTGATGCCTTTACTCCGAGTCGGTCCAGCCCTCGCACCCCTCAGCCGTACACCGAGTACCTGAGGAGGACGATTGATGAAACACCCTATGCAAGACGCCATGGTAGGGTGGTTGATCCTTCATACAGTTACTGATTTCATTTTTGTGCGTTTTCACTCTGCTGCCTTCACCTCAAATGAATGTTTTGTAATGGAAAATATCATGGATCAAACTTTGTAGCTGTGAGGTTGCCTACTGATGTGCGTCTATACGTGCTTGTCTATGTGTTCACGTGTGTAAGAGAGAGAGGGAGACGAGCGTTGGAAAATTTGTTTCACGGTATGACTCAAAAATAAACTCGTCCCATATGTTGTACAAGCTCTTTTCAGTTAACGTCCTTGTTTAGAAACTACGTTGCTTTTTATTCTTTCAGGAAGATACCTTTATTGCGGATGATGTTAAAGATTCTGTCCCTCACAAGAGAACGTTAAATATTGTGACCTGTCTCATGCTCACATGGGTTTGTATTATGGTTTCATGTGTGATTTTTGAACAGTATTCGTGTGTTGGGATAATAACACAGGATAAAAGGAGGTGCTCAGGTTTTCGTGTGAAGCCCTAACTCCAATTCTTACGGACCACCACTTTCCTAGTGTCGAAGTTTTGAATCAAATTGACCGCTAGAACTACTGAGTTTCACATGTGATTTACAACGGAACTTAGAACTATGAATAGTAAAAATCAAGGTCCCTAAGTATCCCTTCATTATTTGCCTAGATTGCATTGCACCAACCCAAATTTTTAGAAAAACCTACAAGCCGTCTGCCGTCCTCATCGGGATGGATTCCTCCACAGCCCATCAGACCGGGATTACTGCAAACCGATATCACATTTAATTTTAACCCATCCCTTGCTTGGTGGTAACCATTTTATTTCCTTGTTAAGGGAATGAATGTCACGAGCTTCATATGTAATTGTAAAAGAGGAATATCTTCAATCTTCCATTTCTCTTACGGAATACATTCAAATTTCTCCACCTCCAAATATACCAACATGTAATGCCAAAAATAATTCTATATTCTAACTGATGCTCATATTTTGTAGCACTCCGCAGCCCTGCAGCAACCCAATCATGTAAATGTAAATGTAGATTAGAGAAGAGACATGACGACGAATTGGTGGGAGACTAAGAGGGAGGCCCTTGTTATATTTTACAAGAAGAACTTGACACTAGACATGGCCGGTTCAGAACTGACCTGATGGTTCAAATTGGAACAGCACTGGCTGTCAAACCAGTGGTAACCAGAATCGGTCAAAGAGACCTTAGAACCATAACTGGAACTGAGGACCTCTCAAATTCGGTTACGGTTCATAGTATTTGAAAACCGGTCTAAAACGAGAACCTATAGTTTCAAACCACCGCTAAATACTGTTTAAATATTTTTTTAACTTATTTTCACAGAAAAACCTATAGCTTAACAGCAAGATGTTCCTTGCTATAGTGGTAGATGGGGAGTTTGACTCCCAAAGGGTGCATTGCTGTTTCTTTTGAAAAGAAAAGTTTTTAAACTGCCAGAACCGGAACCGGACATGTCTACAGTTTATGAATACAGCTTCATTCTCAACTCACATATTTATATCCTAATCCCCTTTCCCTTTCCCACCGGACATGTCTACTTAATAGGATGGAATTTCTTCACGCCATCAATATGATCCATATGAAACGTCATTGATCTCTCTGTCCACAGATTCTATTTCGAACCTTCATTATCATCATCGCGTACGTTGGTATCCACTCTAAAACTGATCTTTCAAGTGTTATACGCCAAGCCAATACTTAACCATGAAGCTTGCCATCCCTCAAATTTGCTCTTGCCCTTCTCAAGAATGAACTGATAGTCCACTTTTAATATCGCCCAGGCATGAAGCTAACTTGAGAAGGTGAAACTAATTTGAGGAGGATGGGTTTCAACTGATCAGCAATCAATTTGTGTGCATATACGACATTACATAACGCTATCAGATCAAATTGGGCTAAGACTTCAGGTTGCTAACTTAGGAATGAAGAACTAACAATGTTGGGTCAATCTCCTTGATCAACTTGCGCTAAGCATATAATTACTTGATATAAGTGCCGACATCCTTACTGATAATATCCCAATTGCGCTGGTAAAAATTTGCTGGAAACCCGTCATCTCCCGGTGCTTGGAGGCCACACATTTTGGAATAGCGGATCTTTGATTTCATCTGATATGGGAGTCATTAGCTTACATAGCACCCAACTGGTTCGACTAGGCGAAAATGTATAGACGTGTCATTAATCACGCATGATCATTCATCCACAATAAAACGATTCAAATAGAGGCTGTCCTATCTCCCGAAATATCTTCATCCTCTAACCATGCACCTGCTTGGTCATGTAGTCAGACAATCTTACTTCTCTTGCAACGGATCAATGTCTTCATATGATATTTTTAAAATTAGTATTACGACCTTCCTCCCGTAGCCACTGCATTAGGGGTTTCAGCAGCCATAATGTTTCTTCTTGCGCAAGGATATCATCCAGTTCCTTCTGCAGTTGCCTTTCAGGACGTAGAAGGCCCTGGGGGGTTCCATTTTGTAATAAAATACGACATTGGAGCCCATTCACTATATTCTAACACAACCAACTTCTGTTGAACTCACCCATCGCGCCACTATCTTGAGAGTTCTTAAATTCTGCATGAAGCAGCCTGGCGGCTTCAAATGGAATGGGTCACCTTGCAGTGCCAATTAATAATCAGCATCACTAGAAAGCGTCACTACGAAGAAATCGTTGCACAAAGGCATAATTTGTCAATACGCCATGCTTAGCCCATAGCAATTGCAGACGTGTTTCAAGCGCCTTGTATCCAACGTAGCCCAAGTAGCTTAATGATAAGAGACCTCTTGAAAGGTTTTACATATCCTCCGGTGTCCAGCCTTGGAGAGAATGAATTCCAGAATGCTAGAATGTCCTCTTTGATGTTCAACAATCCAGAAAGACTCCACCGGGCATCTCGTTCTCAAGTTCTTAATCAAATGTGTTGGCCTTGTAGCATCTGGCTAATGTCCATATTCCTGCAGCGTTAACAAGAGAGTGCGCTGTGTTTGTCCCTAGAGGATGATGCTCCTCATCCTGTGAGGATACTCTTCATCTTTTTGGCATTCTGAACCATCAAGTCAAGATCTTCCGGAAAAACACAATGATCAGGATGCCGTGGAGGGAACTCATTTGCCATGATCTCTCTGGTATCATCCAAATGGTCGTAGGTGAACCTATTGTATAAAGGTAGCTTGACTTATAGATCCCACTTCATTAAGAGAAATAACTTGCAACTGGAAAGAGCAGTCGGTCGAGTTATTTCAATTTTCAACCATAAATATTAGATTACTCATTCATTGATAGTGGTGGATAATCATGCTTCTACAAGTTACCAGTACCTCATAGCATGACCAGATACGCTGCTACGAGTTACCAGCACCTCATAAGATACGCAGCTATGAGTTACCAGTACCTCATAGCATGAATGAATACACTCTGGGTATCAATCATCTTTGAGAACTAGAAGGTATTGTAGAAGAGTTGTGCTCACCAGAGTGCTTTTATTCTCTGTCATCATCCCCCAGGATTAAGCAATCTTCGATTTGCTTCCTACCAGAAGAAACAGATAATTTAAAATGATGGACATGTATACAATTGCCATATAATGATAATGACAGAGCACAGACATGACCACCTCAGCCAGCTCTGCTTGGAAATATCATTGTGCTTCGCTCTCCTGATCATTGCATCAGGTAGAAGAGAATAGAAGTAGTCCATTGATGATTCCTCTTTTGGGAGAATCTGCAACAGACAACTGGGACAGCAAATAGATCGGAAGAAAGCACCCTTTGTAAGATCGGTTCCATGGTTGCTCTTTATATCCTCCAAGTCTGTTTCACTAACCGGGCTGCCACAGATTGGACACAGGAAATCTGATGATATAGAGCCACTAGACTTGAACTTCTCCAAAGCATGCCGTCTTCTAAATGACAACCGGTCATAGTCTTTGTCTGGTAATTTATTAAAGCAGAAAGGACGCAATTTTTCTGCTGTTCGTAGAATTGCTCGCTCCCATGAAGGATTTTCTTCCTATGACATCAATGTTATCAGAATTGCAGACCTTGACAATCATAAATTAAAACAAAGAACATGTACCTGTAACTTTGTGACAAATGATGCAACAAGGCTGTTAATGTTAGAAGGAGGATGCTGGGTCAACTGTAAGGTCTTTAAACTGCCTTGTCAAAGTAGAAGTTGTATCAGATGGAATTCAGAAAAGTTGACACCGAAGTACAAACGGTTATAGACTTATAGTTCACCTATCCAGATGACAAATCATGGTTATCTCATGCAAAACACAGTCACGAAGGGGAAGGACTATGGGGACTCCCCATCTTGCATCAACATATTGCAGATCTGCAGGTAAAGAGTACCCTTGTCCCTGGAAAGAAGAGAAAGAAAGAGGAAATAAGAACAATGTTCTTCAGGTGAAGTGCTTCAGCTTACTAGTTTCCATTTCAAGACTGTAGAACTATTTCAGCGCCTGAATGTGATGGAAATCTACATTTATCGAACGCATTGGCACAGTAGCTATGCTAGCAGAGGCTACCTACCTTTTTAACCAGTGTTGTACTAATGTAAGCTATGGGGACTTATCGTACCCAAATCATAAGTGTAATGTATGGTACTGTACATGTATTGCAGTAACTTCTCTTCAGTTCTCTTAAATAAAATGTTAGAATAGTATAGATATGTATTACATCGAGACTACAATGCGCATTGTGTATACTCACAACACTGCTTTTGATGTATCATGAGTATGTCCTGACCCATTAGGATTGGCCCATTCAGAAACCACTTTAATGATCTGACAAAACCTGTTTTCTATTGAATAAATAAATCTAAAAATTCTTATTCTTATTTAACAAGATATGGAAATAGCTAGCGATTTAGAAGGGGTCTGAAGATGGATCAAAGATAAGAGGTTCAGGGCATGCACATTTTACATACTCTCCTTGAACATCACATTGATCTGCAGCATGATTTATGGTTAGTTTACTAAATTATTTCAGAATGCCAGCAATACTTACTGGATAAATGGAAACAAACTAATGTTGTTTACAAAATGGATTCATTACCAGGAAAAATTCAAAGAACACTCCTAGAGGTATGATTTACAAGCTCAAGGGGGAGAAGATGACACTAGCTGATCATACCTTCACAGTGGCTGAAATAACATGGCATGCAAGCCTTGATGCGCAGAGTCCTAGGACCAATTTGTTGTATCCGTTTTCCCTAGCAATCTGCAGATTAAATATTTAAAAAATATGCACCAGTTATAGCAATTGATTCCTACCATTTCTGCATCAAAAGTCAAAAACCTTCAGTAACTAAATTCACAAGAAGACCTTTTGTAAAGATAGCATCCGGAGATATTGCTGGAAATCTTCTTTCCCGGTGGCATCACCAACAGATTGAAGTAATTCTGACAATCTTTTCTTTCCCTCTGTTTCATCGCAGTGAGCAAAGCAAACAGAACTAATAGATGCAGCATGAAAAGTTTTTACTGGAGGAGCTAAGCTAGATACAATTTTTCTCAGTTCTTCAATAGCTTTGTTGCCCTCATATAAGGAGTAGACCCCATCTTCATCGATGAAAGCAACACCTACACGAAATACAGGCAAGGATCTGTCTCTGCTAGCTTCTAAATTCTTGTATGCCTTAGACTGCATCTCATGTACAAATTCTAAAACCAACCTACACAAAGAATACCATTAAAATGATCAAACAGTGACATACCTAAACCATCAGAGACATAGGAGATACCATTCCAATATATCAAGTGTTCTTCACCAAAAACATATAATGTCATCATGAAGCTTGGCATAATCATAATTAAAACAAAAACTACAAGGGCAACTCGTAAGCATGAAAAAATGCAGATTACCTATGCTACATGGACTCCCTAATATGGTTCCCACAGGGCCACACATGTCGATTTGCTGAAACCCCAACACAGGTACTTCTCAATGTATGATTAAACACCAATCATCTTAAATAGTTTGAATAGTAATGCTAATCTAGCATTAGCTTAACGTATATTTTGTAATGATATAATTTAGAAGTACTTGCTTGTGAAGTTTTGTTCCTTTCTCCAATTGAAATATTAAAAGTTCAGTTACGCTTTACATATACTATATGTACATATGACGTACCTCCTACCCATGTTTTCCGAACTTCACATACCATAACCTCCGCAACATCAAAAGAAAAAAGAGAAAAGATCAAAATCCATCATGTTAGTGTTGGAGGCTAGTATCAGACGAAGATGAAAAGGATCCGAGGGATTAAAATGGGGGATTTGGAGGTGGAAGTACCGGGAGGCAGGGCCACCGGAAAAGGCAACGAGGACGAAGTCAGAAGGAGAGATCATAGAGTGGGAGGTGACGGCGAGCTTGAACTTCGAGAAGAGGGAGGCGCGGAGGCAGGGACCGCACACTTCTTCCGTCTGATTCGCCTTCGTCGAGGCCGGTCGCTGCTTGCACTTGCAACAAACACCAAGAGGAAGGGAAGAGGAAGGAGGAGGAGCACAGCCATCATCAGCCACAGGGTCCGCACTGCCGCAGGAACCGTCGCCTTTGCATTCGCCTGACGGACCCCGGCATGCCATCTCTCCGTGCGTGGTGCGTGTGTGTTTGTGCGCGTGCGCGTCTGCAGCAAAAAACGGGATTCCTCAAGCCTAGGAAGGATTTATACCCGTCTCGGCTCTCGCTAGTGATCGTCGGCTGGCGCCCTAGAGCGAGCGCCGAGCGCGCGCGCGCGCGCACACACACAGACTTTTGAGGGCGTCAACGGGTCGGATTTAAATAAACTCATAAAGGTTTCAGATGAAGATTCTTAAACATGTTCGATTTGGATTTGGAACTCAATCAGGCTCAAAACCAGTCAAACTGAACATCCAACCATAACCAAACCTAAGGAATCCTCATTCGGGTACGGTTCCTCCTTTGATGAAACCAGAACTGGAACTGACGATTCAAACTGTGTGACTACTAGTTGGGTCCTTTTTCATAATTTTATTTTTAAATTTTTTTCAATTTTTTATCACTTTTATTCTATATTTTTAAATTGGAGTCAACGGTTATGAATTATAACCATAACCCACTCGAATCCAATCAATAATATTTTCTTGTATAATGATGTTAAGAGTTGGAGTTCTACGAGCATTGATGAAGATCTTACTGTTTCCTAAGAGATCGGCTTTCTGGGAGGAAACTGCTTTTTTGCTTATAAACATTGAAAATTTTGGATATTCATGAGATGATGTTTTCCTATAATGTATCAACAAATTTGATTTCCCACTTGAGATTGCCCTTCCCTTTAGATTCCTACACAAAATAGGCATTATCTTGTGTATGTCCTGAAACAACAGTGTTTTGCTTCAGAATGTTGAGAAACGTTATTTACAAACGAGAATCTCAAATGTTGATTCCTTATATATATATATATATATATATATATATATATATATATATATATATATGAAAAAAGCAGCATTAACGTGCAACTCTCTTCAAGGCGTACTACATCACGGTTCTTTAAGCTTTTTATTGCTATCTAATCCTAACTCTCGAATGCAAAAGACTCGATGATCGCTTGGAGGACAACAACAACAATAACTAAGCCTTTTCCCATACTAGAATTCTTTGTTTCTCACAAAGCTAGATCATTCTTTATTGTTTCTTTCATGATGATTGCTTAGAGGACACAATGAAAAAAACCTTTACTCTCTTTATACAAAGCAAGTCCTTCACAATATCAGCATATAAGATGGCTACCTTACTACACTTCTTTTTGCATACAACAACTACAACTAAGCATTTTCCCATACTAGAGGGGGTCAGCTACATGGATTCTTTGTTTTCGTGGAGCCCTATCATGTGCCATGTTAGCAGTTAACTCACAACAAGCTAGATTCACAATAAGCTATATTACACTTCTTTTTGCATGCTTAAACCAAAATACAATATAAAGTTTTGAATAAGCATATTTATATTTGTGTAAAATCTACCCAACAAGAGAAGGATATTTTCTACTCAGGTTCAGATTATTTCCATGCTAGCGAAGGATGCTAATTTATACTGAATGTTGGCAGTCATGAGGCATGGCTCATCAGCCACATACTTAGCCTTGAATGCTTTGTTTGAAATTGTCAAAAATTGTTTCTTTTTAGTTTTTTAACTGACATAAAAAGAAAGTCATAATGTTTATAACTCACGGTTGTTCATGAAAAAATGCTTTATTTTGAAAATACCTTCACATGCAGCTTGTTACAGACACGAGCTGAGAACTCTAACCAATTCCCTTCATGTCCCAGTTTAGTTTTGGTGGCGACTGTCCTATTTTGGGTCAGTTTCATGGTGGTTTTTGGGTCTGATTTGAGATAGTTTAAGTTTCGTTTTGAGTTCCAGTTGGATTTTGATTTTGAAAGAAATTAATGCTTATGTTACAAAATCTAACTTGACAGTGGTTAATTTGTTACGAAATGATTGGGCCTTTGGTTGTAGACCCTGGTCCATTTCGAGGTTTCGAATCCGGGTTGCGCCCCGAATCAAAGGCCCAACCAGTGAGCCCAGTTCCGGTAGCCGCAGCCAAAGCAGGTGGCCTTGCCCATCGAATCGTCGCGAAATTCATCCCTCAATTTCAAGCCATTTTCAAATCCATTCTTTCATTTGTACTAATGCCAAAAATGTCTCAACTCTATCAACAATTATCAGTATAGAGTAAGATTATACATGAATTGAAAGCATGGGTTCGTTATTTTTTCCAAAAAAGAATCGATGAAAGTGGTGAATGATTTTTCTCAAACAAATCTACTTACCAACTAGACATGGGCCGTTTGAAACCTTGAATTGGAACCAAACCAGAATGAGAACTGGCCAAAACCGGAATAGGTCAACCAGGCCCAGAACCATAAGCGAACCGAGAAAACTCCAGGCTTGGTTATGGTTCTGTTTTCCATGAAATTAAAACCAGAATCGCCGGTTCCAGTTCCATTTTGTAAGTACTAATCAATCTTTTTTTGCAAGTGGAACTAGTACAATCTTGTTGAGCTTAGCTAAGGTTGGGGTTCAAGCTCAAAATGTGACTGAGTCGAGCTTGAACTCACTGGTACTCCAATTGAGAGCTACGAGCCCAATCAAGCTAATTTATAAGTTGGAGCTAAGATAGAGATCCGTAGGTGGTCTGTATAACAGAAGGTTCTATATGAGCCCAGTCAAGCTCACCCATAGCGTGGCATGTGGGCTAGGTTCTGGGTGGGTCTGCAGGCCCGTGTATGACACATACTCAGGATCACTTGACTCAATTCCACCCCAACCGAGATCGGACCAGTTCTTGTTTTGGTTCAGAACTGCTAGCTTCAGTTTCGGTTCCAGTTTAAGTTCTAAACCATCCAAACTAAAAAAAACATTAAGACTTTTGAAGTGTGATGCACTGATTTCTTATAGTCCATTTTCACCTTGGGTTAACTACAGCGAAGACATGGCTGGTTCGAGGTAAATCAAAACATGCAGTTTCAAACCAGAACCGAACTGGGACTAGGCAGGCTCCTGTGTTGGTACAAAACTGCTAGATCCAGTTTTGATTCCAGTTTCAACCTTCAACCATTCAAAACTAGAAAAAATCATTGAGACTTTTGAAAATAAAAAAATTATAGAACCTACGGTTTGAAACCATCGGTTCCAGTTTTGATTCCATCAAAAGTAGAATCAAAACCAAAATTGCATGGTTCTTGATCGTGGGTCTAGTGTGATCCATTACGGTTCTAACTTTTCCTGGTACACTTCAGTTCCAATTAGAACTGTCAGACCGGTTCCAAACGTATTATGTCCAGTTGTAGGGAGACTCTGCAATGTCTATGTATGCGGTTTGATGGTCCAAAACTGAGCCGGGCCAGTTTCAAAACGGGCCATGTTTGTCGATGAGCGTGGTTTGATGCATTTTTCATTGACTCGGTTCTCACTGTCATAAGAGAGCGTGGACGTACTAGAAGTTGAAAAAGTATTTCGACAATAGCTAAAAGGAGAGAGAGGAATTTGGAAAAAGGGAAAATATGTGACATTCGCCGCAAATACTTTATGAACCTGCCACACAGCAACGTGTCAAACTTCGTCTACCGAATTTGTTTCGTTACTTTTCTTCTCTATTCAATGCATCATAATTAGCATGAGGCCCGAGGATCGATCGCCGTCGTTATCAAGCGATACAGTTCAATTTGAACCTTGGCGCTTACCTTTACAAAGAGGCAAAGATCGTAAACGCGTACAAGACCGTATGTGTGGTGGGTGGTATCTCTCCGTTTTGAAGCAAAACGCCAACGTCTCTCTGTTACTTCAACGAAACGTCACCTCCTCCTCACCTTGTCCCCTTCCTGTTCACTTCCCCTCCCACAGAATATCCGAATCTCTCCCTCTCTAAAACACCATACTTTTAGCTGAATCACCTTCGTTCACGTTCGCAGTAATGCCTCCGTTGGATTTCTACATTGCTTGCATTCTTGGTGGCTCTCTAAGCAGTGGCCTCACTCATGCTGGCGTCACCCCTCTGGACTTCCTCAAATGCAACATGCAGGTATTCCTTACATCTCTAAGATTTGCTGGCAAATCTATATGGATTTTATGATTGTGTTTGAGATGTAGAGATGTGGGATTATGCAGGCAAATCCATCAAAGCATATGAGTGTGGGACACATGTTGAGGAGAGTAGTGAGCAGATATGGGGCAGGTGCCCTTTTCAAGGGATGGGTGCCTACTTTCTTAGGGTATAGCGTGCAGGGCGCCGTCAAGTTTGGTTTGTATGAGTTTTTCAAGGTGGCTTGTGCAGACATGGCTCGCTTCGGAGAGGGGCACAAGACGCTTGTGTGCATGGTTGGCTCAGCTTGGTCTGAGTTTGTATCTGATATATTTTTGTGCCCGTTTGAAGCCGTAGGTCAGGGTTCAGACCCATCCGGATTTTGGGATTGATTTTCCACAAGCAACACTTGATATTATGAGAGGGCAAGGCTTCAAGGGGTAGGTAGGGAAGGTTTATTCACTGCTAAACAGCAATCTATGACTCATTTCTACAATGTGATTCATCTCTTCAACTCATTTACCTCAATTCGGTTTTTTGGTAGTTCATTCTTCCTTTTCTGTTTTCCAGTAATCGTTAGATTTTTTGTACCGAGAAACAGCGATGATTCTACGCTTAGTTATGTTCGCAGTACCGCTTAACCCATGGTATAGTGGAGGGAGCGGTGGACTGATATTTTGTTTTCCTCTTTCGCTCTTTGCTATGTGATTCCTTTTCTGTAAAGAATAATGTCTGGAAGGTGATATACTAATTCATTAAACATATTGATTGAATTTTTTCTTTCTTGTTTGCAGACTATACCATGGGCTTTTACCTTTATGGGGAAGACAGATACCATGTAAGCAATATATCTTAGTCCAACTGGTTCACATCGCTGTGGGTGTCCTCTGCAACAATTTGTTCTGTCATGCAAAATACAATTGACGTTGCATTATTTGTTTTCCTTCCCTTTGTTTTTCACTTTTATTCCTTTCAGAGAATAAGTTGCAGAACTTCAAAGAGTTCAAGGAAAGCAATAAAACATAGTCTTGCATTTCTTTGGAATTAAATGCTAATATAATAGGATCTTAGATGAAGCATAGTAGCGACTAAGAATTCACATAGACAACTTCACTTAGTGTGGGAAAAATCCTTCCCACTTAGTGCAGAAAAAGGCTCGGTTTTGGTTTTTCTAAGATGCAAACTTCACTTAGTGTTGAAAGAATTAAGCACAGTGTGAGGTGACCACTAATCAAGTCTATGACTGACACAAGGTCAAGAACAATGATGACTAAGAAGTTCATGCACACTTTTGGTTTTAGTTTGGTAAACACAGGTCAACGTGACGAGCAACCACCAATTACTGGAACCATAGCAGCAGCAACAACAACAACAAAACAACAACTAATCCTTTTCCCATACTATATGAGGTTTAGATTCTTTGTTTCCATTGAGCTCAATCATGTGCCATGCTAATAGTTAATTCAACATAAGCTAAATCATTCATTATTGTTTTGTTCCAATACTTTTGTAGTCTTCCAATTGGTTGATCTCAAAATGAAGCTTAGCTAGTGCTTTGCTTGTTCATTTTTTGAGCTTTGTTGGAATTGCTATTGATAAATGATCAATCGGCAAATGAAACCTTTAGATACTTGTTCTGCTTATTTATTTCATTCAGCATTTATCTTTTATTGCTTGGAATCCAGCTCTGTTATAACAAATGAAATTCATGATCAGACACTGTGGTGAAATTCACATGCTTTGTGAAGGCACTGGAGGGGATCTACAAGCACATTTTGTGCGCACCAAAGGAAGAGTGTTCTATAGGAGTACAGTTGGGTGTGAGCTTCGTGGCTGGCTATGTTTCAGGTGTCGCTTGTGCCTTGGTTTCACAACCTGCTGATAATTTGATCTCCTTGACAAACAACTGTGAGAGTGACAGCCTCTCTTGTGTGAGTGCAACCACCATAATTTTTTCTTCCATCCACTCTTCCTTTTCCCGCTTTGAGGAAAGAGAAATTAATAATTGCTAACATAATAGGAAGAATCAAAAGAACAAAAGGGTGTTGCCCTTCACTTGAAAGTGGAGTATCTTGTCAGATACAAGTAGAATACAACTGGAGTTGGGTGTGGATATGCGTGATAGGCCCTTGTTAATTTTTGGCTAAATTTTTAGTTTTCAGTGTTCTTTAAAAATTGATAAATCATTATTTTATTAGTGAATAATAGCACATGAAAATAAAAATTTTCTTTGCATTATGTTGAGTTCTGATTTTTTTGGGTATAGATATATCAGTGTTGTAAACATCATATCAATCTGCATGTCGCCTACATACGCACATACATACATTCTTATGAACACACACGTATATATACAATACCCTATTTCTTCATTTTGAAGAAAAATAATTTTTAAAAAATAGCCAAAATTTTATAAAAATAGATAATTATGCTGGACGTATCATAATAAAGTAAAATGCACATCGATAATTTTGCAAAACAATAGATGTACCTGCGTCGTATACATCCAGGAGTGTGTGCATGTGTGCCCCTTGGTTTTAAAGTTGGGTATATGACTTCACACCCACATCTACATTTGGCAAAACAATAGATGTACCTGAGTCGTATACATCCAGGAGTGTGTGTATGTGTGTCCCTTGATTTTAAAGTTGGGTATATGACATCACACCCACACCTACATTTATACCCATGTCCCTTGGTTTTTAAGTTGGGTATATGACTTCACACCCACATCTACATTTGACAAAACAATAGATGTACCTGAGTCGTATACATCGAGGAGTGTGTGTATGTGTGTCCCTTGGTTTTAAAGTTGGGTATATGACATCACACCCACATCTACATTTATACCCATGTTGTAGGTGATGAAATACCACCTAGAGATTGAAACGGAAAGATTTCCCCCAGACTCTTTGGAAGATTTAGGCATCTTTGTGATCATGTTCTTCTCATTTTCCTGTTCTCATGTCGGCCATTTGATTGATTGTGACTTTATATCTCAGGCGTTACAAAAGATGGGTTTGCTTTCATTGTGCACCAAAGGCTTGTGGCTCAGAATTCTGATGGTGGGAACAATGAGTGGAGCTCAGTGGGCCTTATATGATGCATTTAAGGTCATCAGTGGAAAGTAAACAACTAAACATCTCTCCCATCCTTTTCATTTCATCTCATCACCATAAAATATCATAGGCAAGCTCGCTAAAATCTTATACTAAAAGATATACCTAGCTTTATTTTGGGGGTAACAAATGAATGGATCACTCATAGATCCCATCAGACCCAGCTCGTCTATGTTCAGTTCAGGATCTCCATGGACTGCAGACAAGCTAGGTGCTTAAGCTTTATGTAATTTTCTAAGTTTTTACTAATGGTAAATCAGTTGAAAGTCTTTATGGCTATAAAGATGTAATGACTTGCAGTAAGAGCAATAGCTCACACCTGGCTTGTGCGGGGGCCTCTGTCAGGCTTCAGCCTCCCTATTGTACCAAAAAATATGTAATGACTTGTTCTTTGATGAAACAGTACCGTTTTTTGGATGGATCCTGTGCATCAGTCACGGATTCCTGCAAACATGAGTACAGCTCTAGTGAAGATGAGGTCAGCTGTGCTCATTATTCATTACGAATAATGTGTTGTTTGCAGAAGTATTGGAAACTTGCTGTTCAAAGAAATCGTCTCAGTTCTTTCAAGATACAAGCTTAGTTGTTAGCTTAGCTACTGAGTGAATCTCAAAAGCATCATCTGCTCGATTTGTTTTGCTTGTTTACCAGCACTTCTTTCTTTTTTCCCGGTAGAACCAGGACTTCTTTCTACCATTAAGATAATTAGCAATTGGCTACTGATTCTCCCATGTGTTGAACAGATTTGCAATTGAATGCTCTCATTTGTATCTGTATGTCTTGCTCTCTACAACCTACACACTCAATTAGCTATTTTGGTTTAGCAAAACTGCATTTGATTAGTAGCAACAGAATGCTCCAATTTTCTTGCCAAAATTCAAGGTCGTCAGTAAGGTCTCCCATCCTTGTCATGGGATATGATCAACATAAAATATCGTTGCAAGCTTACTAATCTCTTATAGGTTGATTCTGAACGCTTGATTTCACAAGGCTATGTCTCACTATACCAAATTGTTCAATATTCTCTGCCTTTGGGTTTTGATAAAATTGATTCTCTTTCTTTTATTGGAAAATGCATTCTGTTTCTTTTGTTGCGTGGGTTCTCCTAGACACCTTTTAGAGTTCGTGCTGAACCTTCTCTTTTCTTGATGCATTAAAGCAAACAGAAACCAAGCTGTAGAGTACGGTAAGTGAGGTGGGCTACATGGACTCCCTTACTCGGTGTTGTCTCTTGTTGGTGCATCATGTAATGACCTCTGCTTGTTGGATGACAGAGAGTCATGGAATGCACCGGCTTGTGGATCTGAAGACAAGGCAAGGAATGTCCTGCTGCGTGAGGATTCATCCTATGCTTGTGCTACCTTCTTCGCAATTTTTCCTTGTATGCATCATATGAGAAAATAATTTAATGTATATGTTGTTTATTTAAATGATACATGTAAATTTCTAGTTTGCTGCTATAATGGAAAAACTGCTCAATTAAGCCATAAGTATATATGTTATTTGTACTCCAGCGCTAACCATGGAAATTTCTAGTTCACTGGCTCGTTCAGCTGTGTGCGTGGTGCATCACGAAGGTCTGATCCATTCAAATAGCTGACAGTGAGTCGTTAACTCGATGAGCATCTAATGGACTCTGCCTGACCCTCAACTTTCTTACGCACAACCAAGCCTTATCCCACACTAGGCAGGGTTGGCCACCTGGATTCTTTGATGTCATAGATCTTGATCTTAGCATTTAGCTCCAAAATAGCTTCAAAAAGTGTGGCAACCCAGGTAGGTGATGAAGAAAGGTGGTTTCTATGTCCCGTCGGAAAACAGGCCGTAACAACATTCTGATGCTCATCATAGAATCCGATGCTTAATGTGTTGGCACCATGGAGGTCCTGCCGGAGACTACCACCTCTTTTGCGTGCCTATCCGTTACAGGAGGGGACGGCTGCCGGCAGTCTGACCGATAAAGCTGAACCGAGCGTGCCCGCAGAAGACAACCTTCACCTCCCTGCTTCAATGATACCAAGAAGTCAAGGAGGCAGACTTCGGACTGGATAAGAACGGGGTGCGTGGCTGAATAGCTTTAAGGGGACGTCATATACTTTGTGCATATCGATAAATTGTGATAGCTTCTTTGAGGACGACGCACTCTTCTTCCTCCATGACAAAGTAGAGCTCCATAGAAGGCAGAGGATTCGTGGTCGGCTCTTTCATGAGTTGCTTCACTATAATGTACTTTGGTAGCCATGGGTGGGGTTGGAGATCAGTCCGCCGTCGGCCTGAATGTACGCTGAAGCAATGTCGAGTGGCAGGTCGGCCCAGGATAAAAGGTGAACTTCTGGTTTGATCCATGGGCGAATTAATTATCTCAATCAAATGGTATCTAAGCTAACAACAATATTCAGTCAAGCACTTGACTATTTTACAAATTTGCAGGAACAACGCTCCTGTGAGGGAGTACGTACCTCCTTTCTTTCACGAGGGAGATTCCTCTTGCATAATTGTTGGGTGTGTAGAAGATCCCCGAGCACGTAAGACACCATCTATTGGCTACCTCGTACATAATTCACCTCGAGAGAAGCCTGGTTAGTAGCGAGGAACCCAAGCAATGCGATTTTGCATAGGGCGGCGACGTAGAGACTAAAGTATAAGTTCGTGGTGGTCATTTTCAGCGCAATAACAATAATCATGAAATGTAGGGAAAAGGATTCTCTTTATGGATTTCATGTGAGTTGCTTTTATAAAAAAAATTATATGAAAAACAGTTTTTATTTTTTTAAAAAGATAAAACATCTCGGATAAACATAAAATGACTTTAAAGGAAAG
Source organism: Brasenia schreberi (assembly GCA_036023115.1). Taxonomy (NCBI): domain Eukaryota; kingdom Viridiplantae; phylum Streptophyta; class Magnoliopsida; order Nymphaeales; family Cabombaceae; genus Brasenia; species Brasenia schreberi. Next base: position 16,994,063 of record JAYKKT010000079.1, on the reverse strand, counting down.
TCCGAGGCGAAAATCACGAGAAGAGAAAAAAAAGAAATATATATGAATATAAAAAATCAAAGCGAAGAAGATATACATGGAAAAGATTTCCTATGTAATAACCCTGTGTGAAAACCTTTTGCCTAAGGCTTACATCATCGTCCTCATTGAGATCATCTCTTGTGCAACAAGGTACCAAAGACTCTCTTAATGCTGTAAGAATACTCGTTAATAGTATAAGAGCCTGCGTTTTTTGATCGAAATCTTCAAGATGTATGGTGTTAGTGTCTTAAAAACAAAGAGAGAAATATGCCAAATTTTTTTTTTGGTATAAAGTTTTTTTTCTTACAAAAAAATAAAGAGTAATAGAGGATAAGAAAAAGAAGTGAAAGGAAAAGGACCAAAAAGAAAATAAGAGAAAACACAAAAAAAAAGAATACTCTCTGTGATTGTTGAAAAATTACCAAGCAGACAGTCGGAGCCACCACACAAACAACTGAAGTATGTCGACAAATAGGAGCAATCAAACAACAGTCAGAAGCCACCGACATAGGTTCCCTCATACTAACGGGAAAAAAAGAGGAACCGAAAAGGCGATCGGAGGTCAATCATCATCTCTGATTGCCCCTCTTCTCCCACTTCATCTCTCTCCGCTCACAGTTTTTCATCAAAACCACGGTGCAAAACTGCTTACACCGCGATTTTGGAGAAACCACCAGTGGTTTCCAAGAAAGCGCCTCACGTAGTTTGTGGAAAAAATTCACGACATAAAATTACAAGAAAGTCCGAATATTTAAAAATCAAAAGTCAATTTTGCCCCTAAATGGATGAAAGGACAATTTTATCCTCTATCAGTTTGCGGAAATTACCAAATATCATACTGTTGAATTATGCAGTTGTCTTTGAATGTGAGGAAATTCACAAGTCTACCACTAAGTCAAAAGACGTTTCTGCCCTCTACCTTTAGGCAAAATTACAGATTCATACTTAGGGTTAGATTTACAAGTCTGACCCTGATTATTTTCAAAAATCTTTGAAAACCAGGCAATAATTTTACTAATTTGTTCCTGATCTTTTTAGAAGATTATTGACAGACCATGCTCGATCTTTTACAATTTTGACCTTGGTCTTTTGGGATAATTACCAAAATAGACAAAAGTTAAACTTAGGGGTCTACTACTTTTAAAGAAATTATAGAATTGGTTAGAAAGAAAATTTATTGTTCTGTCCTTAAATTTATTCTGAAATTACAGAAACGATCTAAATCTTATATATTTTTGTTATTGTACCTAGAAGTTATTTAAAATGATTGTTTAGTGTCTTGAATTATTTATAGTTCAATACTTGGATTTTATGGATACTACAATTTAGTGCTTGGCTATATTTTATTGTTGGTTTCTTAGAAAATGTCTTATGTTCAATTATCTATTACTTGTTTTTGCTTTCTCATTTAAATTTCATAGATCATCTATCTTTCGTTTCTGTCAAACTATTAAAAATAACTTCAAGAATTTGTGTTTCTAAATTGTCAAAAATTGAAAAGTTAAATGACATGAATTTTCAAACATGAAAAAGAGGAACCTTTTTGGCCTTAACTTTAGAAGGCGTGATTATGTACTTAGAGAAACCATTTTACCTCTACCCAAGTTGTAATAGATGAAGAAAAAAAAAAATATAAGATATTTCTAAATGATGACACTATAGCAAAGACCATCATGTTAACATACATGAAAGATGACTTGATTAGGGTATTTAAGGAGTTTGAAACCACAAAAAAATTATTTGATGCTTTGACTACTAAATATGATACTACAATTAAGCTGCATGTCCAACTACTTTTTCAAAAATATAATTCTTATAAAATGAAAGAAGGGGAGAATATAGTCGAACATGTTAGAGATTTAGCTATAGCAAAGTCAATCATTACTGAACTATGTAGATATCCACAATTCTAAACAGTCTCTCCATTTCTACAACATGTTAACCACAACTCTTAGACTTTGACCAGATTTTACCATATCTCAACTTCCATTAAAACTAACAATTGAACAAAAACATCTGAACAAAAATAAAAAAGAAAAATTGTTAGTTGCTTAAGATGATTTATGATCAATCTCTGAAAACAACAAGAACAAAAAAAACTAAATAAGAGATTTGGTAAAAATAACAATAAGAAGAGCGATAAGTTTTTTAAGAAATCACAGGAATCCGCTTATTGGATAAAATACTTCAAATAGGGTACTACAAACGAGACTGCGGCAACAACAAGAACAACACTGACAACAACCAACGTTGCAGCCCAACATAGAAGCATGACATAATATGTGTCATTTCTGAGTGTCGTTGACCGGTTGGTATATCAATTCTGAAGCGATCTGACACATCTCAAAGAGTAAAAAGGAAGCGATGAATATGAAGGAATACAAACCTAGGAAGCATCTAGTTTATATTGACAATAATACCTTTTCCAATGTTCTTGAGGTTGAGCCTTTTAGAATTTTTCTACAAAGCATATCAATTGTGCATACTAATTGTATTTTTCTGATGTGTTAATTGTACCTCTATTAGGCACAATCTTGTATCAGTTCCTATCTTCATAAAGAAAGGGTTTGAGGTCAAGTTTGTCCCTAACAAAGTTAAAGTAGAAAAATATGGCATGATAAATTTTTTTAGGTTTGTTTGATGTTGAGAATAGTTTGTTTAAACTGAATGTAAATAAAAATGAAAGTTCTTCTGATGCTTATATTGAGTGTGTATGTAATTGATGTGAATTTATGACATAAATGCTTGGGACATATAAGTTTGAACAAGTTGAAAAAATTAACCAACTTTAACTTATTACCTGATTTTTATGAAAACACTTTTAATAAGTGTGAGGCTTTTATATAAGAGAAAATGACAAAAAAGTTATTTAAAAAAAATAGAAATTATTCATACTAATTTATGTGGACCCTTCAGGATAAGATATTGTCGTGGGAAGGTATATTTTATAACCTTTTTTGATGATTAGTCGATATATATATATATCTTGGCACATAAGTGTGAGGTACTTGAGGTATTCAAATAATATAAGTAAGAAGTTGAAAATCAATTAGAACAAAAAATCAAGGTCCTAAGGTTAGACTGAGGTAGTGAATACACTTTTACAGAATTCTCAGAATATTGTAAAGACTTTGGTATTTAAAAATAAAATATAATGCCTATAATATGTAGTATGTAGCAGAGAGATATAACAAGACCTTGTTGAATATGATTAGGTTCATGTTGATAGATACTTATCTTCCTAAAGTATTTTAGGAAGAAACAATTTGTATGATTGTATATATTCTAAATAGAGTACTTGTAAAATTGTATTTTCTACACCATATGAGATGTGGCTTAGAAGAAAACTAGATCTGTATCAACTCAAGAGGTGGGGATCTATAATATATATAAGGATCCGTGATTCGTCGATAAGCTAGACAACAGGTCCTTAAGATATATTTTTATTGGATATTTCAAAGGTTTTAAGGAACATCGATTTTATCACAAGGACCATGGTTTAATATAAAGTAGGGATATTGAATTCTTAGAGGAATCTAAGAATGATAATCTTGAAAATGATGATGAATGCATTGATGATCTAGTGAATTTAGATCCGTTGTCATTTAAACCCATGGATTCCGATCGAAATCACCTTTTTGAGAGAACTGAAACTTTAGTAGACATAAAAGACCTAAAGTCACATCATCCTATTTAAAGTATTATCACACTTACCTTGTAGAGGAAGTATGTAATTTTATGGATTTAGATGAGATGATTGCATATCAATAGACTATTAACTCATTTGAATCGTTAGACTGAGAAAAGGCCATGGATGAGGAAATTGAATATATTGAAAAAAACAAAGTCAAGGAATTTGGTGATTTATCAAGAAAAAAGAAGTCATAGGATGAAAATGAATTTTTAAAAAGAAATATAAAGTTGATGGGTCTATTGACAAGTTTAATGCGAGGTTGGTTGCAAAGAGATTCTTGAAAAAGAGGAGATAAATTATGTTGAAACATATTCTCCAGTTGTTAAATTTGCATCAATTAGAATTATTCTTGCTATTTCAACATATTATGATTTGGATTTACAGTTAGATGTAAAAGCCACTTTTATAAATGGTGATTTATATAAAATCATCTATATGCAACAACCAAAAGGGTATGTTGTTAAAAGTCACTAACATAAAGTATATAGGTTGAAAAAATCTATATATAGCCTTAAACAATCACATCATCAATGATATTTGACTTTTGAAACCACCATTCTAGAACTTGGATTTGTAGCTAATGAACTTGACAACTCTGTGTATATTTGGAATAGTGGGAGCTATTTTGTCATTTTATCGTTATATGTAAATGATATATCGTTGACTATGAATGACAATGAGATGATTGTTAAAACAAAGTCATGATTAAACTCAGGGTTCAAAATGAAGGATACTCATTTCCAGCGATAGAGAACAAAATAGCTCTCACTGTTCCAAATATATTAATTAGCTCTCACTGTCATTTATAGTCAACGATATGTCATCTCATTGTCATTCATAGCTCTCATTGTCATTCATAGTCAATGATATGTCATCTATGTTGAATGATAAAATAACAAAATATCTCTTACTGTTCCAAATATACATACAGTTGTCAAGTTCATTAGCTACAAATCCAAGTTCTAGAATGGTGGTTTCAAAAGTCAAATATCATTCACGATGTGACTGTTTAAGGCTATATAGAGATTTTTTCAACCTATATACTTTACGATATGTCTCATTGTCGTATCCAAATAGACATAGCGTCTCCGCTGCAACAAGGCACTAAAGGCTCGTTTCAATGCTGCAAGAATACTCATCACCAACTACATCTTCTTTGAAAGTTCAACTTATGCGACCAAAGAACCAATGGGTGTTGTTCTTGTCGAGATGGGCTTTACCCCCACCAGGGTGAGTAAAACTATAAATTAATAGTAGGAAGGGAATCTCCCAAAGCGTGGGTTATACACTCCAAGACCAGGAGAGGTCTTACCTGAAAGCAGGATGAAAGACTATATACCTGCAGTCTGGGAGGAATAGGACTGGTGGGTGGAATTGCTGAAAGGAAAGGGATATGCAAAGGGCATGGTTGAAGTCACCCGAAATGGCGTTGCACACACCATTGAGAGAGATATGAGAGGCTGCCCCCAATGACAGAGTTATCAAGGAGAAAAGTTCGAACTTGTTCGGATAAATGTGGGCGTTAGCTAAACGGCAGGTAAGACCATGATACTTTGGTGGTTTGTCTTCACACTAAGAAATTCTTGAGGGTCACAAAGAATAGCTCAGTACCCGGAGCGTTAGCTAAACGGCAGCGGCAGCGCACCTTGACGCTGATGCTGCTAGTGGGCGTTTGACTCCCGGGGGGTGCATGCTGAAAGTATTAGCCTACGGCCTCCTCTTGTAACAAAAAACAAAACAAAAACAAAGATCAATAACTCACCTGGTTAGGGAGACTCACAAGTTGAAGGGCATGAGTTTGATACCCTAACTGGGACAATTTAAAGTATTAAAAGTATAAAAAGAAGTTAAGGATAAAAAAATACAAAAACAACAACAATCAAGCCTTTTATCACACTAGGTAGGGTTGACTACATGGATTCTTTGAAATGCCATAGTAAACGATTTTATGCTAAGTATTTAATAGGTTCTTTCAAACACTTCTATGATCTTCTTGTCTTTCTTTTAAAATATTCACTACCCTAGTCCTCACTTTTTTTTATTGGAACTTCGTTATGCATCCAAACCATTTTTTTCTCTAATAACTCATTAGAGATACGGTCTTTTCTTATATTACCACAGACACGTACAAAATAAAATATCCTATATAATTAAGGAAAAGAGAAAAGGGATGAAAGGGACGTGTTGTTGATTTGAATTGGTCAATTATCGCCAACCAGAGGAAATTCAGCTTCTCATAACATCTATGAAAATAAGTGGGTTTAGCAAACCCTTATCAGAATGCACGCCTTAGTTATAGAACTCATAACCTTCAAGTAAAAAGATTCGGTTTGATCGGATAAGGATGGAACAGTTTCTCTGATATTGCTATTTTTTCCTCTCATTTCAGTAATGTTTCCTTTCTCGTGAAACAAATGGGCCGAGATAACTGTTCTTTCTCATCTAGCAGTTTAAACTTAACCGATGCATTAATAGCAAAATCACTTGAGAGAGAGAGAGAGAGAGAGAGAGAGAGAGAGAGAGAGAGAGAGAGAGAGAGAGAGAGAGAGAGAGAGAGAGAGAGAGAGAGAATCCCTTCTTCACAGCAACCTAAAGCGACACATCTGTCTTATGGGGTTCACAACAGCTTAACCCAGACTTGAATATTGGACAAAGCAAATGCAACACATTTAACATTGTTTTCAACAGCTATTTCAAACCCAGCAGAAGAAAGAAATTAAGCTATCATGACCATTTAGATCGCTGTTTAAATCAGAAGCAAACAAGGACGTGCATACTCACCCAGTGAGTGTTCATTCACGAGACAAGAACTGTTGTTATAAGCATCAATTTACAACTTGAAGGGTGAATTCTGTATAAAAAGAAGAGTGCACCAGCAGTAAGCTATTAATGCAATGGTGGGTGTGGATGTCTGCAATGTGTGTCCGGTGGCCCTGGCATTAGGAGGAGAAGAGAAATCCCAGAAACTTGTGGGATTGAATGGAGATGGGTGGGATGAATAAGTACCCGTTCAGTTTTTAGCAATAGCTCACCTGGTTAGGGTTGACTCACAAGTTGAAGGTCACCACGAGTTTGGTACCCGGGGGTGCATCTGGTTTCTGCCTCCACATTGTACCAGAAAACAAAATAAATACAAGTATATCCTTCTAATGAAAGAAAGGAGCTGGCTATGTATCAATACAGCCTTATAGTGAGAGGATAACGGAGTTGGCTATATAGTTCATTCCCCATTCGAGAGAAGGGAAGTAGAGGGGTAATGGAAACTAAACTCATGTTTTGGGCAGAGGTAAGAACATTTCATTTATGGGTAGCCATACGAACGGCTGGATTACAATTCACAGATGCAACAAGGTACAGACCCATGTCACGGACGAGTGTGCGATGCCACCCAGTTGTCAGCCAATGACATGGCCTCATCTCGTGAAGTTGGAGACAGCTGCTGAAGGAGAGCATCCTTTATTGGAGCAGCATTTAGTTCACCTGATCTCAAGGCGAGTTCGAAATAAACCAGTGACATTTTCTTGTTTCCTTCCTGCAGACATTTAATAATGATCTTGGTGAATCTCAGCACCATATGATCCCTTGATTCAAACATTCAGGTTAGGGTGCAACTCCACTTACAGAAAATAGATTGAGACCATGCTCAAATTGAGCTTTGCTATGACCAGATTCAGCAGCACGCTTCATCCATCTCCTTGATTGTTGATAATTCCTCACCATTCCTTCACCTGATGAGTAACATAAAGCAGTATTGTACATGGCACGAACATTTCCACCTTTTGCAGCTTTTAGATACCATTTAGCCTGCATACAAAATATCAAAGAATTAAATTCATTTCAGAGATGTCAAAGAGAATGAAACCGGTTTTACGAGAACGGAATCACCTCCCTAATCCAAAAGAATTTAACAATTTTTGACTCCTTATATTTATGATTGCATGTATTCTAATAAAGAAAATAAGGGGAGACCCTAAACAGACGAACCTTGCTACGGTTGCATATACAACAGCAACTAAGCCTTTTTCCACACTAGATGGGGTTGGCTACATAGATTCTTTGTTTTCATAGAGCTCAATCATGTTTTATACTGACAATTAACTCAATTAGATCATTCTTCATTTTTTCCTTCAGTCTTTCTTTACCTCTTTTAACATTTTTACCATTTACTTTTTTATACCTTTTTACTGGAGTTTCTTTTGATTAATCTTTTCACGTGTCAAAACCATCTTAAACAATTTTCTCTCTTATCATCTATTAGTGCCATTTCCAATTCGCTTTTGATTGCCTCATTATGAATATGATCTTTTCTGGTGTGATCACACATCCATCTCAACATTAGAGCTTGATCATGTTTCATAGTGACAATTAACTCAACCAGATCATTCTTTATTTTTTTTCCTTCCAACTCTTTTGTAGTCTTTCTTTACCTCTTTTAACATTTTTATCATCTACTTTTTTACACCTTTTTACGAGAGTTTTTTTGGTCATCTTTCCACGTGTCAAAACCATCTTAAACAATTTTATCTTTTGACCATCTATCGGTGTCACTTCCAATTTGCCTTTGATTGCCTCATTATTAATACAATATTTTCTGGTGTGATCACACATCTATCTCAACATCTTTATTTCTACCACAATCATCTTCACAGTCATCTTTTGCGCATGTTGATGATTATCTGCCCACTAGCAAGTCTAGTTGATGCTTTGTTACCTTTGAATTTTGATGGTATCTTCTTGTCACATAAGATACTTGATGCATCTCTCCATTTTAACCAACCTACATTAATTATGTATGTACCATCTCCATCAATTTTTTCACCGCTCCAAAAAACTGATCCTAAATACTTAAAACTTTTTTTAAGGATGTAATGTATGTCAATCTCAATTTTCATGTCATTTGTATACAATCAAATGATCAAACTTACATTTTATATATTTTGTCTCTATTCCACTAAGCCAAAAGCCTTTATTTTCTAATGTTTTTCTCCACACTTTCAATTTCTTGTTAACTTTTTCTTTAGACTTATCGACTAACACAATGTCATCCATGAATAACATATACCAATATTGATAATCAAGGCCCGGTCCCAAGCCCGGAAAAAGGAGGAGGGTTGTGTTAGGCTTCCGACAGTCAACGTAAAACTTTGTCAGACTTAACATGGATTCTACCAAAAAAAAAAACAAAGAATCCATGTAGCTGACCCCATCTAGTATGGGAAAAGGCTTAGTTGTAGTAGTAGTAGTAGAAGGCAAATAAATAAGTACTCAAAGTTGATCCTTGATGTACTCTAATATTTTCAAAGAAGTCCGTCATTCCTTCACGAATCCTCACACATCCTCCACTCTATGCTCGTTACTCAGCCAAAACAAGTGATCATGTGAATCAAACACCTAAAAGAACAGACTAGCATAAGAAAGATGTGAAGCTTTGGCAAAGATGGGACATGAAATATTCCAAGTGTTAAGGTCGGGTGCATGTTTTTAAGTCTGCCATTAAAATTATCATACGATGTATACACGAATGCAATGTGAACATGCATCTAGAGGTAATCTCTTCTTTTCTTGTGATGCTATGTCTATCTAATGTTTTCTGTTTCCTTTTGTGTGTCTATACACATTCAATCGTACTTGTTTGCATAACAGCCCAAATTCAAATCTCCCATCCATACAGGAGTCATAGAATCTGGATAACACACTAATACTACAAAGGACAATCACTTACAGCTTCTCGCGGATTGCGCTTTAAACCACGTCCTTGCTGAAGACAAAGAGCAAGGCTATATTGTGCACGGACATTACCCACGGAAGCAGCTTGGTAGAACCATTTTACAGCTTCCTCAGGATCGGGATGTTCAGCTGCGAATGGTCAACATAAACAAAAAGAACAAAAACAAATTATATCAGTCTTCCCTCCTAGCACAACTGTGCTAGTCTGAAAGGAACCACATTATGATACCATATGATAAATTTACCCATAGATATGTTCAGCATTCTCAAATGCTGCACGTAAAAAATATCTCGATAAAAATGGCATATTTATATAGGTCAAAGCAATTAGAGACAAGTTTCATTAATTAAATTATTCAATCACAATCTAAGCACCTGACAAAGTATGACGACATATGACATGTATCCTTGGAAGCTAAAACATATTCCCTTGCATCTCATGTATTATACCAGTAGGCAGCGCTTGATTTTAACTGTGAAAGAAGCATGATAAATTGTCAAAATAACTTGCTCTGCTGTACTATGAGTCAGAGGTGGGGAGTGCCTTGAAAATGAATTTGAAAGAGGTGGTGTCAATTGCGTCTCTCTATAACTAAATGGGCAGCTGTGTTGGGTGCAGTAGTGCTTGTTGGCACACAAGCACACCAGCAAACAGTCATTGTGAGAGCTGGATCTACTATTTTGAGTGGGTCGAGTTGGAGAGATCATATACCGACCTATTGAGGATCATTATGATTTATAACAGTCTTTTATGTTGCACTGAACCAATGAGACCGTAACATGAAGAAATCTCTATTTGATAGAGGTTCACTTCCCCAGAAATGAAGAGGACTAAATCTCCTCCCATATCCCACTGGAACCCACTAGTGCTTCAACCCATGCCAGATTCCAGCATGGCTAGTGATACATTCTTCATCATCTTATTCACAGATCCACCCAACTCTAAATTCTCTCCAGCATCAATGTTCTGCCATCTCCCTCAACCTCTTGGATGGTCTCTTTTTAGCAGGAAGCACAGAAATAGGGCAAATTTACGTAAATGCAACAACCTAATCGGGTGGCTTATCACCACTTGAGGGAGAAATATATGATCTTCAGCCCAGAATTGCTTTTGATCACCAGAAGCACACATATCAAATCTCCTACTTCAGAATAAGGCTCCAATACATGAAGTTTTCAAAATCCTGTACTTATGACTGTTTTATGTTAAGCAACCGGTGCTGGGACATCCTGAGTTCTGACTAATAAGGCAAACCAATTCATATCTCATATCTGTCTTTGAACCTCAGAGAGCCACTTTCCCATAATACAAGGTGTTACTAGTATAACCAACTCTAACAAAATAAACCCATTGTTTGTTGTCTCTGCTTCACGGTCTTCCCACCCAATCGACGCTCGGATAATCGTATTCCCGCAAAATTGCATCCAGACTACAAGCTAGCGGGCTCGGGATAGCTATGAGGACTCCAGAATGACGACTTAAACTTCATGAAACATTTTAATTGGATATAAACAGCAATTGAATTGTTTGCAGCAAAGATGCCCACAAAGAAGAGAAGATGGTTATTGTAATCGTGGAACCCTCAATTGATCTATCAATAATCACATGAACCAAACAAGAAAAGATCATCACAATAGAGCACACCTTGCAAACAAGAAAGCCCCAGATTGCACTGGCCAGAAGGATCACCCAGAAGTGCGGCCTCTCGATACAGTGCAATTCCTTTCTCTCTATTCCCCTGCATACATCAACGACCAACCGGAAAAACAAAACCATCTTATATAGTAAACTCATAGAAACCCTAACTAGTTAAGATTCCAGAAGGGGAAACAATCAACCAACGAAGAAGAAGGATAAAGAGTCAACCAACCATCTCCCAGTAGATGAGTCCCGCATCAACCATGGCGGGTGGGTAGCCGCGGGCAGCGGCCTTGAGGAAGCAGTCGAGCGCCTTCTGAACGTTGCAGCGAACGCCGCCGGTTCCATGCTTGAATCGCTTTCCCCACCGGAGAAAAACCACGGCTTCCCTGAGCGGCTGCAACCCTTCCCTCCACGCCCTGCAGACACCGCTCATCGCCCACAGGTTGGTCATGGAGAACGAGGCCGCGATCTTTCGGAGGACGTCGAAGGGCAGTTCGGAGAAATCGGCCGGACTGTCGACATCGAACGGGTAGCTCCTCCTCTTCGCCGTCCGCCAAGTGGCAGTTTTGGCCGGAGATTGGGAGGAGGACGAGATGGGGAGAGACGAGAAGGGGCGAGGGCGTTGCTTGCCGTCGGAACCCAACGGCCACGTTCTCTGGTGGCTGTACTCCGCCGGCCGTAGCTTCCTCTTCATCTCCATCTCTTCCGTTTTCCTCTTCTCTCTTCAGCGAATTCTGAGGTTTCTTTTTCCGCTTACTTCATCTGATATACACGAATCCTCCCTGAAGAGAGAAACCGCGTCCAGCCACAGCTTCTGACTTCGAGTTGGATATCATTCATCAATGGCGACCAAACGGCATAACATTACAGTCGCTTCTTTTACTGTTCATGACGTTGCATAAATTAAACAAAAGCGGTGTCTGGTTTGAAAATCAAGGATTCTATGATTTCTATCAGTTTCACCAGACAAAAAAAACAACAAGGCTTTTATCATAATCCGTGCTTCTGTTTCCAATGACTTCCATACAGACCCAGAGAGTCCAGAACGCTTTTGTAGAGGTGGCCGGTTTGGACCCGCTCTGACAGTTTGAACGAGACAGTAACTGCCTCTGAAACCGGTGAGAATCAAAATCAGGAGGATTGGAGCCGGAACTGGAAGCTATGCATTGCCAGTTCCGAGTAAACCAGAACCGGCTGTTTGGATACTCGAAACTAAGAACCAAAACCGAATCAAAACTAGGTCAGTTCGGATTTTGATTTAAACCCAAAAATATATAAAAATCTTAACATTTAAAAAGAATTGGAAAACATAAGAACCACCAGTTTCATTTTCAATTCCATGAAAGATAGAATCGAGACAGAACCGAGTGGTTCTTGGTTTTAAGTCCAATTTCATTGGTTTCTAGTCCAGTTCGATTCAGTTTCAAACCGATTGTTTCAGTATAAAAGTCACGACTTTGTGCACATTTTGCTCAAATCAAACTGAGCAAAAAGGGATCAGGATCCAAAACCAAAAGTGAACCAGGTTTAGAATCAGCTAACTGGAAGTGATGATAATCTAAGCCAAAGGTGAGCCGGTCCGATTTCAGGTCCATGTTCTAGTAAAACTGGAACCGACCAACTCACCCTTTTGGGTAATCTTGGAAGTCAAGTAAGTATTGTAACTAAAACCTATGTTAGTAATCTATTTATTGCCGATTAGCAGCCAAGAAAACGAAATTTGTCTTTTATCGATCATGTTGCATCTATAGTATGCCAACACTGAAGGCCCTCTCACACAGGCACCTCAAGACTTTACACTTTAGAATCTTGTGTTTGTATCTTTATTTTTTCTTCAGAAGAAAAATTCACATTCCCTTTGTGTGCTATTTTTCATGTTTCCTACCGTTTCTCAGCTTTCTCACAAGACGAACTAAGCCCCTCGATAATCTCTCACTTCCACAACCATACTGCTTGCCTATGCTTGCCCTCACATAAGCGGTAACTTCTTGATAGATAAGGTTTGTTTCCTTCTTAAGCCAAGATACTGTCGATGATTGGGTACTTAATTGTCACATGATTCCCACACTTCACTCGTTCGATTATGCTGGTGCTGCCAATTGACTCTGTTAAAGGTCGTTCGTGGCATTGACCTTCTGCATTTCTTAGAATACTGCAACCGCTATTTAGGGGAGAAGTCTATTTTTTTGACAACATCCCTTCTCTAATAGGCTCAGTGAGACACACAAGAAGATAGCTTAATATACTCTTCAACTCATCTTGAGACGAAACTTTACTGTCTTGAATTCAGAGGTATCAATTGAGACCCGACGAAACCTATGCAATATCGAGGACTGGCTCGAATACTTTCCAATTGAGACATCCTAGTGTAAGTAGGTTCCTCCACCGGAGGTTGATGTAGGCAGGTATCTTTATTGGCCACCTTCATCCTACAACCAGAACTCCTGCCATCCCTCAGGGTTTAGCTTAAATCGACTATCAAAGGAACACCTTTTCACGTCATTAAAATGAGTACAAATGAGATCACTACAGTATTGGAGAGAGAGCTTAGGAACAAACATCAAAGTAGTTTATCCTCTGGATGGCTAGAGCCACAGAAACAGTTACAATTAGCTCAAAACCTGGAACCGTAACCAGCTCGGGGCCGACTCTAGTTGAGCCAGAAAACCCCTCACGTGGCCGAGAAGTGCAGTTTTGAAAAAAATCAAGGTTTGAAACATGAATATATATAATATAATTGATAATATCTCATAAGATAAAGAAATAAACACAGGTTTCCTAATACTCGGTCGATATTCATGAAGTGTTTAGACTTTAGTAGCACTAACCAATATACTAAGTGAAAAGTGGTGAGTTGGGCACGAGTGAAGTACGAGCGTCAGGTCTCAAAGTGTTCGATTTGAGTATGGCACCCTTCTAAGCATGTCTATGATGGAAGGAAAGCCCTTAGCCCTCCATTAAAGCGTCGAGAGTCTGCCAGATCCCTCCTTGTGTGTTAAGAAATTAAGAAAAATAACTTCGAAACCTCTAAATTTGAAAAAGAAGAAGGAAGAAGTGAAGAAGACTAAGCAGATAAATGTGACCGTCACATACATCCTCATGGCAGAGACAGTTTTAATTACCAATCCACCCGAATTGAAAAACCAAATAAACCCTTTTTCTTCAAACCCCCACGACCCTGCTACTGAATCAGCTCCTTCCCCTTGAAACAAGCTCCCCTCACCACTACCCATTTGATTAAACGCCTGAAATTAAACAACAAAACTCTCAAATCTCACCCTCCATGGACGAAAAACCATGATTTCTGTGAAATCGTCTATACCCACAAACCCAAACCTTCCGTTCTCTCTCCGCACCTTCGTTTCATCCTTTACTCGAAACCAACCATGTATCTCGCAGACAAGCGGCCGTCAATCGATTTATACAAAGAGGAAGGCCGGGAGATGATGATGGAGGTGGTCTCCAACGGCATGCAGCTATCCCCTTTACAGCAGCAGCAACCACAACAGCTTATTCTTGCGGAGAGTAGCGGCGAAGATCACGAAATCAAGCAGCCAAAGAAACGAGCTGAAACGTGGGTTCAAGAAGAGATTCGGACTCTCATCGATCTCCGGCGAGAGATAGATGGAATGTTTAACACCTCTAAGTCGAACAAGCATCTTTGGGAGCAGATTTCTTCCAAGATGAGAGAAAAAGGGTTTGATCGATCACCCACCATGTGTACCGATAAGTGGAGGAATTTGCTTAAGGAATATAAGAAGGCGAGGCACAATGATAGGGGAGGCGGAGGAGGCGGAGGTGGTGGCGGAGGGAGTGGGAGTAGCGGTGGAGTGTCGGCGAAGTCGTCGTACTATAAGGAGCTTGAGGATTTGCTGAAGGAGAGGGCGAAGAATGCACCTTACAAGAGTCCAACTTCCAAGGTCGAATCCTACTTGCAGTTCTCTGATAAAGGTAATGATTTTGCCTTTTAGGTTTCCTTCTTGGTGAATGCTAATTCTTGTGAGCTTTCAATTTTCTTGTTGAGAAACTTGTTGTGGGGATTGATTCGATTGAGTTTATTATCATTCTAATCTGATGTTTCATGTTGAGCTGAGTAATCTATTTCTTATTTGCCTTCCGGTCAATGTGAATTTTATCCATTTGCTTTGGTTTCTCGGTCATAGTTGAACATTGGTAGTAGGTAGCTACTGCCGTTAGGATGCCTATGTCGCCTGTAATTTTGAGAATGGACTAACAGTAGTGTGTGAAAGACTCAGAGATGATTACTATTATTTTGTCATGAAGATGGCAATAGTTACAAACTTCAGTACGTTTTATAAGCCTATTATCATATGACATTAGATTTTGTCATGCTCTGATATTTAACTGTTGGTAATCTAAAATTCATTTCTGGAATAAGAGTATCTTAAATGTGAAACAAATAATAGAAATGCGATATGACATTGTTGGTGGTGGAGGACCTTAGACATATGAAACCGTCCTATTGCCTTCTTATTCTTTAAAAGTTCAAGGCTGTTTTTTCTGAAACTAGTCTTATGTACTAATTTTTTTCTCTGCACATCTTCGCTGCATTTTGGGTGGTAAACCATTCTCATATTTATTGTGAGATACAGAGTTTGTAGAAGACATAAAGTTGCACGAAAGTTGAGAATTTCATGCAATTAACAGAAAGATTGTTCATGACAGTCAGGAGGAAGCAATTTGGGATTTGTCTTACAAGTTCAACGTAGTCTTCTTTCTTATCAAGTAGCTTACAGCCTTACTGACCCTTTGGAATCATGGAGATTTTAGTTGGTTGAACAATTTTCATATTCGGTGAGACTTCAGGCAGCATTGCTTATTGGAGAATTGGCATTCTGTTGGATTGTTCTCTTAGTGTACACGTATTGATTTTATAGAATAAGTAAGTACTCAGGCAACTACTGTAGTTCTGCCATTTTTTATTGTATAATATGTCAGAAGCTCAAGTGTGATGGTTGACTTGGATGCTACTTTATTAGAGCTCAGGGAAAGGATTAAATGAAGAGGACATGCCTGGTCATTGATTGGACAAAAATTAAGTGATTCATTGGGTATTGAGTCACTAGTGACAATCTCTATGAAAGCACATCCAGGACTCCAAGTTTGTCCGTTTGGACTCTTTGGATGTAAAATATCAATGGCCACATTCAGCCTCCACATATACTCCCCCAAAATCCAGAAAGATAGGGCCCTCTTTTCGGATTTCGGGGATGTGGTTTTATTCACTTTAATCAAAGATAACAATACAGTGTTGCTTTACAAATAATGTAGAGGTTTTTATGGAGCCTTAACTCCCAAAAAGGTTAAACGGAAAACCCAGTTTGTGAAATACATAAAAGGGAAAGGAAGAGATAAAAAAAGTATGTATGGTGAAAATATACAGTGAGATCTCATGCGATACAGATCACTTCCTCTACTGTGAAACCCATCTGGAAGCAAGCCGTTTAACATAGTATCTTCAGAGTTCTTCACAGTGATCTTGGTCCTTCCTCTGCAGTTCTTCTTCTTCGTCATTGGGGTGGCAATTGAATTCTCAGTTTTAAAATTCTGACCAGAAGCTTCAGAAACTTTTGTTGCATGGCAATGAAAAGGTATATCCAAGAGATTTTCATATAGAGCTTGGGCATCTTTTTTGAGAACTGGAGTTTCTCAGCCAAAAGGAATAAAAGTACCATAAGAGCTCTATGGATTTTACTAATTGAGGATACAGTTTCGACTAGTTAACACTCACATCCAATTAAACCTTTTGTTAAGAAGAAATCTTGAGTTTGAGCTATATAAGTTTGAAGCTTGTGGAACCTAGCTTAGTGCGACTTGGAAAGATGAGGTCCTCCATGAATGTCTTTCAAGGGTCCTAATAATGTCAGTCTCTACAGACATACATAGTATTAGGATGTACATAATCTTGTGATTTACAGAGGCTTTTGATGTATGTAAGCTCGATTTTGTAATGTGTTGCTTTTCCTAGGGTTTGTTTCTTAGATATAGGTTTCCTGATTGTTTAGGCTTTCTGGGGATATTTGTTTTGTTTGCATATGGTAATTTGAATTTCATATTGGTAAGGAATCTAGCCGTTAGGCTTACATGGTGGCTAGTTGAACTAGCTGTGGCTTCATCCTATTATTCCCTGTATAGAAATTCAAGGCCAACCTCTTCTTGGCACCAGTGGATTTCCAAGACCTCCTTGATGTACTTTATTATGTTGAATAAATATCTTCTGCATCTTGTGTTCTATGGGTTTGAGATTATTTAGCAACTATTTTGAGAGTGTTGCAACCACTTCAACACTAGCTTGATTAATCTGTAGCATTTGAGGACAAACAACATGAGCACATGGAGTATGAGGGCCAGACATCTTAACGTGCTTGTGATCAAGAAACAAATGGGGTTGCACCCAAAATTGTATGTCTCGTTAGTGGGTTGAAAAGCAAAGTACTTCTTCCTTTCATAAAAGGGACTTATTAAGCCTTTAAAGGCAGAGCATTAACACCTTATCAATAGTTTGGGCTTGAGACTACAGTCACAAATATCTAAAATAAGGAAACTAAGCAGTATCATTCTCAAGAAACTCAAATTTAGACAATTTTACCTGTATCAGTGAAATAATGAAACCAGAATTTGGGAACAGAAACTCACGAAAAGGGGGAGAAAAAGAAATAAGAAAAAGATTGCCAATTTTCACAAGAAACATCACTGAAAATGCAAATTTCATGATCACAGTGTGATCCTTTTGTTTCTTAAATTAATAATGCCATCTTGCAATGTTTTATTTGGTGTGCTGGCAAATGCGAAACTCCTGACTCGCTCAATCTTAGATATTTTCTGAAAAACAAGTTGAGCTGGGTTATAACCAACCACCTTTTCTCAAACCAGGTATGGTTGGTTATATGAATTCTTAGTACTATTCTGATCAGTATTCAATCATACCTTCATTTAAACTCAAAGACTGAGGATAGAATATTTATATTTAAAGATTGAAGATAGAAAATTTTATGGCTTCTTTCCAACAGATTTAGGTCTCATGCACCCTTTTTTTTGTAGTGCACATCCTCCATTTTCTCACGTTTTTGTGTTTGAACTCCATTTGGGCATTCCTCTAAATGTCAAAGACTCTAAACCATCTTATCTTAATCATATTTCTGTCACTTTATCTCCTATTGGTGTTGCACCAACTCTTTTCCTTGATAATCTCATTTGGAAATCAGCCTTTGCTTGTTTGATTGTACATCCACCTCAGTACCTACATCATGCACACATAACGATGTATGACTGCTCAAGACTTGGCACCATATGTAACCTAGGGTTTATGGTTTTGCATAACATTGTTGGTCTTATCAGAACTTTATACTGGTGTTTATTCTTGTAAACACCCAACGTGCCTCCCTGTCTTATCCATCTTGAATCTATGTGTGATAGACATGTTCATCAATCTTTCCATCTTGACAGATCTATTGGCCGTAAGTATTTAAGAATATTGGGCTTTGTTATAAAAGTTACTTTCTTCAAATGGCAAGTTTGATGTAGTGCTTGTACAAATTGAATGAGCACCAAACCATAAGAATCATAAAAGAAAAGGATAAAATATCAAATGTAATTCATCTAAAATTTAATCTTTATATGAAGAAAGCAACATTCTATGTTCATATCATGTAAAAATGGTGCTCACCTTCGCATTCTTTTCTGTCTTTCAAGTATCTGTGTCGTTGTGCTTCAGTTGGTGCATAATGTCGAGTGATCTATTTTGAACTTCATTTCATTTGACGTTTTCGAAAAAATAGCATTTCCCATTCACATGGTCCCTGAATTTATTCCATAAGTTCCAGGAGCGCACATACCTTTTTGTTATTATCCAGAAATTGACCTTCGTTAGCTCCATAAGTTCATGACACCACCATCAAGAAATGGGCCCAGGATGTTTCTTTTTTAATATAAAAATAAGCTGGATTTTCACATATGTGGAATGGAAAGGTTCTTTCAATCTTTTCTACATTGATCTAAGGCTAACCCTTTGTTTCTTCTTTCCTTGTGAATAGGTCTTGAAGATGCCAATATTCCTTTTGGGTCTGTGGAAGGTACTTCATGCTTTAGTATATTTGATCTTTTTCTGTTGTATAAGTCAAATAATATTTTGCATTTCATAAGTTCATGCTGAGGTTACCTGCAATCCTTTTGTCTCAAAACAAACCTAAGTCCTTGTCATCTTGTCTTGTAAGTCCCTATCCATAATTAACCAACAAAAGTCTCTCAAGCCTAGAGTTCTGAGCTGCTCTTATGTGTAAATGTTGTGTCCCCCAATGAGGAGTAAAACATCAAAGTCTTTACTCTTCAGCAAAAGTCCTCAAATCAGGGTTATCCACCAATGCCATTGGGTGGTTCATGCAATACATAAAAGTTAGATAGAAGTGAATACAACCATGTAGAGGAAGATTCAAGGAGAAGAGTGGATCTGGATTTTACCAATTTTGGTCTGCAAGTTGCTTTTATGTTTGGGTCTTTGATGGCCACATGCTTTGATGATGTGATTGGTAGATATCATATGGCTTCTGCTTGAGGTTCACTGCATCACAGGCTGACTAATTGTTTTCTAGACCATTCCATTGCAAAATATCAATCAGCCAACAATTATTTCATAAATTTGATTAAGTTGATTGCGGTTACCATGATTGTTGCCTAATGATGCTTATTGCTGAAGCTAGAGATTCTTGCTACTTCTGTTTCTTACAAGTTTTGAAAATTCTGTATGCAGGTGGAGGTAGGTCATCACTGAATTTGGAGCGGCGTCTGGATCATGATGGGCATCCTCTTGCCGTAACTGCTGCTGACACGGTTGCAGCAAATGGTGTTCTGCCATACCCCCTGCGAATGGTATTTTGAAGCTAATATTTTCATAAGTTACATCATGGTTGGAAATGGATTACTAAATGTCCTTTTGCCGAGATTTTTTCCCCTCAATTTATGGAAACTTGCCCTACATATTTATATCTGTGGCATAATTTATTGCTGTTGCCTTGCAACAGCTAAGATCTTGTCTACATTTTCTATTTTGTAGTCTTATTTTCTTCATCTTTCTTTGGTGTTAAGGTGGGGAAGATTCTTCTCCCTATGGTGGAAGGGTCATCTTGGTCAAATGGGGTGATTATACGCGAAGAATAGGTGTTGATGGCACTGCTGAGGCTATAAAGGAAGCCATCAAGTGTTCTTTTGGATTAAGAACAAAGCGTGCATTCTGGTTGGAGGATGAAGATAGAGTGGTCCGTAGCCTCGATAGGGACATGCCTTTGGGGGCATATTCTCTCCATCTCGATGATGGTAAGAAGCAGACACATGCATCACAAGGTCTATGTGCGGGCTGTGTATATGTGTGTGTGTAATTTAACAGACTATGGACGTGGCGTATCTCTGGAGAAAATGGCACTCATCATGGTGATTGTTTTCTTTTAGGTTTGACGATAAAACTGTGTGTTTATGACGACCATGACCGAATTACAGTTCATACTGAAGAGAAGACACTATATACAGAGGATGACTTCCGAGATCTTCTTACCCGTCGGGGGTGGACTGGTCTGAGAGAGTTTGCTGGGTTCAGAACTGTTGATACCCTAGATGAACTTCAACCTGGTTCCATGTATCAGGGTGTAAGATTAATGAGCGGGTAACTGTTGCAGCATCACTGGTATGTGGAGATGTGAAAGCATCAACTTCTGGAGATGCTCGGCTCAATCAGGGTAAACCCTTGTACCCCCACGTATCACTGTATTATTCTTTGCCCTGTATCTACGTTTTGAGTTCAGGGTAATCTTTCATTTCACGGTATACATATTCCTTATTTTCCTTGTACGGTTGCTTCTAATTTTATTTCCTCTAGTGGCACCATTGCGGATATCTCCATGTTCACTGTATATATTATCTGAGAACCACACATTTTCGAGCAGAATCCTCCTCTCAACTTTTGCGATCACATTCATCTGTGACCAGTTGCTTTAGCCAGCCTTAGCCTGTTAAACCAACAAGTGTACTCCATGTATTTTTAAGTATTAATTTATCATCAGCAGTTTGAAACTTGACATACTGATCTACAAGGAACCTCTTATTTTCTGGCATATTCGTGTCGTAAATTACCTCAAATGTGGAATCTGTAATACCTAGAGGTGGAGTTTTTATAAAGTCAAATCTCTGAAGCAAATGATCGAGTATAATAATTACAGTATCCTCCGTAAGGAGGGGGTAATGTAGATTATCACTCTCCGCCATGCGTAACACAAAGTACTTTGTCCGAATGAAGGAGTAGCATCTTGATATCCGAAGAAGGAAACAGCCAGATATATGGGCCTTTTTCTTGCAGGTTGAGACTTGCAAATAAAAAGGTTTCTCATTCGGCTCATGGACCTCAATTAGTAAAGAGCAAACAAGCTCGATGTTAACAAAGAAGGCGCCAAACAAGTTGCTCAACCTCTCAATACAAGAAGAGTACAACTGTGATATTCCTTCTCGCCTCTGGACTTGAGGTCACAAAACAGCAAATGATCTACCCGTTTGCTTCCTCTTAGAGAACGATGCATTTCAAACAAATGTGGGCAGTTGGCTGTCATCAAAGTACCAAAAAGGATGAAGAGGAATTAGATGAGGTCTTGTAAAGTGAATAATAATTTTGATAATTCTGTAAAAACAATTCCCATGACAAAACCAAAATATTACCAAGTATCTTATGCCTGCATATCATCCTCAACTTCTCTTGGGACCTCTTCACTAAACATGTACTCACTCTGATACTCCACGAGGTACTGAGTTGACCTTTTCACATCAAGAAACAATTGATACACCCTGCTGATATCCTCCATCTCCACAATTTTCCCTTTGTGCTTCTGGCACGCCAAAGAAGCAGCAGTGATCAAGTGAATTGCATATCTCAAGGATGTCTCAACACCGATTTTGGTTAACAGAACTTTGGCATCCTCAGACATGTCAACATCCTCCTCTTGACTTCGAATGTCAAGAATCTTTCGCAATTCATCTTCTGTATATGGCTGTGTTGTGATGATCAGCAACCGATCAAGAAAATCAATGGGAATGCCATGAGGCGACTTGTAATTTGTGCCCCTTATGGTTGTAATGCCTCTATTGGTAGCGACAACCAATATGGGTGCCATTTCGTTTTCTAATGCTCGGTTTAGAAAGGAGAAGCATTCGATATCAAGCATGTGAACCTCATCAATGAACAGAACACCGGGGATGATTTCAGCCTTGCCTTCTTCTCTCCATTCTGCAACCTTTGTATCTATTTGCTCCCTCACCTCAGTACGGATTTCACCCGTGTCACCCGTGAATAGGGCTAGAAATCCTTGTGTTCTGAAATCACAAATAATGAAAATTATCAGCAACAACGCGAAGCTTGATCTTGAAAATCACAAATGGTCTCACCTATAAAAGTGGTCCATATGCTTATTACGTGTTAGAGAAAACAGAAAAGCAGAAATAATCATTATTGTCACATACAATCTAGGTCTTCTGTTACAAAGCCAATAGCCGACTACGCACATGAAGAATTAATAGCTCCTAAGCTTTGAGTTCTAAACCATAATAAAGATTTTCAGAAACATACATTTATGCATGTTGTTTTCTTCATCGGTTGTTATACAAATGTTTCATCATATTTTACCAGAAACCATGTTTTGGACAAAATTGATTCTATCAGAAACTTAGGTAGTTCTTGTGGAAAGATCTTTGACAAGCTCTGAGGCAATATGAAGAGTTTATTTTCACCAGCTGTAAAAAGACGTTCAAGCACCAGAAAACTCAAATCTGACGCATCATCCCTACTTATCTACTATGCAACAAATGGAGTACATCCCCCCTCTCCCCCCCCCCCCCCCACTCTCTCTCAATGCGATATATAAAGTCTTAAGAAGAAAAAGGCCAACCAAGAGCAAAAGAGAGCCATATCCCACACTAACTGGGGCCAGCCACGTGGATCCTAGTTGGCCATACGACCATAGTGCTCTATCTTGTGTCAACTTGGCATTTATATCCAAAAGAGCAATATCATGTTTTACAGCAGTTTCGACTCTTGAGGTCCTCATCTGCCTCTGCTGGAGTGTTCCTTAGTGGAGCTTCATCAGACCACTTCTCCAAATGTCCATACACCTCTCACTTTATCTTCTATTGGTGCCACACTACCTTTGCCTCTAATAAACTTATTATTATCTTTTGTGAACACAGGTTCACTTCAAATAGAAAGAACTGCATCTTATACTCTGTCTTCATAAAGGCAAAAGTATATCGAACTCTCCAAAATGTGCAACTATCGAACATAAAAAAAACTCACGAACAAGATCAAGACATATAAACAAATAATTATTCCATGTTTCAATATCATTTTGTGCCACTTGAGAGGCTGACACCTTACCACCCTTTATGCAGATTTAGTAGTACAGTAACATTTCATAAATAAATAACTAGTTGACAATACATGAGGCAATATGAATCAGTTTAAACAATAAAAAATAAAAGATATGTAATTCCTGTAAATCATTACTAAAACGAAATAGGCCTCCTATTCCACACCAAGTGGGAAAAACCACATCGACTCTAAGTTGTTTTAGAAACTGAAGGCACCAGTAGCTTTAAATATTCTATCAAACTTAAATCAGCACCGGAAGCAACAAAAATCCATAAAAGAAATACAATGCTTTAATTTGGATTATAACATTAATGTACATATTTATGGTAAAAAAAGAATGTATAACAGAAGCATAAAAATTACAAGATCAGTGCCATATTCTTAAAGGTGAGGCTCTATGAGCCTATGTATGAAAAGGAAATGAGAAAAAGGTTTAAGAAACAAGAAAAGAAGAACTGGCAGAAGGTTAAACTAAAAGTCGAATAAGGGACATGAGAAGAAGCAGAACTGAAGAAGAAAATTATATGACGATGAAGAAAAACAGAAGAACTTGGAAAAGAAGAGGAGAAATCAACAAAAAAATGTCTTTTGTACTAAGCCCCACAAAGAAAGCTTAGTGAATTCCCATCTAATAGGGTGTTCTTGGCACCCATAAAGGTACTAAGGGCTGTTAGGCAAGCTGTTGATCGTTGACAGTAAATATATCAAACTAAAGCAAAGAAAAAGAGACTTCTTTAAAATGTAAAGTTGTAAACCTGTGGTGTCTTCTTACATCACACAATACCTGAATCTAAGTAGTTAATACTTAATAGTGTGATATAGTGGCCATTATAGCGTTTTAGCGGCCATCTGGCCGTTATAATGCTTTGAATTTGGCGGCCAACCTTCAAACATGCTATAAGTGCTATTGCAACCGCTATGAGCGCTATAGAGGTCCATTAACTTGGATCTTGCTACCAGATGGATTGACCCAAATGAATATGGATCAAACTGATCCAATGTAATCCATTTATAAAAATGAACAAAAACCCTTGAAATTTTTAATGTCTCTCTCCCCCTCTCTCCTCTTCTTACGTGCAACAAAAGTAATGGCTTGTTTGGTTAAGTTCAAACTTAAGATATCTCACTCTTGTTGTTCCTATTTTATTTGATAATTTAGTTAAATGTTTTGATTGATGAGAATCCAATAGCGTTATGCACTGTATAGTGTTGGTTTCACGCTTGCCTCGTGCCACAGAAGTACATTAAACGCAGCCTAAGTAGTCTGAATTAAGTAGATTTGTTTTGTAATGGTTTGCATTTGTACTTGCAGCATAAGTAGTTAAATGCAACACATTGTATAGTGGATTCAGGTTATTCTGTAATCTTTTATTTTCCAATTCTTCTTGTCAATCTTGAATCAATGATTTGCATTTGCACTTTAAGGGATTATCGATGGGGAAATAGTTGTTACTTAGAGGAACTTGGTTACATTTGTGTAAAGGATTCCACAAAGGGAGATGATTTGTGTAGGAGGAGACTTAAATGGACATGTCGGTAAAGAGGCATTAGGATATCAAGGTATTCATGAAAACTTTGGTTTTGGGGATATAAATGAGGAAGGTAGGGAGATTTTAAATTTTGCTATGGCATTTGATCTCTTTATAGTCAATAATTTATTCAAAAAACGAGATGAACATTTAATTACTTACAAGAGTGGCTTATCACAAACACAAATTGATTACTTTATTTGTAGGAAAAAAGATAGTGCGTGTTGTAAAGATTGTAAGGTAATTTCAGGAGAAAGCTTAACCACCCAACATCGACTTTTAATTATGGATTTACAAATAAAAAAATAAATAAAGAAAAAAAAGAGTGCATCGAGCTATTCGAACTAAATGGTGGAACCTCAAAAGCGAGAAAGAAGATATATTTAAAAAGAAAGTCCTTCAAGGAGATATTTGAAATTATATTGGTACACCTTGTGATATGTGGAACAATATGGCTATACATATTAGGAAAGTGGCGAAAGATGTGTTAGGTGTATCTAAGGGAGGTATACCGACACAAAAAGAAACTTGGTGGTGGAGTGAAGTAGTCCAAAATAAAATGGCAAAGAGGACATGCTACAAATTAGATTATGCTAAGAAAACTAGGAAAACTTTATAGGCTTATAAGAAAACAAAGAAGGAATCGAAAAAGGCCGTTAGTGAAGAAAAAGCTAAAATTTGGGAGGATTTATATAAAAAAAACTCAACTCAAAAGAGGGTGAAAGAGATATTTTTAGGATAGCTAGGGCTAGAGACAAGAAAACTAAAGATCTTAATTATGTTACATGCATCAAAGATGAAGATGAAAAAATTCTAGTGGCAAATAATGATATAAGAAATAGATGGAAAACCTATTTTTATAAGTTTTTTAATGAAAACGAAGATGTTAGTATTAGCTTAGGAGAGTCAACCAAATCAGAAAAGTATATAAACCACAATTTCTAGCGACGTATTCAAAAGAATGAAGTAAAAGAGGCTCTTAAACATATGAATGGTGGTAAACCATGAGGACCAAACGATATTCCTATAGAAGTTTGAAAAATACTAGGAGAAATAGGAATCACTTGACTCACAAGACTATTTAATAAAATATGGAGAAAGCAAAAGATGCCCGAGGAATGGACAGCGAGTACACTTGTACCCATATATAAGAACAAGAGAGACATTCAAAATTGTGCAAATTATCGAGGTATCAAGCTAATGAGCCATACTATGAAATTGTGGGAAAGAATTATCGAAAGTAGGTTAAGACAAGTATCAAGTACAACAGAGAACCAATTTGAATTCATGTCATGCCAATCTACTCTTAAAGCGATTCACCTTTTAAGACGTCTTATGGAACATTTTAGAGCAAAAAAAAAGACTTTCACATGATATTTATTGATCTAGAAAAAACTTACGATAGGGTACTGAGGGAGGTCCTTTGGAGAACCTTGGAAAAAAGAGATATCCCATTGACATACATTAACCTTATAAGAGACATGTACGATGGTGCAAAAACATGTGTGAGGACTCATGAAGGAATGACAGACTTCTTTGAAGTTAATATTGTGTTACATCAAGGATCAACTTTAAGTCCATATTTATAATGGTGATTGATGAGTTAACAAAACATATTCAAGATGAAGTACCTTGGTGTATGTTATTTGCAAATGACATTGTGTTAGTGGAGGAGTCCAAGGAAAAAGCTAATACAAAATTGGAACTATGGAGAGAAACATTAGAAAGCAAAGGCCTCCAACTTAGTACGACAAAGACAGAATATATGGAATGTAAGTTTGATCATTTGGTTACTTCAGAGGACATAAAAATTAAAATTGGCACACATTGCATCCCCCCAAAGGAAAGTTTTAAATACCTAGGGTCAATCTTTCAGAGGACAAGAATTGATGGAGATGTTACGCATAAAATTAATGCTGACTGGTTAAAACGGAGAGGAGCTTCAGGTATTCTTTGTGATAAGAAGATACCATTAAAGCTAAAAGGTAAATATTATATGGCAGCAATTAGACCTGCCATGTTTTATGGTTCTGAGTGTTGGGCTGTTAATCATCAACATGTACAAAAGATGTCGGTGACAGAAATGAAGATGTTGAGATGGATGAGTGGTCATATAAGAAAAGACCGCATACATAATGAGATTATTAGAAACAAATTAGGAGTGACACTAATAGAAGTTAAAATGAGAGAATATCGTTTAAGATGGTTTAGACATATAGAAAGAAGATCAAAAGAAGAACCTTTAAGAAGGTATGAAAAACTAAATTTGGAAAGTATTAAAAGAGGTAGAGAACGACCACAAAAGTGCTGGAAAGAAACAATAAAGAATGATCTAGCTTATTGTGAGTTAACAGCTAACATGGCACACGATAGGGATCGGTGGAAACAAAGAATCCATGTAGCCTACCCCGTCTAGTATGGGAAAAGGCTTTGTTGTTGTTGTAATTTAAGTTTAACAATTCAATATGCATACGCCACATGATATTTATTTTCATCTTATTAGAATTTTGTTTGTTTAGTTTGATTGGCGGTTATGTGTTTCTTGATATTTCTTATAAACTCAGAGAATCCATTATATATATAATTTTTTAATCATAAATGAGAGTGTAACGCTAAATTCGCTATATCCCCACTACCACTATATTAAAGTCAACTGCTAACAACCCGCTAACCGCTATTGATAACATAGACGTGGATCCACAATTAGAAAATAAAGTCTTGTTGTATTTAGTAAAATGACACACTAGCAGCTATCACATTAACGGATGGCTTCAATGAACATTGAACCGCCATTATTAAATATGTTTGTGTTCCATTCACTGTACTGGAATGGCATATGGAAGAACCAAACCATCTACCGTTCCTAAAGACTACTGCCTCAAAACTTAAATGACCATGAGGGCAGCAGGGAATGTTTGAATGTACAAAGCAAAAAATGCTAAGGAGATATCTCTAATACATTTATGGGCACAGACACCTTTTGGAGCAAATATC
Source organism: Brasenia schreberi (assembly GCA_036023115.1). Lineage (NCBI taxonomy): Eukaryota > Viridiplantae > Streptophyta > Magnoliopsida > Nymphaeales > Cabombaceae > Brasenia > Brasenia schreberi. Next base: position 16,966,038 of record JAYKKT010000079.1, on the reverse strand, counting down.
CAAATTCAAAACATAACTGAGGCTTAGAAACTCCACAATACCAAGCTCTGTCTATCCTCTTTAAATAACCCACAATCTATGGGATACGTTTTAGGCGATGTTATGGTACCTTAATGGACCACCTTTTTAGTTTATAAGTCCATCGGACAAGGAAACCATGCAAAATTTCCATTATGTCATATGTCTTCAAACACAATAGAACTAAACATCTCTGCTAAGAAGATTTTTTAAGGACAAGTAACTAGGTAATAACAAGCAACCAGATGCATGCAGTTTTTGTTCAAATCAGTGATAAGGATTACAAACTCCCCATATTATCTATATGATATATGACTAGATGATACTTTCAATGCCCATAAAACATATAACACGAACCCGCCCTAAAACTGCAGGAAGACTGGGCTCCTACTGGAAGTCTGGAACATCAGTTAGCTGTTTCAGCAAGCATCTTTTTATCCTAAAACCAAACACTGACTATCCAATCCCTCCGTGAAATGGAAAAGACCCCTTGTCAATGAAAGGCGACTTGTGATCCTTCCACATTATCTAATGGAAGGGATATCCTAAAAATAAAGTTCTATATGTTTCACGTGCAACTGCCCTCAGTGCACGGTTTAGGCTACTACCAACCAACCCTGCTATAAGGTTGGTACAGGCTGGCAAAGCATGCGCAACTATAGTGTGGAGTCCATGCGCAGGAGACACAAGAACTAACCTGATCTAAGAAAAGATGCAGAATAAGAGGAAAACGTGCCCCACAAGCTTTATACAATACTCAAGCTGGAGGTCGCTACAGCACCCTTCCCCTTCAAAGTCAAAGCGCTTCAACAACAAGAAATTCCTTTTATTGACACTATTTTAGATAATTTAGGTATATGGAATGAAACTACTAAATGCTGTTAAGGGGACAATGAGTGAGTCAAGCAGGAGAGGGTCCCCAACATGGGGCCGGAAACAAATTCACTTTCGTCATTCTCAAAGCCATAGGCACCCTATTATTAACAGAACCAAAGTTAAAAATCTCCTCTGCTTCTACTAGTTTCATTGTAGTACCCTAACAAGGTACTAAAAGCCTAACGAATCCCAAGGAAAACAGATTACAGATAACGAACCAAAAGGAACGAGCATTCATGCATTAACCAGCAAAGCGAAATCACAAGAACATAAATAAAGTAAGAAAAACATAAACTAACAAGTCTGTATGGTTTACTTTAGGGCTCAGATTCAGCAAAAGATTTGAATAGTGGAAGACGTTGGGGAATGATCATAAAACACCAGACCATAAAATGCAGCAAAATAATCGATGAAGAAATGACATAAGGCACACTACCTGCTGTTTATGACATCGATCTCGTGGAGAGTAACGCAATGCACGACCTCCTTCCTCTTCTGGAGCTCGCCGTCGGGGCATTGTACGAATTTCGTTTGCGGGCCCATGGCGTCGTAGTCCTTCGACCTCGTGAACGACCTCCCGAGCTTTGTGATCTTTCCGGAACTCTTGTCAATGGCGACGACGTCTCCGCTCTGTACCTTCTCCTTGTTAAGCGCCTCGATCATCTTGGCTCCAAGGTCGTAAACGGTCTCCATGTCGGTGGTCTTGAGAGTGAGCTTGCCGGTCTTCGAGGCAGGGCCAGCGGCAGCTGGGCGGTCGATCTGGATCTCTACAACCTCGCCCTCGATGATCTCCGTCTCTTCCTTGATTCGGACGCCTATGGCCTTGCGGAAGGACTGCATGAGAGCCTCGGTCTTGCTCATCTCAAGGGAGAAGAGCTCGCTGCCGGCGAGCATTGCGAAGGGTGTTTCTTGACCAAGGGCTTTTGCCATGGCCATGGCGATGGCCGTCTTCCCGGTACCGGGCTGACCGGCAAGGAGGACGCCGCGTCCGGCGATCTTTCCCTCACGGATCATATGGAGGATGACGCCGGCGGCCTTGCGGGCGGAGTGCTGTCCGACCATGCCATCGGAAACGTTGCGGGGTTCCAGGGCGTCGTCAAGGCCGAGGCCGCGGATGTGAGAGTGGGCACCAATCCGTTCCACCCGCGTCAAGTCCCGCATCTCCCCCAGCTTCAGCTCCGCCATTAGAGAGACTGACAGATCCCAAACGAGGGTCTTGACAAAAGCCTAGAGTGGGAGAGAGAAATGGTCTCCGACAGACACACACACACACACAGAGTATAACGAAGAGTCTGGAAAAACCTTAGGGTTCTGATAAACCCTAGCAAGAGAAATGCCGCCCCCGAAGAGAGTGAGAGTATAACGGAGAGTCCCCTAGAAAGAGAAATGGCGCCTTCAGAGAGAGAGAGAGAGACTAAACTAAAGGATTGAACCGTCGAACGAATTGAGGATTTCCCGTATAAGATTGAAGCCTCGTTGAGTGTAGGGCTGTCGATGGCCCGGGTTCAGTTCGAGCTTAGCTTCGCTCGAGAAGCTTGTCAAAAGGAACGAGTTGTTCATGAACTATTTCGACTCAAGGCAGTCAAGACGATGCCTTTCTTGCTGGTGTTAATGGGGTTGATTTGAACCAAGCACAGAACCCGTGAGCTTTAGGATTTGGTGATAACAGACTCGGTCCATTACTCATCTTCAGTAAAATCGAACGAGGGATGGCAATTTGGACCCGACCCTGGGCGAGGTTTCAGGGTTGAAATCCTACAGTAAGGCAGGACGGGGCGGTGGCGTAAGAAGAAAGGAGTGGGGTGGGTTTAAGGCCAATTTGCCCCATCCTGCTAAATGTATTTCTTTTGGAGTTAGGGTTCACCATTTTTCGGTTTCTTTCTCAAAGTTCCTGGTTGGTTGATATTGCACCCTCAGCCCTCCCCTTCAGGGGAGACAGAGCGAGAGTCTGGTTGTTCTCTCCTTGCCAACTATCGATGCTGAAATGTGGAACGAGCAAAGAAAGGTCAACCAAATATTGCATCAAAGCCTTAAAGCCTTGGAGGTAAGCTTTGGCCAATGTATTGAACCTCGGTTTTGTGTATGTGTTTATGTTACATGATGGGTATTCCCTGATTTTCCATCGCTTTCCTCATACCAAGTATGCCAATTAAAAAAAGAAAGTCTTTATTTATTGCTTTTGATATGATGGGTAGTGCTTTGATATTTGATTGCCTCTATTTGGAAATGAATGTTTGCTATGATCGAGTATGAAGAATTCTACGACTGAATATATGAACAACTGATCCAAAACTTTTCTTCCTTATGTAGATTCATGGCTCTCTTTCATTTTCTGCTTTATTCAGTTCGATAACATTGTGTATATATAGGGAGATGTATAATGTCTTTCAATATATAATCTCATATAAATATCTCCACCATTTGTTGAGATTTGAATTATTTTACATCTGATGCATACAGTACACTAAATGTAAACTACTACTATCATATTTTCTACTCAAATATTGAATAGTGAAAGTATTTGTGTGAATTTATGCATTGAAAGACATTATGCATTTAAGACACTCTCTCTCTTTCTATATATAATAACAATAACCAATTATTTACCTACCATATGTAGGATTTACTACATGGATTTTTTATGCAATAGGGCTTCATCTTATGTCATATTAGTAAAATATCATGTTTAATAGTTTCCTTCAAATGTCTTTGTTGTTTTCCTTTTCTTCTTTTAAACCACTGTCTAATTTCTCGTTTCTTTTAACTGAAACTTCAATTGGTTGTCCTTTTTATATGTCCAAACTATCTTAAGTTTGTCTCTCTCATCTTATTTTTCTTGGTGATGCTACTCTAATAATCTCAATACAAATACACTCTTTCCTAGTATAACTAATTGACTACCTAAAACTCAACACCATATACCATTATATCTTTTTATTACCATTTAACTTTGGGGGTATCTTTTTATTGTGCAAAACATTTTAGGCACCTCTTTGTTTAAGACAAGTGATGATACCCATTAATCTTTTCCATTACTTTGAAAAGATGACAGTAAATATTTAAAGATGTCATTTTAAGAGATGCAACACATGCCAATTTTAGTGTATACATCATTTATTTCTACTAGTTACCAAACTTGTACTCTATACACTATGCTTATCAAACTTGTACTCTATATACTATGCCTTCATTTCATTATGTTAAAAACCTTTTGTTCTTAGTTTTTCTTTCAATAACTTATTTCATGATTAATGCATGTTGTTGAGTTGTAAGCCCCTTACGTTAACACTAGTAGCCATGATTTCTTGAAAAAGGTTTTCGAAAATAAAATTTTCATTTATTTCTAATATTCTTGCTCATTACAAGAACTCTTTCATCCTCATATTTAATACACAATAAGATCTTTAGTTGTCCTTTTCTCTAAACTTAAATATCTTAAAATTATCACTTTCGTCGTCCTTCAAATTAACCTTTTTATATAAATCATGCAAAGTTTTGACTTTTACATCACTAACTTCTTTATTTGCTTCCTTTTATGCCATATTACCATCTTTTCAAGTTTAGTAAAAACCTTTGGCAATATGCATTATGCTACCTTTTGCTTCTTAGGAGCTCAAGTGTACTTTCACAAGTTATAAGAGTATCTGGAAAAGTATAAATGGTAACTCCATTACACTTATGTCCCCTAAAAAGTAAAAAGGAAACATGAGTGTTCAATGTGAGAGTGCATGATCATATATATATATATATATGTGTGTGTGTGTGTGTGTTATAGACAGTAACTACATAGAAGATACCATTTTACAAAAGTGAGTAGAGCACCGTATCCCAATTCAGGTCCTGAAACCTATTATCCCAATGTTACAGAGAACATGTAAACACTAGAGATGTCAATATGAGCTGGGCCGGGCTGGCCCAGAACCAGCCCTTGTGGGTTGGAGAAAATGTGAGTCAGTCCAGGCCAGTCCACATTTTATATGGGTTTCTAAAGTGCTGGCCCGGTCTATCTATCTATATATATACAATTACATGTACATATACAATTTTTTGCATTACATGTGTATATGTATAATTTTTTATTACATGTATGTATAGATGTATAATTTTTATTACATGTATATATATAGTATATATGGCTCATATATATATGTATAGTTTTTTCAATAGTATAATTTTTTTCATTACATGTATATATATGGTTTTTTATTACTATTGTATATGGCTTGTTGAGGCCTAAATATTGTGGTTGAATTTGGATTGGGTCTTATAAACCCGATCTAATATCCAAAGGAGCCATGCCCATTTTGACATCTCTAGTAAACACTCTATATTTTCTAGAGTATTTTTACACGAATGGAAAAATTTGTGGGCCTTGAATTGAATCTTGGAACGGTATAAATATTTCTCTAGTAAATCACGCATGTCTACCCCAAGCAATTACTTGGTTTTGAAAAGATGTCTAAGATTCTTTGTTTTTTTTTGTTACAAGAGGAGTCAGAAGCCTAACATAGGCACCTACACATGCACCCTTTGGGAATCGAACTTCACACCAGCAACAACTGTGCTAGAGCGTCCTACCATTGAGCTAATGCTCTCGGTGAGGATTCTTTGGTTTTTGACACACATTTTGTAAAGTTCATATGCTCTAAAGCACAACGAGAAGCTTACCTGGTTAAGGGGTCCACTCCGGTAGTTGAAGGTCATGAGTTCGATACTGAGGCATGCATTCGGCTTCGATCTCCCCATTCTACCAAAAAATTATCAAAATTATTCATGCAAATGTACTTAGAAATTACTGGTTACATATTTGAAACCAGCAAAGAAACATGAAACACACCGATCCTGCAAAAGAAGCCAAATCTCTTATGGTTAGGACGTCGACTCAATAGAACCTGCTGGTGAAAGGCCATAAGTTCGATATGCAAGCACGCACTTCTGGTACCTCCCTGCCTTATTACCTCAACTTAGGGGCGGCAACCTGACATGAATCCTTCCTTAAAAACCTTTTTCCTGGTCAGGAGTTTGACCCTCAGGTTGGGTCCAGGACTCTCCAAAATGACCCGACAAAAACCAGGTATGGTCTTAGTGGACCCAAACCCAATCCAAAAAAATTATTTGTATTATATAATATATTTATAAAGGTAATTTGTATATATATATAGAGAGAGATGGGATCTCGCATACGCTGCATACTCATGCCCAATCATTTATTTTCAATAGTGAATAAGTGTATACCATTTTTCTTCATCGTTTTTAAAAATCTTAAAATATTTTAAATTACACTCATACCATTGAAAACATACAAACATATCAAAGGTATTGATTGAATCTTGCCTCCACTGATGTTGCTCACTTATATCCCTTCATCACTTTTGAATGACATGAGTATAATAACAATATGCTTCAACCTTTTTCAAAACTTTTTAAAAAACTGAAATTACACTCATGTTATCCAAAAGTAATGGATGAGCATATCATACGTGATTAAGATCCAGTTTTCATATATATATATATATATATATATATATATATATATATATATATATATATATATATATATATAATATGATATGTGTTTGCGACCAGGTCGACCAAACCCAGCCTAGGCCAAAACGGACCTGAATAAAAGGTTGGGGCTTCCTCGGGTCTTTTGTATTTCGATCCGGACCTGAAGTGACCCAAACTCGTCAAGCGGTTTTGCCACCCCTACCTCTGCTTACCGGTTAGTTGATTATTGCGTACATGACTTTGTCTATTAGGGAAATGCATATGACTTTCGATCATGATCATAAGCGCATCATAATTGTTCTTAGCCTAATCATAAGCCATGTGACCCACAAATGAATTATGCCCAACTAATCAGGGGATTCTTTGATCAGGACATGAAAAAATGATTATCATAGTTAACCAACAAAACCGGAATCGAATGTAGTGAGTTGATTCCAGTTGAATTGGTTTTTGCCGTGGCCTACCCAGGAATTTTTTGGAGGTGAGGTGTACTTCTATTTTAGGTGAGGTACACTTGTATTTTACGTCGACAAAACATTTATGTTTCCGTATATACAGTGGTGGACCTAAAAACTTTTCAAATTTTGGTTGAAGCGCATGCCTCACCTTGCTCTAAAGTGGACCCACCTCACTTATGGGTCCGTCACTGATTGAAGGTGTGCCTGAGTTATGGTTGGTGTGCATAGTCACATTACCTGCACCACCTATCAACAACACTCCCCAGTGGCAATGTCTATTACTTGTCGCTTTGAGGAAACAATTATTACATACTTTCATAATTCTTTAGTCTTAAACCAATGAACAGTGCATGTTCAAGCCTCACCTGCAGGTGCCACAAATTTATTCTACAATTGATGTCACTGCCAGTTTGTCTGAATTAGGGGTGTTTTTGGTCTGGTTTGGTTCGAGTTTAAGTGTGACCTCGCACCAAACCGATATATGAGTAATAAAATTAAACCAAACCAAACTATTTGATTGCAAATCGTGGTTCTTTGTCCATGAAAAAGAATTTATTGTTACAATAATTCAATATTAACTATATTTCAACCAGACCAACAACCCAACTTTCTATAGTATCATAATTCAAATGCAGTTGATGGAAGCTACCCAATATGAGTTTTACAATTGTTGAAACTGGTATTTTTTTAATTGTCTAACTTTTTCCCAATGGTTATGAACCATCAAATAAGTTTTAAACGATATCCAGAATGAGTTTCTACCATCAAAATAAGGGCTTTCTTTCCTTACCGCCTAACAACCTGTATCAATGGTTATGATCCATCTAAATAAGATTTAAACTCTTTATATATGTGTGTGTGTGCACACATGAATACTTATGTATTGTATGCCCCATTTTCTGAGCCTCTTATAGGAACCATTCGTTTGCTCACAAGCATGATGCTTGTCCATAACTTGTCAGGCGTCCATCTTTACATGGATAAGATCAGAACTTGGTTATCAGAGGAAAAGCAGAAGTTGTGTGCCCACAAGTTGGTCGACATTGGCGTGTAAATGTAACCACACGATATACCCATTCGATGCTTTCTGTCTGCTTCTTACTTCCTTTTATTTCACTCTTTATATATATATATAACCTAAATTCTTTCTATTTTTCATATACTCACTCATTACTTTTAGACTTGAGTGTAATTTAAAAGAGTTTAAAAAACTTTAAGAAATATTGTTATTACACTTATGGCACTCAAAGGTGAGCATCAATAGATAATGTGAAAGACGAGCCAGATGTGATTTAAGAAAACCTGATCATGTTTATCCGTAACATTTTCACTCATATATAACCATTATTTTTATGTGTCAATGAGAATAATTTATAATTTTTAATGAGTTTTTAAAAAAAAATGAAAGATATTATTATTATAATTAGACAACTCAAAAGCAAAAGAAAAACATGATCTAATCATATATATATATATATATATATATATATACATATATATTTGTATGTATGTATATATATGAGCACATGGAGCATGAATACGGAGCACATGATAGAGAGCTTAAGATCAGGACAGGAGGGGTGGCATCGAAACCTGTTAAAGACAGAAAACATCACATACCTACTCAATAGTTTTATGCTTGCTTGAACCTGTAGTGACAACTGTTTGAATAAGGAAAGCAGACAGTGCCATTCTCAAGAAGTTTTACTGACTTCTTTACCATTTTAATTTATCTCAAACGATTGGTGAAATAAATCAAGAAGAAATCAATAAAATAAGGAAAATACAACAAAAATACCCTTAATTATACACAAGAAATCACCATGAAGATGTAAAAAAAGACCACTGTGCTTGTTCCGTATAAATGATGGTGTTTCCTTGCATTAATTTCTTGTGATGCTAGACTCTCTTATCCAACCAATTCAAGGTTCAACTAGAGTATATTGCCGATAGTATTCGAACCTGTGATGTTAGAATCCAGTCTGTTCGTTAATGAAAGTGAGGTTGCTTGTTTTGAATCGGTTGGATATGATGATGGATTTTTTTTAATTGTTGATCAGAGATTTTTATATGAAAAGTCGGTGTTGTGCTTCGAAGAAGCATAGGGAGAAAGAATACTCCACATGCAACAGAGAGAAAGATGAGAATTTATTCAATCACAAAATTAGGATTCCTAGATTACAGGGTGGTGACAACATTTCTCTTTAGTGTTTCGATAGAGTTTCATAAAACTTTAAATATTTTCGAAGAGGTTCAAACTCTTAATATAATATAAATCCTTGATATATATATATATATATACATATAAAGAAAGAGAAAGAGAGAGTAGTATATGCTCAATCTAATACATGCTTAAATCTACTTAAACATTTCCATCTTTTGATTGTGAGTATGAAAAGTAGAAAGGTATACATTGCTTATTAAGGTTTAAACCTCCAGTCAAATGGTGAAGATATTTGAGAAGATTTAAGCAATGAAGATTGAGCACGGATCACTATTTTTGTGTGTGTGCATGCCCTCACCTGCACATATGAAAAGCTAAGATCTTATGCCTTTAATACCTCTTTTAAATTGCTTGCTATCTAAATTCTTACACTTTTTATTAGAGTATGTAACCATCTATAAATTACGTTTTTTTTGTTACAAAGGGAGGCAGAACCTTAACACGTGCAACATGCATGCACCCTCAGAAATCGAACTCCTCACATAAAGTGGAAGAGTTAGAAAGGGCTGCCACCGAGCCGACTCTCTGGGTACATTTTTTCCAAATATCTAATTCTTCTTCTCCTCAATAATCTCTATCCTTAGACCCTTTTTTTTTTTGTTTTTCTGATGAGTCGGCTGTGGTTAGTTAGGCCCTCCGGGAGTGCAGACCTGGGTATCGAACTCCTGTCCTAGCATGATGGAACTAACCCTAACAATCTCACCATCACTGCTTTTCCCCCTCTGGCCTGCCATTAGGTTGATGAATTATCCTACATGAAACGCATTGTGATATTGTTCAACAAGTTCCTGGTGTCATATCATCAAAAAGAAAAAAAAGGCCAACCAATAACTCAAATTGAACACGGCAGTCGGTCAACTCTCACACATGCAGCCTTTATTTTTATTCAATGTTCATAATTGCGGAAATATTTTAATTAATTGTTTATACAAAGGAAAATGTAAAATCATCAGCCATTTTGGGCAGTTAATTTGGTTATAAATAGATGCCAGTGAGTGCCTGGGATATTCAGGAAGCAGAAGCCGAGAGCCGTCAACACGCAAAGCAGTAGAGAAACCATGGTGTCGAAGGTGCAGCAGCAACAGAGTGAGCAACAGCCATGGATGCAGCAAGAATTGAGGAAGCAGCAAGAGACAGTGGCGCTGCAGAGCATGAAGATCAAGGGCTGTAGATTCAAGAGGAGCAGCATCAACGGTGAGGATGATGCAGCCGCATCAGCAATGTTGCTGTTGGCTTGTGCTGTATGTACTCCTTCCTTTTGACAATGTCCCCGCAGATTAACCCCCTCCCCCCCTCCCCTCTCTCTACATATGGCAGATGTTCTCTGATTCATGTCAAGTATTTGCAATAGCATTGTCTTCATGAAATATGTGAACAGAGGAGCTCAGTTACCATGTAGCTCTTACGAAATTACTAAAGGTGCTTGAATCCCAAATTGCTCTCTCTCTCTCTCTCTCTCTCGTGATGCGAGGGGACATTTCATTTCCTGTACTTGTAATAAGATGGTTTTGCTGACGAGAGAAGCTCGGTTACTCTTATGAAATCACAAGGAGCTCGATACCCCTTCTCTCTTTCTCTCTGTGTGTGTCTGATAAGATGGTTTTAATTAACAAGAAACGGAGCCCAGTTAACAGCTCTATTGAATTTTCCAATGCTAGAAACTCAAACTGGCCTGAACTCTTTTTTGGAAACCAAGGAGAGAAGATGTTTGCGAAGAGCCCTTCCTTTACTAATCTTTGTTGTTCCCTCTTGCTGCTTTTCGGTTTCAGTTTCACTGGGTTTATCTAATAGTCTAAGCTGCTGTTGTAGTCATAAACATTAAACCCTGTTTCAAAGCCTTACAATCTTTTTGCTTGCAACTTAACAAAGCTGCTTTTGAAGTTGTTAACGGGTAAATATGTCACTATAAAGACTCGCACATTGACGGATTCGTCCTAGACATACAACGTTCAAGGGGGTGCACGCTGACGGATTCGAAGATCCACTTGTACTATTGGACCCGGGTCCTAAGAGGCACTAGAGCATTCTACGGATCCTGTCCCATGGCTATAGAAGGCCATGTTGTATTAAGATTGTTTGCTCCTTAGTGAATAGTGCTTATTGAGAGAAGCCGCCTGAGAGTATGTCACGGGTCAAATTTTTAAAACAAAATTTTCGCAAAACACTTGCCGGCCCGTGATGGATAGAATCAACCTTGATTCTATCAGCCCCTTCTTCACGCCTATCTCGACACACACAAACATAGAGTAGGAACAAACCACCCAGCTTTTCCACTAAAACACCAATTCGGTACACAAGGGAGGTTAACACGCACACCCTCCCTGTTGGTCGGCTGTCCACTACAAGTGAGGTTCAGTTGGCTGACTGGATGGGGCACACGGTTGTGCCTTGGAGAGGTGGCATGGGTCGGCACCAAGAAGAGGAGCTGTCTCCGACTGGTTGCTGTCGCAATAGTGGTTGGCGTTAGGGCACTAGCGCTGAGGAGCTGCTGGGCGGGGCGCGTGCTACGGCTTCGACTGCTGGGTGCGTGCTGTGGACGTTGGCTGCTGACACCAGGGCTCCGCTGCACGGTCTGCACGACGCTCCGAACTGGGGCACAGATTCACTGCTCCTGCAATGCCCTCCAGCTGCTTCAAGGCTGCTGCACTTGATGGCAAGGCTGGCTGCTTCGATTGCAAAGCTCCACTGTACGCTGGCGCTAGGGCGCTAGCGCTCCAACTCAGGGGTCCTGCCCGCGCTGCTGTTGTGGGCGTCTGGTGGCAGAGGGCGCTGTCCGGCCCGATCTTCCTCCTTCCTCTCTCACAACACTCGGTTTGACACTCTCTCACTCACGGTTCAACAACTTGCACAGTAGGGAGGCCCCTTGCTTTATAGGGAGAGCCCCCGGGCATGTGCTGTAACCGTTCCCTCCAAAGGGACATGCAACAACCAACCCCCCCTAGGCCACCACCTGTCCTGGGGTGGTTCTAACCGACCCACCTAAGACCAACACTTGTCCTAACCCTCTAGGACCCGGATCAACCCGACTTAGCTCGACCAAACCCAGATATGGGTCGACCTGACCCGATTTGGAACCGATTCAACTCATGACCCAGATTTACAAGGATCCAAGACCCGATCCAAACTCAAGTTCAGACCCAACTAGACCTAACCCAACTAAGCCTAGCTATGACACTCCTGGGCTTTACAAAAGAACCGACTCGACACATATGTACAAGAGAGGTTGGTGTGCCCCTACGCCCGTACGTCGCATGACGCGCGTACCTTATGAAGCCAATGGATGAAGGATGAGGATGGGTGTGCGCGCCACAGGAATCCGTCCTGTGACAGAGTCTGCATTCCTCCTCCCTTCTCTGGTGGCGAGGGTGAGTGACGAAGAGAGTCTGGTGAGGCCAAGTCGTGATCGCTGTGAGTTGAGCGCAGATCAGGCCAACGTAGTTTTCTTCTGCGCACAGTAGAGAGTTTCTACTGTAGAGAGAGGCTGGATGGCTTGGGGAAGCCATCGCTGGGAGCGTTCTGACCACGAGCGGCGTCACAAACCCTAACCCAAACGCCCACTCTGGCCTGTGCACAGGGGTAACAGCCGCGACTTGACTGGTTGTCTAGTGTGCTACGACCCATTCCATTAAGCTAAGCCTGCTTCTCTAACTTCCACTAATTAACACCTTATACCGGAATTGCCGCCATGGATAAGCGTTTCCGAATATATGTATATATAGAGAGAGATTGGATTCTGCCATCACTACGGCTGCTCACTCATTGGTTTTGAGTGGTATTAGTGTAGTAAACGATATCTCTTTAACTTTTTCAAAATCTTTTAAAATTAAAAATTATACTCATGCCAAAGCAATGCATGAACAAGATTTAGTTTTCATATATATATATATATATATATATATATATATATATATATATATATATATATATATATATAGAGAGAGAGAGAGAGAGAGAGAGAGAGAGAGAGAGAGAGAGATGAATGATGTCTGCCTCTAAAAGTGCATACTTATGCTTACTCATTGCCTGTGGCTGGGTGAGCGCTAATAGGTACTCATTGTTTAAATTTCATTTTTTTTTCAAAATATCATTATTGTTATGTTATATACATTATATAATACACAATATATTAAATATAATTCTATTATGAGAGAGAGAGATGACTGCAGGTAAGGCTGATATTTCGTAGTTAGGTGGGGAGAACGCCAATGTTGCTCCTTAATTGAAATTAGTTTTTTTGAACGCAGGCATGAGAAAGGGCCGGTCCAAGTCCACTTGGAATCGTCAGTTGCGTACGACTGATTCAAACCGGACCAATATTGCCAGGTTCCTCCTCAGTTATAGTTACAGTTTCAGTCTGATTCAAAAAATCACGAGACCTATCCCCAATTCCAGTCTAGCTGTTTCGGTTCTGGTTTGAACCGTGGATCCAGGTTCGAATAGGCCATGTAGCATGGAAGATAGAATCTCTCTCTCTCTCTCTCTCTCTCTCTCTCTCTCTATATATATATATATATATATATATATATATATATATGTGTGTGTGTGTGTGTGTGTGTGTGTAGTACCAAGACATTGACTAAAAAGAATAGTCATATCAATTGACAAATGTGAGGATCAAATTAGTTCAACTTTTATGGCTTTTGGATAAGATGATCATGAACAAGGAACTGATGTGGCGCCACATTAAGCACAGCGTTGAAGCTTCCATGATTGTGGGTACCACAGACTGCTTGTAGTGGTGCCGTTTGAAAGGTTTACGTGGGTAGATGAACCATTTGACAGCCTCTGTTTCTGTTGTTAATCTGCAAACAGGACTCCTAAAACAGAAATCAAGGGATTCAATCACCGAAAAAATCATACATATGAAATGCGATTGAAGACGGATCCCTGTCGATTTCTTGGCACGAACTTGAAAGATAATACATCTTATTATGAAGGTAGAAAGATACAGTACAAAACTGTACACAGCGAATTTATAGTCAAGCGGGCAGAGAAAGGAGGACCATCGAAAAATTTGTCATCTTGATTTAGATAAATGCATGCAGTTTGCTTAAAATTAATGTGGATTCTCATCTAATCTCGGAAATGTCCACTGTCAGGAGATTGATCGTGATCACCTCTACCTGCAATAGCATTCAAAACAATAAAGGACCAAGAAATCTACCAATTGGAAGATGAAAAAACAAAAACCAACAGAACACTAAGAAAACCAATGCCTCTTGTTTACCTTCAGCATCGATATGACGACTCCATTCGGTTAATCGTGGATTAATCATATGCAGCGACCGGGATTGAAGCATAAATTCACCTCCTGAAAATTGATCACTTTCCCCTCCTTTACCTGAACTTTTCGGAGCATCTGACATCGGTCTGAAGCCTACAGGTGACGCGGATGTTCCAACCACTGACGATGGATACTTGCCAGTCGGAGCTTCAGATTTTCCAGCATGGCTGAAATCTTTCTTTCCATCGACGATGAATGAGCCAATAATAACCTGTAAAATGCCCATCGATCAGCGCCTCCAGTAACCGATACAAAGCGGGATCCAATAACCAGAGTCAATCCCAAATTCAGTACCTGCACCGGGGTAGCTGCAATCAGAGGACCACCAACACCACCCCCAACAATATGGCCATCTGTCCCAGATAAACAAACACTAAGTCCACCAGTTCTTGATGATGCTCCACCAATTTCCGATTGCAAGAATGACCCTGACAATGACAAAATCTCGAAACGCCCCTACAAAGGATCACATAGAATCATTTGACTTGGTAAACTCAAAAGATCACAACCCCATGCAAACAGTTTCACACGACATACTCCAGACATCCAAGGAGAAGAGCAAGCAGACACTAATTAAACAGTAAGATCAAGATGCGAGGGTGCACAAGATAATGACAAGAACCAACCATTTGTGCTGGTGGACTCCTAAAAACAAATACAATGCGAACTTACAGAAATGGAAGCCAGTCAAATTTGTGATCGAAAGACATCATGACAACTAATAGAAGAAGCACATGAAAGAAGGAAAGACAGTGAAACAAGATAACATGTGAGATCATGAATATTCTTCATGGTTGTTTGAGCATCAAGGTAAGGAAAGAAAACATAGAGTTAATCCTTGATTTTGCTGCAAAATTTTCAGGCTTCTCTAGTCCCATGAGGCAAGTCCACTTTGCTACTGAACGGAATTAGATAACCCTTATTGAATGGAAGAGTCCTACTTCCTGAAGATGAAAGCTTCTAGATACAAAGTTGAGGACCCAAGGGCGTCAATATGTAATAATTGGTGGCAACAAAGCAGATCAACTTGTAAATATGGCCACCCTTCCACGTAATACTTTAGAATTTGAATTATTTCATAACCCAACCTTGCAAACCAACTGAAATAAATGTAAAGCAGTAGCTTACTTTTGTTAGAACTATGGTTCCAACTCTAACCTGAATTATTCAAGTACGAAAAACACTACATTAAATTCAGTCACCAAGACCTTCAATCAACTTTCTTGACCAGACCAGCCAGGCATCACACGCCTCATCTTTTATTACTCGCGAAAGTCAGGAACCACCTCCTTTTGTGCATTCAATAATGTGCCAAGGTACTATCAGGTCTTTGAAATTTGGAGTAACTCTAAAACCATTGCATCAAAATAGTATGTCTCCCGCAGATATTTTGCTCTATTCCAACTCTCTTAAATTCTTAGAAATGCCGTAAGCAATTCTTTCACATAGTAAACACCTCCTCCCGTCTGTGGTCTGGAAACAAACTCCAAAGCCTGCGGAGGACAACATACTTTAAGGAGACTGGAAAAAGTCCTTTGTAACTCCACAACCATCTTTCCAGCATGCGGCTGCTTATGACCCAGAAGTTGTCTGACAAAATGCTGCGACCGTGCACATAATTTTGAGATCATTTTCCTGAAGGTTTATGGTTAAAGTAATGATCTTTAAGAGCACCCAGTAAACTGGCAGCACATATATCATGTGATTTACTAAAAGCGATCACCATCAACTGCAAACTAAAGCAACTGAATTTAATAGGGAAGACCTCACAAAAGTATGAATTTCGTCTTGGCATACTTGATACTCAACAAAGTTAATCTATAAAAGCATTATTAGCGGCGACATGATAAAAAAACCTAACATCATGGAGAACCACTGTTACCACAAATACCTGAAAAAACCCATCGCCATAAACACCATTCTCAAGAATTTATGGAAAGAAAAAAGTCTAGATGCTCCAGTAATCTTCAAAAGGACAAGAGCTTCAGTGATAGCATTTAACAAAAATAAAAAAATTAAAAGCCATATGTAGGAAAAGAAATGCAAAGGGAGGGAGGCAGCGATTATAACATTAGCTGCGGCAAGTTGTGAAGAATATGAACTATACTTTCATTTGAACACAGTGGTTACTTCCCTCTTGGTGGTTCAGTGACAAGAAGGGAAGAATAGAATCACCACAACCCACTTCCACATTCTGACAAATACAGACTTGTGTAAGTGAATTCCTTGTCTAAAATCCTGAATCAGTCAACTGTTTTCCGCTAATTCTTGTTATAATTTTGCTTGGCCTTTGTTTTATGTTATTATACTCTGATCCTGCCCCTTCACAAACTTTTCTTTCCTTGCATAAATGGACAGGTGATTGCCTCTCCAAAGTCACCTAATATACTGGATATGAAAACCTAGGATGTTTCCTTGCAAAGTGCCCAGCATAGAAATGTGCACAGGAAGAAACAATGCATTTATAATTACAATATAGTTTTGAAAAGGATTTTTACTTCATATGACACAGTTCCTCCTGACATTGCTGATTGACGAAGGCTTGCATTAGATATTGACCCATTTGCTGACAGGATGCAAACAGCTCGCTTTCGTTGTTGCATGAAGGACATGATTTTCTTGGATACATCCTGTTTATCAGTATAGTTAGAAATTAAATTTTCAATAGAAGCTCATGCACACCAACAGAAAATATTGAATATAAATCAATGAAACCAATGCCATTTCAACCTATGTATTACAACAACAACAACAACTAAGCCTTTTCCCATACTAGATGGGGTCGATTTCAACATATGTATTACAACAACAACAACTAAGCCTTTTCCCATACTAGACGGGGTTGGCTACATGGATTCTTTGTTTCCACAGATCCCTATCATGTGCCATGTTAGCAGTTAACTCACAATAAGCTAGATCATTCTTTATTGTTTCTTTCGAACACTTTTGTGGTCGTCCTCTACCTCTTTTAATACTTTCCAAATTTAGTTTTTCTAACCTTCTTACAGGTTCTTCTTTTGATCTTCTTTCTATATGTTCAAACCATCTTAAACGATATTCTCTCATTTTATCCTCTATTGGTGCCACTCCTAATTTGTTTCTAATAACCTCATTACGTATACGGTCTTTTCTTGTATGACCACTCATCCATCTCAACATCTTCATTTCTGTCACAGACATCTTTTGTACATGTTGATTTCAACATATGTATTACATCATGAAAATTTTTCTGCAGAAAAAAAGATATGGATGAACCTAGGATGATCAGGAGCTTTCAACCATCTACCAGTTCATATAAAAAAGCAAAACAATTCTCAAACATAGAAATATAAACTAGGAACAAGCCCCCTTAATCAAGTGATAAATAGCCAGTTGTTCATAGACAATTAAAAAGTTTGGCATGATTATACAAAATGGCTGAACGCCACAGGAGAATGCTGGAACAGAAAGAGATGTGGCCTCCCAAATGTCATCTTTTCAATGCAAAAGGATCTCATGAGTTTACCTTTAAATACCACCGTCAAAATGTCAAGCAAGCCAAGAAGACATAATACAGTTGGGCAAAACACCAGAACATCTTTCAGCAGCATTTTCTTAATAGATTTATAATTATTAGAAGCATGGACAATTCACAAACAATTACTTAGAACCCGGCTCCAAATCTTGTTTTATCTAGCTTCATTAAAATCAGCAGGAAAAAGCACTAAAATTTCAAAAACTTGACGCAATTGAAGTAAAACCAAAATCAACAAACTAACATATAGACCCATATGGTATAAAAAAGTCAATTCCATGAGTCCTAGACTAAGAAATCCACACAAGAACCATCATACAAGAAAAAGAGGTTGTGGACACAAAATAAAATGTGGATATGATAATCTAGCATGATTTAACAAGTCGAGTTGAAGAGATAATCTAACTTCATCTTTCAAGCTATTTTCCCCAAATCACGTCCAAATGGGAGGCTGCAACTCTATCCGATGATGTACCCAATGAAACTAATAGTAGTTCACAGTCAACTAGAAAATACAAGTCTACTAGATACCAAGGATTAAAACTTCGCCAATATATTGAGTGGTTAAAATACTTGTTGGCATGAGAGAACAAGCTGCCTCATTTTTGCTACAGAGTAACATCATGAAAGCAACTAACAAAATTGATCTAGAATATAGAGTACAGACTTCTCCAGCAGCAACCATGACCACATGAGGTGTAAATCCTTGCCCGGCATTACCTGCATTGTAGTTGAAAGCAAGGTTATGCTTACCAAAGTTCAACTTTGTCGTCCGAAAAGCATTATAAGAAAAGGCAAAGACACACAAGATCTAAATGAGAAGTCACCGGAGGTCCATCAACTATAGGAGCTGAATCTAGCACCGAATTCTAATTTCTACCTAGTGATGCAAACGAAAAAGTGCCATAAAACAGGCTAGTCTAGACTCTAGTCTTAATCGGTAAACTTTGGACATCTATTACATGATTTAGTTGACCCAAAATATTGAATTCTTCCAAGTAATTACTATTAACATCCATAACCTGGCCTTTTGATATAAGACCGAACTTTTTCATGGAACCGGTGTACAGTCTATAGAAGACTACTTCTTTTCCACAGAAGGCATATCGAAGTCATCATGCAACAGGGGAGAAGAAACTAACAATAATGGCGTTCTACACTCGGGTTGACATGATAGAGCACCTAGATGAGGTAGAGGCACCTCCTCATCTTTTTAAACTAACAAGAAGATCATTTTATATTCTTTGGGGCATTTGCTAAGTGGATCAACGGAGTGACTTCCATTCAACCAAATACCTAACTGAATAAATTAAAAGAACCCCACACTGCAGTATCTAAACCAATCTTTTCCCTTCTATTTTCAAGCAGAAATCCAGGTCCGTTCCATAATCCCCCATCTCAAGCATAGGAGACACCTCCTCCCTTACAAGTTCTCAGGCCATGACTAGAAACGATACACCAAAAGGAAAAAAATGAAACGAGCCTTTTCAGCCACAAACATGTCAAAGATCAATCCAAGAAAGAAAAAAAAACGTAAGCCACTGCCATTTTTGCCATGCACAACCAACCCAGGAAAGTCAAAAAACAAAACATTTACCACCCACAAGTCATAACTCTGAAAACTGAGCTGGGTACATCCAACAAGAAAATGGGAATTCCTGCAAACTAAGCTATAGGCTGCCTTTAAGAACGTACCAAGAGCGACCATTTGAGCTTTCTTAGCTGAAGAGGGCCCTTTCTTGCGAGCAACGGAGGTGAGCGGAACCCCCACAGAGGAGGCATGCCTCAGGGCACCATCCGCACCAGGACCATACTTTCTGGGCCGTCCCCGTTTCCGCCGGACGACCTCCAGGACGGCAGCGGGTCTCCCGCCGGCCGAGTGAGGAAAGACGAGGGAGGCCCCTTCAGTGTAAGGGGAAGAAGAAGAGGCGTTGGGATTGGAAGGAGGAGAGCCAAAAATGCCATTGTTGCCTGAAGGGCCTGGTTGGTAGTAAGAGTTGAGGCCGCCATCGTTGGCTTCCATGCATGAAGGAACTCGCCTCGCTCTCCTCCAAAAACAAAGAGTACCGACCAGAGATTGAGGGGTGTAAAGATCACACCGCTTGTCTTTTTCCGGTATTATTCATGTCACTGAAGTCTTCTTTCTCTCTCTCTGCAGAAGGATGAGAGAATGTGGAAGTTTGGGGATAGCATTATTTTATCACTTGGCGTTTGTTTTTAAATGTTGTTGTCATATGCATTACTTTATCCTTTATGGGTGACACATAAAGGTTCTCATCTTTCAAGAGTGGCTGCAATCAAATGCAGTGGGGGGGGAGAGAGAGAGAGAGAGAGAGAGAGAGAGAGACTAGAAGGTAAAGGCAGTTTCAGGCAATCCCAGAAATGGGAAAAGGATTTCAATTATTTGCTCCAAATATGGAATGATTGGAAGCTAGGAAATTGGTTCAGTAGATCCAGTAAAACTATGGAGAGTACCATGGCGTACTGTTTAGAAGAAGCCTTCAGAACCCTTTTGGACCTGTGGACCGGGATGGGTTTATTGTGAACCTGATCAACCCGCGCATGCTGCAAGTTGAGTGCCTATGGGTCGGGTTGAGATTGTATCCGTTTTTTCCCCTTTAGATTTCAAGCTTGTTTGGGATAGATTCACGGTTTAATCTTTCTGATTTAGTTCTCAAAATCTATATGTTTTTCAGAGCTCAAAAATGAAATATGCACCTTTACTATAAGGTCACTGACTCAGAGGGGTGGATCATCCAGGGCACGTTAGCATGACAGACTCTTCTTTGAGCCGGAGTTACCTAAATAAGAACTTGGGTTTACCGTAGGGATGGCAACGGGCCGGGCGGGGTGGGTTTTCACTCCACACACACCCATTCTGTCCTAGAATCCTCCTTATACACCCCACTTCGTCTCTCGCTCCAAGGGTCTTTGTAGATCAAAGCCATCCCTGTCCCTCACCCTTTTGTTACAACCCGGGACCATCCCGCTCCGCCCCACTTCCACCTATAAAATTATTTTATAAGAAAATATATTTAATATAATATATTTTACATAAAATTCAAATTTTGTGATATTTTATATTATTAAACTAAAAGAATATACGCATGTAAAATACTTATTTATATATATAATAAACCGATCCATGAGATCATGTGGACGAACGTGGCCCGCATCGAACTTGTGACCATATTTTCAGTTGAGGCTTGTTGTGCATGGCCTTTTCTTTCACAAGGCAGGCTGACCCCTTAACAGTCACAACTATAAAGAACATCACCATGGCAATCGAAGCCATGACCTGGTGTTAGAGGGCACAACGCCCTACACCACATTACGCCTCTAGTCAGCATCGGCTCATATAGATTAGTTAAAATCATCACAGAGAGAGTTTTGTGAGAACAAGGAGTTGGGTGCACAAGCTGAGTCGAACTCAAGTACAAGCAAGGTCAACTCAACTTGTAAAGAAAACGCAGCTGGGTTTGGGAGAAAATGAGCTTCAATCTACAGGTTCTAGCTCAAGATCGAGTTACTTCTCGGCTCATTTGAGCTCAGTGCAGCCAAGTTTGACTCAAATTAAGCTTGGCAGGGATTGAGATCGGTGAGGTCAAACCACATCTAGCTCGCCTGAACTCACGAATCAACTCTAGCTTGAAAATTTCTAACTCGATTTTATGTGGGTTGACCTAAATATATAAACCTTCTAATATATGAATAATTTTTATAGCTTTTTGTAAAGCTCGGACCCTGCTTGAGCCGAGTATTGGTGAGATCGAGCTCGACATGCAAGCAACTCACCATCAAACTTGCTTTGTGCAAAACTAAGGAGTGAGCAGATTGCAATCTTGTTAGAAGCTTCTGAGTTCTATGCCCCGGGCATGCATCTAGCCATTGTAAAAAGAAAAACAAAGCAACCATAGGTTGCCTTTTTTCTTTTCAAGACCATCTAGGTTCCTTTTTAAACAATAACAGCCAAAATACATCAACATGTGTAGAAAATGTTATTAGGGAAATATCGAATTTCTAATAAGATTATTAAGGAAATAGTTGGTGTAACACAAATAAAAGATAAAACAGAATAGACATAATTAAATAAAATATAGTGAGGCGGCTACATATAACCAATATAAATGTACTATAAATTGGACATGCTGCTAAAATGTTGGAAGGAGACCATAAAACATGTGATGGAGATAAATAGTGATACTCCACTCTACTTATGTGCGCAAAAGCTTGGTTCTAGCATTGTGATGATCTTTTTTGAAAAGGTCCACTATGCTATGATAAACACAATAAATTTATCATGGTTAAATCCATTAAACTTTATACCGACCCTAAACTCAGGCCATTAGTGCACCTTGCAAGGGCACTGGACTCACAAGATGCAGGTAGCAAGATTGATTCTTGCAGTGCCCATACCTGGCTCCAGCCTAGGTTCCACCCCAAGATAGTATACTAATCCAAAACCAGAACCCCTTGGGTTCAACTAATATATATATATTAAGACAAGTATCAAGTACAACAGAGAACCAATTTGGATTCATGTTAGGCAGATCTACTGTTGAAGCAATTCACCTTTTGAGACGTTTTATGGAACATTTTAGAGCAAAAAAAAAAGACCTTCACATGATATTTATTGATCTAGAAAAAGCTTAGAAAAGTTTTTTTTGGAGAACTTTGGAAAAAAAAAGATATCCCATTGACATACATTAACCTTATAAGAGACATGTACAATGGTACAAAAACATGTGTGAGGACTCATGAAAGAATGACAAACTTCCTTTGTGTTAGTGGAGGAGCCTCAGGAAAAAGTTAATAGAAAATTAGAACTATGGAGAGAAACATTAGAAAGCAAAGGCCTTCGACTTAGTAGAACAAAGACAGAATATATGGAATGTAAGTTTGATCATTTAGTTACTTCATGGAACATAGAAATTAAAATTGGTACACATTACATCCCCCAAAAGGAAAGTTTTAAATACCTAGAGTCAATTTTTGAGAGTGATGGAAGAATTGATGGGAATGTTACGTATAGAATTAATGCTCGTTGGTTAAAATGAAGAGGAGCATCACGTATTCTTTGTGATAAGAAGATATCATTAAAGGTAAAAGGTAAATATTATAGAGTAGCAATTAGACCTACCATGTTTTATGGTTAAGAGTGTTGGGCAGTTAATAATCAACATGTACAAAAGATGTTTGTGACAAAAATGAAGATGTTGAGATGGATGAGTGGTCATATAAGAAAAGACCGTATACATAATGAGGTTATTAGAAACAAATTAGAAGTGACACTAATAGAGGATAAAATGAGAGAATATCATTTAAGATGGTTTAGACATATAAAAAAAAAGATCAAAAGAAGAACCTTGAAGAAAGTATGAAAAACTAAATTTGGAAAGTATTAAAAGAGGTAGAGGATGATCACAAAAGTACTAGAAAGAAACAATAAAGAATGATCTATCTTATTGTGAGTTAACTGCTAACATGGCAAATGAGAGGGCTATGTGTAAACAAAGAATCCATGTAACCGACCCGTCTAGTATGAGAAAAAGCTTAGTTGTTGTTATATATATATATATATATATATATATATATATATATATATATATATATATATATATATATATATATAGAGAGAGAGAGAGAGAGAGAGAGAGAGAGAGAGAGAGAGAGAGAGAGAGAGTGGTGGTTACAATGTTCTACCCTACACAAAAATTTCGTGTTCAGGTCACCAGTTAGGCACCCCGTTTGGGTCCTGGCCTTGCAAAAGTGGCCTGAGAAAAGTTCGGGATGGTCCGGATTGATCGGACTCTACCCAAAACCAACCCAAAATAAATATCAATGCATATTTCAATACAAACATGTGCATTCTACATTATCTAACTATTTATAGTATATACATGCACACA
Source organism: Brasenia schreberi (assembly GCA_036023115.1). Classification (NCBI taxonomy): domain Eukaryota; kingdom Viridiplantae; phylum Streptophyta; class Magnoliopsida; order Nymphaeales; family Cabombaceae; genus Brasenia; species Brasenia schreberi. Next base: position 16,942,247 of record JAYKKT010000079.1, on the reverse strand, counting down.
CAAACATATAGGATAGTAATCAGGTCAAACAAGATTGACCCATATCCGACCAGATTACATTATGGCGTTCAAAATGGACTCGAACAATGGATCAAGTAGGGTCCATGTCAACATGATTTTTTACCCAACCCGAACCCCACCAGTAACCTGATTTGTCAACCTAAAAGAGAGAGAGAGAGAGAGAGAGAGAGAGAGAGAGAGAGAGATTTTCTCGAGTACATACCCGCTTTCATATCCAATGGTTCATATGAAGCAACGAATTGTATTGCTCGACATGAGTAGGTTGATTGGATACATAAAATATGGTTTTTTTTCTTGTAGTTATGTAGTTATCAAATGTCTTGAACATTATTCTGAAAATCTTTTTAGTGCTTCAAATGAACCGTTGAGGTTTTTCGCTTTGCATTTGAAGTTCGTGCGTGGAGTTACAAAAATATGTCTTGCCTTTGGTCACATTACGGGCAGGAAACTATATGATATACGTTCATTTTTCCATCGATCGAATATAGAATGAGAGAAAGAAAGAACCAAAGCTTTCAATACTTCAAAAAAACTTAAAGCTTTCAATACTTCAAAAAAACTTACTGAAGAAATAAATGTATCACAACATATTACTATATGATATACATACATTTTTCCATCGATCGAATATTGAATGAGAGAAAGAAATAACCAAAGCTTTCAATACTTCAAAAAAACTTATTGAAGAAATAAATGTATCACAACATATAAAATACTAAGAACTCAACTTATTGGTCACCTCTTGAAACTAAGTTGCAAGATCGTTTGCTGTCTATTTGATCAACAAGAAAACTAGCGCACCAAATAACAAAAACTTTAGCAATACTCCAAATGTGGATCTTCTTGCTCATTATCGGTTTTTGCCTCAACAACTCTCCCAATTAAGAAGCACAACCTATTCGTTGACGATTCTCTTAAACTCTGCACTTCAATGATTTGCTCTTTGGTGAACCCATTTGCTTTCACTATACGAAACCAGTCCTTATCATTAAGGACATAGCCCTTGTTGCTCTCCCAATACTTAAATATCAAAGTCCACGATAGACCTTCCTTATCGAAAGTCGGCACCATGAGTCCACCACCTTTTTCCACCATGGCTTTCTCCTCCGGAGGCAAGACCTTCTGTAAGACACCTTTCATAAACTCTTTGTTCTTGTAAAGCAAGTCGCCCATGGTGTTTCGTCGTGTCAGTGTGCATGAGCTTTTTTGTAGTGATATGGGTGAACTTGATCGCATTTGTATCGCTGTCTCTTTCTTGCGAGCGTGCCCTACATATGGCCTGTAGTAATCCCACTTCTCTGTGTTAACGTATCGTGTTCCTTTGTTTTGAAATACAAATGATCGTATAGACTTGTGCTCTTCTTCTCGTCGTTTCTGATGTTTTACTTTCTTCTCTTCCTCGTAGTCCTGCGCTACTTTTGTTTTCTTCTTATCTTGTTCTGTCAGGGCCTTAACATCGTTAATATAAGTAGCGACATCACATAACAAATAGAGATCCTCCATGACTGCACTGCAAAGATCCTGCATGTCGAGAGAGAAAAGGCTTAGTTGTTGTTAACTTTACCTCTGTGACCATTTGGTCTTTAATACCTGTTCACCAAGTCAAGAAATTGCCTCTAGGATTCAATGGCCGATGGCCACATTGGCGCCTGCTGCATTTATGGCTTATCTTAAGTATCATTCTAGGCGTAGGTAAATTTTCTGTTCTTCCTTCTCTTTGCCTGCTTTGCAAAACAGATTGTTTTTTCTTAATATTATATGGACTCTTCTTGTATTTATGACGGAAGAGATGAAACAGGGTTAGAAGATTTGCAGCTTTAGTTGGTAATCGTTGCATGTTTAAAACAACAGGGAGTGTATGATGGTTTTGAAAGGAACAGATTAATATTTTGAATGAAGGATATCTTCTCTTTTCTGCTATGTTATGCATGGATACGAAAGGATAAAAGTAAATTGAGAAAGCTATTTAGAATGCAACACATGATGATGTTATCTTCTGATCTTTAGAGGCAATACGAAAGTTCACGCACTGTGGTATCTCCAAGACTCTGGAAATGATCAACGGATCGGTAAGATAGAGATAAACACCCTATAAAATAAAAAACCATTCCTATTTGGATTAGGATTGGTAAAAGGCAATATAGTACCAAATGTACTACACCTTCAAAAACTACAATAGTAATTTTTTTGCTTCTCAACAGTCAAAAAGTTGAGATCTTTGAGGATATTTGGGGTGTGCTACATTTTCTTTCCACCTTCTCTCTTTTTTTATATATATATATATAGTTAGCTATTTGTTGGGTCACATATGAGCCAGCCCGACGTGGCTCACATTTTTCTCGGCATTGCCCATTTATAAGCACAAATTCTCTAAAAATTGACTTTCACATCACATGAAAACTTTTTCCCAATTGAGCAGTCCACAAGTATATATATATAACCCAAGGGCAGGGCGAGGATCATATATAATGTGGGACAGTCCCGTCCGGCCCATATTTTTTTGGGCAAACAACCCTCTCAAATTGTGAGCCCTTTTGTAAGTACAAATTCCCTAAAAAATTGAAATTGAAGACCTCTTTTTTTTGCAATTTAACAGTCCACACGTATCTCAACAAAAAAGTGAAGAAAACGGAGTTGGGGGCTCTACGTCTTAATCCTTATTATTTTGGTTCTCTAGTTTTCAATAAAAAAGCCGTGATGGCGAAAACAAACCTTTAATGGCCAGTTTGAAATCATAACTAAACCCGTCACAAAACTGTCAAGAACTGGAACTGGTGGTTCTTGATCTAAAATTGTAACTGGAACCAGAAACCTCTCGATTTGGTTACGGTTCATGAGTTTCGGAAACTCATACTCTATAATTTATATATTAAGTCTATTTTTCATTATTAGATGTTCATTGTTAGCTCAATTGCCCTACTATTGAGTTTGGTAGAGAGTTCGACTCCCAAAATGTATATATACATTTTGTTTTATAAAAAAAATTAATAGTTCCAAAACTGAAATTGGACATGTCTAAATTACTTGATGTTTAACTAAAAGATAATAAAACATCACTTACATTTGTTTCTCTCACCCAAAATGTAATCGTCGTTTTAATCAAATAATTAATTGGGATTCTTTCAGCAAATTAGAATTATTTCCACATGCTTTTTTCTTTGGTTTATAATTCTTTATCACACTGCCTATAGTAACTATAATTAATTTTGTATGACATTTTTATATTTGCATGTTATATACATTAGATATGCTACGGTCCTATCTAACGAAATACTTCCCTGAGTCACGACTATATGATTCATAAGATTTCATGATTGAGATTGAGGTAGAAGAAGTAAAATATATATTTTATACTTTCTTTTGTATTGTCATTGTATAGTCGCATTTTTACTTTTTCTTACATCAATGGTAACCATTAATCGCCCTTAATTAGATGATAATGAATCAAAGACGTTCCTCAACAACATGACAAAAATCAGGTTGGGTCCAAGAAGACCCGAAACCTTACGTGACTCAAAAATGTGCTACAAAATCATTATAGGTATTACACACATATTTAGCTAAAATCATTATAGGTATTACACACACATATATATATAAATATGTGTGTGTGTAAAAATCTTCGTTCGCGGCATATATACATAAAAACACAATGTGTTGTAGTTGTCGACCCGTTGGTTGGGTCCAGTGAATCTGCTTTTAACCCAAAACGGAAGCGACTGAAGCCAACCTGCTGACCCACCTCGTCAACCCTTTGTGGCAAGCCCCAAAATCGTTTGTTTTCCTGAGATTAAAAGTGCATGTGTGGGTGTGGGTGTTTTAAGCATAAATGAAGATGTTGAGATGGATGAGCGGTCACACAAGGAAAGATTGTATACATAATGAGGTTATTAGAAATAAATTGGGAGTAACACCAATAGAGGATAAAATGAGAAAAAATCGTTTAAGATGATTTGAACATATAGAAAGATGACCCAAGGATACTCTTGTAAGAATATATGAAAAACTAGATTGTAAAAAAATAATAAAGAATGATCTAGTTTATATTGAGTTAACTATTAGCATGACACATGATAGGACCCTGTGGAAACAAAAAATCCTTATAGCCAATCTCATCTAGTATGAAAAAAGGCTTAGTTGTTGTTGTTACTTATGGTCCTGGTCGGTTTAGATGATGGTTCCAATCACGATGTAAAAAATCGATTGAACTCAAAATCGACTCATTTGGTTCGGTGTTGGTTTCAATTTTTATAAAATCGAAGTTGACGGTTTTGATATTTTTAAAACTTTTTTATGAAATTTAATTTCATAATTAAATTATAAATTCCGAATAATTTCAAACGTAAACCAAAACCAACTCGAAACCAACGGTTTTAAAACCATAACCGGCCCAGAATTGATTCTGTCATAGTTCCAATTTCCGGTTGACTGGAACCGTATACCTGTCTTCGGCCTCCCCGTTGTAAGCAAAGGAAAAAAAATATCCACGAGAAGGGGAGTTGGATCCGGACACAGATTCGCAGCGGAAACTGGAATTTTCGAAATGTAGCGAACGCACCGGCAATGTTTGCACAGACATCAGACCAGAACTTTCACCAGACCAATCCGTCTCTTCTTGCTTCCAACAAGCAGGAACTCCGGGTCGTAATCATCATCATCGCCGATTCTGTTTCGCGGGCTCAGAATCCACAGAAGCAGGGAGCAAGAGGAAATGCCGACGCTTGTTAGTGCGTTTTCTTTGCCTCCCATAGCGATACCACACAGAATCTTGAGTATAACTTGTAGCATGGTTTGTATTAGTTGGGCATCTATTTGCTGCCTCAGTAGTGGGACAAAGAAAAAGCAGAAAGGGAAGGTTTTGAAAATTCTTCTTTAGGAGTATCTTGAGTAGAACTTGTTTTTTCTCTTTTAAGGAAGAACATGTTAAAAGTACATCACTTTCTCGAAAGCTGCTGCTGTCTAGTTTCTTGCTAAATAGAAAGTGCATTCAGTTCAGTGATTCTTGTGGCTGACTGGATTCGTTAGTGAGGAGTATGAGCAAACAGGTTAATCTTTTGATCTAATATCTGAGTTGGTGGTAACAAGAACTGTAATAGAAGTCCTTAGAGTGGTCCATGTTCTATTTTTTGTCACTGTTTTGGTTCTTATTATTGGTTCAGCATTTGGCTTGCCTTTTCTAATACATTACAGAATTTCCGGCCAACTGATATGCACCTTAAACTTCCTTCTAGAGTACCAGTTAGTGTTCTGGTCACTATCGACTGCGTCAAGGGCACTTCAAGCTTCTCTCCACAACCATGTCTTCCATCCTATGCATCCAATCCTGCCTCTGCATGACCATGAACATTATCATCTTGTCTGTGACAAATTCATTGAACTCTATGAGAGTTGAAACACCAATGATTTCATGCCCATAAACCTATCTTTATCTTAACTCCACCCATATAAGGGATCACCCTTGCATGGCAGGTCCCAAGCCCGGAATAAGGAGGGTTGCGTTAGGCTTCTGACAGCGAGCGTAAAACTTTGTCGAACTTATCTATCATGGATTCTACAAAATTATGATAGGGCTATGTGGAAACAAAGAATCCATGTAGTTGACCCCATCTAGTATGAGAAAAGGCTTAGTTGATGAAGTTGATGAAACCTATCTTTATTCACCAGATATTTATCCCTTCAAATTGATGTGTTTCAAGACAAAGTTGTACATCTAGTAGCCTTATGTTCATTTCTTAGACAGCTTAAAACACAAAGAAATGAGATGAGAACATGGTTTCCAGGGCATTCAAGAAATAGGTTATGTGTATCTTGACCTTCTTCATCATCTATTCTCCACACACAATTTTCAGTGTCTTGGGTGCATGCCTTTTTCAGGAAATATGATATGTTCTCCAAGTTTTCGCTGGGTAGATCTGTTCATTGGCAAAGAGGGTTCCTACTCCTTTCCAAGTACTTGGTTGAAATTAAGCATAAGCAAACCACTCCTTCATTTCACAGAACACCTCATCCCAAGGTAAATGTTTAAAGAATCAAATGTTTGCAACCATAAACTATATATGATTAAGCTTTCGCATGAGCACAGTGGGAGGGACTAAGTTAGCTGCTTCTGGAAGGAGTTAATGATAATAAATTCTCAGTATTTAGCCTGACAAATGAGATAATGCAATGTCCGGTGTAGTAAAAGGATAAACTCTGTTCATCTAAACACCCAGTCTGAGCACTCCATACCATTCTTTCTTAGAAATTTTGGTTTCTCAATTTTGCTTTGCAGGTTCCTGTGGTTTTGTATAAGGCCATTCATTTTGATTGCTTGACATCTCAAGTCAAGCTTAGTTGCCTTCTTCAGCTTCATCGTGGCAGAACATGTGAAGTAAATAGCAACAAATAAGCAATCATCCAATCTCCTATTTCTGAACACATCAGGACCAGTTTAAAATTGTATGTGAATCAACAAATTGAGAACAAGTTTATAGTCTGATGCATGCGTTATCATTTGGTGTACTCTTCTTCGCCTTTCCTACTGATGTACTCCTGAGTTGATTTTTTTTTCTATTTTAGGTCTTGAAGGATGGTCTGTCTACATTGCATGTTCCATATTCTTATGGGTTTGCAATTATTCTCCTCACGGTGCTTGTTAAGGTTGCTACATTTTCTTTAACTAAGAAGCAGGTATGGATTCACTTTGATCTTCTTGGAATGTGCATACAATCATTCTAAATGATTTTCTTTTATTTAAACATTCTCAAACCGTATTACCTTTGATTGGATTGGCTTCTTAACAATATTGATGCCCTAGGATTGGATTCCTAGGATTCAGACTCTTAGAGTAGCTTTTCACGGGGTAATTCTCATTTTACTATTGTTTGTTGTATTGAGAGGAAGATAGCTCCAAAACCTCCCTGAATCTAGTTCAACCAGTAGGAGGGTTCTGATCTGATGGCTAGTTGAGGTGGCCTTTAGATTTCTCTCTCTCTCTCTCTCACACACACACACACACACATTATGTAGTTCTCTTGCCCTCTAGTTGTTGTTGCTTCCAAGCACACCTGATGCTTGACTGTATGTATAATTTGAATAAAATGATAATATTCTATGATTTTGTTTCCTATTGGGTTTTGAGTACAAGAGCCTTATCACGTACATGTTGATTGGTCTGCAATCACTTCTTCATGTGCTTGGCTTATCCTTGATAGAATGTCCACTGTTGATTAGGTGCATTTTTTAATTGGTTTGTATATAGTGGCAGTTCTATCACATACATTAAATTGTTAATATCAATTCATTGTTGTTGTTCTCATCATTTCTTTCTTTCTTGTCTGCATGCATTTGTAATAAGAAATGTAGGTCAGCTTCACAAGATCTGTCCTTTATCTGCGTTGAAATCCTTATTTGATTTTCTGCCATGCAGATGGAGTCCACTCTTGCTGTGAGAACTCTTCAACCACAGATAAAGGCTATCCAGAAGCGCTTTGCTGGTAATCAGGTAGAACTCTTTTTTAGTGCTATTGCTTTGCTTTCCTAGATGAGCTTGTTTGTATAGGTGAGAGACAGTAAATTTTTTGCACGTAGTAGGTTGCAAAATTTCCAACTTTGTATTTATTGTTGCTTTGTTTGGTGGTTAAGTCCCAACTCATGTTTCCTTGCAGGAAAAAATACAATTAGAGGCTGCTCGCTTGTATAAATTAGCTGGCGTGAACTCACTGGCAGGTTACATTCTCCACTTTAAGCTCACTAAGAATTTGCTTGTGCATGGAGCATATACTTATATAGGCTGATGTCGACATGCTAATATTCTTAGGGTAGTACATCCTTTCAGACACACTTGCATTCTATATATTTTCTTAGGGGTAGTTATTCTGACCATATATTTTAGGTTATAAGGTACTTAGCTTCTTTATGGTATGCTGCTTTATTTTGAGATTAATAAATTTTATACCTTTGAAGATGTTGCCACGGGCTAGGTTAATAAGTCAGATGCAGGCTGCAGTCAACTGAATGCATTCACGTGCTGTACTTGCACAGTGACCCACACTGGTGGAGTTTTACTAGTTGAATAATTCAGCCACGTCAATAACTAAATGGTCTATTGACTCCCAGCTCGCTTATAATGTCAGCCCAGCAGATTCCTCCTCCATATATGTACAGTCTCAACTTCAGGATTTCAAGGCAATAGACGTTGTTTAGCCACTTCTAGGAGAACTTATTCTGCCTATTTATCCACTTAATATGAAATAAGAACTCGAAGGAATAAGAAAGAGTTTGTAACTTGTGAGATTCACGTTATGAATATCAAGTTTGTCCATTCAATTCCTTACATTTGAGCTTCCAGTGTCTGATTCAGTGATTGAAGGGATGACTTTTACTATCTCCACAACAAAGATTAAAGGCTTTCTTCATAGTCCAGTATCGGTTCTTATATTGTTTCTCCATGAAATGTGGGCACTGCCCCTGTATTGTGATAATTTTATTGTAACCAACCATGCATTTGATGGCCTCTGGCTTGGGGAATCTGGAAGAGGTGATTCTGTGGATTTAGCAGCTTAGAGGGGTCATCAAGCAGTCATTTTCCTTGCTGGGCATAATTATGCAAGTAGGATCAGTGTGGTTTTGATTAATCTCTTTTCTGATTGTTGCACCACTAGTTTATTTTACTTTTGTATTTAAAAGTTTGAGTATGGTAGGCTCAATAATTCATGCAGTTCTCAAGAACCAGTTGCGACTTGCAGTTCACAGTGTTCACTCTTTACCTCAGGGTGCTTGCCAACTCTTGCTACAATTCCTGTATGGATTAGGCTGTATAGGGCTCTTTCAAATGTTGCTGATGAGGTTAGTATCACTTGTCGAGTCTCATTTCTGTTGTTAATTTTTTCACCCACAATCTTAGCGTAAGGGGATTGTGCTTATGTGTACAAGGGACTCCTGACGGAGGGCTTTTCTGGATTCCTTCTTTGTCTGGCCCAACTACAATAGCAGCTCGACAAAATGGCAGTGGAATTTCTTGGCTTTTCCCTTTTGTAGTAAGTGCTCTTTTTCATTTTCTCTATTTTTACTTTATTAGATGGAAAGGATATATTGTGAAGGTATTATACAGTGATATTTTGGTCAAGGGATGAATCCTTGATAACCGTTAAACTGGTGAAAAAATTTGAGCTTAATAATTTCATATGACAAGCAGAAGTTAAGGTTTTAAGGAGACACATGATTCTGAGCATTCTTCTTCATGTAATTTCTTTCAATGGATGGAAATGTGAAATCGCAGCATCTGTAGTAGTTATACTTGATTAGAGTGTCCACAGGCTGGGGGACATTTCTGGGGGTTGCTTCCATTGGATTTGTTTCTTCACGCTTAAGCAACACCTTTCACTTAGTTAAGTTTTTGATGTTGATAAGTTCATTCACTCTAATGATCCAAAGTTATGATCATGTTCGCATAATGGATAAACTGTTAGTCCTACTTTTTGTGCAAAAGCAAAAAGAGAAAACCTCTAAATCGTCATATTAATGATATGTTTTACTTATACATTTATTTAAATCATTTTATTCCTTAATTCTAATATTGGATATTGTGTTTCGATGATGCACTTTCTTATTAATTCTCCTGACTTGTCCTGGGTTTATGCAGGATGGTCATCCGCCTCTTGGCTGGTCAGACACTTTGGCATATCTCGTTTTACCATTGCTACTTATTGTGACACAATACCTGTCAGTTCAAATAATGCAGCCACCACAGGTGAGGCTATGCTTTTCGGTTGAATTACTTAAAAACTTTTTCTGACCTAGTTTTGGTTGATAGCTTTTGATTTCTGCCGTTGTTCAATACTTTAGTGGATTTAAATACATGACATTAGCTACTTTTTTACACAGTTTTCTAAACTCAAGGCTCAGATTCGGTTCTATGAAATATGGATTGCATATTTTCTGATTTTCCTTGACATACTACTTTTCTTGGTATTATCAGGCTGATGATCCAAATCAAAAGACTTCTCAGGCTTTAACTAAATTTCTTCCTCTAATGATTGGTTATTTTGCCCTCTCGGTGCCTTCTGGCCTAAGTCTTTACTGGTGAGTAGATTTAACTGAATGTATACTGGACAGTAGATTTAACTAAAAATATAGGATTGGTTTGATTTGAAATCTGAGCTTCATTAGGCGATAGAAAACCCTAAACTCTGAGATTCATTAGTTGATAGGAAAACCCTAACCATCTAAAACTTTATCAAACTTGATATCTAATTTGATCTTAAGCCCATCTAGAGAGAGCCGTACTTGATGCAGTTCACATAAGCTCCAGTCACGTGTGGGCCTAGAACTGAAGTTTCAGTACCAATTACCTAGTACCGTGATTCAAACAAACGTAGGAATGTTTGATTGTGTGGTTGGAACTACAAAACTGGAACTCTAGTTCCAATGACTGCTGATATGCCTTGTAATCAGGTAAAAGGTAGGGTCATTTGTGCCGAGGCTCATATTTGATTACGACAGACAGTTCCAGTTCCCTCGATCTCAAACACCCCTTAAGTATCCGAAAATGATCCGGTGAATGATGGGTTCTTTTTCTTTGTCTTTCTCTTCAAATAGGGCATAAAGTTGAAAGTAACTTTGGGATCTCATCAATATCAATCGTACAACAAAAGACCATCAAAACAATAAGAATTCAAAACAGCATCCGGCTGCACATTTGAAACTTGAATTAGGACCCTTATTACCTTGAGGATCCAGGAAGCAACGGGCTTTCTCCTCGAACCCGCAAATCATTCTTGTCGAAATGCAACCACACCTCAACCAACACAGGCTGAGGTGTGACTGTTTTGGCACCAACGCTAAGATCGAGTTCTGCCGATTTATACTTATGCATCCTCCTTTTAAGGGAAAAATAGGGTGCTTATTTCATCACTAGCTAGAAAAATGGCTGCCACATCAATAAATTTTCTTGGAGCGAACACTATTTGGTTAAGACCGAGTAACCAACTCAAACTGACTGAAATTCCTAATTAGATTCAGTTGTGCTGGTTTTCCAGTTTGGGTTTGGTTTGGAAATTCACAAGTTTTCGGCTGATTGGTTCGACTCAGTTTCTAAGGTCCAGAATTTGAAGGAAAAAGTTCCATGGATAAGTTGATCTGGGTTTTTATGTTAACCCATTCCATTTTGTAAAGGGTATTTCATCTAACCTAAGCATATTGAATTTAAAGGTTGATCAACATTGTGACTTAGTTACAAGAATAACCTGATAAAAACCCTGGCAGAAGGTTGTCCATTCATATTGGGTTATGATATGATTACAAGTCCTTCCCACAGGCGTACTTTTGGTTTGCCCTCTACCATGCGGTGTCGACAATGGAACGAATAGTTCACAGCATCAGAGGAGGACCAAGCCCTATATATATATATACATACTATTACGTTGAGCGTCAAACACAATGTTAAATAATTTTGAATGTTACTGGATGTAATCGTAACTCAATATTGGGTGTCAAACGCTTTCTCTATTGCATCACGTATATATATATATATACTATTACGTTGAGCGTCAAACACAATGTTAAATAATTTTGAATGTTACTGGATGTAATTGTAACTCAATATTGAGTGTCAAACGCTTTCTCTACTGCATCATGTTTATGACTTGCAGGACACACACATCTCTCTCTCTCTCTCTCTCTCTCTATATATATATATATATATATAGTGTGTGTGTGTGTGCGCATGCTGTGCTTCGATAAATTGCAGGTATACATACTTTCACTTGATGCTGGTAACAAGTTTTTGATAGGGTTTGTGCAGTCTCTAAATAGATTGATATCACACACACACACAATCAAGTGAAAGTATGTATACCTGCAATTTATCGAAGCACAGCACGCACACACACATATAAGTATGTATATGTATTATACCAATCTATTTAGAGATTGCATAAACCCTGATCAAAAGCTTGTTACCATCAAGTGAAAGAATGTACACCTGCAACTTATCGAACCCTAGCATACCCATACAAGTTTCTCATCTGCATGCCATGGACAAATCTCGTTTCTACATTCTCGTAACTACGGCATCAGGCCCGTATACTGATGATCAGCATCCAACATACTGGATATAACATGCAATTGTATGCCAATTTGAAAGAAAATAATACTTGGCACATCTCGCAGGCAACGTTGAATTATGTAGAGAACATGTTGGCAAATGACCTAAATATACGAAGCCACATCCGTCCATGTAGAGCATACTACAAGTATGTCAATTGATGTTAATCATAAACCGATCATATCTCTTGTAAGATCGAGCAAACTGAAAAACATGGGATTACTGGCCATGGCGTTGAGAGTGCCTAATTCCAAATGGATTCAGCTGGCAGCATCTTGTGCATCAAACTAGAAGTCCTTATGATTCATGAGGCCAGCGTGTCGTCAACACCAGATTATACTGGTAAAAGGTTTTATGAAAATTGAGAAATCAGTTATCTGGGAAATCCACAGGTTATTTGGGAAATTTTCTGTTGGCTTTCTTTTTCTCAATTTGTATCAATAGAAACATAAAACCCAATAAGCACTCTCAATTTCATTTTCATATCTCTATGCACTCAACTGAAACTGGGTTCACTATCAGATCCCAGCGATCTGAAAGAGGCATATAAAAGAGAAGCACAGTAAATGAATAAGATGGAATCATTTTGATCCCCTGTAATGTTCCATAACAAAAACGAACTGTACAACATACACATTATTGAAAGTAAAAGACGGGGGATTTTGAAGAGGAGTTAGAACAGGCATTTTCTCCGAGTACGGTGACAAGTGAAATATAATTACTTTATTGTCATATGCACAAAGGAGAACAGAAAGACAAAAGGAAGCCCATCAGGGAGCATGTTCCGAAGCCTGCAAAGGTGCTAAAGTAGAGTGCCTTAATCACCGTCTTTTCACCGCAATAAAATATCACCCTTTTGGGTTTTGCTGAAAGAACACATGGATCACGCATACAGTTGATCCACAATATGTTCATCTTAAACGCAGAACATGAGCACATCAGACAGTCAATTTGACATTAATATTGAATTTGAACTTCAACAAAAAATAAACCCTGTCCGAAAAAATTGCAAGCTCAATAACTCACCTACCAAGAAATTGGTGGTCGTTCTATGTTACAACTAGCTGAATAATGATACAAACAGGCGAAATAAGGAAATATACATGATGTATAATCTAATCTACACTTGAAGAGCTTTGATGCGTGCCGTTAGTTCTCTAACTTGATTCCTTAAACGGTCAGGATTACAGAAGAAATCAACAAAAACTTGCCTGTCCCGTCCAACCTCATGTGGATGAAGTTTCACAATCTGCATGAATGGATGTAATATTACGTTTCACCATTTGCCCATAAGACAAGAATACATGCATTTTCACTGAACATGGAAATCTCTTAAGCACGTTGATGGAAAAGCCAAGATTTGTAGCACTTGGAGCATTCAGATTTGAGTCTTTGTTTCGAGAAACCATGTCAAGGACTAACTGTACACAATCTCTACTGCAGACTCGGCAAAGTCTAGATGTCGTTTACGGCTAACCTATGCTGAGTTTTGACATCATTCAAACAGGAAGCAAGCACCCCATCCTATTACTAAAAGTGTCTCATGCACAGGCATTTAAACCCAGCCTGGACAGTCCAAGGAGAAATTATACAAGAGAAGTCAACTCTTCATGTTCCAGTGTGTAATTGCTAAAGCAGCGCATTAAAGTTTTCCTAATTCATGGAATTTTCAGGTTTGAGCAATTGTATGAGACGAAAATAAAGTGCAGTAATTGCGACAAATGCTGATTTACTTCTGTAACCAGAGGAACAAAAGGGTACTGGATGGTATCAGACCTAAGTACATAAAACAGATATTTGCCACATAAACTGAATAACTGGTAATACCTCAGCCTTCAAACCATGCGCACGTGTTACATCTTCAACTGCAGCTGAGAGTTGAGTGTTGACCTTCTCCATTTCAGCAAGTTCTTTCATCAGAGACTGCAGTTTTTCAATAAATACAATCAGGGAATGACATCATCTAAGAGATAGCTGAAAATGTATTTATATATAAAAAACTGAAAGATATCAGAGGGATATGAGAAATTCATATCATTCACGTTACTTCCATGCATATGATCCCTTATAGAAAAGAAAAAAAACTGAAAGAAATCAGCTGTATACAAGAAATTCATATCCTTCACGTTACTTCAATGCATATGATCCCTGCACTCTATACGCTAGTAATTTTCCTCCTCCAGCAGAATATCTAAGACCACACCACTTGTATAACCCCAGAGGATCATCCCTCAAAAAAAAGAAGGCTTTTGAGTGCCTTCAGCCCCTTAGGGAGTGTTTGACAACAAGGCCACATGTGGATGAAACGCAGATGTCCTGGTTGTCCACCAACCTTTCGTTCCGCCCCCAGGAGTGGAAAGAAAGGTACGAGCATTTTGCAACATAAAATGTCCATGCAGGTTCTCGCGGGACCCAGGTCCACAAGCACCAGCATTTGTCTTTGAGTGGGGGCGCATGAACAGAATGGCCCCTATATGGGATCTGACACGAGCAAACACCCCCTTAAGATGCTAGAGTAATTTAAGATTTCTTCCTTAAACGCAAAAGTTAATTGAATTTATGTGCTATCGTGGGTGGAGAGATGGTGAGGTTAATGATTTGCCACCGAACTAGTATCTTAAATACTCTTAATTTCTATTCCAGATTGACAGCTCAGCCTATGAATAAGAAAATAAACACTGGCATACAGCTACACACGTGCACAGGTGTGCACTATGTACACACATACAACTAAAGCAGAGCAAGTGAACAATTATAAATTATAGGCCAACTTAGATAAAGGAGATTGCTAGTCATCATGCACGACGTGATTCAGATTTGTCAGAAACACACCATTCAATCTATAAGTTATGAAATACAATTCAAATGGAAACAAGAAATAGCTTGTGTTTCTTGTTCTTGAAAGATGAATACAAATAACAGAATTAAGTGTGGTGTAATAGCTCTTTGATGAGAAACTTATCAGGATCAGAAATCAGAATAACTAAAGTTCATTGACACATACATTTACTCAAAGAATGCCCAATTTTCTTCTTAAATAAAAGATAATCACAATCATGTCGATAAAATAAATAAATGAGATAAAGGCAACTTATATTGCACAAGTACCATACATAGTTTCAAATAGGAAGCAATCACTTCAACCTAAAATAGCTGCTCCGCAGCTCCAAAGTTGATTGGCATGACATAAATAGAACGGAAAGAAAACAAGTAAATAGTTACCCAAGGGGTTAATATTGGTTGTGCAGTTGTTGAAGATGAAAACAGCAGCTGCTGCATACCCTGAATGAGAGTGCACCTAATAAATGGCAAAGAGGGAAATGTTAGAATTTCCTTCTCTGAAAGTTTGACATGGCATAAATTTCAGAAAGCCCCCCACAAGTGGCAGAACATGATAAAACATGTTAACGAACATGCCGAAACTGAATCTGTCATATGTATTAAACAAGGTCAACTTAACAACAGATGACATATACCAAAGGGCAAGAATTACATAAAGTGACTTGCGTCATGTCCCTGTAGGAAGGTATGGTAATAGTGCAAATGGTGGTTCAGTAGAAGTGCATCTGGGTCAAACAGGATAGCATTTTATCCAGACCTTTCACAAGTACATCAGCATCCAAAGTAGACATCATTTCTATGGCATCATAAGCATCATAAGCATCATATACACATGGTGAGAAATTATATATATTATTGGTAAATCACATTAGCCGACCCCATCTAGTATGGGAAAAGGCTTAGTTGTTGTAGTTGTTGTTATTGGTAACCTGATATGGCCTAAGAGCACTTTGAGTTCTGATAGCACAATAAGTTATCAGAGGATGCCTTGTAGTATGTACTCATGCCTTCAGCTCTGACTGTACAAAGACTTGCCTTAACCTTGACCTTAACCATGTTTATCTTCCTAGGTGGTTACCTAGTACTATTTTTCCCCAAATTTACTTGGCTTCAGAGTCTCATGGGTTCCAGTATGCTAGTGGCCTTAACCTTAATCTCAAGCAAGCATGTTTAGACAAATAGGAGGGGTTAGCTAGAGGGTGCAACATAAGGACTTCCAAGGAGATTAGCCATCCTAGTAACCTCATTATGCATACGGTTTTTTCTTGTATGACCACTCATCCATCTCAACATCTTCATTTTTGCTACAAACATCTCTTGCACATGTTGATTAACTGCCCAACACTCAGAAGTTAGAACCATAAAACATAGCAGGTCTAATGGCTGCTTTATAATGTTTACCTTTCAACTTTACTGGTATCTTCTTATTGCATAGAATACATGATGCCGCTCTCCATTTTAATCAACTGGCATTAATTTTATGTGTAACATCTCTATCAATTTTTTCATCTGTTTGAAAATTTGACCCTATGTATTTAAAACTTTCCTTGTGAGGGATGAAATATGTGCCAATCTTAATTTTTATGTCCTATAAAGTACCCAAATGATCAAGCTTACATTCCATATATTTTGTCTTTGTTCTACTAAGTCGAAAGCCTTTACTTTCTAATGTTTCTCTCCATAGTTCCAATTTCCTATTAACTTTTTTCTTAGACTCGTCCACTACCACAATGTTATTTGCAAATAACATACACCAAGGTGTTAATGTAACAGGGTGGCACGGGCCATTAGGGCCCGTGCAGTAACCACTTGATGTGGACCAGGGCCATAGCCGTTGGAAGCCTAATGGTAGTGCTGGCCATTGCCAGTACTAGTTGTTGCTCTCTCTTCTTTGATGCTCAATGTACATAATTACATATTGTAACCTCTATAAATACCCTATCACACTATGAATAAAGTATGTTGTCATTGTACAGCTTTTTGACTTGTATTTGGTTTGCTTTCGCTCTCTTTATTGCTATATTTAAAGTTCTGCATCCATACTTGGATGACTTTGGAATCTTGGGATTTATTAGAGTTGCATCGTGAGCATCAACCTTCGATCATGAACACTTATTTACATGGTATCAGAGCCTCGGATTGAAGAAATCGAGTGCATTGGGAAGCATGCCACGGGCTCAAATTTTGAGAAAACATACCAAACTTGAGGTTAGTCCAAATCTTTTGATTTTGCATGAAATTGATAGTAAAAATGAGATGTTTAGATGGATCCCAAAATGTTATCAAAGTTGGCTAGGACCATGAAAAAATATTTTTTGTCAAAAGATTTTTGGGATTACATTGATGGAACCATAAAAGAACCGATTTTGAATATTGATGGTTTGAAAGATGATGAGATTATTAAAGCTCATGAAAAATATAAGCAAAACTTGAAAGTATGAGAAAAAATGAATGCAAAAATTACATGGATTATTTGTTAAAATGTGGATGATAAGCTTAGAAATAGAATTAGTGCTTTCGAAAATACATTTGAAATTTAAGAATATTTAAAGAAACTCCATTCTCAAGATGATTTTGTATTTCAAATTGATTTAATGGAAATGATGATAATGCTTAAACAAGAAAATTTAAGCATTAGAGATTACCATAATGAGTTTTCGAAACTATGGACCCACCTAAGAAGCTTTGATAAATTTGGAAATCTTTATAAACTATATGAATTTCAAGAATTTTTAGACAAACATTATTTCTTTTTGTTTATGCGTAGGTTAAGAGATGAATTCGAAAACATTAGATCAAACTTAATCCATAGAAAACCTAGACCTAGAGGAGACTCTTTTTTCGTCAATCTTGTTATGAAAGAAACAAGATTGAAGAATATGAATGTCGCGAAAGAAGCCGTTCTTGCCGCATCCAAACCGGGAGCTAACTTGAAGACTTACAAGCCTCCACATGCAAAAAATACCGAAGGCACATCAAAAAAGCCCATGGGATCATGGCTTAATAAAGACACCATTTGTCACTATTGCAAGGAAAGTGGGCATATCAAAACCACTTATCCTCTTCTCCGAAAAAAGTTTGAAAATGTGGGAGCCGTAGAAGAAGGAGAAGTTTTGCCCAACAACATTAAGGCATACATAGAAGAAATGTTCAAGGAAAAGGCAAGCATCTCCGAGAATGCTCTATCCACCTCTCAAGGTATGTCTTGGTTTTTAGATTCGGGTGCATCTTTTCATATAACTTATAGTGAAAATTCCTTGATTGAATCTCGTGAAACCATTGGAAAACATGTGTTTACGATCGATGGTACAAAACTTCAAATTAAAAAAATAGAAAATTTTGAAAAAGAAAATTTTAAAATTCAAAACGTAAGCTTTATACCTAAACTTAACTTGAACTCACTTTCGGTTGCTCAAATATGTGATAATAATTGTATAGTCACTTTCTCATCCAAACATTGTGTGGTGCAAGATCACCTATCGAGGAAGGTGATTGGTCAAGGCCATAGAGAAAGTGGACTATACAAAATGGACTATATTGTTATGCCAAATTTTGAGTTTTGTAATGTTGCCCAAAATGTACTCTTTAGCATAAAAGACTTGGACACTTGGACTTACAAAAAGTATATAACATTCCCTTGATGAAAAAAATTAGAGAGCAAAAGTTTGAATGTAAAGAGATTCTTGGGAAAATACATCATCTCCCTCTTTGAGAAAGAAACTATGTACCAAACAAAGCTTTTGATTTAATACATTCTGATGTTTGGGGCCCCGCACCTGTTGTTTCTAAAGGAGAAGTCCAATACTATGTGATATTTGTAGATGACTTTACTCGTTTTACCTAGATATACCTCTTAAAACATAAATCCGAAGTATTTGAAAAATTTGTAATATTTTGTAACATGATTAAAAATCAATTTGGAGCCACCATTAAGATTTTTAGATGAGATTCAGGAGGAGAATACATATCAAATGAATTTCAGAAATTTATTAAATCAAATGGAAATTTTCATCAAAAGTCATGCACTAAACCCCCCCAACAAAATGGCCTAGTTGAAAGAAAACATAGACATATTATTGAAACATGTCGAACTATATTGATTGCTAGTAAAGTTTCTAAATTTTTATGGGCAAAAGCTACACTTACTGCAATTTATCTTATAAATAGAATGCCTTCATCCAATCTTGAAAATATTTCACCTTTTGAAAAATTATATAATATTTCTCCATATTACGAAAGACTTAGAGTTTTTGGACGTAGATGTTTTGTGTATATAGATAAAAATGATAAACTGTCTCCTAGGGCTTGGTCATGGCATAGATAAGAAGGGTTATAGGTGCTTTGATCCATTGAAGACAAGTTGTATGTTTCTAAGGATGTAAATTTTTTTGAGAATGATGCTTACTATGAGTCTAAATCCTTAGAAAATCCTGAATCTTTTATATATCAAGATTTCTTTGATCTAGAAGAAGACGATGATTGTGACTCAGTAGATCATTAGGACAATTCTCTTGAAAATAGTGATGATCCGAATACAACTATTGATTCCCAAACCATTGAGAACCTAGGGTCCAGAACCATTGACAATCCTTTACATTATACATGATGCCTTAGAGAACCTATTGGTACACGTCCAGAACCTGATGATACATGTTTAGAACCTAGGGTCTGAAAACCTCCCCAACGTTTTGTTTCCTATGAATCGTTTGAACCCCAACGAAAAAACTTGATTGCTACTCTTCGTCAGGTTAAAGAACCCAGGTTTTATCATCAAGCTAAAGGTATTCCTAAATGGGAAGATGCTATGAAGGATGAACTCAAAGCTCTAGACAAAGCTCAGACATAGATAATTGCACCTATACCAAAGGATAAGAAGGTTATTGGATGTCGGTGGGTCTACAAAATTAAAACACATAGCAATGGTCACATTAAGAGATATAAAGCTAGATTGGTTGCAAAAGGTTATGCCCAAGAATATGGAATTGACTATGACGAGACATTTGCCCCCGTTGCTAGGATGACCACAATTAGAATTCTCATAACTCTTAGTGCCATTAGAAAATGGAATATATATCAACTTGATATTAAAAATGCCTTTCTAAATGATTATTTGAATGAAGAAGTTTATATGAGTCCTCCCCCTGGTTTTAATGTTCCTCATAGCCATGTTCTTAAGTTGCGAAAAGCCTTGTATGGTTTGAAACAAGCTCCTAAGGCTTGATTTGACTGATTTGAAAAATTCATGCATTTGCATAATTTTACAACTTGCTATACTGACACTGCCTTGTTTGTACGCAAAACTGAATCATGTATTGTTATTTTACTTTTGTATATGGATGATATGATCATCACAGGGAGTGATGAAGCAGGGATTATAGAGGTTAAACGTAATCTTCATCAAGAATTCGACATGAAAGACTTAGGACTTCTTAATTACTTTTTAGGCATTGAAATTACTAAAAACTATTGTGGGTATTTTATGTCTCAGACAAAATTTGTAACTGATATCGTTGAAAGGTTTGGCTTCACAGATAACAAAATAGTAGACACACCAAAAGTTCTAGGTACCAAGTTAAGATCCACAGATGGTGAGAAATTAGTTAATCCCACCCAGTACCGACAACTCATAGGTGCTCTTACCTATCTTACTATTACCATACCAGATATTTCTTATGTAGTCCATACAGCTAGTCAATTTCAGCAGGCGCCAACTTTTATTCATATGAGTGTTGTTTTACGCATCATTAGATATGTTAGAAATACTTCTAACAAGGAGGTTCTCTTAACTTTTTCATCTTTTGATTTATCTGTATATACGGATGCTGATTGGGGTGGAGATGTCAATAATAGACACTCTACGACTAGATTTTGTGTTTTTTTAGGTGAATCCCTTCTCTCCTGGAAGTGCAAGAAACAACAGAAAGTGCCACTCTCATATACTGAAGCTAAATATTGAGCCATGGCTACCGCTGCAATGGAGATTTCCTGGATTATAGCTATTCTAGGAGACATGGGAGTTACTTTGCCACATCCTGCAACTATGTATTGTGACAACAAAAGCACCATGTATATTGCATCCAATAACACCTTTCATGAAATGATGAAGCACATTGAAATGGACTGTCATTTTGTTCGTGAAGAATGTCTAAACAAGAAGACAATTCTGTGTTATGTCACCTCAGAGATACAACTAGCTGATTTCTTCACCAAGTCTCTCTCAGCCACTCGTTTTCAGTTTTTGTTAGACAAACTATCGGTATATACACCGCCAGTTTGAGGGGGAGTGTTAATGTAAAAGGGTGGCATGGGCCATTAGGGCCCGTGCAGCACCCACTTGATGTGGACCAGGGCCACTAGGGCCCTGGCCATAGCCATTAGAAGCCCAACGGCTAGTGCTGGCCGGCCAACACTAGTTGTTGCTCTCTCTTTGATGCTCAATGTACATATTGTAACTGATGAATTAATCATCCCATTAAACAAAAAATAATCATGACATAAAGTAAGATACTCAAGGAATTAAAAAATGGGGATCGACGCCCCTATGGCTGCCGCCCTCTGCACTCTTTTTCTTTTTTCTGTTATCAAAACCTAATCACAAATAGGGCATTATACAGATTTATAACTTGAAAGACTGATATGCCCTTACCTAGACTCACTAATTACTAACTAAGTACAATATCCAAATTGGATCTATATCTGATCTAATTTGGTTCCACACGATTAAACAAACTAAATACACATATTGATTTATTCCTTTTAACACACCCCCTCAAGTTGGGTCTTGAAGACTTGAAATACCCAACTTAATAAAGTGACAATCAATTTCTATATGTGTTTGTTCTCTCATGAAAGACCGATTTGATGCTATGTGTAAGGCGAGCTTGATTATCACAAATATAACTTCATTTGTTCAATACTTCCAAACTTCAATTCTTGAAGCAATTGTTTTACCCAAATTAGCTCCAAGTACCGTCCGCATTTGTTGAGATAGATCGATATTCAACCTTTGCACTCATGATCGAGCAACAATATTATTGCTTCTTACTCTTCCAAGACACTAAATTGCCACCAACAAAACACAATACTCAGTAGATCGCCGATCAATAGGTGAACCAGCCCGGGCTTGCATCAGAGAGTATCCTACAATTTGAGTGTTCCTTTATCTTCATACAACAACCATCTTGTCCCGCAGAGCCTCTCTTAATATACCTCAAAAAGTTCGCATTAAACAAAGACCGCTATCCATCAATGACCATTATGTGAGATCGAGTGTAAATTGACTTACTACACATAACTTAATTGAAAGAGGGAATATCAAGTCTGGAGTAATAGTGAGATAGTTCAGTGCTTCCACACAAGCCTTAGTATCTACCGAAGTCTCCAAGATAAGGTTCTCCTTATCCGGGTAAAGAGTTTGCTATTAGAGGTCCATAGGACTGTCAATAGGCTTACAATTCATTATACAGTTCTTTCCTTCTAATATATCCATAAAGCATACTTCCTTTGTGAGACAACAATGCCACTCCTAGGCCGAGCCAATTCAATACCAAGGAATTTGAGTTTACCCAAGATCCTTAGTCCGAAAGTTGACTACATCAGTATGTTCTTTAACTGAGATAATTCTCATTGGTCATTGTTCAGGTAATAACTATATCATCCACATAAACAACCAAATAAAGTACATCGGGTCAAGTTCCTGCAATGGTGATAAAAGGCATGAATGGTCACCCACTTCATGGTCATACCAAACTTTCAATGAACAAAGTGATGAACTCCCGAAACCATGCTCGTGGGGACCGTTTTAGCCCATGTGAGAGACTTGTAACTTGCACACTGCGATCTCGACTCCCCTTGAGCAACAAAACCAGGAGGTTGCTCCATGTAGACTTCTTCTTCAAGGTCACCATGAAGAAAATGCATTTTAATGTCCAACCGAGTATAATGGCCAAATGACCAATGGCGAATAATGGGTATAGAGAAATGAGGCGAAGCAAAGGCAATTTTAGCAACCGGAGAGAATGTATCACCGTAATCAAGACCATATATCTGAGTATAGCCCTTGGCAAGCCGGAGCTTTAAGACGATCAATGTTACCATCCGCCCCAACCTTTGACAAAGATACACCCATCGATAACTAACAACAGTTTTCATAGGGAGGAGTAGGACTAAGTCCCACATCGTACCACCTGTGCTCAGTTGGCAAACATCTCATCAATCATGGCTTGCCTCCAAGGGATGACCGAGTGCCTCACTGTATTTTTAGGAATTGAAATGAGAACAATGAAGACACAAAAAGCATAATATGATGGAGATAAACGATGAAAACTCAAGAAATTATAGATTGGGTGAGGATTTCGAGTAGATCGAAAGTACCTTTTCAAAGAGCAATAGGAAGGATTTATGGCGATGAGACTTAGAGAGGTCCGTAGTAAAGGTGGAGAGACGTTGGAGTAGGGACATGATTCACTTAGATGCACTCGCTATCCTCGAGGTGGTGAAGAACTGATGGTGGTCCCTGTGGTCGGCACGTTGATAGTAATGAAGGACGCCGAGGTGGGTGCGGGCAAGGCACCTTAGACAAAGCCGCCGGAGACTCTAAGAGTATCGGTTGATGGTTCCTACAAAGGAGACAAAGGTGAAGACCAAAATAGGGAACAAGGTAAAACCTCTAGAGACCACATTTGGTTCAAGCTGAAAGAGGTAAAATATAGTGTTTCTTCAAAGAAAGTAACATCACAGCGGGGCATGTACCAATGATGAGTGATGCGGAGAATAACAACGATAGCACCCTTTTGTAACTTTTGGAATACCAAGAAAGACACATATTTTAATAGCACGAGCAAATAGTTTATCTTGACCAGGGAAAGATCATGAACAAAACAAGTACATCGAAAGACACGACGGAAAGGAACATGATATAAGGGGCCCTTGAGGAAAAGGATAGAATAAGGAATTTAATTTCTTGTAGGACAGATGCATGGCATACGATTAATCAAATAACATGCGGTTAAAACAACATCGGCCCAATTGTAAAGGCATATTGGCATGTAATAACGAGTTGAGCAATTTTGATAAGATGGCAATTTTTTCTTTCTGACCATGTAGAGAAGTAATAGAGCAGGGACCCCATATATAAGAATGAACAAGCTCAAAAGGCATAGAGGATTTTTCTTCATTTAAAGGAAATGAAATACGGTGGTGTTTCGCCTTCTGACAAATGTCACAGTTCAACTGCAAATTATTGTTAAAGAATTGGGCCAGAGTAGCCCGGCCCTGGCCCACTGGGCCATCAAGGCCAGGGGCCCCAGGGCCACTAGCCGTTGGGGGCCATGGTCCCCAACGGCTAGTGAAATAGCCGTTGGGGGCTGGTTGCAGCCAGCCCCCCTCTTTCTCCTCTTTTCCCTCTACTTCCTCTCACTCTCTCTCTCTCTTTTCTCTATAAATACTCCTTGTAAACCATTGTAATTTCAAGCTTTTAATGGCTAATGAATAACGATTATTTATTCAAGCTCGTGCTTTGTTTATTCTCCTTTTCGCATACACTTGTTGCTCTCGGCTATTCCCTTTTCTAAGGGCTTGTGATTGCTACTTTGTGGTATTGTCCACTCGTTGATCTTCCGCAACTATATTGAAGCATAGACTTCATTACATGGTATCAGAGCTATTTTTCGATCGTGTGAGTATTGCTCGTTACCTCGGAAAGCGTGCCAATCGTATTTTGTATTGTTCATTGTCTCGGGAAGCGTGTCGATCATATTTTGTAAGTTTACCTCTTTAGTTTCTTTCTCCTTGAACTATGGATGATAAAGGGGGTTTCAATTTTCGTTTAACACCTTCGAACTATAAAACATGGGCCCAATCTATGTAAAACTATTTGTATTTCAAAAAATTATAGGGCTATGTAAGTGGTTCAAAGGTAGAACCCTCTATTAATGCCACACTCGAACAAAAAGAAGAATATGAAGGAGGCCATAGAACAATCCTATGGGTGCTCATGAATAATGTAAACGAGCACACTAGGGACACTTTGGTCGATTTCATTAACGCTAAAGCATGGGAATATTTAAAAAAATCCCATGTTCAAAGCGATGTGGCTCATAGGATGGCATTAAGAGACAAATTGGTTTCACTTAAACAATGAGATAAAGGGGTAAACGAATTTTTTGGGGAATTTTCTAATGTTTGGAATCAATTGTATGGTTAAAAAAAGAAATGTACATAATGTCTTAGTGAGAGACAATATGAAGACAATGAAGACTTTGTATATCAATTTCTAAGAAGTCTCCGGGAAGAATTTGAAGGGGTAAGATCATCACTCATTCATAGAAAACCTTTTCCTACAAAAGAAGAGATTCTTACCGATCTTCAAATGGCGGAAACAAGAATGAATGAAGCAAGACTTCAAAAAGACACCGCCTTGGCCGCATCAAAACCCGGAACAAATATGAAGACTTACCAACCTCCTCATTTCAAAAGTGAAGAAGGAAGAAAAGACATCATTTGCCATCATTATAGAGAAGCCGGGCATATAAGGCCAAATTGCCCAAAATTGAAAAAGAAGGTGGTCATAGTAGAAGAACATGCTTCATCTTCTTCCATTCTTGAACTTGAACAAAAATTAAAGCAACTTGAAGCCCAAATGAAGGAAAAAGCAACGGTTGGTGTGGCTTGCTCATCCTCAACAAAAGAAACTCAAGGTATGATCTCTTGGATTCTTGACTCGTGTGCTTCGTTTCATATGACTTGTAATGAACATATCTTAAAATCATGTGTTCAAAAACCCTTATCATGTGTTTATACGGTGGATGGTACACAATTAAACGTTGATAAAATTGGTGACTTGCAAAACAAGAATTTTGAAGTTTCCAAAATTAATGTTGTTCCAAAACTAAATTTAAACTTACTTTCTATATCCCAAATTTCGGATCAAAATTGTGTTATAACCTTTTCATCCACCGGATGTATTGTACAGGACCGCCTCTCGAAGAAGGTGATTGGGCATGGCAATAGAGAGGGCAGACTTTACATTATGGATTATTTGCATAGTATAGGATATATTAATGTTTTGACAAATGATGCTCTTTTATGGCACAAGAGACTTGGACATCTTAATGCTCAAAAATTGTATCAATGTCCTCTTGGAATGAAATTTAAGGAATCCTTTTCTTGCAAAGATTGTGTTCTTGGTAAAATGCAACATCTCCCATTTCCAAACAAAACACATGTTACAACAAGACCCTTCGAAATAATTCACTCGGATGTATGGGGTCCGGCACCTGTTTTGTCTAAAGGAGGTATTTCCTATTATGTTATTTTTGTAGATGACTTTACTAGGTATACATGGGTATATCTTTTAAAAGCAAAATCCGATGTCTTTCAAAATTTTGTTATTTTTCATAGTCTTGTAAAGGATCAATTTGATTCAGAAATCAAAATTTTTAGATCGGATTCAAGAGGAGAGTTTATGTCAAAGGATTTTGAAAACCACCTTAATAAGTTTGGGATTATACATCAAACTTCTTGTTCTAAGACTCCTAAACAAAATGGTGTTTCCGAACGAAAGCATAGACATATCTTGGAAACCACAAGAACTTTGCTTTTGTCAAGTAGCGTTCCCAAAAATTTTTGGGCAGAAGCTATTATGACCGCAGTCTATTTAATTAATCGGATGCCCTCTTCGGTTTTCCAAAATGTCTCCTATAGAAAAACTTTTTAAAGTTTCTCCTAACTATTCAAGATTGCGTGTTTTTGGATGTAAATGCTTTGTTTATACTGACAAAGATGATAAATTATCCTCTCGGGCCATCGAATGTGTTTTTCTAGGATATGGAATAACTAAAAAGGGATATAGGTGTTATGATTGTAAAAATGATAAGCTTTATGTATCTCGAGATGTTAGATTTTTTGAAAATGAATATGTTTTTAAAAGCATAAATGATGATAGTTCTATTAATGACTCCTACTCCTTGAATGATATTTTAGGTGAAGAGGTAATTCATCAAGAAAATGAGCTTGATGAACCTATTATTACTAGACATTCTGTTACACCCTTTGATCAACATTACAATAGGATATCTATGCCTATTCCTAGAAGGTCACTTCAGAGAGAATTATCATCCTCTTGTGAGTGATAGGTGATGTATCAAAGGAATCACTGAAACTCATAGAGATGTACTTTATAATCATCTAACCTTGCTGTCTCTCAAGTTGAACCACAAAACCTCGTGAGGCCATTAATAATGAGCATTGGATCTTGGCCATGCAAGAAGAACTAAACCAATTTGAGAGAAATCAAGTTTGGGAATTGATTCGAGCCCCGATATTGATCCTATAATTGGCACCAAATGGGTCTTTAGGAACAAACTTGATGAAGCGGATTAATATTAAGAAATAGCTAGGCTTGTGGCCAAGGGATATAATCAAGAAGAAGGCATAGATTATGAAGAAACCTTTGTGTTCTGTTTTTTGCTCTTATCACTTCAAGACACAATCTTCCTTTGTTATTGTAGCTACTAAAAAATGGATCTTTAATCGTATGGATGTGAAAATGCTCCTTTTCAATGGTGATTTAGAAGAAGTTTATATTTATTCACCCCTTGGCTACACTTGTCCAGAAACCAAGTCTTAAAGCTCAAAAGAGCCTTATATGGTCTCAAACAAGCTCCCAAGGCTTGGTTTGATAGAATGACTGAATTTATGACATTGCATGGCTTTACTATCTGTTATACTGACACAGCCCTGTTTATAAGAAAATCATCAGCAGGTATTGTTATCCTTTTGCTCTACGTCGATGATATGATTATTACAGGTAGTGATGACACTGGTATCCAACAAATCAAGCAAGAACTTAGTAATGTGTTTGAAATGAAAGATCTGGGTCAACTTTCCTATTTTCTTGGCATTAAGGTAACCCGTGATGATAGAGGTTTCTTTTTATCACAAACTAAGTTTACTAATGATGTTATTCTTAGATCAGGTATTACAGATGACAAAGTCGTTGAGACACCAGAGGTTATCAACCAGAAGATGTGCCTAGTTGATGGTGAACTTCTGAGTGATCCCACACCTTATAGACAGATGGTTGGAGCACTCACATATCTCACTATAACACGGCCTGATATTGCTCATGCTGTTCTACTGTAAGTTAGTTTCAGCATGCACCCACCTCGGTGCATATGAGTGCTGTTATGAGGATTGTTTGTTATATTCGACAAACCTCCACTAAGGGAGTATTTCTATCTTCCTCCTCGTTATTTAAGTTGCTTGCATATACTTATGCTGATTGGGGTGGTGATGTGAATGACAGGCACTCTACTACCGGATATTGCATATTCCTTGGTCACTCACTTATTTCAAGGAGATGCAATAAACAACAAAAGGTGTCTCTTTCGTCCACTGAAGCTGAGTATCGTGCTATGGCCAACAGTACTACAGAACTAATTTGGCTACGACGACTACTTTAAGACTTGATACAACTGGAAGCTCCTCCAATAATGTTCTGCGACAACAAAAGTGTTATGTATATAGCCAACAACCATACCTTCCATGAGCGCACAAAGCACATAGAGATGGATTGTCACTATGTTCGTGAAGAGCATCTACAAGGCAATTTGACATTACAATTTGTAAAATCAGAATATCAACTTGCAGATGTGTTCACCAAGTCCTTACCTGCTCCTCGATTTCAATCTTTAATTGGCAAACTTCAGGTCATGGAGGTGTCAGTTTGAGGGGGGTGTTAAAGAACTAGGCCAGAGTGGCTCGGCCCTAGCAGCCCTGGCCCACTGGGCCAGGGCCCCCAGGGCCACTAGCCGTTGGGGGCTGGCTGCAGCCAGCCCCCCTCTTTCTCCTCTTTTCCCTCTACTTTCTCTCACTCTCTCTCACTCTCTTTTCTCTATAAATACTCCTTGTAAACCATTGTAATTTCAAGCCTTTGATGGCTAATGAATAACGATTATTTATTCAAGCTCGTGCTTTGTTTATTCTCCTTTTCGTATACACTTGTTGCTCTCGGCTATTCCCTTTTCTAAGGGCTTATGATTGCTACTTTATGGTATTGTCCACTCGTTAATCTTCCGCAACTATATTGAAGCATAGACTTCATTACAATTATTACAAGTAAGAAATTCAGGTAAAAGGAGTCTAATTTTTGACAAAGGTAGATGCCCTAATCTTTGGTGCCATAAAGATAGATCTTCTTTTTGCTTTTCTGTGACTGTCACTGTCTGGAATGTTGTAGTTCTTGCCTCCTCATAGACATAGAGTCCTCTTGTCATGCTACCTTACCAAAGATCCTCCCTGTCCTCAGGTCCTGAAAGAAACACCCAGATGAATCAAAGATCACTTTCTTCTGTCATTTTGTTTCTATCCATCAATATTATAGACGGCTAATGATTCCTTTTTTTTTAATGTGTAAGTGGCCCACGACCAGGGCCTTTGGGGCTGATCCTTGTCCTCCTATTGGTTACACGTGATAGCCGCTGTTGTATAGAACGAGTACTAGGCGGTATTTTTCCTCAACTGAATTCATAAAAAAACTGATCTATCGATGTGAACCTGAATGTTCAATATGCAACTGACCGTGTATTGCTTCTTTGATGATTATATGTCCTCTGCGCAACTGAATGTGCAATATGAGGCTGTGTTGATACCAACGATGCGTATTTCTGTTTCTGTCTTTGATATCAATATGGCCTGCGTAGATAACCAGGCTGACGATGCTGAATATTGATAATTGTATTTCTGTTTCTGATAACTGTATGCCTTCTACGCACTTCAGAGTCAGATAACGATGGGATATTTGGAAATAGACGTTAACAATTATGCAGTCGACTTGTACAGAATGAGTCTGACTTACTTGATTTTCTTCTATCTTCTTCACGATTTCTCTTTGTTGCAAGTCGCCACAGCCTCTTCTTGATTATGGGCAACTTCTTCACTAGATTATGTGAAGAACTTGTGGTAATTTACGCTAAAAAGCTCTAATACCATGATGAATTAATCATCCCATTAAACAAAAAATAATCATGACATAAAGTAAGATACTCAAGGAATTAAAAAATGGGGATCGACGCCCCTATGGCTGCCGCCCTCTGCACTCTTCCTTTTTCTTTTTTCTGTTATCAAAACCTAATCACAATCAGGGCTTTATACAAATTTATAACTTGAAAGACTGATATGCCCTTACCTAGACTCACTAATTACTAAGTACAATATCCAAATTGGATCTATATCTAATCCAATTTGGTTCCACACGATTAAACAAACTAAATACACATATTGATTTATTTCTTTTAACAGTAACCTCTATAAATACCTTATCATACTATGAATAAAGTATGCTGTCATTGTACAACTTTTTGACTTGTATTTGGTTTGCTTCCGCTCTCTTGATTGTTATATTTGAAGTTCGGCATCCATACTTGGATGACTTTGGAATCTTGGCGATTTGTTGGAGTTGCATCGTGAGCGTCATCAACATTCAATTATGTTTTGTTAACTCATCAATAAGCAATATAAATAAATATGGACTTAAAGTTGATCCCTGATTTAACACAATCTTAACTTTAAAGTAATATGTCATTCCTTCATGAGTCCTCACACATGTTTTTGTACCATCGTACATGTATCTTATAATATTTATGTATGTCAATGGGATACCTCTTTTTTCTAAGGTTCTCAAAAGAACATCTCTTGGCATCCTATCTTAAGCTTTTTCTAGATCAATAAATAGCATGTGAAGGTTCTTCTTTTTTGCTCTAAAATGTTCCATAAGACATCTCAATAGATGAATCGCTTTAATAGTAAATCTACCGGTCATGAATCCGAATTGGTTTAATAGTAAATCTACCGTCATGAATCCGAATTGGTTCTATGATCCAAAAAGGTTTTATGTGGAGTTTCCTTTGGGACTGGTACTGGCTAAACTTTCACCATATGTGGAGTTCCACACTGTACAAATACCGATACCATGAAAAACTATTTCCTTCCTATGAACTTTCCCACCGTACAAATATTGGTGCTGTGGAAACTATGTCAGTTAAAATAAGAAGAGAAATATGATCTTGGTTGCCAAGGTCAAATGAATCCTGCGTGAAACATCATTCATCAGTGGTTGGCACAATTACTGTAGGAAATAAATGCTGCTACACTAGCAAAATGAAACACTAAGATAGCAAAATAACTACAAAATTAAAAAAGATAAGATGATAAAGATGTATTGCTCAAGTTAGCAATTTCAGGTTTACAGATGACATTAATATTGCAGTGCACTAACAGAAAACATGAGACAACAATTTATGCACAAAAAATCAAAGATCTCCAAAGAGAAATGCAGTTGCACAACAAACGTACCTACTGAACAATCAAATAGCAATTTAGAATAATTTCAAACATGGTTGGTAAAATCCCATAAGATCAGTCATATTGTTCAGCACTTGGAATGAAAAAACAAAGTGGAGATAAAAACAAGGTTGACTGGTATAGTTGTCTATCAATAGGCCTGGGAAATGAGATGAGCGGCTCGTTCGGCTCATATGAAGTTCATTTTTTCCGATTCATAAGCTATACAAGTGAACAAAAGCTCATCAAGTTATATGAGCTGAGCTTGAAAAATGTACATTTGGTTTGGTTTGGCTTATATTAGTCCGTTGCACGACATCATAGCATCATGGTAATTTAATTCAATATATATGCATTTTCTTATTTAGACTTTCGCTTGGCAGGGAGGTATGTGTGACATTAGCGGCAAAAAAAGTTGCTTATGCATTGTTATTTATGTTAATGGTATGTGGCCACAAAAAGAAAGAGACTTTCTCATAAACTTTTTGCTTGTTGTGCTTCATTGGTTTACACCCTTCTAAACGTCCTTTTGTCTCAAAATGAAATCCTTGAACTGAACACGGTTGACAAACATGAGTAGCTTGTGAACGTTTTCAAACTTATGTTGTTCATTTATAAACAAACACGAGCACACTCGTATAATAAACAAGTTGAACACAAGCCCATCGAATGCCATGTTTTTGGCTTGTTCAGCTTGTTTACCATCCTATGCATCAATTCACTGATCAGCTAATAAATCCAGGGGGAAAATACTTTAAAGCATACAGCAATGTGGAACAGGGAACTTTACTTTTAGGTATTGGTAACTTACATATCATTAATGCACCCATTTCTATCCTCTGGAAGGGTATTCTCGAGATCAGACTGTAGATACATCAAGTCAGACTGCAATTCTTTGATATGATGTATGATACCATGCGCTGAAACATATGCTGGCAAAACCCCCTGAGAGTCTACAGGAAATAATTCAAGTGAGTACAATTTCTAGACCCCAAAAACAGAAAAATTAGTAGTAAAAGAAAAGGACATAGCAGAGTTGTATGATACTTGTATAAAGACTCAACAAATCCCTCACGCTATGCAAAAATGAATCTCGATCATCAACTGCTCCTTGTTCATTTGCTTCAGATGCAATTTGAATCAATGATGAACATCGGTCCTTGAGCAAAAAGTAAAATCAGTGATAATCATAAAGGGGAAAAGGCCACCAAGTTGGGAGATAAAACTCCATATCTTCCCATCATGGCATCATGGAATTAATGAAAAGAAGGGAAAAGAAGGATAACTAAATCAGGAGTAACTGCTTAGTGATATGATAACCAACCCAAAACGATTTGTAAACACATAATAAGAATCTTGAAGCATTTAGCTTAAACCAGAACAGTAAAGCACAACTGATGCATACCACACGCCCACTAGTTGCCATGATGTAACCATCCAACTCTGACTCGACAACTCTAAGCAACTCATAAGCTTTGAGAATGGTCCTCCGTTCAAGATGGCAAGCAAGTTTGAGAAATTGATGCCTGGTCAATAGATTAACTAGGTGATTTATGTACTGCCAAAAGAAAACTAACAATTAGTTTCACCCATATTGTTGCATAGAAGGATGACTTTGACAAGTAACTGAATTTACAGCACATAAAAACATTGCAGTAACAATCAATGATATAAGATTCAACAAAAGGCCAACCATTCCTTGAAGGATCCAGTCGTAATAAGTCAACAATTGGTCATTTGTTCTTTCTTCATGTCAGTATGTGGTGTGAGTGCAGAAGATACTTACAAAGCAATAGAATCTCTCTTTCCATGGTTACTACTATGCTAAGAAATACCACCACTTCTATAAACAATTACTTCTAAACTAGCCTATTATGTCCAGAACAAGCAGGAAGTTCCTTACAGAAGGCTAGTGATGCATGAAACAAAATCCAGCAAAACAATCCTAAAGATGCTACAATGTGCATTTCCTAATTATGGTTGGTTAAACAGTATTCCAAACATAGAAGCAAAGATATGACCATCATAACAATATTCTCCTTCATATCTCACTTTCCTTTAAAATTTCCTCTGTCCCTTATATGTATACGAACTGCAGAACAGATATCAAAGACTTTCACATTTTATGAACTCAAATACCGCCTAAGTTCAAGAAATGATTGATGGGAAGAAACAATAGTTCTCCTTTCTGATTCTGAAGTAAGCATAGTCAAAGCTTTTAGGACATTAACAATCATTAGGCTAGATATAGAAACAAGCTGCACCCTAAATCAAACAAGGTCATTCCAGTAAGGAGGTGTTCACAGTATATAACTAGGTTGTAAACAGATTAAGAGAACAAGACCAGCCCTCTTACTGTAGAAAATAAAAGCTCTTGCCAATATAAGTCCAATAATCAAATTCAAGTTACAAAAGTGACAAGTCCCCTGTAAGGGATTTTTGAGAACCGTAATATTTACCCTCTTCAGTTGAGCAATGTAACACTCCTGTCTCATTAGCTTCAAATCATAATCTCCTAGAACAAGAGAAAAAAGAAATCAAATTGCTGC
Source organism: Brasenia schreberi (assembly GCA_036023115.1). Lineage (NCBI taxonomy): Eukaryota > Viridiplantae > Streptophyta > Magnoliopsida > Nymphaeales > Cabombaceae > Brasenia > Brasenia schreberi. Next base: position 16,908,410 of record JAYKKT010000079.1, on the reverse strand, counting down.
ATTAGGAAAAAAGAAACGAGCTTTGACTAATGACCAGAGAAGGCTATTGTGAGATACCCTGCAAAATGTACGTATCCTGGAGTTGCGCAAGCTCCCAGCAAAGGGAAGGAATGGTCTATATATAGAGAACAATTAAAAGCCTCAAATTCCTCAGATATAACGGGAACAACAATACTTGAAGATATAGGTGCACCAATGACAGCAATTGCAAAGAAATAGGAAAATTAACTGCATTAATCTTACAAGATAATACAAAGGAATACAAAGATAATATGCAAAGACAAACCCAACACAAGTAATCCCTTACTAAACACGGAAATAAAAGTGTTTGAAGTAAACCATAAAACAATATGTTCCAATTTTGGATTTGAGCACATGTATGATGCAAGACAGATCACAATGGGCCCAAGAATTCATGTCAGCATCCCAACTAGTGCAGGAACAGGCTTGGCTCTTATTTTGTTTCTATGAAGCACAAAAATGATGTCTAAAGTAGGAGGCCAATTGATTGTTCAGCCATGAAATTGTACGAGAAGAAGTGACTTTTTTGGTACAACCACCATAAGTATTCATGATCAAGAAAACAAATGAAATAACCAAGTAAAACAGAAAAGTGCATCTCAACTGAGCATGACAAAATAATAAGATACTGGAATATAAGCTAAGAAATTCGCCTGCAAGCTCCAATGAGCATGATGGCGAAGGAGATGCTAAAGTCAGTGGCATAACTTGCATTGGTCATAGTTGTTGGGAAGGACTCTGTTCAAGTTGAAACTAAAAGTTCACTTAGACATGTCCTGTTTTGAGTAAACTGGAACCCGTGATTCAAAACCTCTACTGCTGTGTTTGCCCAAGACTAGGAACTGGAACGGAACCAGATCCCAACTGGCTATGCTTATAGTTTTTTAACCAGTGATCCAGGTCCAATTACAAATTAAAATTCTGGAATGTCACTTCTATTTTTTTTTTTTAAATGGTTGAATCATTAAGGATTGACACCTGGCCGCAAGGGATTAAGTTGATACTAATATCTAAATTCTTCACCAATAGAAAAAGTCTACTTTCATTGATGTTCATCATTAATGACGAGTTTGTGACAGATCATTCATTCTTGTTGACAGTCGGTTATTTTGCTTTTAAATAATATTGATCATTGTGACTCATCATTGATTCTTATTCACAGGCAACCCATCATTTAATGGGCCTGTGAGAAATGATAGCAAGACCATTTATTGCAGGTTTTGAAATTTATTTCATGCCCTTCTCGGTTTTTCAACACCTACACTAAATTTTGTTCAGATTTGGAGAAGGGTTTGATAGATATGTATGATTCAGAACCAGATCGATTGTTTTGACCAAAACTAAACCTACTAGAAGCTGGTCAAAACTAGACCCAGAACTATAGCCGAACAGGGGATGGTCTGAAACCGGAACCAGCACCAACCACCGGTTCTACCCTTTTTGTTATTTTTTCAAGTATTTGAAAATGTCTGTAGATGGATGAGTGGTCATACAAGAAAAGACCGTATACATAATGAGGTTATTAGAAACAAATTAGGAGTGGCACCAATAGAAGATAAAATGAGAGAACATCGTTTAAGATGGTTTGGACATATAGAAAGAAGATCAAAAGAAGAACCTGTAAGAAGGTTAGAAAAACTAAATTTGGAAAGTATTAAAAGAGGTAGAGGACGACACAAAAGTGTTGGAAAGAAACAATAAAGAATGATCTAGCTTATTGGGAGTGAACTGCTAACATGGCACACGATAGAGATCTGTGGAAACAAAGAATCCATGTAGCCGACCCCGTCTAGTATGGGAAAAGGCTTAGTTGCTGTTGTTGTTGTTGTTGTATTTGAAAATGTCTGTAGCTTTTATTGTTTTATATAGTTTTGGACTCAATAAGATCTAGAACCAGGAGAACCAGAACCGGCAGCTTCTAACCATCAATTCCAGGTATCAGAATCGGACATGTCTAGGGTTTGAACTGGCAATTCTGCGCCCCACAATTTTCAAAACAGTAACCAAACTGAGGACCCCTTGTTTAGTTAAAGTTTCAGGGCCCATTCGCCTGATTCTGGTTATGACCAGTTTCTGACTCAATTTGGTTCTGATTCGAACTGTCAGGACAGTTCCAATACTAATGATTGCCAATGGTGCTAACTAATTACAGCTTCCACATTGCCATAGATGTGTTTGCTTAAGAATGGAGACATCAAAGTTATTAGAAAGGATAATCACACTAGTCAACAGCCAGATGGCACAAATGAAACCATTCATACAGGATATATCAACTTTCTTGATCCCCAGACATCAATTTGACATGGTTGAAACCTTATGATCCTACAAGGATACAAAATAAATGAAAATTTATTTTGACAAGTATCATTAGATTCAATGTCTCATTAAACATACAAAAAGCATAATATCTTAGAAGCTATATCACACAGACACCTCTAGGAGGTGGAGTGTCGGTCCCAACACTGGTGCGACACCGACACCATGTCAGTGTGGCACCGACACGGTCAACGTGTCGGAGTCTATATGTGTCCAAATTCCTTAGGTCTTTTGGTATAAAAGGAGCCCGTGCGTCCATCCAACGGTCGTTCCTCTGGCTCTGGGCATCCCAGCTCTTCGTCGGCCGGCGACCTCCTTCGGAGGTCTCCCACGCCACTTCTTTGGCAGCCTCCCATGGACCCACTTTCTTCGGCCTCCATGCCAGTCAGGAGTCCATGCCTCTTCGTGTCCAAGTCCAATGGTTGTTCCTCTTGCTCTGCGCCTCCTATCTCTTCGTCGATCGATGACCTTCTTTAGTAGCCTCCCACGCCACTTCCTCGACAGCCTCCAACGGACCCACATTGTTCGGCCTCCCACATCATCCAGGAGCCCATGCCTCTTTGCGTCCAAGTCTAGCGATCGTTCTTATGACTGCGTGTCCCAGCTCTTCTTCGGTCGGGGACATCCTTCAACAACCTCTCACACTACTTCTTTGGTAGCCTCCCACGCCTCAAGTTTGTGTCTATTCTCGTTTTGAATCTTGATACAAATTGTAGATCTTCATTTTTGCACTATTTTGGTTCTTCAAGTTTAAATTTCTTACATTGAATTAATCAGACACTTTACTTCATGATGTATGTGACATACATGCAGACACAATATGTCTCTTTTTCAATTCATGCTATTGTCGACTATGTTTGTTTTTCAATCAATTTATAACGTTGTTTCTGTTATTAATATACATTGTTGTTATGTTAATATTTTTTGTGTTTCTGACTATTAGTCATTGTTTTTATTTTTAATCAAACTGTAAAATTGTGAATTGACATGATCCTAAAAATGACCGACAATAGAAAAGGAAAAGGAGTATCAATTGGGACTGGAAGTTCTAGTGGAAGTGTCCCTTTAAGTTCAGGATCAACAACAAAACCTTTAATTTCAATACCTCGTCATGATGCACCATTGTGGATGTACATGCAAAGGGGAGAAACATATAAAGGTGATGAAGGTAATACATATTTTATGTGTAAATTTTGCAACATAAGTTTTACAGAGTCGTATAGTGAAGGCACATCTTTTGAAATTATCAAAACATGGTATAAGAGCATGTCCGAATATGGACGAGGATTTACGAAGACAATTAATGAAAAAGCAATATGAGTATGAAAAGAAGAACGAAAGGAGTGAAAAAGGAACAAATATTCCATTATTTGGTGGATACAAAAAAGATGCAGAAAAGAAAAGAAAGTTAATGCAAAGTGAGTTTAAAGATTTTAGAGGAGCAATTAAAAAATCATTTAATGTAGTTGGAAGGGAGGAGATGGATAGAAAGGTTATAAGATTTTTCTTCTCAAGTTCACTTCCTTTTAATGTAGCAATAAATCCATATTGGAAAGTTCTTGTCACTTCATTGGTTAATTGTAATTTACATAGTTATTATGTTCCTCAAAGTTATAAAAAATTATGAACCATGATTCTTAAAGAAGAAAAAACCAATATTGAAAGGCTTTTAGAATATAAGAAGTTTTCATGAGAAACTAATGTTGTTTCTATTATTTTTGATGGATGAAATGATAGTCAAACGCATCCACTCACTAATTTTATTGATTATTCAATTAGTGGTCCTATATTTTTGAAGTCTTAGCCGACCCCGTCTAGTATGGGAAAAAGTTTAGTTGTTGTTGTATATTTTTTAAGTCTATTGATGCATATGGAGAAATAAAAATGCAGGTTACTTTAAAAATTTGTTCATAGAAGTTATTAAGAGTGTTGGACCATTGATAATGCAGTTGATTGTAAAAGTGAAGGATTAAGTTTGGAAGGTGATTATTCATACATTTTTTGAATACCCTTTATAGCTCACATTCGTGGATTAAAGATATGGCAACAGATTGTATAAAGATAATAAATTTTATAATGAATCACCATTTAATTACAACCATATTCAATAATTTAAAGTTGTTGAAGGTTGCAAAAATATGTTTTGCTTCTTTGACTGTGATGGTAAAAAGATTCAAGACATCAATGGTTCAAATGGTTACTTATCCAAGCTGGGATTTATACCGTGGTAACAAAGTTTAAGATTAAGAAAGGACCCAAGTTGTGAATACTATTATTCTAAATGATTTATGGTGGGACAAGGTATCATAGTTTCTTGAATTCACAGAGCCTATTTGAGAGATGTTGATAAAGATGAACCGATGCTCCATAAAGTTTATGAAATGTGGGATACTATGATTGAAAAAGTTGAGTCAATAATTTTGAAGCATGAGGGAAAAAAACAATATGATATATCATCGTTTTATGATCATATTCATTCTATATTAGTTTCAAGATGGGACAAAAGCAACACTCTCTTATATTGTTTAGCACATTCTTTAAATCCAAGATATTATGGGAAGAAATGGTTGCATGAGAGCAATGTGCGTACTCTTCCTAATCACGATCTAATGCTGAGTACACGTAACTAATTACTAATCTTTCAAAATTGTTTTCTTTTCTATTAATCATGATAATTATCTTTCTATCTTTTATTGTTATTTATTTGAATATATTACAACGAAGGAGTATCAAAATATTGGGATGCAAATCCGGAGGAATATCATTTAGATGACAGCCAAGATTTGCATACTCTTAATATAGAACTCACTGATCTGATAGTTCCTTCAGTTGATAATGTTGTTTATAGTGAAGATATATGATTTATCAGGTACAAGTTCATTTCATTTATCAAACATTAAGATTTCCTTTTGATTGATTTATGTATTATGATGAAATTAGTAATTGCTTACGTGTTTTGGTTTAATATAAAGTTGTGTACTTACTATTGTCATATACTAATGTTAATTGATGTCTCCCTTGTTCTAGTTTGAATATTATATACCTTAGCCGTGTTGCCGAACTCAAAAATTTTGAAATTTGTCGTATCTCACACCCATGTGACATAGCTCAGAAGTTATTTGTTTTTAGCACATCAACAAGAAGACGTAAACCTAGAGATACACTCTACCCTTGTATGGTACAAATGCACCACTTTAAAGAATGACCTCACTATTGAAGGGGGTAACTGTACGATGCTTAAGTTTTGCAACAATTGGTCATTTTGGTGATCCGTCTCGACTATTTGAGTCCAAACTGAAGTTAAACCAAACCTAGTTTCATTATGTGCTTAACCAAATAAAAGTGAAGCTCAAAGCTGAAATTTAGCTGTAAACAAGCACAGGATCGAGCTCCATGGAAACAAAGAATCCATGTAGCCGACCCCATTTAGTTGCTGCTTTTGGCAACCATCTGGGCAGCCATTCAACTAGCCGTTTGCCAACCCTTGCTGCCAACAGCTAGTTGACTAGCTTTTGGCAGCCATTCTGGCTGCCTTCTCTTAAGTTTCAGCAGCCCTATTTAAAGGGTGTTCTTCCCCTTGTAATGCACACGTCTTATGGCATGGTATGTGAATGAAATCACTTGTTCTTGAATGCATTTTGTACTGCTCTTTGAGTTAAGACTATTGCAAGAGCGCCAACTTCTTCTTTGGTCCCTTTGGACTTGTTTTGACTCCTTGAACATGGTAGACTGTGGTTGCCATCATCCAAGTTGTTGCCAGCATGCTTCATTGGACATAATTCACCAAGGGGACATGCTTCATCTATTAGCCACTAAAAGTGATCTAAAGTTTGTTTTTGATGAACATAGGACAGGGAAACTATCACATTAAAAAGGTTCATGACTTAAAGTATTCAAAACATTGTTTTAAGCTAGACCAATCTTCAACTAACGGAGGCCAAAAACCTTAGAAAATCTTTGACTTTTTTTGGGACAACCAACCTGCACAAACAACAGCAAGTTTCCTACATCAATTTGCCATCAAATATCCCCTTCTAAGGATTTCTGACATCCCTCCTGTAAGTGCATGTACAATTGACAGACCTTACAGGTTTAATTTGTTGACATGGAATCTTCTAAAAAGCTCCAAAGGAAAAGCCTCTCTTCATAGTGGAACCAAGTTTTTAAGAGCATGCACATTCTTAACAACTCCGTCCATGTAAGGCATGGCCGGTCCCAAGCTCGGATAAAAGAGGAGGGTTACGTTAGGCTTCCAATAGCTAACGTCAGACTTAACTACTATGAATTCTATAAATTATGAGCATTGCGTTGGGGCATTCCTGTTAGAGACAAGACCTTATTTGGATCTTATTCCTATTGAGAGCCATAAGACATACTTTCTTTAGTATAGGGATATATTAGTTTTTTTGTTTATTTCTGTTCTTTTTAACAACCCTAGTCTTATCGTGTAAGTAAGGTAAGGAGAGAAGAGAGAACCTCTGAGAATGGCAGCAGCCAAGCTAGCTCTCTTTTGTTAGAAGATGTGAAGAAAGTTGCAGCAGTGCGCATGAAGAATACTCATCACTCAGCAGTGCATCATTATTTTTTATAGTTTATAGTTTCTGTTTTACTTTCTTAAGTAGATATTTTTAAAGGTAGTTGTAAATTAGGTTCATTAATGACACTTATGTAATTTAGATTATTGTAGTGCTGGTATTTAAAAGAAAAAATCCTACCGGTAACCTAATAACTTTTAGTGGAAGAAAAGAAAACGAGAGAGGGTACGACAACTCCTTGATCTCCCGAATGCAATCCTATTCTATCTTCTATTTTACTAGATCATGTTTCTTGATTATATACAGTATTTTGACATTGTATTATAGCCTTAAAGGTTGATTCCTCATAATCATGCACAACAACTGAGAAGAAAACGTGAGTTGTTGATTATCAAATATTAATCAAGTAAGCATAATTTTCCTTCAAGATTAGTGCAGAAATCATGGACAGAGCACGCTGAAAGAAGAAGCATCAATACCTAGTCTTAGAACAACAACAACAACAACTACTAAGCCTTTTCCCATACTAGACATGGTTGGCTACATGGATTCTTTGTTTTCACAGATCCCTATCGTGTGCCATGTTTGCAGTTAACTCCCAATAAGCTAGATCATTCTTTATTATTTTTTTTTAATACTTTTGTGGTCGTCCTCTACCTCTTTTAATACTTTCCAAATTTAGTTTTTCTAAACCTTCTTACAGGTTCTTCTTTTGATCTTCTTTCTATATGTTCAAACCATCTTAAACAATGTTCTCTCATTTTATCCTCTATTGGTGCCACTCCTAATTTGTTTCTAATAACCTCATTATGTATACGGTCTTTTCTTGTATGACCACTCATATCTCAACATCTTCATTTCTGTCATAGACATCTTTTACATGTTGATGATTAACTACCCAACACACATAACCATAAAACATGGCAGGCCTAATTCCTGCTCTATAATATTTACCTTTTAATTTTAATGGTATCTTCTTATCACAAAGAGTACCTGATGCTCCTCTCCATTTTAACCAACCAGCATTTATTCTGTGTAACATCTCCATCAATTCTTCCATCACTCTGAAAAATTGACCCAAGGTATTTAAAACTTTCCTTTTTGGGAATTAAATGTGTGCCAATTTTAATTTCTATGTCATTTGAAGTAATCAAATGATCAAACTTACATTCCATATATTTTGTCTTTGTTCTACTAAGTCGGAGGCCTTTGCTTTCTAATGTTTCTCTCCATAGTTCCAATTTTCTATTAACTTTTTCCTTAGACTCCTCCACTAATACAATGTCATCCGCAAATAACATACACCAAGGTACTTCATCTTGAATATGTTTTGTTAACTCATCCATCACCATTATAAATAAGTATGGACTTAAAGTTGATCATTGATGTAACCCAATATTAACTTCAAAGAAGTCTGTCGTTCCTTCATGAGTGCTCACAAATGTTTTTGCACCATCATACATGTCTCTTATAAGGTTAATATATGTCAATGGGATACCTCTTTTTTCCAAAGTTCTCCAAAGAACCTCCCTCGGTACCCTATCATAAGCTTTTTCTAGATCAATAAATATCATGTGAAGGTCTTTCTTTTTTGCTCTAAAATGTTCCATAAGACGTCTCAGAAGGTGAATCGCTTCAATAGTAGATCTACCTGGCATAAATCCAAATTGGTTCTCTGTTGTACTTGATACTTGTCTTAACCTACGTTCGATAATTCTTTCCCATAATTTCATAATATGACTCATTAACTTGATACCTCGATAATTCACACAATTTTGAATGTCTCCCTTGTTCTTATATACGGGTATAAGTGTACTTGCTCTCCATTCCTCGGGCATCTTTTGGTTTTTTCATATTTCATTAAATAGTCTTGTGAGCCAAGTGATTCCTATTTCTCCTAGTATTTTCCAAACTTTTATAGGAATATTATCTGGTCCTACCGATTTACCACTCTTCATATGTTTAAGAGCCTCTTTGACTTCATTCTTTTGAATACGTCGGTAGAAATTGTGGTTTATATACTTTTCTGACTTGGCTAAATCTCCTAAACTAATACTAACATCTTTATTTTCATTAAAAAGATTATAAAAATAGTTTTTCCATCTATTTCTTATATCATCATTTACCACTAGAATTTTTTTATCCTCATCTTTTATGCATCTAACATAATTAAGATCTTTAGTTTTCTTATCTCTAGCCCTAGCTATCCTAAAAATATCTCTTTCACCCTCTTTTGAGTTGAGTTTTTTTATATAAGTCCTCCCAAATCTTAGCTTTTGCTTCACTAACGGCCTTTTTCGCTTCCTTTTTTGCTTTCTTATAAGCTTCTAAAGTTTCACTAGTTTTCTTAGCATTATGTAATTTGTAACATGCCCTCTTTGCCTTGATTTTATTTTGTACTACTTCACTCCCCCCCACCAAGCTTCTTTTTGTGCCGGTACACCTCCCTTAGATACCCCTAACACATCTTTCGCCACTTTCCTAATATGTAAAGCCATATTATTCCACATATCACAAGGTTTACCAACATAATTCCAAACATCTCCTTGAAGGACTTTCTGTTTAAATATATCTTCTTTCTCGCTTTTGAGGTTCCACCATTTAGTCCGAATAGCTCGATGCACTCTTTTCTTCTTTGTCCATTTTTTTATTTGTAAATCCATAACTAAAAGTCGATGTTGGGTGGTTAAGCTTTCTCCTGGAATTACCTTACAATCTTTACAACACGCTCTATCTTTTTTTCTACAAATAAAGTAATCAATTTGTGTTTGTGATAAGCCACTCTTATAAGTAATTAAATGTTCATCTCGTTTTGTGAAGATTGTATTGACTATAAAGAGATCAAATGCCATAGAAAAATTTAAAATCTCCCTACCTTCCTCGTTTATATCACCAAAACCAAAGTTTCCATGAATCCCTTGATATCTTAGTACCTCTTTATTGACATGTCCATTTAAATCTCCTCCTAAAATATCATCTCCCTTTGTGAAATCTTTTGAAACACCTTATCTAAATCTTCCCAAAAAACAGTCTTTATACTATCTTCTAGTCCTACTTGGGGTGCGTAAGCACAAACTATATTCAAAACCTCTGCTCCTAACACTAATTTCAACGTCATGATTCGGTCACCATATCATTGTATGTCTACTGACCACATGGTAGGAAACAAATCTAACCTTATGGAGTATAAAATGCTTCAAACTCCACAGTATGTGAAGGTAGCAAATGGTTCTTTGATTCCTATGCAAGGAAAAGGAGAAATTCAGAGAGATAATCTCAGACTTAATTCAGTGATATATATTTTGAAATTTTCAGTAAATCTACTTTCAGTAAGTTCGCCGACCCCGTCTAGTATGGAAAAGGCTTAGTTGTTGTTGTAGTTGTTATTGCTACTTTCAATAAGTTCCTTGGTTAGAGATATGAATTGTACAGTTACATTCTCTCCACATGGTTGTGTTTTTCAGGATTTGAGGACGGGAAGAACCTTTGAACGTGGTGAACTACGTAATGGACTCTACATACAATCTGGAGATCAGATTTTAAAGCAAAAGAGACCGTTGGCAACTATTACTGTAGATGAAGAAATAAAAGTTTGGCATAGTAGATTAAGACATTTATCTCTGTTTAAAATAAGAGAGCTTGTCTCTTTTTCAATTCCTAATAATGTGGTCATTCAATGTGACGTGTGTCAAAGGGCAAAACTCTTAAGGAAAATATTTAATCATTAAATCAACAAATGACTTACAAGAAAATACAGATTGGAGGCATCCCTCCAATCTGCTCTTGCGGCTCCTCTAGGGCTGCCGTCCAGACACTCTTCACTCGGATAAAATTAACCCTAATGACCTACTTATACCCTATCTAACTTAACTTCCTAATCTACCCCTAATAAGTATTAGATATAACTAAAGTGACATAAGACTCAAAGTTACATGCACGATTTTCCCTAATTTCCTTAACACTCCCCCTCAAGTTGGGTGAAAAATGTTGGTGACACCCAACTTGGATAAGGTCTCTTTTAATAGTTTGTTAGTAGTAGCTTTAGTTAAGAAATCAACCCTCTGTTTGATAGAATCAACATACTCCAGTTGGAATTTTTTATTAGATATCTTCTCCCTGATAAAGTGGCAGTCAATTTCTATATGCTTGGTCCTTTCATGATATACTGGATTTGATGCCATCTGAATTGCTGCACTGCTATCACAATATAGAGGTATAGGGTGGTTAAAAGAATAACCCAATTCACTAATCAATGATGATATCCATTCTATATTCAGCTTCTGCTATAGATCTTGCAACCACAGTCTGCTTTTTACTCTTCCAAGATATAATATTACTCCTAAGTAAAGTAACATAGACTGTAATTGACTTCCTGTCATCATAAGAACCAGCCCAGTCAGCATCAGAATAAAGTTTAATGTCCAAATTTAATGATTTTGAATAAAGTAAACCCATTCTTGAAGTTGATTTGAGATAGCGAAGAATTTTATACACTGCATCCATCTGAGTTTTTGTTGGTGAGTGCATTTATCTGCTCACAATCCCAACTGCATAAGCAATGTCAGGTCGAGTAATGACTAAATATATAAGCTTTCCAACTAGTTTCTGATATTCGTGGATGTCCTTGAACTCTTCACTCTTACCATTAAAGAATTTCTGATTTACCTCCATAGGAGTGTCACTAAGTTTGCATTTAAGCATTTGCGTTTCTTCAAGAAGATCCATTAGGTATTTTCGCTGAGTTAAGAAGATACCTTTGTCAGAGTATAGAACTTCTATGCCCAAGAAATAGTGAAGCCTACCCAAATCCTTAATATTAAATAATTTATGAAGATTCTTTTTCAACTTTGATATTTCTTCAAGATCATCTCCTGTAACAATAATGTCATCAACATAAACCGCAAGAATAGATAATTTTATCTCTTTCTTGAAGAATATTGTATGATCATTGAGAGTTCTGCTGTATCCCAAACTGCACACTGCTTTACTGAATTTATCAAACCAAGCTCTTGGAGACTGTTTCAACCCATATATTGCTTTATTGAGCTTACATACTCTATTAGAAGGTGATAAATGTCTGATGATTCCTAGAGGTATTTCCATGTACACTTCTTCATTTAAGTCTCCCTGTAAGAAAGCGTTTTTAACATCCAATTGCCATAGATTCTAGCCCATGTTTGCTGCCATACTAAGAAGTATTCTGATTGATTTAAGTTTAGCCACTGGTGCAAAAGTTTCTGTATAATCAATGCCATATGACTGATTGTATCCCTTAGCAACCAATCTTGCTTTATATCTCTCCACTGTTCCATCTGCCTTATGTTTAATAGTAAAAACCCACTTACATCCTATAGTATTCCTATCAGAAGGCAACTGTGTGATGATCCAGGTATTATTTCTTTCCAGTCCATTCAATTATTCTTCAATTGCAGCTTTCTATAAGGGGCACTTGATTGCTTCTTCAAACTTCGAAGGAATCTTATGTTTTTCAGCATTCATAATGAAGTTTTGATAACTCTGAGAAGTATTGGCATATGAAATATAATTGGAGATTGGATATCGTGCACATGTACGCTTACCTTTGCGAGCTGCAATAGGAATCTCAAGGTCACTGTCCATTTGCACTTGAGGATCTGATTCAGGGGAAATCTCTTTAGCACATGGTTCTTCGTGAGAGTACACAATATTCCGTTGTCCTTTCTTTATGTCAAAATCTCTTTCGATGGTTGTGTGGTCTCACTCTGAGGAGCAACTATCTCATGATACTCCCCCTCACTAGGAACTAGTGGAAGGACGCAGGAGGGAGGATGAGGAGAGTCCATGGGAGTAGAATAATAAGGAGTAAGTTCAAAGAAAGTAACATTCATGGAAACATAGAGTTTGTTAAGCAAAGGATCATAGCATTTGTATCTCTTTCTAGAGGTCGAATAGCCAAGAAAAATACACTTATTGGACTTAGCATCTAGTTTATCACAATGGGAAAGAGGGAGATGGACGAAACAGGTACAACCAAAGATACGAGGAACAAGGTGAAATGGTTTGGATGTTTTAGTAAGATGATGAATAGGGCTCTCCCCTTGAATGGTATTACTGGGCATTCGATTTATAAGATAAACAGCAGTAAGGACAGCATCGCCCCAATAGGATTTGGGAACATTACTTTGAATAAGAAGTGTTCTGGTGACTTCCAGAATATGACGATTTTTTCGTTCAATAAGACCATTCTGCTGAGGTGTATAAGGACAGGTAGTCTGATGAACAATTCCATGTTCGTGTAAATAAGTGGCCAACTGAGTCCCAATGTACTCTCCCCCATTATCTGACCAAAGAATCTTAACAAAAGTATTGAATTGGGTACAGATAAATTTATGCATAAGGGGAAAAATAGTGGCAACTTTAGACTTTGTTTTCATTAAGTAAACAATGGTAATACGAGTACAATCATCAATGAATGAGACAAAATACTTATGACCAAACAAAGAGGTGACTAGACTAGGACCCTATACATCAGAGTGAATAAGTTCAAAAGGAGTAGATCGTCGAGAATCACGTAAAGGATAAGATGCCCGTTGGTGTTTCCCAAGTTGACAGACTTCACGTTCAAACTGAGATTTATTGGACTGAACTCTAATATGAGGAATAACATAAGGAATTTTTGACACTGGGAGATGACCAAGACGATAATGCCAAAGACGAAGATCTGCAGCGGGAGCTGGTGGTGCGGAAACGCGGTAAGAGGTGGAAGGCTGAGAATAGTCTTCAAGAATATATAAGTCGTTTTGTAGATTACCATGTCCAAAGGTTTTTCCCGTCTTCAGATCCTGAAATACACAACTAGTAGGATGAAAAGTTACACAACAATCCAATGCACATGTTATAGAGCTGACGGAAAGAAGATTGATAGGAAAACGTGGAACATGATATACTGAGGGTAAGTCAGAAATACAGGTAGAGACACTGCCCTGGCCAATCATATAAGTGAAAGAACCATCTACCAATTTAATGGGTTCCGGAGCTTGAAGAGTCTTATAGGCTGAAAAATATGCAAAATCCCCTACCATATGATCTGTAGCTCCGTAATCAATAATCCATGTTTTAGAATTAGAGGTAGAGGAGTGGTTACCTTGTACTGTATGTGTAGCTTGAGCCACTGTAGCTTGGGTAGAGGAAGCTGAGGATTTTTCGTTCTCGACCTACTAGTCTTTTTATAAGCTCCTAAATGCCATCAACGCTTGGAGTTGAACTCTATGCAGAATGGACTGAGGTATTGCGACTGCGATAGTAATCTAGTTTGCCATGTAATTCCCAACAATGATCTCTGGTATGACGTGATTTTTCACAATGGGAGCAAACAAGTTTTTTCCTATCGTCGGAAGTAAAGCGACCACGGCCACGGCCACAACTCGTGTGTCCCCCTCTGCCACAAAAGTGAGAAGAGTCGCCTCTGATGTGAAGTGCATGCTGATCTGTACTAATAACATGATTCTTCTCCAAATTCTGACGATCTTCTTCTCGGATTAATAAGGAGTAAACAGTGCCCAAAGGAGGAAGCTCTTCTCTGCCCAATATATTCAATTTCACTGATTCAAATTCTAGATTGACACCCCATAATAAATCAAAGACTTTCTTCTTTTCAAGCTCAGCGGTGCGCTCACGATAACAAGCATTACACTTGATAGTTGTATAGTAGAGTAATTCATCCCAAAGACCTCGTAGATCTGCATAATAGTCACTGATAGACCGATTGGCTTGGATGCACTTTCGGATTCTCTTTTGAATTTTATATTCTTTGGCAACATTCTTCTTCCTGGAATAAGCCTCTGCTACGGCACACCAAATCTCATGAGCGGATTCTAAAAACATAAAAGTTTTATCAATGGAATGAAGCATTGACTGCAGCAACCACGAGGAAATTAATGCATCTTCGCATTTTTAGGTGGAATAAAGACTGTCATGAGGTTCGGGAATGGAAGAGTGACCCATTAAATGTGCCCATTTCCCCCTTGCTACAATGGCAAGTTCCACAGAGCGCGCCCATTTCATGTAATTGCGACCATCGAATTTAGTCATGGTAAGCTGAAGATTTTCTGATTTTTCAAACAACCCAGATTGATCGCCCGTAGGAAAGGTACTGTCAATGGCTTTACCTTTGCCAGCCATGGAGGATACAAGTGAAAGACAAAAAAAAAAAAAACTTAAGCTAGTCCGAGTGTGGAAGATCAGTTGATTGCTCTGCCTTTTGAAGGGATTCAGCTCGTGCGTCTACTGTAATAGCAATGGATACTGTTGGGCATAATGTCGTTAGGGATTCCAGTGAAATGCATCAACGCTAACTCGACAGGGCTATCAGATTCCAACCCACACAATAATACAGCACAATGTACCAATTCTCCAATCTGTTGGGAGAGCACGAAAGTGAAGGTGAAGTGGTCTGGCTGGAGTTGCGACTATAGAAGTTGTTTGAACAAGACGATATTGATGATGTTCTTTCCAACCCACAAGATATGTATAGAAACAGAAGAGAACAAATTGTCTAGTGATCTTGGTGATTGTCCGATTGCCTTTTGCAATGAAAGATGTCGCGGATCTGAATATTAGTCTTCAAGCATAATAGAGCACTGGTCTCCAACCAGAAATCTAAGGATGACTTCTGGGTCCGCTGGGACAGAATGAAAACATGCGCAGAAGATCACGGATGAAGGCCTCTCACGATTGTTGATGGTCCAAACAAAAAAAGGCTGACATCTGATACCATCTTAAGGAAAATATTTAATAATTAAATCAACAAATGACTTACAAGAAAACGCAGATTGGAGGGATCCCTCCAATCTGCTCTTGCGGCTCCTCTAGGGCTGTCGTCCAGACACTCTTCACTCTCGGATAAAATTAACCCTAATGACCTACTTATACCCTATCTAACTTAACTTCCTAATCTACCCCTAATAAGTATTAGATATAACTAAAGTGACATAAGACTCAAAGTTACATGCACGACTTTCCCTAATTTCCTTAACAAAAACATCATACAACTACTTTTCCTAGTAGTGATTCAAGATCAGCTATTCCTTTTGAGTTGATACATTCTGATGTTTGGGGACCATGTGTGATACCTTCATTGGTTAACTTTAAGTATTTTGTTACTTTTATTAATGATTTTTCCAAACTTACCTTTGTTTATCTCATGAAGTCTAAATCGGAAATCTCTACAATTTTTCCTATCTTTTATTATCTTATTAAGACTCAGTTTGGTTATACCATTAAAACATTCAGATCTGATAATGGTGGTGAATTTTGTAATGCTCAGTTGGAATCATACTTTTAGTCTCATGGTATTATTCATCAGACATCGTGTGTTTACACACCACAGCAGAATGGAGTGGCAGAACGAAAGAATCGGCATATTTTGGAAATTGCTCGAAAGTTACTTCTTGAACACAATGTTCCAATTTTTTTTTGACTGGAAGCAATTCTTACAGCGATATATATCATGAATCGAATTCCTACTGTGGTTCTTAGAGGAAAGTCCATTCAAGGTTATTAAACCTAAAGATAATCCATTTTACCTTATTCTCAAAATATTTGGATGTATATGATATGTACATGTTCATCAATAATTCAGAGACAAGTTTGATCCAAGGGCGATAAAATGTATCTTTATTGGGTATTCTTGCAAAAAAAAAGGATATATTTGTTATGATCCTATTTCTCATAGAAAGTATGTTTCTATGGATGTAACTTTCTTTGAAACTACTCCATACTACAAAAATTCAAATGATGTGCCTAGTTCTATTGTTGAAGAAACGGTACTACCAATGATTAGTACCAGTGAAGAATTGGAGGAAGAAAATTTGGATACAAGAACAGATCAATACACTGAAAAAGACAAACTGCAAGTATACAAAAAGGGGGAGAGAAATATCTTCAGAGACAAACAGATAGATATTATGAATCAAGGGGGAGAAACAACATCTGTTTCAAATGAAGTTCAAGAAACAAGTGATAAAAGATTGGAAGACTCAGAAGTCCCCATAGCACTCAGAAAAGGGAAGAGATCATGTTGTAAGTATCCGATTTCCAAATTCATTTCCTATGACAGATTATCAGAAGGCTACTATGATTTTGCACTAAAAGCTGAGACACATCCAATTCCGAAGAACTATCTTGAAGCATCAAAGAATAAACAGTGGATTGAAGCTATGAAATCAGAACTTCAAGCACTTGAAAAGAATCAAACTTGGGAACTTTGTGATTTACCAAAAGACAGAAAAGCAGTGTCATGTAAGTGGGTGTATACAATAAAATACATAGTAGATGGCTCACTGGAGAGATATAAAGCAAGACTAGTAGCTCATGGATATAGTCAAGCATATGGGATAGACTATGAAGAAACATTTGCACAAATAGCAAAGCTCACATCTATAAGAGTCATTATTAATATTCCAGCTCAAAGAAACTGGACAATGTGGCAACTTGATATAAAAAATGTATTTCTCCAGGGGGAACTCAAAGAAGAAGTCTACATGGAGTTACCACCTGGACATCCAAATCCCGAGAAGTGTTAAAGAAATGTTAAACGTGTAGTCTCTCAATGAATTTCATATGTATTTCACGTTATGTAAGGTTTATGTCTCTTTAGTAGTAATTAGCACTAATTAGGGGCAGTTTAGGAATTCAAGTTAGATAGGGTATAAGTAGTAGTGATTAGGGTTTAGTTGTATCATTAAGAAGAGTCTGGGCGGCAGAAGCAAGTAGCCGACTTCTGCACTTTTGGGGCATATTTTGTAAGTTTGCTTATCTTAATGAATGTGATTATTTCTCTATTATGGTATCAGAGCCTATTAGGCGAGAAATTTAATATTTTTCTGATTGAAAGTACAAAGATTGTGTTGGATTATTAATCCAAAATCAGTTGGAAGAAAATTTTCAGGTATCGACTTTCGATTTATAAGTATATCAGTTTGTGTTGGACGTGAATATCAACGTCAAGATTATTCATCAAGATCAGTTTGGTTATTTGTTATATTTACCTTATCATATTGCCGATTTGGGGTTAATATTGGGAACGTGAACATAATTTCGATACATCAGAATTTTGTTACATCTTCATCTTGTTGGTGCAGAAGACAGAAGTTAGTCTTATTATTGCTTGAATATCTATGGCAAGTAAAGGCAAGGCAATTGAAACTTCGGTCACGATGTTTGAACAAGTAGTGAATGAAAAAGCCGAAAGTTTTCAGATTACAACAACAAAATTAGATGGAAGAAATTATCTTGAATGGTCTAAGTCTGTGAAACTAGCTATTATAGCAAGGGGGAGATGGACTCATCTTATCGGTCATACACCCATTCTAGACATAAATGATCCTCTTTACCCTGTTTGGCGACGAGAAGATTTTGTCTTGGTTACTGCAGTCCATGATCCCATCAATAGCAAAGACATTCATGTTTCTTGAATCAACATATGAAATTTGGTGTGCAGTGTCAGAAGCTTATTCCAGGAAAAAGAATGTGGCAAAAGACTATGAAATCTTGGAAAGGATCAGAAATTGTAAACAGGGCTCACATTCTATCAATGACTACTATGCAGACCTTCGAGGACTTTGGGATGAACTTCAGTACTATACTAATATCAAGTGCCTCTCATGTCAACAACAACAACTAAGCCTTTTCCCATACTAGACGCGGTCGGCTACATGGATTCTTTGTTTCCACAGATCCCTATCTTGTGCCATGTTAGCAGTTAACTCCCAATAAGCTAGATCGTTCTTTATTGTTTCTTTCCAACACTTTTGTGGTCATCCTCTACCTCTTTTAATACTTTCCAAATTTAGTTTTTCTAACCTTCTTACAGGTTCTTCTTTTGATCTTCTTTCTATATGTCCAAACCATCTTAAACGATGTTCTCTCATTTTATCCTCTGTTGGTGCCTCTCCTACTTTGTTTCTAATAACCTCATTATGTATACGGTCTTTTCTTGTATGACCACTCATCCATCTCAACATCTTCATTTCTGTCACATACATCTTTTGTACATGTTGAAGATTAACTGACCAACACTCAAAACCATAAAATATGGCAGGCCTAATTGCTGCCCTATAATATTTACCTTTTAATTTTAATGGTATCTTCTTATCACAAGGAATACCTGATGCTCCTCTCCATTTTAACCAACCAGCATTAATTCTATGCGTAACATCTCCATCAATTCTTCCATCACTCTGAAAAATTGACCCTAGGTATTTAAAACTTTCCTTCTCAGGAATGCAATATGTGCCTATTTTAATTTCTATGTCCTCTGAAGTAACCAAATGATCAAACTTACATTCCATATATTCTGTCTTTGTTCTACTAAATCGAAGGCCTTTGCTTTCTAATGTTTCTCTCCATAGTTCCAATTTTCTATTAACTTTTTCCTTAGACTCCTCCACTAATACAATGTCATCTGCAAATGACATACACCAAGGTACTTCATCTTGAATATGTTTTTGTTAACTCATCCATCACCATTATAAATAAGTATGGGCTTAAACTCCGCCTATGTAAGGAATCACCCTTTCATGGCCGGTCCCAAGCCCGGAAAAAGGAGGAGGGTTGTGTTAGGCTTCCGACAGCCAGCGTAAAACTTTGTCGGACTTAACATGGATTCTACAAAAAAGAAAAGAAAAGAATCCATGTAGCTGACCCCATCTAGTATGGGAAAAGGCTTAGTTGTAGTTGTAGTTTATGGGCTTAAAGTTGATCCTTGATGTAACCCAATATTAACTTCAAAGAAGTCTGTCGTTCCTTCATGAGTCCTCACACATGTTTTTGCACCATCATACATGTCTCTTATAAGGTTAATATATGTCAATGGGATACCTCTTTTTTCCAAAGTTCTCCAAAGAACCTCCCTCGGTACCCTATCATAAGCTTTTTCTAGATCAATAAATATCATGTGAAGGTCTTTCTTTTTTGCTCTAAAATGTTCCATAAGACGTCTCAAAAGGTGAATCGCTTCAATAGTAGATCTGCCTGGCATGAACCCAAATTGGTTCTCTGTTGTACTTGATACTTGTCTTAACCTACGTTCGATAATTCTTTTCCATAATTTCATAGTATGACTCATTAACTTGATACATCGATAATTCACACAATTTTGAATGTCTCCCTTGTTCTTATATATGGGTATAAGTGTACTTGCTCTCCATTCCTTGGGCATCTTTTGGTTTTTCCATATTTCATTAAATAGTCTTGTGCGCCAAATGATTCCTATTTCTCCTAGTATTTTCCAAACTTCTATAGGAATATTATCTGGTCCTACCGATTTACCACCCTTCATATGTTTAAGAGCCACTTTGACTTCATTCTTTTGAATACGTCAGTAGAAATTGTGGTTTATATACTTTTCTGACTTGGCTAAATCTCATAAACTAATACTAACATCTTTATTTTCATTAAAAAGATTATAAAAATAGTTTTTTCACCTATTTCTTATATCATCATTTACCACTAGAATTTTTTCATCCTCGTCTTTTATGCATCTAACATAATTAAGATCTTTAGTTTTCTTATCTCTAGCCCTAGCTATCCTAAAAATATCTCTTTTACCCTCTTTTGGGATGAGTTTTTTATATAAGTCCTCCCAAATCTTAGCTTTTGCTTCACTAACGGCCTTTTTTGCTTCCTTTTTTGCTTTCTTATAAGCTTCTAAAGTTTCACTAGTTTTCTAGCATAATGTAATTTGTAACATCTTTTTTGCCTTGATTTTATTTTGTACTACTTCATTCCACCACCAAGCTTCTTTTTGTGCCGGTACACCTCCCTCAGATACCCCTAACATATCTTTCGCAACTTTCCTAATATGTATAGCCATGTATGCAATAAGCATAGTGAGTCGATTCATGCAATCACCATCAAAATATCATATAGATGCAGTATTTCACATATTACGATATTTAAAGACTACACCCGGATATGGAATTACTCACGAAGCCAATGGTCACAATAACATTGAGATTTATACTAATGCAGACTGGGCGGGTTCCACAGAGGACAGAAAGTTGACCACATGTTATATAACATTAATCGGAGGTAACATAGTATCATGGAAGAGCAAGAAACAATCTATTGTAGCTAGATCGACGGTTGAAGCAGAATATAGAGCAATAGCGTCTGCTATATGTGAAGGTAAGTGGTTGAGGTCTTTATTAATGGAACTGAATTTATTTGCAAAAAAACCTATACCTATATTTTGTGACAGTAAAGCAGCAATACAAATTGCTTCAAATCCAGTTTATCATGAGAACAAAACATATTGAGATAGATTTCCACTTTATACGGGACAGTGTACATGCAAAAGAATTTCAATTGGAACATGTGCAGTCGGGACATCAGTGTGCAGATATGTTGACCAAAGCAGTTAGTAGAAATCTACTTCAGAGATTGTGCAGCAAGTTGGGTGTAACTTCTATTTTTCACCCAACTTGAGGGGGAGTGTTGAAGATTATCTAGTTATAGTTAATTACATAGTTATAGTTAACGTCTTTTGTAATTAAGACTTTATAGTTATTTTATAGTTATATCGTTTTTAAAGGTACTTTTAAATAAGGCCTCATTAATGACACTTTAGTAATTAGGCAGATTGTAATCATGTATTTAAAGGGGAAACCCTTAGCCGTGTACTCAGAGTTTTTTATCAATAAGAAAGAAAAAATAAGGCGGCTGCAAGAGGGCCGATTCCCTCCCATCTTCTTGAATGTTTCATGTGTAGTTTGTTGAATCATTGCATGGAAATCACGATCATAAAGCCATACTAGTAACTCGCGAATATAGCCAATCCTATGGGATTGATTATGAAGAGATTTTTGCACCATTGGACATTGAAGTATTTTAAAATGAAGATTGAGCAGGTTTAATGGATGCTAGAAAATCTCCATCATGCTACATTGTATGTGTAGGAAATAATATGGTATCCTAGAAGAGTAAGAAACAGTTTGTAGTTGTAAGATCAAGTGCAGAGATCGAAAGAAACAATCCATAGTTGTAAGATCAAGTGCAAAGGCCGAGTATCGTGTTATTGCTCTTGGTATGTGTGAGAGCGTATGGGTATTATCATTTATGGAAGAAATCGATATCGGAAGAAATATCCCAGTTAACTTCTTTACAGATAGCAAGGCAACCCTACAAAAATTCTCAAATCCTGTCTACTATAAGATAACTAAGGTAATTGAAGTAGATTGTCACTTTATTAGTGAGAAAGATAACTCAAATAATATTCAAACTCATACATGTGCGCTCAGAGGATCAACCGATAGATATCTTGACCAAACCAATGATGGCCGACAGCTTGAAGAGAGCTCTTAATAAGTTGGGAGTAACGAGTTTCCTACCCCCAACTTAAGGGAGCGTGTTAGAGACGAGACCTTATTTGGATATTGTTCCATCCAATAGGAGCCATAAGATTAGTCTTTTGTTTATTTATGTTCTTTTTAACAACCCTAGTATTATCGTGTAAGATTAAGGAGAGAAGAGAGAGAACCTCTCAGGATGGCGACAACCAAGCCAACTCCCTTTTTCTTTCTTCTTCTTCGATGTATCTTCTCATTTATTAAATAAAGATTTGTGTGAAAAACAAAGAGTTCCCTCTTAGCGACACTGTATAGCTTGAATGCCTTAAAAGCAAGGGCCTCTACATCTTTGCCCAGATATAGTGAATCAATTGCAGAAAAGGTTCTCACATCATGGACGGGTATGGGTAAAGAAGTTAGTTTCATTATATTATCGCTTGAATGTAGTAAACAAGTTACAGCAAGGGTTTCTTCAATTTCAGCATGGACGGATGCAGGGGTAAGGAAGGTAGTCCTAGATAATAAAATTTGTATTGTTACTTAATATTGAAACATTGAAGAACGACAAGTTAATGAAGGTGGTAGATACTATGATTCGGAGAAAGATTCAGATTAAGAGACAAAGTGGGTAGGAGAAAAAACAAAGGAGATTGAGAATATAGGTTTTAAATTATGATTATGGTACTCAGGAAAGGAAAAGGTTCGAAAGGGAGTTGGTATTATCATAAATAAAGATTTAAAGGATAATGTAGTAGACATATGACGATATGGTCATTGAATTATGATAGTTAAATTAGTGTTAGGAGTAGAGGCTTTGAATATAGTTTGTGCTTATGCACCGCAAGTAGGATTAGAAGATAGTATAAAGAAGACTTTTTTTAGAGGAGTTAGATTAATTCCACAAAGGAAAATCAAAAAATTATATAAACTGCAATTTCTATCGATGTATTCAAAAAATAAAGTCAAAGAGGCTCTTAAATATATGAAGGTTGGTAAAGTTGTAGGATTAGACAATATTCCTGTAAAAGTATGGAAAATTCTAGGAGAGATGGGACTTACTGGATTCACAACACTATTTAATAAAATATGAATAACCCAAAAGATGCCCGAGGAATCGAGAGCGAGTACACTTATATCATATATAAGAATAAGGGAGACAATCAAAATTGTGTAAATTATCGAGGTATCAAGTTAATGAACCATACTATGAAATTGTGGGAAAGAATTATCGAGCGTAAGTTAAGACAAGTATCAAGTACAACAGAGAACCAATTCTGATTCTTGCCCAGTAGATCTACTATTAAAACGATTCACGCATTGAGACATCTTATGGAATATTTTAGAGCAAAAAAAAAGAACCTTCATATGATATTTATTGATATAAAAAAAGCTTATGATAAGGTATCAAGAGATGTTCTTTGGATAACATTAGAAAAGAGAGATATCCCATTAACATATATAAATCCTATAAGAGATATGTACAATGGTGCAAAAACATGCATGAGGACTCATAAAGGAATGACATACTCCTTTGAAGTTAAGATTGAGTTACATCAGGGATCAACTTTAAGTCCATATTTATTTATATTGGTCATTGATGAGTTAACAAAACATATTCAAGATTAATTACCTTGGTATATGCTATTTGTAGAAGGCATTGTGTTAGTGGATGAGTCTAAGACAAAATATATGGAATGTAAGATTGATCATTTGGGTACTTTAAAGGACATAAAGTTAAGATTGACATACATTACATCCCTCACAAGGAAAATTTTAAATATCTAAGGTCAATTTTTAAAGTGATGGAAAAATTGATGGAGCTGTTACACATAGAATTAATGTTGGTTGGTTAAAATGGAGAGGGGCATCATGTATTCTAATGCGATAAGAAGATATCATTAAAGTTGAAACGTAAATATTATAAAGTAGCAATTAGGCCTGCTGTGTTTTATGGTTATGAGTGTTGGAGAGTTAATTAACATGTGCAAAAGATGTCTGTAGCATAAATGAAGATGTTGAGATGGATGAGCAGTAACGCCAGGAAAAACCATATAGAGGTTATTAGAAACAAATTGGGAGTAGTACCGATAGAGGATAAAATGAGAGAAAATCGTTTAAGATGGTTTGAACATGTAGAAAGACGACCCAAGGACGCTCCCGTAAGAAGATATAAAAAACTAGATTGTGAAAATGTTAAAAGAGGAAGAGAACGACCACAACAGTGTTGGAAATAAATAATAAAGAATGATCTAGTTTATATTGAGTTAACTGCTAGCATGGCACATGATAGGACTACGAGGAAACAAAGAATTCATGTAGCCGACCCTATGTAGTATGGGAAAAGCTTAGTTGTTGTTGCACATTCTTAAAAAGTAAAAACTTTTTAGAGACTGCTAACATGCTAGATGCAGCAAGCAGAACATGATGATGCAGCACAAAAATATACAATCATGATGTCCTCAAGTGTGCTACAAACCTCAGATAACAACTTCTGTTCTTTCATGTAAAGATTTGACAGCTCTCCTGTTAGCTCAGAATGCTTTCGCCTTCATGAACAGAATCAGGGAAATTCAGTCATTGGAAATAGATACTAGAATATAGTAAAGGTAGTTGCTAGATGCATCAGTAGACAGACACAAATGAATAGCAAAAGGTTCATGGCATCTGACCTCCAACAAAGCAAAAATATTTCAACTCAATGAAAATGACTATGCAGATGCTTATTCAGGAAGGGAACAGATCCTGTATTAACAGATCAAGTTACAAAGTTCTAGAGATTTTCTCACGAAAGCCAAAATTTACAGGGCTCATATTTGCATTATAACTAGGTGCTTGAACAAGACGTTTTCAGATCAATATCCTTGGGATATACTGTCAAGTACTATATTGTACCTGTAGCACCAGATATATTTGGAATTAAACCACATAAAAAAAAAAACAAATAGCTCATATGCATGCAACATGGTTCATAGTTCATACTTATATTGGCAAACAGGGCCATTTGGAACCACACCTTGAAACCAATATAGAACTGAACCATCCCCAAAACTACCCAAACTGAAACAGACTCTAGGTTAGGTTATGGTTCCATCCCTTGGGAGAAAGAACGGATATTGGAACCGAAGCAGGAAAGTAAAACTACCCGTCTGAACCTGTGGTTCAACCCCAGCCATTCATGGCATGCTTGAATTTCAAGTCCATTAATTAATTTTCTTTTATTTTCTCTTATGATGTCTAATATTTCTTAAACCAAACAATATTCTAATTTGGTTTTTTCTCACAAAATTCAATGCAGCTTCCCAATGTGTTTTAAAAGAAGACATTGTGAAAAAAACCAAAATGTGCCTATAACCAAAACCAAGCAATTTTCTATCTATTCTCAATATCATCGGTTGCTATTAGAATCTTCTTATCCACATCTTTGAAACATTCAACCAAAATAAATGTATCCTTAGTTTGAATTGATATTCTTGATATCTCGATATCCTTAGCTATCTTAAAATATATATATATATATATATATATATATATATCTTTTCACCTTCTTTTGAACTTCTTATTTAAATCCTCCTAAGTCTTTAACTTTTACTTTACTAGACACCTTTTTTCACTTCTTTCTTTACTTTCTTAGAATCGTTACAAGTTTTATCAGTTTTGTTTGCGTAATGCAATTTGTAACATACCTTTTCTGCCTTAATTTATCTTACACAATGTCACTCCACCACCAAGCCTCCTTTTATGTCAATACGCCTCTCTTAGATTCATCTACCACATCATTTACCACCTTCCTAATATATATTGCCATATCATTTCACATGTCACAAGTTGTGCCTACATAATTTAAAGAATCTCTTTGAAGAACTTTTATTTTAAATATACCTTCTTCGTCATTTTTGGGGTTCTACCATTTAGAACAAGTAACTCTAAGTATTCTTTGCCTCTTTGTCCACTTTCTTACACGTAAATCTATTACTAACAATTGATATTAGGTACTTAAGCTTTCTCCTAAAATTACATTGCAACCCCCTTACAGCGCGAATTATTTGTTCACCTACTAGCAATGATTTTCAAATAACTTTCCTATATGAACTATAAAAACAGGGATTCTATTATTGTTATCACTACCCTTGATTTCAGAAGATCAACTCTTTGGATCACCCATTTTTCATGTTCACCAAGGATTTTACGAGGTTTAAAATGAACAACCAAAGAAGCTATAATTTTAAAGCCATATAAAATCTCGGTTACATGAAGGTTTTTTATTATACACCCACTTTTGACTACAAACCCGCATTCAAACAAATACACACATATAATATACAAATATACATATATATGTCAAATAAAAACAAACACACATAACTTTCCAATTGAACACTGCAGTTATCATGACAGTAATTATATTCATGCACGCACATATCACATACAAGTAATAAAGAAAAGCAGCAGATAAATGAGAATACATAGTCCAAGCATCAAGCTTGTAACCAATTAAAGCACTGACTACAGCTATCATGATAATAGTTATATCCCACCAGGTTCAGTTAAGTCAACTTCAGTCAACCACGCCTATGAAATAACAAGATATTTTGCAGAACCATTGTCACAATTCATCATACAAGCAATAGAAACCACCAGATTTGAAATCAGAAGATGAATTGGAGAAGTCGGCAGGCCAGAATCCCTGCCACCACCACCATCACTTTCCTATGTTTTATTTCCTAAATCACTAAAGAGTGCTGATAGGGTTTCCCTTTAAAACCAGCTTTACACTAATACAAAATATTACTTAAGTACCATTAATAAACCTAATTTAAAGCTACCTTTAAAAAAAGACTTAAACACAAGACACTACATTAAACCACAACAATGAAATAAGAATAAATTTGCAGTAATATCTTCTTACTCACGTATTAAGTAGTGACTTCCTTGTCTTCTCACGTTCCTATCTCCTTCATACTCTCAACACTCCCTCAAGTTGGGTGAAAGATAGATGTGACATCCAACTTGTCACATAGATGTGTAGTCTATGCCAAATGATTGGCTATATCCTTTAGCTACTAGTCTAGCTTTATATCTTTCTATATTGCCATCAGCCTTATACTTTACAGAAAATACCTACTTACATCCCACTGTTTTCCGTCCTGCAAGCAGATCTGTCAGTTCCCAAGTGTTGTTTCTTACTAGTGCTGCAATTTCCTCTTCCATTGTTGTTTTCCACTCTAGATGTTGTCATGCTTCTTCGAATGTCCTTGGTACAAGAGTAGAATCTGCATTCATAACAAACACTTATATTATCTGAGATAATTAGAGTAAGATACCATTTTCTCCAAAGAATATTTTGTTGTTTTTTGTTTTCCTTTTCTGATAGCAATCGGTAAGTCATCCAACTCATTATTTGAATGCTGAAAATTCCTAAATCTGATGTGGAACTGATTCTAGAAAAGAATTATGATCCACAGTAGTAGATAACTGAGGAATAACAACCTTTCTTTCCCCTCCGGTATATACCTGTATTTTTTTTTCTTGAGAAGGTGTCGTCTCTTCTTCTTCTTCATCATGTATACGATGTACTTCAACTGGTGGAAGTGGCATGACATAAGGAGTCCGCATATATGAGGGATCAACTTCTGATGGATTATAAAATGGAGTATCTTCATGAAAAGTAACATCCATTGTAATATATAGTTTTCTTCTAAGTGGATCATAACACTTACCCTTTTTTAGTGGAAGAGTATACTAAAAAGATACATTTAATCGATCGGGCATCTAACTTATCCCTCAAACCAAGATGAACATGAATAAAACATGTACAACCAAACACTCTTGGAAGCATATGAAATTGTTTCTGAGAAGGACACAATAAATGAAACGGAGTATTTCCACTGAGGACTATGCTGGGCATACGATTTATTAGGAAGACTGCAGTCAAAACTGCCTCACTCCAATAGTATTTACGAGCATTACATCTGATGAGAAGTGTCCTTGCAACTTCTAATATATGTCTATTTTTCCTTTTTGCAACCCTATTTTGTTGAGGAGAATAGGCACATGAGGTATGGTATAAAATTTCATGTGCTAGAAAATATGAATTAATAAATTGAGACATAAACTCACCCCTATTATCACTGCGGAAAACTCTTATAGTTCGTTGAAATTGAGTATGTACAAATTGACAGTATATTGGAAGAATATTCTTCACTTCATCTTTGGCTTTCATAAGATATATCATTGTGAATCTAGTGCAATCATCAATAAAGAAAACAAAGTACTTATATCCATGCAAAGATGTAGTAGAACAAGGACCCCAAATATCTGAATGAACAATCTCAAATGGAATAACAGATCTGTGTTCCACGATGATGTTTAGCCCTTTGACAAGTCTCACAATTTAAATTCAAATTATTACAATCCTTAAATTTTGGTAGTAACGTTCTCAGCTTAGATAATGGTAAATGTCCCAATCTTTGGTGCCAGCGAGATATATCCTCCTTCTGTTCTCTGGTGATAACAATTGATTATAGGGTTGCTCTTTTATGATCCTCGCAAAATATAAGCCTCTCTTCACACTACCCTGTCCAAAGATCCTCCTTGTCTTCATTTCCTGAAAGTAACATCCAGTTGAATCAAACATTATACTATATTTTTTATCTCTAGTCATAGCAAAAATAGATAATAAGTTGACCGATATATTTGGAACATGCAAGACATTTTTTAAAGTGTCAAATGAAGTAGTAATACTTCTTTTGCCAGCTATGAGAGTATAGGAGCCATCTGCAAGTTTGATATTAATGTTGTCTTGAGACAATTCATAGTTATCAAAGAACTCTCTTCGATTGACCATGTGATCTGTAGTACCAGAATCAATAATTCAAACTCTTGAATAAGAAGTACTAATATTATCCTGAGTCAGGAAGGAAAAAGGATATGCCACAGTGGCCTGAGAATCAATGTGGGAGGATGTAGATGAAGATTATAAGTCAGTCAATCTAGCTTTAAGGAGTTTAATTTCTTTCTTCATATCTGCTAATGAGGTCATACTATCATTATTCTTGGGTTTTCTAACTGATCATTGCTAAAATAAGCCCTACTGGAACGATTCTGAAACTGAGTAGGTATTCTAACTAATTTCCAACATGTTTCCTTAGTATGGCGAGATTTTCCATAATATGAAAAGGTTAACTTATCCTTTTCTTTAGAAGTAAGCCAAGATCTGCTTCTGCCACGTCCATAACCTCCTCTTCTTCTAGAGTAGATAGGAGTAGATGTACCTCCTCCTACAAAAGCAGAAGTTTCTTATATATTAATTTTAGTTTCCTTTTTTAACTGCTTTTTGTCCTCTTCACGAGGTAGAAGAGAATATATTGTACTTAAGGATGTGAGCTCCTCTCTACTGAGAATATTATTCTTAACTGCCTCATATTCAAAAGAAATTCCCCATAAAAGATCAAATATTTTTCGTTTTTCAAATTCTTCATTGCGCTCAAGTGTGCAACTCTGGCATTTGGTTTTTGAGTAGAGTTGTAATTCTTCCCACAAGCCTCTGAGTTCTGTATAGTACTCACTGATGGATCTTCCTCCCTGTCTACATTTTCTGATCTTTTCTATAAGATCATATTTTTTAGCAATGTTCTTCTTCTGGGCTTAAGAGGAGCTCGTAGGAGTAGTATTGAAGATAATGGTGAGCTCGGTGGGAGCACGGAACGTTTTTTGTGTGCATCTAGTCGCTTCTGTCTGCCCCTTCTATCCATCTCTTCACCAAAACCTCAGCTTTCCTTATAATGGCGGAATTCCGAGACGCCTACTCCTCTTCGAGCCCTTACCACGATGACCCGTCATCCGCAATTCACGTGGGATGACGTCCGACGAGTTGGGAAGGTAGAGGATTCGGCAACCGACCCTCCTGGCCTCCTTGGTTATGTCCACAAGGTCCAGAAATGCAACCGCGGTTCGGTGAAGATCTCTCTCTCTCTCTCTCTCTGTGTGGAGTTGACATCGGAGACGAGTAGTGTAATTCTTAGTAGTCTCTTGAAATCTGTATGGTTCTTTACCATTTCTACGCAAGCAAGTGGTTTTGACAAGAATTCAAATAGTTGTGCTGTTTTTGCAACGGTAGGGATGTATGGAACAGTATTATAACAAAATTTTTGCTTAGGATTTATTTACTTGCAGGAGTTGCAGTCTGAGTTCTTACCATTTGTTATTGAGGGCCAAGTTGTTGGGTACATTCATCCTTGGTAAGCCGACTGGCTACAATTGCATTGTGTACATTGTTGTCTTGTAGTTGGTTATGAATATTCATCTTTCACCAAATCTTGCTCACATTCATGATTGGTTAACGCATGCTAATTATTTTAACCTTCTTAATGCTGCATTTCGATACCTCTTATGCAGCTGCTGTATTTATTGTACTTGTAAGTGGAAGGTCTGAATCGATGCGTTAGGGATGAATATTCATGTAACCTATGTAAGGGACCATGGCCGGTCCCAAAACCGAAAAAAGGAGGAGGGTTGCGTTAGGCTACCGTCTGCCAGTGTAAAACTTTGTCAGACTTAACATGAATTCTAAAAAAATAAAGAACTCATGTGGCCGACCCCCTCTAGTATGGAAAAGGCTTAGTTGTAGTTGTAGTTGTAATAGTTGTAGTAGTAAGTGGAAGGTCTGAATCATTGTCGTCTCCATTAATTTTCAAGAAACGCGTTTCCTTGCATACAAAATGCTAAAAGCACAAAACGTGAATTTGCTCTTTTGGAATTAAATGTGAATAGGACCAAGATAGATTACCATGGTAGGGATCCCTGTAACGGACAAAAGTATGAGAGCAGACTTTTTTTTGGCGGTTGTCTATATGAAAATTTCTAGTAGATGAAATTATGGAGATAAACATTTGTGGCGGTTCTAGGATGACTCATGGTTTTTTGGTGTTTCCATTTTTCATGCAAATACTAATTTGTAATACTTTGAATAAGTGGTGTTTGTACCGTATTGTATCGTGTATCATTTTTCTTTGTGAGACTGGTATACCGTATTGTATCTTAATTTTTTAATTAAGAAATAGTTTAAATAAAATAGAATAAAACTAAAAAAATCTAAATGATTATTATGAATTAAAATAAGTAAGGTAAGGATAAGTTTGAAAATTACATAAAAAACTTATTTAAATGATTTAATAAGGTATCAAGGTTGCTG
Organism: Brasenia schreberi; assembly: GCA_036023115.1. Lineage (NCBI taxonomy): Eukaryota > Viridiplantae > Streptophyta > Magnoliopsida > Nymphaeales > Cabombaceae > Brasenia > Brasenia schreberi. The sequence goes on along the minus strand of JAYKKT010000079.1, from coordinate 16,877,022 downwards.
ACTTTGGAAGCGAATTACTTGCCTTTTGTATGAGTTATAGATGGAGGCTCATATCGGTAGGTGACAAGGAGCTACCTTTCTCGTATGAGAATACCGGTTAGGCTAGTTTCCTAATTCGCGGGCTAGTGAAACTCGATTGAGAATATATTAAGTTGCTCTTGAAAATGCTAAACTTGAGAATACATAATTGGGCAATTGTAGATGTGAAAATTTTATCCCGAAGCCTATGTGGAGACTTGGAATAACTTCCTCAATCTACTTTGTTCTTGCGCGAGCGTGCCAGCTAGTTTCTAAAACTAGCAAAGTTGTAAATCTGACTTTGTGAGGTGATTGTGGCTAAGCGGGATCTTTTCGCCTTAGGTCTTCTTGAACCGATGCTCAAGGGTCAGCCTATACGCTTTGAGGATTTATTTGTTCTGGTGTATGTTTTCAAAATTCACTTTGAAAGAGTTTTGAATCAAATCAAACTCGTGCACTTTAGTATAGAGATTAAAGATTTTCAAGTTCTGAAAAACAAAACTGGTTCGATTTACAGAACTTATTTCTGAATTTTGTAGGTCACTTAGAGATCTCCAAAATTCATGAAAAATTTACAAAACATAGAATAGAATGTGGAGATTCTAAGCCTATTTTTATTTTCTGCTTTGGTGCTGTGGATTTGCATAATTAAATCTATAACAGACCACTGCTTGTGTGTTTTAGGATGTTTTGTTACAGAAACACAGAGGCCTAAAGAAACCTCTGTATCTCGATGCACATAACTCCAAATTGTATGATTTTAGTCTTGTTGGAAAGCTATGGATATTAGCTTTCTAATGAGACTAATTTTATCAATTTTGGTTCACTACGAACAGAGTTATGGAAATTTTACTCAACCCCTGTTGCATAAAAACAGACTGTGTAGAAACAGAATCTGAACTAGACCGATCTTTTCTTGTTTTATTCACGAGTCTACACGGCCCTAAAATTCTTGAAAATTTTAGTTCTAGTGGGCTTGTGTGGAGATTCGATGTCTTAAGTTTCTGATCATTCGAAGCAATAGTTTAGCAATGAAAAATGAAACAATCGACATATATAGGATACAGAAAAACAGAGTTTCAGTTTTAGAATCTATATGCATGCATCCATCCGAATTTAAAAGGCATCCACAACGAAATTAAAGCACATTACTGAAGGGAAATGTAAATGTATTATTTGCTTAAGCATAGAGGGGGTTAGGAGTTATAGGAGTATAGAATATAGAGAGGTAGATAATCACGAAAGCAAACAAGTAGAGTGCATAAACACACGAATTGAAATGGGTAACATTTCTACTTGCTATTACAACATGGGGAGAGACTCAAGCTCCATTAATACAACCCCTTCTCAAATTGAATATAAGGAAAAGAATCAAGATCATCAATGAAAGAAGAGTGCTTACTTACCAGCCCTCCAATGCTACACGGAGGGAATTCGTCCCCTTCTTCTTCTTCTTCTTCTCTCAATCTTTCTTTTCTCTCTCTCTCTCAGTCCTCCTCTCTCTCCTAGACCTCTCCCCAGCCTTGTTTAGCCACTCCCAATCTCCAAGTTGCTGGAAATTGTCCCCCCCTTTGCCTCTATTTATAGGCCAAGGTAGGGGCTAGACCCTTCCTTGGTGCGGGTTGGGCATGGGTTTCTTGACCCATGTCTTGATCCATTTCTTGGTTGGCCCTAGGGCCATCACGTGGACATCCTTGTGGTCCCATTTAATCAAGGTTGGACCAGCCTCATGTGGGTTCGGTTGACTAGGCACACCCAAGCATGGTCGGTTGGCCTTTATGCAACCATGAGCTTGATGCAATCTTGCCTTGGTTGATTGCATTTGGTTGTGGTTCATCCAATCCACTCTTTGGCAACCTCATGCCTTGTTTGATATGAACTTGGCTTGGCTCATGATGTGAGGCATCTTCGGGTGTAGTCCCTGATCTCGTTTGGTGCAGCCGGGTATCGCCTTTGACTAGTGTGTACTCCTTCCTCGTTTCTTGGCTAGGTGAGCTTGTCCATGCACTTGGCTAGGTGAGCCTCGATCGGTTGAGCCGTGTGTCCTCCAAAGGGCCCTACCTAGGTGAGTCACCTTTTGGTTTGGTCAAAGTGAGTGGGCTCGGCCAAGGTGGGCTTGGTCATTGCTTCTTGCTTCGGTTGGGTCCACCTGAGCTCAGTCCTTGATGTGAGTCTGTTTTAACTGTTAACTTGATCTTCGCTGAATCTTCGGCAGGGTTGATTCATCTTTATTCCTGCTTGACCTGGCTTTCATCCCTTTTCATTTATGATTTCAAATATTTCCTTTTTGATTATTTAAAACCATTTCTTTTGAAATTATATTTGAAAACATCGAGTTTTATCGAAATCTTCATATATTCTTTTGAAAATAAGTTAAACAACTGAGTTTCATTCCCAGTGTTTGTTTGTATGGGCGACCTACTTTCGTACCGTGAGTTAGTCTTTACCGTTTCAACCACTTTAACCCTTTGTTGGGTGTAGAATGTCGAACCACTTTAACTCTTGGGTGTAGGATTTTGGACCTCTTTAGCACTTTGATAGGTATAGGGTCCCAGAGTAGGACTATCCTCAATCGGGCGACTTTTTGAGGCATGATTTGATTTGAATTTCAAGGTTTTGGTAAATTTGCCATTTTGCAAAGATTTTTGGGTTTGGTTCCCAATGTCTCATTTTCAATTATTTCTTTGAAGAAAATTGTTTGAAACCATCGTTTCTTTAGATGAAATCATTTGAATAGGCAGAATGCTGTCAATTTGGGCTTGAGGGCAAAGCAATCATTTTTTTGGTTCTTTGTCAAAATTTGACTTTTCTGAGAGGGGTGCCATTTACCCTTATTTTGAGGCTACCACGAAATTTTGGTGTGGAAATGAGTTTGTTTAAAGTGTCTTTATTTAAAAACACTTAAAAGGCCCAAAACCGCTTTTTTTTTCTTGAAAAGGCAAAATTTCTAAAAGATCAAATTATTTTGAGAAAATTTTTGGGTGTTTACGGCAACCTACCAAACTTGCTGATTTCATGGGCTAGTTTCTCATGGGCTTTGGTTGTTGTTCTTAAGAAGTTGCCCTTAAAAGAAAGGAGTCCTTCTAAAGGGGACAAGATAAAAAATGAAAAGAACAATCAGTAAAAGCTTGGAAGTTTTATAAGTCAAGGACATATCGCTTGTATCGTACGATACAGACGATATATCATCTGATACAACCTTTATCACACGATACAAGCTGACACAAGAGCAATATGCAATACACCTCTTGTATCGTATCATGATTTTTCACGATACAATACAAGGAGTGGTTTTTCATGATATGATACCCCCATATCGTACGATACATGGCGATACACATAAGACCACTTTGAATGTTACAAGGTTGTGGATTGTATAAATAATTCATTCAATCTTTAACCAATTCATGTCATGTCAATGCAGAGATAATTCTCTTTTTCTTTTTCTTGTTTGTGTGGTACTTCTGTGCAGAAAAATTTCACTTTCTGAAATTTTAACACATAATGAATCCATGTAGCCGACCCCGTCTAGTATGGGAAAAGGATTAGTTGTTGTTGTTGTTGTTCTTCTTCTTCTTCTGGGCAAAGGCCTCCTGCCAACCATATATCTCTAGCTGTTTCTAAGAACATAAAGGTACTGCCAATGGAAGGTATCATAGACTGAATCAGCCAAGCACTCACTAGTGCATTTTCTTTTCGCCATCGAGGATAAAGAGGATCTCTAATTGGGGGTTCAGTTACTTCACCAGTTAAGTAATCCCAACGCCCCCTGGCCATGATTGCCAATTCAATTGAACGAGCCCACTGAAGATAATTTTTGCCATCCAGCTTCAAATTTGTGATTTGAAATAATTCACCTTTGTTTGTAGAACCTTAGTCATTTCCATCAACAATCTTTGTTCTTTCCATTTAGATAAAAAAAAAATCTCTTGATATCAATTCTTGAAATCAAAATACAAGTACTAATATTATGTTCTGTTGGAAGTCTGAGTGTACAGATATCGTTTTCTTTATGAATTGAGTCTGTCAATTCATGCATCAACCCGCTATCAATCAGCCTTTGGTTGTTCAAAGTATTTTGAAATATTTAAAGGAAACAATTCACCTTAAGATGCAGATCAAGATTAGCAGTGACTCCAGTCCTCTTCACGTCCATTTTGATGCACACGGGGCATGTTATCCCAATGCCAGAAATCTACAACACTCCAACGATATGATTTGATAATTGAAATGCCACAGTCGACTGCACTTTATCCCAGGTCTCCACGGACACAACGTGGAATTCTTACCACAAATAAAAAAACTTGCTCCACACGCAAGACTATGATTCTGTTGTCTTACTTACACTACTATTATAGAGACAATATCAAAGAAAAAAACAACCATAAACTGTCACCTGAGATTATTCTTGATGAACCCCATTTCCATCGCAACCTATTCTTGATTTTTCGTGGCAAGAAATAGCCGAGATAGGCTCTAATACCATGATGATTTTGCGCTCCAAAACACATCATTTTATTCATCAAAAATGATAGAAACAAAGGAAGAATAGAAGAGAGTGCAGGTCGGCGCCCAAGGCTGCCACCCCCTGCTGCTCACAATTTCTTCCTTTTTTTTAACCTAATTACAAGTCAACTTAAATACTACTAATCTAACTTAAATGACTAAATTACCCCTAATTAGTGACTAATAGAATTTGGGTCCCAATGGATCTGATCCTTTGGGATCCAAAACATAGACGACTAATACTAATTAACTTGGATTGAATATAAAGACTTTACACGACATCAGCCTAGACTCTAAACACTTTTATGTCAACTTGCTTTTCACAATAAGACCTGCCATAATGGTATGTTGTCTTTGGCATTTGCCTTTTCCTTTTGAGATCCTTGTGGGTAGATAGTTGACAACTTTTTGATTTCTTGAAATTTAATCCTCAGGAATACAAAGAAAAACCAAATTATGGGCGTTGTGTTGCCATTGTTGTATCGGCATCCCTTAGAGAGATGATTAAACCAGGAGCGTTAGCAATTTGATCACCAATTCTTGTTGGTGAATCTTTTTTATATAGTTAATGGTTTCTTCTGCTCATGGCTTATACATTTTAGCCCTTCCCTTAACCAGACATTTTCCCCCAGACATTTTCCCGCACTAGGTGGTGCCAGCTAGATGGTGAACACAATTACTCTTTAAGTCACTTGTTCATGGGAAATCTAATATATTAGTAATAAAAATCGCATTGAGTGTAAAAGATTTTGAAAAGAAAGGCAAGCCTGGTTTCAAGTATCTTTTCGATATTTGCTGTAAATAGTTCATCCATGTCTATCATATCAGCTGTTTTGAGTTTTGTGAATAACCTTTTGAAGTTGGGTGAAGAAATAAGAGATAATGTATCAAAACAAATCTTGGTACCTCATTTAGATACTCTGATACACAACTTACATGGATTTGTTGTCCGTTACATGGATACTCTAATAACATTTTAAAATTATATATATATATATATATAATTTTTTAATCATAAATAAAAGTGTACCGCTATATCCCCGCTAACGCTATATCAGAGTTGACCGCTAACTGCTATTGATAACATAGCTTGCCCATTCCCTGTAATTCCTACCTTCCAACCGAATGTTGGTGATCTGAAAGGGTTCTTATTTCTTATCATTTTCATAGGCTACACCTTAGGTTCCCCTTTTAATCTTCCTTCCATTGTATATGTGTTCTTAACTAAAATTTTCCAACGACTCACATATCTATGGAATTTCTTCACTTCATATCAGTATTCAAACCCTTGTACTTCTAGCTTCTCCACATGACACCAAGTATCTTGCTTCACCACCATCAAAATTGCCCAATAGGCTCTGATACCATGTCACAATTCATCGTACAAGCAAAAATAAAACCATCATATTTGAAATCAGAAGATGGATTGGAGAAGTCAGAATTAAACAAAGACACTACACTAAACCACAACAATGAAATAAGAATAAAATTGCAGTAACATCTTCTTGATTCACGTATCAAGCAGTGACTTCCTTGTTTTCTCAAGTCCTATCTGCTTCATACTCTCAACAACAATGTTCTCTTTAATAACGGAGAATAGGCATTGCATCTTATATACAGTTTGCCACAAAATATACTCAATAAATTGCAAGAATATACTCATTTTTGGAGGAACAGTCGGTTCATAAGGAGAATATTTCAATCAGAAACGACACAGCTAAGAGAGAAAGATGAGCACAAAATAGACATACAACATACCGGAGAGAATGAAGATCAAGGTGGATATGAGCTTCATCAGCAGAAATTTGAGACTTAAGTGTAAAAAGAATAGCTTGCTGCTTTGCATTTTCAACTTGAGCTTCCACCCATTGCCTCTCGCTTGTGCCAAAACTATTTTAAGGAACACACAAAACCAAAGCACCTTAGCATGTAAAGCAATGCAGCAACATCCAATTACCCCTTTATGCAGGCACTACATAGGTTTGCTTTGTGCTGTCAAGTATCAAAGCCATACCATTTTTGTGAAGCAATCAATGTTCAAAGACTAAAAACAATCAAATAGTTGGCATGCACTTCCAATCATTCAAGAAAAATAAACAGTGTTTCACATGCAAGAATAGACAAGTTTTCCTTTCACAAAAAGAATACGAAAAATAATCACATACCATATATGCAAAGTTCACACAAATATTGAGAGGCTTTTCATATTAAGCAAAAAGATAAAATAAAGATAGAAGAAACGGCAACAGCATGTTCATCTCTTGTTGCACTCACATGGAACGAAGCCTTTGTAGCTCAGTTACACGATGATAATAGGATTTCTCCATGTCTCCTAGGGCCATCAAAGAACAAAATGTTTAATCAGTAAAACCGACTAGTGGACAAGAATTTTGATCCAGGATGTCACTCTAGAAATCTAATGTACCAAGCAGGAATAGAAAAATTACTGCATTAAAGATGTCAAAAATGCAAACACTGCATGGTAAATGTTTGTTGATTACACAGTATAAGATGTTATAGCGAGACAAACACTAGAACAACTGCTATTCTGATGTTTTTTCATTATATTGTACAAAGATTTGAGTGCCAACCAACTGATTCCCAAATACAGCAAACACAAAGACCCTTGAATATATAACAAGGCAATCTAACTTCAAGTAAGAATGGAGTGAAATAATAGTTTTGTACAGATGAAGGAATACCTCGTGTAAAGCAATTTGTGATATCATCAAGACTCACCCAAGAACACTTAGATTTGCTATCTTCAAGGACAAGACGGAAAGGGCCCTAGGAAAGAAAGTATTCAGCAATAAACTTACTATATTAAAAATCAAAACAAAACATAATGAAATGAGAACCTTTAGCAACTTGTCCAGACGCATCAGACGAAAAAATAAAAGGAATTAGATAGTGGTATAAGTATGAGAAGACATGCATCGATAAAGTCTGTCAGCTCCAAAGTCAACAACAAAACCAATTTGTCACTGTGATCTGTCTCGGGCCATATCCATGATTAACTCTAAAAAGTATCATGTTCTACGGCTCATTCACACAATTTAAGGCCCTCATTTGCCTCCATGTAGCGCTCAATTCTTCTCACACCTTCGCATTCATGCTCCATTTAGTTGTCTCCCCATATATCTACTAAACCACCTTATGCTAGTTTATCTCAGTTTTTGCCATTGATATCATACCGAAATTTTCCTGAACAGTTGCATATCAAGTGTTTTTCCTCGTATGGCACAATACACTCCAAAATATACACAACATGGAAGAAAAGGCTGGGGCTAGCCATGTTGGCTCAATTAGTTTTTAGGGTTTCCTAAGGGCTAGTTGAGGTAGCCTAGTGGCTAGCTCCCAGCCACTCAAGGAAGAATTAAGAAAAAAGAAAGTGAAACACATTAAGAAAAGGTCTGTCTCTAACAGTCATAGGAAAAGGTATCCAAAGAAAAACGAAAAAATTAAACTTATATACATTCTAACAGCCCATGCCTCAACTTTGTAAGAGTGGATCAATTCCATTAGTTTCATTCAAATCTAGACCAAAGCACTTGGCACATTTAGAGGTTTCTTATATACATATGTTCTAGTACTTAAAATTTGATGGAATTTCAAACTTCCTTTAGGGGTTGCATATTTTATTAAATGGAACTCCAATCTTACCATTTATGCAAGTCAAAATGCAAGAGAACAACTGAAACTAACGTTGTATTATGATATGATCATGATATTGCAAATGGCCTCCATGTCTTAAGATATGTATCATATCTTGTAAGAAGATACATATCCTACAATTACAAATTGCATTATAAAAAAAAGATTAATGAAACTTGAAAGGCCTTATAAAAAGGCAAGAAAGAAGTAAAAAAGGCAATCAGTGAAGCAAAAGCCAAAACTTGAGAGAATTTATATAAAAACTCAATTAAAAATAAAAATAAAGAGATATTTTTATGATAACTAAGGCTAAAGAGAAGAAAATTAAGGATCTTTTGTAAGATGCATCAAAAAAAGATGAGAATAATAATATCAAAAATAGATGAAAAAGTTATTTTCATAAGCTTTTCAATGAAACCATCTAGTATTAGCTTTTGAGAGTTTGGTAAACTCAGAAGAGTATATAAACTATATTTTCTACCAACGTATTCAAAGAAATGAAGTTAAAGAGACTCTTAAACTTATAAAGATTGGTAAATCTATAGAAGTAAACAAAATCTTAAGAGCCGGGCATCACTTAGTTTACAAGATTATTAATGAAACATGCAGAAACCAAAAGATGCTTGAGGAATACTTGTCGAATGAAACAAGAATACAGTTATACACATATACAAGAGACCTTCAGAATTATGCAAATCATCAGACTATGAAGTTGATAAATCATACAATAAAAGTTGGTAAGTTGTATATAATAAAATTACGGGAAAGAATTATTCAATGAAGGTTGAGACAAGTATCAAATATAACAGAGAACTAATTAAGATTCGTGCTAGGGAGATCTATTATTTTGGATATTCACCTATTGAGACGTCGTATGGAATATTTTAGAGTAAAAAAGAACTTGACATGGTATTTAATGATTTAAAAAAAGTTTATGATAGGGTGTCAATAGATATTCTTAGGGAAATCTTGGAAAAGAGAAGTATCTCATTAACATATATCAATCTTATAAGAGATATATAGTGCATAAGCATGTGAGGACTCATAAAGGCCATTTTTTGTAGTTAATATTGGATTATTCAGCTTTAAGTTCCTATTTATTTACCAGGTTATTGACGAGTTACTAAAACATATTCAAGATGAAGTAGATAGGTATATGTTATTCGGAGATGACATTGTGTTAGTTGATGAGTCTAAAGAAAAAATTATTAAAAAATTGAAACTATGGAGAGAAACATTAGAAAATAAAAGTGCTTGATTTAATAAAACAAAAACATAATAATTGGAGATCTTTTGTTACTATGGATAATATGAAATTTTAGATTGGCATACATTGCATTCCTCAAAAGAAAAGTTTTAAGTATCTAGGGTCAATTTTCCTAAGATGAGAAATTTTATGGAGATGTTCCACAAAATTAATGCAAGTTAGTTAAAATTGAGATGTGAGATACCATTAAAGTTTAAAGGTAAATATTATAAAGCAATAATTAGACTTGATATTTTATATGGTGTCGAATGTTGTGCACTTAATCATCATGTACAAAAGATGTTTGTGGCAAAAATGAAGATGTTGAGATGGATGTGTGGTTATACAAGAAAAGACTATATTCCTAACGAGGTTCTTAGAGACAAATTGGGAGTGACACCAATACATGATAAAAGGAGGGAAACCCATTTAAGATGGATATGACGACAGGAAGCTCTGTTATCATGTAAGAAACTAAATGGTGAATATACTAAAAGAGGAGAGAGACCTGAAAAGTGTTGGAAGGAAACAATAAAGAATGATCCAACTTTTGTTAACCGGTAGTATGGACAGAATCGAATCTTATGGAAACAAAGAATCCATCTAGCCTATCCCATCTAATATGAGAAAAGGATTAGCTATTGTTTAGTCTTGGAAAGGTTATGATACATTATGATACAGATAGTACCTGTTTTCATATCATTGGGACTTTATGATAGGGGTTGTCTCTTGATACTTACAATACTAATTGAAACAAGCACTTGATGGTTTTCTTGTCTAGTCTAAGACTTGTTTTAATGATATAGAAGTATAGATACTTGTCACAGCCAAGAATTTCCCCTAGCTCATGGAACTACAATTTTAACATGGACAAACAATAGAGACACAGATAATGTGTGCACCATACTGGGACATAAAACAAAAAAAAAGTACTGCTTTGTTGTGCTCATTCAGGACGTCTTATTGCCTCTATGTGCACATCTGTGGGTATGTGCATAAAATACTAGTGGCGCCCAGCTGCCAAAATTTGGTTCCACATTTTAAGAATAATGCACAAAAATCATGACCAATTTTATATAATTCTTATTTTTGTATAGGGAAGAACAAGTGAATTAAAGCTCTAGAGATAATACCATTTCAAACTGCTTAACAAACCACTGTTCCAGCTCCTTTCTGCATGCAGAATCTCCACGCAAGTATGAACCAAAATCCAGATACGTCAAATAAATACCTTCCTCTGCTCAAATGTGTGCAAGGATGGGTGTCAAAAGGAATAAACAGATAATATGAGAAGATAATCTGAAAAATGAAGATATATATATACATATATATATATATGTCAGCAGGCCGGCTGAACAAGAATGAAACACAAGTCAAGCTTTCTTCTAGAATTCTGAAATCATTATATGATCTAGAAGGTAAAATCTGGAGAGTCCCCCAAAAAAGATATAGCATGGAACTAGAGTCAAACATACATATGGAAATTAAACATACCATCTCCTGAATGATAACCGACAAGCTCTTTCACCGAGGAAGCAATCCTTTCAAGAACTTCATTCATCTACAGCAAAGAAAAGTGTGCCACAGACCAAGTACAAATCATTTATAGTACAACAACAACTAAGCCTTTTACCATGCTAGACGGGGTCGGCTAAAATCATTTATAGTAAAGAGATAATCCATATTAAGATCACAGCACAATGACACTAGGAAGCAGCCAAAGGTGGTTTCCATGTCACCAAACTCATTAAAAATCCGAGGTATATGCATGTAGATGTGAAGTTACATGATTATATACTGTCATAACGGAAGGCACCTTTTACTTTTGGGAGAAGTATTTATCAATTTAGCAGAGCGCTTCATCTATCATCTTTGGCAAACTATCATGCTGCAAGCAGTAATTTAAGACACAAACAGGGGGAGTTGAACCCAGGTCCCAGACCCTCTCATGAGAAATGAGCATCTCAGCAAATAGAACGGAAAGTATTCCAGTAGGAAAGCATAGGTATATTCAGGCACAGCAAAATATACGACTGAGCAGAAACTTAGTTTAAAGCATGAACACCCAACCCTGCAAATGCACCCATGACCCATCCATGGCATACATGTGCTGAAATGCACAAAAATTAGATACGTATGGACTTGGAATCAAATGTGTGGGGGCTGAATTTTTTTATTTATTGCCAGGGGAAATAGGCAAAATTTGATCACACTCCTACAGGATCGAACTTTAAGGCTAGACCCTTGGCCAAGAGACTATGCAGTGTTAACTTGAGCAAAACAAACAACCCTTTGGGAGTTGAATCCTTGACTACCCACCAAGCAGCCAAATCCCTCTCTACAGCTGCTTATGCACAATTAGAACATATTATGTTCGATAATCGTGTTTTGACCTTTTCTTGAGATGCACATGCCTTCCATTGGTCAGGCACTAGCCCTTAGTGACTTATTCTTAGCCATCAAATCTCTACCACAGCACCCTTCAATTTGTTGCCTGACTACCATCAGAAGGCCAACCTTATCTCAACATTTTCACTGAAGGAACACAAAAGCATAAAATGAAATTGTGAATAAAACAATTCCATATTAGAGCAATCATGAACGGTTCCATGTAGTACACACAAATTCAACATAAATGTCATTCTCTGCAATAAGTTAAAGTTTACAACAGATTTTATTGGGGGCTTATGACCGATAGGTGCTTTCCACCCAATGCCAAAGCTGAACAAAAGTACCTCCAAGTTTCTTGCAGAAAGTTTTTCTTCTAACAGAGCAAGTTGACCATTTGTTGCAGATGAAGATGATATCCTTGATCTTCTTCCTTGAATCAAAGAAGAAGCTTGGCCCGTAAGCAAATCAAACTGAGACTGCAAATGTCTAAGCTGTTTTTGAAGCTCTAAAGCTTCTGCCTTATAGACCAACGTAGCTTCCCTGCATAGAAGAGAAAACAAATACAGAGGTATAAGAGTCTCATGGAAAAGAGGAAGTGCATCAGCTTTTAGATGAACAACTTGATTCGTTTTTGAATAAATATGATAAGTTTATTCATTAAAGACAATTAACCTGATACTGATAGCGTACAAACTTCCACATTTTAGCTAGATCTAGCCTATGAAGGTAAATAGCACCATGAGATAGAAAAGAATATTTACTTTTTGTTTCAGAAATCTGTTTGCAAATATTGCAGGAGAAGCAAGCAAAGAGATACTGCAAAGTGTCGAGCACTAAAAGTCTAAAACAATCGCTTCAAGAATATTATGCCATGTCAAAACATGCAAACTTGTCCTGCGTAGTACTTCAAGAGACCAGAAAACTGCCATAGCAGCGTTCTACATCAAGAGTTTGAAACTGATTGCAGTACGGGTCCAAATAAGATATATGTTTCTAGCAGCGTATGTCTATACAACTCATATCTTCCCTTTACAAAAATGGATTGTGCACTAGCAAGAACGGAGAAAATATTAGCAAATCATAACATGAAAATGAAAGCTGGATAATGTAAAAAATCTCAAGCACAAGCCCTCTTCTTTCACATGTAGTACAAAGCACTGCCAAACCCAAATGTCCAACATATGAAGTCACTTGAATCAGTCACGATTCTTCCTCTCAGAGTTTCTTTGCAGTTTGATTTTTCACATCAAGAATGAGGATTAGCATAAACAGACAAAACTTCCAACCAAAAGCTATGTACACATATACACGTGGTGCAGGAACACATTAACACAGGCATGCATAAATATGTGGTCACACTTACAAGCACATGAAACAGTACGTTTAATATTTATGTATATATACATACATACATACATATACAAACACACGGACACATACAAGCAAACACGCACACACATATATATTCATACCCATGGACACATACGAATGTGTCGTGTGTGTGTATACTGATACCATGATGAAGACATAGAATTAATTTTTAGTTGTTGCTAAATATTTTGTAAAGAATTACATACCATTAGCACTAATGTGAGTTAAACCGTTCCTATTGCATAGATGGGAGATAATGTCAAAATGCGTCCAAATTGCAGTGACACAACAGAGTTGAAGCCAACCTGATCTCCTTTATTCCTTCTTCAGCTCCAATAACAGCTTCTTGGTTGTTTCTCCTATTTGAAAAGGCTGAAATACTATTGTATGCAAAGTCCAAGTCCTCACCCTGTCGAAAGAATTTCTAGCTGAATAAGTAAAACAAGGCAACGAAAACAATAGTATTTAAGGCCCTTGGTGTGAACTTTAAAGGGCACTAGTGAGACACCAATGGAAAGAGCCAATCCATAGTGTGCTGTAAAAATCATATTGTATCATACTTTATATGGATTTTATCATGTATTGTCTCTCAGAAAACACTTTATAGCACCTTATTGTTATCATGTTATGTATCGTGAAAAAGAGTCTGAGTTTCCAAGAACTGTGTTTTCTGGAAAACCGAATCCCAGGGGTGGGTTTAAACCCCGTTGAGGCCAGCTTCCTCGGCCTCTTCTTACATGTCTGCCCCTTTCTCTCCCAAGACCAGACTCTTTCTCACAAAAGTCCAAATCTATTCTACATCAATAAATGGCCATCAGTCCCAAGTCACAAGCCCCAGGGGGGAATGCATGCATGGGATTTGGTTTATTTTCATGTTGGATTAATCATCTCTCAGTGTGGTTCATGTCATAGAATCTTTTCATGATCTTTTCATTTTATATGGCTCGTATCGTACTGTATCATGTGATCCGATATGGTACAAGCATATCAGTGTTGGTGCCATACCAAGTCTGGTACAATTTTTACAACATTGATTCATATTACTCAATGACAAAAAATACCTTTGCACAAGCATCAGATCTGGATCACCTCAAGCCAGAAAAGAAATTGTATCCAACTTCTGCAACGATCAGGTTAACTAGATTCAACTTGAATCCGTATTACAGAACCTGATAAAATTTACCGCACAGATGTATTGCTACATACTGCAGGTACTAAAAGTCTAAACCAGTAAACAGGATAAGATCATTTGATTGCAAGTCAAATTCCAGCACATAATATCAAATCCGACACCAAAAGAGTCTGGACAGGTGACAATATATGATCACCCAACGTGGAAATAGATCAAAAGAGACTTGTTTTCTCTATTCTAGGTTAAGGTTAGAAATTGAACCCAACATTCTTGAAACTTCATATTTCCACCTCTAAATTAAAATTTCACAGTTAGGACATCCTTTCCTTCTCTAGCACAGAGATCTTTCACAATATGGTGAAGACTCAACCACAAATAACTTTGTAAAAAACTGTGAAAGAGTCATTAATTCAATTAATAAGAAACAGACTTGTCATAAGTAGATATTATACATGTGAGTCGAACAAAATCTTCATCATGCAACCATCAGTCGAACAAAATCTTCATCATGCAACCATCAGAACCCCTATCAAATATTGATAGAATCTATCTCCCCTCACACGCTGTAGATCTCCATGAAGTATATTACAATTTATAGTTCCAAAAACCATTTGAAACAAGCATATGGCTTCACCAAATCGATCAATTGCCATAAATTTGAAAAAAATCGTTACAGTGATCAGTCGACAAGAAAGTGTTATGGTACACCTTATCTAGAGACCAAAAATTGCACTAACACATTTTTAAACCTCATCAAATATCATGATTCATCTCCCTTCAAAGTTCTTTTATTTGAACGATGTAGCCCACAGGGAAAAGGCATTGAATTAGACAAACAAGAAAATACCAACCCTGCAAACTCAACAGGAAATAATGACAGCAAATCTGGTTAACTGAAACGAAATAACACATAATAAACCATAAATGTAAACCAACATTCCAGTATAATTGAACTTTTAGATAATCTGGACCAGTCTGTGCCTAAAATACTTTGGCTTCAATCATGACTAACAAATCAACACCATAACTTTACTGAAACAAATTATGTCAATCTTAACCTGATTCTGTTCCCTTGTCAAAAACAGCACATCACAGCAAGAAGAATAAATGTAGTGATATCACTGAATGACAACCTTAAAAAGAAAATCGGTTGCTAAAAGAATGAACTTTCATTACCTCTAACAGCTTCCCTTCTTGAAGAAAGTGTTCATACCTGCCAAGGATTTTTGAAAGTTACGTAATATTTACAAGTTCATAGTGATATGAAGATAGCCAATAATCTTTAATGCAGTAGAGATACCCTAACTGAAGAAAGCACAAAACATTCACTCTCAGCAACGATTCAGCTAAAGGGTACCATGAATAGATAGTTTTATCCGCTAGGGCTCTGCAAACATATAAATAAGAGGCATACATGAATTCTATCTAGATTGCCATTAAGTCAATCTTGGGTCATAATAGCATTTTGTTAAAGAATATGCATATTTAGTGTTCTTTGTGTTAGTTTTATACTTTATGATGTTTTTAGGTATTATTGTAATTGCCCGAAATACTAGGGGTATTTTGGTAATTTTCTGTACTAGGGGTATTTTGGTTATTTTATGTTTTACAGCTCCTTATATAAGGGTTAATAGGTTGTATTAGGGTTTAAGTTGTTGTGATTAAGATAGAGAGAGAAAGAGGGGGGGCGGCTTCCAATGTAGGTCCGCCCCCTCTTCCGATCTCCATATTTTTCCTTTTCTTCTTGTGTTGATATTTCTACTATTGATTATCCGTTGCGCACCCACGTTTTCCAACACATTTAACTCCAAAAGGCAAATCATGCTTTACTGTCTCCTTCCAACACTTTAACAGCCTTCCTCTCCCTTTTTTGAAGAGTTCGTTGCCCAATTTCTCGCACCTTCTGATCAGAGCTCCATGTAGATGCCTGTTCTGTCCAAACCATCTAAATGTGTATCTTTCATTTTATCTTTTATTGGTACTACACCAACTTTTTTCCTAATACTCTTACTAAGAAACCGATCTTTCCTTTATACCCATATATCCACTTCAATATCTTTATTTCTACACAAAGTATTTTCTTAATACTCTCGTTAGGGATCTAGTCTTTTCTTTATGCCCATATATCCACTTCATCTTCATTCGAGTCATGGATATCTTATGCACACATTGATGGTTGATTACCAAAAACTCAGCACCATCTAATATTATTGGTCTAACAATTACCTCACAATGTTATCTTCTAATTTTGGTGGTTATTCTTAATCACACAAGGTGATGGATGTACCTCTCTATTTCTCCCGACTTGCATTAGATGCATGACATTTCCATCAATTCTCATCTTTTTAGGACATTGATCCCAACTACTTAAATCTGTCTTTATTGGGGGATAAAATGTCTACAAACTTTAACTTCATTTTGATACCATACTTGCATTTCAT
The DNA here is from genome assembly GCA_036023115.1 of Brasenia schreberi. NCBI lineage: Eukaryota > Viridiplantae > Streptophyta > Magnoliopsida > Nymphaeales > Cabombaceae > Brasenia > Brasenia schreberi. Next base: position 16,860,263 of record JAYKKT010000079.1, on the reverse strand, counting down.
ATATTTTTCCTTCGTTCTATTTCATATCTAAGGTTTATCTTCATGCTTCCAATTTATTGTTACCTACTTTTGTCTCATCCCCAACATGCCATTGCAAATACCATGCACCAAGGCATTTTGTCATAAATATACTTTGTCAGTTCATCCATAACCAAAGAAAGGAGATATAGACTTAGTGTTGATCCTAGGTGTAATCCTATATTAACATCAAAGAAATCAGTTAATGCCTCATAACTCCTAACAAAGGTGGTAATTTTGTTATACATATTTTAATGTATATTAAAGGTATTCAGTTATTCTCTAAGGTTTTCCAAAGAACATTTCTTAGTATCATGTCATAAGCCATCTCTAGATCAATGAATATCATTTAGGGGTGACTTTTTTGTGCACCAAAATAGTAGGATCTTTCTATCATAAAACCCAATTCATTTTCTGTTATATTAGATACTTGTCACAACCTTCTTTCGATAGCTCTTTCCTATAATTTGATAGTATGACTCATTACCTTGATATCCATGCAACTAACACAATTTTGGATAATCACCTTTGTTCTTGTATATGGTACCACTACCTCTTTCTATATTTCTCTGGTATCTTATTGTCCCCTCATATAATATTAATAATTTTACAAGCCAAGAAGTTCATGTCTCTCCTAAAATTTTATATTCCTCGAGTGGAATATCATCTAGGCCCATGGGCTTATCAGATTTAATAAATTTAAGAGTCTCTTTGGCTTCTTCTCTTTGGATGCATAAATGATAGGATTGGTGTATTCTCCTTAATTTCAGTCTCTTGAATACTTTCAATCTCATTAAAAAGCTTACAAAAATAATTTTCAATATCATGTTGATACGATTGTTTATCACCAAAAAAATCATTATCACCATTGTTCATATCAATGGTGTCCGTATGTATGGTGCTATACGTACGATAAAGCATGTTATATCCCACGACATAACTTATTGTTCTCTATCGTGCCCTTGACCTTTATAAAAGGTTTATTGGGCCGTCGGGTGAACATAACAATGTGTTTCTTCAGGGTTTCTGGCTTCTGTCTATGCCTTCCGACTGCTCATCTCCAATGGTTTTTAAGGGTCTCTAACACCACGATCACTCTGACAGTGACAACATCGATGAACTAGTGGTTGTGATATAGCTTTTTTGCTTTTTCTTCATGTATTTGGTATTTTCTTGTGTTATTTGATTTTTCTTTTTTGAATGACAGGATATGAAGTGCATGAATATCGTTTCATTGTATTTATGAAGTGGATACACTCTATAATAGTCTATATGAGTGTTTTATGGTTTATGAAGTGAAGGTTGGGGATTTATGAAGTTCTTTTATTTTAAGGTTTATTAAGATTAAAGTGTTAAATTAAGATGGCAAAAAGGGGTGTTAGGGACTCCCAATTAATGTTATAAAAATTGTATCGTACGATACAATTTTATCATATAACGTACGAAGATACAGAATGATACAGGGGCACGTAACGCTTATTGTGATTTATCGTGCCGTATCGTATAGTATCGTACGATATAATATGATAACCTTTATCGTAAGATACACAGGTTATCGTGTCGTATCGTGCGATACAGCCCGTATCGCACGATACGCCCAGGGACCCGTATAAAGGGTCCCTGACCGAATAGAACTATGGTTTTTGCGGGTTTCTGTAGTTTTTTCATCGCACCTCAATTCATCTTCTCGTGGTTCTCTTCTCCCCCTCCTTGGTGTTTAAGGCTCCAAAAAAAAGTGCTATATGGTGTCCGTGCAAGCTTCTTAACTCGGATTGTGGTATATTTTGAGTGTTTTTCTTAATTTTTTTCTTTGTATTTATTGTTTTTGATATTATTTGTATTTTTCTTTTTTTAAATGACAAAATATGAAGTTATTAAGTGTATGGATATGATTTTTATTGCATTCATGATGTGGGAAACACTCTATTTGAGTGTTATGTGAAGATTGAGGATTTATGAAGTTCTTTTATTTTTAGGTGATTGAATTGAAGTGCTCAATTAAGATGGCAGGAAGGGGTGTTAGAGACTCCCAATCTCGGTCTGATGATCTGGCATGGCAGTGGAGTACAATAATTGAGAGTTCCAGATTAAAGATGTGATGTTTGTTTTGTAAGAAGGTGGTTAGTGATTGAATTTTATGATTTAAACACCATGTAGCAAGGACTAGGAAAGAAGTTGCTCTTTTCACGAGCAGAGTTAGAAGTTTGCCAGAAGGCATTAAATGGTAATGTCTTCAGATGAATGAGAGCATACAAGAGAGGAGACAATAAAAGGATGATTTAGGTATGTTTGAGAAAGATGATGATGATGCTATTGGATTTACTGATACTATTCTTCATATACTAGAACAGAGATTGGTAGTAGTAGTTCTCGATGACCAAACAGGAGAAAGAGAGTTGTTGAAGATTTTGCAAGTGAAAGTGGTAGAAGAGAAAGCTCAAGAAGGAGTAGAGGAAGAGCTGCTTCTAGCATACATTCATTTTTTCCTCCTAGCACTACACTTGGTGCTCAACTTGAAATTTGTGTTTATGGCTTCAGAACAACTGCATGATCAGGCATATCTTGCAATGGGCAGATGGTTTTATGATGCATGCATTCCATTTAATGCAGCAAACAGTTTTCATTTTCAAGCAATGGCAGATGCAATTCGTCCAAGATACAAGATGCATTTTTATCAGAAGTTGAGAGGAAAGACATTAGATAAGATCATCATTGAAGTACAAGAATATTGTTCGACTTTAAGATAGTCATGAAAAGAGACAGGATGCACTACCATGGCAGACAGATGGACAGATAGGCGATGAAGGACCTTGTTAAACTTTCTTGTATACCGTTCTAAAGGACTTATATTTTTGAGATCTCTAGACATATCAGAGGAGAGGCATACTAAAGAAATCCTAAGGCAAGAGTTTGATAAGGTGATATGCGAGGTTGGGCTAGAGAATGTAGTCTAATAATGCAGCTAACTATGAAGCAGCTGGAAAGAGTTAACAGATACTTATGAGACTTTCTATTGGAAACCATGCGCAGCCCATTGTTTAGATTTCATCCTTGAGGATATTGGTAAGATAGATGACATAAAAGTAGCAATTGTTGCTAAGATATCACCAAATTTATCTACAACCATGGCTTTGTATTATGTACGAAGAGGAGATATACAAATGGTGTAGAGATTCTTCGTATAACTGTAACTCGGTTTGCAACTAATTTCTTATTTGTACAGAGTATTGTGAGACAAAAGCAAGCCTTAAAAAGAATGTTCTTCTCAAATGAGTGGCAACAATTTAAAGAGTTGCTTGAAAATAGAAGAATCAGAAAGTTGAATGAGATTTCACTGACAGTTTTCAGGAGCATATTTTGGAATCATGTGTTAGACTGTTGAGGATTACATGTCCTTTAGTAAAGGTTTTGATATTGATTGATAGCAAGGAGAAATCATCTATGGGCTACCTTTATGAAGCCATGGATAGGGCAAAAGAAGCCATTATAAATAATTTTAATGGAAAAAAGAGAGATTATGTATCCATGTGAAAAATTATAGATAATAAATGGAACAAAAATTGCATCACCCTATTCATGCATCAACATATTATCTAAACCCAACATTAAGCTACTCAGCATGCTTTAAAAGGGACGGTGAGGTTAATCGAGGTATCATTAATTGTATAGATAAATTAGTCCCTTATGAGAGTAGAGCAAATGATATACATCAAGAGATGGAGATTTATGATAATGCTCTTCACTTAATGGGTTTGCTTGTAGCAATTCGCAACTACACTAATATGCACTCAAGTAAATTGTTTATCTTCGTATTTAAATTTCTTAAATCTTATATTATTGTGGATTTAGTCTCTAATGTTTACCTTTTTCTATGGATGTTTGGTGGAATAGGTTTGGAAGTCATTGCCCAAACCTTAGAGATTTTGCAGTAAGAGTTCTGAGTCAAACTTTTAGTGCAACGGGTTATGAAAGGAATTGAAGTGTCTTTGAATACATTCATACAAAAAAACACAACAGATTGGAGCACTTAGTTTTCATCTGTTGTAACATGCGGCTTCGCGAAAGGTAATGTTGTATTAGTTAGCACTTAAAGATTCAATTCAATATATTGTTTGACTTCAATTGTTAATATTATTTACTAATTGCTTATCTTTCTTTCTTGTAGGCAATTAAAAAAAGTAAATAGAGAATAAAGTCAATTTGATCCAATAAGTTTTGATAATTTTGATATATTAGAAGAATGAATTATAAAAGATAGTAAAGAAAATGTCCTCCTAACTGAAGAAGACATTTCATGGATTAATTTCGAATGAGCGTAACAACATTATCAAGGAGATGAAGATTTTGATTTTGATGCAGAAGGTGGTGAGGATCTTCAGTAAAGAGAAGATGAAGATTATTTAGTTGATGATCTTGATTACAATATGTAATGCAGTGTTGTCTGACGCGTATCGTATCGCGTATCGCTGGGCTCCACGATACGGGCGTATCGTATCGTATCGTATCGTACTTTAATATTAAAAAACTATAAAAATTATTAAAAAAATCAATAAAATTACTAAAAATCCAAAAAAAATCAAGAAAATTCTGGAAAATTTTGAAAAAAATCTGGTAATTGCTTTAAATTCATATAATGCAAAGTTTAGCACAAATTGAACATTTAATATTGAACAATTGCATCCAAAATTATATATTTTGAATCAAAAAATGAAATACATTTATATTTTACATATTATAAATTTGTATCAGGATCATTAACTAAATAATCTTCATCTTCTCCTTGATGATGTTGTTGCACTTCAAATTAATTCATGCAATGTCTTCTTCAGTTAGGACTTAGGAGTGCATTTTCTTCGTTATCTTCCATAATCCATGTAATATATCAAAATTAACAAACTGCTATCTTTGTATATGTAGTTGTCATATTTGCTAATTTTCATATGTGAGCAAAACAAAGAGCTCCATTTCTTTGATTATTGAGTCTATGATACCTTAACGATGTTATATTATTACTTGATGATGTCCCCTTTTTCTCTTATTGGAGACTAGCTTTTTAACTAATGCATGAGCTTCATTTCTCACTTCACAGACTGAGTTAAGCCTCACACACATTGATCATGTTCAACTCAATGGAAGTCATGTAACGTGAACCTTAAAATAGTGAAGTTGTGAAATCCCTACTCAATGAACCGAGAGAACTAAATGTTTTTAATTGTTTACAATCTTATGAAATTAGAAACTGTTAGCAAAAATATACCTAAAAGTTGTAACAGAAAGGAAAATGATTTTGTCATAAAAAAAATTTTATACATTATTTTTATTAAATAAATGAAATTATAAACCCAAATTATAAGCATATTGGAGGATGCCTTTAAGGGAAGTGAAGAGAGAGAAAGAGAGGGCAGAAACATGCAAAAAAATTGAAAAAAAAATGGAAAAAAATTTTGAAAAAAAAAAATTTTGGGCGTATCGCCCGTATACGGGTTGTATCGTACGATATAGTATCGTATCGTGGCTTCAAACGATGCGATACGGATAACACTGATGTAATGTAAATGTATTTCATTTTTTTCTTTAAAATATGTAAAAAAAATTCAATTGTTCAATGATGAATGATCAATATGTACTAAACTTTGCATTATATGAATTCTTTGCAATTATCAAATTTTTTTTAAATTTTTCTGATTTTTTTGGAAAAAAAATAGATTTTTACAATTTTTTAATATTAAAGTACGATACGATACGATTCAATATGCTCGTATCATGGACCAAAATGATACAAGATACGATACGCATCGAACAACACTGGGTGTATCGCACCATATCATACGATACACCCGTATCATACAAATCAATGCTGATTTTTTTGTTATAAAATATGAAACTTGTGAACTTAATTTTTGCTTCTTCTCAAACCCTTTATCACGTCATTCCCTTACTTTCAGATCCTCTTCTTATCTTATTATTGTTGATTTCATGATTTATTTATAAGATTTTCAAGTGTTTCACCCAATCCAACTCCCCATCTCTAGGGTTTTTGTCAAATCTGTGTCACACCTCTTTCTTTTGGCATTCTACCCAATTTTTCACTTGAAAAATTTAGGGGTTTTATATATTTCATGATTCTTAACCTCCAAAAAGTCTTTTCGTTCTTGTTGATTGTCCACTCATGTCTTAATGGCTTCTGATTGAGTCGATCCGACATGAAAATATTGCACTCTGGTGTATGAGGGCAATAGGCCTGTGAACAAGGGCATGTTTTGCAATGCAATAAAATATTATGGTATTTCTAGTATGAAACATCACCTTGCGGGAACCAAGAAGGATGCTAGTACATGTCCTCAAGTTTTCGAAACAGTGAAGTACGAGATTGAGAAGGTATTGAAGGCTTCGAAAGAGAATAAGAGATTAAGGGTAAGAGAGAAGGCAGAAATAGGTGGTTGGGATATGTCTCAACCATTTGAAGATGCTTCTACTCAAGAGATGTATAGTAATGATGAATTCTACAGTACAGTTGAGATGGATGAAGAGATGGCTGAAGAGGGGAGAAGAATGCGAGAAAAGAGAAAAAGTGTAGATTCTTATGGTAGTAGCAATAGAGTTGACTATTATTTCACTGTAAGAGCTCTTACTCGCCCGATGCCTACGAAAGGTACTAGAGGAGGTAGAATGCCTTCATTTTTTTCTCCATATACGACTCCTGGAGCTCAGTGAGGTATTAGATTAGTTATGACTTCAAAGGAGGTAATTGAGAAAGTAGATTTAAAGTGTGATGAATTCTTTTATGAAAATTGTCTCCCTTTTAATGTTGCAAACTCATTTTCTTTTCAAAGTATGGCAGATTCTACTGTTAGTGTGGGATCAGGTTATAGAGTCCCTACCTATCATGCTTTGAGGAGCACATTATTGCAGAAATAGGTTGATATTGTTAATGCATTGAGTTCTGAATTTAGAGAGTCATGGAAGGATACGAGATGTTCTATTATGGTTGATCGTTGAACAGATGGTCAGCGTAGGTCTTTGGTAAACTTCCTAGTGTATTATCAAGGCACACTATTTTTGAAATCATATAACTTGTCCCATAGTGATAAAACTGTAAATAATTTACTCCATATTTGCGAGGAAGTTATTAAAAAGTAGGTGTTTCAAACTTTCAAATATTGTTCAATTTATTACTAATAATATTGTTCATCCTTAGTATGGACTCCATGTGTTATACGTTGCATAAACCAGTGTTGTCTAACGCGTATCGTATTGTGTATCGCTGGGCTCCATGATACAGGCATATCGTATCGTATCGTATTTTAATATTAAAATAATGTAAAAATTAATTAAAATCAATAAAAAATCGAAAAAATTGGGAAAAAATCAAGAAAAATCTGATAATTACTTTAAATTCATATAATGTAAGTTTAGTACAGATTGAGCATTCAACATTGAACAATTGCATCTAAATTTACATATTTTGAATCCAAAAAATAAAATACAGACACAGTTTACACTATAGTTAGATACAATGTTACATTTTACAAATTGTAATCAGGATCATTAACTAAATAATCTTCATCTTCTCCTTGTTGCAGATCCTCATCATCATCATCAGTCACGCCCACACCTTCTTCTTCAAAATCAAATTCTTCATCTCCATAATGTTGTTGCGCTCCTTCCAAATTAATCCAAGCAATGTCTTCTTCTGTTAGGAGGGCATTTTCTTCAGTGTCTTCCATAACCCAATCTTCTAATATATCAAAATTATCCAAACTTATTGGATCGAAATGACTTTATCTCTATTTACTTTTTTTTTTAATGCCTACGACACAAACAAAGATAAACAATTAGTAAGTAATATTAACAATTGAAAACTGAAGTTAAACAATATTGAATTAAAAATTTGAAAGTAATAGTAATACAACATTACCTTTCACGAAGGCGCATGTTACAACGAATATAAACCAAATTATTAAGCCTTTTGTGTTCCAACCTGTTGTACTTTTTTGTATGGATGTGTTCAAAAACACTCCAATTTCTTTCACAACCTGTTGCACTACAGGTTTGGCTTAAGACTCTGACTGCAAAATCTCTAAGGTTTGGACAATCACTTCCAAACATGTTCCACCAAACATCTGTAAAAAAAAAATACAAACATTAGAGACATAATAATCCACAGTAATGTAAGATGCAACTTAAATATGAAAATAAACAATTTACCTTGACGCATCGTAGTGCGGTTGCGAATTGCAATAGGCAAACCCATCAAGTGTAGAGCATTATCATATATCTCCATCTCTCGATGTATCGCATCTGCTATGCTCTCATCAGGGACTAATCTGACGATACAATCAATGATTCCTCGATTAACCTCACCGTCCCTTTTGAAGGTTCCTGAGTACCTGAATGATGGGTTTAGATAATATGTTGCTGCATGAATAGGCTGATGCAATTGTTTATTCCATCTACTATCAAGTATTTTCCACACGGGCACATAATCTCTCTTTTTTCCATTAAAATTATTTCTGAGGGCTTCTTTTGCCCTATCCATGGCTTCATAAAGGTAGCCCATAGATGGTTTCTCCTCGCTATCAGCTAATCTCAAAACTTTCACTAAAGGACAAGTAATTTTCAATAATCTGACACATGCATTCTAAAATGAACTTCTAAAAATTGTTTCTGCAATCTCATTCAACTTTCTATTTCTTCTATTTTGAGGCAATTCTGCAAATTATTGCCACTCATCTGAGGAGAACATTCTCTTCAAAGCTTGCTTCTGTCTCACAATACTTTGTACAGATAAGAAGTTTGTTGTGAACCGAGTTACAGTTGTGCGAAGAAGCTCTACACCTTCTGTATATCTCATCATCATACACAAAATAAATGCATGGTTGTAAATGAATTTTGTAATATCTTGACAACACTCAGTTGCTGCCTTTATTTCATCCATCTCACCAATGTCCTCGAGGATGAGATCTAAACAATGGGTTGCACATGGTGTCCAGTAGAAAGTCCCATAAATATCAGCTAACTCCTTCCCAGTTGCTTTGTGGTTAGCTGCATTATCTATAATCAATTGGACCACATTCTATAGCCCAACCTCCTATATAATCTTATCAAATTCTTCTCGTAGGATCTCTGCAGTGTGCCTCTCCTCTGACATGTCTAGAGATCTCAAAAACATGAGTCCTTTAGGATAATATACAAGAAAGTTTAGCAATGTCCTTCCTCGCCTATCAGTCTATCCATCTACCATAATAGTGCATCATGTTTCCTTTCACGACTGTCTCAAAGTCGAACAGTATTGCTGCACTTCAACTATGGTCTGATCTAATATCTTCCCTCTCAACTTCTGATAAGAGGGGCATCTTGTATTCTGGACCAATGTTTGCAATTGCATCTGCCATTGCTTGAAAATGAAAACTGTTTGCTGCATTAAATGGAATGCATGCATCATAAAACCATCTTCCCACTGCAAGGTTTGCCTGATCATGCAGTTGTTCCGAAGCCATAGCAGCACGAATTCATAGTTGAGCACCAGGTGTAGCGGAAGGAGGAAAGAACGAATGTATACTAGAAGAAGAAGTTCTTCCTCTATTCCTTCCTGAACTTCCTCTTCTGTCACCTCCAAAGTCTTCAGTTGCAACCCTCTTTCCTCTAGTAGGTGCTCATGAACTGATACTACCAATCTCTGTTTTAGCATCTGAAGGCAAACTATCAATTAATACAAATCCAGTGGCAGTAGCATCATCAGCTTCTTCATACATCTGAAAATCATCATTTTGTTGTCTCTGTTCTTATATGTTCTCAATCATCTACAGGCATTGCCATTTAATACCTTCTGGCAAACTTCTAACTCTGCCTGTGCATGGAACAACTTCTTTCCTGGTTCCTGCTAGGTGATGTTTTAACCTTGAAATTCCACCACTAACCACCTTTTCATAAAATAAGCATCTGATTTTTAACCTTGAACCCTCAACTGGTATACCCCACTGCCATGCCGGATCATCAGACTTTGAATGCGAGTCTCTACCACCCCTTCCTGTCATCTCAATGGAGTACTTTAATTCAAATAAAAACTTGAAAATAAAAGCACTTCGTAAATCACCCAATCTTCAAATAACACTCAAATCGAGTGTCTCTCATTTCATGAATGCAATAAAAATCGTATACACACACTTAATAACTTCATATTTTGTCATTAAAAAAAATGAAATAACACAAAAAAACAATAAATATAAAGAAAAAAATGAAATAAATATTAAAAATATACCAAAATCCGAGTTTGGAGGCTTGCACGGACACCGTAGGGCACAATTTTGGAGCTTTGAACACTAAGGAGGCGAAAACCGACTCTTAGGGAGCTTGAGGAACCCAAGAGGAGAGAGAAAACCCGCGAAAAATCACGAGTTTAGGTCGATCGGGAACCCTTTATAAGGGTCCTATGATGTATCGCCCGTATCGTGCGATACGGTGCGATACAGATAACACTAGATAGACTTAATGCTTGAAGATTTGAGTACAATGAATGAAATAAGAGGGACTATAGATACATGCAGAAAAGTTACAAAGTTTTTTTATAATCATTCTTCTGTATTGCATTTGATGTGAATCCATACGAGTGGAAGGGAATTGATTAGGCCTTCATTGACAAGATTTGTTACGAATGTCATTACTGTAAAAAGTATTGTCATACAGAAAAATACATTAAAAAAATTGTTTGGATATGATGAATGGGGTTCTATTAATTGGTCTAGAAAGAGGGAGGGGATTGTTGTGGTAGACGTTTTTAATGTTGATTTTTTAGAAAGTTGCAGTAAATTTTTTATGATGATTGTACCTTTAGTTAAGGTAACGAGGACGGTGGACAATGAAGATAGACTTGTTATGCCTTATACATATGATGCTATGGATAAGGCCAAATTGGAAATACTAGCAAACCTTGAACATAAGCGGTCATTTCTAAAGAAAGTTTGGAAGATAATTTATGCACGTTGGAACCGCCAAATGCATCATGATTTACATGTTGCTGCATATTTCTTTATCCCTTCTATTCGATTTTCTCCTAACTTTGTGGAGGATTAAGAAGTGAAAAAGGGTATGTTAAATGCAATTGACCTTCTTGAAGATTCATCTACTCGTTGTAATATTCATTTATAGTTAAGCAAGTATATACAGAGTGTTGGAGATTTTGGAAGGCCAATTGCAATCCAACTCCGCTCCCAGATAAGACCAGGTATTGTTTTTTTATTGATATTCATTTAAGTTATTAATTGATTGACTTCATGTGTTTCTTATTAATCATTATCGTGTTTTATTTCACATAAATGGTGGGCTCGTTTTGGTGTAGATGCACCAAACTTGGCAAGGTTTGCTCCACGTAATATTGAGTCAAACATATAGTTCGAGTGGGTGCGAGAGGAATTAGAGCTTTTTCGAACGCATTCAGAGGAAAAAGCGAAATAGACTGGAGCATGGTCGACTGCGTAATTTGATATACGTTGCCTATAACATGAAGTTAAGACAAAGGTAATAATTTTAAAATATATATTGTTTGTTGTTGCCTAGTTCTTTCTTAATCTTATTAATAATGAATGCTTGATGTGACTATATTGTATTTGATATTCTTTATAATTTGAATATTCTTTCTTTATAGGCAAATGCAAAAGGATTTCAAAAGGAAAATAAAGGTGCCATATGACCCGTTAAGTTACAAAAATGTTGATATTTCGAAGAGGAGGAGCTCCCTATCAATTTAGAGGATGAAAATTGGAGGACACTCCAAGCCGAAGCAAAACTTCGAGTTGGAGATGATGATGAAAATGAAGGTGTTGGATGGACAGATCCAATTATGGAAGAGGAAGAGGGAGGAGATGATGGTGGTGATCCTGACTACGTTGATTATAATGCTTTTGTTGATCATGATCCATGTTGTGGATGATTATAATTTGTTTTAACTTTTATTTGTAACTTTATAACGTTCTTATCTTTGACGATTGTAAGTTGTAACTGTAACTTTATTGTTTATTAAGTTAAACTCTAAATGTATTTAGTATTCTATAATTTGTATTCACGTTAATGGTATGGAATATGGATGCTTGTAGCCTTGTTCATAACTTCATTAGGAGATATTTTTGTTATAGTATGGATGCTTCTTCATGTTATATATGTTTTGTTCATTAATTTTTTTTATTTTTTAATACCAAAAGTTTTTTTTATACCATATTATACCGTACCATATGATAATGTATGATACAGGCATATCGGTGTCCAATGCGATACAGGCACTGATATGGTTTTTACAATATTGCTCCCAATCTTGGTATGATGATCCGACATGACAATGGGGTACTACAGTTGAGGGAAACATATTTAAAATCAAATATGTTTTTTATAAGAAGGTAATTAGTGGTGGAATTTTTTGTTTGAATCATCACCTAGCAGGGACTAGGAAAGAGGCTGCTTCGTGCATGGGCAAAGTTAGGAGAAGGCAAAGTTATTAAATGGCAGTGTCTACACATGATCGAAAGTATAATTGAGAAGAGACAAGAAAAAGAAGATACATAATCCACATGATTTTGAAGCTCAAGGTGGTGATGATCCTCAACAAGGAGAAGAAGATAAAGAATATTTAGTTGATCCCGATTACAAATATGTAAATGTAATTCTTTTTTCAATTATGAAAGTTGTAAATTTTTTTAGCTAAAGATGTATTGCTTAAATGCTTTATGTATTGAAATTTTAATGGTGATTGATGAATATGTACTCAACTTATGCATTATATGAATTGTTTTCAATTTGCATGATTTTTATGGTTTTTTTTATTTTTTTTTACAAATTATGAGCATTGCTTTGGGGCATCCCCGCCTAGCGACGTGCTGCAGAGCCCGAATGCAGTAAGAAGTAAGCAAGGGCCGCTACATTTTCGCCCGAATGTAGTGAATCAATTGCAGAGAGGGTTCCCACATCATGGACGGGTGTGGGTAAAGAAGTTAGTCCCGCTATATTGCCGCCCGAATGTAGTGAAAAATTTTCAGAGAGGGTCTCCGCATTTTGATTATGGACGGATGCGGGGGGTAAGGAAGCTAGTCCTAGATAATAAGATTCGTATTGGTTCTTGGAATATTGGAACATTATCGGGTAAGCTAATGGAGGTGGTAGATACTATGATTCGGAGAAAGATTCATATTCTATGTTTACAAGAGACAAAATGGGTTGGAGAAAAAGCAAAGGAGATAGAGGATACAGGTTTTAAATTATGGTACTCAGGTAAAGAAAAGGCCCGAAACGGAGTTGGTATTATCATAAATAAAGATTTAAAGGAGAGTGTAGTAGACATACAACGATATGGTGACCGAATCATGACATTGAAATTAGTGTTAGGAGTAGAGGTTTTGAATATAGTTTGTGCTTACGCACCCCAAGTAGGACTAGAAGATAGTATAAAGACAGTTTTTTGGGAAGAGTTAGATAAGGTGTTTCAAAAGATTCCACAAAGGGAGATGATTTGTTTAGGAGGAGATTTAAATGGACATGTCGGTAAAGAGGCATTAGGATATCAAGGGATTCATGGAAACTTTGGTTATGGGGATATAAACGAGGAAGGTAGGGAGATTTTAAATTTTGCTATGTCATTTGATCTCTTTATAGTCAATACAATCTTCAAAAAACGAGATGAACATTTAATTACTTATAAGAGTGGCTTATCACAAACACAAATTGATTACTTTATTTGTAGAAAAAAAGATAGAGCGTGTTGTAAAGATTGTAAGGTAATTCCAGGAGAAAGCTTAACCACCCAACATCGACTTTTAGTTATGGATTTACAAATAAAAAAATGGACAAAGAAGAAAAGAGTGCATCGAGCTATTCGGACTAAATGGTGGAACCTCAAAAGCGAGAAAGAAGATATATTTAAACAGAAAGTCCTTCAAGGAGATGTTTGGAATTATGTTAGCACACCCTCTGATATGTGGAACAATATGGCTATACATATTAGGAAAGTGGCGAAAGATGTGTTAGAGGTATCTAAGGGAGGTGTACCGGCACAAAAAGAAGCTTGGTGGTGGAGTGAAGTAGTACAAAATAAAATCAAGGCAAAGAGGGCATGTTACAAATTACATTATGCTAAGAAAACTAGTGAAACTTTAGAAGCTTATAAGAAAGCAAAGAAGGAAGCAAAAAAGGCCGTTAGTGAAGCAAAAGCTAAGATTTGGGAGGACTTATATAAAAAACTCAACTCAAAAGAGGGTGAAAGAGATATTTTTAGGATAGCTAGGGCTAGAGATAAGAAAACTAAAGATCTTAATTATGTTAGATGCATAAAAGACGAGGATGAAAAAATTCTAGTGGCAAATGATGATATAAGAAATAGATGGAAAAACTATTTTTATAATCTTTTTAATGAAAATAATGATGTTAGTTTTAGTTTAGGAGATTTAGCCAAGTCAAAAAAGTATATAAACCACAATTTCTACCGACGTATTCAAAAGAATGAAGTCAAAGAGGCTCTTAAACATATGAAGAGTGGTAAATCAGTAGGACCAGATAATATTCCTATAGAAGTTTGGAAAATACTAGGAGAAATAGGAATCACTTGGCTCACAAGACTATTTAATGAAATATGGAAAAACCAAAAGATGCCCGAGGAATGGAGAGCAAGTACACTTATACCTGTATATAAGAACAAGGGAGACATTCAAAATTGTTCAAATTATCGAGGTATCAAGTTAATGAGTCATACTATGAAATTATGGGAAAGAATTATCGAACGTAGGTTAAGACAAGTATCAAGTACAACAGAGAACCAATTTGGATTTATGCCAGGTAGATCTACTATTGAAGCGATTCACCTTTTGAGACGTCTTATGGAACATTTTAGAGCAAAAAAGAAAGACCTTCACATGATATTTATTGATCTAGAAAAAGCTTATGATAGGGTACCGAGGGAGGTTCTTTGGAGAACTTTGGAAAAAAGAGGTATCCCGTTGACATATATTAACCTTATAAGAGACATGTATGATGGTGCAAAAACATGTGTGAGGACTCATGAAGGAACGACAGACTTCTTTGAAGTTAATATTGGGTTACATCAAGGATCAACTTTAAGTCCATACTTATTTATAATAGTGATGGATGAGTTAACAAAACATATTCAAGATGAAGTACCTTGGTGTATGTTATTTGCAGATGACATTGTATTAGTGGAGGAGTCTAAGGAAAAAGTTAATAGAAAATTGGAACTATGGAGAGAAACATTAGAAAACAAAGGCCTCCGACTTAGTAGAACAAAGACAGAATATATGGAATGTAAGTTTGATCATTTGGCTACTTCAGAGGACATAGAAATTAAAATTGGCACACATTGCATTCCCCAAAAGGAAAGTTTTAAATACCTAGGGTCAATTTTTCAAAGTGATGGAAGAGTTGATGGAGATGTTACACATAGAATTAATGCTGGTTGGTTAAAATGGAGAGGAGCATCAGGTATTCTTTGTGATAAGAAGATACCATTAAAATTAAAAGGTAAATATTATAGAGCAGCAGTTAGGCCTGCCATGTTTTATGGTTCTGAGTGTTGGGCAGTTAATCATCAACATGTACAAAAGATGTCTGTGACAGAAATGAAGATGTTGAGATGGATGAGTGGTCATACAAGAAAAGACCGTATACATAATGAGGTTATTAGAAACAAATTAGGAGTGGCACCAATAGAGGATAAAATGAGAGAACATCGTTTAAGATGGTTTGGACATATAGAAAGAAGATCAAAAGAAGAACCTGTAAGAAGGTTAGAAAAACTAAATTTGGAAAGTATTAAAAGAGGTAGAGGACGACCACAAAAGTGTTGGAAAGAAACAATAAAGAATGATCTAGCTTATTGGGAGTTAACTGCTAACATGGCACACGATAGAGATCTGTGGAAACAAAGAATCCATGTAGCCGACCCCGTCTAGTATGGGAAAAGGCTTAGTTGTTGTTGTTGTTGTTGTTGTTGTTGTTTTTATTTTTTTTATTTTTTCCAATTTTTTAGTATTAAAAAACGATATGGAGCAATATGATATGATACATATTGTATCGTGGACCAAAACAATACACGATACAATATGCATTGAACAACATTGGTTCATAGGATTTGAGTGAGGTTTTGTGTTTTTCTTTCTTTACCCTCGCATGTATGAACAATACCACTCACCTTTTCATCGATGGACTTTGCACAAATTCTACTACACTTTGGTTTTCTCTTCACTAATTGTCTTTTCTGCTAATTTTGGAATTTTATAATCTCCCCAACTCTCATTATTTTGTTTCCATAATGCACTTTCTAACATACTCTCTTTACCTTGAGTTTATCTTAAATAGCTTCACTCCACCACCAAGCCTCTTTCTCCTCTAATACACCTATTTAGATTCTCCCAGCATATCTTTTGCTACCTTTCATATATTTCAGTGTCATATTTTGCCACATGTTGGAAGTTATGCCCTCAAAGTTCCAAAAGTCCAATTAGAGCACCTTCCCCTTAAAAGTATTCTTGATCTTTCGTATTTTGTGGCATACAATCATGCAAAAAAGTATCATAAATATGCTTAGTGTGCTGCATGTAAGAATATGCACAGCATCTAAACCTCTTTATGACGACCTCCAACATTAAAATCAGTATCAAATTCTACAAAAGAAGAATGAAGTTATGAACAAAAACCAACTGGGATTCCGCAATTAAGAATATTTTTCGCTACTATATGATTAGCCTATCTCGGTTTTTCACCATGCAAGGGAGTACAGACTCCGGAAGGAAGCAAGATGCACGGTGATTTCTAATTGATCAAAACTAAGTCAAAGAAAAGCTAAAAGGCAATGGGTTGGTACTGCAACAAACAAAGCCTTGACGATTTACATATTTTCCACTAGTTTTTGCAAACAGAACACTTGATGGAAATGCGTCTGCAATTGCCGTAACTAGCTGTTACAACGGAGATCTGAAACACACCACGGCATGAAACAACATTATTCGAGGAATAACAATGTTTTCTTGAGTTCCTAGAGCCAAATGAAGCATAATGCTGGACTCTGCTGACTACAGAAACCGATCCGTCAAATAACTCTCCCATTCCCTGCAATTCGTCTCTTCAAGTCAAAAATAACTCCCGCATCATAGAGGGATTGGCCGTGAATACATTGATCCTATAGAACTCAGATTCATACCCGTGGGAACAAAAAGAGCAATGGTACCTACTTCCTTCTCCCAATGCAACTCTTGAGAAACAAGTGGGATGTTTCTTTGGAGAATATCAATTCTAATGGCACTATAGGAACGAAGAAGAGAGAAGGTCCGCTAATCAGATCACAAGTCGAAAAGCATAAGCAAACGAGTCGGCGAAACAATAAGGGACAGAAAAAGAGAGAGGGAGGAGGCACTTACTGTGAAACCTCGGCGGGCGAGAGAACATTCGTAGGACGGAGACTGGAGCAGATCCAATTAAGCAGATGCCGTGCCTCTTCGTGTTGGAAGGGCCACTCGAAGCTGTCTGGATCCAGGCCGCCGCTGCCCTCGTACCCCAATTCTGCCAATAGGCTGCACAGCTTAGCGCCATTCATTTCTCCCGAATGCCTCTTCCCCAAATGCTCGGGAAAAAGGACAAAGCGCACGAATCACGAAAACTAGATTCAAAACCAAGATTAATGGGGTTGAACTGAAGCTCTTGGCCCTTAAAAGAAAGCAATGCAAGGGAAAATAAAGAGGAAAGAAAGTGAAAGCTTAGTGGCAACTGGCAATGGTATCTCCGACTCCCATATTCCCCAATCGTTCGCGAAAAGGCAAAACTGTACGAACCGCAAGTCCTAGATTCACTGTGGGATCAATGGAGCCATTTCAATTTTTTGCCTTCAATTGAATCGTTTCGAATTTTAGAAATGATGCAAAGGGTTGTGGTGAAGCGAGGAAAATGGAATCATGGAAGGGAAGAAATTGAAGAGCAAGTTAAGTTATTTTGCCGCCAAACAGAGGTTCGGAACTTCAGATTCACTTTACTGCATTCATGGTAGCCATAGAACCCTTTGGTGGCCGGTCTCGGCTTAAACGATCAAATTTGGCAAATAGAGCACACGCACACACCCTTTTCACCATTTACACACTCTTTTTTTTCACCATCTACACACTCTTTGTTTTTTTTTTATTGTTATTGGTTCACGATAGAATCCGAAAATTATTCCAATATCTCATATCAAAAAACTCCTCCCCCCCCTTCTCTTTCTCTCTCATTCTTCGCTGTTTTTGGTTATCCTGAGTCAATACACCATCGTCTCCTTCAAAAGGAGAAGAAAAATAAGAGAAAGAGAAAAAACCGATATGATAGGAGGGTTTTAGTGATTTAGTGAAGTTTTAATTGATTTGATGTATTGATTTTATTTTCGATCAAAATCAATACGAAAAAATAAGAACAAGTTCTTGATGAGAGAGATATGGTACAAACTTAACTCTCATGCTTATTTGAGGTGTGTTTCTTGTCCAGAATTTGACCTACTTTTTTACTTTATTTGTTTTGTACGTGTATGGATTCTCTTTTTATGTTTCTTTTGTTTTTCTTGTTTTATTCCTTTTATTGTCTTCTTTCCTCGATGAGATTTGTAAAAATATATATTGTTCAATTAAAAACAATAATAAATGAAACATCTATCGTCAAAGCAAAGAAATATGACGAGATAGACCTTTGGGTGAAAGAAAGAAAGAAGAGATTAGGTAGAAAAGAAAAAGAAACGGTGAAATTTAGTGTAAGGAGTATTTATATGAGAAGTAATTTTGGTATTCTTAAAACATAGTTCATAAATAGTAAAAGGAATGTATGTATAAAAGAAAAAGTGTTTATGCTGAAATTTAGTGTAAGAAGAAAGAGTATTTATATGAGAAGTAATTTTAGTATTCTTAAAAAAAAAGTGCATGAATAGTAAAAGGAATGTACGTATAAAAGAAAAAGCGCTTATGTGTAAGAAGAAAGAGTATTTATATGAGAAGTAAACAAGTCGAACGGTTTGTTATTCGGCTCAGCTCCAGGTTCATCAGCTCGTTTCTTACACGAGTCAGATCGTGTTCGTGTACTCATAAACAGTACAGCATGTTTATAGACATGGCTGGTTCTGATCCACCAGGTTTTGCTTTCATTGGAACATAACAAGCCGGTTTGGTCAATTTCAGTTTCAGTTAGTCTTAACTCGCCAAGAACCAAAAATAATCATTGAAAATTTTGAAAAAAAAAAAACATTTGAAACCACAGGTTCGAAGGTGGAATCTCAACCCAGCCAAGTGGTTCCCGGTTATGTGTCCAGTTTGATCGGGTTCAATTCCTGGCAACAGTCGGACTGGTTCCGAACCGGTCAGGTCTACATGTCCGAAACGAGCTTGTGAGCATTTCGTGTTCGTTTAACTCGGTTTGCGATTCTTTATACAGATTTTCTCCTAACAACCACTCATCTCCTGGGAGTCAGTGAGGAACACATCTTTTTTGAATAATAATATAACGATTATTCATCCACCTATTTTATTAAACACAAACTTTTTTTACAAAAACGATATCAAATTACTCTTTCAGCATGTTCGCTCTTCTCTTCCTTTTTATGGGTTTCTCCTTCTTGTTCACCTGTTTTTTTTCACCCGATAATCCGTATGCATATCATTATTGTCTCTCTTAATGACTTGATTTCTCTCTAAATCTTACTCTCTTTAACTATTGCTTTTAAAACTTTTATGTTTTTATTTTTTATTGATTTATCTCAATCTTTTTCATACTTCTTTTTCTGTTATTCTCAATCTCTATCTCGATTTAAATGTAAATCTCACAAAAAAGTAGAAAATAGAACTTTAATTCATCAGTCATAACAATCATTTATGACGAGAAAAGAAATTGAGGAGATGTGTCTAATACGTGTTTTACTTAAAGAACAAACATGCCTAAGACTGTTTTACTTAAAGGACAAACATGTTTACAATGCATTACTATTTAAAGAGCAATGCGTCATAAGTGCTTCTTTATCCTAAAGATCATGCAATTAAACCGCGTCTCTTTTCATAACGATGATGAAATGCGCCATTGTTTAAAGGGTGACGTTTGGTTTCGAAAAAATGGTGTCCTCAACGAAAAAATTGATTAAAAGAGTGTATGTTGAATAAAAAAGAGTATATGAACAGTAACACTAAACAATAAACAGTGAATCCATTTTCTGGTTGTCAGAAAAAAAACTTTTATTTTGGGCTCACATGATGTGTGCATGTGTATGTGTGTGCGAGAGAGACGGCCAGCCTCATCAGTGTAGCAAATGGAGATTCAGTAGAGAGACAAAGGACTTTCTGCTACTTTTTTTCAGACAAGGAAAGCAGTAAACATCAAGGAACTTCTTTATTCAAAAATATTAAAGTATGATGTGTCGTATGTGAGTGTGTTGTTTTTATCAGCTTCCCGAGATGAGACAACCAAACAAGCACTGCTAGTGTTCATCTAGCAAAGCTCGAGGACCCGCTTGTGTTTAGTTCATATGAATCAGAACAGAACACCGAATGAGTTTGATGTGAGCAAATCTAGCTGCTCAGCTTGGTTCATTTCCCAGGCCTAGAAAAAATACAAGGTGACAAATTCTGTTCTCAAGTCACATTCTGGTAGTATCATTTCCCATTCGTAGCTAAATCCGGAGATATTATCACAACCCAGTTTTTTAATATGTTTTCTTGTTAAAGGAAAGACCAGAGCCCCTAACACACACTTACACCCCGTGGTAGTAGAACTCCCCAGCAGCAGCATGGTATCAGAGAATACTGTAGGCTAACTCTGTGGAAATAAAGAATCCATATAGCCTATCTAGTATGAGAAAAGGCTTAGTTGTTGTTGTTGCTCAATATTCAAACGGCATTTACTATTCATACACCTTCTTTTACTACAAATAACTCCTTAAATAATATTTTCCTTCAAAAATATTATTTTTTATTAAACATAACCCGCTTGATTATTTTTTTCCAAAATTTATTTATTCATGTTTCTTTCCAAATTTTCTTCGTACCTACACCATTTTCTTCCGAAAAAAGATTTGTTCACCATGCCTGATCTTTCAAAGAATGATGCATCCAATACACATATATTATTTAAAGATAATGCATCTTAACCGTGTCTTATCATCCATCATAAAAAGTGGTGTAGTTCAATCGCGTCATGTTGAGGATAAAAAAGTACCTACCGTACGACTCCTCAAATAATGGTACCTCTTGAACGTGTTTATCCTTTAAATAAAAGGTGCTTTAGACACATTGATCGTCAATTTCTTTTCTCATTAAACATTCATTTTGACTTACCTTTTAAGACTATTTCTATCAATTCTTTCATGAGATTTATCTTTAATTTGAAATAAAGATTTAAGATAATAGAATACAAAGCCCGAAAGAGATCGAGAGAGGTTGTTGGTGAGGAAAGTTTCGAAAAAAAAGAATTAAAAATAAATCAAACAATTAAGAGAAAAAACAAGAATACATGATATTATCAGTGAGGTAAAGATCAAGGAAGATCATTGAGAGAGAAAAAAGCTGACAACATGAAAAACGGATTAATGTGAGGGTGATCCCTTACATCCGTCCATATTAATTGCTAATCACAAAAGAATATTTTCAATTACATGTGAGCCATGAGGTAGGTGTACACTGGAGCTATACACAAGCTTTCAGTTCAAATCCAAGGCATTGCAGTTGTGTGGTCTTGCTTTACTCTCCTGCAAAGTTGCAAGGCCTTTCTCCATATGAAGGCTGAACATAAGAGGAGCCAAAGCACATTTCCTGGTTTATAATACAAATATGGAGATACATTCACATGGAAGGACATGCTTGTGAAAGATTTATGTTTGAATCCAGAGGCAGACCCCAACCAAACATAAAGAAAGAGTCACATACGCCCAAAAAGTGCTGCTTCTCTCCCATCCAATCGGTGGGCGCCATACCAAGAAGTCGGCCAAATAATCCTTCCTTGAAGGCAGTTTTCTCCTTCGTCGTCCTTTGTCCTTGTATTTGTCACTCCATGTACCTGCGTACCTGAGCACCACCAATGGCAAAGAACTTTGTTTTAGAGAGAGAATTTATATGATCTAGCATATATGCATCTTTGATTGTTCCGAGAGCAAAGTTTAGTAAACAATATGTGGTGTCTACACCTATGTCGAACAGGTGCACATTTGGGTTCATTTTCAGATCAATATGATTCTGAGAACATTAATTCAAAGTGTACGCTCAATCAAGAATGTCAATTTGGACGCACGGGTGATCGCTCTCCTGGCTAGGGGGTCCATGCACAAGTCAAAGGTTGCGAGTTCGATACATGGGACGTGCTGTTGCTACAGCCTCCCCAATGTACAAAAAAGAAAAGGGAATGTCAATCTGGACTGATATTTGACTGCAAATTCGAACCGACACGCCAACAAGTTTTTCTGCTTAAATAGGTTTCCTGCATAAGGATATAAAACCAGCTACCATGTATCTTTATGACGTCAAATCCTCCTATTTAAGATCATCTTACATTATTTACAAGGGTGTCTCAATATATATATGGGAATTGTATAACATCCAACACTTAGCTGCTTGTAAGAAAGTCGAATGCATGAGCATCGATTCAGCAAAGGATCTTATGCCACACTCAGCTAGAGCTTTAGCCCGTGATGCTCAGTCTCATATTTGGTATCATCACCAAAAAAGAAGAAACTGATACCCACCTATCGTAGCTAGAACCAATTAATGGAATAGTGACCATCTCTTCCTCTGATATCCTCAGTTTTGGTGCCTGCAGAATGTAACGCAGCCCAGCAGCTTGCCGTTGAATCAGCGCATTCGGATGCTTGTTTTCCAATTGCCGGTAGAGCGTTATGCAATCCCTGTGACGATTGTTGGCATCGTATGCAATTGCAAGCCATATCTGTATCTGCATATAATTGCAAATACAAAATGAAAATCTTCATCTACCACTATGGCTATGATAGTGATCTCAATAACTTCATATGAAAAGATAGAAATGAATGAGGCCTCTGTGACCACTCAACATGACGGCGAGTTCTTACCTTTCCGATGATGTCACCGGATCTCTGTATCTGCAGAGAGGAAAGGAGCGCAACGGTGATGGTGATGACTCGAGGTTCCCACACAGGGGCTTGCTCATACAAATGACTGTATTTTTCGGTATTTCACTCACATACACATGTACATGTACCAATCTTTGTATATGCCTGCCTTTTTAAAGGCAGGCGCTCCCCCAATCGTCTTTGATAAATCCGCCTGTGGCTTTCCTCGTCTAGGAGCTGTAACGGACGGTCGTTACCGAAAATTCCGGTAACGACTGTCCGTTACTGTATCTGGCCTTCCCTCAGGTAACGGCTGGATGGCCAGTCTAGCCGTTACCAGAGCCGAGAATGGCCATATTCCTTGTAACATCTCCCACTTAGCCATTCGAGTCAAGTGTATCGACATACTGGTTTTCCTCCCACTTTTCAGGGGTTTTCTCTAGTTATGTCGATTCCTGATTACTACTGTAATCAGAACCTGTTGTGTGGTTATTTCCCTACACAACAAATCATTCGTTGTATGGTTATTTACCTATACAACAACACATCCGTTGTATGGTTATTTACCCATACAAAAACTCAAACATATCTCAAACCCATGTTTCTAACATGTTTTGAGAAGAGTTCTTCCGTTATGCCTTTGGTTAAGGGGTCTGCCAACATGTCTTCCGTTGGCATGCATGAGATGGATATTTCCTTTCTCATAACCATGTAATGAACATAGTGGTATTTTACCATTATATGCTTGCTTTTTGAGCAATATGCTCCACTCTTAATAAGAGTAATTGCTGTATTGTCATCGCAATAGATAACCACCAGCTTATCTGTTATCTCCAGCTTTAAATCTCGTATGAAACGGCTTAACCAGACAACACTTGTTGCAGCCATTCAGCAAGCAATATACTCAGCTTCCTGTGTATGCAATGCTACACAACCCTGTTTCTTACATACCCAAGAAACAACAACACCTCCAAATAAGAATATTTGTCCTGAAGTTGATTTGATGTCATCTTTGCTCCCAGCAATGTCAGCATCTGATTATCCTACCACTTCCAGTTCATTTGCTTGAAAACACAGTTTCAAGTCCTTTGTTCCTTTCAGATATCTTAGAATCCTTTTCACAGCTATAAAATGCTGCCAACCAGGATTACTTTGATATCTACTGACAAGACCAATAGCAAAACTGATATCAGGCCTTGTACACAACATAGCATACATCAAACTGCCAACAGCTTGAGCATAAGAAACATTAGGCTTATCGTCTCTTTCACCGAGACAGTCAGCCTTACTCAGTTTCACCCCTTTTATAACAGGTGTATCTACAGACTTGCATTCACCCATTTTAAACTTCTTGAGGATATAATCTATATATCTCTCTTGACTCAGTCATAAGAGTCTAGATCCTCTATCTCGAGAGATCTTTATACCCATGATATATGATGCTTCTCCCATATCCTTCATTTCGAACTTAGAGTTCAATCATGACTTGGTTTTGACAATCATCTCATTGTCATTTCCGGTCAACAATATGTCATCTACATATAACGATAAGATGACAAAGTGACTCCCATTGGTCCAGACATAAACACAGTGTTCAAGTTTGTTAGCCACAAACCCAAGTTCTATAATGACATTTTGAAAAGTCAAATACCATTGACGAGGTGACTGTTTTAGGCCATATAGGGATTTTTTCAACCTATACACTTTATCTTCTTGGCCTTCAACCACAAATCCTTCGGGCTGCTGCATATATATGATTTCTTCTAAATCTCTATTTAGAAAGGCTGTCTTTACATCTAACTGATGTAAATCCAAATCATAATATGCAGATATTGCCAGGATTATCCGTATGGATATAAATTTCGCAACTGGAGAATATGTCTCAACATAATCTATCCCCTCCTTTTGCGAAAAATCCTTTGCAACCAACCTCGCTTTAAACTTATCGATTATACCATCGACCTTGTATTTCTTTTTCAGAACCTATTTACAACCTATAACTTTCCTTCCTTTTGGCAAATAAGCCAATTCCCAGACTTGGTTTTTCTCAATGGATTCAATTTCCTCATCCATGACTTTTCCCAGTCTGTTGCTTCTGATGAGTTCATTGCTTGCTGATAAGTCAAGTTATCAGTCAACTCATCTAAATCTACCGAATTACACACTTCCTCTGTAAGATAAGTGTGATAATCCTTTAAGTAGGATGGAGTGGCTCTTGGCCTCTTATGTCCACTTAAGGTATCGGTAGTTTCAGGAAGTTCTTCTATCGGCTCAAAAGTTGATTGGTCTAAATCTACCAAATCATCAACACACTCCTCATTGTTTTCCAGGATGTCATTCTTAGAATATTCTAAGAATTCAACATCTCTGCTTTCAATAAGTCCTTAGTCCTTATGATATAATCGATATCCTTTTGAACCTTTTGGATATCAAATAAATATACACCTCAAGGACCTGTTGTCTAGTTTATTTCTAAACTGATCAAGGATCTTGACATGTGCAATTGATCCCCACCTCCTGAGATGACCTAGGTTGGGTTTTCTTCCAAACCACATCTCATATGGTATAGTGAATACAGCTTTACACGGTACTCTGTTGAGCACGTAAACAACTATACTTACCGCTTTACACGGTACTCTGTTGAGCACGTAAACAATAGTACTTACCGCTTCTCCCCAAAATACCCTTGGTAGAGAGGCATCAATTAACATAGACCTTGTCATGTTCAGCAAGGTTCTATTGTATCTTTAAGTTACACCATTTTATTGAGGTGTCTTGAGCATTGTATTTTGTTTACCAATACCAGAGTCTTTACAAAATTATAGGAATTCAACCGAATTATACTCACCTCCTCTGTCTGATCTTAAGACTTTGATAGTATGCCCTAACTGATTTTCTACTTCTTGCTTATATTCTTTAAATGCCTCAAGTGCCTCTGATTTATGTGCTAAAAGATATATATACATATATCTAGAGTAATCATCGATAAAGGTTATAAAGTAACCATTTCTTCAATGTGTCTTTACTCTGAAAGGTCCACATAAATCTGTGTGAATAATTTCTAACAGGGTTGTTGCCCTTGTTGTTTCCTTGGAAAAGACTTTTCTTGTCATTTTTCCTTATATGCAAGCTTCATACTTGTTGAAAATCTTTTCCTCAAATCCGGGTAATAAGTCAAAGTTGGATAATTTCTTCAACTTTTCCAGACTTATATGCCCTAAGAGTTTATGCCACATATTCATATCAACAGAAAAGACACTCTCAATATAAGCAGAAGATCGATGACTTTCATTATCAGATAACTTGAACAGTCCATGTTCTACATCAAATTCTCCTAAGAACAAGATTCTCTCGTGTTTGCTCATAGTCACCTTGTTAGGTATAAACCTAACTTCAAAACCTTTCTTAACTAAGGTAGGGACCGAGACCAGATTGCGGCTTATAAATGACACAATTAACAAATCGATCAGTACAATTGGTTTGCCTTGTACAAATATCCTAAAGGATCTCATACCTAGAACATCTGAGAAAATACTGTTTTCCATATACACACGATGTTCTCCGGGTTGATATTCCTTCGTATCAATTGCCCATTCCTTGGTCTTGTAGCTATGTCTTGTAGCTCTCGAGTCTATCCACCAACCTGTAACTGGGCGGTCCAAGTATAGACATTCTGAAATTACGCAAATTATATCCTGCTTCTCCGACTGTTCGCACTGTGGGTTGTTTCCTCCACTTTTTTTGTTGCGGCAGTCCCTCTTGTAGTGCCCCATCTTTCCACAGTTGAAACACTTGATCCGGGAAGCGGTTTCCTATGATTTCTTAAAACTTTGACCGCCTTTGTTGTTATTCTTGCCAAACCTTTTATTTGGTTTCTTTTTCTGGTTGGATTTGGAGCTAGACGCTAACTCATCCTTGACCACTAGCAATTTTTCCTTTTTGTTTTTGAGTATGTGTTCTTGCTCAATTGCTAGCTTTAGGGACAACTCAGAAAGATTGATTTCAGGCCCTAATCTTAAGGAAGTAGTGATCATGTTCCATGACGAGGGTAGACCATTCAATATGGTGTATATCTGCATCGGTTCAGGGATTTTGCTACTACTAAATCCCTAGCCATTACCAGCATGTGATTTAAATGCTCTACTATTTTCTTCTTCTTTCATTCTAAATGAGTTGTATTTTTGTAGTATTAACTGCACATGTAACTTTGCAGTTGTATCATACTTAGCTGTTAATGAGTCAAACAACTCTTTTGCTATCTCATATTCTTCAAAGACCTTAATCAAGTCATCCTCCATATAAGTTAACATTACTGTTCTTGTTATGGTATCGTCTTTTAGAAATGTTTTATACATTTCTAACTGTTGCTGGTTTGCGTCTGGTGGTAGTGAACGCATTGTTTCCTTTAACACATACTCTATACCTTCTAGTGTTAGAGCTAGTGGGATTCTTCTCTTCCATGTCTGGAAGTTCAGACCGTTTAGCTTTTCTGTTTTTGCCAGTTCGAACACGCATATCCTAGAACTCATTTTAGGTGTTTGGCAAAAAATATCAATCAAGCGGTCTTTTAAAGGAAACAAAAGAAAAAACACACAAAGCAAGAAGCACGTTAACGTGATGCAGAGCAGAAAGCAAAATTTTCTAAGGTTTTTTTTTGCCTCCAAACCCCTAAAAAGAATACCAAGGGATAAATGTGTAATAAATTTTTTTTGACTATTTGTCCTTTTTGTAAAAACACAAGGACAAACTCGTAAAATTACTATTTGGTATTCTTATAAAATTCGCAACTGATCTGGGTTAAAATCATAATTTTAACTTTTAAGACGAATCTGTAATTTTTCAAAAGAACAGGGGTAAACCCATCTTTTGTCTGAATGGCAAAAATGAAATTATCCAAACCGGGTTGGATAATATCGTAAAATAATTTTTGTAATTTTCAAAACGATAAAGGAGTAAAATTGTCTTTTGACCGTGGCAACTGCGTAATAACCAAAAAGGCTCAGGGGCATTTTTGTCTTTTTGACTCAAAACCCGAGGTGGTTTTCGGAAAACCGTGAGCGATTTTAGAAAACCACTGGTTTTCCCACCGCGGTTTTCTGAAATCGCGGGTTTTTTTATTATTATTATTACAAAAATACTTTAAAAAATTACAGCTCTCTGGATTTTTCCAGAGAGAGAGAGAGTGAGAGAGTCCGTAGGAGACGGCCGTCGGGTGTCGACGGGTTCTTGGCGTCTTTGTCCTTCCGGCTACTTCAGCCTGCCGCCCTCTGGCTCTGGCTTGCCGGTCTGCCGCTTCTGATTTGCGGCTGTACCCCTGGCCGACCTGTCGCTTTTGTTTTGCAGCTATACCCCTGGTCGACCTTCGGTTCTTGTCGGCCTGCTTCTGGTTTTTGCCTTCGAGACTCTTGTCGGCTTGCCTCTGGTTTTTGTCTATGGGGCTCTTGTCGGTTTGCCTTTGATTTTTGCCTTCTGGGACTCTTATCGCCTTGCCTTTGGTTTTTGACTTTTGAGACTATTGTCGGCTTGCCTTTAGTTTTTGCCTTCTGATTTCAGGCTGCTCCGGCTTGTCGGTCAGATGTGCTCTGGCTTTCTCCTTCCGCCTTCCCAGTCCGACTGCCGACTCTCGCGTTCCACCTATAATATTTTTTTTGTTCCTTTCTCTCCTTTGTTAACCTCTCCCTTTTCTTTTCTTTTTTTTACAAGAAACCAGGCCCTCATACCAATGACGGCAAGTTATTATCTTTCCAATGATGGTCGCCGGATTTTTCGGGTGCTCTCACTATCTGCAAAGAGGAAAGAAGCGCATCTGGCCGATATTTCACACATGTATGTGTACCGATATTTATATATGCCTGCCTTTTCATAGGCAGGCGCTCCCTGGATAAATTAATCCACGGCTTCCCTCATCCGAAAATTCCAATAATGAACGGCGGCTCTCCGTTACTGTATCTGGCCTTCCCTCAGGTTAGCGAGAATGGTCATATTCATTCTAACATCAACTCCAAAAGCCCACCAACAAATGTAGGACACAACATATTGAATGATTATGAATTTCTGCACTAGTTCTCTGACCTCTCTCCAACGTTTAAGGTAGGCACTCATGACCATAAGCTCCGATCATAGAGTCATGTGCTGGTTCGAGTTCCAGAAGACGTACCTCGCCGCCGAAAAGGGTCTGCTGAGGAATGATGGTGAGTGCTGCCTCAAAGAACTCGATGGCTCTCCCATAGTTTCCCTTCCCGTACGCCCTCTGCCCGAGCTCATACATCAGCTTCGCCGTCTCCCTCCGCTCAGCCTGTTCCTTTGCCAACTGCAGAAACAGAAAAGCAAACCAAAAACTTTGTTAATAGCATCATTGAAGACGATTATAAGTAATATATCGCAGCGAAGTGTATAAAAGAAACTTATAATTTGTGATATAATATCGAACCGAACTAAATCCTATTACAAAAAACCATGACAATGCTACGTATCAATCCGTATACAACTTTAACATCACCCACCAATTTCAATCACCTCAGCAAACATAAGCCTTCTCTTCTCTCTTCTCTCTTCTCTCAATCTCTCAACGACCACCATAAAGGAAAGTGGCATGAAAAGGAACTGGAATAACATTTGGTTCAACCATGATCCCTTCATAAAGAAAGAAAAGTTTGTTGCTTCAATTGAATCATTTTCACAAGCTTGAGAGGATAATTGGATTTTCCCCATGTTACAGAGAATCCAATTCTTAGCAGAGACGAATCCGTTTCTCATGTTTGCTTCCAGTCTCAGATTGATAGGCAATCGGTATTCATGAGAGAAAGGTTACCTTTTCAAGCTCTTTCCGGATTCTCTGTCTCTTCTCTTCCTCTGTTTCGTCTCCCATGGCGGCCGGTTGTACACTTGCCTGCAGCTCCTCCGCTTGCTTCTCCAACTCCTCTCTCTCCTCCATCTTCTTCACCTTCTCCCTCATCTCCCTCTCTTTCCGTAGCTCCTCTTCGAAACTGTCGTTTTCCTCCTCGTCGCTCCACTCGTCTGAATCGTCAATGGCGCTCGCGTTGCGATCGGTTTTGATGGAGAATGGGAGAAGACGATGATGATGACTTACTTTATGGTCATTACCCACAAGGATTCCGTAGCGAGTTTCAACTCTTTTTCTCCCTCCTCCTCTCAGATGGAGAAAGAAAGCTTTCTCCTTCAGATTGGGGTTTCGCCTGCACAAACTGGCATCCACGAATGGCGAGAGATTCCCATACAGAGAATTCACCATTGCTACCATCTTGGAACCCAGGGAAACTGGGGGAATTCACCTTGCCCTCTACTGTGATTCGTTTCCAAAAGGGAAGAAGAAGAAGAAAAAGAACGAAGGTGGTAGGCAAGGAGGGAGAAGAGATTACATTCAAGAGTGGGAAGCCATTTACCTCTTTTCTCGGTTCAGACTGGAAATTTAAATTTTCTGAACGCGATGCAAATAAATTGAGATATTTCCGCTAACCCAATACGGTTCTCATCCGTTAATCATCGCAAGATGGTTGAACCGTTTCTACTCGTAAAGCGGCATGCTCGCACAGGACCAGCGTAGGGTAATTGTGCTTCCAACTATTTAATATGCATTTGACATGCTTCAATAATAAGTTTAGCAGCATATATGTGCAACTTGCCGTTGCTGAACATTTCAATCGATGAATGGTATAATTTATCTTGAGGAGGTATAATTTTTCTTGAAGACATCATGATCATCACATATTATATATGTAAATTTATACATAAAATATACATGACATAGATTAAGTAATTACTGAAATATAAAAATCACATGCTGACTTGGTATTCTTCTTTCGCTCACATTTTAAAACCACTAAAAGAATTTTCCCCACAAAATGTCCGAATGTTTTTTAATCGGCAAGAAATATTTTTGAGCCATTTTGTTGGAAAACGAAGTTGGTG
Organism: Brasenia schreberi; assembly: GCA_036023115.1. Classification (NCBI taxonomy): domain Eukaryota; kingdom Viridiplantae; phylum Streptophyta; class Magnoliopsida; order Nymphaeales; family Cabombaceae; genus Brasenia; species Brasenia schreberi. The sequence goes on along the minus strand of JAYKKT010000079.1, from coordinate 16,829,254 downwards.
ATGAATGGGAGAGTCAAAGGCAGGTCAGCGCACGCAAAGGGAAGTGCACTTGGACAAGCAAGCAAGGTCGCAACAATGGAGTCGCCTCATACGCAAAGCATCATGCTGAATTGAAACCTTCTCTCTCTAAAGACTTTTCGTTAAAAGGCTAATCGTTCTTCTTCCTTACACACGATGATTGTAGGGATGGCAACATGCGGACGATGCGACCAAAAAGTTTATGTTCGTATTTATCCAAAGTAAAACGACTTCATCGTGTTCGAGTCGACCTGTATTTTGAACTTGCAGGTTGGCGACAAAATTCAAATGGCACCTGCAAAAGCTAGCTTGTTGAGTTGGAGGTGATACAGGTATATGCCATAAAATTTAACCCTTATTTTCAAAGAGAATGATGAATAAAGCTTCAAACAATCAATGTGAGTTCTTGAAAATTCAATTGAGTTAGAATTATTTTTAAGAAAAATAAAAAGTTAAATATAAACAAAAGAGAGGTGATAATGTGTTTGATTGGATCAATTGCTTGATCAATCACAATTCGTAAGCCTTTCTACGCAATTAAAATGACACTTGCAAAAACTAGCTGGTTGCATTGGACATTATGCATGGCATATGTCATGAAACTCATTCTTATTTTCAAAGAAAAAGATGAATAAAGTTTCAAGTGATGAATGTGAGTTCTTGAAAATTCAATTGAGTTAAGACTATGTTGGAGTTGAGCTCTTGTAGATGGCATGGTTCTTGAGTAGTTGACACTTGAGACATCAAATGTAACACCCTAAAAAGAAGGTTAGAACAATGATATTCATTGAGACATGATAAACAGTAACTTTTAGGTTTATTTGCTACCACCTATATCAAATAACCGAATGCAATAGATCCCAGTAAACATATGCTCTTTTGAAAACTAAGTAGAAAATAACATAATGAGAGAAAAGTTGGATGAATCTTGTTTACAATACCACTATATATAGACATGGTGAAAATATAACTCATGATATGTTACTAATAGCATAATTGCTACTTAAAGTTATATTCACTTCATATACTATTAATGTACAGTTATCACCCAAGTGAGTGAGTCTTAATACCAAAATATGATTGAAAATTACTTAAAAGTTTCACCTACTATATGTGTTAATGATGAAAATTACTTAAAAGTTTCACCCACTATATGTGCTAATGATGAAAAATACTTAGGAGTCACAACCACTATATGTGTTACTAATTAGCACAATTGTCAACTCTTAATGGTGCAAATATGACTGAAAAATACTAATGAGTTTCAACTATTACATGTACTACTAGTGGGCATAATTATCACTTAAGTGGTTATTAATGTCACAATGTACCCATAACCTTCATCAAATATATTTTGATATTTTGAAAATCACCGACTGATGTCGTCTTTCAAACCCGTCAAGAGCTTATCATGTCCCCTCGATTTTGATGTCAAGAAATGGTAACGTGACACTCAATACAAGAACCGAGGAAAGTCGGTATCCACTCAAAATGATACAAAAGAGCTTTTTGTTCATTTGTATAACTAGCTTAACTCCATTTAGTATGAGAAAAGGTTTGGTTGTTATTTGTTGCAACCAGCTGAACGAAGTCATCTAATGGGCAAACAGCCGGCGTTACAAGCTTTTACAGGAAGAGAACCCATCTGTTTGAATGAGTCGTAGGGAGCTGCAAAGAAGCCAGTCACAAAAGACAGCTTGCTTCTCAAGGGGTACCCTAGTGGATTTGGAATTCATGGGAGGAGGAAGCGAATGGAGCACAGGCCTAGGCCTTGACACCACTATTTTATAAGTAATGGAAACAAAATGACACGACAAGAACACGACCCGAAACAAAAAGCTGCCATCTCTTATGCAGCTATCAACGTCCATCACCGAAAAACGATGGTGTTGATTTCCTATTTCAGCGATCTCCTTTTCTGCTATGTCAGATTCTTAGGTTTATAAATTTCTCAATGTGAAAAATAAGTTTCTTAGTTCTTAAAAATCTCATATTCGGAATTCTCTTGAGCCATGAAAACTCCACTGGAGTTTCCAGCTTTTGAGAATCCTCAATATCTGGAAAACCACCGGAAATGAAGTTCCATTTAGAGAGTTCTTGACATATTTATATCGGCGGGGGCGTGCACACTTCAGGTAGGCCGTCTAACCTCAGCTTGTAATACAATTAATAAATGCAAATTTCTTCAGTTTTTTATTTATGTTATGGGAAAAAGAGCCTTTTCCTGTTCCCTTGCAGCAAAGAATAGTGGCATACAAAGTGTTGTACCAAGAAAACATGGCTACAAACTTTTGAGTAGAGTGTGGTATCTGCCCTAAACAATGCTCTCACACTGCTACGCAGAAGAATTGCTTGTCACCAATAATCATGTAAAGTTTTGTAATACACCAGCTACTTGGAGGTGATTTAAAACCTCATATTCTCCATGAACTGATTCTTTTGCAACATCACCTTCTCCAAAATAACCTTCTCAAGAAGATCCTCTTTGGCTTTTCATCTGCAGTTGCATAGATGTAACAACTCCTACTTCAATAGGAAAGAAGAAGATCTACTTATTCAGTCCAAGGGTTTAGCGAAAACACAAGGTGCCTCAGCTGCTATGCAAGCAGCTGGGATTGAGTTCTGGCAGAAGCTATCCTCCCCAGGGAAGCCGAAGCCTTATATCAGCCTGAGGCAAGGGTCCTGACCTACAAGTATTGCAAGAAGTAGCGCCACTTGCATGCCTTCCAAATAAGGCTGGGGTTCATGCTGAGTAAACAAGTTCAGGCATCAGGCTGAGTATCACCGGTTTTGGAGCATCAGAGCCCAATGTGCCTGGGCCTGGGTAAAGAAAAGGAGCCCTACCAAAAAAGAGCACAGAACACCACCACTCAATTATTGAAATAGTCCACAAATGACCTGATTATAAAAGAACTTTTAGTTCGCCAAACTTGGCATGCATTATGGGCATAAAGAGCCCAAAACCAGCCCAGTAAGAATTTGGGTAAGGACATGACGAGCATCATAAAAAGGGTCCTAACACGCCTGGTTTTGGGATGGGCCAATCCATGCCCATCCCTAAAGCCAAAGGAGGAGTTTTCCAAGTCATAAACTAATGAATAAATAAATAAATAGAAGAAGAGAATTTTTTACGTAGTGGGCTTCCAACAGCAGCGGCAGCTACGGCTTCTTCAGCCAATGGCTTCCATAGTTCTGGACAAGAGAAGTTGATGCCTAAACCCACACTTAATCCTCTTAAGAGATTAACAGTGCGCAGAACAAAGAATAGCTCCTCAGGGAAAGCCTGCAATGATTATATACATGCTTGTAGATACATTATTACCATATGACCACAGACAACACAAGAAAAACATATATTTGAAAATTTACTGGCGGTTGTTTTTCTGCATAAAAGATGACGCACTTGGTTAAGTAGCATGCAATTGAATTTGGCAAAATGAGCACATTCTTGTTTCCCTACTAACATGATCAATACATGCTTAGGGCTGGGAACAAACCCAGCTGCTAGTTCGCCCCATGATCTACACGAGCAAAACACAAGCTCATGAAGCTAACCAAGCTGCTGCATGTTTGGCTCGATTCGGCTTGTATAGTATATATGAATTTTCACACACACACACACACACAAAGGAAGAGAGAGGGTGTGTGTGTGGAGAGAGACATAACCATGTAAAGCCAACAATTTGGTGGTACACAAGTAGTCGAATGTCAAATGTTTGAATTCAGAGACAGAAAACCATGTAAATTGGTGGTATACCATATAGAGGTAGTCAAATGTTTGCATTTTGCAATAAAACTTTACAAGAAAATCGAAATTTGATATAAACTCTGAGGATTTTCACTTTTCCTGAAGGTTACATAGTTTAAATTTCTTACTTTAATGAGAAACTCATATTCAGCTTATCTAACAGCGTTCGTTCTTGTTGCAGCCCAGGCAAGTTAATAGCTGTAATACAACAGCGTTTTATGTTGGTGGCTGAGTCACAAACAGCGCATACTATCTTTGTTGGCTTCATTTACCAGACCTATGCATACTTTGGATTTCAGATGTTAAAATTCAGGATTTGTTATGCGGACTGAAATGACCATTAAAGAATATCTATGCACAGAATCTGCAAAGAGTTGCAGCAGAAAAAAAACGAGGGGTGGGCAAGTTTGTCTTCAGGGTTCAGATGCTAAAGTTTAAGCTTTTGTTGCATGGACTTCAAACACGTAAAAGAATGACTGCGCACAGGCAAGATTTACCGCAAATAGTGGGCACGAAGTGGGCCACTATGGATTCAATCTAGATAACTCATTAGGAGATTTAAAAACTTCTACATCCCGAGGATACTTCACCCATATATTAGATAGCAAGAGCTGGCACATTTTATTTTCATAAATCAAGACGAAACCAATTCATTTTCCTCTCCAATGAATAAATCTCAATTGCTGCAAAATTTAAGTACAAAAGGAACATCAAGATGAATCAATCTTTATCATAAAATGGTTCCTGTGGACACAATATTTCTATACCACTTCCCCCAGAAAAGTCCTCTTATCAAAAAAGGGGAAAAACATTTGGCAGTACACGAACTTTCCCCTTAGTAACTAATTTTAGCAAGTTCTCACCTGAAACAATCGGATGCCTTCAAGGGACTGTCTTCAGCTATTGCAAGCATGAGGTTGGCAAATGCAAGTCTTAGATTATCTGGGATATGCTTTACTTGCCCATAATCAAGCAACACAACCTAAGAGTACGAAATAAAGAAAAAGGATCTTTTAGACAAAATAATTCGACTGGAGAACAAACTGAAGTATAATCGAATATTTCCTGAACCTCCAATGGAGAAACTAGTGAAGAATCATCCTGAAATGGTGTCAAAGTCTTCACACCAGGAGGAATCTTTGTATCAAACATTGTTTTAGCCAATTTCGGCATCTCTTTGGGACCATCAGCGCATAGAGTTGTACATATCCCAAGTTCTCTGCAAACAGATGAAGTAACAAGCAAAAAATGACGGACCAAATCACCTATTTCAATATGCAAGCCAAACAATTTGCCACTTTGTGCTCATACATACTACATGATAGAATTAAAAGACTTCGACATCATCAAAATTCAAAATAGGCTTGATAATAGTTCGTCAATGCATAACCAAACTTATGGTGCAATTGTCCTGCTTCATACTCAAGCTAGATCTTAAAGATCAATTTGGATATAGCTTTAATTTTTGTATGACAACATAAAGCCAGCAACACAGGTCTTAGGAAAAGACACAATAACGAAAACAATAGCTATGCCTCGGGATAGACAAAAACACATTGAAGCATCATAATGAAGGCTCAAAAAGCAATAGGGCATGGTCATATAATTATGGGTACTGTTAAGTCAGCATCTGATGACAACGAACTTGTACCAGGCATCTGTGTTGGTCATTGCACTGGGCCGTATTTTCTCATGAACTTGAAGGCCATCTACACTTCTATGGAGTGTCATTTCTATCAATGATGTGTGCATATTTTACATAGGTAATGGTTCAGCCTTTTTGTCACATTGGCTTCCCATTTTAGCTACTGACCCCTTTTTACCCCTTCAAACCAGACTCCTGTCAACTCCATCCCTTGGATTCTGCACAAACTTACAAGGTTACATCATTGAGCACCATCGTGCAATATCAAGACCAAGTGGCAGGAGTGTTGCAGCCATGGTTGATTGAACACTAAAGAGATAAGTGTACGTATACAAAATACAAACTGGTACAGAAGTTGAGTTATTGGCAAGTGCTATTACAAATCTCTTCACAGGCCTAAAGGGGCGCACAGAAAATATAAGCCATTAGCAACATTGAGGTAAATAAACACAACCAACAAGGAGAAACTTGGCAAAAGAAATTAACTTGATATACTGCATCAATTGCACTATACAATGTCGAAACAATACTATGATATAGCCGAAATGTCCACAAAGTCAAACACCAATAATCACACAAGATCTTGCATAAGTCAAATCATCAAATACTTGGTGCACAAGCCAAACCGAATAGGTACAATATAATACCAAAACAAGTCAAATGAGCACACAAAAAACTCTGATTTATTTGATGCACAACATCCTCTATTTATAAATGATTTATTACACTTGATAGAAAAGAGAAAGGGAGCAACAACTCCCAACAAATACACTACTAGTCGTTGGAATGTCCCAACGGCTAATACTGTAGCCATTGGGCATAGAGTGGCCCTTGCCTCCTGGCCCATGTTAGTGGCACTGTTGGGCCTTAAATGCCCAACTCACAAAGACTTTGTGAAGAAATCTGGTAGTTGTAGCTCTAAAGGAATATAATATAAGTTCAACTTTTCTTCAAACATTTTTCCTAAATATAGTGGAAGTTCATCTTAATGTGTTTGGTTCATTCATTAAATGTATTTTTCGAAGCAATATACATGACACTTTTGTTTTTACAAAGCAATTCTGTTGGTTTCTCCATAGCAACCTCCATGTCTGCTAAAACTTCATGGGTCAATAAATTTTTTTAATTAAAAAGTACAAAAGATGAACCTGGCGGTTTGAAGCCATCAATTCTAGTTCTGTCCTGGTTCCAATATTTCGTGAAAGGTGAAATCAGAAAGGAACTGCTGTATTCAATTTAACTCGGTTCATGTTTGAGTCGGTTCCTCACCGGATTGGAGTACTTATGCGCATGATTTCCAGCATTTGACCTTGCGAATGGCATGTGTTAAGGTCCGTGAGATATTTCACATTTTTTATCAAATTAATCTAGTTCACAAACTTCAATATACCAAGTTTGGCATGTGGAGATTACAACTGTGGTTATTTGCAAGAAAAACAAACTCTACATGAAGTTATTTACTATATATGCATTCTAATAAAGTAACTCTCTCTCTCTCCTTTGAGAAAAAAGCTCTCTTATATATATAGATGTGAGTGATTAGGTCCTTCCACCATTAATATTATTGTTTACTCAGGCTTGATTTTAAGGTATGAGTATAATAATATTATTTTCTATCTTTTTTCAAAAATTTATTTTTTTAAATTATACTTATGTCATCGAAAATCTATTATATATATACTATACATATGTATATGTGTATACATACATATATACACATACATATGTATATGTGTATATGTATATGTATATATTATAGGAAGAGAGCATTTTCATCTCCACTGGGTGGTTAGAATAGGACAGGGCACTCTAGCGCTGTTGTTGTTGGTGCGGAGTTCGACTCCGAGAGGGTGCATCCGTGGGTGTGTGTTAGGCTTCGGCCGCCTCTTGTAAAAAAAGAAGAAGTTAACGTGCATGTAACAATTAGACATTCACAGCCTATGTTTGTTAAGAACTTGTGGTTGTAAGCAATCATTACAACTATGGAGAAGGCAACCGGGTGTCTAAAAATGTCGGTAGCCCTTCGAGATTTAGAGACACACCGAGGGGGTATTTGTGAAAATAATTGAGAGAGAGAGAGAGAGAGAGAATGGAGAGAATCCATTCATCGAATGGGATGTCATGGGCAGATCAATGGGATCCAGTTGACGCCGCACCGTCAGAACCACCACCAACCACTTCCAATCAAGCCACCAATGACAAGAGCAAATCCTCCAAATCTACCTCTGCTCGGATGTTGGCCGGAGTTCGGTGGGTCAAGGCCTTGTGCCAAAAGAAAAGCCAAAAGTAACCATGGATGCATGCATGCACCCACCTTCTGATTCACATCGTTTCCTGAGAAAAGCTTTTCTTGTGCCCTTCTTCTTCCTCTTCATTTGAGTCCATGATCTTAATGCACAACATGCCATTGTTGTATAGACATTGAAACGATGTTTTATATATGCACTCTTCCTCTGTGTTTTTACTTGTTTTTCAGTATCTGTTTATAATATATATATATACGATACTGTACGTGCAAACTATATGTTTGAGGTAATCTTTTCCGAACTGGCGAAGAACGGATTCAGGTCTATCCCTCTTAGAGGCGTTGAAGGAGTTGCTGGAACCGAATTAACCTGCTAAAACCAAACCAAACTGACGATTTGGTTCAGTTCTAGATATCGAGCGGTTTGATTTGGTTTGGTTTTAATAGTAAAAATAATTGGCAGTTCAATTCACGGTTCCAGTGTTGGAACTGAATCATGGGAACCAAATCGAATCATTACAAACATGCTTATATATGTGTGTGTGTGTATGGATAAAGTTTATATAAATCTTGATAAGTTTATTATGTTTATATGAATAAGTTTTATAACCTCATATACATATTGAATTTGGACTCGTAAATTCAATTAATAAAATGACATAATAGTCAATATTTAGCCAAATCCTAATAAGTATAACTGTGGTTTAGAACCCAACAAAATCGCAACCGTCAACTCAGTTTGGTTCTATTCCGATCATGTCATGGTTTGGTTCAATTCTCTAAATACTAAAAACCACAAATAATAGTTTGGTTCAAAGTTGAGTCTAGAACAAAACTAAACCAAAACGTGAACACCTCTAAAATTCTCTGTCCAAAGCCACCCAAGTTTGGTTGATCATGTACCCTTCTTTTCTTTTCTTTTTGCTACAGTAGGAAGGTAGAAGCCAGATGCAGGCCTCAGGTATCGAACTCTGGACCTTCAACTTATGAGTCGACCCCTTTATCCATGAGTGCTATTGCTCTTTTTGTCATGTGCCTTCCTTTTCAACGGTAGAACCTTGTCTTGCCCCAGACCTTTGGCTTATTGGGAGATAAGCCTTTCCATTTGACATCCTGAATCTTGTGATATCGAGTCCACCCAAAGGAGGCAGGTATTAATTGGAACCGGAGCTTATAGTGATACCGGACCAGTGACTGAGCCCAGAATCAGGGCCACCTGGTTGGGGTTCGGTTCCAGTTTTCATGGAATCGGAACTGGCTTGAAACTGGAACCGATGATTTTAAACAGCTGATTTTGATACTTTTTAAATTTTTTTTAAAAATTTAAAATGTTTTTGTCAGTTTTAGAAAAACTCAAACTGGAACTGCTCTAAAACCGGCCTTGGGTTGTGGTTCTCTGTTTCGGAATAACTGAAACCAGCCATGTCTCTCTCTCTCTCTCTCTCTATATATATATATATCCGCATCGAATTTAAGCCAGATCAGGGCTCGTCATCGTTGTTCAATGGCTCGCCTATGCCCAGTCATCTTCTCTACATCAGCCAAGCGAGGTACTTACTACACTTCTGCGATCAAGAATATGATATGATTGACTTCTGTGATTCTCTGTGATTATTTACAAAACTATGTTTTACATCTTCATGTCTGGTCGTTTGATATACCGGTTAGGGTGGCAAAGTTCCCGTCATGATTCAGATCTACCTGAGTCAGTGGCGGATCTACATTGAAGGGTGAGGGGTTACCGCCTCCCTGAAATTTTGAAATTTAACTGTAAAACATATATTTTTATAGTTTAATATATACATAATACATACATGGTCGAGATACATTTCAATCATACTTCGTCCCCCAAACACTATTTTCTAGATCCTCCACTGAACTGAGTAGTGTAAGACGGTGAAGATGGCTTTCAAACTTGGGGACACTTTGGTATTGTTGAAGATGCTGGAGTTTTTGCAGTTCGTGGAGAAGAGTTCAGGATTTTGAAGGCTTTGGTTTTGATGGATGTAAAACAAAAACTAGGAACACATTTGATGGATTGTTGGGCATATCAAACTATGGTAGAAATCGATGTCTGCAACGAGAAAGTTGGAATTTATTATTTGTATTGCAGGTGCATTCGACATGACAAGTGATCTTGTCCGCGTTTCCTTGAGGATTCAAGCCATGATAATGTATAGTCGAATGCAGTTCTTGTAGAAAAGATTGAACGATCTAGATGCAGGATTGATAAATGTAAAGTGACAAATGATCCTACTACTAAATCCCAAATTTCCTCTAACATGAAAGTGAAGAAAAGCTACATTTTTCTAGTATAGTTATTGAAGCAGTTGGCTTTAGTATCGACTTCAAATATTAGGAACAGTCCAGACAAAGGTACAATTAAAGAATCATTAACCAGTAAAGCCAAGAAATGGCCATTCTTGGCAGTTTCACGAGAACGGTTGGATTGGCCATCCAACCATTTCCCGTGGAGGCGGTTATGAAGCAAATCCGTAACAGTCGGTTTGCTACGGATGATATCTATAACCGACCGGATAAGGACTCCAAAAACATAAAGCCCAGCTTGTCGAGAGGTGGAGCCAGGCACTACTCTATAAATACAGAGCAGTGCACACACAAAAGATACTGAAAATTGAAAGAAATACCTCATTGGGAAAAACCGAATGTGTGAAAAATAGAAATCATACTTGAAACACCTTCCACGATTCGTCTTCTTTCATTTCATCTATTGTGCAACTAGAAACCATAGCAAATTGTTGTTGAGATCATTGCAGGGAACAACACACAGAGCCTCGTTGGACTCCAACATTGGTATCATAGCGTTGTTTTTTTGCAAAAAAAGTACATAGATTAGTGTTTTAAGGAAGAATAATACAGAGAAAAAGAAACTGGAATCTAAGAAAGAGAGCACCCTTGTTTTACTGTAAAATGCTATCAAAAACCACAATTTGTAGCTTGAGACAATCAGAAAATCAAATTGGCCAAATGGTCGAGGCAAAAGAAAACAAACTGAACCATCAAAATAGAAAAAGAGACCAGGCCAAGGCTGTCAAACTGAAAAAAAACCAGAGTTTAGGCTGTCGATTTGAAAAGGAAAAACCTAAGCCAATCGAAGGAAGAACCCAGGCAAGGTGGAGGTAGAACTATGGCTAGGCAGGAGCCTCCCGCCCCTCTCACAACGCTCTCTCTCTTTCTCTTTCCTTTTATACCCTTGGAAAATCGCCAACGATTTCAGAAAATCATGGGCGGAAACCAGCGATTTCTAGAAAACTATCTCAAGTGATGGACTAAAAAGTTTGTTTTGCCCCTAACCTATTTAAGAAACTAAAAGTTGCCATAAAATAAAATTATAAAAATATCCAGATATTTTTGAGTAAAAAAACAGTTTTACCCTCAAATTGGTGAAAAGACTGTATTTTCCTCTAGCTGTTTATAAAAATTATGGAATACCTGGAAGGTAAGTTATCTTCCAGCCCTTACTCGATAAAAGGTTTACAGTTAGACAAGGTTGCCCTTATCTTTTTGAAAATTTACAAATTCAGATTAAAGGGCAAAATCATGGATTTACCTCCGATCAGTGACGAATTTTATATAAAACCAAATATAAAGTTTACTATTCTGTCCCCGGTCTTTTTGGAAAATTACAAAAATGGATAAAAACATGTAAAATTACTAGTTTACCCTTATTGTTTGGTGAAATTTTTAGTGATAAGAATTTTTGAGAAAAATTATAGATTTGTTCCCAATTTGATTCTATAATAGAGTCAAGTTATTAAAAACTCAATAATGGTACTTAAAATTTGTATAAAATTAGTTTTAGTTGGATATTATGCATTCTGTTAGTTAAATATTTGTTATCTATTGCTTGTTACTTGTTATATGTTTTCCTTTTATACAATCTAATTGTTAATTTTTCCAAACACATAAAAATGAATTCAAGAATATGTGTATATGAACTAACAAAAATAAAAAAAATTAAATGATCTAAACTTTAAAATATAGAAGAGGAGAATCTCATTGATTCTTACACTTGAAGGTGTAGAGTATATATTAAAGGAAACAATGAGTCCACAACCTCCTGATACTACTAAGCAATACAAGAAAATGTATAAAATATTTTTAAGAGATTACACGATAGCAAGAACAATCATGTTAACATAGATGGAGGATCATATGATTAGGGTCTTTGAAGAATATGAGACCGCAAAAGAGTTGTTTGATTAAATAACAACTAAATATGACACTACAATAAAAAAACATGTTCAATTACTACTATAAAGGTATAACTCTTATAAGATGAAAGAAGGAGATAATGTAGTAGAAGATGTGAACCATATGATGATAATGACAAGAGATTTAGCTGCAGCTAAATTAATCTTCCTATAACCGATACAAATATTTACAATGCAGAACATGGTCACTACTATCCTTAGACTAGGGTCTGAAATAAACATTTCTGAATTGCTCCTGAAACTATTAATTGAAAAAGAATATATGAACAAAAATAGAAAAGAGAAATTTTTAATGGTGTAAGATAAGATATGGTCCAACTCCAAAGCCAACCAAAGAAGAAATAAACCAAACAAAAAGTTTGACAAAAATAATAAAAATGATGATAAATCTTTTAAGAAAACGTAAGAAACTGCTTATCAGGTCAAGTGTTTCAGTTGTGAAAAAATTAGGCTATAACTACCATTTTCCATGGGCCTAAAAATGCTTTTACTACACCTTAGGACACATATTGTTAAACGGTTATGTCTTTTGGTTTGAAAAATGCCAGTGTCACTTACCAAAGAGCTATGACTACTATTTTCCATGATCAAATCTATGAGCTCTTAGAAGTATATGTAGATGATCTTTTGGTAAAGTAAAAAATCCGATGCACAAACATAGAATCTTTGCAAAATGTTTTCGAAAGACTTAGGCTTTATAAGGTAAAGCTAAACCCTCAAAAATGTATTCTTAGAGTAGAATCGAGAAAACTCTTAGGGTTCATGGTTAGCCAAAGGGGCATAGAGGTCGACCCCTCTAAGTGTCGAGCCATCGTAGACATGCCTCTACCCTCCAACTTGACCTAAATCCGAAGCCTCCAAGGTCAACTCCAAGCAATTAGGAGATTTATCTCTAATTTAGCAATAAGATGCTAACCTTTTAATAGGCTTTTGAGAAAAATGGTGAAATTTGATTGGGATTCCGATTGCCAAAGAGCTTTTGAAAGATTGAAAACTTATTTGGAAAATCCTCTATTTTTAAAACCTCTAAAGCCAGGAAAACCTTTATTGCTTTACATTTCCATTCACACGAATGCATTGGGTGTTGTGCTTGCTCAATATGAGGATGATAATCTTAAGGAGTATGCTATTTACTACATTTCGAAAACTCTATTAGCATATGAAAGAAATTATCAAGCCATGGAGAAAATGTGCTTAGCCTTGGTATGGGCTTGCCAAAAGTTTAGACATTGTTTTCTTGATCATGAAATTTGGATAGTGTCTAAACCTGACCCTATAAAGCACCTTTTTGAAAAACATATCCTAACGGGTAGGCTAGGTAAATAGCAGCTCCTCCTAATGGAGTATGATATGAAATTCCATTACCAAAACTCCTTTAAGGAACAAACCTTAGTCGATCATGTGGCCGAGTTACCCTTTGAAGATACATATCTCATACTTGATGAAATGCCCGATGAAGGCATCTTAACAAACGAATTAGAAAATCATGTATTATCAAATTATTGTAACGAAGATTAAATATGAAAAATATACTTTGATGGGGCAAAAAACCAAGTAGGGCAGGCATAGGGATCATCCTCATATTCCTCGAGAAGGGAGAAATCCCAATGGCATTCGGAAATCCCAATGGCATTTGGATTAGATTTTCCTTGTTCAAATAATGTGGCTGAATATGAAGCACTCATACAAGGCTTAAAAGTTTTGAAAAATCTAGGGGCATCGTGTGTTGAAGTCTTTGGAGATCCTATGCTTATTGTAAACCAAGTTTTAAAAATTTGGTAAGTCAAAAATGAAAAACTCATTTCATACCATGAATTGACCACCCAGTTGGTTGATTCTTTCAAATCATGCACACTCACTCACATAGGTAGAGAGGACAACACTATAGCCGATGCCCTCTCCTCTCTAGGGTCATCTCTAAGAATTGACTCCACTCTGGGCACTCGATCCCTAGAGATCCTACATTTACCAACTCCATCCACCCATGATTTAGAGATTTGCTAAAATGACCAAAATTCAAATGAAAAACCTTGGTTTCAAGATATTAAAAACTTTTTAGAAAATGGAGGATTTCGAATTTTATTCATTTAAAGATAAGGCTTTTATTCAAAAAAATTCAACTCGATATGTAATTTTGGGAGAGGTATTATAAACACCCTAAAATAAATTTTTCTGAAAGCACTCTCAATTTTGAAAACCATTTGGCTCTAAAACTTCCGCTTTAAAATAAAGATTTTAAAGATAAAGAGGTTCAAGTTAAAGTTGAAGGGATAAGGCCCTTAGGATATGAACAAATCCGACGAAGATCAAGACGACGGTTGGAGCCCGCTTTAAGCCGGGATCGAGTTCGCAAAAGTCAAGTCGTGGAGCAAGGAAGTGGACCACGTCGAGTTAAGGTGCGTCTTCATGAAAGATCAAGTCAAGTGGATAGCCTCACCAACCTAAACCTAGTTGAACTTGACTAAGGTTCACTTGAGCTAAACATGACGCATGACCTAGTTCAAATCAAATGACCTTAACCTAACCAAGCCGAATTGTCCTAGCCATGTCCACCCTACATCCTTTGGCTAAACACCAATTAAAACTCCATACCTAGCCTTGATAAAATGGGATGAGCCACATCAAGTTGAAGGCAGCCGGTTGCACTTGGAGACATCTAAGACCTAGCCGACCATGGCTAGGTGCACATGGTTCGAACCAAGAACCAACTCACATGGGACTGGTCCATTTTTGACCAAAGGGGATCACACATCCACGTGAATACAAGACCCTTGGGGCTGGGTTTTGGGTCTTGGATCACCCGCCTCAAGGAAGGGCCTAGAAGAGCAAGGCATGCTGGGAGCATCTTGGAGATTAGGAGCTTGGGCATTGAAGTGATGCACCTTGGGCTTGAGAATTCGTGAATTCCTCTAGGGAAGAGTGGAGAGAGTATAGAAACTAGGCAAAGTGTTGTAAGTTAGAGTGTGAGAGTGAGAAAAGAAGAGAGGATGATGGGAAAGGTGAGGGTCGTGAGTTGCTATTGGGAGTCGATTCTTGGAGAAATTCGTGTAAGTATTCTTCCTCCATTGTTAATCTCTATCTCTTCTTCATATTCAATTCAAAAGGGGTTGTATTAATGAAGCTTTGTCTCCCCCTATGATATAATAAGAAGTAGATGTGTTGAAATTTTCATTTCTTGCTTATACACTCTAATTGTTTGTATTTTTTATTCTACCTCTTTATATGTTATACAAGTCTTATAACTTCTAATCCCCTCTATGCTTAAGCTAATCTATATATTTCCATTCCTTTCCCTTTAGCAATTTACTTTGGGACGTTGTATTGTTGCAATTTGAATTCGGGTGAGTTTGCATCACGTATGTTGTAAAAATGAAATTCTGGATTTCAACATTCCTGCATATGTTGATTGTTTTATTTTTCATTGTTAAACTGCTGCTTCGATTACTCTAAAATTTGGCACACATTATTTACACACAAGCTCACTTGTAATAAAATTTTTAAGAATTTTAAGGCCGTGCAACTACGTATTAAAAGGTGTGTAAGATTAAGAAAAATTCAAAAACATTATGTGAAAACTGTTTTCCTCCAATAGAGCTTGGGTAATCATCCCATAACTCTTTTTGTAATTGTCCAAATTTGGTGAAACGTGGTTTATTGGAAAGCAAATATTCATAGCTTTTCAACAAGTACACTAAAATCTAAGCTTTGAGCACCGAGATACAGACCTATCTTTGGGTCTCTTTATTTCTATGACAAAAAAGTTCCAAGTGTTTGAGTAGAGATACTTTGCCGATTTAATTCCGCATCATCCTAGTTCCAAAATTAAAAATAAAAGTAGCTTAGAATCTCCACATTCCAAGCTATGTCCTGTAAAATTTTCATGAATTTTGGAGATATCTAGGTCACCCAAACAAATTCATGAAATAAGCTTTGAAAATAGAACCACTTTCTGTTTTTCATAACTTGTTGATTTTCAAACTTAAACCAAAGTGCACGTGTTTATTCTTGTCAATACCTTATTTTTCACTTGGATTTGAAACTTTACCTTCAAATTTGAAATCCTCAAAGTACTTAGGCTAACCCTTGAGCATCGGTTCAAGAAGACCTAAAGTGAAAACATCCCGCTTAGCCACAATCGCAAAGTCAGATTTAAAACTTTGCTAGTTTTTGGAAACTAGCTGGCATGCTCGCGCAACAAAATATTGTTGAAAAGTTTTCTTCAAGTCTCTATATAGGCTTTGAGTGAAATTTTCACATCTACAGGTTCTTTATAAGAAAAGTTTTATCGACATCTTGTTGAGATGTGTCGATCATTGGGAGGCTAGGACTATTATGCATGAGTTCCACGATAGAAAATATGGAGGTCATGTTAATGCAAATATGATGGCCATGAAAATACTTAGAGCAGGTTATTTTTGATCCACTTTGAAGCAAGATTGTCATAACCATGTTAGGAAGTGTCACCAATGTCAAGTGCATGGAAATGTCATTCACATTCCATCATCCACATTGCATTCCATCGTAAGTCCATGACCCTTCACCATGTAGGCATTTGATATCATAGGACCAATCTCACTCATTGCGGACATAGGTTTATTTTGGGAGCCACTAAATATTTTTCTAAATGGGTTGAAGCTACCTCCTTGACTAATGTCCAAGGACAACATGTAGTAGCATTCATTAAGAAAAATATCTTGGATCGATTTGGAGTTCCAAGAGACCTAGTGTAGGATAATGACACACCGTTTAAAAATGAGAAAGTGAAAAAGTTATGTAAGGCCCATGGCATTACTCAACACTTTTCATCACCATACTACCCTTAAGGCAACGGTCAAGCCGAAGCCACGAACAAAACCCTCATAATCATCATTGAGAAAACTTTAGAAAATGGTAGGACATGAGATGAGAAGCTAGATAAAGCCTTATGGGCTTATATGACTTCCATCTGAACACTCACAAATGCCACACCATTTGAGTTTATCTATGGTACAAATGCCATACTTCCCATTCATACCAAATTACATTCATTTCATACATTTCTTACACTCGATTTGCCCATAAAGACCCTATAATAAGCTAGGATGACTGAGCTTGATTTGCTTAATAAGAAGAGGCTCCTTGCCATATTTCATGCACACGCATACTGACAAAAGATAGCCAACACTATGAAAAGTATATAAAGGCTCACCACTTCAAAGTGGAAGACCTTGTCTTAAAAACTATCCACCATCGTGACCCACATCCACTTGGTAAGTGGTGGCCCAAGTGGGATGGTCCCTATGTTGTAAGAAGGACAACTACAAATAATGCATATTGGTTGATTGATGTTGAGGGAAGAAATTTAGCAGACCCTATAAATGTCCAATAATTGAAAAAATATTATGTATAGGATATTCTTTAAGTTCTTTTGAAAAGATTTTAAAATGGGTCTCCTTTGAATTTCTCGAAAGAAGGATCAAAATAGATTATGTGACCTTGAATGAGGGAATTGATGCTTTATAAAAAGTAGAGTTTTCAAAATCATTTGGTAACACTTCAAAAATCTTTGGCTTACAAAATGAGGCCCATTTGAAAATATTAGGTACTATTAGGAAATGGGATATACTTGGCTAAATTAAGTATCTAAAGGGATGAGTTGTATTCCCCCATTTCATTTCTCTAAAAAAAAAAAGGAAAATTAGCAAAATCAAAAGAAAAAGGAAGAGAAACAAAACCTCCAATATAGAGGTCTTCCAAAAAAGAAAAAGAAAATAAAAAGGAAAACAAAAACCTTCAAAATAGAGGTTCCCTTTGAAAGAAAAGAAAAAAGAAAAGCCAAAGCTCAAAAGAACAATTTTCCTTCAAAAATTTCTAGGCCTTATACTACGGGACGCTTTAGAAGAGACCGTGGTAAATTCTTTCCCAAATTCGCACAGCTTATCCCAATGGAGAAAGGTTTTCCATTAAAATCCCATAATATGAATAGGACTTACTTATTTGGATTTCATTTTGTTTGAGAGTTAAACTTTGTTGTGTGAGAAACTGAATTTTGAAATGTTATTCAAAATTTCCTACAAAATTTCTGCTAAATAGTGGGTATTAAAACCCGAGTGAAGGAAAATGTAATAAATTGAAAGTCCTTTTGATAGAAACTAAAAGGAGATCCCATTTAATTTTTTTTTTTGAAAACCTTAAACATCAAAGGAAACAATATGGGAACCATCTTGCTTGGGGTAACCAACCTTCATAGTTTTCTTCCCAAGCTCATGAATATCATGTATGGATCTCTAAACACACACTCCACTTACCTCACACATCATGTATGCATACATCTATCAAAGGGTTGCCCATACATAAGTAGCCTATGACTAAGTGTCTTTCTAAAGTCAAGTCCCCTTTGGCTAAATCCCTTCTTTGAAAAAAAATAAACCCAAGAGATAAATGCTAGAAAATGAGGAGAAAATCCATACTCTCAAGATAAATCTGGAAAGAAGATCAAAGGAGTGTTTTCTTCTTTGCCATTATCCAAATAAATTTGGATTAATGCCAAAGATTACCATCTGAAAACACCCTAAAATGTCTTTAAAAAACAAATCAAACCATGTTTTAAATCTTCAAAACAAATGTAGGCTTGTTTTAAAACCCCGATGAGAACACAATCTACGAATTTCATAAAATACCAAAAACAATATTTTGAAATTAAAATAATTTTAAATTTAAAGTTACAAAATCAAAGTTTTGAGAAGTTAAAAAGATGTTGATTTGTAAAGCCTGGATCGAAAGGAGATAAAGATGAATTTGCAAAAGCCATGCCGAGGATTCAGGATGAAGTCTAAATAAGGAATGGGTAAAGGCACGATCGACCGTTCAACCCCGATCTCAAGGCTAAGCCAAGATCGAATGAAGCATCCAAATCAAGCCTTGAAGCAGAAGCAAGCCTAGATTAGGCACGTGTTTGAAGTCTGATTCAATTCAGGGACAAGGTTGTCAATCCAATCAAAACTCAAATCAAAAGGTCACTCCAACCTAGCCCAAGTTAGCTAGGCCAAGAAGTTGCATTTGTACTAAGTCAAGAACTCGACCAAAGACATAATCAAGGTTGACATCAAAGAACCTAAATCTAGAAGGTCAAGACACGGGTTGCATTCAGCCAAGAAGTCAAGGCCACGGCTAGGTCAAGTTGCGAACTTCATGCACCAAAGTGGCTAAGGGACGACCACAAGCTTCACCAAAAAGTGGGTTGCACTTGGCAAGACCACCATGGGCTGGACTAAGATAATGAAGTCATGGGATGGGCTACACCAAACTGAGTCATGCCTAGCCGGGACTGCACCAAGGGCTGCACCAAATCGAGCCATGTCAAGTCGGGATTGCACCAAAGGCTGAACCGCCCCTAACCGAACCACACACATGGTCGAGCCATGTGGGGCTGGACTCCTCTTGACCAAGGGGGACCACCATGTGCTCCCATGAGAGGCCATGTGACCAACAACTCCATTTTGGGCCAAGACCACACCCATGTCCAACTTGTGGAATGCTCTAGACCCCTTCCCTTGGAGGCTATAAATAGAAACCTTGGGGCTGGGTTTCTAGCATTGAAGCGAGTGAAGAGAGAGAGGAAGAGAAAAGAGAGAGAGAGAGAGAGAGAGAGAGAGAGAGAGAGAGAGAGAGAGAGAGAGAGAGAAATAGGAGTCGCCCCCCTCTTGGCCGGTTTCATAAAATCACCAAGAAACTTCTAAATCTAGGTCAATTCCTCTCCTCTTTTCCATTATATATCTTCCTTACTTTCATTCAATTAAGAAGGGTTATAATTAAGGAGCAGTTGGCTCCATCCATTGACGTAATAGCTAGATGTTATGCTGCCCAATTTCGTTTCATTAGATGCCTACTATGTGTTTGATTTTTAGTTTCTTCTACCCTTCTATACATTGTAATCTCTTATATCTTCTAATCTCCTCTATGCTTAAGCTATAATTATACTTTACTTCATTTTCTTCGGTCATTTATATTGAAATTGCTGTGATTTGTCTTTCAATTTCGGACGAAATGCATTCATATATGTTCTAAATACAAAAATCTGTTTTCTGCATTTTGTATCTATCTAATGTTTGATTTTTAATTCCCTGCTCTCTACTTTGAATGCTCCGAAACTTTGCACACTTAATGTACATACCCAACCCACTTTTAATAAAAATTTCAAGAATTTTTGGGCCATGCAACCATGTAAATAAAATCGGAATAGATTGTTAAAATCGAAACAGAACCTATGAAACCCATGTTTCCTTTAATAGAACTTGGGTTATCATCCTATAACTTTGTCCTCAGTGAACCAATTTTATTGAAACTGATCTAATTAGAAATTTGATATTCATAGCTTTCCAACAAATTAAGTTCATAAAGATCGGAGACCTGTACTCCATGATATAGATATTTTTCTATACCTTTGTATTTCTGTCACAAAACTGTCCCGAATGTCTAAGTAAGGGTCAATGTCTGATTTAATTGTGTACATTTACAATAAAAAAACTAGAATAAAAATAGTTCCTAAATCTCCATAATTATTCTCTGTTAATTGTAAAATTTTCACGATTTTTGGAGATACAGAAGCTATTGAAAAAAATCCGAAACAAGTCCTTAAAAACATAACTAGTTTTTGTTTCTCAGGACTTTGAAATTTTTTCTTCCAAAAAGCCAAGTGCACAAGTTTGGCTAAGTCCATGAGATTTGAAAGTGGATTTTGAAAATAGACCGAACTCAAAACAAATCCTCAAAGTGTCTAGGCTGACCCTTGAGCGTCATTTCAAGAAGGCCTAAGTTGAAAAGATCTCACTTACCCACAATCGCTCTAGAAGTCAAAAAACAATCCTTCTTAGTTTAAGTAAACTAACTGGCATACTCGTACATGACGTAGATTATGAAAATTATTTCAAGTCTCTACACAGACTTTGGAATAAAATTTTACATCTACAATACCTCTGCAGAATTTTTGGAATTATGTAAAGACTTTGGTATTTCAAAACAAAATACAATGCCTAAGACACCTCAACAAAATTGTGTAGCTGAAAGATATATTATGACTTTACTGATAATGACAAGATTAATGTTAATAGATGTCTCTCTATAAAGGATATTTTGGGGAGAAGAAGTAAGTACAATAGTTTATATACCAAATAAAGTACCTTGTAAAGTTGTATTCACTATACCATATGAGATGTGGTTTGGAAGAAAACCTAACTTATGTCATCTTAGGAAGTGAGTATCTATCGTTCATGTAAAGATCCTTGATCAGTCTAGAGATAAGTTAGATAGTAGGTACTTGAGATGTATATTCATTAGATATTCTAAAGGTTCAAAAGGATATAATTTTTATCATATTTATCATAAATTAATAGAGAGTAGAGACGTTAAATTCTTAAAAGTTACTAAGAATAACATCCTTCAGAATAATGATGAATATGTTGATGATGGATCAATCATCATTTGAACCGATAGAAGATCTTCATGAATCAACCAAAACTTTAAGTGAAAATAAAAGGCGTAGGGTTACACTGTCCTACTTAAATGATTATCATACTTGTCTTATACAAGAAGTATGTAATTAGGTAGATTTAGATGAGTTGATTGATAACTTGACTTATCAGCTAACTATTAACTTATGTGAAGCAACAGACTAGGAGAAAGCCATGGATGAGAAAATAGAATCCATTAAGAAAAACGAAGTCTAAGAGTTGGTTGATTTGCCAAAAGAAAGAAAAGTCATAAGCTATAAATGGGTTCTGTAAAATAAATATAAAGTTGATGAATCAATCGAGAAGTTTAAAGTGATGTTTTTTGCAAAAGGGATGTTCGCAAAAGGAAGGGATAAATTATGTTGAGACATATTCCTCTGTTGCGAAATTTGCATCTATAAGAATAATCCTTGCGATATTAGTATATTATGATTTGAATTTATATCACTTAGATGTAAAAATTGCTTTTCTAAATAGAGATTTAGATGAAATCATATATATACATCAACCTGAATGATACAAAGTTGAAGGCTAAGAAGATACGGTATAGAAGTTGAAAAAATCCCTATATGACCTGAAATAATAACCTCGCCAATGGTATTTGACTTTTCAAAATGCCATTGTTAAACTTGGGTTTGTGGGAAATGAGCTTGATCACTATGTATATGTCTTCAACAGTGGGAACCATTTTATCATCTTATCATTATATGTAGATGACATATTATTGACTGTGAATGACAATAAGATGATTATTAATACCAAGTCATGGTTAAACTCAAGGTTTGAAATTAAGGATATGGGAGAAGCATCATATATCCTGGGTATAAAGATTTTTCGAGATAGAGAATCTAAACTTCTATGCCTAAGTCATGAGAGATATAATGATTATATCCTTAAGAATTTTTAAACGGGTGAATGTAAGTCTACTCCAACACCCACTGCAAAAGGGATAAAACTTAGAAAGGTTGATTGTCCTGATAAAGGAGATGATATACCTAATGTTCTTTATGCACAAGTTGTGAGCTGCTTGATATATGCTAAGCTATGTACAAGGCATGATATTAGCTTTGTTGTTGGTCTTATGAGCAAATATCAAAGTAATCTTGGATAACAACATTGGATAAATGTGAAGAGGATTCTAAGATATCTCAAAGGAACAAAAGACTTGAAATTGTGTTTTTAAGTAGATGAACTAAAAGTGATAGGATACTCATACACTAACTTTATTGGGAACAAATATGACAACAAATCAACCTCAGGACAAATATTTTTATTAGAGGTAGAGTTGTTTCTTAGGCATGTAAGAAACATGGTTGTCTAGCGTTACATACACAAGAAGTTGAGTATACGACTTGTTGTATGGTCGCAACAAGTGCCGTATTGATAAGTCGCTTTATACAATATTTAAAGCTGGACATAACCGACGAGTCGATTGTCATTTACTGTGACAACAATGCAGTAATTACTCTAATCAAGAGTGAAACTCATAACTTTAAAAGTAAGCATATAATGGTGAAATACTACTATGTTCATGATATGATTATGAGAAAGGAAATATCTATCTCATACAAGCCAACTCAAGATATGTTAGCAGACCCCTTGACTAAAGGCATAACAATAGATCTTTTCTCAAAACATGTTACAAACATGAGTTTGAAATATATTTGATTATTGTGTTGGTAAAAAACTAAACAACAGGTAATGATTGCAATAGCAATCATAAAATGACATTACTTAGAAAACCTTACAAAAGTGAGAGGAAAACCAATGTGTTAGATCATTTGACTTGAATGACCTTGTGAGAGATGTGAAGTCGAGAGTGACCATTCTCGGTAGTTTTATGAGAACGACTGGATTGATCATCCAACCGTTTCTCGTGGAGACGATTACGGAGCAAATCCATAACAACCAGTCTCCAATGGATGAGCTATGTAACCGACCGAATAAGAAACGGAAAACCCAACATCGATATCCGAGAGGTGGAGTAAGGGGGACTGCTCTATAAATACAAAGTAGCATACACATAAAGACAGGAAATTGAAAGAAATACCTCCTTAGGAAAAACCAGTTAGTGTGAAAAACGGAAATCATACCTGAAACACCTTCCGCTCTCCATCTTCTTCCGTTTCATATCCTCTGCAACTTGAAACCATGGCAAGATGCTCTTGAGATCATTGCTGAGAACACCAGACATAGCCTCATCGGACTCCAACATAAACACCGTCATAAGATCTTCTACATCAAACGCTTCTCCGTCAACAGAACACTAGAAACAGAACAATAAGGCTCCCACATTGCCTCATTTTCATTCTCCGCAGCAAATCTATCGGTAAGAAACATGAAATGGTCTATTTAGCAGATAATTCTTAAATTTCTCCTAAGCATTGACATCCGGTGGTCGACATTCTATGTGTCTGGATTCTCTTCGACAGAAAAGGCAGACTTCACGTGACATTTATATGGTGGATGAGAAGAAACAATGTTCATCTTTTCTCACAGATTCTTCTGACAAGGCCTTGGGTGCCAGCCTACAAAAAGCCCAATTCTCATGAATGTCCTGGTGTACCCTGACAGTTCACGACATAGAAGAAGAGCTCCATAGTGCTTACTCCCCACAAATAATATTCCTTGCAGAAACCAAACATACTAATAGCAGTGGGTAGAGTTGAAGCGTGCTAAATAGAGTTATTCAAACATCTTCAGTACTGTTAATCCTTTAGAACAATGGATGAATTGGTTCTGGGTTGGAAAGATGGCCTTCAACTTAGCACAGTGGAATTTGATTCTCAGTTCATTTGTGATACTGTTTGGGAACCCATGAAATAATTGATTTGGTTCTTGATTATAGTACATCTTCACAGTGTCAAAGCAGAAAGAGACGGCCAATTTCCATCTAATGAACAACTTCATTCTCTTTCATACTATTTGTTGGAGATTTCAACACCATACTCTCGCAACCGAGAAAAGCAGGATGACCCGAATCTCATAATTCTGCAACAATTCCTAATTGATTTCATAAATGCTATTATCGTGCTTGATTTGGGCTTCATTGACCAAAGATCTACATGGAATAATTGTAGTGATCACGTACGTTTGATCCAAAAATGGTTGGACCCTGTGCTAAGTTCTCCAGAGTGGCTCTCTGCATTCTCCTCGATTGTGGTACATCATCTCAATGGGCTTGGATTCAATCACCTGCCTCTACTTCTTGACATCCACCCCACATTTTCATTGTTCAACCGCAGATGCAGTTATCAAGAATGCTTATGCGACCTTGAGGATATACCAAAAATGATCAGAGTACTTGCAGAGACCGATTGAGGGATAAAGCATGCACCAAGTGTTTTCTAGCTAAAAACAGTCCAGCATGCTCTAGTAGCCTGGAATATCCAAGCAATCTTTCAACAAATCATAACCCTTAAAGAACAGCTTAATGCCACAGTAATAGAAGACGATTTCTTATGAAGACGCTGGGTCAATCTTGAAAAACAATGGGCCTCGTCTTTGGACGATCCAAATGCAGAATCTTCTGTGTTAAGGTTTACTCAACAAATGAGTATTGATTGATTCAGCAGGTCACAAAGGTGATAGAAAGCGAGTCATCTCTTTTCATCAACCCAGATGGTGCACCTGGGTTGGTGGTTTCTCTTCCAAGTTATTATAGCAACATTTGCCTGTTATTAAATCTGATATCACCCCTGCTATTCGAGATTTTTCAATGGAAGTAAGCTCTTGTCCAGTTTCAGCATTCCTTATTATATTATATTATATTATATTTACTTCCTAAGATTCCTGATGTTTGATCTGTGCTAAGACCTATAAGTTTATGCAATGTGTTTTATTAAATCATTAAAGATCCTGGTTCGATGCATCTATTGTTACATGAATAGATTAATTAGTGCTAATATATGGTGTTTGAGCATGGACGGAGTTTGTGTGTATATAAGTACACATCTTCTTTTGACTTTATAGATTCAAATCTCAATCATCCATCATCAAAAATAGATTGATGAGATTTGTTTGGATTTACTAGCATATATCAATCTCTCTCTCTCTCTCTCTCTCTCTCTCTCTCTCTCTCTCTCTATATATATATATATATATATATATATATATATATATATATATATATATATATATGCCGTGTAGAGGTTGGGTACGGATCAAACATCTTATCCCCATACCCAACCTGATCAGTCTTGAGTTCATATATTCCCCACCCCGTTTGGGTTGGTCGGGCCAATATTACTGCCTTATATCTTAGAAAAAAAGTCATTATCAATATGAATTAATATATAGTTTCATACACCAAAACAGTAGAGCATAATATACAAAATAATATCTTCATAAGTTATCTTTTTTATATATTAAATAGCAACAGAAGCTTATTCATCAAATCTAGCCAATAATGTTGTCCTATTAATACATAACTTCATGTAAGTACCATGTCGTATGACCAAAAGGAATCCCTTTGGTACTATGTCATCTTATGGCCTTTAGTTTGGTACTTGTGGTTTAAAAATACATCAATGTGGTCCAAAATAATAATAAAAATGTTAGCTGCTATCAAGGTGTATAGCAAAAGAACATGAGAGAACGTGGCTGAATAATTCAATTATCTTAATTATTTGCTTTGACTCTTGTTTTGTGTTAATAAATTAATTCAAATATTAATTATAAATTACATTAATATTTAGCTGTAATTATTTATAACTCAATCAAAACGTATTGAATTATATTATATTAACTATGACATTAATTCCTTAAGAATATTTTATTAGCAACTTTATTTAATATTATTTAATATATGATTAATTTAATGCTACTATATTTTATATTAATATAATTTAGTATTATTAAATTAATTTTAAGTATTTTCTTTAGACATAATTAGTAATAATTTAATAACTAATATTATTTTATTTAAAAATTAGCATCAAAGTCAAAGCCAACATGTGAACATTTTATCACGAACCCATGATCTCCTAGATGTGCTTGTCATACCACTAAGACAAATATCATTTTGTGATATTTTTTAAAAATATTTCTAATTCCTAAAAGCCTCAATTATAATTTCAAATGCCATCATAACAAAAATTATGTCATACATCACGTAAGCATCATCGTATATCCTAATATAATCAAAATCCATATTCCAAGTCAGAGCTACGTTGTGAGATGTCAGCACCACATGAGACTCAGGTGCCACGTAAGCAGCTCCTTTTGGCCACGTCAAGACGTTGGATCATGGTATCAACGTTTTGGATCCAAATTGATGTGTTTCTAAAACCCCTTGTACCAAAGTAAAGGTCATCAAATTATATTTCAATCCTATTTGAAAAACTAGATTTTCATAGTAAATGGATATACTGGATCAATGAGTGTGTTACAATGGTCACATATTCAATCCTATTTGAAGGACATACATAGGGATATTTCAATCCATCCTGTGGAATTAGATAAGGTGACCTATTGTCACCATTTTTGTTCATTATATACACTGAAGCACTATCACACTTATTACAAAAAGCAATGAAAATGGAGATATTAGAGGTGTCAAAATAACAAGAGGTCCAATAATCTCAAATTTGCTATTTTCTGATGACCTAATGTTATTTGATAAAACATTTATGCAATAATGTTCAAATATAAAGCAAATAATGAAGACTTATTAATAGATTAATCTAGCAATATCAGTAGTTTGCTTTAACAAGAACACACCTATTAAGATTCAAGAGTTGTTGGCTTCAAAATTAAAGATTGAGCATATCGGTACACAAGGCAAATATATGAAGAAACCCATCAAAGTTGTTGAGATCACAAAGGAGCACATTTAAGAAGAGGAGTACAAAATAGCTCAACTTTCAAGTACAATTACTTAGAAAATTCTGAAATGTAAAATTTACACGTTAAGAAAACAGCAAAACTGGGAGAACCCCCACAATTGCAATGATTACTGGCTCTTGAAGTCACTATACTTTGTTCTAAAAATTAAAAAAAAATTCTACCTTAGTTCCAAAAAACAAGTAAAGGTCATCAAATCACATGGTACCAAAATGGTGAGGTGACAACCGGGCAAGTTTTCTCCATCTGCACCGACTCTGCCTCTCACTCTTTGTTACAACCTGGCCCGGTCTCATTTCAACCTATAAAAGTATTTTTTCAGAAAAACCATTCAATATTATATTTTTACATAAGATACAATTTTTTTTATGATATATTTATATAAAAAATACATACACATAAGCATGTAAAGTAGTTATAAACACACACACATATATAATAACATATATTTTATATAAAAACACTAATATATATATATATACTCCGAGTGGGTCTACTGCTGACCCGCTCCCTACTGGAAACCCGTCCCATACGGGACGGATCGAAAAGGGTACCCAGAGGAAAGGTTCAAACTGCCATCCCTACAAAATGGATCTTCGCTATACGATATCGTACTTATATTGAGTTTCTCTTCCATAAAAACAATAACCGAACCAGTCACAGCGAAATCAACAAGAAAATCTTGATAAGATGAAAAGTCAGAGATGCAATTTTAAAGGTAAATAAAGGGATCGCATGATTGTTAACATCTACCTTGTTTAGTTTATATGGAGTTAAATATTAGTGTGGCACATGATCGAACTCTATAGAGACAAAATATCCTTGTAACTTACCTCATCTAGCATTAGGAAAATGTTTAGTTGTTGTTTAACGGTATTTGCTTCATTCTAGTATTCTAATCGCTTGGTTTTAACCTTTAAAAAAGTGAGCTGGTTCTCTTTTGAGTTTTTTTTAAATTTTAAGCCAAACCAAACTTGTCGTAGGAACCAAAATATCCAAACCAAACAACCACTGATTGGAGTTGGTATAACGATTTGCATCATTTCTTTATTTTGTTTAAACAACAATGCTAATGAGAAAAGAAGCATGGTTTATTCGGGTCTAGATCATTATCCAACTTTTGACATAATTGAACTGGTCATCTAACAGTGGTTGGCAATTGACCCGAGAATGACTTGTTTCCCTCTTACTTTGGGCACGATAATACATTCTCGAGTTGTATTCGTGTCTGTATGCATTCCTCCTAAAGGTACAAGCACACACTTCATTTACCTTTTTATCTTCATCTCCGACTCGTGGTCATTGCACTCTCTCCTCTCCCTCTCACCTCACCGATGCTCTCTCTCGTCTCTCCCTCTCATTTCACTGGCGCACTCTCTCTCACCTCCCCCTTTCACCTCTTCCTCTCTCGATGACATTGTCTGAGATTATATCTCTCTTCCTAGTTTTTTCACATTTTCTAAAGAGAAATGCATCACACACTTTCTCCTCTCCCTCTCACCTCACCGATGCTCTCTCTCGTCTCTCCCTCTCATCTCGCTGGCGCACTCTCTGTCACCTCACTAGACACCCTCTCTCTCATCTCATCGGCTGTATCTCCGTCTTCTGTTTTATCTTCCTCTCTCGATGACATTCTCTGAGATTATATCTCTCTTCCTAGTTTTTTCACATTTTTTGAAAAGGGAAATGCATTACACATGTGTTCTCATAAGAAAAATACATGATACATGATGGGTCTCTCCCTTAAGAGATATGCATTGCCATAGGAGAGATGATTGTAACTTGAGTCTCTCACTATGGAAGAGACGTAAGCGACGTGTCTCTCCTATAAGAGGAATGTACGCCACACGCGTCTCTTTCATAGAAAAGATGCATGGCACACATGTCTTCTTGCGTCTCTCTTTCTCTTATTTCTTGAAAGAGTGACACATACATGGCATGTCTCCTTTTCAAAATGTCATGAAACGAAGATTGGTTTTTTAAACTGGAATAAACAAAAAAAACTAACCATAATTCCTGTCCTAGTTTCAGTTTGGTTCCCTGATAGGTGGAACAGGAACCGAGTTGTAGAGTTTGGTTAGGTTCTTGTTCTTGCTGGTTTTATAGGTGGTTTGTGTCCAATTCAACCGCTTGTTCGGATCCGAAGCGGCCATCTCTCTTGACCAAGTTATAACACTCATACACATGTTTTATATATATACATTCCTCTAATGACAGATAGAGAAGTATATGGATACATGTCCGGATATGAAACCAGACGTTTCAAATCGATTTTTCTGGAATCAGAAACTGGAACCAATTCAAGATCGGGTTGATTTCTGTTCTGTTTTTTCTTAAACCACTCTAAATTAGAGAAAAACTATTAAAATTTGAAATTTAGAAAAAATAAAGAATATATGAAACCAACAGTTCTGATTTCAGATCGATTATGATTCCATGGAAGGTGAAACTGGAAACATACCAAGTGGTTCCTGGTTTCGGATTCGATTTTACCGGTTCAGAATCGGTTTTGGAATAGGTTCGGTTTCGGTTGGAACCGTCGGATCGGGACTTCTCGAACGGTAACATACATTCGGGATCCGATCCGTTTCCCCGTGTTTCGAAGAGAAAGCCCGCCCGCCGCGGTAGAACACGCTTCAGCGGCGGCCATGGCGGACGGTTGCTCGCGCGACGCGAACATCCGTCTTCTTCCTTCTGCGTCGGCCCTTTTCGCCGGTGATCCGGTCACCATATTTATCCACAGCAACCTAGACACACATCTAGCGCTCCCATTGTCCCCTCACGACACGGTTGAGGACCTCAACAGTACGCACAACCGCGCCAACCTTCTCGCATTCTTCTTTCCCGATTCATCTTATTTCCTCTGTGGTGAACCCCCTGAATCATGATTGTGAACAATTTCACTGTTTTGGATGAAGTATGGCCGCTCGTTGTTCTTCTAATTGCGTCGCTTAATTGAAGTCATTTTTCTCTCGTTGGACTCCCGTTGCTTCAATCGGGCCTCTATTCAGATAATCGATGGTTATGGAAAATCAGATGGTACCACCATTGCACTTACACTTAGGAAAACGAGAGAGAAAGAGAGAGAGATGCACACGCACGCTCAAGTTTACCTTCTCATGATTTTTTGTTATTCTTTGAAGGATGAGTGGTACATTTTCTTCACAAATTCATTCTTATAGAACACTAAGAAAGGTGTATGTTATTTAGTTGTAAGCAGCATAATATGAAAGTATTGTTATTCTGTTGCATGATATGTTATAGAATTTGATTCTCTTATAATTATTGCATTTTTAATAGACGTGTAGTACCTTGTACTAATTCACGTACTTGGTGAGCAAAAATGCAAGGCAGATTACCTTTTTTTATTACTAATGTACGATTAAGTGGATGCTATTGCATGTGCACGTTGATATCTTCTATTTTCATGTGATATTGTAATCTCGTAAGATTCTTTAACTACTTCTCAGATGCTTTCCCCCCCGTTGTTTGTCACATTGTTCTCTGTTTCCTCTAACCTTGTAGGAGGGGAAGGAGCCTCCCAGTGCTTAATACATGTTCATGCTATTTTGCACGAAACATTGGGATTGAGCACTCTTTATGTTTTCCTTCATTGGGGAAGATTTGTGTCCATGCATTGAAGGTGTTACAAAACGGTGGCCATTCTCGACTCGGGTAACGGCTTGACTGGCCATCCAGCCATTACCTGAAGATCAGGCCAAACCAAGTAACGAACAACCGTTACCGGCGGTCGCCCGTTAAAGCTCCCAGACGAGGGAAGCCACAGGTGGATAAGCTCAGACAAATGGGGGAGCGCCTGCCTATAAAGGCAGGCACATACGGAGATAGAGATACACAGAGAAAAATACCAAAAAAATCACATAGAAACGACATTTGTCTGAGCAAGCCCCTGTGAGGGAACCTCGTATCCATCGTCTTCACTACTGTGCCATTTTCATCTATGGAAAAATAGAGAGCTACAGGAATCCGACGATCATCAGCGTCCTTCACTGTAAGGTATTCTTCTTCGCCGACATTGATATCAGGGCCTGGTTCCGTGCAAAATAGAAAGTTAGAAAAAAAAAGAGAAGAAAGGAGAGGAAAGAAAGAGAGGGAAAAAAAGAAAAAAAAAATCCAGTGGAAGGCGACAGTCGGCAGGGAAGGCAGAAGGAAAACCCCCGAAGCGGCTAGAGGCGAAATCGGCTAAAACAACCGAAACAGCTAGAGGCGAAATCGGCTAAAACAGCCAAAACGACCAGAGGCGAAATCGGCCAAAACAACAGACAATTTGCCAGAACGAGTTCTCTGACAGCCGCCTGACTCTCTCACACACACTCTCTCAGAACACTCCAGAGAGAGTGTAAAAAACGCTTTTAAGCGTTTTTTGTAAAAAAAAAAAAACCCGTGGTTTCGAAAAATTGAGTGGTTTTCCAAAACCACTTACGGTTTTCCAAAAACTACCAGCGATTTTTTGAAACCGCCAGTGGTTTCTAAAAATCGGCTCGGGATCTGTGTCAAAAAGACAGAAATGCCCCTGACCCATTTCGGATATTACGCAGTCTACCATGATAAAAAAAAGACAATTTTACCCGTTGGTAGCTTTTGAAAATTACAGGAAAACCAGAGGCTGTTATTTTACGATATTATCCAACCCGGTTTGGATAATTTCGGTTCTGCCACTTGGTCTAAAGATGGGTTTACCCCTTTTCTTTTGGAAAAATTACAGATTTGCCCTGAGAGTTAAAATTACGATTTTAACCTCGATCAACTGCGAATTTTACAAGAATACCAAATAATAATTTTACAAGTTTGTTCTTGTGATTTTACAAAATTACAAAAAGAAGACAAATAGATAAAATTACAAATTTATCCTTTGGTATCCTTTTTAGGAGTTTTAGAGGCAGAAAAATCCTCAGAAATTTTTTTACTTCATATTCTGCATCACTTTATGGGAAAAGGCTTAGTTGTTGTTGTTGTATATTCTACATCACTTTAACATGTTTCTTGCTTTGTGTGTTTTCTGTTTTTCTTTAGACCGCTTGATTGATATTTTTGCCAAACACCTAAAAATGAGTTCTAGGATACGTGTGTCCGAATTGGCAAAAACAGAAAAGCTAAACGGTCTGAACTTCCAGACTTGGAAGAGAAGAATCCCACTGGCTCTAATACTAGAAGGTGTAGAGTATATTTTAAAGGAAACAGTGCGTCCTCCACTACAAGACGCAAACCACCAACAGTTAGAAATGTATAAAATATTTCTAAAGGATGATACCATAGCAAGGACGATCATGTTAATATACATGGAGGATGACTTGATTAGGATCTTTGAAGAATATGAGACCGCCAAAGAGTTGTTTGACTCACTAACAGCTAAGTATGATACAACAACAACAACAACATAATGGATGAAAAGGTGAGTGGTATTGTTCATACAAAATAATGAGAGTATGTTAGAAAGTGCATTATGGAAACAAAATAATGAGAGTTGGGGAGATTATAAAATTCCAAAATTAGCAGAAAAGACAATTAGTGAAGAGAAAACCAAAGTGTAGTAGAATTTGTGCAAAGTCCATCGATGAAAAGGTGAGTGGTATTGTTCATACATGCGAGGGTAAAGAAAGAAAAACACAAAACCTCACTCAAATCATATGAACCAATGTTGTTCAATGCATATTGTATCGTGTATTGTTTTGGTCCACGATACAATATGTATCATATCATATTGCTCCATATCGTTTTTTAATACTAAAAAATTGGAAAAAATAAAAAAAATAAAAACAACAACAACAACAACAACAACAACAACTAAGCCTTTTCCCATACTAGACGGGGTCGGCTACATGGATTCTTTGTTTCCACAGATCTCTATCGTGTGCCATGTTAGCAGTTAACTCCCAATAAGCTAGATCATTCTTTATTGTTTCTTTCCAACACTTTTGTGGTCGTCCTCTACCTCTTTTAATACTTTCCAAATTTAGTTTTTCTAACCTTCTTACAGGTTCTTCTTTTGATCTTCTTTCTATATGTCCAAACCATCTTAAACGATGTTCTCTCATTTTATCCTCTATTGGTGCCACTCCTAATTTGTTTCTAATAACCTCATTATGTATACGGTCTTTTCTTGTATGACCACTCATCCATCTCAACATCTTCATTTCTGTCACAGACATCTTTTGTACATGTTGATGATTAACTGCCCAACACTCAGAACCATAAAACATGGCAGGCCTAACTGCTGCTCTATAATATTTACCTTTTAATTTTAATGGTATCTTCTTATCACAAAGAATACCTGATGCTCCTCTCCATTTTAACCAACCAGCATTAATTCTATGTGTAACATCTCCATCAACTCTTCCATCACTTTGAAAAATTGACCCTAGGTATTTAAAACTTTCCTTTTGGGGAATGCAATGTGTGCCAATTTTAATTTCTATGTCCTCTGAAGTAGCCAAATGATCAAACTTACATTCCATATATTCTGTCTTTGTTCTACTAAGTCGGAGGCCTTTGTTTTCTAATGTTTCTCTCCATAGTTCCAATTTTCTATTAACTTTTTCCTTAGACTCCTCCACTAATACAATGTCATCTGCAAATAACATACACCAAGGTACTTCATCTTGAATATGTTTTGTTAACTCATCCATCACTATTATAAATAAGTATGGACTTAAAGTTGATCCTTGATGTAACCCAATATTAACTTCAAAGAAGTCTGTCGTTCCTTCATGAGTCCTCACACATGTTTTTGCACCATCATACATGTCTCTTATAAGGTTAATATATGTCAACGGGATACCTCTTTTTTCCAAAGTTCTCCAAAGAACCTCCCTCGGTACCCTATCATAAGCTTTTTCTAGATCAATAAATATCATGTGAAGGTCTTTCTTTTTTGCTCTAAAATGTTCCATAAGACGTCTCAGAAGGTGAATCACTTCAATAGTAGATCTACCTGGCATAAATCCAAATTGGTTCTCTGTTGTACTTGATACTTGTCTTAACCTACGTTCGATAATTCTTTCCCATAATTTCATAGTATGACTCATTAACTTGATACCTCGATAATTCACACAATTTTGAATGTCTCCCTTGTTCTTATATACGGGTATAAGTGTACTTGCTCTCCATTCCTCGGGCATCTTTTGGTTTTTCCATATTTCATTAAATAGTCTTGTGAGCCAAGTGATTCCTATTTCTCCTAGTATTTTCCAAACTTCTATAGGAATATTATCTGGTCCTACCGATTTACCACTCTTCATATGTTTAAGAGCCTCTTTGACTTCATTCTTTTGAATACGTCGGTAGAAATTGTGGTTTATGTACTTTTCTGACTTGGCTAAATCTCCTAAACTAATACTAACATCTTTATTTTCATTAAAAAGATTATAAAAATAGTTTTTCCATCTATTTCTTATATCATCATTTACCACTAGAATTTTTTCATCCTCATCTTTTATGCATCTAACAAAATTTAGATCTTTAGTTTTCTTATCTCTAGCCCTAGCTATCCTAAAAATATCTCTTTCACCCTCTTTTGAGTTGAGTTTTTTATATAAGTCCTCCCAAATCTTAGCTTTTGCTTCACTAACGGCCTTTTTTGCTTCCTTCTTTGCTTTCTTATAAGCTTCTAAAGTTTCACTAGTTTTCTTAGCGTAATGTAGTTTGTAAAATGCCCTCTTTGCCTTGATTTTATTTTGTACTATTTCACTCCACCACCAAGCTTCTTTTTGTGCCGGTACACCTCCCTTAGATACCCCTAACACATCTTTCGCCACTTTCCTAATATGTATAGCCATATTGTTCCACATATCAGAGGGTGTGCCAACATAATTCCAAACATCTCCTTGAAGGACTTTCTGTTTAAATATACCTTCTTTCTCGCTTTTGAGGTTCCACCATTTAGTCCGAATAGCTCGATGCACTCTTTTCTTCTTTGTCCATTTTTTTATTTGTAAATCCATAACTAAAAGTCGATGTTGGGTGGTTAAGCTTTCTCCTGGAATTACCTTACAATCTTTACAACACGCTCTATCTTTTTTTCTACAAATAAAGTAATCAATTTGTGTGTGTGATAAGCCACTCTTATAAGTAATTAAATGTTCATCTCGTTTTTTGAAGATTGTATTGACTATAAAGAGATCAAATGACACACCAAAATTTAAAATCTCCTTACCTTCCTCGTTTATATCCCCATAACCAAAGTTTCCATGAATCCCTTGATATCCTAATGCCTCTTTACCGACATGTCCATTTAAATCTCCTCCTAAACATATCCCCATAACAGCTAAGTATGATACAACTGCAAAATTACATGTGCAGTTGCTACTACAAAAATATAACTCCTTCAGAATAAAAGAAGGAGAAAATGTAGTAGAGCATGTAAATCACATGTTGTGATGGCTAGAGACCTAGCTGTAGCAAAATCAATCATTCCTGAACCGATGCTGATATCAACCATACTGAACAGTGTACCTCCATCATGGAACATGGTTACCACTGCTTTAAGATTAGGGCCTGAAATCAACCTTTCTGAGTTACCCCTAAAGCTAGCAATTGAGCAAGAACATATGCTCAAAAATAAAAAGGAAAAATTGCTGGTGGTCCAGGATGAGTTAGCGTTTAGCTTAAAATCCAACCAGAAAAAGAAACCAAATAAAATGTTTGGCAAGAATAACAAGAAAGACGATCAAAGTTTTAAGAAATCGCAAGAAACCGCTTCCCGGATTAAGTGTTTCAACTGTGAAAAGATGGGGCACTAAAAGAGGGACTGCCGCAATAAGAAGGGTGGAGGAAATAACCCACAGCGCGGAAAGTCGGAGAAGCAGGATATAATCTGCGTAATTTCAAAATGTCTATACTTGGACCGCCCAATTATAGGTTGGGGGATAGACTCGGGAGCTATAAGACATATCTCAAAGACCAATGAAGGAATATCAACCTGAAGATCGTGTGTATATGGGAAACAATACTTTCTCAGATGTTCTGGGTATTGGATCCTTTAGGATATTTATACAAGGCAAACCAATTGTACTGATCGATGTGTTAATTGTGCCATCTATAAGACACAATCTGGTCTCGGTCCCTGCCTTAGTTAAAAAGGGTTTTGAAGTTAGGTTTATACCTAACAAGGTGACTATGGGCAAACATGGGAGAATCTTGTTCTCAGGAGAATTTGATGTAGAACATGGACTGTTCAAGTTATCTGATAATGAAAGTCATCGATCTTCTGTTTATATCGAGAGTGTCTTTTCTGTTGATGTGAATATGTGGCATAAACGCCTAGGAGTCTGGAAAAGTTGAGAAAATTATCCAACTTTGACTTATTGCCCAAATTTGATGAAAAGATTTTCAACGTGTGAAGCTTGCATACAAGGAAAAATGACAAGGAAAGTCTTTCCCAAGAAAACAACAAAGGCAACAACCTGTTAGAAATTATTCACACAGATTTATGTGGACCTTTCAGAGTCAAGACACATCGAGGAAAGGGTTACTTTATAACCTTTATCGATGATTACTCTAGATATATGTATATATATCTTTTGGCACATAAATCAGAGGCACTTGCTTTCAAAGAATATAAGCAAGAAGTAGAAAATCAATTAGGGCATTTGATCAAAGTCTTGAGATCAGATGAGGAGGTGAGTATACCTCGGCAGAATTCTTAGAATTTCGCAAAGACTTTGGTATTGCTAAACAAAACTCAATGCCCAGGACACCTTAGCAAAATGATATAGCTGAAAGATACAATAGAACCTTGCTAAACATGACAAGGTCTATGCTGATTGCTGCCTCTCTTTTAAGGGTATTTTGGGGAGAAGCAGTAAGTACAATCATTTACGTACTCAACAGAGTACCATGTAAAGCTGTATTCACTACACCATATGAGATGTGGTTTGGAAGAAAACCCAACCTAGGTCATCTCAGGAGGTGGGGATCAATTGCATATGTTAAGATCCTTGATCAGCCTAGAGATAAACTAGACAGTAGGTCCTTGAGGTGTGTATTTATTGGATATCCAAAAGGTTTAAAAGGATATCAGTTTTATCATAAGGACCACATACTCATTGAAAGCAGAGATGTTGAATTCTTAGAAAATTCTAAGAATGACATCATGGAAAACAATGAGAAATGTGTTGATGATTTGGTAGATTTAAACTAATCATCTTTTGAGCCCATAGAAGATCTCCTGAAACTACCGATACCTTAAGTGGACATAAGAGGCCAAGAGTCACTCCATCCTACTTAAAGGATTATCACACTTATCTTGCAGAAGAAGTGTGTAATTCGGTAGATTTAGATGAGTTGACTGATAACTTGACTAGTTGACTTATCAGCAAGCAATGAACTCATCGGAAGCAACGGACTCGGAGAAAGCCATGGATGAGGAAATTGAATCCATTGAGAAAAACCAAGTCTGGGAATTGGCTGATTTGCCAAAAGGAAGGAAAGCTATAGGCTGTAAATGGGTTCTAAAAAAGAAATACAAGGTCGATGGTATAATCGACAAGTTTAAAGCGAGGTTGGTTGCAAAGGGATTTTCGTAAAAAGAGGGGATAAATTATGCTGAGACATATTTCCCAGTTGCGAAATTTGCTTCCATACGAATAATCCTGGCAATATCTGCATATTATGCTTTGGATTTACATCAGTTAGATGTAAAGACAACTTTTCTAAATGGTGATTTGGAAGAAATCATATACATGCAGCAGCCCGAAGGATTTGTGGTTGAAGGCCAAGAAGATAAAGTATATAGGTTGAAAAAATTCCTATACGGCCTGAAACAGTCACCTCGCCAATGGTATTTGACTTTTCAAAATGCCATTATAGAACTTGGGTTTGTGGCTTATAAACTTGATCACTGTGTTTATGTTTAGAACAGTGGGGGCCACTTTGTCATCTTATCATTATATGTAGATGACATATTGTTGACTGGAAACGACAATGAGATGATTGTCAAAACCAAGTCATGGTTGAACTCCAAGTTCGAAATGAAGGATATGGGGGAAGCATCCTATATCCTGGGTATAAAGATCTCTCGAGATAGAGAATCTAGACTCTTATGCCTGAGTCAGGAGAGATATATAGACTATATCCTCAAGAAGTTCAAAATGGGTGAATGCAAGTCAGTAGATACACCTGTTGCAAAAGGGGTGAAATTAAGTAATGCTGATTGTCCAGTGAAGGAGACGATAAGCCTAATGTTCCTTATGCACAAGCTGTTGGCAGCTTGATGTATGCTATGTTGAGTACAAGGCCTGATATCAACTTTGCTGTTGGTCTTGTCAGTAGATATCAAAGTAATCCTGGTTGACAGCATTGGATAGCTGTGAAAAGGGTTCTAAGATATCTGAAAGGAACAAAGGACTTGAAACTGTGTTTTCAAGCAAATGAACTCGAAGTGGTAGGATAATCAGATGCTGACTTTGCTGGGAGCAAAGATGACATCAAATCAACTTCAGGACAAATATTCATACAACGGATGATTTGTTGTGTAGGGAAATAACCACACAAAAGGTTCTGATTACAATAGTAATCAGGGATCGACATAACTAGGGAAAACCCCTGAAAAGTGAGAGGAAAACCAGAATGTTGATACACTTGGCTCGAATGGTAAGTGGGAGATGTTACAAAACGGTGACCATTCTCGGCTCGGGAAAACCCCTGAAAAGTGAGAGGAAAACCAGAATATTGATACACTTGGCTCGAATGGCAAGTGAGAGATGTTACAAAATGGCGGCCATTCTCGGCTCGGGTAACGGCTGGACTGGCCATCCAGCCATTACCTGAGGATCAGGCCAAACCAAGTAACGGATAGTCGTTACCGGATTTTCCGGTAACGACCGCCCGTTAAAGCTCCCAGACGAGGGAAGCCATAGGTGAATAAGCTCAGACAAATGGGAGAGCGCCTGCCTATAAAGGCAGGCACATACGGAGACAGAAAATACAAAGAGAAATACCGAAAAAATCACAGAGAAACGATATTTGTCTGAGCAAGCTCCTGTGAGGGAACCTCATGTCCATCTTATTCACTGCTGCGCCATTTTCATCTCTGGAAAAACAGAGAGCTATAGGAATTCGGCGATCATCAGCATCCTTCACTGCAAGGTATTCTTCTTCGCCGACAGAAGGTACATTTGTTTTCCAATTGTTACTTTGGTGAGGGTTCTATCTAGATTCTGTTAAGGCGGTTTCCATAGGAAGTACTTTTTAGAGCGCATTGAACCCTTGAGGTGCTCATAGGCATTTCTGCAGTAGAATTTAGAGTTGGTATGTTAAACTTTGTTGTGAGGTATCAAGTTATTCCTTCAAAGTAAGCTATCATTGTGGTCAAATAATTTCTGTGGGATGCATAAGAACCCATCTGGTGTAAGCTTTTATGCCTTACATTGCATTAAAAGTGCATACTTTATGCATTGATATGCTCTTCTATGCCAATGCGGATTTTGGTTTTAAGAGGAACTGCAGGCTTGTGGAAGTGGTGAGGCCTAGGCTGGAAAGGGCACATCTGGATGATCTGACAAGTATTTATCTTCTTTCATTTTCTCTACCATTACATTTTCCTTAATTCCCAGTGACCGTCTTACCTAACTAGCATTTATTGTTCCTGAAAATGTTCTATTTGATTCATTTCCTGCCCTGATTGATCTTATGGTATCTGAATGACTACAACAACTGCAGGTTTAAAACTAACAACTTTGTCAATCTGTTGCACAGGTGAAACGCAAGAGACACCTTTCTCATCTCTCAAATTCAATGCTTGTTAGAAGTGCTTTTAATGGACAGACAAAGACTTGGGTTCTCCACACGGATGCTTCTGCTCATTATATGCCTAAATGTCAAGAAGAGCTAGAACAGGGTATTCCTACATTACAAATTGAAGCCCAGATGCAGATACCTGAAAGTTTGGAGGTAGGAATCAGTAAGCGGATTGACCAGACCTCAGGAATGTTGGTTATTTCTGCCGGTAAATCTGAGGATATGAAAGAAAGACCTTTACCACTTGATCACACATTTGAAGACCTGTTATTACCAATGAGCAGTACGAAAAAGGACAGAAAGTTAAAGATGAAAGATGGCTCTATCACAAAGGTTGAGAAATGATAGTTTGGGTTCTGATCTAGATGATGAAAATAATAGATTTGTTCCACACGATGAGTCAAAACTTCCTAGCTTAAAGAAAAATAAAATAGATGATCATACTATGTTATCAATAGCAGTTAGTGGGTTGTTAGTGGTTGACCCTGATATAGCGGTAACGGGGATATAGCAGGGATATAGCGGATTTAGCGGTACACTTTTATTTATGATTAAAAAATTATATATATATATAATGGGTTTTCTAACTTCTAAGAAATATCAAGAAACACTTCTTTCATAAATGAACGAGCAAAACACTCACTAATGAACATGAAAAAGTAGTAAAGGAGGAATGCCACATACTCACCTTTTAGATTCACGGATTCTTGTCACAGGTGCATTCTACCGAAAAACCCAAGAAAAAATATTAGAAGTTAAAATAGTCTCAGGATCATGCCTGTGAAGGCAAAAAACCATGCACTTATTAAACACTAAGTTTGAATGATGATATTATGATTTGACTAATTTATACAAGAATAACGTGTGAAGGCTGAGCACGAGTTAGACTCACAAGGCGTGCATACCCAGCTTCTGCCTCCCATTGTAAACAAAGAATAAAAGAAGAAAAACAATGGCGATATAAAAATTAATCCGTAATATTTATGCACCAGAATACTTTTCCCCATCCGAAGAAGCATATATTAGGACCAATACATAAAATAACAATCCACCTAGGCTAAATACCAACAAACAACCGAATATGGGTATCATATATTTCACACCACGAAATATCACACCAACTAAAAAGAAAGAAGATACTAACAACCAAATCCAAACCTGTGACAGAGAACACCGTCGGAGCAAGAAACAAAAACTCATTGCTCTTCTCATTTTCATATATTTGTTGTTCATGATTCATCATCTCAAACAAAATTGCGAGATTTGTACGTTGTCTCTTAACGCTTGGAGTCTGATGTTTCATTACGGCTTTGAGTGCTTTGTGAATGCACGCTATGGAGGGGTTGGCAGTATTGTCTAAAGAGTTCTCATCGTGGGGTTTGATGGATTCCTCACTGGTGATCAGCATGATGTTCCTGAGGTGACCACTGAGGGTGGTGATCTCGGCTTTGAGAGTGCGAAGGCGAAGGGATTTGAGAGTCTTGATGAGATCTGTAAGAAGACCAGAACAATCCTCGCAACAGATGGATGCCCGTATCACCGTCCTGCCATTGGTGGATGAGTCGTTGGCATCGACCGTGAGCTCATCGTTCTAGGTGGGCAGTGGGCTCACCTCGATCTATGACGTTTGGCGCTTCAACTCCTTAACGTGTTGAATTACCTCTACGAGCAACGATGCTTTGTCCGCCTGAAAATGGCAACCAAGAGACATAACAAATCATTGCTTATAATGTTAAAAGAATAGAAGCAATGAATGGATATCTAATAACCCTTGAGATGGATGAGTGGTGAGTAACTGGCAGAACCACAGGTTCACAGGTAAGGGGCTGATAAGCAAGCCATGTGCAAGTAACAGCAAGAGCAAGCATCGGCTTTAATTGGGTGCTACAACTGAGGTTGTGTAGGTTGAAGATGTAGGGGAAAGGAGAGCAGCAAGGTCTTCGGTTAGCTCCTAGATGGATAGGTTGTAGGGTGTGTGTGATGAGGCCGGTGTGTGTGTGTGACAGAGAATGAACGGGGAGTTAAATCAGGAGTTAAATCAGGTTGCGTTGCTCTGCTTCATGTCTTTGTAGAAGTGAAGGTTTGAAAATTTCAGAGAAACTAGTCGCCAAAGTTCGCTTAAGAGAAATTCGACAAAGAGGGGCTGATCGGAGGAATGACTACAAAGAACTACAATACCATATAACTCACCAACAATACAACCATACAACTCAAAACAAGCAAAAGAGATGACACCTACCGCCTCTATCGATGTGTAAACCAGACGGATGACGATCGCAATCAGAAAGCGATGGAGAAGAGGACCCACACAGAAGAATAATGAAGGAATAGATTAGGATATCTTCGATGAGGATGATGCAACGAAAGGGCTCCGTTACGTGCTTATCCTGCAAACCCTAAATATGAGAGAGAGAGAGAAGAGGGTGTGGGATGAACGCCTTGCGCCACAGGGAACTGGATTGGGACAAAGTTTGTCATTGGGATCGGGTCGATCCAGATCGACCCGATCCAAACCAGTTCATATGTCCGCAAATAGCGCTATAGTGGGCCGCTATAGCGCTGTTAGCGGGCGCTATAGCATCCCTCGGGGGTTGCCTGCTAAGAGTTGCCTGCTATAGCGTTTTCAGACCCGCTAAAACGCTATAGCGCGTTATTGATAACATAGTGATGAGAAGGGATTACGTTCCTGGCAGCTTGTTGAGGCCCCTGCTAACTCCAAATCTGAGGTTGAGAAAAAAAGGAAGAAGCACAAAGGAACTAAGCATGATATAGTGGAGAACCCCTTGGGTAACCACCAGAACGATTCACTGGTTGATTATTTACCATCAATTTCTGATGCCCCCAGCGTTATTGATCGTCATGGTGGTGTGTGTGACCAATAAAAATTATGAATCAACACAAAGGGAGAACCCAATTTTTCCTGGAGAAATTAAAGGCATGAGGAATGCAAATTTGGGCGATGAAACATCGGTATCTAGAAAGGAAAGATTTACTGATGAGCAAGAAATGGAGGCTCCAAGGAAGATTGGGATTCTTGGGGCCAAGGTTGGCGTTGTTTCCAAAGAGAATAAAAGGAAGAAACCCAAGAAAGCTAAAGCTGCTGTGTCACAAGAATTTACTGTTCCTCGTGATGAGGTTGATAATGCTATTGCTCCAAATATCTCACTAACAGGTCGTCTTCATACTGAACTTATAAACAACAGGAACATATGTAATGATGAAGATGTTCCTAAGAAAAAGGATAAAAGATCATGTGAAAAGGTGAAGAATGT
Organism: Brasenia schreberi; assembly: GCA_036023115.1. Lineage (NCBI taxonomy): Eukaryota > Viridiplantae > Streptophyta > Magnoliopsida > Nymphaeales > Cabombaceae > Brasenia > Brasenia schreberi. The sequence goes on along the minus strand of JAYKKT010000079.1, from coordinate 16,786,003 downwards.
GGATTTAGAAATGTCCAGGTGAAATAGTCAATTATTATCTTCTTCGATGAGAAGTCAAAATCATGTCCATACTGAGAAAGGGTCATCAGATGTGTCAGATTTTCATGCTGGGACCAATTATGCCGTGACTTCTATTCCAACTTATGATTGCACAAATGTTATTGAGAGTCGTGAAGATCTGACTAGTGATACCATTGAACCAACACAAAAGCAAAAGGCCAGTTTGTCTGAAGAAACTATGGATACAAGAAATGAAAGTTCATGCAGTCAAACATTATGATGCAAACATATATGGGTGCTCATGAAATGGTAGCATCTATGAAGGTAACATATATGGATATTCATGGAACGGAGGCCTCGAGAAAGAGTGATATTGTTCCATCTGAGGTTGGTATGATTTCCAAAGAGAAGAGAAAGAATAAATCCAAGAAAGCTGAAGCTGCTGCGGCAAAAGGGCTTACTGTGCCTCATGATGAGGTAGACAATGTTATTGCTCCAAATATCTTATTAACAGGCCATGAGCGTACTGAATCCTTAAATGGCACGAGCATTTGCAATTATGGAGATGGTAAGATAAAGGAGAAAAGGTCACGTGGAAAGGCGAAGAATGAGGTTTTAGAAACATCCAGGTCCAGTAGTCAACTGTTCTCTTCAGTGGCGAATGAGAAGTTTGGCCATAGTGATATGGGGTCTTTGAAGATGCTTGCTGGCACTAATTATGCTCTTATTCTAACTCATGATGCCACAAAAGCTGTTGATAGTCATGGAAATGTGACTAGTACTAGCACTGAATCAACACAAAGGGAAAGAACCATTTTTTCTGAGAAAACTGTGGATATAGGAAACTTAGAATCGGGCAGTGAGACAGTGTTACCAACAAAGGGAACAAATATTGATGCTCATGAAAGGGAGGCCCCAGGAAACGTTGATATTGTTGGGGTTGATGTTGGTGTGGTTTTGAAGGAGAATAAAAAGAAGAAAGCCAAGAAAGCTGAAGCTGATGTTGCAAAAGGACTCACTTTTCCTCATGATGAGGTTCAATAAAAAAATAACATATCTAATGACGATCTAATGAATAAGAAAGAGAAAAGATCTCGTAGAAAGGTGAAGAATGTGGATCTAGAATCCAGGTCTAACAGTCAAGTATTGCCCTCTTTGATGGAAAATGATAAGTGTCAACATACAGAGCAAGGGTCATCAAAGATGCATGCTGGCTCTAATTATGCTTTGATATCTGTTCAATCTCAAGAAAAGAATATAGATTCTAATGTGCAATCTGACTATGGGTCTTCTCCTAAGGATAATGAGCAACGTGCTGATGGTTTTCTAATTCTCCTGATAGAGTTAATGAGAAAGAAATTTCTCACCTTAAAAAGGTTCCTTTGAACTTCATTGATTACTTCAAAGCAGGATTGAGCAATGATGAAAATGTTCATCCTGATGAAAATCTTCCATAAAAAAAGAACCAAAAAAGAATCTACAGAAAGAGATGCTAAGAAAAAGCTGAAATCCGTTGTTTCATCAAATGAATCAGATGCTTTGGGTAAAGCACATGATGATGATCATCATCGGAAGCAAAAGAATGTTGATTTGGCTGACACAGGCACAGCCATTCTGTGGGAACGTGTATTGGCTGCAGAATGTGAAAGTTAGGAGATGTCTCTTCTGGTGTGAAGGCTGAAGAGGCTTCTGATGCTACTGCCGCAACAGATGGTAATTCTTTGCCATTAATTTCCTTCAGATTGAGCTGACATCTGTTACGGTCGTGCAGCATTCCATTCCAAGGATTACTTTATAAAATGTATAAACGTAATAAGCTAAAGTTGACTATTTTCTGTTTATGTGCAGTCCACAAGTCTTCTGGAGCTGACCATCATCTTGGTTCTGTTAAGGAAACATGCCAATCTGTAGCTAATCATGGGAATTGGGCCGGTCTTAAACGTGAAACCAGTAAAAACTGTAAACAAGGTTCTCCTGATGCTCCTTGTGACACTAAGTGGGGATTCATGTGGGAACTGTTTCTTGACAGGTGCAACCAACCATAAGATGAGCTCCAAAGGAAGAGATACTTCAGTGTCGTCAGATGCTACTACAGCTAGCATCTCTTTGTCAATTTATTCAGATGACGACCTGTCCTCAGCAGATTCAGAGGCTGAGTCATCAAGGCCATCATCAAATGGTTGGTACTCCATCACAGAGTTCAATATAGTTTCTATGTTTAAGATGCTTGCTAACTTTTCAAGGCGTTTTTATTTCTCCTTGGTTGAAACCGGTAGTCTCAAGGGCTCTGTTCTAAAGTTACTCAAATGATTAATAGGACAACCTTAGGGATATTATTTACTATAATAATCCTTATCATATTGGCCTATCAGCATAAAAGAGTTTGGTGGGGTGAATCAAAGACACGACCAACATGAAAGGGGTCAACTAATAACCTGTACAATGAAAAGAACTACCTTTGCTTCCTCGTTCATTGGCCTACTAGTTGTTAAAGATTAATTCCACAAATTTAATGACACGATTAATAAACTATAACCTTCATTAAGTCATGGGCTAATGTCCAACTAGTCATTTTTAAAGTTAATTCCACAGGTTTAGTTACAAAACAAAAATAAACCGTTGTTTTCATTAGCATTCATGATCAGTGGAGCATTTCGAGTGGATGATACCCGTTATTATGCATGCTATGGTATACATTTCCAGGTTGGCTTATTTCAATTGAGAAAAAAGACCGAAATAAAGTTGATTGAGGAAAGGACTAGTGCAAGCCTAGAGAAGAGTGGGAAAAAGCGAACCAAATAATTCAAAACATATTTAGATCCATGAATTCTGATCTCAGTTAATATTAAAGTTCCAGCCTCTTGTTTTTCATAACAGCTGTACAATGTCATGCGCTTTTCCAAAATAACTTTTTTTTGGTTTTCAAATCAGCTGTCCTTTAAAAATTGTTTCATACTTTCTCAGGTTATTTGCTTTCTGCGACTTTGTTAACTTTTTCTTCAGGTTATTTGCTAGAATCAAGAGAAAATGTGGGAAGTATTGGGAGGAAAATGATGCAGACCAAGTACGTTATGAAAACTTATATGGTATAGCTATTGACGGTGTTGCAAGTGGGAACGAACTCTATCATAAAGGCCGAATGCTACGATGTGTATCAATTAATATCAATGTATACATTAACCTTTTTTTAAATGATAAAGAATGCCATGCTATGGGTAAAATACAGTATGATACACTTAGAATATGGACATGATACATCCCTTCTTTCCATATGCCCCATATCTATGATATATGGAGGCCATTTATGGCTGTATCACGTCGAAAATCACAGCGATAGACCGTGGCAAAATGGTGCAACCCTGGCTGTAGAAGCAATTGTCTGAATTTATCTTTTACTTGTGTTGGAGGATATCCTATTACTCCTTTCTTGGCTTCATATGTTAAATACAGTTTTTTCATCTGGGAAAAAGGAGTGTGTTTCGCTCTTCATTACATGTACACTAATTTTGAACGTCAGGAAGTATTTTGTTGTGAAACATCTACTGTCAGTCTATTTCTAGGTTGACTGACTTGTTCTCTTCTTAATCCTGCTTGGCTGCCCATGTCTTACTGATGTTAACCTTTGTCTTGAATAAAATACTCATAAATGTTCCTCCATTTCTTTTACCGTTCTTCTAGATATCAAACCTGTAACCTGTGTATGTGTGCACGCTTGTTCGCATGTGTGAAAACCATGCGAATTAGGAAATCCTTGTTATGCTAGCAAAACGCAGCAAGGTGGACGAACAGTTGATGTGAAGGAAACATGAGTATTGAGTTTATTTGGGATTACCGGCAATGAAATTGAAAGACATTTGTCACTTATGACCTATAACATAGAAACCAAGAATTGGATATGGGACCACGGCTGTCCTAAAGTATTCACATTTTTTCCCATTTTTCTCACATGGAAGTTGCTCAGTTAAAATATTTAAGTTTTGACTTTTATGTTCAGATGAAGATTGATGATACAGATGATATTTGACAATCTCCAGAAATGAGCAGAACGCCCAGTCGTCAGGTATACTGGTTCAGATATACCTATTTGCATCAGCTATATCCATGTTAAATGTATGACAATGTCCAATGCGAAATTTGCGTCCAATTCGTTTGAAGGCCTTACAAATAAGACATGACCTAAGCAGATAGCCAAAAACATCTCCCTTTGCATCCAGAGTGCTAGCTCAACTGGCAGGGCTCCCTGACTCCCACACTGAGGTGTTGAGTTGTGGGGTGGCCGGGTGGGGGGAAGAAAAAAAAGCAACTCATTTTCTGCATATTAAAGCACGGTACCGTTGAAAGTGGAATTTTCATGCATTGGGTCGATGGCCTTGCAAATAATACAAACCTGAACAGAGAACTGACATATCATTTGCATAATTCATCCAACGTTGTTCATCTTAGAATTTTTATAGTCATCTGGTTGTGACATGATTCTTGAACTTGAGACCAGGTTTCTCAGTATAATGCCTTCGCATAATGTTTTTGTAGGCAGTGGTTCTGAAATTTCAAAATTTTGGATGTACCCCAAGGTCACCAAGCATCTCACACAGTGCCGGGAGGTACCCTATGGATTAAAACTGGGTCATGCCCCACCTGCGTAACCATTTAAAGGAATTGACCAACAGATGAATGGGGAGTCTGGGTAAATTTTGTAATTGTTGGGGCAGACAGAGGCCATAGATGAAGCTTGGGTGGGAAGTAAAAGTTGTCAAAACCTTATGGTGTATATACTCTTAATGGGTATTTCAAAGCTTTCCATAGAAGGTTTTGATATTTTATAGGTCTCTTTGTGTAACATCATATACTGGAATGCTGCACATTTCAAAACAATAGTACTTAGAGGCCATGATCAATTTTCTTGGAATCAATTGATTCTTGTAGTACAATCGAATGCTTTGCATAGGAAAAAGAAAATAAATTAATATTATTACAATCAAACATTTGCTTCAGAGATGCTCGTCACCGGATTGCCTAGGGATCTTTTACCAGATGCTGCACTCAAATTGCTTCTTGATCTAAAAGCCGAATCACTAACCGATCCCGATCCACATTGCTTGGCAGGATCACACGGAAGGGAGTTCAGGACATCCTCGAATCTGCGGTGAAATGTAGGGAATCTTGATATCAATTTGGCAATTCCTTGCAGCCTGACCATGTAGAAAACATATGATTGTCTATAGGAAGAAAAGGTACATCATTAACAATATGAAATCGAAAATAAATCAGGATCTGAAACCTTCTGGCCAATGCCTCAGCTGCTGCGCGTTTCAGGTCAGATGCAGGTGGAGAGCCGATCTGGCAAATTTTCATGCGCTCAGGATCACTACGTAGAAGGACCAATATGCGTAGGTAATCCTCTTCATCATCTGAGAGACCTAACGCTCTTATTTGGTCCTTAATTGTCATTAATGGATCAAAGAACCGGTCAAATATGATTTCTCTAGGCCTGTTTGAAGAGGTTATTTCAGTAACATTATCACCTGCAACCATATAAAACCAAGATTAGGCATAAGTCTGACTAGCATTCATTCACATGCAGAGATCTCTAACTATTACGTATAAAAATGCACACAGCTAGCTACATTTAGATTTTACCAGTACAACTTGATGAATCGTATTCTGCCTATTACTTGAATGACAAATGTCTTATTTAAGCTATAACCTTAGAACTTAAAGACTGCAAAAGTGCAAATTGAAGAAGAAAATCTGGGCTCTTAAAATGTTCAACATTGCCATATCTTTTTCTTTGTGGTTACAGTGGGGACGCCAAAGCCAGGTATGCACATTCAACTCACGACATTCACCCTGTGAGTCTAATCCCCTGGCCAGGTGAGCCACGGTTCTGGGTGCTAACCATTTACAACAAACAACAACAACAACTAAGCCTTTTCCCATACTAGACGGGTCGGCTACATGGATTCTTTGTTTCCATAGATCCCTATCGTGTGCCATGTTAGCAGTTAACTCACAATAAGCTAGATCATTCTTTATTGTTTCTTTCCAACACTTTTGTGGTCATCCTCTAACTCTTTTAATACTTTCCAAATTTAGTTTTTCATACCTTCTTATAGGTTCTTCTTTTGATCTTCTTTCTATATGTCCAAACCATCTTAAACGATATTCTCTCATTTTATCCTCTATTGGTGCCACTCCTAATTTGTTTCTAATAACCTCATTATGTATACAGTCTTTTCTTGTATGACCACTCATCCATCTCAACATCTTCATTTCTTTCGGAGACATCTTTTGTACATGTTGATGATTAACTGCCCAACACTCATAACCATAAAACATGGCAGGCCTAATTGCTGCTCTATAATATTTACCTTTTAACTTTAATGGTATCTTCTTATCACAAAGAATGACAGGCCTATATGTAACATCTCTATCAATTCTTCCATCACTTTGAAAAATTGACCCTAGGTATTTAAAACTTTCCTTTTGGGGGATGCAATGTGTGCCAATTTTAATTTCTATGTCCTCTGAGGTAACCAAATGATCAAACTTACATTCCATATATTCTGTCTTTGTTCTACTAAGTCGGAGACCTTTGCTTTCTAATGTTTCTCTCTATAGTTCCAATTTTCTATTAACTTTTTCCTTAGACTCCTCCACTAATACAATGTCATCTGTAAATAACATACACCAAGGTACTTCATCTTGAATATGTTTTGTTAACTCATCAATCACTATTATAAATAAGTATGGACTTAAAGTTGATCCTTGATGTAACCCAATATTAACTTCAAAGAAATCTATCATTCATTCATGAGTCCTCACACATGTTTTTGCACCATCATACATGTCTCTTATAAGGTTAATGTATGTCAATGGGATACCTCTTTTTTCCAAAGTTCTCCAAAGAACCTCCCTCGGTATTCTATCATAAGCTTTTTTTAGATCAATAAATATCATGTGAAGGTCTTTCTTTTTTGCCCTAAAATGTTCCACAAGACGTCTCAAAAGGTGAATCGCTTCAACACTAGATCTGCCTGACATGAATCCAAATTGGTTCTTTGTTGTACTTGATACTTATCTTAACCTACGTTCGATAATTTTTTCCCACAATTTTATAGTATGACTCATTAACTTGATACCTCGATAATTCGCACAATTTTGAATGTCTCTCTTGTTCTTATATATGGGTATAAGTGTACTTGCTCTCCATTTCTCAGACATCTTTTGGTTTTTTCATATTTTATTAAATAGTCTTGTGAGCCAAGTAATTCCTATTTCTTCTAGTATTTTTCAAACTTTTATAGGAATATTATCTGGTCCTACCGATTTACCACCCTTCATATGTTTAAGAGCCTCTTTGACTTCATTCTTTTGAATACGTCACTAGAAATTGTGGTTTATATACTTTTCTGATTTGGCTAACTCTCCTAAGCTAATAATAACATCTTTATTTTCATTAAAAAGCTTATAAAAATAGCTTTTCCATCTATTTATTATATCATCATTTGCCACTAGATTTTTTTCATCCTCGTCCTTGATGCATCTAACATAATTAAGATCTTTAGTTTTCTTATCTCTATCCCTAGCTATCCTAAAAATATCTCTTTCACCCTCTTTTGAGTTGAGTTTTTTATATAAATCCTCTCAAATTTTACCTTTTGCTTCACTTACGGTCTTTTTCGCTTCCTTCTTTGCTTTCTTATAAGCCTCTAAAGTTTCACTAGCTTTCTTAGCATAATGTAATTTGTAGCATGCCCTCTTTGCCTTAATTTTATTTTGCACTACTTCACTCCACCACCAAGCTTCTTTTTGTGCCGGTACACCTCCCTTAGATACACCTAACACATCTTTCGCCACTTTCCTAATATGTATAGCCTTATTGTTCCACGTGTCATAGGGTGTACCAACATAATTCCAAACATCTCCTTTAAGGACTTTCTGTTTAAATATATCTTCTTTCTCGCTTTTGAGTTTCCACCATTTAGTCCAAATAGCTCGATGCACTCTTTTCTTCTTTAAAACACACTGTATCTTTTTTTCTACAAATAAAGTAATCAATTTGTGTTTGTGATAAGCCACTCTTATAAGTAATTAAATGTTCAATTCTATCTTTTGATGATTGTATTGACTATAAAGAGATCAAATGCTATAGCAAAATTTAAAATCTCCCTACCTTTCTCATTTATATCCCCAAAACCAAAGTTTTCATGAATACCTTGATATCCTAATGCCTCTTTACTGACATATCCATTTAAGTCTCCTCCTAAACAAATCATCTCCCTTTGTGGAATCTTTTGAATCACCTTATCTAACTCTTCCCAAAAAGTTGTCTTTATGCTATCTTCTAGTCCTACTTGGGGTGCGTAAGCACAAACTATATTCAAAACCTATGCTCCTAACACTAATTTCAATGTCATGATTTGGTCACCATATCGTTGTATGTCTACTACACTATTCTTTAAATCTTTATTTATGATAATACCAACTCCATTTCGAGCCTTTTCTTTACCTGAGTACCATAATTTAAAACCTGTATCCTCTATCTCCTTTGCTTTTTCTCCAACCCATTTCGTCTCTAGGTGCTAACCATTTACCTAATTTAATTATGGATGAAATTCTTAATGTCATTTCTTTTGTAACCCAAATATTGTGATATCATGATTGATAAATTAAAGGCAGAAGGATACAGGCAAAGCCCTTCCAATATACGTTATTCTTGGTTTGTTATGAGAAATTAGGTGTTCCAACCAGATCAAAGAGGCCTATTTCGCATTTCGTGCTCTTCTTGGTTTGTTATGAGAAAACTAATTACAATGAAAGCTAGTCAGACTTGTAACAAAATAATATACGTTCTCAAAAGGTCAATTTCAATTGAAAAACAATATAATGCAGGGAAGAGCATTCTGGATAAGAAAACAGTAGATTTCTTTGCACATACTCAAGAGATAGCCACTAGAATTGGCCTTTGCAGAGCGCAGAAGCCCTTGCAATATACAGTATGCTGGCAAGCCAACACTCAGTAATTGATTTGTACTTCTGTTTGACCTCCAATCTTCAATATCTTTTGGTGTAATTGCTCCTTCAAAAACTAGGCTTTCTCCATGGCGCTTACAGTCCTCAAATATGTAATCGAACAACTACAAAAAATGCAGCCAAGATAAGCACACTCAGCTATATGTAGTATAGATATGAGATTTGCAATATAAAATGACATACTTCAAGTGGTTTGGTTTCTATCACAGAGTTCCTGAGAGAAATGGTACGAGAGGGAGGAAGCTTTCCGTTTATCCTTTCTTTGTTAAATGAGGTTGGCCTGGAGATTGATCCCGAAAGGTGTGCTTCTTTCTTTCTATATCGAAGCCTGTTTGTTTACCATTCGGAAATTGCAAAAACTGCTCAAAGGGTTGCAAAACCATAATAGCTTGGGAAGAACCGGGTAGATCATAATAATTTAAAGAAATCGTGTAAAAGGCACCTTGGAATACAAGAACCTTCAGGCATGTCGAGCATATCATTGCAGTACTCATCGAAGATGGATATGGAGGAGATGATGTAAGAAAGTCCATAGTATGCCGAGGATTCCTGTATCAAAAAGAAATAAATTGGGGCATCCCTGTATGAATAGAATAAACTTTTATTGCTGAAACACTTTTAATGCAGAGTTTCCTGATAACCATGCAGCCGATGGCAACTGCATGAAACAGGGGCACAAACGAACACGAGCCAGCTTACTCAAGCCTTACAGCATCCAGACATCACCTAAACCAAGACCTCTGAACTCCTATCTCATTCATCACAAACGGAGGCCTTGGCATCTTTGAAGTCACAACAGATTATACCATAAGCAGGTAAACTTGAATATACATATATGTAGCATTTCTTGTTTTGTGTGAGGCAAAGAAGCTCTAAATGCATCAGAGCACAGAATCAATAGTAAGGCAACACAGAACTTCCATGTGACGCACAATGATTGGGCTGGACCATAATCAATGAAAGAAAGTTCTTTTCGAGGCAATTACTTTATGTTTCTATAACCCACACAAAAATTCAGGGTAGGTTTTGAATGATCATATGAAATTAGTCGACGATATAGATATGGTAAATACTTTCATTATGGTGCTTTCAAGTGCGTTTTCAACATCTTTCAAGCTTTCAATTATATAAAAGTCGTTATAAGAGAATGACAGCGCTTGACATGTAGCATTAAACATTTGAACTAAAATATGTACAGCATCAGATTAAAGTTCAAAGTTTCAACATGAACAAGATCAATAAGTACCTGGTATGTGACAACAGCTGCATATCCTCCTAGGAGAATGCTTGATAGAAATGAAGCAAGTACAGCTCCAGTAACGACAAGTGGCCACAGAAGAATTGCTAATCCAGCAAAAGGCACACATGCAGTCTCTAAAAATGGCCCCTCTCGACCTACTAGGTCATGAATCAGCCGAAGCCAACCCTTGAAAAGCATGAAAGGGCTCTTGTATAGAGCTATCAGGAAAATAACAGGCACATCGACAATTATACCAAGCAAGCCGATTATGAGAGCCCCAGGCACACTAAAAATCCTGCAAATGAAAAGCCATCCAACAAGAAAGTGAGTTAATTCATCAACAAAGAGCATAAGATCTCCATTCTGAAAAGGCAAACTTTTCCAGTACTAATAAGGAAGAAAACAACCATGGTGCAGTGAGAATAAAATTGGTGCAACATATATACATACATATCTTGTCAGATGTATGTTCAATAAAAATGATGTAAAATATATATCTTATCAGATGTATGATCAACTGAATTTCTACTCTGATGTATGATCATATATTATTCAGTAAATAATTAAATTGATGCATAAAAAATTATATGGACATGCATCTCTTAGAACCACCAAAGTGTCACAGGGCACTGCCACATCTATCTATTGCAATAGGCTATCTAGTGCCAATATTCCCATGGCGAGGATACTGTTTTATTCTTATTGTGAAATAACACAAAATATCAGATCTACATTTGGATTTTTATGAGTTCTGTTGTTGTCAGGTTATCCACTAGTTTTTCAGCAATTAATGAACATGATCTAAAGTGAGTACTTTCCCTCACATTCAAAAAGGCTCTGATGTTAGCATCTCCAGTTCTGGATATGCTAGAGACCAGCTAAAAGCAGGGGTTGGCTTTCGAGCCAATGGCAGCTGCCACTGGTTCCAGAAGAAATAGCCTTCTCATATTATAGAAAATTTCTCTACTTTGGAGGGAAGCATATTGACGAAGCTCCAAATCCATAAGGATAAAGGATTATCATTGTAATCTAAACTGAATACTAACATTGAGGCTTCCTCCTTTTCTAATCTTTTAAGAACACAATGCATTAGCCTTGTGAAGCCACCATAAGGAATTTCCAGAAGCGTTATAAATACTGTCATATTAGGGTATTTCAAACCAACATGATGAGAACAAACCTTATATCTAGTGGCCTCCCATATTGAGGTTCCTGAGTGCTGAGGTCATCCATGACCGAGAAGTAAGAGTGAAAGCATACATCCGCAAAATCCCTCACCACAGTAAAACTCCCCTTAACTGAAGTCCATGTTCCATCCTACAAACTTCTGAGATCATAAAAATCCCCATATAGGAAGAACACACAAAGGAGGATGAGAAATTAACCACGTACAATCAGACAGTGGATGAATTGATCAGTTTTGCCTTCCCCAACTGCCTCAAACGTATCCACTAAGGGTGAAAAGAACCCATAGACCGCACCAGTCAGAATGCTACCAACTATACTTGCCACTGGCCAGAGAACCAATAGAACAGTAATGCAGACACACAATCCTGTCTTGAGTATTGGTCCTAGCAATTTGCTTCTGCACAGATACAAATAATGAAGTCACCGAATTTCATATCTTTCCTAGTCTCCCTCTTATGATCACTATCTGCATGTGCCCACCCATCCACACACACACTCCGGCATCTGTATCCTTCTAGAGAAACTTGAAAACTTCCGTGGGCATCAGATGCGAGCGCATACACACACACAGATCTACATTCTACATGATATATTTGTCTGAGCATCTCTCACTCACTCACACACACACACTGCTAGCTTCTAAAGAAACATGGACATATATATGCTGAAAAATCCCACTGTGCCCACCCCTCTACTTTCTACACAGACATGAATATACTTAAGAGGGCATAACACAAACACAGCAACCCACGCACACACAACACACACACACACACTGTTCCATTTAGAGAGACATGAAGAACTTACCTAATTGTACAGTAATAAGTCCAAAATACATGAGCAGGCCACAGGCCCAAGATGACCCCGGAGTTTCCTATCGTCATGATAACGCATATCACAGGGCAAAAGATCACACCTACAGAGCATCCCCAACTAAAATCTCATTCACAAAAGCAAAGCGAACCACGACAAGACATGAAGACGGGGGCTCACCTTTTACGACGCCAAGTAGAAGTAAACCTAGAAAGAAGGGCAGGAAGTAGACGAGACTACACAAACTTGACCACAACCCTCTTGGGGGCTCCATTTCTTCACAAAACAACCGAACAGTAACGAGATATCAAATACCCATCACCGCGTTTCTCCGATACCTTATGTTCCTCGCTCTCCACATCTGTTGCTCTTTCAGATCTCAAGGGGGTTGGTTTTCACAAGTTAGAGTTGAGTGCTTCGAAAGGCCTTGCGTGCGCGTGGGACTGTCTGCCAGAGGGGGGAGAGGGTTAAAGGAGGGAATAAGGAGAGGAGGCGTGAAGGGGAATGAGTGGAGGCCACGATTTCATGGACGATGACATGGTTGCGTAGTCTGACCAAACAAACCAAACGGAGGAGTTAAAAAGAATAACAGGGCATAAATTATTTTCTATGGGTGCGGTTCTTGTGGGGTCTCTCTCTCTCTCCACACTTATCTCCTATAATTTGGCGGTTAATCAACGTCTCTCTCTCTCTCTCTCTCTTGATGGCGCCGTTTAGCTTTTTCCGGTAATCAAGTGCCGTTCTACAGTTTTAATCTTTTATAGATCAGATATTACCTCTCAAATTGTTTAAGGATGTTCTCAGGAGTAGTAGACGTATTTGGCAGTAATAAAGAATTACTGGAATATTCGTTAGTGGGATATTGGCACTTGAAAAGAGCATCTAAAATTCACTACAGTTCTAAAAGGACACCTATTTTGTACACTTGCTAAAATCCACCAAAGATTCACTTTGAAATCAACCATCTACCCTGAACTAAAACTGATCAATATCGAGGTTAATCAATTAAGCTTTCAGCTTGCCCTGAAACTCAGTGTGTATGTTAGGAATGGTTCATTAAATTCACAAGTTTATTTTCAGTCACCGTTGCCTATTGCAGGAGGTGTAATATTAAACACAGTCTGTATGTTGCAGAACATTGGATCTTCTAGGTAGGGTGGCAAATCGGGTCAACGGGTCATGTTCGGATTTCATCAAAATCAGGTACGCCTATGCCTATTTTTTTTAATTTTGGGTCCATTTTAAAGACAAAATCGCATGTATATATATATATAAAGGAATATATACATATGTGTGCATGTTTTTGTGCCTGTGTGCATAAGTATCTGTGTTATGTATGTTATAGACATGCACATATAGTATAGGTGTGTATATCATATGATATACATTATATGCATATCATTGTGTGTGTGTGTATAGGTAGATAAATAGATACTTCTGTTGGGGTGTGTGTGTGTGTGTGTATAGGTATAGGTAGATAAATAGATACTTCTGTTGGGGGGGGGGGGGTGTGTGTGTGTGTATAGGTAGATAAATAGATACTTCTGTTGGGGGGGGGGGGGGGGTTCATTTTGGAAAGATCCAGGGTGCCTAACCCCGACCATAACACGGTTATTTCGGGTCGAGTTGGTCAGGTCTAAATTGCCACTCTACTTCTATGGCAAACCCTGTATTTTCTATATTATTCTAAAATTTGGATGGGGTGGGTGTCCCTGTCCTCTTCAAGGTAGATCTGCCACTCCAAAAGTTGGAAGGGTTAAATCAGAATTTACTGTAAGCTAATTTTAGGTGAACTTATACATGTCCAGTTAGGAACTGGACCATTGAACCCGAATCAAACCAAGCTGCAAAGAAGAGCAGCTAGAACTGAAAAAGGTCAAACTGAAACCATAATAGAACCAGAGGATGCGTTGGTTCAGTTCCAGTTTCACCTTTCATGAAACCAAAACCAGCAGTTTTGAACCACTTGTTCCACTCTTTTCTTTGCTACTTTTAAAGTTTTTTTTTTTCCATTTTTTTACTTTTCATGTTTTCTTGAGGTTCTGGACTGAAAGTACAACTGACGGTTATGAACCTGGACTGAAACAGACCTGGTTCCAGGGAACTGGAACTGGACATGCCTAAGCGGTCACTTGGACCTTGTTGATAAACCATACAAAAAAAAGAAGACGTATTTTCCTAAATTAAAAGAGCTAAGTGTACTTTGAAAGATTGCAATTCTTTTCAGGTACACTCATAAATGCGTTCTCTTGATGACTTTCATACTTTAAGTGTATTTTCATATACTTATGCTTATAGTGGGTGGTCATGATCTTCTTTGCTCTTCAATAAAAGTTCTAAAAAAAAGTAGTGAACACTTTAATGCCTTTGAAGTGTTGAAAGGAGATACTAAAGGATAATTATTTTCTTTATGCATTTAAACACTAATGTGGCATATCGTTATGCTCTATGGTGACTAAGAATGCATGTAGCTTAGCGTGGAAAAAGGGTTAATCTACATCTAATTAGGCACGCTTTTAAAAAATTTCTTTTTGCGCAAAAATAATTACGTTCTCATATAAGAATCCAAATTAGTGGCAACTCTAGATTTTTTTTTTAGGGAAAGGCAAGTAGCACTGTAGCACATGCATTATAAACACGCATATTATTTTATGTTTCTTTTAATATTCTAAATTTGAAGTGAACAACCCATGGTTATACCATGGTTTCTGTAATATATCGTATGGTGGTTATATATATATATATATATAATCATAACTTACTTTATTCTTTCACCTACCTTGTATCTTTTTTGACACTTTATCTATGGTTGAACTTTTTTTTTGCTTAAAAGGCAAGGTAGGGCTAGGCAAAATGCTACCAGACCCACGGTATTGAACCCACAACTAAGTTGAAACTGAAGACTCTTTCCAGTGGAGCCCTGGCCAAGAGAGTGATGACTAGGTGTGGCAATAGGGCAAGTTTGGGGCTGGTTCGCTCTCTACCCAAACCCACCTCAAATTCAGGAAACAAAAGGTTTTGGAACCTGCTAGAGGTTAGTTTATGCTAAACATGTTCCGTTTCGGTTGTGGTTTTGGAACCGTTTCGAAACCGTTTCACTTTTAAAAAAGACAGATAAATCGTCTTTTAGGAGTCAAACTCCCCACCAACCACAACAGTAGGAAGTGCCATTAGCTACCAATAAGTTTGTGATATTGGTTGTTAGAAAAAAATATGTAAAACTTAGTTAGCGACGGTTTGAAACAGTTGGTTCCGGTTTCCTGATACACCGTAACCGAACCAGGAAGAGGGAAGCGGTCCCCTGTTCCGCCGGCCGTGCAGTTCATTACTCTGGGTGTGCACACCTCCATTATAACCACAAGAATATTATAATATTCCTTTCTCAAATATAATTGAATATCATGTGGTCGCATGAACAACATATGAGATGTCAAAATAATAAGATCAAATACATGGTCTTAACCAAAAGGTCTTAAAAGTATGGTTTCTTCAATTGTCTCGCATACTTTGTTTTGCCTTATTCCATTTCGTTGCTCTCTTCCTTTCATATTGAGACCAAAAAGCTCCTTGCAATAACACATGATATCCCGATCATGGGTCGGTACCGCGGACCGGGCACGCCTTGCATGTGTGTACCTGCAGGTTGCATTAAGATTGGCATTCCTAGTCGCAGCTTCTTACTTAAGCATAGTGGAGATATGAGGCAAACTGCAAAGTGATCTAGAGCATGATACTTTATATGACAATTTCAGTTGCATGAATTCTGTGCGTGTGAGATGGCCATTATCAAGAAACTTGAAGGAAGAAGGTGCCGAAGGAGCTCCTCTTTTGCCTACTTTTGTGTCATCTTCCAACTTTGATCAGAGAATCACAATTTTCTTAAGCAATTCTTCTCCTTTATTTAGAAATCAGACAGGGAATGAACAGTCATAGGCACAAGCCTCGTAATCAAAATCCAACACCAGTACGATCCCACTTTTTACTTGTTTATGTAACTCATCAGTAGACCATCGGGCTGTTAGAATTGGGCCTAAAATAAACAGTTCAACAAACTCAGCCTCGTAATCGAACACCTTCTTGGAAAATTGCAGGAGTGACAATTGCAGGAATCGAACCCGGACTGCTTGTCTATATCGCATCAAAGGCAGGCCCAATGGGTACGTTAGGGAGCAGAATTTTTTCTAAATAGATTTAGAGATGTCAAAACGAGCTTTGTCGGGATGGTCAGGCCAGACATTTTTGGCACATTTAAGAATATGTATATGTACTATATATATACACATACATATACATATACACATGTCATGAAAAAAGCTGTACATATGTGTATATATATATATATGTGTATACCCTGGCTCCAACCTCGGTTCCACCCCAAGAAAGTATACTAATCCAAAACCATAACCCCTTGGGTTCAACCACATGTATATATATATATATATATACATATGTATATACATATGTATGTATATACATATGTATATATATACATATATATATA
Source organism: Brasenia schreberi (assembly GCA_036023115.1). Taxonomy (NCBI): domain Eukaryota; kingdom Viridiplantae; phylum Streptophyta; class Magnoliopsida; order Nymphaeales; family Cabombaceae; genus Brasenia; species Brasenia schreberi. The sequence goes on along the minus strand of JAYKKT010000079.1, from coordinate 16,769,228 downwards.
TAGGGAGAGAGAGAGTGGTGGTTACAATGTTTTACCTACACAAAAGGTTCGTGTTCAGGTCACCAGTTAGGCACCCCGTTTGGGTCCTGGCCTTGCAAAAGTGGCCTGAGAAAAGTTCGGGAGAGAGAGTGGTGGTTACAATGTTTTACCTACACAAAAAGTTCGTGTTCAGGTCACCAGTTAGGCACCCCGTTTGGGTCCAGGCCTTGCAAAAGTGGCCTGAGAAAAGTTCGGGAGAGAGAGTGGTGGTTACAATGTTTTACCTACACAAAAAGTTCGTGTTCAGGTCACCAGTTAGGCACCCCGTTTGGGTCCAGGCCTTGCAAAAGTGGCCTGAGAAAAGTTCGGGAGAGAGAGTGGTGGTTACAATGTTCTACCTACACAAAAAGTTCGTGTTCAGGTCACCAGTTACGCACCCCGTTTGGGTCCAGGCCTTGCAAAAGTGGCCTGAGAAAAATTCGGGATGGTCCGGGTTGACCAGATTCTACCCAAAACCAACCCGAAATAAATATCAATGCATATTTCAAGTATTATATTTACAAACATGTGCATTTTACATTATCTAACTATTTATAGCGTATACATGCACACACACAAACATATAGGATAGTAATCAGGTCGAACAAGATTGACCCATATCCGACCAGGTCACATTGTGGTGTTCAAAGTGGACTGGAACAATGAATCGGGTAGGGTCCAGGTCAACATAATTTTTTTACCCAACCCGAACCCCACCAGTAAACTGATTTGCCAACCTGAGAGAGAGAGAGAGAGAGAGAGAGAGAGAGAGAGAGAGAGAGAGAGAGAGAGAGAGAGAGAGAGAGAGAGAGAGAAAGAGAGAGAGAGTTTTTCTCGAGTACATACCCGCTTTCATATCCAATGGTCCATATGAAGCAACGAAATGTATTGCTCGACATGAGTAAGTTGATTGGATACATAAAATATGGTCTTTTTTTTTGTAGTTAAGTAGTTATCAAACGTCTTAAACATTGTTCTGAAAATCTTTTTAATGCTTCAAATGAACCGTTGAGTTTTTTCGCTTTGCATATGAAGTTCGTGGCTGGAGTTACGAAAATATATCTTGCCTTTGGTCACATTATGGGCAGGAAACTATATGAATACACACATTTTCCATCGATCGAATATAGAATGAGAGGAAGGAAGAACCAAAGCTTTCAATACTTCAAAAAAACTTATTGAAGAAATAAATGTATCACAACATATAAAATACTAAGAACTCAACTTCTTGACCACCTCTTGAAACTAAGTTGCAAGATCGTTTGCCGTCTGTTTGATCAACAAGAAAACTAACTCACTAAATAACAAAATTTTAGCAATGCTCCAAATGTTGATCTTCTTGCTCATTATCGGTTTTTGCCTCCACAACTCTGCCAATTAAGAATCACAACCTATTCGTTGACGATTCTCTGAAACTCTGCACTTCAATGGTTTGCTCTTTGGTGAACCCATTTGCTTTCACTGTACGAAATCAGTCTTTGTCATTAAGGACATAGCCTTTGTTGCTCTCCCAATACTTAAATATCAAAGTCCACAATCGGCCTTCCTTATCGAAAGTCGGCACCATGAGTCCGCCGCCTTTCTCCATCATGGCTTTCTCTTCCGGAGACAAGACCTTCTGTAAGACACATTTCATAAACTCCTTGTTCTTGTTGAGCAAGAGTCGCCCATGAGGTTTCGTCGTGTCAGTGTGCATGAGTTTTTTTGTAGTGCTATGGTTGAACTTGATCACATTTGTATCGCTATCTCTCTCTTGCGGGCGTGCCCTACATATGGCCTCTAGTAATCCCACTTTCTGTGTTGACGAATCGTGTTCCTTTGTTTTGAAATACAAATGATCGTATAGACTTGCGCTCTTCTTCTCGTCGTTTCTGATGTTTTACTTCCTTCTCTTCCTCGCCGTCCTGCACTACTCTTTTTTTTCCTTATCTTATTGTGTGAGGGCCTTACCATCGCTAATATAAGTAGCGACATCATCACATAACAAATAGAGATCCTCCATGATTGCACACTGCAAAGATCCTGCATGTCGTTGAGAAAAGGCTTAGTTGTTGTTAACTTTACCTCTGTGACCATTTGGTCTTTAATAAACTGTTATATATCAAAAAGACAAAGATGGTTGATTTTGACATTTAGCAATGATACCTTCCTATTTTTCCCAACTCCAAGATACAATCGAGCTTGGGTTCTTAATTTACGTAGAAAGGAATGATTCGAGGTTGAGAATATTAAAGAGCCCGAAACTCGATTGAAACAAAGCGAGATTGCGAAGGAAGGAGCTTATGGAGAAGGAAGAAAGAAACCATGAATTGTTGCGGGAGTTAGAGGAATTGAGATCTCAATTGGAGAAATAATTGAACGAAAAGAGGCCACTTGAGGAGCTATCTGAAGAGAGAGAGGTAAAGGTGAGGAAAGAAAATCAGTTAGTGGTGTGAAAGTTGCAGCCCAATCAGTGTGTGTGAGAGAGAGGCTTCGGAGAAGGCAGTGGCAGAGCTCAGTACCAAACTCGACTCAGGTGAAGCCGAAAGGAAAGAACTCATTGGGAGATTGAGATGCCGCGGAAATAGAGCTTCCAAAAGTTATTTATGAGATATTTGTGGGATCTTTGCGAGATATTTTTCTATTTTAAAAAAATCATGCATCCATTTATAAGCGTATCGGTGCCCGTATTGTATTGAACACCGATACGCTCGTATCGTACGATTCTGTGTAAATTTTTAATTTTTTAATAAAAAAATTTAAAAAATATTAATAAATCTAAAAAATAAAAGAATTGAAATTAATGAATAAAACATATATAACACAATCAACGTTAAACAAAATTGAATCCAAAAGCTTCATTTCAAAGAGATAATTCCTAATAAATGAGTATGACTAATAATAGAAGAGAAGTCTCATAATTAATAGCATGAATGCTAAATACCATTAATAAACAACGAAGTTACAATCATCCAATTACATTTACAATAATCATCCACAACATGGATACAAAATCATTGTAATCGACATAGTCAAGATCATTGTGACTATGACTATAAGAATAATTCCTAAGAAATGACTATGACTAAGAATATTCAAAGAGATTGTGAAAAGAGAGTACTCTCAAGCTTAGCATAACAAAATTAAATAGCATCTCATAATGAACAATCATTTATAATGTGAATACTGAATACCATTAATGAACAACAAAGTTACAATCATCGAGACCAGAACATTACAAAGTTACAATTACATTTCCAATAATCATCCACAATGTTGATACACAAGCATTGTAATCGACATAGTCAAGCTCATCATCATCTCCTCCCTCTTCCACCTCCATAATTGGATCCACCCATTCAACACCTTCATCTTCATCATCATCTCCATCTTCAATTCTAAGTTCTGCTTCGACTTCAAGTGTTCTCCAGTTTTCATCCTCTAAATTGATGAGGGCTCCTCCTTTTCAACCCAATTATAAAGAATATCATCTCAAACACCTTGTCTTCATGTTATATGCGATGTATACCAAATTATGCAGTTGATCATGCTCCAATTTGTTTCTCTTTTTTATATTAATGCATTCGAAACTTCAATTTCCCTCGCACCTACTCAAATTGTATGTTTGACTTAATATACGTTGAGCAAACCTTGATAAGTTCGGTACATCTACACCAAAGCAAGTCCACCATTCATTTGAAATAAAACATAATAATGATTAATAAGAAATACTCAAAAAAAATCAATTGATAACTTACATGAATATCAATAAAAAAATATAATACCTTGTCACATTTATAGAAGAGTTGGATTGCAATTGGCCTTCCAAAATCTCCAAGACTCTTTCTATACTTGTTTAACTCTAAATGGATATTACGACTAGATAAATATTGTATAAAATCAATTGTTTTTAATATATCTTTTTTTACTTCTTTGTCCTCTACAAAGTTGAGAGAAAATTGAATAAAAGGGTTAAGGAAAGATGCAACGGTTTGCAAATCATGATACATTTGGCGGTTATAGCGTGCATCAATTATCTTCAACTTTTTTTACAAGTGATCGCTTGCGGTAAAGCTTTGTTTGTATTTCCAATTTGGCTTTATCCATAACATCACATATAAAAATCATAGTAGACCTATCTTCACTATTCACCATCCTCATTACCTTAATTAAAGGTACATTCATCCTAAAAAATTTGTTGTAATTTAAAAAAAATCAGCATTGAAATCATCTATCACCACAATCTCCTTCTTTCTTCACCAACTAATAGAGCCCCATTTATTATACACAAATATTTTTTTAATGCATTTTTATTTATGACGACTTTGCGCAAACATGCATAACAAATCTTGTCAATGAAGGCCTAATCAATTCCCCTTCACCTATATGGTTTCGCATCAAATGCAATATAAAAGAATGATTATAAATTAAGCTTTGTGACATTTCTGCATATAATCCTTCTTATTTAATCCATTGCACTCAATTCTTCAAGCATTAAGTCTATTCAATGTACAATACATGGAGTCCATATTAAAGATGTATGGTTCGCCTCAAGCATCTTATTAACTGTTGCAAATTTTGTAATATTATTAGTAATGAATTGAAAAACATTTAAAAGACCTACATCCTCAACAACTTTTTCAAAAATAGGGAGTAAATTATTTGCGGTTTTATCAATATAGGATAAGTCATATGACTTCAAAAACAATGTCCCCTTGGGACAATAAACGAGAAAGTTCTCCAAAAAACTACGTTGACCATATGTCCAACCATAAGCCATAATAGAACATCATGTATCCTTCCACGACTCTCTAAATTCAGAACTCAATACATTAACAATATCAAACTATTTCTACAATAATGTATCCCTCATGATAAGTAAGGACTCTATAACTTGATCACACATTAACAATAGCATTCGCCATACTTTGAAAAGAAAATGAATTTACAACATTGAAAGGGAGGCAATTTTCATAAAAAAAACTGTAAACTTCAAATATACTTTCTCAATTACTTCCTTTGGAACCATAGCTAATCTAATGTCTAGTTAAGCTCCAATAGTCGTATGTGAGAGAAAAAATGAAGCATTCTAATAACTCAGGTTCTAGCTCCTCCTCTATTACCTCTCATAGGTATCAACCACATGCGATAAACTCGTAACATATCATACAATATGATTTTTACAACATTAGTGAGAAAACTGCACACAACATATAGATTACCTGGTTAGAGGGTCAACTCAAACTATGAAGCTCATGAGTTCCATGACCGGGACATTGTAAAAATAGAAAAAGAAAAAGATTGTGGAATTCAGAAATTACATTTTTGTAAGATTGCTTTTTCTTTTTAAAAGTCATTCATTAATTTCTAAGCTACAATTAACTTGGGGTGTGTTGGTTGCGATCTACCGTTGACAGTGTATAGTTGGTATATATGGAACTCATGACCATGTTTTTAATTGATTAATACAAGAGATCGCAAGAGAGTGAGGCAAAACAATTTTCTGGCCATTCATCATTCGATGGTTGAGCAGCCTTAAAATCAAATAAGTACGTAGCACCAAAGATAATTGTAAAGTGAGAAAAGGATTTAGAATGCATACCTGGTAACGACTCAATCTAATGATCTTTGGATGCAATAGGGTTAACCCTCTTGTATTTATAGTTTTATTTTCACGATTAGGAAACCCTAAAAAATAGAAACCCTTCCAATTTATTTTAACCTTAATTTAAGATCAACTTTCTAGTTAAAAAAAGTCTCTTTCCTAATTTTTGATTGGTTAAAACACAAACCCATGAACACACACACACACAGGCCATGACTTTGAGACACGGCATCCATATAGATCAAATACCCAACATTATCGATTCTAATGAAGTTGCAAGCAAATAACATGACTAACAAAGGCTCAAGGAAAGATGATTCCGTGGATCAACAAATTGGCCACATTAGAGACCGTAGGCTATACTTTTCTCCAAAACTTAGATGAGAAGGGCACCTCACCCTGCCATTATATGGATCTCCCCTGCATATAGAGAATGATTATATAGTATTTTATAGATTCAACCACAACTTTTTTCCCAATATCATGTTATTCATGCTTGAAAAGAACATTTTCGAACTTGGCAAGGGAACCCACTTGCTTAAGCTATTTTCATAGAATTTGGATAAAGGATGGCAGAGGGCATGATCTCTGTCCTCCAAGAGTTATTTATAAGGCCAAGACAATTCTTTAGATCCCTAGGAATCCTCAGACAAAACAAAGCTACCAACAAAAGCAAATCTAAACTAAAGAAGAAAACATAAAGTAAACGTAAGAGTTAGAAGGAGCAGATTGGACGATTGATAGATCAATCAATTGATTTCCCCTTTTCCAACTTCCTCTTGCCTTCTTTATGTAGAGTTGTGGAAGTTCCAAAAGAGGCTTTTGAATTCCATAAGTTTCATTTATCCGATGACTTTTCAAGCTTTAGTTTCCCTTTTGCCCATTTCAATGAGTCTCTTGGGTTTCCGTCTAGAGCCTTCAGTGTCGTGCCTAATTTTTGTTGTTAACACAAGCTCAGGCTTCAAAGCGTTTCAGCACTAAAGGACTCCAACCATGTTTTAAAAGTTCTTTTGGCTTTTTAAACGAAAATGGCCTACATCTTGTCAATTCTACATCATTCACCCACTTTCAAGATCGATCTCGAACTCTTCATGCTTTCAGTAGAATCTTGACAAGTAGAAAAAAAATGGAACTCTGTTGTCATTGTGGAAGTTAATTTTTGACAATTTGAAATATATGGATCTAAAGAAGAATAAATGACTCGAACTTTCCCCTGTGAGACAAACGTGCATTCATTACATAATACTCAAGAAGCTAGATACGGTGCTTTAAACATTAATGTCCAACTTGCAGATCACTTTTCAACAATAATTAAGACATGCTGGCATGTAATGTTCACCTGGATGCTATCTATAAGGGTTCTAAAAGGGTTGGCAAAACTCCCTACCAATAAAGAAAGCATCATAAATTCATAGTGGAACAGACCTCGTTTTTGTTATGAAGTAGCTTTGCCGCATTCCTTTCAAAAGTTGCAGCTTACATAGGACGCAGTAATTTTCTTGCTCGGCTCCTACAAGCATGAATCACTTTCTAAGTACATTCACTCTCACGACAAGTCTACGTAACGCTGCCTTACCATCAAACATCCTTTCCTATTCCTAGCTAGTTGTAGCAGAAGAAGATTCAAAATTTATTCACAAATTAGTCATTACGTTAGCAGAAGTAACATGATTGCTCTTAAATTTTAATAATGTGACTTCATACTATGCGCTGGATATATCTACTGAAACAGATTGCAGCCTTGCTAGAAACCAGAGTTCGCCCAAGATAAGATCACGGTGAGACAAACCATTTGGGTCATCCTGGATTTGGACCAGAGACCTCACCCTATGGAAACAAGGAAAGGTGTAGATTAATGGTAGAAGTGGCCAACAGTTAGCCCATGGATAATATGCATCCGTCTGCATGCATGTGGGATGCTAAGTCTTGATATGTGTTCAAGTTGTGCGCGCGACTTTCTCTCATAGAACATGGGCTACTGACACCATGCGGCAACTTGTAATGCATTTCTGATAGAATGAAATGTCTTCGTTCAGTTACAACAGCAATAACATGCTGAATCGATGATACAGATGAAAATAGAAACATTAGATGCCATTGAGGAAAAACAAAAGCATAATGTAAAGGCAAATGAAAGGTTTTTGCAGAAGAAAGTTCAGAACTTACACTATGAATTCTTTTCATAAAACTGACAGATAATTGAACCGTAGTAGCTTCATGATTCGTATCAATTGAACAAGATAGCAGGGATAAGAAACACCTCCTAAGGACACTCTTGACGGCATAACCAGTCCATACCAGGAGCTAATTAAGGTCCTCTTCCCACCTATATTGGCATGAGTCACCACGGAGGAAAGCTTCTCTTGACCTTTTCGCTGGAGATAAAACTGAAAATGAAATCCACTATATATGCAGCATATCTTGTGCAAACAAGTACTTTAATTTTCAAAAAGAGATTCATGAAGCCAGTTGAGCATAAGCATAAAAAGCGTCGTCTACCAGAAAGCATGGGATTCACCACCAAGAACAAAAGCACAAACAAATTGAGAGAACCCTTTCATTTCCACGATTAACAAGTTTACATGCCACTGAATAGGTTTCGCTACAGAGAAATAGCACCTTCAAAACGAAAAGTTTCAGTATAACAATTCCAGCATCGTCATCAAAATGGAGCAACAGTCTCGGATGGGATGACTATGGAGACACTGGTTCAGATCATTCTCATTCTCCCCACTTCGTACTACAGTATCAGATGATTCCGCTTGAATAAAATTTTAAAAACCATTCAATCGTTCGTATTATGTTGAACCTACCTGCACATATGATCAATCCACACTGCTGAAAGCATCGAGGATGTTGACATGCATTGCATACATCAAAGCCCTTGCCAATTCGACAGACACAAAAGGTTCCATACATTGAGAATGCAAGGAAGCCTACATTCATCTATCAAGCAGTTGACTATGATTCTCGTTTCCTGCCTGATATAGCTCCAGATGGTAGATTGCCTTCTGAATCAACTCCCTGTATGAAGGATACTGAGGTAGCTGTAACTGTAGCCCCACCAACGCCTTGGCTTGCTTCAATTCCTCACTACTGCTAACATGTATGGCCAAATAACAAAGAAGAATCACCGCGGCCAATTGAACCTTTTCCCCTGATCTCAACAGTTTCATGAGTGGAGGAACACCACCAAACTCGATGATGGCCTTCGAATGCTCGACGCAGAGAAAATTCTCCGGGCTCGTGAATTTTCCCAATGCAGACGCGGCTTCACCTACCACCCCTGCATCTCTACGAACTAATTTGTCCACAAGAGGCCTAAGGACCCGAGTTTCTCTCGCCGAGAACGTCCGAGACAAGCATCCTATTGACCTCATTGCCGGAATCTGCAGCAACGGGCTGCCTTCTTCTGTTAATCTGATAAGCTGATCGACCACTGCTTTCGCCGCCGGCAAATTCGTCCTGAATGCCGCCCGCCGGAGCTCGGCATTTACCTCAGCAACAGCCGCGATCTCGCTGACAGCCATCAAGCAATTGTACTGCAAATCGCCGTGCTCCTTCTCAATGGTCTTAGCCAAACACATCAATCCCCTCGTCTCCGTTATCCTCCGACTATTTGCAACACTCCCCTTCGCAAGCATCCACATTGCCTTTGACGAGTTAGCCAACAATTCGGTCCTCACCTTCTGATTTTCCTGATCCAAATTCTCCGCCGGCAGCGGCCTTACCGCCATCTCCTTGCTCGCCTTAATGCTCGACTGCACGGCAGAACGCATGTTGGTAGGCTTCGAGACGCTGATATCTTCCATGAACGATGACGAGAGCACAACCACCAGCGGCCGGACGGCGTTCTCCCTCGCAAACTCTTCCCTCGTCGCCGGATCGTGCCGAGCCATCTCCGCCACCAACAATGCTATCACTGCCTGCACTGCCGGCGGCGACGCTGCCAAGCACTGAACAATCGCCGGAACCGCTCGTTCCTCGGAAATTTGGGCCACCCTCTGGGAATCCGTCGTCAAACTGGCGATCGCCCTCCCGGCAGCGAGCTGGGCGTCGGGGAGAACACTACCATCTTTCAACAATTTCAGAAGCGGAGCAACACCACCTTCCTCGATTATGATTTTGCCATTGCGGGCATTGTCTGCAGCCAGGGAAGCGAGACCATTCGCGGCCTCAACTCGATCCTCCATGGCTCCGTTCTGCACTAGGGCAATGTAACTCCAAACCCACGAAAGAATCGGATCGGTGGAGGCAATCGGAGGAAGGCTAAGGGCAAAACCTGACGAGAAACTCGAGACGCCGAGAAGCCACTTCATATCCCCGTTGGAGTTATCCAGCAGTGCGAAAACTCGCCGGAAATCCGCGACGTTGGTGATGGTGATCAATCTTTTGAGCACGCCACTTCGCCGGCACTTGCGCACGAGGACTCGGGCTCGATCGATGTTCTTGATCACCTCCGCGACGATCCGACGCATGGGGCGCTCGTAGACGGCCGCGGCCGGGAGACGGGCAGTGGATAGAAGCATCTGCGAGAGAGAATCAACGAGGCGCGCAACCTCCGAGCACTCCTGCTTGAAGGAATCCGCCTCCATGGCGGCCTTCCGCGTGCGCTCCGCTAGAAAAAGGGCCGCGTCGAGCATCTCTTTTACTGTTTTCTGCAGCTGCTGCTGCTTCTCCTCCATCGCCGGGAACTATACCAAGAAGAAGAAGAAGAAGAAAACGCTTCTTGGTGGTGGTGATTCTGGTTGCTGGGCATCAAATAGATCGACTGCACCTTGTTTATTCGACTGAAAGGAGTGTTCTGCGTTGGTCTTGAAGATTTTCAGGACAATTCTAACACTTCCTAGTCTCTTTATGTTGTTCTTATGATTCTTCGTCACAGAGAGAGAGAGAGAGAGAGAGAGAGAGAGAGAGAGAAAAGAGAGGTTCGCCCAACATCAACAAGAAGAAAAGGAGGCTGGGTTATGCCGAAGAAATTTCCTCATCTTTTCGTGGAGAGAGAGAGAGAGAGAGAGAATCTGAATTTATTACATTATTTTGTCTCAGTTTGCTTGTGAAGAAACTTTGTGGGTTCTAGAAAAGGGTTTGGATCTTGGATCAATATGAGGTACCTTTGGATCTTGGATCAATATGACGTACCATTTTAGGTGAGACCTGCTTTTCGACCCTACTTTCCAACTTTAAAATGCAGTATGGATATCATGGGTCGGATCCAAATCCGAATCTGGACAAATTGGGTAGATCTGATAACCACAATAAGATCCACTTAGCATCAGTCTCGACTTCAGCTTTTATATACGGATCACGAATCCTTCATTGGAATATGATGGATAATCCCAGAAACCATAAATTCGTGTTGGTGGTAATGTGATCTTTGTGTCAGAGTTTACATGTTCGTGTCCACACAAACTAACACAAACAAAAATCTAGTCATGTTCATGTTCACTTATTACGACACGAACAAGAAGTGGCCCAACATAAACATGACCCAAATCCAAAAGCCAAGTGACAAATTGGAGTCTAATGAAAGTAACACTTGGAAACTAGATCGAGGTTGGCATTTTTGTTACACGAATCTGAAACGACCCGACAGGAACATGTCCTGAAACATGAAATTGCTACATCATTGCCGAGATTACAGACTTCTACAACCTGCTGTGTCCGTTACACCATTCCTAGAGACAAACTTTTCGTCTAGATCCAAACTTGTTTTTTGAGGCATACATTAAATTTCTACTTTGTGTACATCAAAAGCTTTTTGTTTTATATATATCTCAAAAATTGAATGATCATAACAAGTTTCTTATAGTTTTCTATTTTTGTGAGTTCTTTAAATCTAAACTATCTACAAGGTGTAGTATTAAGTGTTTAATATTTTTAATAATCTTACATAAACATCTCTATCATTTGGTTCACATCATCAAAAGTGAAGATTTAAATTAAAAGTATCATTATACTTTATATTTTTTATTTAATATATTTTTTATTTTATCAAAAGATTGTATCGAAAGACATTATGTATTTACTGCTACCTTTCTACTCCTTTTCTCTCTTTGTCTCTCTATATACACACATAAACGAAAGGTGGAAGATGCAAATGACTCTTATGCAAACTCCACATGTACCAATCTTAATGAGATTAAAAAACAAAAACAAAAAATACACTTAAAAATAATCAAGAATCTTTCAAAAAGTATATGTCTTTCATTTTCAATCTTGATCCCATGTTTGTGATTGATTTAATCATCCTTCAACTTTCCTCTCTTTCTCTCTCTCTACGTACATACATATATATATATATATATATATATATATATATATATATATATATATATATATATATATATATATATATATATATATATATTAACTGGGAGTGATAATCTCGACTTGGTATAAGGAAAGTCCTACTGATATTTGAAGGGGTCCACGCATTCACATTGGTAACATGGGTCCTAATCTTAGCCGAGCCCACTTGGTAAAGAAGAAAGGCTTGGTTTTGGTTCTGACCTGGTCTGGTCAAAGACTGCGGACGACCTTGCACTTGACTCCCAAATCAAAGTTTCCTTATAGTTGAACTGTATTTCAATAGAATTATATTAATAATAACCACGCGAGTTGAGCTAATAAACAAAGGCATGACAATGACATCCATTAGTAAAAGGGAAGTCGCATAATGCACATGCACTGCAAGCATATCTACAAATATCCACCCCCTAAGTTACAAAAATACTGAGCCAAACGAATATATGACACATTCGCTGTTCTAATCTAATTAATTTATTTCTCTCTCTCTCTCTCTCTCTCTCTCTCTCTCTCTCTCATCTATCTATCTAATTTTTAATATTTGGGCAGGACATAGAGGGTCACGTTGATCTTGAAAATAGACTCATCCTGATGTGTGGTGTGTAAATGTTGAGCCGATCTGGATTGGCGTTCTATGTTTTCACCTCGTGGAGAATATATATATATATATATATATATATATGTGTGTGTGTGTGTGTGTGAGAGAGAGAGAGAGAGAGATTGAATGTTATCGACCTCTTAGACTGCACACTCATGTTTAATCATTATTTTTAGCATAAATTAAACATTATCCTTTATATTTATATAAACAGTAATTTTCTTCATAAAAGCCATGCCCTCAAAAACAATGTATGTGAATAAACATGTCTTATGAGAGGTTGGATAAAATCTAGTTTTGTTATACAAGAAATGACTTAGTATTTGTTTCAAAGAGTAACCTAGTTTTGTTATTCATTGAATACTTTTACGTTCCAACTTCATTTTATCGTAGTATGATATATATATATATATATATATATATACGAGAGAGAGAGAGAGTTATTGAATCCTATCCACCACGGGCTCTGCTTACTAAAGACTTTGGCACACTTCATGATTCCATTACTTTCGTACTTCAAAGTTTATAGACTTGGGAATACTCCAGGACTCAATTGGCCATTTATTTTAATTTCTTCATGGTTTACGGGTCATTTATTTTAATCTCTAGCGATTGAGCGTCGTTTCTGTTCTACAGGTGAGTGCCGAACAAGTATCAGGTCAACGTAGGACACGTCATTATCTGGTGGACACGTGAGTACGACACATGTTGGAGATGCCCATTGCATGAGAGTTGTCATGCTAACGGTACGTGTCGTGCCCCGTGAAGGGGACGTCATGAGCCAAATCCTGTAGATTTGGAATTGAACACCAGTTTGGATCTGGCTTTTGTGTAACGAAAAAAGTGCTTTGTTTTTTGAAGAGAGAGAGATATCCTCAATTCAATAAGTGCTTAAATCTACTCAAATATTCCTGCTAGAGATATTTATGAGACGGGATAAGAGGTCGATAAATACCTTAAACACCTTATCACCATGGGAAACCAAAAATACCTTAAATACCTTCATCTTTATCCGTTGTTCACATGGTCTTAAGGAACTCATCGGAGTAAAGAGATGCTTAAATATAAGTTTGAGCTCATGAAATCAAACTTAATTTATATAAAATACATCTAAATTAGAACATATTATTATGAATGAAATGTGAGAAATGACGATGAGTTCACGAATTAAAAAAGAAGTAACACTTTCTTTTATTTATTTTATGTTATAATTTGTTTTATTTTTACATGAGCCTAACTTTATAGAATCAATTAGAAGGAGTCAAGGCTGAGAACCTCCTATCTTCATCCCGTTCCGATTCCCGTTTGAGATTTTCTTCCTCTCTCCATCTCCATTTGCACTCGTCAAATTCGTCCTGTTCAAGAAAAGTTTACGCGAGAACTCAGGGATTCCCCTCCCATGAACATCCCTAATCTCTACTCTTCAATTGATGCAATGAGCAATAAAGAGTTGAGTCTAAAAAGTTAACTTTATTATTGTGAATTAAATGTAAGTAAAAAATATAATAGTACAAATTAATTTTAAATTCAAGTCTTCACCGTTTCGTACCGAATGATTAAGATGTTTAAGAAGATTGAATCAAAGATAGAAGATTGAACATGGATCTCACTCTCTCTCTCTCTCTCTCTCTCTCTCTCTATATATATATATATATATATATATATATAGATATATTTTGCGGCTATGATTCTTATGATGGTTGTCCTAATGGTATTGCTAAAATAGTTTGAGGAACGTCGAGAGGTGACTGATGTTTTTTGTTACATCGATTGGCCTCCAAGCTAATATCGATCGTTAAGCGTAAAACGTAGAAACGAAATTAGGACACTTTGACCGTTTGGTATCCATGTTGAAATGCTTTGTTTTCGAGCAAAAGTTGTTAATGCTTCGAATGCCTGTATCATTTTGCCAACCGTTCTTATTTTCTCATGTTAGGCAATTGGTTGGTGATTATTTTTGATATCTTCTTCCTCTCGTTCTGAAAAAAAATTGACCGTAGGTATTTAAAACTTTCTTTCTGGGGAATGCAATGTATGCCAATTTTAATTTCTATGTCTTCTGAAGTAACCAAATGATCAAACTTACATTCCATATATTCTGTCTTTGTTCTACTAAGTCGAAAGCCTTTACTTTCTAATGTTTTTCTCCATAGTTCTAAATTTCTATTAACTTTTTCCTTAGACTCTTCCACTAACACAATCTCATCTGGAAATAACATAACTAAGGTACTTCATCTTTAATATGTTTTGTTAACTCATCAATCACCATTACAAATAAGTATGGACTTAAAGTTGATCCTTGATGTAACCCAATATTAACCCAATATAAGAAATCTGTCATTCCTTCATGAGTCCTCACACATGTTTATGCACCATCATACATGTCTCTTATAAGGTTTATGTATGTCAATGGGATACCTCTTTTTTTCAAGGTTCTCTAAAAAACCTCCATCAGTACCCTATCATAAGCTTTTTATAGATCAATAAATATCATGTGAAGGTCTTTCTTTTTGCTCTAAAATATTTCATAAGACGTCTCACAAGTTGAATCACTTCAACAGTAGATCTGCCTGACATGAATCCAAATTGGTTCTCTATTGTACTCAATACTTATCTTATCCTATGTTCGATAACTTTTTCCCACAATTTCATAGTATTACTCATTAACATGGTAGCTCGATAATTCACACAATTTTGATTGTTTCTCTTGTTCTTATATATGGGTATAAGTGTACTCGCTCTCCATTCTTTGGGCATCTTTTGGTTTCTTCATATTTCATTAAATAGTCTTCTGAGCTAAGTGATTCCTATTTTTCCTAGAATTTTCCAAACTTCTATAGAAATATTGTTTGGTCCTATCGATTTACCACTCTTCATATGTTTAAGAGCCTCTTTGACTTCATTCTTTTAAATACGTTGGTAGAAATTGTGGTTTATATACTTTTTGAATTTGGCTAACTCTCCTAAACTAGTACTAACATCTTTATTTACATTAAAAAGCTTATAAAAATAGTTTTTTCATCTATTTTTTATATCATCATTTGCCATTAAAAATTTTTCATCCTCATTTTTTATGCATATAACAGAATTAAGATATTTAGTTTTCTTATCTCTAGCCCTAGCTATCCTAAAACTATCTCTTTCACCCTCTTTTGAGTTAAGTTTTTTATATAAATCTTTCCAAATTTTAGTTTTTGCTTAATTGATGGCCTTTTTTGCTTCATTCTTTGCTTTCTTATAAACCTCTAAACTTTCACTAGTTTTCTTAGCATAATGTAATTTGTAAGATGCTCTCTTTGCCTTGATTTTATTTTGCATTAGTTCACTCCACCACCAAACTTCTTTTTGTGCCGGTACACCTCTCTTAGATTCACCTAACACATCTTTCGCCACTTTTTTAGTATGTATAGCCATATTATTCCACATATCACAAGGTGTACCAACATAATTCCAAACATCTCCTTGAAAGACTTTCTGTTTTAATATATCTTTTTCTCACTTTTGAGGTTCCACCATTTAGTCCGAATAACTCCATGCACTCTTTTTTTCTTTGTCCACTTTTTTATTTGTAAATCCATAACTAAAAGTCGATGTTGGGTAGTTAAGCTTTCTCCTAGAATTACCTTTTAATCTTTACAACATGCCCTATTTTTTTTTATAAATAAAGTAATCAATTTGTGTTTGTGATAAGCCACTCTTATAAGTAATTAAATGTTCATCTTGTTTTTTGAAGATTGTATTGACTATAAAGAGATCAAATGCGATAGAAAAATTTGAAATCTCACTACCTTCCTCTTTTATGTCCCCAAAGCCAAAGTTTTCATGAATACCTTGATATCCTAATGCCTCTTTACCAACATGTCCATTTAAGTTTCCTCCTAAACAAATCATCTTCCTTTGTGGAATTATTTGAATCACCTTATCTAACTCTTCCCCAAAAGCCGTCTTTATACTATCTTCTAGTCCTATTTGGGGTGAGTAAGTACAAACTATATTCAAAATCTATGCTCCTAACACTAATTCAACGTCATGATTCGGCCACCATATCATTGTATGTCTACTAGACTATCATTTAAATCTTTATTTATGATAATACCAACTCCGTTTCGTGCCTTTTCCTTACCTGAGTACCATAATTTAAAACTTGTATCTTCAATCTTCTTTACTTTTTCTTCAACCCACTTTGTCTCTTGTAAACATAGAATGCGAATCTTTCTTCGAATCATAGTATCTACTACCTCTATTAACTTACCGGATAATGTTCCGATATTCCAAGAACCAATACAAATCTTATTATCTATGACTAGATTCCTTACCCCTCGCATCCGTCCATATTGAAAATGCGGAGACTCTCTCTGTAATTTATTCACTACATTCGGGCGGCAATAACTTCTTTACTCATACCCGTCCATGATGTGAAAACCCTCTCTGCAATAGATTCACTACATCCGAGCGAAAATGTAGTGACCCTTGCTTACTTTTCACTGCATTTAGGCTCTGTAGCGCGTCGCTAGGCGGGGACGCCCCAAAGCAATGCTCATCATTTGTGTAATAGAAGGTATAAAAATCCGACAAAGTTTTATGTTGACTGTCGAAAGCCTAACACAACCCTCCTCCTTTATCCTAGCTTGGGACCGGCCATGTAAGGGCGGAAATCCCTTACATTTTTTAGAGTGGTAGACGAATTGATGGAGATGTTACGCATAGACCATTAAAGTTAAAAGATAAATATTATAGAGCAACAATTAAACCTGTCATGTTTTATGGTTCTGAGCGTTGGGTAGTTAATCATCAACATGTACAAAAGATGACTGTGATAGAAATGAAGATGTTGAGATGGATGAGTGGTCATATAAGAAAAGACCGTATACATAATGAGATTATTAGAAATAAATTATGTGTGGTACAAATAGAGGATAAAATGAGAGAATATCGTTTAAGATGGTTTGAAAATGTAAAGAAGATCAAAAGAAGAACCTGTAAGAAGGTATGAAAAACTAGATTTTGAAAGTATTAAAAGAGGTAGGACGACCACAAAAGTGTTGGAAACAAACAATAAAGAATGACCTAGCTTATTGTGAGTTAACTGCTAACATGGCACATGATAGGGCTATGTGGAAACAAAGAATCCATGTAACCGACTCCGTCTAGTATGAGAAAAGGCTTAGTTGTTGTTGTTGTTCTTCCTCTATCTCGGATTGCCTCTTAGTTGTTGTTCTTCCCATTTGAAAACCGTGATTCCAGTTCGCATCATCTAGTTTAATTCTCTCCTTGAAATGAATGATATGAACATTTAATTCCTTCGGGTGACTGAGTGAGAGGGGGGGTGTTGCACACATATGCAAAATGCATAAGAACTTGACGACCTTAGCTAAACAGCTCATATGAGCCAAGTCGAGCCAAAGAGGCAATCGTGTTCAATTCCTACATTTTAACGGGCCAACTTGTGTCAGGCTCATTTAGATCTCGAACACAACATGAAGGATCTCATCATGATCGCTGAGCTAAGTGAAACCACGGGTAGCTTGGTTCATTTACCAGCGTCATCTCCCTCCTTGTGCATTCAGGATGCAAAGAAGTCCACTTAGAAAGAACAAGAACGTTCTTCTGTTGAAAAGGATTGGCTACGACAAGCAGTTACCCATAAACAAAGTTTCTGAAGGAAAAGACACACACACACATATATATATATATGAAGAGAGTACCCCATAAACAAAGTTTCAAGGAAAGAACATATATATATATATATATATATATATATATATATATATATATATATATATATATATATATATATATATATATATATATATATATATATATATATATGTTGGATTTAATGTGCATTTATGACATTTAATTCATGTTGGTATTTCTAAATAATCAATTGATGAATAATTGATATTATGCTCCCATGGATTGGTCCTACGTAATCTCTCTTTTTTCTTCTCTTCCTCTTTTTCCCAATGAGTAGGAGAGAATAAATACAAGTGAGAGAAAGCATTGATGTTTCACCCCTTACAATATCTCTTTTTCTTTTATTCTCTTTCTTGATCTCTCTACCTCTTTTCTTTTATGCGAGTAAAGTGAAGAAAACGGGAACGATAAATGAAGTGATTTTATATTGATATGGATTTTTATTGTACTTTTAGAGGGTTTTGGGTAAGTGTTCATCAACCGAAAAATGAATTCCAAGTGTTCCTTTCGTGCTATGTCTCATGGTAAGGGTTCATGTTCTATCGAGGACATATTCCATCTTCTTCCTCTCTTTTAATGAAGTGAGTGAGGGGGTGGGAAGAAAATTATGGCCAATTAATCATCAAATTAGAAGGAATATAATGTTGATGAAAGGCATCATGATCTTCAAGATAAGTGACAACGACATCCATACATGTCATATTGAACTTATTCTTTAGGACCACACACACAATTTGTCTCCATTGTCTCATGCATGGATTTATGGGTGTATGGCAAATTGGGTTTTACTTATATTTCATGCTCACAAAGCACTTATATTTTTTATATATAGTGACAGACTCAACAAAAATTTGGATTTCACGTGAAGCACATTGTCCTCATCTCGCCCGAAAGTGAGTCCATCGCTTAGTATTCGTGTTTACAACATGTCATCCATATAGTTTTTGTTTGGTCATCCATAGAAACACAACCTACCTGACAGGCTCTACACAAACTTCTCATTATCTTGTGACACGATACACACGGAACAAATGGAGAACAAAAAAAACATATGAAAAAGAAAGCGGGGGAATGGAAATTTGAAAAATTAGTAAAAATATGTATAACCTTTTTTATTTTCTTTTTCTTGTTTTTTGGGGAGGAATGTAATTTAGTCTCATATCAATTTTTTCTTGAACGTGATAATACTTTTTCTTGCTCCACAGTATGTTTCGTCGTTTTATCTTTCGTCTTATCCTTCTGTCTCATCGTTAACAAGTTTCTCAACCCTGATATCAACCGATCAAAAAACACTCATTTGAATTTTTGAGGGACTGACTCGTCTAAGTTTTATCCATTCTCCTTTTTGAGAATGAGAGTCAAAGTTCCGAAGTAGCGTACGGATCGCGCTATTGGGTTTTCTATTATAATTACCATTGAAACATTGAAATTGCATTGATGTTCCGCGCGCCAACACGTGACGGACACGTAATTTGGCTCCTCTTAACTCTTCCTCTCTTGAAAGTTTAAAATCTAACAACACGAGGCTTCGATCTTTTTAGTAACTGAAAATTTGCTTCATTGTTTATGGGTTATTTTCAGATCATGTTCAAGAATACGACACGGGCTCTTTCCGTGTCTCCTTTTCGCCAACATAACCACAAGGCTAAAATTGACACAGAAAACGGATTTTGCGGGTTGTTTCGTGTTAAGGCCATCGTGTCACGTACAAAATTGCTGGACCAAGATGGAGCGATGGATATAATTCTCTAGGCATCTCTTGTTAGAAAAAGAAAGGAGAAGTCTTAGGCATCTTTGCTTTCCTTCTTTTTTCATGGTCTACACAGGCCACACAAAAACTTGAAGCTCAAGGCATCCACAAAGAGCTTTCCTTTCTTCATTTTTTTAATATTTGAGTGAGGAAGCCGGTTACTGCTACTTGTTTGCTGGTCTCATTTGGCTTGTATATAACGACCTCATCTTCACTTGTCTTCTATTACTAGACAGGACGAGCTATTGGTTTAATTCATACTCTTATTACATGATCACAGCAACAAACTAAGCTTTTAATATATTTTTATATGTGTACGTTATACATGCATTTACATATATATATATATATATATATATATATATATATATATATATATATATATATATATATATATATGTGTGTGTGTGTGTGTACACATAAAGAGAGAGAGGAAAAACATGCAAGCATACGATACTTTTGACCCGCTTTTGAGTAAGTGTAAAAGGAATGTACAGTGTTAGTGGGATGCAAGAATGAATCACTATAAATCTACACAAGCACTCTCTCTCTCTCTATATATATATATATATATATATATATATATATATATTATATGTATGTATGTATGTATGTATGTATGTATAATATAATGTATGTATATATATGTTGGATTGAATGTGCATTTAATGACATTTAATTCATGTTGGTATCCTTAAATATTTAATTAATATATGTGAAAATCCTAAAGTGTAAAAAGTAATATATGAGGGACTTTTGCAAAAGATCACCAAGAAAAGACAAAGTTTAGTCCCATATTGAAGAATGTAACAAACCCGCTAGTCATTTTATATATTTGGTAGCTCATGAACCTTATTTCAAACAGCTTGGGAAGGACATGGTATACCACATGCACATGGCAGGTCGGGCTTTAGCTTGTGGTTTGGGTCTATCTTTTTGCACAAATAACGTTTGATATAATAGTTAAGAGTTTTTCATTATCACGGATAGGAATAAGGTGGGACGGTTTCGGATAAGACTGGACGTTCGCGGCTAAAACGGTAAGCCGTTTGGATCGAATCTACAATCCGTGATCCAAGGTCTTTCCTAAACACATAGTTTTCACTCTATCTCTTCCCGTCTCCTGGTTCCGTCTCTCTGCCCGTGGTGTTGCTCTAGTCTATGTTCCCGTGATTAGTCTCTCTACCCCAACCATAGGCAATTGAGGCGTGTTTGATGTCGACTCAAAGCCATGTACGTTCTTTTTGAGTTGTGTGTATTTTATCTTGAGAGAAAGGTACATGTACCCATACGTATTCATAGCGGGGTGCTGATTTCTCTAAGGTAAGTCCACAAGGGCGACTCTTATATATAAATTTCTGATTTTGCTTATGCTTTTGCTTTTCGCACGATTTGATTATAACTTATTTTGGATTTGTGACTGTTGTTTATGATTGAAACATGTTTATATTTGTTAGCATATTATTTTATTATGCATTGTCTATTATTTTTCCAGAGAAATCACTTTTTACGTGGTGAACACGTCTACGTCTACTACTCTTCGACATAAGGTATCTCCGTCTCCTCTCTTTGTACAAACCTCACCCAACTGCGCTTTCTGGTTGGCCCAGTCGCCTCTTCCTCTCTCACCCAGCTTGCTTCTTCCTGCAAATTTCTCTCCTCTCAAGATGATCGTTTTCCGGTGGTTGGTCGGTTTCCAGGTTCTGAGAACCCTCTCTGTGATCTTTCTTGACTGTTCGGAACGTGGTTCGTTCTTGAATCTGTTGCGGGATTGCCCCAGTGACACTGAGCTTCAATTGGAGACCATTTGCCTCACCGGAATCCGAAACGGTGATGTAGGTGTCGATTGGTTGTGGAGCAACTGCAAGAAAATAACTAAATTGCAACTCTGTAGCTGTGACGGAACATGTAGCTCCGTTTCAAATTCTACCTTCCTCCGTATGCTTGCGGGAATTCGTGAGCTCGAAGTGATAGCATGCCGGAGTATCACCGGAAATCTTCTTCTCCGAGTTGCAGAAAATTGCAGTTCTCTGGTTTTTCTTGTTCCGTATGATGGTGGCAACACAGAGGCTCTGATTCGGGTTATTAGGAATTGTGGGTTCCGGTGATGTCTTGTCTCGGGGTGAGGCTTATCTGCCTTTGGCTTCTTTCATCTGGGAGCTGTAATTTCTGGTAACGGTGGCCTTATCCTCAAGTAACGACAGTCCAGCCGTTACCAATGGTCACTTACTGTAACAGGATCACTGATCAAAATCGATTTAAGACTTCCCCTCGACCTCAATAACGATGTTTTAATGTCGATCGCTGCCAATTGGAGAGCCTCAGCCTTCAAAGTTGCGCTGATCACCGGAGAGGAGAGCCTGAGACATTGGGACAGGTCCTGGGATCGAATCTTTTGGAGTTGGTTTTAGTAAATTGTAATGTTGAAAGACAGCCTGGTTTATTAACATCTGTAGTGCAGAGTTTAAGAGGATTGAATAAATTGGATCTTTCATACAATGAATTCTTGTTTGACAAGGAGATGAGTTCAATGCTCGCCTCTTGCCGAAATCTTTTGGAGTTAAAACGAAGGGGTTGCAAGGGTTTGACAGAATTGACACTTTGTTCTATAATAAAAAACTGCAATCTTTTGGAGATTGTTGACATTAGTCGGTGCAATAAGATCACTCATGAAGGTGTTAGAATGTTATTTCAAAGCCCAAGATTGGGCAAGATTTTAGTTGAGGAGAAGTGAATCACACAGCAAGTGTAATTTATTTTAGTTGATGCGAGTATATCTCCTTCTTTAGATTATTTAGTCCTTCTACTTTATTATTAGGTTGTTTATTTGTAAAGAGTGTATAAGATATACTTTCCATAAAGGAATATAAACAGGAATGTAATTCTTACTACATGTATTCAGATAAGGCTTCTTGATGATGATGGTGGTGGTCAAGAGTGCCATCTCCCGTACTTAGATTATTTAAAACTCTGCAAGGGGAATTCATGAAAGGATTGTTGGAGGTATTCAAGTGGAAGGTAGATCTAGAATTTTTTGTGGAATGGGGTAAATAGCCAATTCAACCATTTAAGGTAGCGCGAAGCGAAATATGCATAATAGTATAAAAAGTTTCAATTGTGTCCAGTAAACTTTTCATTTGTTTTTCAAATTTTTCATTTGTTTTTCAAATTTTAGTAATGTCTATCCATCATTGGTCCTCTCTCCTTATAGATGTTTTCCTTCTTGATTTCACTTACTAGCCTAGCATTCTCTTTTTTTCTCTCTCTATATATATACATATATATATATATATATATATATATATATATATATATGTGTGTGTGTGTGTGTATGTGTTAGGTTTCCGATAGCTAGCGTAAAACTTTGTCAGGTTTTTATGCCATAGATTATACAAACTATAGACATTGCTTTGGGACGTTCCCGCCTACCAACGCACTGCAGAGCTCAAATGTAGTGATAAGTAAGCAAGGGTCACTACATTTTCGCCTAGATGTAGTGAATTAATTGCAGAGAGGGTTCTCACATCATGGACGGGTGTGGGTAAAGAAGTTAGTCCCGCTATATTACTGCCCGAATGTAGTGAATAATTTACAGAGAGGGTCTCCACATTTTCAATATGGACGGATGCGAGGTGTAAGGAAGTTGATCTTAGATAATAAGATTCGTATTGGTTCTTGGAATATAGGAATATTATCCGATAAGCTAATGGAAGTGGTAGATATTATGATTCGGATAAAGATTCATATTTTATGTTTACAAGAGACAAACTGGGTTAGAGAAAAAGCAAAGGAGATTAAGGATTAAAGTTTTGATTTATGGTACTCAGGTAAGGAAAAGGCTCGAAACGGAGTTGGTATTATCATAAATAAAGATTTAAAGGATAGTGTAGTAGACATACAACGATATGGTGACCGAATCATGATGTTGAAATTAGTGTTAGGAGCAGAGATTTTGAATATAGTTTGTTCTTACACACCCCAAGTCGGCCTAGAAGATAGTATAAAGACATCTTTTTGGGAAGAGTTAGATAAGGTGATTCAAAGGATTCCACAAAGGGAGATGATTTGTTTAGGAGGAGACTTAAATGGACATGTCGGTAAAGAGGCATTAAGATATAAAGGTATTCATAGAAACTTTAGTTTTGGGGATATAAATGAGGAAGGTAGTGAGATTTTAAATTTTGCTACGGCATTTGATCTCTTTATAGTCAATACAATCTTCAAAAAACGAGATAAACATTTAATTACTTATAAGAGTGGCTTATCACAAACACAAATTGATTACTTTATTTGTAGAAAAAAAGATAGAATGTGCTCTAAAGATTGTAAGGTAACTCTAGGAGAAAGCTTAACCACCCAACATCGACTTTTAGTTATGGATTTACAAATAAAAAAATGGACAAACAAGAAAAGAGTGCATCAAGCGATTCAGACTAAATGGTGGAACCTCAAAAGCGAGAAAGAAGATATATTTAAACAGAAAGTCCTTCAAGGAGATGCTAGGAATTATGTTGGTACACCTTGTGATATGTGGAACAATATGGCTATACATATTAGGAAAATAGCGAAAGATGTGTTAAGTTAATCTAAGGGAGGTGTACCGGCATAAAAAGAAGCTTGGTGGTGGAGTGAAGTAGTGCAAAATAAAATCAAGGCAAAGAGAGCATGTTACAAATTACATTATGCTAAGAAAACTAGTGAAACTTTAGAGGCTTTTAAGAAAGGAAAGAAGGAAGCGAAAAAGGTTGTCAATGAAGCAAAATCTAAAATTTAGAGCATTTATATAAAAAACACAACTCAAAAGAGGGTGAAAGAGATATTTTCAGGATAGTTAGAGCTAGAGATTAGAAAACTAAAGATCTTAATTCTGTTAGATGCATCAAAGCTGAGGATGAAAAAATTCTAGTGACAAATGATGATATAAGAAATAGATGGAAAAACTATTTTTATAAGCTTTTTAATGAAAATAAAGATGTTAGTATTAGCTTAGGAGAGTTAGCAAAATCAGAAAAGTATATAAACCACAATTTCTAAAGACGTATTCAAAAGAATGAAGTCAAAGAGGCTCTTAAACATATGAAGGATGATAAATCGTTAGGACAAGACAATATTCCTATATAAGTTTGGAAAATACTAGGAGAAATAGGAATCACTTGGCTCACAAGACTATTTAATGAAATATGGAGAAACCAAAAGATGCCCGAGGAATAGAGAGCAAGTACACTTATACCCATATATAAGAATAAGGGAGACATTCAAAATTGTGCGAATTATCGAGGTATCAAGTTAGTGAGCCATACTATGAAATTGTGAGAAAGAATTATCGAACGTAGGTTAAGACAAGTATCAAGTACAACAGAGAACCAATTTGGATTCATGCCAGGCAAATCTACTGTTGAAGCGATTCAACTTTTAAGACATTTTATAGATAATTTTAGAGCAAAAAAGAATAACCTTTACATGATATTTATTGATATAGAAAAAACTTATGATAGGGTATCGAGAGAGGTTCTTTGGAGAACCTTGGAAAAAAGAAGTATCCCATTGACATACATAAACCTTATAAGAGACATGTACGATGGTGAAAAAATATGTGTGAGGACTTATGAAGGAATAACAGACTCCATTGAAGTTAATATTGGGTTACATCAAGGATCAACTTTAAGTCTATACTTATTTATAATGGTGATTGATAAGTTAACAAAACATATTCAAGATGAAGTACCTTAGTGTATGTTATTTGCAGATGACATTGTATTAGTGGACTCTAAGGAAAAAGTTAATAGAAAATTGGAACTATGGAGAGAAACATTATAAAGCAAAGGCCTCCGACTTAGTAGAACAAAGACAGAATATATGGAATGTAAGTTTGATGATTTGGTTACCTCCGAGGACATAGAAATTAAAATTGACACACATTGTATCCTCTAAGAGGAAAGTTTTAAATACCTAGGGTCAATTTTTCAGAGTGATGGAAGAATTGATGAAGATGTTACGCATAGAATTAATGTTGGTTGGTTAAAATGGAGAGGAGCATTAGGTATTCTTTGTGATAAGAAGATACCACTAAAGTTAAAAGGTAAATATTATAGAGTAACAATTAGACCTGTCATGTTTTATGGTTCTGAGTGTTGGGCAGTTAATCGTCAACATGTACAAAAGTCGTCTGTGAAAGAAATGAAGATTTTGAGATGAATGAGTGATCACACAAGAAAAGATCATATACATAATGAGGTTATTAGAAACAAATTAGGAGTGACACCAATAGAGGATAAAATGTGAGAATATCGTTTAAGATGGTTTGGACATATAGAAAGAAGATCAAAAGAAGAACTGTAAGAAGGTATGAAAAATTAAATTTGGAAAGTATTAAAAGAAGTACAAAACGACCACAACAGTGTTGAAAAGAAACAATAAAGAATGATCGAGCTTCTTGTGAGTTAAGTGCTAACATGGCACATGATAGGGCTCTTTGGAAACAAGGAATCCTTGTAGTTGATCCCGTCTAGTGTGGGAAAAGGCTTAGTTGTTGTTGTATGTGTGTGTGGAGAGAAAAAGAAAATTCAGGTTCTGAAAAATCTCCTCTTACATACCCACTTATGCTTACCATTGTTTTTATGATATAAGCGTAATTTCAAAAAACTTTAAGAGAAGAATGTTGTTACACTTATGTTTCTTAAAAACAAATAAAGATGCATGAATAAACAGATCCAATCACTTTATATATAAGTAAAACAAATGAAGAGGTAGTAACAAATCGACGTGTATCAATTTCGTTCATAATACAGGCATAGCGTATCGTACTTTAATATTAAACAATAATAAAAATCTTTGAAAAAAATCCTAAAAAATCTTTTAAAAACAAAAAAAGAGAAAAAAAATCTGCTAATTGCAACGAATTCATATAATGCAAAGTTTAGTACATATTGATCATTCACCGTTGAACAATTAAAAAAATTATATATTTTAAAGCAAAAAATAAAATATATTTATATTTACATATTGTAATATGGATCATTAACTAAATAATTTGCATCTCTCCTTGCTAAAGATCCTCACCACCTTCTGCATCAAAATCAAAATCTTCATTTCCTTGATAATGTTGTTACGCTCCTTATACATTAATCCATGCAATGTCTTTTTCAGTTAGGAGGGCATTTTCTTCGTTATCTTTCATAATCCAGTCTTTTAATATATCAAAATTATTCAAACTTATTGGATCAAATTGACTTTCTTCTCTATTTATCTTTTCTAATTGCCTATAAGAAAGAAAGATAAGTAATTAGTAAATAGCATTAACAATTGAAGTTAAACAAAATATTGAATTGAATCTTTAAGTACTAACTAATACAAGACTACCTTTAGCAAAGCCGCATGTTATAACGGATAAAAATTAAGTTATTAAGCAACTTATGTTTCAACCTGTTGTGTTTTTTTGTATGAATGTGTTGAAAGACAATCTAATTCGTTTGATAACCCGTTACACTATAGGTTTGGCTCAAAACTCTTACTGTAAAATCTCTAAGATTTGGGTAATCACTTCCAAACATATTCCACTAAACATCTGTAGAAAAGGTAAACATTATGGACTTAATCCACAATAATATAAGATTTAAGAAACTTAAATACAAAGATAAATAATTTACTTGGGTATATATTAGTGCGGTTGCGTATTGCTACAACAAACCCATTAAGTGAAGAGCGTTATCATAGATCTTCATCTCTCAATGTATAGCATATGTTCTACTCTTATGAGGAACTAATCTGTTTATACAATCAATAATACATCGATTAACCTCACCATCTCTTTTGAGGTTGCTGAGTACCTGAATGTTGGGTTTAGATAATATGTTGTTGTATGAATAGGTTGATGCAATTATTTGCTTAATCTATTATCTATAATTTTTTACACAGGCAGATAATCTCTCTTTTTTCCATTAAAATTATTTTTAATAGCTTCTTTTGTTTTATCAATGGATTCATAAAGGTAGCCCATAGATAGTTTCTCTTCGCTATCAACCAATATCAAAACCTTAACTAAAGGATATATAATCCTCCACAGTGTAACACATGCATTCCAAAATGTACTCTTGAAGACTATCTCTGAAATCTCATTCAACTTTTTATTTTTTCTATTTTGAGTTAACTCAACAAATTGTTGTTACTCATCCGAGGAGAACATTCTCTTCAAGGCTTCTTTATGTCTCACAATACTCCGTAAAGATAAGAAATTAGTTGCAAACAGAGTTGCAGTTATACGAAGAAACTCTACACCATCTGTATATCTTCTTATCGTATAGAATACAAAGGCATGGTTGTAGATAAATTTGGTGATATCTTCGCAACACTTAGTTGTAGCCTTTATGTCATCCATCTCATCAATATCCTCAAGGATGAAATCTAAATAATGGGTTGTGCATGGTGTCCAATAGAAAATCCCATAAGTATCTGCTAACTCCTTCCCAACTACTTTATAGTTAGCTGCATTATTTGTAATTAATTGGATTACATTCTCTAGCCTAACCTCGCATATCACCTTATCAACTCTTGCCTTTAGATTTCTACAGTGTCTCTCCTCTGACATATTTAGAGATCTCAAAAACATAAGTCTTTTAGGATAGTATAAAAGGAAGTTTAACAAGGTCATTTCTCGCCTATTTGTCCATCCGTATGCCATGATAGTGCATCCTATCTCCTTTGATGACTCTCTAAAAGTCGAACAATATTCTTTCACTTTAATGACGATTTTATCTAATAACTTTCCTCTCAACTTTTGATAAGAGGGCATATTGTATCCTGAACCAATATTAGCAATTATATCTACAATTGCTTGAAAATGAAAAATATTTGTTGTATTAAATGGAATGAATATATCATAAAATTATTTGCCCACTACAAGGTTTGCTTGATAATGCAGTTGTTCTAAAGCAATAGCAATACAAATTCAAGGTTGAGCACCATGTATAGTGGTAGGAGAAAAAAATGAATGTATGCTAGAAGAAGCTCTTCCTCTACTCCTTCCTGAGCTTCCTCTTCTAATACTTTAACTTGCAAAATCTTCAACAATTTTCTTTTCCCTGTTTGATAGACGAGAACTACTACTATCAATCTTTGTTCTAGTATCTAAACAAATACTATCGATCAATCCAATAACATCATCATCATCTTCCTCAAACATTCCTAAATCATCCTTCTATTGTCTTCTCTCATGTATGCTCTCAATCATCTGAAGACATTGTCATTTAATGCATTTTAGTAAACTTATAACTCTGCCCGTGTAAGGTATAACTTCTTTCTTAGTCCCTACAACGTAGTGTTTCAATCATGAAATTTCACCACTAACCACCTTATCGCAAAACAAACATTTGATCTTTAATGTAGAACCCTCAACTATTGTACCAACTGTCATGCCGAATCATCAGACCGAGATTGGAAATCCCTAACACCCCTTCTTGCCGTCTCAATTGAGCACTTCAATTTAATCAAAAACCTGAAAATAAAAGCACTTCATAAATCCTCAATTTTCACATAACACTCAAATAGAGTGTCTCCCACTTCATAAATGCAATAAAAATCATATTTACACACTTAATAACTTCATATTTTGTCATTCAAAAAAAAATACAAATAACACCAAAAAACAATAAATACAAAGAAAAAAATTCTAAGAAAACACTCAAAATATATCACAATCTGAGTTAGGAGGTTTGCACGGACAATGCAGAGCACTTTTTTGGGAGCCTTAAATAGCAAGGAAGAAGAGCCACTGGAGGAAGGCTGGGGAGCCGTAAAAATATGGGTTTCTGTTCGGCCAGGTATCGCCTGTATCGTCGATACGGTACGATACAAATAATATACTATAGAGAGAGACGAGAAGATGTTAGACATCTTCTCATGTGATATTATATTAAAGGATTTGTGTTATTCGTGTCATCGCATGAAACGATGCATATCAATTTGTTCATCAATATCAATACAAGGCTCGATACTATTTAATGTAAATAAGTGCACTAAATGTGATTTGGGATGAGCGTTTTTTATCACCATCGTTCGATTGATTTTACGGACGGTAATGATAATCAAGTAATGCTTAGTATGAGAGGTTGTCTAACATTTTTCACTCTTTCTCTCTCTCTATATATATATATATAATGTTGTCCACAGGTTGCATGATCAATTGATTAGGACCCTTATCTGGTTGGTGAAGTGTTGTTTTATCGGTATAGCTGGCCATGTAACTGATGGGCAATTGTTTGGTTAAAGTAGCTCAATATGTTCTGCTATGCAAGCAATCGGATTTTGTTTTAGGGCTGATGCATGATCTTAAGGTATCCATCGTATGCCCTGCTTGGCCAAACGAGCTATTCGAGGGTATATGAGAAAAAAGTTGGTCTTGTGAGTTTCAAACTTCTCTTCAAGAAGCCAATCCGAAAAAGGTACAGTCCAAAGCACGGGAGAGGACACGATCTTGGAACGCATCCACAGATCATTCCGTGTCCTGGCACCAGAGTTGGGTCCCTAAAAGACAACCATTTGAGTATCATTTTCTTCTTCTTCTCTCTCTATTATTCTCTCTCTATATGGAGAGAGACTAACCTGGAGATGGTGGATATCATCTTAGACGATTTGTGTCGTTCGTGCAATTGCAAATGAAGCAGATCGAGTTGCACATCACCATTAATACGAGATTCGAGAACATTTAACGAGTGCTTGTCTAGTAGCTCTCATATATATGATAGAAATACCAAACATACATCTGATATTTTCTTTTTCTTTTCTTCTTTCATATTGATCATCAAAGATCAGAAGTTTTAATTGAAAAACCATATGAGAATACCAAAATTGCATAGTGCAGACATTTGACAGCTTCAAATTGGTGGTGATGGTTTCCCTGGAACTGGAACCGAAACTGAACTTGGACGGTGCAGGTTTTATTCTATTTCAAAACTGTCATCCCAGTTCTACTTTTAGTTTGAGTTCTAGACCTCTCAAAAACTCAAAACCAAAAAGTATTATTAATAAAAGGTTTAAAAGTTTTTTAAAAATAAAAATATATAGAATTGGCAGCTTGGAATCACGCGTTCCAGTTTCATAAAAGTTGGAACTGAAATAGAACCGAATTGTCTCTTGTTCCAGGTCCAGTTTAACTGGTTCGAGTCCCGGCTGGTACTTGGCTCAATTCAGTTCCGGTTGAAACCGCCAAACTGGCCATATCTAGCCTAACCGGTGAGTTCATCGATTGAAAGATGGAAGAAATATGATAAAAGTCAAAATCCTATTATCTTCTATGGTGTGATACCGTTTCCAGTGACACGACCCTTATAGAGGACCAAACCCCAAATATTCTCATCAACAATGAAGAGTTGTACAAGATCATTAAGAAAGAAAATTTTCCAATTCAACCCCTTCGCAATGTTTAAAATAATATATTCATGATATAGGGCTATCTTGGGCTTGATTATATGACTGAATTCGAACAGTTTCTACTAAGTTTCAATACCTGACATGAAAATCTAAAACTAGGACCCTACGCCCTAATAGCAATATTGTACATCGGCTCGTGCAAGTGTCACACACACAAAACAGATTATACATACATACATACATATATATATACATACATACATATATATATATATATATATATATATATATATATATATATATATATATATATATATATATATGACAGAGTCTAAATTTGGAAAACTCGTAAAATAGAAAATCATAAGGAATCCATCACAACTGTATGATCTTTAAGATGAACAGTTGAAGTAGTAAAAAACAAAGCCTTTAATGTAAAGTATAATGGTACTTTTAATTTTAAGTCATGATGGAAATCAAAATGGACCCTCAATCCCCCAATTAGATTATCCATGTGCTGCTTGCAGATTCCCTGATAAAGAAATTCTGTGAACCACTCATAGAGTGCGTGTATTAACCCATAATACAGTCTTGCTGCATTATAAAATTTGGTGAGAACATTATGTGGAGCTGCTATGATATAATAATAATGCAAAAGTTTGTACGTTTTAACAAAATTAATCAAGCATTTTCTGGTCACTACAAGCAGAAAATTACATTAATAAGATTAAAAATCAGGTTGGCTAACTAAGAAACTTCGCTTGCACAATGGGCAACAGCTCACCTAGCTAAGAGGTCTACTCACGAATTAAAGGTCACGAGTTCAATACCTGAAGTGTGAATATGGCATCTCCTTTATAAAAAAGGAAAGAAAGAAAGAAACTTCGCAGAACGTGGTGTTGAATGCATCATGAGTTAAGTCTATCAAAGCATTCAAACGCCATTCTATATAATATAAAGCGTACTTTATGCGGATCTGTTAGTTTCAATTTGGAATATTTCATAGGTTTCTTGAGGATACCTTCAGTTTCTTTGTGTTCCCCCATCCAATTCACAAATAGGAGCTTACACTGTTCTTCGTTGGCCCTCGTCTTCAGGGGCAGTTGACTTGATGGATCACTGAGATCTCAAATCTATACCGTCCATCTTGGTGATGAACAGCAGTTGTTTTCTGGGCTTTCACTAGGTGGAACCTACCATCAAGGGGCTCATGATGTGATCTAAAGCACAGTTGATGTTGATCACCACAATCGACGACAGAGATAAGTTTCTTTAAACCTGAACAACTCTCCAAAGATCAGAGGAGTGGATCTATGTGATGGACGTTATGACGACGAGCATCATTATTTGTTCAAGATTCTTGGTACTGATGCACATGTAAATGATTTCTATCAAAGATGTATTGCTAATGCAAGCTTGCATAAAGGAGGTCCTGGACAGGCATGGCATGATTCACATGCTTGTGTTACTGGTGCAGCTGCATGGGATGTGTTGGCAAATTTTGAGCAAAGATGGAGAAGGCAATGTGATCCTTCATTATTAATTGACATCAAGAGTTTAAGCACTGACTTGTTGATGTTAGATGACAGCTCTTCTGCCAATGGTGATTGGAACACACAAGTTTTCCGGTCGATTGACCGAAATTCTGTAAATTTCTTGCCAGAAAACATTCATGCAGAGTGCAGCATACATGAAGCCTATGTGCAAGCCATAAGCCATGCTGAGAGGTTCATAAATATTGAGAATCAATATTTCACTGGGGGATGGCACCTTTGGGAGAGTGATTCAGATTGTGGGTGCCACAATCTTATTCCTGTAGAAATTGCGCTGAAAATTGCTGCTGAAGTTAGAAACAAAGAGAGATTTGCTGTATATATATTAATGCCATTGTGGTCCGAAGGAATTCCTGGAGAAGTTGTTCAAGAGATACTGCATTGGACTAGACTCACTATGAAGATGATGTATGGAATTATTGGCCAGGCAATCATGGAAGTTCATGAAGATCTGCATCCAAGAGATTACTTAAACCTTTTTTGTCTTGCGAGTCGTGAATCGAGGAGCGAAGGGGAGTAT
The DNA here is from genome assembly GCA_036023115.1 of Brasenia schreberi. Lineage (NCBI taxonomy): Eukaryota > Viridiplantae > Streptophyta > Magnoliopsida > Nymphaeales > Cabombaceae > Brasenia > Brasenia schreberi. The sequence continues at coordinate 16,735,835 of JAYKKT010000079.1, read as the reverse complement.
GTTCCTCCTTCAACGCCTGGCTCTTCTACACACTATTGGAATGCACAAAAGAACAGGAGGTTCAACATCTATGTGCACTCCAAACTTATGATAGGTACACGCCAACAACTAAACCCAATTCCTTTTCATAGCCGCGACAGTTTTAAAGATTTTTTAAGTTGCATAATGATCAATCTTTTGTCATACACGTAATAGGTCAAAAACAGTTGTTGTTTTTTCCTTCTAAAGCTTTTCAATCCTTCTGCAGCTTCTTTTGTAATGCATATGGTTCATCTTCTTTCGCATTTTATCTCCATTTGGACGTCTCTCCCTCTCTCTCCTTTTTCTTCCACTTCCATACAACATTTATATCGTGTAAATGGTGTTTGTCCCATCCACATTGAATATGAACTGGTGCGAGCCATTTTAGCTTTTAATATTTCATTGCATGTTCTGTAAATCAAACCTGGCGCGCATGATCTCTATAGTTTAGTTACTTGAAAAAATATATTAGAATGGGAATATTGTATTTCAGCACCAATACTTTCACTGTCAACCTGCTTTCAGGTAAAATGTAAAGCAATAATAAATGCATTTGAAGAATCAAAATTCAGAAAATACTGCATGTAATTGGACTGCTACATTGATCCATACTCAAAAAGGTAAGATCAAGTATTCTTCGACTACTGTAAGAACAACCAACTACTGATAGTTCTGCTCATTTTGCTGCGGTTGACATTTACAGTGGATGATGAGTACCTATTGATCGGCTCCACGAACGTGAACCAGAGATCTATGGATACCACTGAGATTGCAATTGGTTGTTACTATCCCAAACATATTGGACATGGCAAGAATTATGGCAGTGTTCAAGAATACAGGATGTCATTATGGTGCGAGCACACGAGGCGCATGGAAGAATCCTTCTTAGAGCCCCAGAGCTTAGAATGCTGGCGACACATGCGCGAGATTGGGGAACAAATGTGGAATGCATTTAGCGGAGAAGCCAAGGAAGATATGGGAGGAGTTCACTTAGTGAACTACCCATTACAGTTTTAGAAGACGGTTCAGTGGAAGATGATGGGCGAACCTTCCCTCATACCACAGCTCATGTCAAAGGCAAGAGATCTCTAATACTCCCAAGAGTTCTTACTACATAAAAGAATTGTGCATCTCTCTCTCTATATATATATACACACATACTTATAGAGAGAGAAAGAGTCTTAGGTGCATAATATCTTTTCATGGTTAATTTTGCACTATTTGACATTTGAGCTCAACCGTGGAGATTACTTTATGTTCATTGCATATAACTCCACTCATGTAAGGGATCACTCTTGCATGGCTGATCCCAAGCCCGGATAAAGGAGGAGGGTTGTATTAGACTTTCGATAGCCAGTGTAAAACTTTGTCGGATTTTTATACCATAGATTACACAAATTATGACCATTGCGTTGCAGCATCCCCTCTTAGTGACGCATTGCAAAGCCCGAATGTAATGAAAAATAAGCAAGGACCACTACATTCGCCCGAATGTAGTGAATCAATTGTAGAGGGAGTTTACACATCATGAAATGGTGTGGGTAAAGAAGTTAGTCCCACTACATTGCCGCTCGAATGTAGTAAATAAATTACGGAGAGTCTTCACATTTTCAATAAGGACGGATACGGGGTGTAAGGAAACTAGTCCTCGATAATAAGTTCTTGGAATATCATAACATTGTCCAGTAAGTTAATAGAGGTGGTAGATACTATGATTCAAAGAAAGATTCATATCCTATGTTTACAAGAGATAAAGTAAATTGAAGAAAAAGCAAAAGAGATTGATGATACAAGTTTTAAATAATACTCTATCAAGAAAAGGCTTGAAACAGAGTTGGTATTATCATAAAAAAGATTTAAAAGATAGTCTCGTAGACATACAATGATATAGTGACCGAATCATGATGTTGAAATTAGTGTTAAGAGCAAAGGTTTGTAATATAGTTTGTGGTTATGCAACCCAAGTAGGACTAGAAGCTAGTATAAAGATGGCTTTTTAAGAAGAGTTAGATAAGGTGATTCAAAGAATTCCATAAAGGGAGATGATTTGTTTAGGAGGAGACTTAAATGAACATGTCGATAAAGAGGCATTAGGAAATCAAGGTATTAATGAAAACTTTGGTTTTGTGGATATAAATAAGAAAGATAGGGAGATTTTAAATTTTGCTATGACATTTGATCTCTTTATAGTCAATACAATATTCAAAAAACGAGATAAACATTTAATTACTTATAAGAGTGGCTTATCATAAACACAAATTGATTATTTTATTTGTAGAAAAAAGATAGCGTGTTGTAAAGATTGCAAGGTAATTCTAGGAGAAAGCTTAACCACCCAATATCGACTTTTAGTTATAGATTTTGGATAAAGAAGAAAAGAGTACATAGAGCTATTAAGACTAAATGGTAGAACCTCAAAAGCAAGAAAAAATGTATATTTAAACAAAAAGTTCTTCAAGGATATGCTTGGAATTATGTTGGTACACCTTGTGATATGCGGAACAATATGGTTATACATATTAGAAAAGTGGCGAAAGATGTGTTATGTGAATTTAATAGAGGTGTATCGACATAAAAAGAAGCTTGGTGGTGGAGTGAAGTAGTACAAAATATAATTAAAGCAAAGAGGGCATATTACAAATTACATTATGCTAAGAAAACTAGTGAAACTTTAGAGACTTATAAGAAAGCAAAGAAGCGAAAAATGTCGTCAATAAAGTAAAAGCTAAAATTTAAGAGCATTTATATAAAAAACTCAACTTAAAAGAGGTGAAAGAGATACTTTAATATAGCTAGGGGTAGAGATAAGAAAACTAAGGATCTTAATTTTGTTAGATGCATCAAAGACGAGGATGAGAAAATTATAATGGCAAATGATGATATAAAAAATAGATTAAAAAAACTATTTTTATAAGTTTTTTAATAAAAATAAAGATGTTAGTATTAACTTAAGAGAGTTAGCCAAATTAGAAAAGTATATAAACCATAATTTTTACCGACTTATTCAAAAGAATGAAGTCAAAGAAGCTCTTAAACATATGAAGGATGGTAAATTGGTAGGATCTAGACAATATTCCTATAAAAGTTTGAAAGATCCTAAGAGAAACAGGAATCACTTGGCTCACAAGACTATTTAATGAAATATGTAGAAACCAAAAGATGCCCAAGGAATAGAGAGCGAGTACACTTATACTCATATATAAGAACAAGGGAGACATTCGAATTGTGAATTATCGAGGTATCAAGTTAATGAGTCATACTATGAAATTATGGAAAAGAATTATTGAACGTAGGTTAAGACAAGTATCGAGTACAATAGATAACCAATTTGGATTCATGTCAGACGGATCTACTGATGAAGCAATTCACCTTTTGAGACGTCTTATAAAACATTTTAGAGCAAAAAAAAAAGGCATTCACATGATATTTATTGATCTAGAAAAAGCTTATGATAGGGTACCGAGAGAGGTTCTTTGGACAACCTTGGAAAAAAAGGTATCCCATTAGCATACATAAACCTTATAAGAGACATGTACGATGGTAGAAAAACATGTGTGAGAACTCATGAAGGAATAAGAGACTTCTTTGAAGTTAATATTTGGTTACATCAAGAAACAATAAAGAATCTATGACAAATGATAGGGCTCTCTGGAAACAATGAATCTATGTAGCCGACCCCATCTAGTATGAGAAAAGGCTTAGTTGTTGTTATATGTTTAATGCATATCATTCATTAAATATAAAATACAAAAGTATAACTATATTTTAATTTAAATATATGCTCTTAATCTTAAAGGTCGAACAATGAAAATGATTACGTAAGATTATCCGAAGACATTATGTAGATAAGACTCTCTATCTCTCTCTATATATATATTACAATGTCTGAAATCATATGCACGTGCATATTTATAATTTCTTCAAGATGTATACACACACACACACACACACATATATATATATATATATATATATATATATTACAATCTCTACAATGTGTTTTCTTCAACAAATTTGTACTTATTACAATGTCTGAAATCTTTAAGCTAGATTGTGGGAACACTATTTCATGGATTGAAATATTCGGCAAATTGTATTTATTATTATATTCGCATCTTATTGTGTGATGAAGGGATTATCCAGCTACTTGATTATATTGAAGAAGGCTCCCTTTGTTTTTGATGAAGTTTACAAGCATTCCAAACTTGAGTGCTGGAGCACTCATCTTTCCTGCAGTTTCTTTAAAATGTTGACTGCATTTATATATTGCCAACTTGCTACCGAAAGTATTGTTTTTCCAAAAATTATGTCCGAATCATATTAAGAATCTCCTGGATGATCCAAAACAGATGCATGTCAAAAATATGTCCCGTTTCCTATTCTGTCAGGGTTAATTGGTAATTTGACTTCTGGACCCGACTGGGAGTCCTAATCCAATCGGGAGATCCAGTCAACTTTGACTAGGTAATACATGGACCAGACCAAGTCGAATGGTTCACAATACCTACTTGGGATTGCCTATAGAAGTATATTTAACAAATAATGACAAGGTCAATAAGAACTTGGGACACAAACCATAAATAGATGACCACATGTAAAGAAAGAGAGAGAGAGAGAGCATAGTTCATGTGCACATCAATTCATGCTTAAACATACTTAAAAATCAATCTTCAGAGAGAGAACAAATAGAGAAAGAGAGCGTAGTCTAATTTTAAAAGCAAAGAAATATAAAAAATCCTTAAAGATCAAGCTGTTGAAATCTTTTAGAAGATTAGAGCATGAAATGATGTGCACATGGACTAATTTCTCTCTCTATATAGAGAGAGAATATGGTAAATGTGCATGTCCCATACATGTTCAAACATCCTTCAAGAAATATTGTTGAGATGATAAAGTAGATTTAAGTATATGTGTGTACAGTTCCATAAGGTCTCTATATATGAACATACAATACATTTATGTGTTTCTCTCTTTCTCTCTCTCTTTATATATATATATATGTGTGTGTGTGTGTGTGTGTGTGTGTGTACAAATAGTGTTTAATGCATAATGTTCTTAGGTGCATACAAATACTTAAACATTTTCACATTTGAATTATTTTACATTTAATATAGTGCATTAAATGCAAAGTATACAAGTACATATACATATAGAGATAGATAGATTGATATATGCTAGCACATTTAGGTGCTAGAAAATCCAAATAAATTTTAACTATCCATCTTTGACTATTTATGGTTGAGATTTGAATTTAAAAAGCAAAAAAATGTATGTGAATAAAGTGTACCTCCAAAAAGTATAATAAATATACTTTTTACTTTATAGATTCAAATCTCAACTATTCATCACCAAAGATGGGTTGAGATTTGTTTGAATTTGCTAACACTCAATCTCTCTCTCTCTCTCTCTCTCTCTCTATATATATATATATATATATATATATATTCAGCATCTTGTTACCTAACCAAGAGCCCAAACCACCTCAACCGTTTCTCTTTTGTTTAATCTTCTATTGGTGCCACCCAAGTTCTTCTCTAATGAATATTCCTAACAAAAGTAGGTTGAAGAATCAAAATTTGTTCTCAAATCTTTGGCATGTTTTACTTATCACATTAAAGTTTTTATGATTGGTTAAGAAAGTTAATGCATAATTATCTGTAATCGATATGTAGCAGTGATCAATGCACTACAGTATCAAGTTAATCTAAACCACCAACTTGAGAATTCTCAATTGCTTAATGCTCTTTTCCATCATAATGTGCATCCATCTAACCCTTCTATATTTGGCATCAATTAAATTCACATCATAATGATCTTTACCAATACTGTTCTTGGTTTGCTTTCCCTTTCTTTATTTTTCAATCAAGTAACATGAGAGCACTACAAATACTATCAGCAGATAGCAGTCATCAGTCATCTCTTTTACAAAAGAATTGGATATTCTAAAACTACTGCAAATGGTTCACTTTGGACCCAAAAGAGGCATAACTCACAGGCTAACAGGTTGGCTCTCTGCCAGCAGGTATGAAGTTATACATATATATATATGTGTGTGTGTGTGTGTTTGTATATATAGTCCAGTGTGCATCTGGTAGGCATCTGGCTAAGAAGGTGCACAGCTGAGTCTTGAGGGACACATCACAGGTACTTTCGATCAAAACGCCATTAGAGCACGAAAGATGTAAATAAGAAGAATGAACCTTGGAGAATCTGGTTCGAGTGAGAAAGAAAGACATGGATGAATATTCAATGCGGATTCCAAGTCTTTCGGGTTGATCCCATGTTTTCAAGGAAATTTCCTGGTTTGAGGATTCTATATTGGTATTATTACATGTCTGCAGTCAGTTTATAGTTTTACTCACAACAGAAATTGCATCAAGAAAGCTGATTTTAATTGAGAAAGAATCCTTATTTTCTAAATGAAATATATATTAAAATTTTGAGATGACCATGATTATGGATGGACGTAAGCTTAGAGGCTTTGATACCATAGAGTCAAATTCAGGTCAATACATGATCATTCAATTGTAGGGTCATGCATTATTCGGGTCCATGTCTGTGTCCACCTCTAACTGCCACAAAGGAAATAGGATCATGTTCAGCGACCTGTTTTGGCACGAACATGAAATCGCAGGACACCGACCATGATCTGAAACATGAAATTGCTGGTCACACAGTACATGACATAAACATGATCTGAAAAGTCCGTGTTCATTGCTACCCGAAGTGACACAGAAAAGATCAAGATAGGTTTTCATTGACTTGTTTTGCACAAGAATATGAAATGACACAATATCAACAAGGACACGAAACATGAAATTGCTGTCAACGTATCACCTGACACGACATCACTCAAAAAGTATGCGTTCTTTCCTAACAAAAGTGAAGGTAGTCTTGCTTTTGGCTTGCCATGTTTCTGACACAAACACAAAATGACACAACATGAGCATGACCCAAAACACAAAATCGCCATCACTAATTACCACTACATAAACAAACACATAATCTTTTCTCCACTGCATTAAGCAAGAAAGGTCATGTTTGGCTCATTTTACAGTCTTAATCAAAATTGATTCTGGGATTGGAATCAAAATTCTTCAATATAAAGAGATTGAGTAATTTATCCATTTGATTCGATGACGAATTCTTCTTTTATACATCCCCCAAACCAAAAACCACTTTTAATCTTATAGATCCTTGTGAATTCTAAACCTCGACGAACCCACATCAAACCAAAACCAGCGAAGATCAAGTCGTATCCGATACTAATTAAGCGAGATTCACAAGTTTTAAAACCCATGATAAAGATCCTATTGACTTTTACACTGGCTATAGACAATGGCAGATCCTTATTGAGCCTAGGTGAGACGTCCACCGCACCCAAAATTTTGATCAAAAGAAACCTTAGCCAATGGTTATATCAGTGGGCTATACGACATATATTTGGCCACTGGCTGTAGACTACCTAACACAGCCATCCTCCTTTCGCTTGACATGGGCTACGAAAGGGTGACACCCTGACCACTAGGGGTAAGCATTATTCAGTTATTCAAACTGTTTCTATTTGGTTTTGGTTTGGTTCTACTGAAAATCAGTTCGGTTTTAGTTTACAGTTTCATAAATATTCAGTTTATTGGTTTGGTTCGATTTGTAAGGTTTTAAAACAGAATAAACCAGATAATTGAATATATAAATACATATACATATATATATATATATATATATATATATATATATATATATATATATATATATATATATATATATATATATAAATAATGTACACCCCTTAGAATTCAACCATAAGGGCAAACCGAATAACCGAACCGACCAAAATAATTTGGTTTTGTTACCTATATAATTCGGCTCAGGTTTGGTTTTCAAATTTAAAAAAAGTTCTACTATCGGTCAATTCGGTCTGGTTCAGTTATTGGACCGAAAGGCGGATGCACACCCCTACTGACCATGAGTGCAGCTAAATCCAAACCCACTTGGTGCCCCACGAAATAATATCTCACTTAAATTATTAAGTGCCGGGTCCAGATCGCTGGATACACATTTGAACCTTAAAATTCTCTCTCTCTCTCTCTCTCTCTCTCTCTCTCTCTCTCTCTCTCTCTCTCTCTCTCTCTCTCTCTCTCTCTCTCTCTCTCTCTCTCTCTCTCTCATGTGCTCAAGCAGAGGCACATTATTTTGTCAATTTGAGCCAATTATGAACCTTAACATATTTCCTATGATTATTTGCGCGTTGCGGATGGAGATCAGTCATATATCATCATACTGATAAGAGAACCATCTTAAAGGAAACACGAAGAGCAATGGCTCTCACTTAGCTAGGGGTCGACTCTCAAGTCTAACTGTTGAAGTCATGACTTCCATGCTGAGGGGCATGCATCATCTGGCTTCAGCCTACCGAGGGGTGTTCTTGGGGTGGGGTGGAGTCCCCACTTTCATCCCCGTTTCATAACCTTGATCTATCCCTGTTTTGATTCACCAAAAACACTCACATTCCTGTCCCCGTGTTTCCACGGTCTCATGGAGACCCATCGGAGAAAAAAGAAATGTTCAAACATAAGTTGAAGCTCACAAAATGAAACCTAATTTATGTAAATATATCTAAATTAGAACATATCATTACAAATGAAATATGGGGAATAACAATAAGTTCACGAATTCAAAAAAGAGGTAACATTTTCTTTTCTTTTTATAATTTATTTTATGTTTAGATGGACGTAATTTTGTAGAATCAATTAGAGAAAGAGTCGGGACCGGGTTCGCGGGGTGGGAACCTCTATCCCCATCACCGCCTTGTCGGGATTTCCTTCTCTCCCTGTTTCCATCCCCATTTCCACTATTCAAATCCATCTCATTCAGGGCGGCTCCCCAAGGAGAGCAGGAGAACCCCTTCCCATGAACATTCCTAAGCCTACCCAGTACCAATAAAAGGAGAGAGAAAAGTTTGAGATGAACGGCCACGGTTAAACCTTTGTTTCTCTTTTCTTTTATTTGTGAAAGTTCTAATTAAAATCCTTTATATATTTGAAGAGTTTTATTATTCTTCATAAAAAAAATTACAGTTTATTTGCCTTACAGAAAATAAAAAGGATATCCATATCAAGATTAAGAGAAGGGATTGAATCAAGATCCGAGATCTAGACGTGCTAACTTAGAGGCAACGAATTTGCGACCCACCACGCTCTAATGTAAATGAGTAAGTTGTATAAGGATGACGCCGTAGAGAAAAAAGGCCCAAAGGTAAATCCATAGGCCATAAAGATAGTCTAAAAGGGTTCATCGGTGGGTTATTATCTAAGTTTTCACCTTACCATAAAGCTCAAACCATTGTATTTAGCGTATCGGTGTCCACTACGTTGCACTGTAATATGATATGGTATATTAAAATATTGAAAAATCAAAAAAAATAAAAATCTTAAAAAGTTATTAGAAAAGCATCTCGTATCATAATATAGTGTATTGCATGATACAGTATGCATATCGCAACATATTGTACGATACGTTGTAATACGGGTATGATACATGTACCTATATTGTACCATATTCTCGAACAATACACGATAAAATCGTACTACGATACGATATGATTTTTACAACATTGACCTAAATTAATAATATGGCTAGATAAAAGCTCACTTTTATAACGAGGTAGTGATAAATGCTCAAACCTCATGAGCACTCAGATCTACTTAAACATCTTCATTTAACTGTTTAATTAGTACGATCGATGATGATGATTTAAATTAAAAGTATTAGTATATTTTTATATTTAATGTATCATATTCATTAAATTATTTTTACTTTATTATATTAATTATCGATATCAAATATCAAACTGTTAGATGATAAAACAGATTTGAGCACGGATACAGTGTAAGCATTTACCTGCTGCTTCCTCCTATTATAAGCATTGCCTGTTCTCCTCACTCTAACACTTCAAGACTTTCTAAAGATTCGCCACTAAAGAAGCGAAGTTTTTTTTTTGTTATAGGAGGAGACCGAAGCCTAACATGAACCCACACACGCACACGCACCTTCTGAGAGTCGAACTCCCACCAGCAGCGCCGGTGCTAGAGCACCGTACCGTTGAGCTCTGGGTGCCACTAAGGAAACAAAGTTGGGAATGCACAGTTGAAAGATGAAAAGCACAAAACAGAGAGGAGATGACAAGAGTTACATAGCCAAAAGGAGGATAGAGTGAAGTTGGGATCTGATCAGACCATCGGTTGGGGCCTGAAAGACCCATGAACTCCTAAGAATTTACTCTGGTTTTAACAATTGCATCATCAACCTCACAGGTTTTTTATAAGATATCACCAAATTTATCATGAGTCAACTCGCCAGCCTTCTTAGAATCGTAAACTCGTAAGATTTTGCATTCTAAGATCAACGTTTTAACTATTATGATTTCGAGAAAGATATTAATTGTCAAGAAAATGATACAAGAAAACTTATTATTATTCATGGTCATTGTTTTTCGGGATATAATTTTGAAGGTTGTGAAGACATTTACAAAATTAACAAGAAAACTTTGTTATACTTGTACTGTCAAAAAGCAATTGTCCACCATAAACAAGATCTCTCTTTCTATATATATATATATATATATATATATATATATATATATATATATATATATATATATATATCAAGCCATCAAGAACCACAAATCTATGGTAACGGGCCACAACCAAAGGGATTAAATTAAAACTCTTCTCCTTCGTACGAACTTTAAGGGTCACAATCTTCTACACTTGAATGACTGAATCGATTAAACGTATGATTAGAGAGAATGAAGCTCCACGTGATTTGATGTGAGTGGCATATGGCTTGCACCCCAAGGTCACATGAAAGGGAATCCATGGCTTTGATAACTTAATGACAATCATTTCTCGACTCAAACAGCTCAGGCAAGTCAGATCAGTCGGCCTAATTATGAATGTAGACATGCAAACTTTCATTTTGAGACCACTAATACAATTCGTGACAGCTAATTAATCCAAAATTTTGAAATATATATAATTGCTGATACAATATGCGGACAACAGAGTCAGACACCATGTTGGAAAAGTCTCTAAGCTCATTGTTGTCAGAGTCGTCTCCAGCAGATTATATATATATTCTTGCACATTACTAACATTGTGCACTATCTTGCACTTTTTAAAACTAGAAGCATATGAGTAATTTTTAATTAAAAAGAATTGAAAAATATAAAGCGCATAAATTATTGTTGTGCCATCACTTTTTAATGGCTGCACGCTTGTGGACAGTGTCCATGGTGTGTAGAATTAAATCTCTCTGTATTATATATATATATGACCGTTTGATCATGAGAAATGAAGAAAAATATGTTTTAATTGTTAACCAAAACAACTGGGAAAGTGCAAAATCATATACACCACTAAATGTTACTTCTTGCTTTAACTTATACGGTTCATCTTATCAATGATCGAGATGTTGGAATGTCTTATAATGTGTGTGTTTTTATAAATACATACATACCTATTATTTGCTTATCATATTAGAAGTGAATCATAGAAGGTTTTGTTTGAAAGGGATGAATAACCACAGGCGTCCCAATTCATGATGAGTGAATGCTTTAAAAATGGCCCCACATTTTACTTGTAATAACTAAATGTGACATGCCAACTAAACTATTAAATAATGCTCAGCATGATACAATTGTGAAAGTTCTCATTTTAGCATTTAGTTGATATAAATGAAAGGCACAACATTTTATATATATTGGGAAGTGCATAATCTTTCATAAACATGTCCACTTTCAATCTTTGAGATGAACAAATAAGGTGATAATAAAAAAAACATTTAGTGCACATAAGTATAGTGCATTAAATACGGCATACAAAAGTACAACAATACTTTTTAAATTCAAATCTTTATATTGATAATGACAATTCATGGAGAGCTACTGATGTGATTGGCTCTTGTCTAACTCATACACATTCTTTTGTAATACATGGTCTAATTAGCTTGAACTTTTTCATGCCTACTTTACAAATAAATTTTATGTAATGAGCCTACCTTGAGCTTGGTTGGACTTGGCTAAGGTAAAAGCCTATTCAACTTGACTAAAACTAGAACATGAATTAACACAAGAAATCAAAGTAACACGGAAAATCGGGTTGTAGTCGTCTTGACCTGTTCTTGGCATAAACACGAAATGCCACCCAAGAGTGGTAGCTTAACGGCAGGGCACTCTGATGCCCTTGCCACCCGCGGGAGTTCTACTCCTGGAGGGTGCACGGCTTCGGCCTCCCTTCTAAACCGGAAAAAAAAAAGAACTGTTGGAAACGTTCGTTTCTGAGAAGCGTCGAGAAATTTGCCTATCCAAAAAGGGGGTAGGCAGGGTTAGCACCATAAATCATATGCCATAAAACGCTAGCTTTGCGCTGTTATCTTCTTGGATGTATGTTAAATGTCTGGTTATGTGGCTGGCAGGCCTTTTTGTCCAGAGAATGCTGATAATAAAATATGATGATGCTTTGGTGTGTAATCATCACAAACCACTATGCAAATTTTATATATTTATCTATATATATATATATATATATATGTGTGTGTGTGTGGAGAGAGAGTGGTGCGCACTCGTGTAAACTCCCCTATTTCGTTGTTTGCCATCCTAAGCCACCTTTTCTGCCAATATACACCATTTGTGACGCCAGCCACAAAAGCTACCACTGCCACCTACTCCTTTCAATCAATCTTTCTCAAATTATATATACATATATATATATATATATATATATATATATATATATATATAGAGAGAGAGAGAGAGAGAAAAGTTGTAAGTATCCTTACACATATATGCTACAATCTACTTAAAACATATTTAGTGTTTGATTGGTTGGATTAATGGTGGATATTTAAATTAAGAAAAGTAAAATGTATCATTGTATTTTGATTTTAATGCATCAAATACTTTTTGCTTTATCACTTCAACAATTTATCTCAAAGATTGAACTATTGAGATGATAAAGTAGATTTGAACATAGATGAAATATATGTGTAGACTTCTATATACAGAGAGAGGGAGGTGCATTCCATTGCACGTTTAAACATGCTTTTAAATCTCAACTTATAGACCAGACGGGCAATTGAAATTAAATCTCAAAAGCAAAAGGTTATATTGATACTTTTTTATAGTCATAATAAATGTGCTTTATACAAATTATTTTTTTATTCAAAGATCTCAATTATTGATCTTTAAGATCCGACAGTTAAGATCCTTGAGTATATTTAAGCATTGATGTGGGCATATAATACTCTCTCTTTCTCTATATATATACACTTTAAAAACCACACGTTGGGTGTAGACATATATATATATATACTTTAAAAACCACACATATTGGGTATAGAATTACGATCCGAACCAAAAGTAAGCATTATCCCACACCGAGTGTGGGGTTTGTAAGATGAGTGTTTCACCCTTCTCTGATCAGCCTCAGGCTAAGATAAAAGGAATATTACATTATAAAAGCTTCGGTTGGCCTTTTACGATGGCTGTTTTGAGTTGGTAACATCTTATTTAAACTCCGAGGCTAGGATTTTGTCTCGGAGATCCCTGCTCGGCATTAACTTAGTTGTAACTTTATGGCTTCTCATTTAAACCAGCATTTGCCAAAACGGAGAAGTCACCAGTTCACATTAAAGTGGTTCAATCAGGTCGAACTGCAGTTCAACCAGTTTTTTTTATATATATATTATTAAACACACCCCTAAATTACGAAGTGCATACCCTTATTCTCGTTTTACTCGCGACTCCGCTTTAATCGAATGCTCTCTCTCACCTCATTGTTTTTGCACTCTTTCTCACCCCTTCTCTCTCTCTCTCACCTACATCTAAAATGCATTGAGAGATGTACATGACCTTCATACATGCACGCAACCTGTATCTCTCCACGTGCGCTCCTCCTTCTCCTACTTAGATCTCTCCCATAGGAGGGTTCTCAAAGACAAATGAGAGAGTTTGAAGATAAAAGGAGAGAGAAAGAAGTGCATAAAAAAAAAGGTAAATGAGAATAGAGGTATATGTTTAGTAATGTAAGGTATGTCTTTAGTAATACATATATATATTATTTTATTTATCATTTATGTCTACTCATTGTTTTTGAACGGCATAAGTATAACTTAAAAAATTATAAGAGTTTTTAAAATAATACATAACATTTTATTATATTCATGTGTCAAAAAAGTAAACGTCGAACCTGAGTGAATAGTGTCAGTGGTAGGTATTTGAACTAGTACAAGAAACATGTTATTACACTCATGTAGCATGGTGAGTATATCCAATCACTTCATCTCTCTCTATATACACACACATATAATATATATATATATATATATATATTCTTATAATATAACATAAAAATAAGTGGATAATACCAAAAGTTCAAATAAAAAAGAGAACGAATAGAAGATAAATCCTACACTAATCTATGGCAGCCATTGAATAATACACAAAAGCTGGGTGCCCTCGCTGCTTGTCTAACAACAAAAGGTCTTTCCATTACCTAACCCCATCAGCAATGGTGAATATGATTATCCATAACCTGGCTATGCTGTTTAAGCCGGCCCAAGCTATTGGAGGCAAGCGGAGTTTTGGGGCCAAATCAAATCATTTTGATTCCATTTATATGGAACAAGTGATATCAGATATTTTTTAGTGGGGATTACTATTTGCACACCCCAAATTACTGTACACACACTTTTTTTTTTTAAGATTCCTGAAAATACTTTACTCATTTTCTAAAATTCTCATATTGCCTCCGCTGTCTCGTGTGATCCCTCTCTCCATTGTTATAAGCTTTCTTTCTTCTTCTATTTTTTGATTGATGTGGATCTTCCGTTCTATAATTGGGCATTTTGTTCTACACTAGATGATGTATAAGTGAATCCCATCAAAACTCCGTCACCTCCTAATGCAAAAAATAAGAAGAAGAAGAAGAAGAAAAAGAGGTTTGCACGTTTGATTCAATGAGGTATTTTGTATTTTTTAGATATGTATCTGTAGATTCAATCATATTTTGCTTGTTTTAGTATATTTAATGTCATTGATCAGGAAACCGTGAAGTTGTCGCGAGTTGGGTAGGTCTCTCTATTTAGAGGGACACGGTTGAGTCACGTCTCTCCATTTACAAAGTTGTGTTCAATAGTGCCTCTCTAGATGATGAGTTGTGTCATTGTGCTCGAGTATAATGATCAAATATGAAAAAAAAAAGAGGAATAAGATTCGACAAAGAACTTATAATATTTTTTTTGTCAATTAAAAACTTCATCTCAAATACAATGATTTTTATTCTTTTTTCCTTCTTTGTTTCGACAAGAACATTGTTGTTGTTGTTAATTATGTTAAGGGTTCATTAGTTCGTCGGTTATTTAATTCAATTATTTTTTTCTGAATATTGAATGTAAATTGGTAATACTTAAAATGTGTGAAAAGGATACTTCAAACGATTATCAAAAGCTTCAAGAAGTTGTTGAAAGATGTCAAGAATAACGTGAGGATCATGTTGGTGCAAGAAAGAGAAAGTATTTACCATGAACAAAAATTATGTAAGGAGTATTTTTGGGTATTTTTGAAAAAAGAGTGTGTGGATAGTAAAAAAGATATGTGTGTATCAATTATGTTTTTGTCCTTGAATCAATTGATTTTGATTTTTCTTAGTTAAAGCTTTTCTATTTTGATATATCTTAAATAGAATATAAAAGGAGTGTGACATGCTTAAGGTGGTTGTAAGCTGTTTTTTTTTGTTAAAGCTTAAAAAATAATAAAACGAGTGAGACATGCTTAAGGTGGTATGGACATTTACTAAGACTATAACTGACGATAAAATGAGCACGACTCCTTGTAGAGTATATATATATATATAGAGAGAGAGAGTTCGAAATGCATAACATCTTTTTGGGAATAATTTTACTTTACATTTATTGCACGAACAATTAAAATCTCTACCATTGATATCAAAGATAAAACAATGAAAATGTTTATGCAAGATTATGCGCCAAAAAATACTACGCATCTAAGTCTCTCTATATATATACATATATTTATATATATATATATATATAGAGAGAGAGAAAGAAATTAGTCATGGTTCACACAAACTTATACTCATATCAAGATTTGTAAATTTCTCTCATAAAATTATTAAAAATCCTTCTTTTTTCTTGTAAGTACGGTTAATTGTGATTTTTAAAAAATCTAATAAAATGTGGCTATGCCTTTCTTTCTTGATATACTCAATGGTTCGCTCTATGCACATTTTGAAATGCTACCTGAAACTGGACTACCTGAATTTTTCCAAAAATACTTACACAAACACGAAAACCCATGAAAGAAAGTCATATTCGTATTTCCCTCAAAGTGGTACGACAAAATCTACTTTTGGCCTTGGCACAAAATGAGTACACGAAACTAGTGACAATTTCAAGCACTACATGAAAACCCGAACATGAATGAATACAAAATAACTAATGTCAAACACAACATGAAAACCCAATACCTACAGGACCCAGAAAGTCTGTGTTTGTGCCCGCACTAAACGATATGAAAGAAAATAGTGTTCTCGTGTTGACCTGTTTTGGCACGAAATCGACTCGAAACATGAAATCGCGACACTTGGGTCACAAAATCTTTCTTTTTCAAGAAAAAATTATCGGAATTAAAAAGTAGTCATTCTTCGCTTACGAATGACGACAGACTCGACTGACGTCAGTTTTTCGTGATTCCCTCTCACAATCAACTGTCTTTTCCAATTCATTATTCGCAGATCCGGTTTCCACCAAAACCCATTATTCATTTCTCGTTTCCAAGTGTTTACAGTGAATACCCGAGAATTGTGATGCGTTGTTTTTTTGAGATCCCACTGTTCTCTCGCTTTTGGTAGTGACTTCTTGTGATTCATCATTATCTGCCGCTCCCTTCTCTTTGTGCTCTCTCTCTTTCCACCACAATGACCCACTATTTCTATCACTTCCCACCACCATCAATCGTGTCCTTCAACCTTGCCCTGCATTCCAACTGCTCGACCATTCGCCTCGACCAAATCTTGCTGCCGAATACTGAGTTCCTTCTGCTTGAGAGGAGCTGGTTTTGTCTGTTTATCTTTGGAAATGGATTACGACTGGTCTCCGTCGAAATTCCTCGCTCGGCCGGTGATTCCTGGCCAGTGTGGAGGGGATGAACGGTAGGAGGGTACATTTGTATTCCGCGTTTTGGTCTTTGACAAAATTCATTACTTGATTGTTGCTTGATTTTAACTTTTCGAATGCTTGTGGAAATCGGTCTTCGTCTTGGCTAGTCGGTATCGTTATTTGTTAGACATCTGAATGGCAAATGAATTATCACTTTTGCAAGAGTTGTTTGCTTTCATGTGATGTTAGTGATGATCTTTGTAAGTGGTTCCGTCTAATGTGTCTCAACTTCCTTTTCTGGTTTGGGCCAATGCAAACTCTAACTCTTTTATGTGCAATTGAGAACAAAAAAGATAATTTGTGATGTAGAGGGCAAGCTTGCTTCTAAGGTATGCCTCTGTCCTGTCCTTTGTCCTCGCTTCATCAGTAAGTTTTCTTGTGACAAGAGTTTCTTAAAGATATTGATGAAAAGGATATTGATGTGGTAATAGTTTCTGGAAGCGACCACCTGATGTAAAGTAAAAAATTGGAGCTCAAATTTGATGACAATACAGAGATTTTATATATGAGAAATAGCTTTCGTTATCTTGAGGCTTATCTTTGGAGTACCTTGAATCTTTTGAGGAGATTATTTTGAATGTCTGCCTTAGCTGTTTAACCATCTATTTGCCACCATGAGGCTTCTATTTCCTGAGATCCATTTGTTTATTCCATTATGAAAATGCTTTGAATTTCCTTGGTATTTTGTGATATATCTAAAGAATAACTGTATGGTTAGCTTATCCCACTTGTTGACCATTTGAGTAATAGATTTTATTGTTTAATGGAGTACCTTTTATTCTCATTATGAAGATCTTCTACTCCATGTCAGGTGCTATCTTCTGAATGCTCCCGCTGGAATTCCTTTTACAGTCTCGAACATCAAATTTTGTTGCCTGAAAGAGAATTAAGTTTATGCAGATTATATTTCAGCAAGATGTATCAATAATTCTGGCAATGCATGGGAAAGTCAATAATGAGCTTGGGATCCATCTTTGGGAAACTCAGTCCAAGTGCTCTTTCAAATTGAGGCCAAAACCATCGTTTGAAGTGTTCAATATGGAAGATTTGAGATTACGGAGATAACTTCTTGATATTAAGGCATCTCGGTCCTCTATTGCTGTAGTGGAATTACATTGAGATCTCATGGACATTCAAATAGTACATGAGATTTTAGGCCACAAACTTATTGGTACACCTATGGACAAGTTCAAACTTTGTGAAGTGGAGCATGCGTAGGTATAAAAACAGTAAACATGATATAGCATATCTGAAAGGTGTTTTAGGACAAAGTGTGCATGCTGTGAGTCCAATTTATATGCAAGCCATGTTTCTAACATTAAGGTACTAGAGCAAAAATGGCATGGAGAAGTTCTAGGTTTCAACTACATGGATACAAACTTCATTTTCTCTTTGAACAATAGAAGATTTATGTCAATCTACTGTGGATTTATTAGAGGAAACTAGTTTTTCCTAAGTAAGGCGCACATGTAGCATCAAGTTTGTGTATGAAACAGAGCATAGAGAAATGGCACTGAAGGCGTATAGCAAGTTATGGCAAAGCTAACATTGAGTCATGTGATAAGTAACTAGACACATTGACCCACATTGTAGTAATGAGCGAGTCATTATATCTTCTGATATCACTCTCTATGAGGTAGTTGCATGAACCGGATCATACATGCATGTACCTGATAATTTTTTGCAAAAGGGAATTGTACAGGATACAAACAGCCAGGAAACATAAAACCTGTATTCACTTTCAAGGTAAAATCTTGTTGATGAAAATTAAACATTGTGGTTTGTGATGTAAGAAATGCACATAAGCCAACTAGCTCTTTATGTTGTTTATACGTATAAACTGTTTCTGATTTTTTGGGGAGCTTTTGCTGCTGTAGTTGAGTTCCTTTCCATATTGTATTTGAGATTTCTTGGTCATTTACACTTAGGGTAGATGAATTTTTGAAACCATGTTTTCCATAGCCGCCTTTCTCTTCTATCTGAATCTACATGTCCAACTTTTGAACATGATTATATGGTTCAATTTTTGCATTTAATACAGTTACCTGGATATGTAATGCAGGTTATTTCCTGATGTTCCAAGTGACATCATCATTGAAGTAAATGGAGGAACCTTTGCATTGCACAAGGTAAATGTCTCATTATGTATGTGTTATCGTTTATGGTGGTAATTATTTTGTTATGTTTTTCCTGTGGACAATCTATTTCCATTTGACAGCATTTCTGATGGATCCTGTGTTTTTACAAATCCATAGTCACAGATAATTCTTTGCTAACCATAGCTAAAGGTGCACTATCCGCTGCACTTCTATGAACTCAGGATAGTGAACCACTAGTAAAGAACTAAAAACGTTCCTGCACTATCTGATCTCCGGACCATCTTATGTGTTTTCTGAAAAGGCATTGTGTCATCGTTTATGATTTTTCAAGCACGAAGTTTCCTCTTGTCTCCCGAAGTGGGAGAATACGGAGGAGTTAGTGGCAGAACATAGGGATTCTGATATCTCGAGAGTTGAGGCTTCTTAATTTACCAGGAGGTGCTGAATGCTTTGAGTTGGCTGCCAAATTCTGTTACGGAATTAACTTTGAGGATTACATCCACAAATGTTGCCCAGCTATGTTGTGTTTCTGATTACCTTGAAATGACTGACTTTATCCAGAAAATATCGGTGCTTCTCTTGTGAACTATACTCACAAGGCCCTGACTAAACAGGCCAACATGTGTATCGCTCACAACATACCAAAAATGGATCTTTTAGATTCACTGAAATATGAACAGATAGTATTAGTGGAGACAATCACAAGTCTGCTACCCACAGAGAAACTAGCCGTTCCAATAAGCTTTCTCTTTCAACTTCTTCGAACAGCAGTTATGTTAGAGTGTTCAATTGCTTGCAGAATTGAACTTGAGAGAAGGATTGCTTCGCAGCTGGATATGGCCACTCTAGATGATCTCCTCGTTCCCTTGTTTAGGCATGTTGGAGATGCATTGTTTGATGTTGACACTCTGCACAGGATCTTAGTGATTTTTTTGCAGCAAGATGACAGTGACAATTACTTGGATGACGGTTCCTTGTGCAATTCCGATGGACCATGCTCTCCTTCTCAAGCAGCAGTTTTCAAGGTATCAAAGCTAGTGGACAGTTACCTTGCTGAGATTGCCCCAGAGCCGAACCTCAAGCTTCCCAAATTCATGGCAATTGCTGAGGTCTTTCCAGCACATACTCGTTTAACATATGATGAGTTGTATCGTGCTATTGATATCTACCTTAAAGTAAGTCAGATATACTTTTCTACCTCATTTTTTAAAGTTCTTAAGGTATATGACTATATCTACCTAAAAGTTTGTAAGATTCATGTTGAGTTGAAGTAGCAATTACCATTGTAGCAGTTTAGGTTTTCAATTTATGCCTACATATGTGTGTGAGAAAAGAGGAAATTTATGCTAATACAATTTAGAAGTATGGGACCCGTTTGGATGTATTTATTTTCATGGTGTGCCGTGGTTGGTGGACTAGGGTTGGCATGGGTGATGGTGATGAACTCATCGGGAATACTTCAATGGTCATGTTTCTTCTCTCTTATTATGTGTTTAACAAGCCTTATTATCAAATTATACAAAATGGCCTAGTATACAGTCCACCCTTCAACTATGTTGTGACTTTAGTTTTACATTGCTATAGAAGTATTGTAATGTCGGAAAGGTGATTTCATTATTTTATTGTCATTCTGCAGTCATATTCATGCTTGTTTCACGTTGCAGACTCACCCAGGATTGCCTGACATGGAGCGAAAGAATCTTTGTAAGCTGATCGACTTTCAGAAGTTATCACCGGAAGCTGGTGCACATGCAGCACAAAATGAACGGCTCCCCGTGCAATCAATCATTCAAGTCCTTTATTTCGAACAGTTGAGACTCCGTGATGCCTTATATGCTGCTGTCTCAGACGATGAAGACTCGAAATCGCTGTGCCAATCTCAGCGAATCAGCACTGGTGCCCTTAGTGCCGCGATATCACCCCGTGATAACTATGCATCACTAAGGACAGAGAACAGGGAGCTAAAGCTAGAGCTTGCACGCATGAGAATGCGATTGAATGAGTTGGAAAAGGATCATGCTTGCATAAAGCAAGGCTTCAAGAGATCAAACTCTCACAAGTTCTTAAGTTCGTTATCATGGAAGCTTGGCAAATTAAGCCTGTTCGCAAACAGTAGCTCAACTAGATCAACATCACCCTCAAAGCATTCTTAGCTGAACTTAAGTTGTTATTACAGAATAGGAAGAAACGCGTGCTCTTAAGTTTAGTCTTTGTGTTTTTATTCATGTTTATTGCATTATGCATAAAATACTTTTCATCAATATGATGATTTCTGTGTTGGTAAGGAACATTGTTGCTAGACTGCAGTTTCTCTCTAATCATTCCCTGCTCTTGCCAACACTTCATAATTCTGATGATTTGAACTGTGATTTATCATATCCTGATTGAAAAATTACACCACATATTCTAGAGTTATTTTAGCTGAAAAACCAGCGAGCTGTCATCATGAAGCGCCATTGTGACACTTCAAAACCTTTTGGGGACAAAGGCTTTACAAGGGTCGCGGACCAGTGTTGAACACACAAACACTCGACACCCATACTTCTCCTGTGTCTAACTCGTCACACTCTGTTTGAAACACTTTTAGGTGCTATGACATGAAGACACTTTGTGAATATCGATAGGGTGCTACTTTATTAGTGAATTGACTAATGAATCATATATCATCAAAACTCCACGCCCATGTGACATATATATGCAGCATATCAACAACAACAACTATGCCCTTTCCCATACTAGACGGGGTCGGCTACATGGATTCTTTGTTTCTCTCATTTTATCCTCTATTGGTACCCCTCCTAATTTGTTTCTAATAACCTCATTATGTATATGGTCATTTCTTGTATGACCACTCATCCATCTCAACATCTTTATTTCTGTCGCATACATCTTTTGTACATGTTATGATTAATTGCCCAACACTTAGAACCATAAAACATGACAGGCCTAATTGTTGCTCTATAATATTTACCTTTTAACTTTAATCGTATCTTCTTATCACAAAGAATAGCTCCTCTCTACTTTAACCAATCATCATTAATTCTTTGCGTAACATCTCCATCAATTCTTCTATAACTCTGAAAAATTGACCCTAAGTATTTAAAACTTTCCTTTTGGAGGATGAAATGTGTGTCAATTTTAATTTCTATGCCCTCTAAAGTAACCAAGTAACCAAACTTACATTCCATATATTCTGTCTTTGTTCTACTAAGTCGAAGGCCTTTACTTTCTAATGTTTCTCTCCATAGTTCTAATTTTCTATTAACTTTTTCCTTAAACTCCTCTACTAACATAATGTCATCTTCAAATAACATACACCAAGGTACTTCATCTTGAATATATTTTGTTAACTCATCAATCACCATTATAAATAAGTATGGACTTAAAGTTGATCCTTATGCAATCCAATATTAACTTCAAAGAAGTATGTCATTCCTTCATGAGTCCTCACACATGTTTTTGCACCATTGTACATGTCTCTTATAAGGTTAATGTATGTCAATGGGATACCTTTTTTTTCCAAAGTTCTCCAAAGAACCTCCCTTGGTACCCTATCATAAGCTTTTTCTAGATCAATAAATATCATGTGAAGGTCTTTCTTTTTTGCTCTAAAATGTTTCATGAGAGTCTCAAAAGGTGAATCGCTTCAACAGTAGATTTGCCTGGCATGAATCCAAATTGGTTCTCTGTTGTACTTGATACTTGTCTTAACCTACATTCGATAATTCTTTCCCACAATTCCATAGTATGACTCATTAACTTGATACATTGATAATTCGCGCAATTTTTAATGTCTCTCTTGTTCTTATATATGGGTATAAGTGTACTCACTCTCTATTCCTCAGGCATCTTTTGGTTTTTTCATATTTCATTAAATAGTCTTGTGAGCCAAGTTATTCCTATTTCTCTGAGTATTTTCTAAACTTCTATAGGAATATTATCTGGTCCTACCGATTTATCACTATTCATATGTTTAAGAGCCTCTTTAACTTCATTCTTTTGAACATCAGTAGAAATTGTGGTTTATATACTTTTCTGATTTGGCTATCTCTCCTAAATTAATACTACATCTTTATTTTCATTAATTAAAAAGCTTATAAAAATAAATTTTCTATCTATTTCTTATATCTTCATTTGCCACTAGAATTTTTTCATCCTCGTCCTTGATGCATCTAACATAATTAAGATCTTTAGTTTTCTTATTTTTAGCCCTAGCTATCCTAAAAATATCTCTTTCACCCTCTTTTGAGTTAAGTTTTTTATATACTTCCCAAATTTTAGCTTTTGCTTCACTCATGGCCTTTTTCGCTTCCTTCTTTACTTTCTTATAAGCCTCTAAAGTTTCACTGGTTTTCTTAGCATAATGTAATTTGTAACATGCTCTCTTTTCTTTGATTTTATTTTGCACCACTTCACTCTACCACCAAGTTTCTTTTTGTATCGTTACTAACATCTTTATTTTTATTAAAAAACTTATAAAATTAGTTTTTCTATCTATTTCTTATATCATCCATTTGCCACTAAAAATTTTTCATCCTCATTTTTTATGTATGTAACAGAATTAAGATCTTTAGTTTTCTTATCTCTAGCACTAGCTGTCATAAAAATATCTCTTTCACCCTCTTTTGAGTTGAGTTTTTTATATAAATCCTCTCAAATTTTAGATTTTGCTTAATTGATAGCATTTTTCGCTTCATTCTTTGCTTTCTTATAAGCCTCTAAAGTTTCACTAGTTTTCTTAGCATAATGTAATTTGTAACATGTTCTCTTTGCCTTGATTTTATTTTGCACTACTTCACTCCACCACCAAGATTCTTTTTGTGCTGATACACCTCCCTTAGATTCACCTAACACATCTTTCGCCACTTTTTTAATGTATAGCCAGCCATATTGTTCCATATATCACAAGGTGTACCAACATAATTCCAAACATCTCCTTGAAAGGCTTTCTGTTTAGATATATCTTCTTTCTCGCTTTTGAGGTTTCACCATTTAGTCTGAATAGCTCGATGCACTCTTTTCATCTTTGTCCATTTTTTTATTTGTAAATCCATAACTAAAAGTCGATGTTGGGTGGTTAAGCTTTCTCCTGAAATTACCTTACAATCTTTACAACACGCTCTATCTTTTTTTCTATAAATAAAGTAATCAATTTGTGTTTGTGATAAGCCACTCTTATAAGTAATTAAATGTTATCTCATTTTTTGAAGATTGTATTGACTATAAAGAGATCAAATGCCATGGCAAAATTTAAAATCTCCCTATTTTCCTCATTTATATCCCCAAAACCAAAGTTTTCACGAATACCTTGATATCCTAATGCCTCTTTACCGACATGTCCATTTAAGTCTCCTCCTAAACAAATCATCTCCCTTTGTAGAATCTTTTGAATCTCCTTATCTAACTCTTCTCAAAAAGTTGTCTTTATACAATCTTCTAGTCCTACTTGGGGTGCGTAAGCACAAACTATATTCAAAATCTCTACTCCTAACACTAATTTCAACGTCATGATTCGATCACCATATCGTTTTATGTCTACTTCACTATCCTTAAAATCTTTATTTATGATAATACCAACTCCGTTTCAAGCCTTTTCTTTACCTGAGTACCAATTTAGAACCTTTATCCTTTATCTCCAACCCATTTTGTCTCTTGTAAACATAAAATATGAATCTTTCTCCGAATCATAGTATCTACCACCTCCATTAGCTTACCGAATAATGTTGCGATATTCTAAGGACCAATACGAATCTTATTATTTAGGACTAGCTTATTTATCCCCGCATCCGTTCATATTCAAAATGTGGAGACCCTCTTTGTAAATTATTCACTATATTCGAGCGGCAATGTAGTGTAACTAACTTCTTTACCCATACTCGTTCATGTTGTAGGAACCCTCTCTGTAATTGATTTACTACATTCGGGCGAAAATGTAGTGACCATTGCTTACTTATCACTGCATTCGGGCTTTGTAGCGCATCGCTAGGCGGGGACGCCTCAAAACAATGCTCATAATTTTTGTAATCCATGTTATAAAAATTCGACAAAGTTTTACGCTGGCTGTCGGAAGCCTAACACAACCCTCCTCCTTTATCCATTTGGACATACACTGCAAGGGTCCCTTACATGGGTGGAGTTATATGCACCATATAAGTTCTAATTTTAATTTTAGTTTCCAAAAGACCAGCCTCGTGTATATATTATTACTAATATATAGTAGCAACTTATTTATAATTTGAACAAAATATAAATGATGAGTCGGAGTTTCATGAGCCCCTTAATTCGTGGCCACCACTGCTTTGAAGAGGTTTTAGGTTTTTCCTCCGTGTGGATTGCACTGTGTGCTCATAAATAAAGGAGAAGGCCATTGGTTTCGCATGTTAGTAGTATGATGGATGTCTGCTGCACAAATGCGTTTGCAGGTCGTGCATTTAGTTGCTACACTTGGGAGCTGACTTCGCAAGGGGGTTGGCTCAAAAGCTTTCAAGTTGGAGGTCAAGAGATCAATTCCCAAGTCGTGCACTGGTAAGGTATCCCTACCCCAGCTTGCTGAGAGAGGCTCGAACTCTCGACCTCAGGATCACTCGTATAGCTATGAGACCTACGCGCTAACCAACTGCGCCACCACCCAAATACAATGAACTATGAAACAGTACGTAGTTACGAGTTGAGCTTTGCCCTAGTCGCTCGCTCTCGATCTCCGCGGCACTGTCTGTCTCCGCCGGACCGTCCTCGCAACCTTCTCTCTCGATATCCAGTCTCCACCACGCATTTGGGAGCATGTGGTAACAATCCGATTATGCCTTTCTTTTCTTTTTGGAGTTTTCGGTGCTTATTTGCAAAGCCGCAGCTGTGCGGACACTTCGTTGATAGTGTTCGTGTTTTGTGCAATTGTCGTTGTTGTGTGATTTTAAATGTATTGCTAGAAAGTTTGTTTTCGAGATTTCTTGTGTCTTTTAGTTCCTTGGTGTTACATGTCAGTAGAATTGACGAAGCAAAGGGCTAATTTCTATGGTTAAATGTCTTGCATTTGTTTAACATGTTGTGCTGCATGCTGCTGCTTGGTGATGGATGCGAGTGGTCATTTTCTTTTCTGTGCATTCCTTTGAGTTTTGAGACCGGCCATTGGTTAAACATGGTTGAATCCCCAATGAACAACTGAACGTAAGAAATTGAAAATCCATTTGATTTGAGTCATTTGACTCACAAAAGGGCTCACTGCCTAAGTTTTTCTTCTTTTTCTCTTTATGTTTGTTGCATTAAGGAAATATTTTGTATTTTATATTACTCATTAATTAGTCATTACTTGATACTATGTGTACGTGGGTCATTGCGCTCTTTGCTTTAGCCTTTTCATTTTCATAGTATAATGTGCTTTTTAGATGCCTTATATTATATTTTTAGAATTTTGATATGAAGGTTATATGTATAAAATTGAAAATGTTATGGAATGAAACTTTCTTACATGTTGCTTGGTATTGCATTTATATTCATTTGTTTAAATTTATCTCTTTATTATATTTTTTAATAGTAGCGTACGTGTACCTTAGTTCTTTTCTAAATGTGCATACCCCATACCCGTGTCCATGTAACGTAGGTTGAGAAGGATCACTCTTGAAAGGCAGGGCCCTAATCCTAGGGTACGGTAGTGAAATATGGAGAAACCAAAAGATACCCGAGGAATGGAGAGTGAGTACACTTATACCCATATATAAGAACAAGTGAGACATTCATAATTATGTGAATTATCGAGGTATCAAGTTAATGAGCCATACTAAGAAATTGTGGGAAAGAATTATCGAACGTAGGTTAAGACAAGTATCAAGTACAACAGTGAACCAATTTAGATTCATGCTAGGCAAATCTAATGTTGAAGCGATTCACCTTTTGAGACGTCTTCTGGAACATTTTAGAGCAAAAAAGAAAGACGTTCACATGATATTTATTGATCTAGAAAAAGCTTATGATAGGGTACCGAGGGAGGCTCTTTGAAGAACTTTGGAAAAAAAAGGTATCCCATTGACATACATTAACCTTATAAGAGACATGTATGATGGTGCAAAAACATGCGTGAGGACTCATGAAGGAATGACAAACTTCTTTGAAGCTAATATTGGGTTGCATCAAGGATCAACTTTAAGTCCATACTTATTTGTAATGGTGATTGATGAGTTAACAAAACATATTCAAGATGAAGTACCTTGGTGTATGTTATTTGGAGATGACATTGTGTTAGTGGAGGAGTCTAAGGACAAAGTTAATAGAAAATTAGAACTATGGAGAGAAACATTAGAAAGTAAAAGCAGTGTTGTCACGGTGCGATACTTATCGTATCGTGGGCCACCACGATACGATACGGGCCCCCGTATCGCAGGTGCGGGCGTATCGCACCGTATCGTGCGATACGGCCCGTATCGCACGATACGGTGCGTATCGCCCGTATCGTACGATACGGGCGATACGCCCTGGGACCCTTATAAAGGGTCCCGGGCCGAGGGAAACCCGCGATTTTTCGCGGGTTTCCTCTCTCCTTTTGGGTTCTTCAAGCTCCCTAAGAGTCGGTTTTCGCCTCCTTGGTGTTCAAAGCTCTAAAATCGTGCCCTACGGTGTCCGTTCAAGCCTCCAAACTCGGATTTAGGTATATTTTTAATGTTTTTTTCCTTTTTTTCCTTTATATTTATTGTTTTTTGTGTTATTTCGGGTTTTTTTTTTTGAATGACAAAATATGAAGTTATTAAGTGTGTGTATACGATTTTTATTGCATTCATGAAGTGGGAGACACTCGATTTGAGTGTTATTTGAAGATTGGGGGATTTACGAAGTGCTTTTATTTTCAGGTTTTTGTTTGAATTAAAGTACTCCATTGAGATGGCAGGAAGGGGTGGTAGAGACTCTCATTCAAAGTCTGATGATCCGGCATGGCAGTGGGGTATACCAGTTGAGGGTTCAAGGTTAAAAATCAGATGTTTATTTTGTGAAAAGGTGGTTAGTGGTGGAATTTCAAGGTTGAAACACCACCTAGCAGGAACCAGGAAAGAAGTTGCTCCATGCACAGGCAGAGTTAGAAGTGTGCCAGAAGGTATTAAATGGCAATGCTTGCAGATGATTGAGAGCATACAGGAAAGGAGACAACAAAAGGATGATTTCCATATGTGTGAAGAAGCTGATGATGCTACTGCCACTGGAGTTGGATTCACTGATAGTTTGCCTTCAGATGCTAAAACAGATATTGGTAGTAGCAGTTCGCGAGCACCTAGCAGAGGAAAGAGGGTTGCATCTGAAGACTTTGGAGGTGGCAGAAGAGGAAGTTCAGGAAGGAGTAGAGGAAGAGCTTCTTCTTCTAGCATACATTCGTTCTTTCCTCCTTCCACTACACCTGGTGCTCAGCCAGGAATTCGTGCTGCTATGGCTTCAGAACAACTGCACGATCAAGCAGACCTTGCAGTGGGCAGATGGTTTTATGATACATGCATTCCATTTAATGCAGCAAACAGTTTTCATTTTCAAGCAATGGCAGATGCAATTGCTAACATTGGTCCAGGATACAGGATGCCCTCTTATCAGAAGTTGAGAGGGAAGATATTAGATCAGACCGTGATTGAAGTGCAGCAATACTGTTCGACTTTGAGACAATCGTGGAAGGAAACAGGATGCACTATCATGGCAGATGGATGGACCGATAGGCGAGGAAGGACATTGCTAAACTTTCTTGTATATTGTCCTAAAGGACTCATGTTTTTGAGATCTCTAGATATGTCAGAGGAGAGGCATACTGCAGAGATCCTACGAGAGGAATTTGATAAGGTTATACAAGAGGTTGGGCTAGAAAATGTAGTCCAATTGATTACAGATAATGCAGCTAACTACAAAGCAGCCGGAAAGGAGTTAGCTGATATTTATGGGACTTTCTACTGGACACCATGTGCAGCCCATTGTTTAGATCTCATCCTCGAGGACATCGGTGAGATGGATGAAATAAAGGCAGCAACTGAGTGTTGCCAAGATATTACAAAATTTATTTACAACCATGCATTTGTTTTATGTATGATGAGGAGATACACAGAAGGTGCAGAGCTTCTTCGCACAGCTGCAACTCGGTTCGCAACAAACTTCTTATCTGTACAGAGTATTGTGAGACAGAAGCAAGCTTTAAAGAGAATGTTCTCCTCAGATGAGTGGCAACAATTTGCAGAGTTGCCACAAAACAGAAGGAACAGAAAGTTAAATGAGATTGCAGAAACGGTTTTTAGAAGTTCATTTTGGAATGCATGTATCAGATTATTGAAAATTACTTGTCCTTTAGTGAAAGTTTTGAGATTGGCTGACAGCGAGGAGAAACCATCTATGGGCTACCTTTATGAATCCATGGACAGGGCAACAGAAGCAATCAGAAATAACTTTAATGGAAAAAAAAGAGATTATGTGCCCGTGTGGAAAATAATTGATAGTAGATGGAATAAACAATTGCATCAGCCTATTCATGCAGCAGCCTACTATCTAAACCCATCATTGAGGTACTCAGCAACCTTCAAAAGGGACGGTGAGGTTAATCGAGGAATCATTGAATGCATCGACAGATTAGTCCCTGATGAGAGCATAGTAGATGCGATACATCGAGAGATGGAGATATATGATAATGCTCTTCACTTGATGGGTTTGCCTGTTGCAATTCGCAACCGCTCTACGATGCGTCCAGGTACATTGTTTATTTTGATATTTAAGTTCCATCTTACATTACTGTGGATTATTATGTCTCTAATGTTTATATTTTCTTTACAGATGTTTGGTGGAACAGGTTTGGAAGTGATTGTCCAAACCTTAGAGATTTTGCAGTTAGAGTCTTAAGCCAAACCTGTAGTGCAACAGGTTGTGAAAGAAATTGGAGTGTTTTTGAACACATCCATACAAAAAGCGCAACAGGTTGGAACACAAAAGGCTTAATGATTTGGTTTATATTCGTTGTAACATGCGCCTTCGTGAAAGGTAATGTTGTATTACTTTCAAATTTTCAATTCGATATTATTTAACTTCAGTTTTTAATTGTTAATATTACTTACTAATTGTTTATCTTTGTTTGTGTCGTAGGCAATTAAAAAAAGTAAATAGAGAAGAAAGTCAGTTCGATCCAATAAGTTTGGATAATTTTGATATATTAGAAGATTGGGTTATGGAAGACACTGAAGAAAATGCCCTCCTAACAGAAGAAGACGTTGCCTGGATTAATTTGGAAGGAGCGCAACAACATTATGGAGATGAAGAATTTGATTTTGAAGAAGAAGGTGTGGGCGTGGCTGATGATGATGAGGATCTGCAACAAGGAGAAGATGAAGATTATTTAGTTGATGATCCTGATTACAATTTGTAAAATGTAACATTATATGTAACTGTAGACTGTAGTGTACTGTAAAGTGTAAACTATGTCTGTATTTTATTTTTTGGATTCAAAATATATAAATTTGGATGCAATTGTTCAATGTTGAATGCTCAATCTGTACTAAACTTACATTATATGAATTTAAAGCAATTATCAGATTTTTCCTGATTTTTTCTTGATTTTTTTCGATTTTTATTTTATTTTTTATTAATTTTTAATTATTTTTACATTATTTTAATATTAAAGTACGATACGATACGATACGATACGATACGATACGCCCGTATCGTGGAGCCCAGCGATACACGATACAATACGCGTCAGACAACACTGGAAGAAGGTGTGGGCGTGGCTGATGATGATGAGGATCTGCAACAAGGAGAAGATGAAGATTATTTAGTTGATGATCCTGATTACAATTTGTAAAATGTAACATTATATGTAACTGTAGACTGTAGTGTACTGTAAAGTGTAAACTATGTCTGTATTTTATTTTTTGGATTCAAAATATATAAATTTGGATGCAATTGTTCAATGTTGAATGCTCAATCTGTACTAAACTTACATTATATGAATTTAAAGCAATTATCAGATTTTTCTTGATTTTTTCTTGATTTTTTTCGATTTTTTTCGATTTTTTATTAATTTTTAATTATTTTTATATTATTTTAATATTAAAGTACGATACGATACGATACGATACGATACGCCCGTATCGTGGAGCCCAGCGATACACGATACGATACGCGTCAGACAACACTGAGTAAAGGCCTCCGACTTAGTAGAATAAAGACAGGATATATGGAATGTAAGTTTGGTTATTTGGTTACTTCAAAGGACATAAAAATTAAAATTGGCACACATTGCATCCTCCAAAAGGAAAGTTTTAAATACCTAGGGTCAATTTTTCAGGGGATGGAAGAATTGATGGAGATGTTACGCATAGAATTAATGTTGGTTGGTTAAAATGGAGAGGAGCATCAGGTATTCTTTGTGATAAGAAGATATCATTAAAGTTAAAAGGTAAATATTATAGAGCAGCAATTAGGCCTGCCATGTTTTATGGTTCTGAGTGTTGGGCAGTTAATCATCAATATGTACAAAAGATGTCTGTGACAGAAATGAAGATGTTGAGATGGATGAGTGGTCATACAAGAAAAGATCGTATACATAATGAGGTTATTAGAAACAAATTAGGAGTGGCACCAATAGAGGATAAAATGAGAGAATACCGTTTAAGATGGTTTGTACATATAGAAAGAAGAACCTCTAAGAAGATATGAAAAACTAAATTTGAAAAGTATTAAAAGAGGTAGAGGACGACCACAAAAGTGTTGGAAAGAAACAATAAAGAATGATCTTGCTTATTGTGAGTTAACTGTTAACATGGCACACGATAGGGATACATGGAAACAAAGAATCCATGTAGCCGACCCTGTCTAGTATGGGAAAAGGCTTAGTTGTTGTTGTTATTGTTGTAATTGCAAAGAATTCATATAATGCAAAGTTTAGTATATATTGATCATTCACCATTCAACAATTTAAAAAAATTACATATTTTGAAGCAAAAAATAAAATACATTTATATTTACATATTATAATCAGGGTCATCAACTAAATAATCATCATCTTCTTCTTGCTGAAGATCCTCACCACCTTCTGCTTCAAAATCAAAATTTTCATATCCTTGATGATGTTATTGCGCTCCTTCCAAATTAATCCATGCAATATCTTCTTCACTTAGGAGTGCCTTTTTTTCGTTATCTTCCATAATCAACTACTCTAATATATCAAAATTAACCAAACTTATTGGATTAAATTGACTTTCTTCCCTATTTACCTTTTTTAATTGCCTATAAGAAAGAAAGATAAGTAATTAATAAATAACATTAACAATTGAAGTCAAACAAAATATTGAATTTAATCTTTAACTAGTAACTAATAAAAGATTACCTTTGGCGAAGCCACATGTTACAACGGATGAAAACTAAGTCATTGAGCCGCTTATGTTCCAACCAGTTGCGTTTTTTGTATGGATGTATTCAAAGACACTTGAATTCCTTTTACAACTCGTTGCACTATAGGTTTGGCTCAAAACTCTTACTGTAAAATTTCTAAGGTTTGGATAATAGTGCAGTTGCGAATTGCTACAGGCAAACTCATCAAGTGAAGAGTATTATCATAGATCTCCATCTCTCGATGTATAGCATCTGCTCTACTCTCATTAGGGACTAATCTGTCTGTACAACCAATGATGCCTCGATTAACCTCACTATCCATTTTAAAGCTTTTTGAGTACCTGAATGTTGGGTTTAGGTAATATGTTGCTTCATAAATCTGTGGATGCAATTGTTTGTTCCATCTATTATCTATAATATTTCACACGAGCACATAATCCCTCTTTCTTCCATTAAAATTATTTCTAATGGCTTCTTTTGCCCTATCAATGACTTGATAAAGATAGCCCTTAGATGGTTTTTTCTCGCTATCAACCAATCTCAAAACCTTCACTAAAGGATATGTAATCCTCAACAGTCTAACACATGCATTCCAAAATGTATTGCTGAAGACTGTTTCTGAAATCTGATTCAACTTTCTATTTCTTCTATTTTGAGGCAACTCTGCACATTTTTGTCACTCATCTAAGGAGAACATTTTCTTCAAGGCTTTCTCTTCAAGGCTTGCTTTTGTCTCACAATGCTCTGTACAGAAATTAGTTGCAAACCAAGTTGCCGTTGTACGAAAAAGCTTTGCACTATCTGTATATCTCCTCATCATACATAATACAAAGGCATGATTGTAGATCAATTTGGTGATATCTTGACAATAATCAATTACTGCCTCTGCCTTTATCTCATCAATCTCACCAATATCCTCAAGGATGAGATCTAAACAATGAGTTACACATGGTGTCCAATAGAAAGTCCTATAAGTATCTGTTAACTCTTTTTCAGCTGCTTTATAGTTAGTTGCATTATTTATAATGAATTAGACTACATTCTCTAGCCCAACCTCACATACCACCTTATCAAACTCTTGCCTTAGGATCTTTGTAGAATGTCTCTCCTCTGACATGTCTAGAACAATGTTATCCGTATCGCACCGTATCGTGGGTTACCACGATATGATACACCATAGTGTATCGCAATTGAAGACTTATCGCACCATATCGTGCGAGGCCGTATCGTACGATACGGCGATACGCCCAAGGACCCTTTAACCCATGTTTTTACGGGTTTCCTTGGTTTCTTTATAGCTCCCCAAGCTCCCCTAGCGTGGTTCTTGGCTTCCTTAGTATTCAAGGCTCCAAAAACGTGCTTTACGATGTCCGTGCAAGCCTCTTAACTCGGATTTGGGTATATTTTTAGTATTTTTCTTAATTTTTCCCTTTGTATTTGTTGTTTTTTTGTTTTATTTGTATTTTTATTTCTTTCAATGACAAAATATGAAGTTATTAAGTGTGTGGATATGATTTTTATTGCATTCATGAAGTGGGAGACACTCTATTTGAGTGTTATTTGACGATTGGGGATTTACGAAGTGCTTTTATTTTCAGGTTTTTGTTTGAATTAAAGTACTCAATTGAGATGGCAGGAAGGGGTGGTAGAGACTCTCATTCTAAGTCTGATGATCTGGCATGACAGTGGGGTATACTAGTTGAGGGTTCCATATTAAAGATCAGATGTTTATTTTATGAGAGGGTGGTTAGTGGTGGAATTTTACAGTTCAAACACCACCTAATAGGGACTAGGAAAGAAGTTGCTCCTTGCAAAGGCAAAGTTAGAAGTTTGCCAGAAGGTATTAAATGATAATGTCTTCAGATGATTGAGAGGATATAAGAGAGGAGACAACAAAAGGATGATTTGGTGATGTTTGAAGAAGAAGATGATGATATTGGATTTGGATTCACTGACAGTTTGCCTTCAGATGCCAAAACAGAGATGGGTAGTAGCATGGAATAAGTTTGGAATTGATTTCTCGAATCTTAAGGATTTTGCAGTCAAAGTTTTGAATCAAACCAGTAGTGCAACTGGTTGTGAAAGGAATTGGATTGTCTTTGAACACATCCATATAAAAAAGCGCAACAGGTTTGAACATAAGCAACTGAATGATTTAGTTTTTATTCGTTGTAACATGCGCCTTCGTAAAAGGTAATGTTATATTACTTAGTACTTAAATGTTAAATTCAATAAATTGTTTGACTTTAATTGTTAATATTATTTACTAATTGCTTATCTTTCTTTGTTGTAGGCAATTAAGAAAAGTAAATAGACAAGAAAGCCAATTTGATCCAATAAGTTTGGATAATTTTGATATATTAGAAGACTGGATTATAGAAGATAATGAAGAAAATGCCCTCCTAACTGAAGAAGACATTGTATGGATTAATTTGGAAGGAGTGCAACAACAGTATCAAGGAGATGAAGAATTTGATTTCCAAGCAAAAGGTGTTGCTGATGATGATGATGAGGATATTGAGCAAGGAGAAGATGAAGATTATTTAGTTGATGATCCTGATTATAATTTGTAAAATGTAAATGTATTTCATTTTTTTGATTCAAAATATGTAAATTTGGATACAATTGTTCAATGTTGAATGCTCAATCTGTACTAAACTTTGCATTATATGAATCTAAAGCATTTACTAGATTTTTCTAGATTTTTTTTCGGATTTTTACTAATTTTCTTGATTTTAAAATAATTTTATATTTTTTTAAATATTAAAGTATGATATGGGCGATACGATACGATACGATACGCCTCTAGTCTAGAGATCTCAAAAACGTAAGTCATTTAGTACAGTAGAAAAGAAAGTTTAACAAAGTCCTTCCTCGCCAATCTGTCCATTCGTCGGTCATGAACTCATGATAGTGCTTCATGTCTCCTTCCATGACTCTCTCAAAGTTGAACAATATTCTTGCACTTCAATGATGGTCTTATCTAATAACTTTCCTCTCAACTTCTGATAAGAGGGCATTTTGTATGCTGGACTAATATTAGCAATTGTATCTGTCGTTGCTTGAAAATAAAAATTGTTTGTTGTATTAAATGGAATGCATGCATCATAAAACCATCTGCCCACTGTAAGGTCTACCTGATCATGCAATTGTTTTGAAGCCATAACAATACAAATTCTAGGTTTAGCACCATGTCTAGTGCTAGGAGGAAAAAATGAATGTATGCTAGAAGAAGCTCTTCTTCTACTCCTTCCTGAACTTTCTCTTCTATCACTTTCACTTGCAAAATATTCAGCAATCCTCTTTCTCCTTTTTTATAAACGAGAACTACTACTATCTATTTTTGTTCTACCATCTGAAGGAATACTATCAGTCAATACAATAGCATCATCATCATCATCCTCAAATATCCCTAAATCATCCTTCTGTAGTCTCCTCTCATGTATGCTCTCAATCGTCTGAAGACATTGCCATTTAATGTCTTATGGCAAACTTTTAACTATGCCCACGCAAGGAGCGACTTCTTTTCTAGTCCCTATTACGTAGTGTTTCAATTGTGAAATTCAACCACTGATCACTTTCTCACAAAACAAACATTTGATCTTCAATTTGGAACCCTCAATTGTTGTACCCTGCTGTCATGCCGGATTATGAGACTGAGTTTGGGAATCCCTAACACCCCTTCCTGTGATCTCAATTGAGCACTACAATTCAATCAAAAACTTGAAAATAAAAATACTTCATAAATCTTCAATCTTCACATAGCACTTAAATAGAGTCTCTTACTTCACGAATGCAATAAAAATCATATTCACGCACTGCATAACGTCATATTTTGTTATTAAAAAAATATATAAATAACACCAAAAATAACAAATATAAAGAAAAAATCTCCAAAAAATGCAAAATATATACCACAATTCCGGTTGGGGGCTTCCACGGATGCCATCGAGCATTTTCTTTCAAGCCTGACTGGAGAGAGTGTGTTGGAACTGTGAACACATGAGAAGGAAGCAAACAAAAGCCTAGAAACCCACAAAACTGCGGGTCCTTGGGCGTATCGTATGATACAGTGCCATATCTCACAATACGACACGATAACCTATATCATACAATACATGTTATCGTATTGTGGCTTCCCACGATACAATACATATCACACTATATCGTACAATACAGTGCGATACGGATAATACTGGTTGAGAGTCATATTCAAACTCCTTTTTAGGAACGGACACTAGTCTCATTTACAATTTTATGCTATGAGAATTTGTTTGGGTGGAATTTGAGCTCTAAAACAATAGGTCTTGTCGGGCATAGATTGTAAAATGTAGCATGTGCTTGTTCATGCATACTGATCTGTGTGGCACTTGCCTCTTGTTGGTTAAGATGAGCTTTTCTATTGATGATTTGTAGTTTGTAATATGTTTTGTATGGTTGAATCATTTTGACAAAATATGCTCTTCGGCCATGTGTTTCATGATGTTGTGAAAACAGATTCCTTTTTCTGGTTTCTTAGCTGAGTGGAACTAGATGGAAGAAACCTCATTTTTTAGTTTCATAAATAAAACTAGCCGGTGCTACTCATTGGCATGCAATATCTTTTTGCGCTTATAGTTTAACATTGGGTAGTAACTCCGCCTATGTAAGGGATCACCCTTGCATTGCCGGTCCCAAGCCCGGATAAAGGAGGAGGGTTGTGTTAGGCTTCCGACAGCCAGCGTAAAACTTCATCGGATTTTTATAATATGGATTACAAAAATTGTGAGCATTGCTTTGGGGCGTCCCCGCCTAGTGACGTGCTGCAGAGCCCGAATGCAGTAAGAAGTAAGTAAGGGCCACTACATTTTCGCCCGAATGTAGTGAATCAATTGCAGAGAGGGTTCCCACGTCATGGACGGGTGTGGGTAAAGAAGTTAATCCCGTTACATTGTCGCCCGAATGTAGTGAAAATTTTTCAGAGAGGGTCTTCGCATTTTGATTATGGACGGATGCAGGGGGTAAGGAAGCTAGTCCTAGATAATAAGATTCGTATTGGTTCTTGGAATATCGTAACATTATCCGGTAAGCTAATGGAGGTGGTAGATATTATGATTCGGAGAAGGATTCATATTCTATGTTTACAAGAGACAAAATGGGTTGGAGAAAAAGTAAAGGAGATAGAGGATACAGGTTTTAAATTATGGTACTCGGGTAAAGAAAAGGCTCGAAACGGAGTTGGTATTATCATAAATAAAGATTTAAAGGAGAGTGTAGTACACATACAACGATATGGTGACCGAATCATGATGTTGAAATTAGTGTTTGGAGCAGAGGTTTTGAATATAGTTGATGCTTACGCACCCCAAGTAGGACTAGAAGATAGTATAAAGACAGTCTTTTGGGAAGAGTTAGATAAGGTGTTTCAAAAGATTCCACAAAGGGAGATGATTTGTTTAGGAGGAGATTTAAATGGACATGTCGATAAAGAGGCATTAGGATATCAAGGGATTCATGGAAACTTTGGTTTTGGGGATATAAACGAGGAAGGTAGGGAGATTTTAAAATTTGCTATGGCATTTGATCTCTTTATAGTCAATACAATCTTCAAAAAACGAGATGAACATTTAATTACTTATAAGAGTGGCTTATCATAAACACAAATTGATTACTTTATTTGTAGAAAAAAAGATAGAGCGTGTTGTAAAGATTGTAAGGTAATTCCAGGAGAAAGCTTAACCACCCAACATCGACTTTTAGTTATGGATTTACAAATAAAAAAATGGACAAAGAAGAAAAGAGTGCATCGAGTTATTCGGACTAAATGGTGGAACCTCATTGCGAGAAAGAAGATATATTTAAACAGAAAGTCCTTCAAGGAGATGTTTGGAATTATGTTGGCACACCCTATGATATGTGGAACAATATGGCTATACATATTAGGAAAGTGGCGAAAAATGTGTTAGGGGTATCTAAGGGAGGTGTACCGGCACAAAAAGAAGCTTGGTGGTGGAGTGAAGTAGTGCAAAATAAAATCAAGGCAAAGAGGGCATGTTATAAATTACATTATGCCAATAAAACTAGTGAAACTTTAGAAGCTTATAAGAAAGCAAAGAAGGAAGCGAAAAAGGCCGTTAGTGAAGCAAAAGCTAAGATTTGGGAGGACTTATATAAAAAACTCAACTCAAAAGAGGGTGAAAGAGATATTTTTAGGATAGCTAGGGCTAGAGATAAGAAAACTGAAGATCTTAATTATGTTAGATGCATAAAAGACGAGGATGAAAAAATTCTAGTGGCAAATGATGATATAAGAAATAGATGGAAAAACTATTTTTATAATCTTTTTAATGAAAATAAAGATGTTAGTATTAGTTTAGGAGATTTAGCTAAGTCAGAAAAGTATATAAACCATAATTTCTACCGACGTATTCAAAAGAATGAAGTCAAAGAGACTCTTAAACATATGAAGGGTGGTAAATCGGTAGGACCACATAATATTCTTATAGAAGTTTGGAAAATACTAGGAGAAATAGGAATCACTTGGCTCACAAGACTATTTAATGAAATATGGAAAAACCAAAAGATGCCCGAGGAATGGAGAGCAAGTACACTTATACCCATATATAAGAACAAGGGAGACATTCAAAATTGTGCGAATTATCGAGGTATCAAGTTAATGAGTCGTACTATGAAATTATGGGAAAGAATTATCGAATGTAGGTTAAGACAAGTATCAAGTACAACAGAGAACCAATTTGGATTCATGCCAGGCAGATCTACTATTGAAGCGATTCACCTTTTGAGACGTCTTATGGAACATTTTAGAGCAAAAAAGAAAGACCTTCACATGATATTTATTGATCTAGAAAAAGCTTATGATAGGGTACCGAGGGAGGTTCTTTGGAGAACTTTGGAAAAAAGAGGTATCCCATTGACATACATTAACCTTATAAGAGACATGTACAATGGTGTAAAAACATGTGTGAGGACTCATGAAGGAACGACAGACTTCTTTGAAGTTAATATTGGGTTACATCAAGGATCAACTTTAAGTCCATACTTATTTATAATGGTGATGGATGAGTTAACAAAACATATTCAAGATGAAGTACCTTGGTGTATGTTATTTGCAGATGACATTGTATTAGTGGAGGAGTCTAAGGAAAAAGTTAATAGAAAATTGGAACTATGGAGAGAAACATTAGAATGCAAAGGCCTCCGACTTAGTAGAACAAAGACAGAATATATGGAATGTAAGTTTGATCATTTGGTTACTTCAGAGGACATGGAAATTAAAATTGACGCACATTGCATTCCTCAAAAGGAAAGTTTTAAATACCTAGGGTCAATTTTTCAGAGTGATGGAAGAATTGATGGAGATGTTACACATAGAATTAATGCTGGTTGGTTAAAATGGAGAGGAGCATCAGGTATTCTTTGTGATAAGAAGATACCATTAAAGTTAAAAGGTAAATATTATAGAGCAGCAATTAGGCCTGCCATGTTTTATGGTTCTGAGTGTTGGGCAGTTAATCATCAACATGTACAAAAGATGTCTGTGACAGAAATGAAGATGTTGAGATGGATGAGTGGTCATACAAGAAAAGACCGTATACATAATGAGGTTATTAGAAACAAATTAGGAGTGGCACCAATAGATGATAAAATGAGAGAACATCGTTTAAGGTGGTTTGGACATATAGAAAGAAGATCAAAAGAAGAACCAGTAAGAAGGTTAGAAAAACTAAATTTGGAAAGTATTAAAAAAGGTAGAGGACGACCACAAAAGTGTTGGAAAGAAACAATAAAGAATGATCTAGCTTATTGGGAGTTAACTGCTAACATGGCACACGATAGGGATCTGTGGAAACAAAGAATCCATGTAGCCGACCCCGTCTAGTATGGGAAAAGGCTTAGTTGTAGTAGTAGTAGTAGTAGTATAACATTGGGTAGTCCAAAAGGTTCAGAAATCTATTGGATTCGCACAACATTTAGTATTTTACCTGTTTGTACTTGGAAATGCAGTTATTCACACTTGCATTTGTTGTTAAGATGTCTCAACCCCTGCAAGATGGATTCCTCTATTAACATGAGTCTCTGTCTATGAGTGTACCTGTGGAATTGTGTGTATGCATGTCCTTGCACATATATATTTACCTATAAAGTATGGAACATATCGGTTCTATACATGTTTCATATGTGGCCAGGTCTATCATTTACAAATGATCAACGTTTGTTCATTAGTTCAATCTATATACGAAACCATTCATGTGTGTTTCATAGTATTTTCTTGCTATTTACATTTTACATATACAGGCTCTATGCCTGGTGATATCTTTTTACATTTTCTGTAGGTATTTAGATTCATTATTGACAAATTCAATCCATGTTGGTAGTAACATGTTGTCACCCACCACCACATTAATCATCAATCTTATTAGTTGTCACATCTATTGGAACATTTTACCATCAATCATGTATCCTCTTGAGCATGTTGATATGATTTGGAAATGTTAAATTTGGTATCGGCTATTGACATTTTCTTCGTATACTAATTCAAACATTAATTCAAAATGGTGTTGAAGGTTGGGGTATTTGTAACTGTCCAAATGATCTAATCTATATGCATGTGTCTTTGTCACAATGGTGCTTCCTGTAATCATATTGTTCTGGACTTATTAAACTTTATTTATATCTATGCTTTTGAACTTTGAAGTGAAGCATTAGGCAAGTAATGCTTGAACTGAACATGGTATTCACTGCTTGCAGAAATTATTGAAGATTCCAATCTGAATTGCTGAACACCACGCTTTTCCGCCCACAAACATGTCATCCCTAAAGAATGTAATCCACAGGCGGACTCACAAAGAGCGTTCTCAACCGTGAGTGATTTCTCATTTCTTTTGGAAGCTTATTGATGAATCCTTTTATATTTTTATTGTGGTAAATATTATAACATCTTCAGAGACTCGAGGAAAAAGTTTGGGTTTCTCCAGAAACACAAAGATTATGTCTTAAGGGCCCAGGATTTTCATCGAAAAGAGGAGACTATTCTGAGTATTCTCTCTCTCTCTCTCTCTCTCTCTCTCTCTCTCTCTCCCCTCCATGTGTGTGGTTTGTGTGCAGGCATGCACTCATGTATGTATATGTAATTACATCCATCCATATATATGATTGTACATGTATGTATAGATACCTGTGTTTGTATATGTCTATATGTCCACTGATTAATTGGCCAATTTTCTCAAATACATGTTTTGTTAATTGATACACCTTTCTTGCTCTATAGAAACTGAAGGAGAAAGCAGCCTTCAAAAACCCAGATGAATTTTACTTTAAGATGATCAACACAAGGACTGTTGATGGAGTACATATGCCTAAGTAATACTAAAACTCATATCTTCTTGTCTTTGCAATTACTGTTTGTCTGATCAAGTATGTGTTAATATCTTTCCTGGATCTGTCATCAGGAGTGAAGCTAACAAGTACAGTGCGGAGGAACTCCTGTTGATGAAGACTCAAGATATTGGATATGTGCTTCAGAAAACTCAGAGTGAAAAGAAGGTTTTTTCTCTCGGTTTTAGTCTCTAGTCTGTTATCCAACTTTTGCCACTGTAGTAATATTTTAGTTTTTTTATTTTCTCTCACCAGAAAGTTGAAAGACTAAGATATTCTTGCATTCTGTCAATAATCCTCCATCAGCCAAGCATGTTTATTTTGCCGAGGACCGGTATGACCACACTGTTCACCATCTTAATCTATAGCTTGATTAATTCTCATGTGT
This sequence comes from Brasenia schreberi, assembly GCA_036023115.1. Taxonomy (NCBI): domain Eukaryota; kingdom Viridiplantae; phylum Streptophyta; class Magnoliopsida; order Nymphaeales; family Cabombaceae; genus Brasenia; species Brasenia schreberi. The sequence continues at coordinate 16,693,385 of JAYKKT010000079.1, read as the reverse complement.
CATAAGGGATATTTCTCTCCATTAACGTCATGATGGTTTGTTCTTCAATAAAATGCCCAAGAACTCACTTAGTTCATATTCTATTATAGGATCCTTTTGAACAAAAATAATTGCTTATATATTGCACAATGTGGACTTGTCGTGTGACATTTGTACAAATAAATGCATTTCAATCTCAAATCATTGTGATGAACTACCGTGGCAACTAGTTCATCTGATAATGGAACAATTCCGTGATGAGATCATCATGTGTAATATCTATCTTCAACTCATCGCGGGTAATATCTATCTTAGTTGAACATCTGAACCTGCCTCTGTGTTTCTGGGTTGTATTTCTTTGTTGCATTGGATCAGTTTTCAGTGCTTACTGCTTCCCTTTAGTAATATGGAGCTAGCCGTGATACTAAATAAATTAGATCAGGTTGAATGGAGAATTTCTGCCAAGTGAGATGATGTCGTAGGCAGGTACACAGAATGATGATGCTGGCATGAACCATGCTGTCATAAGGGCGTTTAAGTGCATCCTTGCTTATCCCAAACTTTTAAACATGAATAGACATCTCCCCACAGGACGACTGATGGCTAGTAGCATATTTCAACCAGTACCTCCGCATCGCTCTTATTTTTTTCTGGATGCCATTCAATACTTAGCATCTACGTGACACTTTGATGGTGATCTATCATTCGGTACAGATGAAGCAAGGTAGAGCGGCCACTACAGTATTGAACATGGTTATACACATCTTTTTAGGTAGTGTTTGGCTGTTTGCTGCATCTTGTTAAAGAATTACCAATCGATTCACTGCTGGGTGTTAATGAATGTTGGCTTATGGAACTTGATCCCTCTGAATACTTTCTTTGTTTATTATTTCCTATATATGGCTGCTAATAGCAGCTTGGTCTCGAGCATTGACCAAGCTATATAATGTTTCCTGTGTTTCTAGGGAGGAGGCGAAGGAGATAAAATCACGTTTGTCAGAAAGGGAAGAGCCTTCTACATCTGCTGATGTTGCAGAACCAATAAAAAAGTATGTTCCTATTCTACAACAACAACAACAACAACTAAGCCTTTTCCCATACTAGACGGGGTCGGCTGCTATCTCAAAATTGTGTTGCATGTTCTGTGCTTTGCGTCTCTTACATTGCACTTCAATGGCAGTTTTTGATGAGAAGATAATACGTTCTTAAGGTTTCTCAAGACTTAGTTGTTAAAGAAGCATCAGCCTTCTACCCTCTTATAGTTTGGGAGACTGTGATTATGTTTCTCCTGTATCATCTCATGGCTAGTTCATAACTTGGTATGGTGGATTGGGAGCCAAAGTATTCTATAATAGGTTTCGTGACAGATATTTAGATGGCATAAAGTTTTGAATTTTCTTTTCTTTTCTTTTCACCTGTCTGGAGGTTTCCTAACCATGAATCATGCCTTCTGACAGAAAGAAAACCATGAAGTTTATCATAATGGTGTTTAACTGGCCAGGGAATCATAATATGATAAAATTTGCCATGAACAAAAAGTTTATCTTTGAATACTCAATCCTCGTATGCCATGGCTATAACCTTTCCTTGAAGAAGCTAGGTTGGCAGCGCCTCTTTCCTATTTATGTGAATGTGCCGATCATTAGCTGTGGGACTTCGTATGCTAATTAATGCATTGGTGATTCTTTACCAACTCATTTATATTTAACCAAGTTAGGCTGTTTATACAGGAAAATAGCTGCATCATACCAAGAATTGGAGGCAAGGAGGAAGAGAGTTAATGACCTGGAGAAGATGTACATGCACATGGCCTTGCAAAAGGAATTGCAGGTTTCTCTCTCTCTCTCTCCCACCCATATTTAAGAATCATGTTTTAAGATGCTCTAGCCTCTTTGTTCATTTAAGCAGAAGAAAGGAAGGAAAAGGAAGCTTAGAGAGGATGAGCTTGTTTGTCCAACAGAGCAACCTGTTTATAAATGGAGAAAAGAGCGGAGGCAATGAATGTTTGAACATGAACAGAGTTCCCAACTCTATCACAAGCCAGTTGCAGAGTGCTTTGTATGATTTTGACAATGCTACCAACATTTTTAGAGTGTAGCCACTGAAGAACTATTCTTCCTAGTGCTTTATATTTAAACCCGACTTTGTTTAACTGTGGAGATGAGGTTAAAAGGCATTTCATTTGGCCAGACTGGAGTAAACCTGGTTTATAGATTGCTGAAATTTTGCTACACAAACACAAGGAATTTCATTTTTGCTTTCTCCATATTTTGTGCTCTTTTGGATTGTTCTATGACATAAACCTAATGAACCGAAAAGCTGTGTTTTGAATGTCTTGTTTCTAACCTGAACATGGAGAGGCACAAGACATGGACACGACCTGGAAACGTGAGATTGTCATCCTTAATGAGTCTACTGGTTAGCTTTGGGTTTGAAGTTCTCTTATTTGGAGATGTCGATGGATTGCCTACGGAGACGAATTTGTCGACCCCGTTTAGTTTGCCAGGGAATTAATGAAAGTTGTAAGTTAAGCAGAACACAGCAGCTCACCTGGCTAAGGTGTCAAGATCATGAGCTTGATACCTGGTGCTGAGGGTTGAGTAGCCAATTACCAATATCTTTGGAAAGAGATGTATGAAGTGGAATTAAACTCTCGAGGTGGATGTGTGCCGATACAGAGGAAAACCATATCTGTGACGAGGTTATTAATAGAAAAACTTGGATTACATATTATGTTGAAAGGCTAAGATGGTATAGACGCGTTCAAAGTTGAATTACATGTTATGTCGAAAGGTTAAGATGATAGACATTCATAAACAATCAAAAGTAGCTCCAAATAGGAATAAGAAACTGAGCAATGAACAAAGATGACAAAAGTGTTGGAAACAAAAATTAGACATGATATTGCAACGTGATATTTCGTCCGATGCGGCTGCCTGAGATTTCTACAATCAGCACGAGAATGTATTATAAAGGTACATTTTGCATTTTTCAACAAATATAACTGAAGAAAAATTGCCTTTAAACGATGGTGGTTGAACCAAGGTTCCCAGACGTCTCCGCTTAGCTCTCTCTCTCTCTCTCTCTCTCTCTCTCTCTCTCTCTCTCTCTCTCTCTCTCTCTCTCTCTCTCTCTCTCTTTCTCTAAGGACCCAATAGATCAACACACTAGCCGGTTCCCTTTTATACGTAAGGTGCACGACACAAGACACTCCTGAGTATCCGCACACAGACACTTGGGCGAGACACCCCCAGCCTGGATTTGAACCCTAGCAAATCCAATTGGATCTGCTACAAGACCCACATACACTCTTGCCTGTATTGGGTTGTTGGATTGTTGTTTGCAGTTGGGCATGATCACCGTTGAGCTTTGGATTTGTGTATATTTTCTATATCATTGTTCTTTTGTTTTTATCTTTGTATAGCATGCCTTTTTTGGATGTCTGTTACTGCTAGTAGAAATGGATTTTTACCTTAGTTATTTTTATTATAAATGAAAAATTAATCATATAATTTGTAAACAGTTCATGCAATATGGAAGAGCCTCCTCTTTCCTTCGCCATTTCAATAATCAGGAGTTATCACGAGTCACATGATCTCACACCTCGACCCATGCTGTGACTCCAAGACCTGCAGGTTTGCCTGGCGCCGTAAACCTCCCTTGCGATTTAAACCCCTCCGGAGTCTGGATCTGGGGTCACCTGGGCACCGGCTGGCTGGCTCTCGTGATGCTGTGACAGATACACACATAATTATAGAAAATTGAAATGATTTCAATATTAGACCTTGGACATATTAAGAATAACTCGTTATATGATTTGGACTGGCTGAGGCATCCTAGTTTGTAGATCCAAAACACTCAATTTTAGTCTTTAGATTGGTAATTTCCTCGTACGGTGGCGATCTGAAAAGGTTGTATAGCGTCCTGAGCTCGAATTCAGACGCCCCAGTGCACATGTCCGGGACCAGTTTGACGATAAAAAAAAACAATAAGTTCCTAAAGTGGTCGACTTTGAAAAGTTGGATGAAATCCAATTGAAGTGATCCATATGGGTTTTGAAAAAATTCAGACTACCCGTATAGAATTTTTAGGGTTTAATCAGGTTTTAGGTGGCGCAGCCGCCTCACCTAGCTCATGAGTAGGTCCGATAACTGGTGCCTATGTCACCATTACTCCACTCAGAGTACCTAAAGAAGAAAAACAGAATGGACCATCATAACAAACCAATGGTCGATAAGGGGACTCAAGAAGAATCAAAATCCATAAACAAGACAAGATATGTTGAGCATAGAGATAAGACTTATCAGGAGAAAGAATCTACGGGCATGCTAGAAAATGGCATAGTTGATGTCACTGTCACCGATTGATCATCTTGAAAGGATGTTACGTCCTTTGGAGTTTGGACTTATATATCCCAGTCTTTTCAACATCATAATTATAAAGCACGATATCCATCTAAAGATTTTCAGCATCTTTAAATTAATGAATGCAAATGTATGTAAAACAATACCCAACGAGATATGGTAAGTATTATAAGTCGCAACAAGGTAATGTAAGTATTGGAAGTGACAAAATGACCAAGTTTGACAAATAATAATAGAAAATGAAATGGATGGGCGAAGCGACATGCAAAGTGAAAAATGGAAACGCAATGCTTAGAAACATTGTTGATTACTGTGATATGAAATATATCAAATCCTATTAAGATATATGGTCTAAAATCGAAAGTGAAAAAGAATGATTTAAAATAGTCTTGTGAGCCAAGTGATTCTTGTTTCTTTTACGATTTTCCAAACTTCTATAGGAATATTGTCTGATCCTACCGATTTACCACATTTTGCATGTTTAAGAGCTTCTTTGACTTCATTCTTTTGAATACGTAGGTAGAAATTATGGTTTATATACTTTTATTATTTGACTAACTCTTCTAAGCTAATATTAACATCTTCATGACCCTGCTATATCGAACTCATTACCTTCAACTTATGCATCGAACCGCCTAGCCTGATCAGGCTATTGCTCTTTGTATCATATAGAAGCTTTTTTTTTCTATAATGAATTAGTTTCATATTTGGACAACCCAAATTTGTTGAAAAGGCGGTGTCATTCATAGTTGTGAATGGAAACAAAGGAGAGGGACCAAGCATTGCACAAAGAGACAATTTGGTAAAGGCTCGAACATGCGATAAGAGGGTTATCTTGTTTTCTAATAACTTCCAGCAAGTTATATGAAAATTACGAAACCTGGCACAAACTTGAGCAGAAAGGTTCGAATCGTGTCCACTCAAAGTGTTGGAAGAAAATCGGGTCGTCTGCTAGGCAAGTTTGATGACCACATATAATATGATACGAACTAGACATGGAACATGTGCAACCGTACTTTCTAACTTCCTACAGTAAATTTATGCACCAAGGCGGCTAAACTTTTGAAAAAACTGCCTACCTTTTGGGGATATTGCACACAGCCCTCCGGTCACTACTTTTTATTGCTTTTGGGTTGCTTTTTAGTTACAAAATGACAATTGTACTTAGGATATTGATGGGGAGGGGATCTCTCGCTTTTCACGAGGACTTGCCTGAACGAGGTGGATTTGGAGAGTGGAAACAAGGATGAGAATGGAAAAACAAGGAAATCTCCGATGGGGTTCAGGGCAGGGATGGGGATGGGGATAGTAGGTCCTTGCCTTATGAAACTAGTTCCGACCTTTCCTCTAATTGATTTTAGATTATTAGAGAAAATAAATAAAAGAAAATGTTACCTCTTTTTTAAATTTGTGAACTCATCATCATTTCTCACATCTCATCTATAATAATATGTTCTACTTTAGATGTATTTTGCATAAATTAAGTTTCATTTCATATATAAAAGTGAGCTCCTACCTATGTTTGAGCATCCCTCTTTTATTTTTGTGGGTCTCCATGAGAATTTGGGGATGGTGATGAGGGTGTTTTTGGTTCCTGTTGTAGGAATGGGAGGTTTTGAAACAGGAATGAGAGTGAAAACGTTGATCTCAACCCTGCTCCGCCCATGAACATTCCTAATTCTACCTATTGTGCAAAACAAAAGGTTTTAAAACAGCTAATGGAATTCAATGATTCCACACAATCACTTGGTGTGATCATACAGCGAATTAGAGGTGGCTGGTTTGGATTGGGTCTGACAGGTTGGATCGGACCCAACTACTCTTGAAAGAACCAAAACCAAACTGAAACTGGAGATCCTCACAGTTCAGGCTAGTACTACTTATGACAACTGGAGGTTCGAAGTCATCTTTCATTTCGGTTTTGAAAATCCTACCGTTTGATGGATTTTCCAAATGAAGCTGAAACCTGTGATCATCATGGAACCAGACCCAAAACTGAACCTGTAAACGAAGTTTAATATTATGCATATATGCCTTATGGAACCTCCAGTCACAAGTTTTGCTTGGAAATGAGAACTCTGGGGATCGGCCACAAATGATTAATTTGCGAATCTATAAATATTAAGAATGTTGTGGTCCTCCCCGAAACATATTCTCTTAATAAAATTGATCTAGAAAAGGTAGAGGACTTTTATACTATTACAGTATAAAAGAACTTTTTTATTTTTATCTTAATCACACTCAAGTATTCGATTTTAATCTAACAACTAAGATTTAAGAGTGTATCGTCCAAAAGAACACTCGTATATATATATGTGTGTGTGTGTGTGTGTGCATGTGTCTATGTGCGTGTGCATACGTGCTTGAGGTGATAGATATCTCCCAGTTACACAGGAACACCAAGAACAAAGAACTGCAAAATGGGGATGGCCTACACGGGATGCATAAGAGCCCATAGATTTAAGGGTGCCAAACTGTTTTTAGGAATTTGTGTGGGGTAGATGGACTGCAAGATCCCACCGTGTCATGTGATCTCATCTGCTCTCTCCATTTGATAGCTAATATATTAGGGATGGTAAATATTGGTCCGACCCCATCGGGACTGGATCCAATTCTATCCGAATTAGACAGGTACTACTAGGTTTGATCGGGCTAAGGTTCGGGTTTAGGTGGAACCCAAATATCTTTGATTGGAGATAGAGCAGGTACCAAAAAAGCACCACCCAATTAGTACCTTAAATCGAACTCTACAGACACACACACACACATGTGTGTGTGTGTGTGTGCATATGTGGGCATGCGTGCATTCATTGTGTTATATTGTGTCTGTGTATCATTGTATTTTTAAAAAAATCAACCACCTAACTTTAGAAAATTTCAGTTATTTACATTAGATTTACAAATGGGTATTTTAATACAAAATGTAGCTAGGCACTCACTTAGAAGAACCCTAATAATATTTAGGGATTACCAACTACACATCCTTTTAAAAAAGAAAATGTGTTGTACCAGAGAAGGCAACGAAATCGTCAGAGTCGAGTTTTTAGATGTGGGTTGCTCAAGTAGGACATGTGGGAGGATGAAAATGACATACGTGAGGAGGAAGAGAGTTGAACAAATAAAAAGATATCATGATACTTTTTAAAAAATTATAAGGGTATTTTTAGAAACATGAAAAGAGGTGTGTGTATAGAGATACAAAGCCAAGAAGCTTTTGTAACATAATTGATATTCTCATACACTTTTTACTATCCACACTTTTTTTTATCGTGATTTTGATTTTATACTTTCTAAAAATTTGAAAAATATATTGAAGTCTCTTGATCGTGAACTCTCACTATGAGTTCTCACCTCACCATCAATTCTCTCACACCATTCCTCCGGTGACTCACAGCTCAAAACTTGATTCAGCCCTTGATATTGAATCTTCCACCATTCTATGGTGGTTCGAATTTGATAAAAAATAAAGAAGAAGAAGAAAGGAAAAAGAAGAGAAAAAGAATAATGAGACTTATTCAAAGAGGATTTAAGTGATTTTTAGAGGTATGTTGTTGATTTGATATTTTTTGTCATTTATTTGATATATTGATTTTATTTTCAATTAAAATAAAAAAATGATGTCTAGTTTTGAGCTTGAGACGTGGCACAAGCTCCTTCATCACAAGGGAGATGCACATGCGTTGCGTGTCTTTATTAGTAGGGGACACGGTTGAGTTGTGTCTTTTGTTGTTTCACGTGAACTTCGTAAAAGTATATCATATGTTTCTTGATTTTCATCTTCTTCTTTTGTTCTTGAGTATTGTTCTTCTTTTTCTTCTTATTGATTTCGTTTTTTCCTTGTTCTTCGTTCTTCTTTCTTTTCTTTTTCTGGTTTCTTCTTTCTTTCTTTTCAATGGGATTCATAAAAGTATGGGTTGTCAAGCTGTGAATAAGGCAAGGACAGCTAAAAATGAATGAAATACCAGTCACATGAGTAGAGAGACCCTTGATGAAATTTAATGGGAGAGGAGAGAGAAAGTGAAGAGGAGTAATTTTGATATTTTTGAAAAAAAGAAGTATGTGGATAGTAAAAAAGGGTGTGCAAATAATAATCCCTCTAGTAATGCCTTCTAAAAGAAGAAGAGCTCTTGGGATACTATTAAGCAAGTATTGTTTTGTTTCATTCCTTTTCCTTTTGGTTGGAAAGAGCTGTCCACATCTTCATAACTTTGGAGCATTCTTATTATATCATGTCAACTACCTATTCAATGGGACCAAGCTTTGGTGTATATCCTATTCATCTTCCAACAGCTTGTGGGTGTGCGTATGTGGTTGAGAGCGATCCCTCTTCAGGCAGCCACTAAATGGCCCAAGCTAAGTGCTTATCATATGTGAACATGAACCATGATGCAGCACATGTTGAAATCCGGTGATTCGGGTTGAGTCGATTCGGTTGGGAAATAGTGGCTTCCTTATGGTAAAGTTTAGGTTTTTATTTTTCTATTTTTCCAAATATTTATTTGTTTATGTTTTTTTATTAGAAATGAATTGATTGAAGTCGACATGAATCGGTTGGGTGCGACCGACTCTTCAAATCTTTACTAAAAATTACATCAATATGACCTCAAAAAACGGACTGCACTCATAGACGGGGGGCAATAGAAGACCCTTCCTCATAATTCTCAATTGAAAATTTCAAAAAAAATTGGAAAGTTTTAAAGCCCGCTTCACTTGAAACAAGTTTTTGGATCCGCCATTAAATAGGTGGCATCTTGCATAACTACAACCACAACCACCACCACCACCTTCACTTACGAGTATGGGTAAGGCTTATTGTGGATAGGCACCTATAGAGGAGGAGGAAGAAGTTTGGATGTGTTATGCAGCTTACAACCAGAATAAAACTTTGTTGGGTCTTAAAATATACATTAATGCACTACATCTCATCATAATTCCAAAGTTGAGCATGCCGGTGAAGAATAATACTAGAACTAATTACCTCTTATGAAGTCCTCGTGTTCGACCACATAGCGGATGCCACTTAGTATGGGGAAGACTTGCAGTATTTACCATTTTCTTTTTCCTTTTTCACAAGGAAAGTACATATGCTCTATGCTCTCAACGTAAGAACCACCAATCATTTATTTCTCAAGTTGGAGACCGGAGAAGCATGCAGTGGATTTTCAAGAATTAACTTCCTTTCTTATGAAATGGGGGTGAAAGAATATGGTTGCTAATACCTTATATTTCTATTTATCGCGCACCAATATGGTGGCACTGTACCTTTATAATTTTTTTTCGGTTACAAGAGGAGGCTCAAGCATAACATTATGTATCCTTTGAGAATCGAACTCCCCACCAGCAGCAACAACACTAGAGCACCCTGCCGTTGAGCTAACACTATGAATGTCACCTTCATAAATTTAAGCATTGAAAGTTTGGATCACTTATTAATATTAATAAGCTATTTATTGCACAGCATGTTTCAAAGGGAGTTCTTTAACATTGTCAGGAGCGGAGCCAAGATTTCATTCTAAGGGGCAAGGACTATGCCAAGTATGACAAACATGTCACAGTTTCAAAGTTCATATGGCAAAAATCATGAACACATAAACCAATTTAAACCCAAATCGGCCAATATGGGGAAAACCACATGGGCTACCGTTTTTTGTATTCTTTTTATTGATCAAAGCCACAAACCAATTCCCTCAATTAGATGATTTCACAAATACGAGAGGAAGCAATGTGACCTGTAATCATATGGGATCGTGAAAATGAAAAAACAAAAGAGAAAAACAAGAGCAAGATTTTGTCGACTCGCCTTAACCAACATGATCAAAGTTTGATCTAAGATGTGTGATTTGCACAGGCCAATTCAAAAATCTCAAAATGCATGTATTAACATTGAAATTCCAAGCAAGAAGGCACTAGGTTCTTCAAAAGTCTCAAAAACTAATATGGTTTCTTAAAATTTTAGGGGAGCAATGACCTTTAGCGCACCCACCTTCCTCTCCTCCTTAGGATGTGTTTGATTCGTAGTCTCATGCCTTTGGTATTAGAACTATGCTCACATGAGCTAGCAATCATGGTTTCGAAGAACTATGATTTTGCATTTGATTTGTGAGTAGCATGGATGTTAGATTTTCATGTACAGTAACATTAGAAAGAAAGGTTCTTGAGTTTATATATATGTGTGTGTGCGAAAACTTAGAGTTGTTGGATACCTTTTCATGTAAGACTCTACTAGACAAGCGGTGATGGAGTTGTTCATCAACGTCAACACAAGAATAGATCCTATTTAATATCCATGAATGCATTAAATACAATGTAAGATAGTGTATTGATGAGCAGTCTAATTACACAAACGGTAGTGATGATTAAGAAATGTCTAAGATAAAAGGTTGTCTAACAACTCTCTCTCTCTCTCTCTCTCTATATATATATATATATATATATATATATATATATATATATATATATATATATAATCTAGAAAATAGGCTATTTTTACTTTTTCAACCAATTTCCTTTTAACTTTAACAATTGTCATCCCCCATGTCTAGTGTGCATACCACTCCCGGTAATGATATTCTTCGATCAAACTTGTAAGTTATTGTTCGATCAAACTTGTAGGCTATTGATCACCACCATCATAATCTACTCCAACATAGCCAACCTGCCACAACTCCCCGCTAATACTTGTAATGGAGATTTTCAACCAGCATCCCGGCGGCAGAAAGCGAGTTCTGTTCTTGGCATATCTCATTGAACACAAACAGATGGAGATATTAGGAAGCATATTGCACGAAGTATCAGACAAAAATATTTTGTATAATATTGTTTAATTATTTTTATTGATGGAAAATCATAATTCCATCGTTTCACAGCAAAAGATAAAATCAAATGACACGGTTAGACGTGTCTTAATTTAGGTAAATCAGAACCGACGATTTCAAACTATCGATTCTAATGATGGTTCCGAAAACCTTTGGTTTTGAAATGGTTTCGATTTATATTTTTTACTTTTAAACATTTAAAAGTTATAATATTATTTTATATATAATAACTCTGACACGAAGGTTGACAGGAGGAGGTTGTCTTACGTGACAGCCTCACAGTGACAGCAAAAGGGGCCAGTGTTGATGGTGGCAGGAGTGAAGGAGAGAGCTCATCATGTAGCTTGAGAAGATGCGAAGGATGACAAGAAATTTGGGAAAACGTGAGAGAAGGGAGAGGGGCAGCTTCAGAAAGCTCGAGGGCAGAAACCAAACCGGAGTCGAGGCGGTTTGATACCGTCGGCTCTGGTGCGTTTTTTTTTACGACGGCGAACTGTAATTGAATCGGATGGTTTTCGGTTTCGATTTCGATTTCAAATCAATGATTTAGGTCGGATTTAGAATTGATCCAGTCTCGATTTGAATTGACGGGATAATTTTGAACCGATCGTCTAAGCACAGTATTCACAATCTCATTGTGAATTTTGCCAACAATATATATTAAATGCAATGAAATAGGTCTTTATGATTGTTTCTTCTAACCATACTAATGTCCTTAGAATGTTCAAGAACCATCAAATTGTTTTGCTTTTTTAGATGTGGGTGCTTGACTGTTCTATATTGTTTTGCTACTTATATGTTGATATAAAGAGAAAACAAAAAGGTAACTTATTATTAGATTACTCATTTCTTCTAAGTGACAAATTGCATTTATAAACTTCTCTCTCTCTCTCTCTCTCTCTCTATATATATATATATATATATATATATATATATATATATATATATGTACATGACATATATATATATTTGTATTTAGATTACTCATTTCTTTTAAATGACAAATTGCATTTATAAACTTCTCTCTCTCTATCTAAATATATATGTGTGTGTAACAAACGGTTAAGGTGATAAAACAAAAACAATCAAGTACATAAATATATCAATACTTTTAATTCAAGTCTCTAACATTGAATGTGCCACAAATAGTGAAGATGTTTATGTCATCGAATGACATTATGCATTTATAATTATATATAGAGAGAGAACGAGAGAGAGGAATAGTAGCTCCACAATATTTAAATTGATTGATCTCACTAAAACATCTTCATCATTATTCGATCTTTCATATCAAACGGTAGAAATTTGAATTATTTTGTATTTAATCTAGAATCCAAAGTAAAACGATACTTTTAATTCAAAATTCAACCATTGTTCTAAAAAATCAAACAATATAAATATTTATGTAAGATTACATCTACAAACATTTATTTATCAATTTTCACACACACATATATATACATATATGTGTATGTACAAATGTATTATTACCATGAGAAAATAAAAAGTAATTTTATTATTTATATTTAGATAATTCATCTCTTTTAAATAAAGATTTGTATATACCATCTTCTTTCTCTATACTTCTAAAGGACCACTGTTCCTAACTATTCATCAAGAGCAAGAGCAATGATATGACTAAGATCAATGACTTCATACTTTCAGAATACCGTATCCGCAACTTTTACTCATTATCTTTGAAAGTGAAAAAAAAAATTGATAAAAGGTGTGAGAATCTCATGAAAGTGTGGGCCCCAGTAGAAACTATGAAGAAGTATCGTTATCCAATTGGGTGGGCCAGTCTTGGACACGACGGGCCCACCATTTGAGCTGGACGGTGTGGCAGATAGCTTAATTAATTATTGGTCCTTTGACAGTGTACAATAGCCGTAGAATGGAATGCGTCAAATGTGACGATGAAAGAGAAAGGGAAAGTAAAAGCTGATGCTCATATCACATGGAACCTTAATACCTTATTGGTCCTGGTGATAAGGCAGTTTTACAAAAAGATAAGCGGTTTTACAAAACCGCCAACTGTTTCTTGTATTGGTTATTATAAATGCAGTCTGGTGTTTGTGTCCTGTGTGTCCAGGACATTTTGGACTTGTCACAAAATTGGCAATCTACATGCACATATCATTCAGCAGATGGATTATCAAGATTCTTTTCACTAATAAGGCCAAGCAGCATGCTTTCTTTATAGATGTAGGACTTTTCTTCTTTGCACTTGTTTCTATCTTGGCCTTACGGCCAGCAGTTGACGGAAAGTCATACGAGTCGTATGGATTTCCTTTCGGAGCAAGCCAACAATTGATTTGCTCTTTGATGTGGATGTGAATGTGTGTATGTTTTTGCATCATTATCGTCGTGTTCCCGTGTGATATTTGCTTTTCACTTGATCAAGATGCAAAGACATCGAGAACGATGATCTTTGTGATCGACGAAGCCATGGCTTGTACCACAAGAATGAATTCTCACCTGCTATGGCTTCACTGCTAACAAGCTTGTCTTGAACGAGCAAACAAGGTGAATATGAGTATAAAGCCTTGGCTAAACCCTATGAGTGATAGATCTACTTTGAGGCGAGGTGGAGGAAGCCGGAAAACCAATGAAAAAGTTATAGGGGATGACTAAATTCACCACCATTATGTCATAGTTCACCCCACTTCAAATGGTTGAATAGGCGATTGTCCCTCCCACAAGAAATTCTAGATCTACCACTGCATTCGAGAATCGAACTCCTCATCTCCAGTCATTTTCTGACCTAACTGTAAGCTCCCATCTAATTCTTTAGTGAGTGCAAGAGATATTTTTAAGTTCAATCAGCCTTTAGAATAATAGAACCACATGAACGGCCTGAGAGTGGACACAGACCAAGCCTTCTTCCTTATTATTTGATTTTTTATTAGCATTATTTAGATTTAATTTTCAACAGTATTCTTGCAAGTTGCTAGCTTTTCTAGCTGCGATCTACAATATTTTTTGAAGGTAAGAGCTAATAACTCATGGGTCGACCGTGGATTCTGTATTATAGTTCATCTCCCCTTAATATAGATCAGAGCAATAGCAGATCCACTTTGTGACGGGGAGGGCGAAATTCTGAAAATTTTAATTACGTATTAAAATTTTCAAAAGATTTTGAAATTTTTTGAAGCCCGTTACACCCGAACATGAAGTCCGTCCCACCGGAAACAAATCCGCCACTGAAGGGGGGGAGGGCGAGATTTTGTGACAAGTGCTTGAAATAGACTCTGGGTGAATAGCCCTTCTAGAGTTGATGGGTACAAATCACATGTGGTGACAATAATACAGAAATTCGTCCTACTTTTCCTTATTAAAAGTTTGGTCTTTCTGAAGAGACAAGTTCTTTTCTTTCTTCCTTTGTATTTTTCTGAGAGTTGAATGCTATCTATTTTGTGTTAAAGTTTGTGAGAGCTAGAAAATTTGCATTTGGGAAAACAAGTCCGGACCCTCTGGATGTATAGGTTTTACGAAAGAGTTGCATGTGGTATCATGGTGTTGCTTATTATGCTCTCATACAGTATAGAGAGAGAGAGAGAGAGAAAAGATTAAGATTGAAAATAATAAGTGAAAAGTGCATTGTATTTTGTTATTTTGTTATTCTCAATATCAACCATGTTCGTGACCTTTATCATATAGTTGAGATTGATTTAGGATGAAGTTTGCACGTGAGTGACCTTTTTTCTCTACATATATGCAAGAAGTCCTAATGCATAATGTTGTTTTTGTATATAACCTTGCATAAATATCTTTATTATTGGATCTTTGATATCAACCATGAAGACTTGAATTAATTGTAAAGTAATTCAAATATCCACCGGATATCAAAGATCAAATGGTGAAAATGTTTATGTAATATTATGTACGAAAAGATATTATGCATTTAGAATGCAATATATATGTATATGTATATATACACAATGGCGGATCTAGAAAATAGTGTTCGAGGGGGTGACACATATATTTCATCGTGTTAGGGAGGAGAAATATGAATCTCAACCATATATTCACTGTAAAACATAGAATTTTCAAAATTTCATGGGAGCGGCTGCCCCCACCCCTCCATGTAGATATGCCATTGTATATACATATATACATACATATATACATATATATACATATACATACACACACACACATATATATATATATATATATATATATATAAGGGCATAGTGTAAAGGTAGAGAGTTGTAATCTTGGCAGGAGTTTGAATGCGAGGAACCCTAAGGTGCTTGCTTTCATTTCAGCAGCCGTCTGTTTGGCACCCGTTGCAAACAAAAAATGCCTACCTCCCATTTTTTTCAGAAGATAAAAAAATCCATTAAATTAAATCAAAAGGACAAAGCTCAATGTGTTCAAATAATAATGGTTCAATTATCAAACGCCACTGGGAATCGATTTATGAATCGAGGGTGCGCGTTGGCAATTGTTCAACCTTTAATACTTTATATGATAAATGAGTTTTTCTTTAGTAAGACAGCATGAATAAATGCCTAAACCAAAATACGTTGTTTGTATGAGCTTTCAGTACCGATTCTTGCAATACCATTTGATGAACCAGTATGTTAATTTGGGTCAATGTCCATTTGTTGACTTGCCAACCTAAACCTTGGTCTGGTGAATGAGCCAAGCTATTCTAGTTCAACTTGGTTCGGCTCATCCCAAGCTTACTCATGGTCAATTCATCAAGCCATCCGAGTTGAACACGATGAAGTATGTTTAGCTCGGTTTGGCTCGTGAAAGTTTATTAAACGACATTCTAAAAAGTTTTACCTAATCCTATTTCATATTTGTATTAAGATGTATTTAAGGTAAATGAAGGTCTGATTTTCGGAAATTTTCCGTACTTTGGGTAAGTGGAGAGTTAGAAGGTACTTAAGGGTGTTTTGGTGCATGATTTCTAAAAAATTGGACCTTGATTTTTGGTGCTCATAGATCAAAGTTTCGTTATACACCAAAACAAAACCCATTGGCAGTGTAAATCCGTGGTTTAATAAATCGAATTTGAGTAAAAAACTTTCGCATTAAAGGGAAGCGAGCAACAAAAACTCGATCGGAGGGTTATACATGAAAACCCAAGCATCTCCTTTTTGTAGTGTTGCTATCTTGTTTTACATACTATTATCTTTGAATCAAACATGAAATCATGATTAATTAAATTCATAATTATAAGTTCGCGTGAGTCTGCAATTCTAGTATTAGAAGCCTAACACCATGAAGCAAACACACCTAATAGAAATCTCTATCTCAACTTCGTTCATTTAGACACATACAAACGCCAAACACGTTCAAGGAACCAACCCGGGTCCAACTTGTTTACCAGCCTGTCTAAACAAAGAGCAATCAATATAATTAAACATTTGGAGGAGGAATCTCAAGTAAACTAGATTACTCTATTGATCGACATCAACTTTAAAAAGTGATGCTTAACAACTAATCAATTTTTAAAATGGAGGAGGCGAACGAAGTACGTGGTCCTTGGAGTGTACTCTTTGTGCCAGCAAGACGATTAAGACTGCTAACGAAGATCTACTCTTTATTAGCACACCAACAAAGCTTAGTTTCTTTGTATATTATTGTTAAGATCTAACCTTGATTAACATTTTAATCCAAATACAACCTGACTCAAGTCAAAGTCCAGTGAAGCCAACGACGTGTCTATGCATTGTTGACTTCAGCATTAGCATCTCCTTGAAGATCCAACTTTGCTTATGTGGGTCTGACTCTTGTTACCTTTAAAATATTAATATTAAATATTTTCTTATTAAATATAATATTTATTTGTTAAGGACAATTAAAAACAGTGGGCGGTCACCCCATCACATCATAAATAGATACTCTCTTTTTTTTGGGCAATAAAAAATAATTAATAATGTGCTACTTTCAGCCTTGCTCAGCTTTTAAAGAGCCGTGGCCCCCACCAAAGTGCACAATCTCTAGGTCCACTCCTCAAATCCAACATGGCTCCAGGTCACAAATTGGTGTCTCCTACGTGTTAATATTTTCTTTTTCATTTTATTTCTTTATCTTCGGTTTATTGTCGGCAAGTAATAACTCTAAGATTATTCGTGTTAATATTTTTTTTTCATTTTATTTCTTGATCTTCGGTTTATTGTAGGCAAGTAATAACTCTAAGATTATTCGACTATTTAATCAATTTAAATTATTATTTGTACCCAGAGCTTTAGCTCAAATAACAAGGTTCAGAGTGTTAGCTCGATGGTAGGGTGCTCTGGCGCCATTATCTTTGCTGGAGAGTTCGACTGTGGAGAAGTATGTGTGTGTGTGTTTAAGAAGGTCGGACTCATCCGTTGAAGTGGGGAGTTCGATTCTCAGGGGGTGCAGGTGCGTGTGTGAGAGAGCTCTTACTCCTTGTGGACTTCTAGATATCCGTGGTTCGTACACGAGAAAAGAAGTGATTTATCATGTGAATTTGTTCAAAATCATGTAATTTTTTAAGTGATGAACTTTGATCAATGAGAAAAAGTAATTCTTAGAAGTAAATTTCATCGTTTTACCTAAACTGATTTGGTAGAAGTATTGTTAGTCGTTATTCATGGATTACATCTTCCTTGGTGCAATTAGGGTTCTCTAAGCACCTTATCAAGTTGAAATTTTGGCTAATATAACATGAGAAACCATGCCCGAATCGAAGGACTTCGTTCTTAGTCTGGCAACCCCCCTTCCAAATCACTGACCATAAGAACTCCATCTGAGTCTAAATAGTTCTTTTGTTTTTGTTTTTTTTACCGACGAACAATAACCAAAACGAAGCACCAATTTTGATAGTTTTCTCATACTAGATGGGGTCGGTTACATGGATTTTTTTTAGAATTCATGATAAGTCCGACAAAGTTTTACACTCGCTATTGACTGTCGAAAGCCTAACGCAATCTTACTCCTTTATCCAAGCTTGAGATCGATCATGAAAGAGTGATCCCTTATACGAGTCAAGTTATTTTAACTCCAAACAGTGATCATATTTATTTAAGAGTGATCCCTTACACGTGTGAGTTATTTTAACTCCAAACAGCGATCATATTTTATTTAATAGCTTAATGCAGCTGCAAATTGGTGAGGTTTCCTTTTTCTTCTTGTTCTTTCTTTTTTCTAAATTCTACAACACAAAATCGCCTAACTGTTCAAGAACTAAATGTGCACCAATTGATTCTTGCCCTCAATAACCGATATCTAGTACTCAGGGTGTTAGCCCACCTGGCAGGGCTATCGACTCCTCAAGACACAGGATGTCATTTCGATTCTTGGGCATGAATCCTGGCTTGGGCCTCTCGTTGTGACAAAAGAAATGGTGGCACTATATTTACCAGAGAAGATACCTCTTTATCCTAAATTATCCGGATAAGCGTGCATGCTGTACCCACCAACAAACACGGCCCGTAACGTCAGTTTCTACAATAGTGCAAGTCTGTCATGATACACCGAATATCCTTCTCGTTCCACCAAAACGTGAAAAGATACGGAAATACTTCCATAAATAGCAGAGCAAAACTACGGGAAAAGAGACCGTCTCCTTTGGATACACAACCAACGTGAGTTGTGCAAACCATCTTCCGAGCCAGAGAGAGAGAGAGAGAGATTCCTGGTGGGTGGTGGTGTTTTTCATTGATAAACAAGCAAGGAGCTTTCTGGGTGTGATAGAGTAAGAGAGAGAGGAGGAAAAGAGTGGAAGTGAGAGAGCGAGCGAGTGAGAGCGATTGCGGGGGAGGAAAGAGACTTGCTGTATGTCAGGTAGTGGTAGTCTCATCAGTTATTACGGGGGAACCGGCGAACTTTCGAATCCGCTACAATGGCCTCAACTCAGGAAAAGGCGACGCCTGTTTGCTGCAAATCACCTTCTTCTTCTTCTTCTTCTTCTTCTTGCTGTTCCCCGGTGCCGACTCTACCCCCCATTTCCCTCAACGCCGCCACAGCTGCTCCTCCGCCGCAACACAAGACTGGAACGCCACCCTCCCCGACCATCGCCGCCCCAACAAGGTGGCTCTGATTCGCCCCGTCGACTCGCTCCCTGAACCTCCACCAATGCCCCCACTGCCAAGGTACCTTCTTTTCAAACATCTTTTTGTTTTTTCCCCTCTCTCTTTCTTTCTCTTTTATTTTTATTTTATTTCTTTTTATGGTTTCTGGATTGTGCTTCATGGTCTCTGATTATGAATTCATTTTTGTCCCACACTTGTGTTTCTTTGGAGAATTTCTTTTGGCGAAATTCTTATATGCTCTCGAAAGTCGTTTGAGAATCTATAATTGATGTGACACACGTCAAAATAGAAGCGTTTAAGAAACTCTCTTTGTTCAATTGCAGCAAAGGGCAAAAAAAAAAACTAAACTATAAGATGGGTTGCTGTATTATGTGTATTGTAATGCAGAGCGTGTAAGGATTGCCTCGCTTATTTTTTCGGGTTGTGTGCTTATTGGAGATTGACTTCATGTTGTTATGTATATGTATACTCTGATGGAAGGACAGGTGGTAAAAGTATGTGTGCTTGCATGTATGTATCTGTGTACGTATGCGTAGCTTTGTAGAAACAATGGGCTCAACTTTGTTTTTATGTTTCAGGAGTGCAGTTCAATTCTTAATACGTCCACTTTTCGAGATTTATCTCTTTGCTCATACTCAACTATTATGTTTTCCCAATTTTTCCCAATTAGTTTTATTTTTATTTTAAATGAAACTAAAAGCTTTAACTTGTTGCTAATAGCTAGTCAATTTGTTACTGAAGATGCTTATTTAAGTCAAGACATGGCATTATTGGTTTTATGTACCTGAAGCAACCAATTGTAATATGTTTTGCCAATCAGACCACCGGCACTGGTGCATTTGTTTAATGGGAATTTTTTTTGGGGGGGGTTGGGTTCTTGAATGTTGTTCTGCCGCATTCACTTGTTTTTGTATGTACCATGCTAACACTGTTCTCTTATATTTGTTGCAATGTTGCACAGGAATCATTACAATGCCAAGGCCCCAGTCAAGCCACCCTTTGGACCCTTTATCTGCTGCTGAAATCTCTGTGGCAGTGGCAACTGTGAGGCTGCTGGAGCCACTCCTGAGGTTGTTAGCCACATGAGTTGTTTGTTCAAGGCATATATTTGTATATTTAGCTTGTTTTGACATTATCAGGCAACTAAATTTGAGTCTTTGTATTTTGAAGCAGTGATTACTAATGATTCCACTCCCCTCTCCCAAGTTGTCTTTTATTTCTTACAGCTCAGAGACAGTATGCTTCATTGAAGTAGTTTTGCTGGAACCAGATAAACAAGTTGTTGCACTGGCAGATGCTTATTTCTTTCCACCTTTCCAACCATCATTGCACTTCCTAGAATTAAGGAGGGCCTGTCATTCCAGCTAAACTCCCTCCGAGATGTGCTAGACTTGTTGTTTATAATAGGAAGACAAATGAGACTAGTGTATGGATTGTTGAATTATCACAAGTACATACGAAGTAACTCGAGGTGGTCATCATCGAGGAAAAGTAATTTCATCATATATTGTTCCTGATATTCAGCCTCCAATGGTATGTTGGTCTTTTCCTTATGATTTCTGATTCTTCTTTTTACCATTGTGTACCCACCAAATGTAGTGTTTTTGAAAATAATTTAATTCCTTACTGTCATTTCAATTGGTTTTGCACAGAAGAATTTTTCACAGACAGTTTGAAAACACTCACTGGTATGCTGTATAAATGGAAGCAGTCACTAGTGAGATGACTTGCTTTACCTTATTCCCATTTTCTATATGTTTATGAATGAGAGTTTCATATTCGAGTATTGAATAACAGATCAGATTAAAATATTGAAATTCAAGTTTGAAAGGTTTTTTTTTATTTAATAATTTCAGTTAGTATTCTTTCCATAGCAAAATAAGTTTTTGGTAGTTATATTGATCAGGTGAAGAAGATGCTCCCAAAATCACTCTCAATCTGTAACTTACCATTACGAGCATATATATTTTATGTATTGGTTTTTTCAACCCTACACTGTGGGTGGAGAATACAGCATATCTCCGCTTTGAGAAAAAAAAAATAATTGTTGGTTGGCAGATTGGTAAAATCTGAAATTCGAGGTCTGAGTTTTGTTATGAAAGAAAATCAAAAAGAGTGTAGTTTTCAAAAGGTGTTAAGTTAATTTTAGCTGCAAATTTAATGTCTAAATTTGCTAAGCTGCTACCGTTCTAAATACCTCAATTCTCAATTCCATAATATTATCTCTATCTTCAGGATGCTGTGGAATATGCAGAATGCGAGGCTGCTGTTAAAGTTTTCCTCCATTTATAGAGGCTATGAGGAAAAGGGTATTGAAGACATGGACCTTGTAATGGTTGACCCCTGGTAATTTTAGTTAGATGTCCATTGTTTATAGAGCTTTTGTCTAGAACATTGCTATTCTTTCTCTTTGAATTTTCTCTATTGAAACTTTTTTTCTACATGAATTAAGTGATGTGAAACCCTTACAGATTATTCAGCCTGAAGGTCCAAGTTTTCGTGTCAATGGGCACTTCATTCAATGGCAGAAGGTGATGTTTGTATTTGTACTTTTTCTAAAACTAATTCATATGAGCCATATGAAAACTAATAGAAGTAAATGCTTATTTGCAGTGGAACTTTCGTATTGGTTTCACTTCTAGGGAGGGTTTGGTTATTTATTCGTAGCTTATATTGATGGAAGTCGAGGGCGAAGGCCAGTGGCCCATAGGTTGAGTTTTGTTGAGATGGTGGTTCCTTATGGAGATCCAAATGATCCTCACTATAGGAAGAATGCTTTTGATGCTGGAGAAGATGGCCTGGGTAAAAATGCTCATTCTCTCAAGAAGGTCAAGGCATTTGCTTTTAATTCAATCATTCTCTTATCTAAAATTGTTCTCCTTTCTCAATGTAGATGAAATTGAAGTTGTTTTGCATGATATCATTATCAGGGTTGTGATTGTTTAGGCTATATCAAGTACTTTGATGCACACTTCACAAACTTTTAATGGAGGTGTTGAAACAATTGAGAATTGTGTTTGCTTGCATGAAGAGGATCATGGTATTTTGTGGAAGCATTTCTATCAGGCAAGTTCAATAGTTCTTGGATGACAAACGGTTGAACTTTCTTTGAATACTTTTCTTTGGAGTTTCGGCTTCCTTGTACTGCATGCTTCAGGGGAAACTCTGAGATGCCACAGGTGGACAAGTAAAGTAGTTCTCCATCCCTAGACAAAATAACATCTCTACGATGAACATCTGCTTAGCCAAGTTTCCATCTAAGATGTGCAGAGGGGGGTTCGAAGAAAAATGCTTCCTAGTCTATTCTAAGGGGCCCTTGTCAGTGTCCTTTGTATTGGTTGCATTATTCTGTTGAGTCCTCGGGCCTGTATGACAAATGATGGAACATATCAAATCCATCACATAGGAAGAGAAATAAGGCAACTAGATTCTGGAAAAGAGTTAAGCTGGTGAGTCTTTTACCCCATGGTTTCATTGAACTTCAAATGTAACTGGAAGTAGCACCTGTTGTTTTGCTTGGAGAAATACAGTGTTACATCCTTCTAGTTATTTGTAACTTGTGGTCTGATATTCTCCAAAAATTCAGTCTCACTTTGTTGAAGGTTTTGTATCAGAAAAAAATTGAAGGTGAAATATCATGGTACCTATTCTTTTTCTTTTGTAAAGGTATCTGATTTTCCTGAAAATTATTATTTCATAGTTCATCTGATCAAAACTTCTGCTGAAAATCGTGCATGAATCATCAAGGGTTATATTATAACCGCAAGCTTGTGCTGTATGGTGTTTTTAACTGCCTTCTCTTTCTCTTTTTGCATATGGAAGCAAGGATTTTGATCCCTTCATCAAGTTATGGCCCTATATACAAGGTCATTCAACTTTGAATACATACCATGACAACTCTACTCCATTTGGATGGGGTAATGTCATCATGGGTGAGATTGGCAAGACTTAGAAAACGGCTTGTCTTTAATTGTAGAATACTGTAGCCCATGTTTTTAAAGGTCCTAAGTCATGTGGTTGTTGAGGAAAAAAAACTTTGTCATGGGAAAGGAAATTTGATAGTGAATAAAATTTGTTTTCAGATTTGTCAAGCTAAGATAGTCTTACTCCATTGGCCTGTTAAGCTATTTTCTTCAAGGAGCATGTCTTTGCTTCGCTAGTGTCAGTAAGGGGGCATCAAAGAGTAAATAAGCATTCCAAGCTGTCCGGAAGTCCATGACCACATCTGATGTCTCTTCTTGCTACTGTTAGCCAGTGTCATAACTATTCCTGGCTTGATAGGTGAAGTTGTTTCTAATTTTTGCTACAACAGATCTCTGGAAGATGGTGTACAGAGATGTGACTATCTTATTGTGTGCACTTTTTGGTTGTTGTAGATCTAGTCAGCAAAAGTAGAACTTCTGAGTTGAGATTCATGTTTGAGGCACTGAAATTCTTTGCCAAGTCAGAAAAACAAAATTTCCTTGTGGGATTTTACATTATGATTCTTGCTTAACAATAGAACTTGAAAACAGCTAATTTACCATTTTGAAACATATCCAAGGCTTCTGGTTTTTATGATCAAATCTACTCAAATAATATAACATCCATCCATGCCATAATGGGTTACTGCACTTAGCAAAAGCTATGCCCTTAAAATTGCAATCAGGTGGAATTTGATGTTTGATTCAGAACCTGGTAAATCTACCTGAAGTTTCCTTGATTGTTCTGATGCATCAGTACTTTGGAGGATACGGTTTTGATTTAGTCAGCTGATCTTACCGAAAAATGTATTAGTACCTATTGCTTTATGATGTTGAGTTGGTCCAATTCTAAAGCATTTCACTGCCATGCTTTTAGAGATTTCTTGTTGTTTATCTGGGAAGCTATGACACTGTTCTCTGTTGTATAATTCTTTATAAAGGTTTGTGCAGGGTAGTGCTATCAATGGACTACTGTGGGAAGAGAGTTTACCTGAACCAGAGCCCATTGGTTGGATCTGGGGAATGTCTCTGACCAGCCAGGTCTAGAAATCTGCAATTGTGTACCAACATCTTCATATTTCTTTATCTATTGAGATATATGAGCCTAAACAACAAAGCAGGGAGCCATTATTCTCTCACCCCCCAAAAAAGAGAGCATGGACACTCTCCATGCATAAATTTTCACCATACTAGTTTTTGAATTCATGGTGTTTGGACACTGCACATTTGATTTCATCTGCTATCATCCAAACTCTACCAGCTCTCCATTTGGTTGTTAGTGTTAAACCAATCTCTGGACTTATACCGAACAGCTTATTCTTGAAGTCGGATAGTGATCCAAGTGAGTGTGTCTGCATACTCAAAACAACATCTTTTTTTTAATTGGGGACATTTTCATCTGCATATCTCTTTCCTAAATGAGGAAATTACCACATCTAAGAAGTTTGATTGTCTGCAGGTGCTAGAGTCTTTTATAGTTGCAGGGAGGCATGCCCACTAGCATGAAAAGTACATATATCTGCTGCCTTGATCTAGTTGGATTTATGCACCTATGCTTATCTTCGATATCAAAGTCACGATGATAAAAAATTCTTTTACTTGTCCTCTTCAGTTTGCACACTTTACATGTAGCCACTGAGATTTATGACCACATTTTCCTCATAAGACATGGCCCTTGTAAAAGAATCTGTTGTTTTGCTAGAACAATTGTACAATGTGAAACATGACAAGTTTCTGGACTTTGAAGAGAATTCATCCAATATATGAAGTCAATATTTATGTCAATTACAGAAAACGCTTGTGGCAGTTCTGTTCCTATAAATATCCATGATTCAGTTGTATAATATAAAATTTGTAGAACCATTGAGTTCCTGTTCCATCTTGTCGATGAAACAAGCTTCAGGTCTTTGTGGCTTTGGTATGTTAGATTAGCATACAAGATGTGAAACAATGGATGTTTTTTTCTTGAACGGTAAACTACTTGCTATCCTCTTTGGCATGTTATCTTTTTAAAGTTTGCTTGTGACCACTTTTTTCTGGTCTGAAAGTGTGAAGCCTCAGATTAAACTCGCAATAAGTAAAAATATATATCTGGCTGCCTTGGGCATATTACATTGGAAGAGATCAAGTTCTCGTTCTGTTTAGGAACTTTAATGGTCAGGTGTAATATATAAAGAAATGTTGGAGGCTCTTATTTGGAGCGTTTTCCTTTCAAAGCATCCCTTGATTGTTTAAGGCTGGATTCCTTTTATGTTAATGTTCTTTTCTCTGTGGAATATGTGGTTATCTGTAAAATATTTCTCACTGCACTCATATGCTGTATTTTAGAGAAACATATACATTTGGCCTTCAGCGTAATATAACATTTATTTTTCTCTTTCAGGATGGGAAAATTGAGGCAGAAGTTAAGCTTACTGGAATTTTAAGTTTAGGAGCTCTACAGCCTGGCGAGTATAGGAAGTATGGTACAACTATTGCACCCGGTCTATATGCACCGGTTCATCAACATTTTTTCGTTTCTAGGATGGACATGGCTGTTGACTGTAAGCCTGGTGAGAACTTTAATCAGGTCAGTTTTAAGTGTACACTTAGAAATTTATCTTTTGATTCTTCATATGCGAGCAGGAATAGCAATTTTACTGAATGAGTTTCTCGGTTAGTTTACCAAAGCTGAACAAGTATGGAGGAGATTGGAACATCTTTATACAAAGTAGAAACAAAGGTAACCTAGGTTACATGATATGGTAAGGTACAATGGTAAACAGGAAAGAACACATACATTAGTTACACACTATGTGCTAAAATTGTTCTCAAATATGGTGACAGATGTATTTTCCTTAGATTTGTGAATTCTGTACCATAAAATCCCTTGTCCAGCCACAATACTTATGACACATAGTGTCCTCTAACAGCATGCTCGTCTTCATGGAGGTTAACCCCTTCTCTCTAGTTTGACAGGGCACTTGAGAATTGTCTTTCAAGTAAGCATGTACAACTAAATGATTATAGAACAATTTGTATAATGGGTGCCAGAAAATGCATCCATCTTTTTAGACTGCTATGTGTCTTGGTTCTTGTTTAACCAATAGAAATGTCAGAAGATCATGGAGGTTTTATTCCAGAAACACAGTTTGGGCTAGATCATTTTAAGAATTTACAACTAAATATTCATCCTCCGTTACATAGTATGGAGAAGGCCTTGGTTTTAGTTTTGTTACAACTAAATGATAAAAGGACAATTTAGCCTGTCATAAATGAGTGCACAACATTATAACTGATGGCACTATCATTTCTCTTAGGTTATGGAAGTGAATGTCAAAGTTGAAGAACCTGGGAAGGACAACATACATAATAATGCGTTTTATGCAGAAGAGAAGCTGCTACGATCTGAATTGCAAGCAATGTCTGATTGTAATCCTTTGACTGCTCGACATTGGATTGTAAGACACTAATGTTTTTTTTTTATCTCAAATGCATTTGGCTAGTGGCTGTCCTTTTCTTTTTGCTTCTGTTCTTTAATGTGTTTCCCTATTTTCCTTTCTGTGTTGTCAAGTTGCTAAACGGCACGTTCTTGTGTGTGCCAGAATGAACAGCTTTATTTGTGTCCCGGTCATTGTGCATCCAATAGATAGACTGAAATTTATGTGGCAAGTTTTCACTATAGAATAAATCACGTGATAATGCTTGGAACTTTATGTGTACATGCACTTGCACAAAACATATTCTTCTTCCAGCACAGAAATATGATGGTGGGATCTCCTTTCCTTTTCCTTCGCTTCATTTTTTTCTCTTTTGACTAAAGTCTTTCAGATGGGGTTGAGTGGATAGCGTTTCGAACGTTGGTGGTTGTGCATGCATGCAGATGTACATGTATTCTTCTTCCAGCGTAGTAACATGGCTGGATATCCTTTCCTTTTCCGTTGCTTCACTTGTCGCTCTTTTGATCACAGTCCTTCCAATGGGGTTTTAGTGGATAGTAGGGGCATTTTCTCTTCTCAATTTGTTGAATGGAAGTGTCTAGATTTAGCTAAACATTCAGGCTTGTTACCTTGTCATGTATCGTCTAACCGATTATTGAATTTCCTTCATGCTTGCAGTTGAAGCACAATCTTTGGGTTACTCCTTATGCACACGATGAAATGTATCCTGGAGGAGATGTTTACGATAGAATTCTTTTATTTTAGTCAAGTCTTTTGCTCTTACAAAACATTTCCGTTCTTCATAAATTACACGGACCTGTTTTTGTTTTGTATCTGTATTCTTCTGTGTATTACAATTCGCATAATGCTCTCATTTTTGTTTTGGTAGCCTCTTTGATTACTGCCAGGGACCCCAGGTAGTGCGAAACACCGTCTCTTTGCAATAGATAGATGCCAGTGTGTCCCGAGTTGGCCTTGAACTTGGCGTTGAAAAAAGGTCTAGTTCCTGTCATTGCTTTCCAACCATCGCACTCAACTTTTCTGTCTCCAGAAGGCGTTTCCATTTCCCTCAAATCCTTTTGTTCCTGGCTAATCTGGCATTCAAGCCTTCGAGGTCTTGCTGCCCCACAATTACCCTCATCAATGTCTTTTTGTAAGTATTCAAGTTGTTGATGGCACTCCATCACTCAGCAGGATGTCATCCAAAGACTGGAAATTCCATTCTTTGAGGTGAGACTTGACTTCTTTAAGTCTTTTGACTAGCCTGAAACTGGCGTTGCTCCAAGAATGTCGAACCATGGCTTCACACTCCATCCACATGCTAAAAACCTGAAGTGGGTGCTTGAATCTGATTGCACGATCAGACCATTATGGTTGGAAAAGTCTGGGGCATTGATCTAACCCAAGCATCAGGGAAGTCTACTATCCACCTTGAATTTACCAAACCCCTGTCTTAGGCATTGGCAATGCGATTCATACCTTTCTGCCGGTTGGTCCATATGTAGAGTGTTCCTCCTGTGGGGAGTTCAGTCAGGCCACAATCAACAATGATCTCATTGAATTAGTCACTGCCAATAGCATTGCTTGCTGCTGCCTCCCAATCTTTCTGTGGGAGAACGGATTATATTCCAATCACCAATACTAATCCAAGGGAAATTGGGAAGAAGAGCTACTAAGTCACCCATAGTTCTCGCCTTTTAGTTTAGTGGTTTGAGCTGTACACACTTGTAACATGGAGCCCATCTCCGTCTATAAGGCAGGAGAGAGTGATGTGCTGATCGGAGAGGCTAATCATTGAAATTGTTGACATTTCCTTCTTCCAGAGACATATTGGCTGTGTTGGCAGAAGTGAAGTTGCCAATCATGTTGGCTTTCGACACAGATATGTGTAAACAACAACCTCTCCTGAGAACGGGTGAGTTCATCCATGGCAATATATCTTCCACCAAGGTACTCTGCAATGACATGAAACAGCTCATTCATCCAGAGTACTGGGTTGAGGTTATGATTTCGAAGCCACATTGGGATCGTGAATGTGACTTCCAACTTCCAACCCTGGCCAGGTTGCCATCTGTTAGCAATTAGCGTCTGCCTTGCTGGTTTCCAGGCTCTTCTTTGTAGAATGGTGAGCATATCCTCTTTAGATGAAGCCTTAATTAGGAAGAGGCCATTTTTCCCTGCAAAAAACTTAATGTGCTGCAGGTGTGCCTGTTACCATCGGAAGCTGTCAAAAATGAAGTGATTCTACCCGCTTGTATTTGTCTTCGCCTGGGAATCTGGCGATCAAGGTCCACATCCGTGGACCAAGCCACTCCTGGTAAGTAGCACTTGGTACCACCATGCGATGATGTTGTCATTGCTTTTCACCTCCATTCCTGCATTATAGAGTCCTTGATCCAACTGCCAGTTTCCGATGGCCTGAGAGCATGATAGTCGGATAGAGCCGATGACCTGAGACCATGACCATTGGCCTGTCTGGAAGTTGGAAAAACCCACTTGCTGTTCTTTCTGACTCAAGCTGCTATTCCCCTTCATTGGCTCTTTCCCATGGTCACCCGTATCTAGTTGGACCCTTGATTGGCATAACGATGAAGACATTGCCCTCATTGGAGGAGCGTTGAAGCAAACACTTAATGTGCAGTAATAACACCTTACATATTGCTCGTCCTCCGCCTCACCTAGTGTGTCCTTCACATAGCCAATATACCTTGTTCCTGTGATTGTTGCTTGCATTCTATTGTTGTGAATTTGGCAAACATGGTTGCATTCTATTTCATATTATGTCCAATTTTCCATATAAACTTGTAATTAATTTTTATCTGCATCAATTGGTTCCAACTTCATGTAATATGTTGAGTTGATCCTTGTAAAAGTGCGTGGAAGCCTTTATGTAAATGATTGGCTTTTATAGACGAGCCAATTGGTGCCCTTTTAAATGGTAGGATTACATCTAGCTCGTATGACTTATAGTTCTTATTTTTAGCAGTGATGTTTCCTATGCTTTTGTTTAAAACTTGCTAGTTTTGGTAGTTGAGAAGATATGAAATCTCTGCTGGACATAATCTGTGTGATGTTTGGTACCACATGGGGATGCCACAAGATTTGGCTGCTGATGCTTTGTAAATTATTTTTTCTATTTGTACCTAGAACCACAAAAAAAGAAAAAGAAAGATGATGAAGACAAATGGTAGCAGCCCCTAACAGTGCCTATTTCTGTTGGTGTGAGCTAGTCTTATATTCCCTTGAAGGATAGAGAATAACTTACAATTTAATACAAATTATTAATGTTGCTTATAATGATCCTGTAGGAGGGAAAACAAAATTCCTATAGTAGAAGTTATTAATGTTGCTTATATTTTGGTAGAGGAGGCCGAAGCCTGACGCCCACACATGCACCCTCTGGGAGTCGATCTCCCTACAGCAGCAAAGGCGCCAGCATGCCATGCCATTGAGCTAACGCTCTTGGTGCTTATTAATGTTGCTTTTAATGCTCGTCTAGGAGGGGTTAAAGCGTTAAAACTGAGATTATAAGGATGCACTTTCTACTGAAGTGTCATCAACGAAATAATTGTGCAAATCATTAAACTTACACCGTGTCCATTCTAAAAGTATCTAATGGCATTTAACTGAGAGTTTCGAGAATTGGTATATTCTGTTGGTTTTTTTTGCACACGGACAATATTTTGGGAACGTAGTGGAGCGTGTGGAGTTTGTTGAGTCCATTGTTAAACGGACCTGCTAGTCCATTATGTTTTTTGTTAATAAATTATCCCTATTTATCAAAATAAATTGATACTGCTACTTGCTGGTGCCTCTTCACATTGAGCTATGCAAGCATTTCATAAAGCAAATGGGAAGGTCATGACTGATAACCTTGAATGATTGGCCCCTTAAGAATTATGTAGTCTGCATTTAATTTTTCTTTTGGGTATAGGCACTGTTTTCTGTCGATATATGGTCATATGCTTCTTGTGGTTGTTTCTTGACCAATGCCACTCCTTTCCAAATGAAAACGACTTCCATTGTAAAAGGGAACATGTGATGGAGCAGTCACGCGATCCAGATTTCCTTATATACATATGGCAGACAAGAACCTGCATTTTGCAACCGTTTCTTAAAAGAGTCTAGAGACTGATCATTCTTGCTTTTGCCATGCGTTTCATTAAGATTTCTGATTGCGTTGTTTTCCTTTGCTTTTTTGACATAATTCATCCATCTTGTTCTGGATCATGTGTATAAATCACTAGTTGACATTGATCTGACCACTTATTGTCAGATTTTGAACCGTATGAAAACACTTATTGTTTCTTTTGCAGGTATGTTTTTGGAATCACACATATTCCTCGTTTGGAAGACTGGCCTGTGATGCCTGTGGATAGGCTTGGTTTTATGCTAATGGTATGTTGGTTTGCTATATTTCTTTGTCCGAGGTTTCTGGTTATGCTTTCTGTTTTTTTCTTTGTATTTATTTTGTCTTGACTCCACCACCGAGCTTCTGGAGTCTGGAGTCGAGTAGTGCAAAATAAAATCAAGGCAAATAGGGCATGTTACAAATTACATTATGCTAAGAAAACTAGTGAAACTTTAGAGGCTTATGAGAAAGCAAAGAAGGAAGCGAAAAAAGCTGTCAGTGAAGCAAAAGCTAAAATTTGAGAGGATTTATATAAAAAACTCAACTCAAAAGAGAGTGAAATAGATATTTTTAGGATAGCTAGGGCTAGAGATAAGAAAACTAAAGATCTTAATTATATTAGATGCATCAAGGATGAGGATAAAAAAATTCTAGTGGCAAATGATGATATAAGAAATAGATGAAAAAACTATTTTTATAAGCTTTTTAATGAAAATAAAGATGTTAGTATTAGCTTAGGAGAGTTAGCCAAATCAGAAAAGTATATAAACCACAATTTCTACCGACATATTCAAAAGAATGAAGTCAAAGAGGCTCTTAAACATATGAAGTGTGGTAAATTGGTATGACCAGATAATATTCCTATAGAAGTTTGGAAAATACTAGGAGAAGTAGGAATCACTTGGCTCACAAGACTATTTAATGAAATATGGAGAAACCAAAAGATGCCCGAGGTATGGAGAGCGAGTACACTTATACCAATATATAAGAACAAGGGAGACATTCAGAATTGTGCGAATTATTGAGGTATCAAGTTAATGAGCCATACTATGAAATTATGGGAAAGAATTATCGAACGTAGGTTAAGACAACTATCGAGTACAATAGAGAACCAATTTGGATTCATGCCAGGCTGATTTACGGTGGAAGCGATTCACCTTTTGAGACGTCTTATGAAACATTTTAGAACAAAAAAAAAGTCCTTCACAGATATTTATTGATCTAGAAAAAGCTTACAATAGGGTACCAAAAGAGGTTCTTTGGAGAACCTTAGAAAAAAGAGGTATCCCATTGACATAGATAAACCTTATAAGAGACATATACAATGGTGCAAAAACATGTGTGAGGACTCATGAAGGAATGACAGACTTCTTTGAAGTTAATATTGGCTTACATCAAGGATCAACTTTAAGTCCATACTTATTTATAATGGTGATTGTTGAGTTAACAAAACATATTCAAGATGAAGTGCCTTGGTGTATATTATTTGCAGATGACATTGTGGTAGTGGAAGAGCCTAAGGAAAAAGTTAATAGAAAATTAGAACTATGGAGAGAAGCATTAGAAAGCAAAGGCCTCCGACTTAGTAAAACAAAGATAGAATATATGGAATGCAAGTTTGATCATTTGGTTACTTCAGAGGACATAGAAATTAAAATTGGCACACATTGCATCCCCCAAAGGAAAGTTTGAAATACCTAGGGTCAATTTTTCAAAGTGATGGAAGAATTGATGGAGATGTTACGCATAGAATTAATGTTGGTTGGTTAAAATGGAGAGGAGCATCAAGTATTCTTTGTGACAAGAAGATACCATTAAAGTTAAAAGGTAAATATTATAGAGCAACAATTAGACCTGCCATGTTTTATGGTTCTGAGTGTTGGACAGTTAACTATCAACATGTACAAAAGATGTCTTTGACAGAAATGAAGATGTTGAGATGGATGAGTGGTCATATAAGAAAAGACCGTATACATAATGAGGTTATTAGAAACAAATTAGGAGTGACACCAATAGAGGATAAAATGAGAGAATATCGTTTAAGATGGTTTGGACATATAGAAAGAAGATCAGAAGAAGGTATGAAAAAGTAAATTTGAAAAGTATTAAAAGAGGTAGAGGACGACCACAAAAGTGTTGGAAAGAAACAATAAAGAATGATCTAGCTTATTGTGAGTTAACTGCTAACATGGCACATGATAGAGCTCTGTGGAAACAAAGAATCCATGTAGCCGACCCCGTCTAGTATGGGAAAAGGCTTAGTTGTTGTTGTTGTTGTATCTATGTATGAAAGATTCCGACGATAAACTACGAACTATCTCCATTTCTTGATGATGACAATGCTTTGCTCTACCATGTATAAGTTTATCATCGTGTTCTCCTTTAGTCCCATTTGCTCTATACCGCCCTACCCAGGCTATGCAGGCAATGCATGATTTATATGGTGCATTACTTTGGTACTACTTGTGGTGACTCTAAGGCTGAGACATCCCTACCCTTTGCATTCACTTACAAAGTTATGTACTCAGCATTTGAGTGTTGCCTGATTTTTTTGGATATTCATGTTTGATGCACAATTCTTGGCAAGTAGTATTCTTTGTGTTTTTTCCTCATTGCTTTGAATCTACGCATAGTATTTGGAGGAAAGAAGGAAAGGGGTTTTCATTTGGTTATGATAGTTGTCTATTTAACAGCACATGAATGTTTCCATTGTGCAGCCTCATGGCTTTTTCAATTGCTCACCTGCAATTGATGTCCCACCGAGTTCATGTGATGCAGATATCAAGGAGAGTGGAGTTGCAAAGCCCGTTCAGAATGATTTGGTTTCAAAACTTTGAGTATGGTGGCTATATTGTTATTTACATGGCCTGCATCGCTGCACTCACCAATGTGTTCATAGTGGTTTGCTACCTTTTTCAGATTCTGCTAGTCAAAAAGTGCAGTGTAAAAACTTTAGCTAGATAGATTGTTAAAGTTGTTTGAATGTGTAAACCATTCCATGTATTTGCTTTGGAAATATGTGTGCACATGTGTGTGTGTGTGTGTGTGTGAGAGAGAGAGAGAGAGAGTCTGTAAAACTGTGATGTGGATCAGAGATCTCCATGGGTCAGTTAGCTTCTATAGTAAGTGCAGAATATATTATGTACACAAATCCAAACCAAGGTTTGTTTGAATAATGGGAGTGGGGTTTCTCAACGATATCTCTCGATCGATTACAAGTTCTAGCATCACGAGCCAATGAATCTACCTCTATTGTAGAGTAGAAAACGACCTTTCGGTTGACGAGTCATAAAACCAAAGATCTACATCGATGATCATGACGAGCAATAGCTTACCTGGCTAGGGGTCACTCGCAAGATGAAAGTTGTGAGTTCGATACCTGGAGGTGTGTTTCTGATTTTGGCCTCCCCAGTGTACCCAAAAAAAGATTACGTCAATTAAAGAGGCGTCAATATTGACTTCAAACAAATGCCTTTGCGCCAGTCTAGGAAAATATGTGGGGGCCGTCACCATGCCGTGCTCATTAACTACTCACTGTCATTAGCCTACTTCTAGCCTTCATCCTTTATTCGAAAACATATTTTCTTCATTAATTCTTTGGTTCTACCTATATTGATTAAATGCGAAAGGCATGAACACCTTTTGTGAACATGGGGTTGGGGAGTTTTTTTTCGGGATTGTCAAGATGGGTTAGGCAAACCCTTACAAGGTACAATATATATATATAGAAAGAGAGAGAGAGTGGTTAAAGGCTCCATCGAGGGAGGAGAGTAGAGTGGTGAAAGGCTCCCATTCATTACATACTCTTTTTGACAATTTATTCATATCTTTTATCCGATAATTCGAATTAAAAAAGTAAAATCATATTTTTTAAAAAGAAAATATTTTTTCTTTTTAAAATTTAAACAATTCAATTAAAAAGATGAGTGGTTAAGATTTAGTCTTACAACTTTCATTTTTCTCTTTCTATGCTAGTGCACTTATTTCTCTTTCTATGTTATCGTATTTAGGTGCTAATAAATTTAAATAAATCTCAATCATATGATTGAAATTTGAATTTGAAATGGCAAAAAATTACTTACTTTATTCACTTTTGGATATTTTTTATTTTTCAAATTCAATTTTTAACTGTTCATCATCAAAGAAGAAATTGAATTGAGATTTAAATTTGAGATTTGTTTTGATACGAATGATTGAAATTTGTTTAAATTTGAAATTTCAATCATATATACCAGGTCCTCTCTCTTGATATATAAATAAGAGAATGACCATCGGATTGAAATTTGTTTTGATACGAATGATTGAAATTTATTTTGATATGGTGCGCTTAAAGTGTGACCAGCGTATACCAGGTCCTCTCTCTCGATATATAACATAACGACCATCGGTATTGTCTCTCTCTGAATGTACCAGGATCAAAAGAGATCTCTGTGAATGTAACTGTTGCGCATCATCGGGTGAGGAGGATAACAGAACCAAATTCCACTCTGCAAATCCTCCTCCAAACCTGGAGCAAATGAACTGACTATTTTGTTGGGATCCTCCTCCAAACCTGGAGCAAATGAACTGACTATTTTGTTGGGTTGTCATTCCGGAGACTTGTCCTTCCAACAGTAGATTCAAAAACCAAATTTTGTTGGGTTGAAGAGGCATCAAGTTCTTTTCTTCAGGAACCCAAAAGCACTCTATCGCCTGAAACCTACTGAATATTCCAACAGCAGATTCAAAAACCAAATTTTGTTGGGTTGAAGAGGCATCAAGTTCTTTTCTTCAGGAACCAAAAGCACTCTATCGCCTGAAACCTACTGAATATATACAGAGCTTCCTCATTAGACATAGGATCCAATTAGCAGGATTAAAAATCAAAATTTCCTTTGTACTGGAAATGATAAAACTTCGGCATTATTTTCCCAAGAAACACATACAGTGACTTTACATTCTAACAGAAAGACAATATCTACCGTCTGCCTTTTCTTCCCTCATTAGATTCCTCAATTCCTCTCTAGCCCAGACATGGCTCAGTCTCTGAGCGTTAATCGAATAACCTTCGTGATGAAACTTTGGACGATTATCTACCAGATTGGTAGCTCCATTGAAAGAGGAAGAAGGACCTTAATTTGGTTTTGAGCTTCCTCAATTGCCAAGGAACTGCTTGATTCGACAACCTTCTTTGGTTCTCCACTACCTTGATGCATGCAATGAGAGCCTGTAAAACTGCTGCTCTTATCCGATTGGCCAGGAGGGAGCTTCTTATTTGGTTCCTGATCTAGAACAGGAGGGGCTGTAGTTGAGGTATTCTTATCTTTTCCACGATCAACGCGATCTATTTTGCTGGAGCATGGTTTTCCATAATTTCAACTTCTTGATGTTTCAGTTTCTTGCCGACTGGACTACTGAAGTCCGAGGCAGAGTAGTTGCAAGTAGTTAAAACCAAATTGAGGGTCTCCTCTATGGAATGTGGAACTCCCTTGCCTGGTTGGTGCTCTTGAGAGACTGAACCAGATCTGTTCTTCTCGACGTAGCGCTTTTAACTATACCTTGAAAGGATATAATCACACTCTTTTGTGCCTTAAACTGAATGAGGTCCACGGGAACCATGCTATTATATTTAGAGACAGCAGTGTGCTCTTCCATCTGACCGGCTCTAGATTTGGCTCCTCAAGGGAGGTAGCATTGGGTAAAGAATTCAACTCTATATCCATATCATGAAGGATGTTAAAGGGGGTTGGCCGAAGTGAAAGCATCTGTTCCTGCTTCCTTTTGACGCCATGCTTTGCGTGTTTTAGCTGTTTGCCAATCGTTGTCCCTGATAGCTGTGTTTAGAAGTGATTGGGATTTTTTTTTCACAGGCTCCATCATGGTGGTAAGTAGATCCACATCTTCGGCATAAGGTGACGCAGGCATTACATTCCACCATTATAACAAAGGATGATGCATCATCAACAATGATCATGATCTTTAAAGGCAGTGACTGCTCGCAACGTATTTGAATACATATGCAACCGAACGAGCTTCACTCTTGTCTGGATTCCATCGAGAGGTAAGTCTGTCCACCAGTTCTGCAACCCCCTGGAAGAATATTAAGTTCCGCAGGTGAACCTAAGGACGGACCATATAGGTAGTAGATTCGAGCTTTCACTTCTGTCATGGTGTCCATCTGTTGATGACCAAAGTTCAGCCTACAAGCTTCCATATACTATTCTGCATGATGAAGTTCATTCCTCCTCCATCGGAGCACGGATTGAGGAACAATCCATTCTTCCCTGCAAGGAAATTTAGATTTGGCATGTGAGACCATCGCTTTCTAAGGTTGTCAAAGATAAATTGATACTTCATGTGCATGTAGCGCTCCTTGGATAGAAAAACCGCTAGGAGGGTCCATATCCAAGGAGCCATCAAGCAGTCGAAGGTTCACTTTGGAATGAGAAGTCTCTTATGATGAGAATTCGATATAACCCACAGACCTGCGTCTCTCGGTTTGTTTGAGCATGATTTCATCCCAACTACTTGAGACCATGTCCTCAGCTGGGAGGAGGAAGAGGATAAGAGGATGCCACTGCCTGATTCAAGGTCACTTGGTATCTAGGTATCCCTTGTACAGTGAGACACTAGTATGTTGTATAGGTGAAGAGGAATAATGTCAAGCAGGTGGTGGGTGATCTTCTCTGGCATTCTTGTTCACCCAAAGTAACATCAGAAGTTTGGGTTATGTTTGAGATAAGCTTTTTCTGGGGCGATCATGAACACGATTTCATGCGCAACGTCGTTGACAATGAAAAAGAAGGAACATCCCCTGAGGACATAACCTGAAAAGCCCATCACCCACTGAAACAGGAAAAGTGTTGCGTTGAATTTGGGTTAACCGATCTTTCATGCCAACAAGAAATGGTACGACTCGGAAGACAGAATTGCTAACCTTAACATAAGTCAATCATGGGCTACGACGCGTTTTGGGTTGGCTGAACCATACATGTTTGAATGGTGGTTGATCTAGGTTGAAGCAAGGTCATGCGTCTCCTCCACCCAAATCTCATGAAGTATGATTCTTCCTCGAAGAGCTTCTCAACCAGATTAGCTTCTTTTCTTTTTGACAATCATAATACCCAAAATAGTGGAACAGTTTGGTTCATGAACCACAGAGGGGTAATGGTTTTGAGCGTTAACGTTTTCTTCTTCCCCAAATAATGTAGAAAAAGGAACCACCATGTACATGGAGAATTCGGCCGGAAACCGGTGCTGACGGAGTTAGTGTTACTAACAATTGGAAACAACCCACCAACCCATCATCACCAACAAATGGACGCCAACCATCACGATCCCGCCGGAATCATCTCCCTTCGACCAGAATTTAAGATGCACGGCCGCTTAAACCTTACCGTTGAGGTAGGCCTCAGTAGGACATGACGTGTACCGCGTCTGTGTATCACGTGCCACTGTGAAGATCCAGGTGCAACCAAACACAAAATAGGTACGCTAACATTTTGGCCTGAGAGTTCCGTTCAACATTTCGTGTCTGGAATCGCGTCTTACGTGTCTGTGCAATGACCATTAGCATCAGAGATGCAGCATAATACAAACATAATTCAAAATCCCGTTCGCGGGCACAAACTGGCGCATCTAAACGGAGAAATGAAAATCCCCAAAGCATTTTGGGAGATTGATCGGGATCTTGATCGGAGAAGATGAAGGAATAAAGGGTAATCAATTCTTGGTCTGTCTGATCGATGGTGGCTTGCAAAATGAAGGGAACCCGATGCTTGATGATCGGTCGATGTTTAAGAAGAGGAAGGGCAGTCCATTCGTTACCGTGAGATCGACGTTTAAGGGGAGGATTGTCAGTTCATAGTCCTTGACATTGATCATGGTTGAAAAACAAAGGACCCAAAGCATTGATGATCAAGCGATGATTGACGAAAAAGGAGAAAGGCTAGGAGAACTACGATGGTTGAAGAAGAAAGGAAACCCAAAGCATCAACGATCAGTCAATGATCATTAGCATAATGATAATTTTGGGCGATTATCAGTAAATGTTTGTAAACGGATCCAGAAACTGAGCAATTGTTAGAGATTGCGTGCAGTGTAGAAGGACGGACAGAGGCGAATATGCGATAAAGAGAATGACTGGACAATGAATCAAACAAAGCGGCATCTAGAGGGTGCACAATGCGGAAGAATTGATTATAAGCCAAACCCTGACGAGCATTGTGGCCGGACTGCAGCAATTGCATTGCTATCATAACGGACTGTTTATGTCTCTATGGAAGCCACACCCAACTGGGAAGGTTCCAACCAAAACCAAACCGAGCATTTTCCCATGGTAAGTGGGTTTTGCTACATAGATTGTTAGTTATCGATGAACTCGATCTTGTGTTAGCATTGGTACCAAAATAGTAAGAAAGTGTTTTATTGTTTCCTTCCACCACTGTCGACGTCTTTGTTTCTCCTCAAGTGTTGGCCATCCAAATACTTATACCATTTCAGCTGGAGCTATACGCACCTTTCAAACAGCATGCTTCAATTGGTTGTTGCACATGGAACTGTAATTGCACCACGATGTTCGATTCAAACTCTTCCACCACCATCCTCAACAGCTCTTGCAAGTTCAACTTTTTGATCGAGGTAAGCCAAACAGACCTCCATCTGCTGCATAAGCCATAGATCTATATGTTGTTTCTCTTCTGCAGACCACCAAGAGAGATTCGTCCAATCCTGATAGACCTTCTTTACCTTCTTTGCCATATCAACTGGAAGTACATACTGAATATAATTCCCTGAAGGCATCAGGAACAGTATGGGCTAACTTGGGCGACTTTTCTAAGCCCGATAGATCTTTCGTGTAATCTCCTATTTTGGACGTTAGTCTATTGTGGGGTCATTATATTCACTTGAGATAGATTAATAGTAAAGATGAACTGTCAAAGTTGTTTGCATAAGAAAATAACAAATTCTATTAGAAAAGTGCTGTTCAGAATGCTACTTTTTCAGTGCTAGAAGTGAACATTCTTTATATTCTATAACTTCGATGTCTAAAATATGAATCATATTATATCTTTCCCCAGTCATGGGTTAATATTAAGCACTTCAATCAACATGCTTGTACTCAAAGGTTCACATAATCATGATTTATCCAGCAGTCTTCTCAGATAATTTACCGTGCAAATGACCAACAAATTTCATAAGGCATCGTTCAGATGTATTTGACTTGTCTAATCAGTCGGTGAAATTCTTAAGGTCGGTTTATTTCAGAAAAGGATGATTATGTTGAATTATTATTATTTTTTCTAAGCCATCTTTTGTGCTTTCGTGTGTGAAGTACCAACGGCTCCACAGCCCCAGAAAAGCAGAGCCTGAACACATGGATAGTGGGTTGCCACAGTCACTTGCATTGTTGCGCATATCTTACCATACAAATTAACGCCTAGGTACAATGCATTCTTGGTCTTCTATAGGACATGAGCAAAGTCAACAATTATCTTGGCCCATCTGCCAATGGTTGACTTTGTTGAGAATATATGGATCTGCTATGTTTTAAGTGTTATTTCTGTAATTTCTAATAGTTATTTTTATGTTTTACAACCCATTATATAAGGGCTGGAAGTTTGAATTAGGGTTAAGAGTCTGATTAATAGAGAGTGAGAAAGAGAGGGGAACTCCACATACCTGCAATTATTGATAAGGGATTTACACGACTTATGGATGGGAATCGTATT
Source organism: Brasenia schreberi (assembly GCA_036023115.1). Classification (NCBI taxonomy): domain Eukaryota; kingdom Viridiplantae; phylum Streptophyta; class Magnoliopsida; order Nymphaeales; family Cabombaceae; genus Brasenia; species Brasenia schreberi. The sequence goes on along the minus strand of JAYKKT010000079.1, from coordinate 16,652,983 downwards.
TCAGATCTTCAAAGAATGTATACCCTGTTTTCTAGGGGGAATGGTCTTGAGCTTCTTCGCCAAGCTGTTAGTTTATACATCAGAAGTAGAGGTGAAGGAATTATCATGGATGAAGAGAAGGATAAAGATATGGTTTCATCTCTTCTTGAATTTAAGGCTTCTTTGGATGCAATTTGGGAGGAGAGCTTCTCCAAAAATGATTCTTTCTCCAATACGATAAAAGATGCATTTGAGCACATCATTAATCTCCGTCAGTTAAGCCAAAGGTGGCAACTAATTTCGAGGAGGATACTTGGTCAGTATTGAAGTCAGCCATCGCTGCTGTCTTCATGAAGCAACCAGTTTCTTGCAGCCTTGAGGAACTTTATCAATCTGTATCCAATCTTTGCTGGGTATGTGAAAATATCCCCATTGTTTTGTGTGGGAACAAGGTTGATGTGAAGAATAGGCAAGTAAAAGCCAACCAAGTTACTTTTCATAGGAAGAAGAATCTTCAGTATTATGAGATTTCTGCCAAGAGCAACTACAATTTTTGAAAAGCCTTTCCTCTATCTTGCTAGAAAGCTCGCAGGTGATCCTAATGCCTCCTGAACCAGATGCTGCAACAAGTAGCTGCAGTTGAAGTGCAGTTGTGGTTGAACATTTGATGTCTTATTGATGTTATTCTTGTTGACTTGATAAGTGTTGATGTGGCTGTTTAGAATTAGTTCAACAAGCTTTATCATACAGATCGAGACCCTGCACATGCACGGCCTGAAAAGTTGAAAAAGGAAGTTCTCAAGGTAGAAGAAGACGAAAAAGGAAGATGTTTGCTGGCTCATTCTTTCCACATTTTCCAAAAGAAGTTATACAAAATCATGGAAAGAAAGATTTGAATTCTTTTTGAGAAAGGTAATTTCTTTTTTTTTTGAATTTCAAATGATGGAAAAGGAAGTTACAAATTATTTTCCTGAATTTGTGGAAAAACAAACCAGAAAGGTAAATATGGAAAGTACTTTCCTTATTTTGTGGGAGAGCTAACCAGAAATAGTTATGAAAATTAATTTCCTGATTTGGTAAAAATGATAAGTAAAAGAAATAAGATAAGGATGATTTTAAAAATAAGGACGAGTCCCATGTTTTTAGTAAAGAAAGAAGGTAACTGCTACCCATCATCTGTATAAAGAAAGTGAATGCTGGAAAAGGAATGTGGTTGGTTATAGCAGGTGAATGAAATCACAAGTATGGAAGTCCTTGTCAAAGTTGAGGATGATATGATCAAAATGCCAACCTAAATGTAGTGTCCGCTGTGCCTTTTGTGGAGCCTCAACTATGATTGCGCTACCAAAATCTCACTGTCAATGTTTTTGTTGGCCATGATGAACCTGTAACTCATCAAAAAGATGCTATAAACTCACCAAGTTCCGCACGACCTGTTAATAAAAATGAAGTCGTACCAAAAGATGGTCAATTTGCACATAAGGTAGCATCATCATCATCTGTTGTTAACAATGGCAATGATTTTATGGTGCCTAAATTGATCTCTCAGATACCTGACGGAGTCCTTATCTCCTTTCGCTATGAAGTTTACTGCTGAACAGGTGGCGCATCAAGGGTCGTCGAAACAAAGTTGCTAGTATGGAGCATGAGAATCTTCAGGAACATGATGCAGTCTCAAGGGCCTCGCTGAATGCTAGATCATTTAATGATGTTGAAAAAATAGACCTTCCCACTTGTGGAAATGAATAACCCAGATGTGCCTACTGTTGTCGAGGTTATGGTTATTACAGGAGAAATAGGGTCCACACCAAAGGAATATAACCCAGTTGAGAATAAGCCTGAGAAGCCGAATGTTGAACATCCTCTATCAGAAACAAGTGAGCCACCCTCAGAAGCAGAAGGACAAGGGGAACAATCTGTCACGAACTCTGGAAATAAATTTCAAGCTGAGGATAAAGTTGAAGTATCAGCTAAGCGTGATGGTCCTCTAGAAGCTGCTACATTAGAAATTGCAGAAGATGGTGAATCCTTGAACGACATACTAGAGCAGCTTGATTTAGCAAAGAAAGATGAAGTGGCAAAGGAGTTTCTAGATTCAGTTGCTGAACCAGATATGGTTGCAGATGAGCTTATTAAAGAGCAATCTGTGATAGAAGGACTGAAAATCTAATAGTGAGAGATATTCATAAAACAATATGAAGAAAGCAAGGAAGATAAGGCAGTCGTATAGGGGCGCCAACGTTAAGTTGTGGGCAGATTGGATGGAATGTCTCCAATCTGCCAATTCTTTAAAGTTTATAGAAAATAGATAAATGCTAAAGATTGCAGTCATGAGGACTGTCGAAATGATTTTATTTGCAAAGTTGTTGAAAAAGGATAGCCATGAAGGCTGAATTTATGAATGATTGCATATAAACAACTGCTGAAAAATTATTGCAGGCATAAAGCTGCTGAAGATGAATAACTATGAAGGCTAAGTTGAAGAAGAGTACTGTTAGAGGATGTCGTTTTATATTTCACGTTTTTAAGTGTACTTGTGTGTTATGTTTCTTTAGTAGTAATTAGTACTAATCAGGGGTAGTTTAGGAATTCAAGTTAGATAGGGTAGTATAAGTAGTAGTGATTAGGGTTTCTTCTGAAAAAGAAAAGAGGCTGACAACAGGCTTTGTGGAGTCGTTTTTTCAGTATCTTGGGCAGATTCCTCCAATCTGCCAGGTTTTGTAAGTGTTTTTTACTTTGATTAAGGAGATTATATTCTATTATGGTATCAGAGCCTAAACAGTCTATAAATCTTTAGTATTTTGCTTAAAAGTATTTGATGAATGTGTGAAAAGGATTACGTTGCACAATGATTTCATCCTATTGAGAAGACGACCTACATCATGTATTGGTGGGAACTGAACAGGCATAATCGTGTATTGATTCTTATTGTAGGATTTGCCCATATCAACGTCAACAGATTTTGTGATCAGATTCTGTGAACAGGTCTGCCCATCTCAACATGAACAGATTGCATCTCCAAACAGACTGAACATATTGGATTATCGTTTTTTTGTTGTTTGGAATTGAATCTTAAATCAGATAAGGCAACCTCTTCATCTGCCGATTTTCTCTTGAAATACAACCTCCAATCTTCCAATCAATTTTTTTATCTTTAAATCAGTTTTGTGTGGAATACAAATTGAGACTTGATTGTGGAGTCGATATCTTGTTTAGAATATTGATTGAGCAACTGTGTTCAATAGCATCCATTGAAACACGGTTGACCAGTGTTTGTTTAAGATCATGTTGCAGACTTGGGTGTTGATTGGATTGAGACTTGGTTGCCGACTGAGTGCAGAATAGTCTAGTTATAAACCTAGACTAAATCAAGTTTTGAATAACATTGAATCTATTCTGAAAGGTATACATGTTTTCTTTTGAAGCTTACCAAAAACAAGTATCGATGGCAAGCAAAGGCAAGGCGATTGAAACACCTTTCATGATGTTTGAACAAGCCATGAATGAAAAAGGAGACAATTTTTAGATTACAACAACAAATTTGGATGGAAGAAATTATCTAGAGTGGTCTCGGTCTGTGGAACTGACTATTATAGCAAGGGGGAGATGGGCTCATCTTATGGGTCAGACACCTATTCCAGATATACATGATACTCATTACCTTACTTGGCGACGGGAAGATGCTCTCATTTCATCTTGGTTACTACAGTCCATGATTCCATCAATAGCAAAGACATTTATGTTTCTTGAATCAACTTATGACATCTGGTGTGCAGTTTGAGAAGCTTATTCCTGGAAGAAAAATGTAGCAAAAGAATATGAAATTTTGGAAAAGATTAGGAATTATAAACCGGGCTCACGTTCTATCAGTGACTACTATGCTGATCTTAGAGGACTTTGAGATGAACTTCAGTACTACACCAGTATCAAGTGCACTTCATGTCAACAACAACAACAACAACTAAGCCTTTTCCCATACTAGACGGGGTCGGCTACATGGATTCTTTGTTTCCACAGATCCCTATCAAGTGCACTTCATGTCAACAACAACAACAACAACTAAGCCTTTTCCCATACTAGACGGGGTCGGCTACATGGATTCTTTGTTTCCACAGATCCCTATCAAGTGCACTTCATGTCAAACTGAAATAAATGCAGAGACTGAAAAGAAAAAGGTATTCGACTTAATGTGGGGTGTCAATTCATAATTTGAGTCAATAAAACTCAATGTCTTGGGAAGAGATAAACTACCCTCATTGGGAACAGTCTATTCATTATTAATCAAGGAAGAGGATCGAAGAAATATTCAGAAGAATAATATTCATGTTACTGATCAACATTCACTTCAAACAAGAGGAGAAAATTCACATCATCGTGGACGAGGAGGATATCAAGGTCATGGACGAGGACATGGTAGATCTCATCCTGATGAAAAAGAAAAACTCATCTGTTCTCATTGTGGAAAATCTAGACATTCTAGAGAATACTGTTGGGAATTACATGGCAAACCAGACTATTATAAAAACAGAAATCCCTCTGCACATTTTGCTGAGATTCCTGAGAATACTATGACTAATACAGATGGAATGCAAGAACTTATTAAGAGAATCGAAGGACTCGAAACAAGACTATCACCATCTACCTAACTCAGGCAACTCACATTGTGAAGGGTAACTCATCTTACTCTAATTCAAAGACTTGGATATTGATTCAGGTGCCACAGATCATATGGTAGGAAAATCGTCTTATTTTTTAGAGTACAGACTTCTTCCAAAACAAGAGCCTATTAAGTTAGCAGATGGCTCCTATTCGTATATGGTTGGACAAGGAAGTGTGCCCACATGTCTTGCTACTTTAACATCAGTCTATCATGTTCCCAGTTTTCCAATTAATCTACTTTCAGTCAGTTCGTTGATTTGTACCATGAAATGCAGTATAACTTTTACTCCTACTAGTTGTGTATTTCAGGATCTGGAGACGGGAAAAGTCTTTGGTCATGGTAGACTATAGAGGGGCTTATACATTTTCGAAGATCATCTTTAGCATGAAACCTCTTATAAAGCTTCAGCTGCCACACTTCAGGATGCAAAGATTTGGCTTTGGCATTGTCGTCTTGGTCATTTACCTGTGTCAAAAACTTCCTTATGTTCTACCTCATCTTACAACAACAACAACAACTAAGCCTTTTCCCATACTAGACGGGGTCGGCTACATGGATTCTTTGTTTCCACAGATCCCTATCGTGTGCCATGTTAGCAATTAACTCCCAATAAACTAGATCATTCTTTATTGTTTCTTTCCAACACTTTTGTGGTCGTCCTCTACCTCTTTTAATACTTTCCAAATTTAGTTTTTCTAACCTTCTTACAGGTTCTTCTTTTGATCTTCTTTCTATATGTCCAAACCATCTTAAACGTTGTTCTCTCATTTTATCCTCTATTGGTGCCACTCCTAATTTGTTTCTAATAACCTCATTATGTATACGGTCTTTTCTTGTATGGCCACTCATCCATCTCAACATCTTCATTTCTGTCACAAACATCTTTTGTACATGTTGATGATTAACTGCCCAACACTCAGAACCATAAAACATGGCAGGCCTAATTGCTGCTCTATAATATTTACCTTTTAATTTTAATGATATCTTCTTATCACAAAGAATACCTGATGCTCCTCTCCATTTTAACCAACCAGCATTAATTCTATGTGTAACATCTCCATCAATTCTTCCATCACTTTGAAAAATTGACCCTAGGTATTTAAAACTTTCCTTTTGGGGAATGCAATGTGTGCCAATTTTAATTTCTATGTCCTCTGAAGTAGCCAAATGATCAAACTTACATTCCATATATTCTGTCTTTGTTCTACTAAGTCGGAGGCCTTTGTTTTCTAATGTTTCTCTCCATAGTTCCAATTTTCTATTAACTTTTTCCTTAGACTCCTCCACTAATACAATGTCATCTGCAAATAACATACACCAAGGTACTTCATCTTGAACATGTTTTGTTAACTCATCCATCACCATTATAAATAAGTATGGACTTAAAGTTGATCCTTGATGTAACCCAATATTAACTTCAAAGAAGTCTGTCGTTCCTTCATGAGTCCTCACACATGTTTTTGTACCATCATACATGTCTCTTATAAGGTTAATATATGTCAATGGGATACCTCTTTTTTCCAAAGTTCTCCAAAGAACCTCCCTCGGTACCCTATCATAAGCTTTTTCTAGATCAATAAATATCATGTGAAGGTCTTTCTTTTTTGCTCTAAAATGTTCCATAAGACGTCTCAGAAGGTGAATCGCTTCAATAGTAGATCTACCTGGCATAAATCCAAATTGGTTCTTTGTTGTACTTGATACTTGTCTTAACCTACGTTCGATAATTCTTTCCCATAATTTCATAGTATGACTCATTAACTTGATACCTCGATAATTCACACAATTTTGAATGTCTCCCTTGTTCTTATATACGGGTATAAGTGTACTTGCTCTCCATTCCTCGGGCATCTTTTGGTTTTTCCATATTTCATTAAATAGTCTTGTGAGCCAAGTGATTCCTATTTCTCCTAGTATTTTCCAAACTTCTATAGGAATATTATCTGGTCCTACCGATTTACCACTCTTCATATGTTTAAGAGCCTCTTTGACTTCATTCTTTTGAATACGTCGGTAGAAATTGTGGTTTATATACTTTTCTGACTTGGCTAAATCTCCTAAACTAATACTAACATCTTTATTTTCATTAAAAAGATTATAAAAATAGTTTTTCCATCTATTTCTTATATCATCATTTGCCACTAGAATTTTTTCATCCTCGTCTTTTATGCATCTAACAAAATTTAGATCTTTAGTTTTCTTATCTCTAGCCCTAGCTATCCTAAAAATATCTCTTTCACCCTCTTTTGAGTTGAGTTTTTTATATAAGTCCTCCCAAATCTTAGCTTTTGCTTCACTAACGGCCTTTTTTGCTTCCTTCTTTGCTTTCTTATAAGCTTCTAAAGTTTCACTAGTTTTCTTAGCGTAATGTAATTTGTAACATGCCCTCTTTGCCTTGATTTTATTTTGTACTATTTCACTCCACCACCAAGCTTCTTTTTGTGCCAGTACACCTCCCTTAGATACCCCTAACACATCTTTCGCCACTTTCCTAATATGTATAGCCATATTGTTCCACATATCAGAGGGTGTGCCAACATAATTCCAAACATCTCCTTGAAGGACATTCTGTTTAAATATACCTTCTTTCTCGCTTTTGAGGTTCCACCATTTAGTCCGAATAGCTCGATGCACTCTTTTCTTCTTTGTCCATTTTTTTATTTGTAAATCCATAACTAAAAGTCGATGTTGGGTGGTTAAGCTTTCTCCTGGAATTACCTTACAATCTTTACAACACGCTCTATCTTTTTTTCTACAAATAAAGTAATCAATTTGTGTATGTGATAAGCCACTCTTATAAGTAATTAAATGTTCATCTCGTTTTTTGAAGATTGTATTGACTATAAAGAGATCAAATGACATAGCAAAATTTAAAATCTCCCTACCTTCCTCGTTTATATCCCCATAACCAAAGTTTCCATGAATCCCTTGATATCCTAATGCCTCTTTACTGACATGTCCATTTAAATCTCCTCCTAAACAAATCATCTCCTTTTGTGGAATCTTTTGAAACACCTTATCTAACTCTTCCCAAAAAACTGTCTTTATACTATCTTCTAGTCCTACTTGGGGTGCGTAAGCACAAACTATATTCAAAACCTTTGCTCCTAACACTAATTTCAATGTCATGATTCGGTCACCATATCGTTGTATGTCTACTACACTCTCCTTTAAATCTTTATTTATGATAATACCAACTCCGTTTCGGGCCTTTTCTTTACCTGAGTACCATAATTTAAAACCTGTATCCTCTATCTCCTTTGCTTTTTCTCCAACCCATTTTGTCTCTTGTAAACATAGAATATGAATCTTTCTCCGAATCATAGTATCTACCACCTCCATTAGCTTACCCGATAATGTTTCGATATTCCAAGAACCAATACGAATCTTATTATCTAGGACTAGCTTCCTTACCCCCCGCATCCATCCATAATCAAAATGCGGAGACCCTCTCTGAAAATTTTTCACTACATTCGGGCGGCAATGTAGTGGGACTAACTTCTTTACCCACACCCGTCCATGATGTGGGAACCCTCTCTGCAATTGATTCACTACATTCGGGCGAAAATGTAGTGGCCCTTGCTTACTTCTTACTGCATTCGGGCTCTGCAGCACGTCGCTAGGCGGGAATGCCCCAAAGCAATGCTCATAATTTTTGTAATCCATGTTGTAGAAATCCGACGAAGTTTTACGCTGGCTGTCGGAAGCCTAACACAACCCTCCTCCTTTATCCGGGCTTGGGACCGGCAATGCAAGGGTGATCCCTTACATGGGCGGAGTTGTTCTACCTCATCTTAGAGTCAATAAAAATCACTTTGAATGTGAAGTCTGTCAGCTTGGGAAACATCAAAAAGCCACTTATCCATTGAGTGACTCTAGACGATCTCAACCTTTTGAACTTTTTCATTCAGATATTTGGGGTTCTAGTCCTGTTACTTCTTTGTTTAGTCAGAGATACTTTGTTTCCTTTATTGATGACTGTACTCACCTTATAATTATATATTTAATGAAATCAAAGTCTGAAGTCTCATCTATTTTTCCAATTGTGCATACATCCATTCTCACTCAATTCAATACTTGAGTGAAAGTCCTTCGTTCAAACAATGGGAGGGAGTACATTAGTAAGCAATTAGCGGAATATTTACACACACATGGAATAGTCCATCAGACTTCGCATTCCTATACTCCTCAATAAAATGGAATTACTGAAAGCAAAAATCGTCATATTCTAGAGGTAGCCAGGACTCTCTTACTTCAGAACAATGTTCCTAAATTCTATTGGGGAGAAGTTGTTGTTACTGTAGTTCACCTAATCAATAGATTGCCCAGTACTGTACTTGAAGGTGAAAGTCCATTGAAGTGTCTCAATAAGGAATCAAAACCATTTCATATACTTCCCCGTATCTTTGGTTGTACCTATTTTGTACATGTTCATTTACCTAATCATGATAAATTAGATCCTAAGTCTGTCAAGTGCATTTTTCTTGGCTATTCTAACTCCCAAAAGGGCTATAAATGCTTTGATTCTCTAGCTAAGAAGTTATATGTTTCCATGGATATTACCTTCATGGAATCTATTCCCTATTATACTTCTCAGGAGGAGTCAACTACACCTAAGCAAATTTCTTCGTATGAGCAACCAATAGTTCCTTATGATGCCAAAGAAGATACAGATGATAATAGAAATGAGGCTAGTGAATAGGAAGAGTTCTTAATGTATAAGAGATGATCAAGAAACATTATCTATACTGAAGAAGAATCAACCCCTGATACAAGCACCAAAGATATTTCCCCTGACTCAGATCCTCACGTGGAAGGAACAAAAGACATAGAACTTCCTATTGCTATTCGCAAAGGTAAGCGTACATGTGCACGTTATCTGATTTCTGATTATATCTCATATGCCAATACTTCTCAGAATTATCAAAACTTTGTTATGAATGAGATTCTTTCGAAATTTGAAGAAACAATCAAGTGCCCTTTATGGAAAGCTGCAATTGAAGAAGAACTGAATGCCTTTGTGAAAAACAATACATGGACTATCACACAGCTACCTCCTGATAGGAATATTGTAGGTTGCAAGTAGGTATTTACTATTAAATATAAGGTAGACGGAACTGTGGAGAGATATAAAGCAAGATTGGTTGCTAAAGGATACTGTCAATCATATAACATTGATTATATAGAAACTTTTGCACTTATAGCTAAACTCACTTCAATAAGAATATTCTCAATATGGCAACAAATTTGAGATGGGATTTATGGTAACTAGATTTTAAAAATGATTTCTTACAAGGAGATTTAAACGAAGAGGTATATATGGAACTACCTTCAGGAATGAATATAAAAATGTTTGTTAATAAAGTGTGTAGACTCAATAAAGCAATTTATGGGCTAAAACAATCTCCACGACCTTGGTTTGATAAATTCAACAAGGCAGTTTGTAGTCTGGGATACAACAAGAGCCTCAATGATCATACAATCTTCTTCAAGAAAGGAACCAAAATATTTATTCTCGTTGTTTATGTGGATGACATAATTGTTACAGGAGATGACCTTGAAGAAATATCTAGGTTTAAAATGAATCTTCACAAACTATTTGATCTTAAAGATTTGGGTCGACTTCACTATTTTTTGGGCATAGAAGTTCTATATTCTAACATAGGTATTTTCCTAACTCAACGGAAATACTTAATGGATCTTCTTGAAGAAACACATATGCTAAAATGTAAACTTAGTGATATTCCTATGGAAGTAAATCAGAAATTGTTCAATGGTGATAGTGAAGAGTTCAAAGACATTCACAAATATCAGAAGTTGGTTGGCAAGCTCATATATTTGACTATTACTCATCCAGATATTACATATGCAATTTGTATTGTGAGTAGATATGTGCATTCTTTTACCAAGAATCACGATGCAGTATATAGAATTCTTCGATACCTCAAATCAACTTCAGGAATGGGTTTACTTTATTCAAAATCATCAAATTTACATATTAAACTTTATTCAGATGCAGAGTGGGCTGGTTCACGTGATGACCAAAAATCGACTATAGGTTATGTTACTTTACTTGGTAGTAATATTGTATTTTGGAAGAGTAAAAAACAGACAATAGTTGTCAAATCTACCGCAGAAGCAGAATACAGGGCTATAGCTCAAGCCATGTATGAAGAAAAATGGATATCGTTATCGATCAGTGAACTGAGATTTCCATCTAATCATTCTAGACCACTATACTGTGACAACAGTGCAGCAATTCAGATAGCCTCTAATCCAATTTATCATGAGAGAACCAAGCATATAGAAATTGACTGTCACTTCATCAGAGAGAAGATATCTAATCAAAAATTCAAGTTGGAGTATGTTCAATCTATCAAACAGATGATTGATTTCTTAACTAAAGCTACTACCAGCAAATAATTAAAGTAGACATTGTTAAGTTGGGTGTTATAAACATCCTTCACCCAACTTGAGGGGGGGTGTTAAAGGATACTGTTAGATCATGTTTTAATGTATTTAACGTCAGTTATTTTATTTAACGTGTTATGTTTCTTTAGTAATAATTAGTACTAATTAGGGGTAGTTTAGGAATTCAAGTTAGATAGGGTATAAGTAGGTCATTAGGGTTAATTCTACTTTATAATTGTGAGGCAGGTCGGCAGCCCTAGAGGTGCCGCATTCTGAGTATGTGTAAGTTGTTTGTTCAGATTAATGCATTTTATTTCTTCTAATGCATATCATGCCAGTCTTGCGGCCTGCAATCAAGCTTCCAGAAAGTTCGAGCTGTTCTTTTTCTTTTTTGGCTTTCTTGGCTTATGATGAGTTCATTTTCAGATGGGCAAAGGAACCTAATGAGACTCGTGCTTGGTTCATCTTGCAGAGGCTTCTATAAACTGAGAATTATATATTACAAAAACCTGCTAAAGTTTCAACAAGTCAATAATTTATGCATGAAGAGTGAGTTAATAAGCCAATATTCAGCTAAAATGAGAAAAAATTGCCTTTCAAGTGAAGTTACATACAAATTCAAATTTATTTTTACCAATCAAGTTCGTTCTCAGCACATCTTGAATGCATCTCACTTTTAAATGATCAAATGGGACAAGCCACAGACGAGCATTGTTCTAGTGACCATGCTCCACAAACTGGCCCAGCTAAACTCATTTTTTCCCTGTTTGCAGCAACTAAATTGGGCTCCAGTCTTAATCCTTAATGCGATTGGTTATGAGGATGTAAAGGTTAACTAAGTTATTTAGTCTCTCTTTTCCATCTTACAGGGATCTGCTGTCTGTATGTGAGTGAGTGTATGTGTGTGTGTTCTGCCCATTTGAGGATACAATAGATCTGCAGCATCAGTACACCAGACAAAGCACATGGGTAGTGGAACGGCACATTCACTTGCATTGTCAGTGTCCATATATTACCAGACAACTAGATGCAATATGTTTTTGGTCGTTCATAACAATTAAGGAGCTTCTGGCTGGCGGCTGAGCCAGCTTGACCCACCTGCAGGTGCTTGGTTTGTGCCTAACCATTCAGTCATTACTGATATGGCACTTAATCAGCATATGACGTGCATCCACCTTGAAATTGTCTGCACATCTCACTTGATTGCATCAACATTTTGGTCCCTATTCCTGCTATATATACTTCACCAAGAAATCAAAATTCATCATACACTGATTTGAGTACATTCATATCAATACCTGTAATACAACCAAACAGCCTATTTGGTGCTTAGTTGACACTTTCACATTCTCATTTCTCTAAAGCAATAATGATCAACACAAGAAGGCTAGTGGAGATGGTCAGGAAATGGCAGCAGACGGCCACTAGAGGGAGGAAACAAATCTCCTTCAACAGTCTTCCGAAAAGCAACAGTGGAAGAAAAGCAGAAGCAGTTGCAGAGAAGGGCCACTTTGTAGCCTATGCTGCAGACGGGAAGAGATACATGATTCCCTTGGCTTACCTACAAAGGCCCATCTTCCAAGAGTTGTTGAAGATGGCAGAGAAAGAATGGATTGAACATTGATGGCGCAATTACACTGCCTTGTGACTCTCAAGTCATTGACTACATTATGTCACTTGTATGCAGAAACATGAGTAGGCAGATGGAGAACGCCTTGCTAATGTCTTTAAGCAACAGTAGATGCTTATCATCCTCTGACTTGCCTCAGAGCCATCCTTCCCAACATATGCCTCTTCAAGGATTTTGAGCATCTAAACAAAAATTGTTTATATGATACACTTGTACAAAGCAATTTTTCGTATCAATTTCATCTCTTTTTGGGTCAACAAAGTCGAACATTTGTACTTCTTTCATTCAAATTATCAGAAAAATGGAGGAAAAAGATCAGTACGCCATTTGTTTATTCCACATTAGACATTGATTGCAACAACTAGTAACATTTTCCTTCACTAAAGGTCAGAAAGATGAGGAAGAAAAGGGAACTGTTCTGCAACTTTAATGATGAACTGTCCAAAAATCTTCATGACGGTGAAGTTTTTTAGGGGAAGGTTTTTATCTAAAGTAAACGATTGATATATTATTGAAGAACACCCAGCATGTGGTCTTTGCCTACCAAGAATCAGTTCTTACTGGAGGTGATACATCTCTTAAACAATAGACATATATTGGAGGAAAGTGGTTCACATGACATGCTGGGTTCATCCATTCCACGCATACACTGGCCCAGTAATTGTCTTACATCGAGAGATGGCCTGCGCCTCTATATTTCCAAGACCATACAAGAGGAGCATGCATGTGACGTTGTCAAACTCTTGGGTGCATTCAAACTAAATGATTCTTCCCTGGGCCATTACATGAGCTGGATCATGGTTTTGGTCCATGCATTGAATACCGACTAAACTCGAAGTGATTGTCCTGAACGAAGATTCCAAATTCAAGCTCTTCTCTTATCAACGAGATTATCCATATTCTTACATATTATTAACATTAGGACATAGATATATGAAGTTTGGGGGAGTATGAGCTTTTCAATAAGCTGTTGCAACACGATGGGCATCTGAATGCAGTTTAAAAAATGCATTTTCCATCTGTCCTTTGAATTTTGAAATAAAAACGTCCCACAAATTCTTTCAAAAAATTCAATTTCTCATTTTCTGGAGGGGAATGTCAGAATAATTAAAGAACCAGCAAAATCTCTTTAGAGAGTTAAAATGTCAGCGGTAGGCCCCCTCGAAGTAGCTTCAGTTCATCTTAAATGTGCCTAAGGACATGTTGGGCTCAAGATAGCTAGGCTGCCAGCTAGCAGCTCCTTAATTGCTGTCTAAACTCATGTCCTTCGAGAGCCAATAACATGCTGCGTCAAGACATCAACATGTAACTGCAAGGAGTTCACACTGACAATACAAGTGATTGGCCACTTGCCATCCTTGATTTTATGATGCTGCCAATTGTTGGATAAGGTGAATCAATTGATTGGCAGACATAAAGTCCTATAGATACATAGCCACGTAATATCTTCATGTGCTGCGACCAATGCCCGCATACCATCTCCTTGTCCATATGGTATGTCCCCCACATCACATGATCATATTTCCCACTTGTCCTCATCAATGTAAACGAAGACGATTCAATTTTTGTTCCCTCTTTCTCTATATATATATGCTAAATGAACCGAATTTCATCATCAACACAAACACTACCAACAACCTCAGATGCACTCAATTTGCTTTCCTTAAGAGGCTAGTGGAGATGGCCAGGAAATGGCAATCAATGGCGGTAAGAGGGAGGAAAAGAGTCAATTTTGGTGGTCTACAGAAGACTAAGAGCAGAAGAAAAGCAGCTGCAGTGGCAGAGAAGGGTCACTTTGTGGCTTATGCTGCAGATGGAAAAAGATACATGCTTCCCTTGGCTTACCTTCAAATACCAATATTTCAAGAGCTGTTGAAGATGGCAGAGGAAGAATTTGGCTTGAACCTTGATGGTGCAATCACTCTCCCTTTTGACTCTCTACTCATGGACTATGTTACCTCACTTTTGCACAGAGACATGAGTAAGGTGATGATGGATGCATTGCTGGTATCAATAAGCAGCAGCATATGCTTGTCAGCCTCTGAGCAACCTCATAGCCACCTTTGCCATTACCTACCCCTTGAGGCATTCTGATACGGAGAGTCATTATATTTTTTACAGAATACATACTTGTACATAGATTTTTTTTTAATTGAATAGCATTTCTATGGTAATCGAGCCCTCAATTACTATTTTCTAGCATTTTAGATCTTGAACACAGTAATGCAAGGAAGATTAACAAATGATTTGGAGGTTTTCTTCAGTATCAATCTAACACCAATATGCCCAAGAATTCTTATATGCTTTTTATTGCTTGCATGGATCGCCGGTAAGGCTGAGAAGGCTGGTCTTTAAAACATATATCTGTATACGCTTTTACCAATCATCCAGTTGAAATCCCGTGTGGTATTCTATTTTGTAGGCGACGAATGAAAATATTGAGTTTGTAAAATATTGAAGCTTTGAACTCTCATGTTGGATGTGAAAAAACTGGAGCTCTAGCAGTATGCTTATTAATTAATGTAAGCAGAGTATTAAAATTAAGCATTATGAAGGGCATATTGCATCAGAAATGACCTCAAAATGTGAGCCATATCTTATGGCTACATATACAGAACGCTTTTCTAATTTTAAACTAGTGTAAATTTAATTAAGGTATGTTAAGTTTGATACAATGCTCACAAGTGAACGCGGTACAAAGTTAATCTTTTATGAAAAGGTTCACCGTCTTACATAAATTCAAATTTGTAAGGAACTTTGCTTTTTCCTCCAAACGATGTCATTATACCAAAAGAGTGAATGAAAATATTTTCTAAGGTACACTCACTTGTCAGGGTACTTGAATCATGTATGCAGATTCAGGCCAACTGGTTTCTTGTTAGATAAGACCATATATTGCTATTGACAATTGGTATCACAGGAACCACCAACAAGAAAAGGTGATCGTGATTGTTAACGTTCTCGTGTTTTCGTGAAAGATCGTAAAAAATGAGCCATCATATACACAGGGTTCGGCAGGAATCCGGCATCAGCGGAGTTGGTGATAACAAAAAAAAATGAAAACCAGTGCATGGGCACTTCATTTAGGGCGGAGTTCTCGTACCGGTACTTAGATACATGGATTTTTTTGGATTTTGTATCCATTGTGTAATGTGTACGAGTTGTTATAACTTTTGTGATGAATAAGTCAGTGTGAGTCAACTTCATTTCGAAGGATTTTGAATCCATTTAATCGTGTACAGGTATGAGTTTTAAGAACTTTTGTGATGAATAAGTCAAATATAAGTACGATTCAACTTAATTTTCAGACTCGAAAGTGTCATGTTTTTGATGTTTCTGTGAAATTAAAGATGAATCGTACTTATATCGGCCAATTAAATGGATTCAAAATCCGGATTTTTAACGGATTTTTCGTGTTGAAACTATAAAATTGAGACCGTTACGTAATGTAATTTTTATTATATTTTGATGTTGAAACTATAAAATTGAGACTGTGATTTCCTTATTTGAAATGTTAAGTTTGTTGTTGAAGTTATATGTTATGTCAAATGTTTTAACTTTTAATAAGTTTTACATTATATTGTTTTTTATTCTATATAGCGGCCTGCTCATACCTTACATTTTTCAAACTTATTGTGTCTCATGCCGTATTCGTAATGCAACATGGGAAACCAGCCATCACCATCCTGCCAGAGTCAGCTACCACCAACGGAATTTTCAATGTACAGGCAGAGCATTCGGCCGGAATCCAGCATTGGCGGAGTTGGTGGCACCAAAAAATGAAACCAATCCTCACCGTCCTGCCGGAATCGTTGGTGCACTACCACCGGCATTCCTCTCTTACGCTTCGCATTGACAATATGCTCCTCGTCCTCTCTTCCTTTGTGTCATCTGTTTTGTTCCTATGTTACATTCCTTTGTTCTTTCTTCCTCGCTCTCCCTCCTCTTCTCCTTTTCATCGTCTTGTCGTAAAAATTTTTAAACAAAGATGATCGACTCTGGCGGTAAAGGCAGGTGTTGGGAACTAAACGCCTCTTGTGGCGTTTGCTACGCGTGTTTTCGTTAAAAAGTTGAGAGAAATATTTTTATTATCTATATTTTTAAATTTTATATGATAGTTTGAGGATGGAGTTTTTTTATCTTTTTTATTTATCCATCTACCAAAGTAAGATCTTTAATTTTTCTATCTCTAACCTTCTAAAATTATCTATTTTATTTTCTTTTGAGTTTAAACTTTTTTATATAATTTCTCTCAAATTTAACTTTTACTCTACTAACAAATTTTTTTTTTCTTAAAAGATTTTCAAGTTTCACTAGTATTCTTAGAATAATATAATTTGTAACATACCCTCTTTGTCTTAATTAGATCACTACTTTTTTAAGATTCACCTAGGGTTAAGAGTAGAGGCCTTAATTTTATCTTATTACTTTCATTTTAAGCCTTTTCTTCAAAGTATCATAATTTAAAATCTATATTATTAATCTCCTTTATTTTTTTCAAACTCATTTTATCTTTTATAAATATAGAATGTCAATTTTTCTCCTAATCATATTATCTACTACCTCTATTAATTTACCGATGAGGTTTTGATATTCTAAGTACCAATATAAATCTTATTATCTAGGACTAGTTTTTTATCTCTTTGTATTTGTTCACGCTGAAAATGTAGAGACTCACTTTGCAATTTATTCACTATATTCATACCACAGTGTAGTGGGACCAACTTTTTTATCCACACTTGTCCATAATGTAAGAACCCACTACATTCGAGTTAAGATATAAAGGCTCTTTACTTTTCACTGCATTCAAACTTTTCATTGTATTTGGACTTTACACTATGTCTATGTCATTAAGGAGAAACACAATGCTCATAATTTGTAAAATCCATAGTAAATAAATTTGACAAAGGTTTATGATGTTATTGGGAGCCTACCAAAATTCTCTTTCTTTATTGAAACTGGCAATGCAAGGTGCTCCCTTACAAAGGCAGAGATTATTGTCATATGAACATCTTCTAATTAAATGTTTATTGTCTTGACAGAGTATGGTCTTGGCTTTCGAAGTTCAAGAGCTAAGACAGCAATTAAGGAGCTGTTAGTTGGTTGCCTACCCATCTTGGGCCCAACTTGTCCTTAGGCACTTCTAAGATGAATGAAGCTACCTCCGGGACTTCAATATACTTGTCAAAAAGCATGCAGTGTGTCTAGAGTTTGACCCATATTTGGGGGCCTACCACAGATGTTTTAACTTTGTCGAGATATTTTTCTAGTTTCCTTAATTATCCTCTGAAATTCGTGCGAAATATGAGAATCTGACTTTCCTGAAAGAACTTATGAGATTTTCTCTATCAAGGAACAGATGAAAGGTTCATACACAGACGTACACAATCTAGTTAAGGCTGTGATATTTCAACAGCACTCAGACACCCACAACATCGCAAACGCTTGTTGAAACGCTCTGGATAATCTCATAGACAAACGAAATACTTGAATTTGGGACCCTCGTTGAAGAAAGTTACTTTGAGGGTAGTCTGTATTGGGTGCATGGACCGAAACCATTGTCCAACTCAAGTTATGGGAGCCGAGTCTTGGTAATTGAAACGGCAAAATACCTAACTTCAATGTAAGTGGGACATACTTTTGAAGTAGAGTACCAAACTTCAAAGGAATGTGAATTTCTTAGCTTAGCTCAGATTCGTGTTTTCCTCAAGATTTTTGTTACATAGTACAGAGCTCAAGGTTGAGCTTTGGACACAGCTTTCATTATTTGAAACGATGGAATAGCTTGAAACCCACTCACAAGTATCTTGGGCATGTTAAGACTAAACTAAAACACGAAATTCCTTGATCTAACTTAGGTTCTTAAATACATGATCACCCTCGGCAGTTCTGGGGCATGTTAGCTTGGACGTTAGCCAGCAGCTTCGCAATCAGCTCTTAATTGGGCCTAAATGAAGTCCCACATGTTGCAGAATACCGTGAAGATATGACCATAACATGCTGTTAAAAATGCCAACATACCCATTACCTTAACCATGTGATATGCCCCCAACATCACATGATTCTCGGTTACCATTTATTCCCCTACCTAATGAAGACAAAGGAATTCCATTCATTCCATCTCTATATATACATGCATCAGAGACTGAAGTTCGTCACCAAGACAAACACATCGATACTACCGACTCGACCTCACCTACACTCAGTTACTCTCCTTGATATTCTCCACCTTTGATCATCATCTTGCAACAATGATCAGCACGAGAAGGCTAGTGGAAATGACCAGAAAATGGCAGAAGATGGCCGCTAGAGGAAGGAAACGAATCTCCCTTGGTGGTCTGCAGAAAAGCAATAGCAGAAGGAAAGCAACAACAGTCGCAGAGAAGGGCCACTTCGTCGCCTATGCTACAGATGGGAAGAGATACATGGTTCCCTTGGCTTACCTCCAAAGGCCCATCTTCCACGAGTTGTTGAACATGGCAGAGGAAGAATTTGGATTGAGCATCGATGGCGCCATCACCTTACCTTGTGACTCTCAAGTCATTGATTACATCATGTCACTCTTGAGCAGAGACATGAGTATACAGATGGAGAATGCACTGTTAGTATCATTGAGCAGCAGTAGATGCCTTTCATTCTCTGGGTTGCCTCAAAGCTATCCTAGTCAACATATTCCTCTACATGGATCTTGAGAGGAACACTTTTTATTTTCAACATACACACACGTAAAAAGGAAAACATTGTAGAAATTTCTCCTTTTCTTTGGTCGAAAAGACCAAATCATTGTATTCATATTGTTCAAAATTATGAGAAACGAAGGAAAACCTTCAGCTGGTAAAGCAGTGCAAATTGTGACTACTCATGTCGGTAATTCTAGTAACCAGTAAAGACTGTTACACGTTACCCATGGCATGAAGGTTCCTTGTGGAACTTTCTTTGTTCTTGTTCTACGAGGGTTCTTTGCATCCGTCAGTTCATCATTCAAAGCACGTCCAGCAACCTTGCTGTATTGGTAATGCAAATGATTGAGGTTATCGTTGAAGATCAGATTTTGCATCAATGCCAAAACGTGTGATCCATATTACATGAAGAGATGTCGTTTGCCAGAGGTAATAGTATCTTCAAAAAGGTATTTTGAACGTAAACGGTGCACATGGTAGGTTCATCAATCCACTAAGACACTGGACCCTTCATGGGCACCAATACCTTACGTTAATACGATGGGCGCATCTATGCTTTTACATAGACATACAGAAGTGCATGCATGTGATGTTGTTCTATCTTTAATACATGAAGGATGATAGGTTGATTAGAAGTTACGAGTAATCACTGAGAGCCAGGCTTAGCTGGACTGGCGTCTCACCAGACACAAAGTGGGTGCGAAGGGTCATCTGTCTTGAGCCAGATCCAAATTCAACCCCATTTATCAATACAGGAATTCGAACTATTGCATCTGATTCTTCAAAAAGGGTAACCTCAACTCTGAAGATCTGAACAGAATTGAATCTTCACGTTTCTGAATATCTGCATGCTAGAAAGCAGGTACTCCTGTCAAATTCTTGGGCTAAAAACTTCTCAATGTGTAGAAGATTCAAGAAAGCGTTGGTGAAACCTGCTATAACTTAAACAGCTAAATAAATGCAGAAGCCTGATTTCCATTTCTTAATATTTAAGTTTGGTCAATTTTCATTTAAGTATCCTCCACGAAGCTTCCTAGGAGATTAACTTGGAACCCTAACTTGGCCTTCAGACATATGCCACACACCATAGGAGATCAAATTACCTCCCTACAGCCTGAAAGTTCAACGCTTCAATGTTTTGATGACCAGATTTCCTAATGTTTTGATTCTTCAACCAGATAATTAATAGAAGCGTATCTAAAGAGTGTTGGACAAAAGACCAGCCTTGTCAGCCTTACCGACAATTCGTGGAAGCCATGAAATAGTCAAACCATATAAGAATTCTTGGATATAATGGCCTTGAATTCTCGTATTCATTTTGTTAACTTCCTTGGTTTACTGCATTCAAGATCTAAAACGGTAAGATATAGTAACTAAAATCTTGATTACCAGAAAAAAAATTGAAATTGAACTCAAAATTTCTCTGTACAAGTATTCTGTGTGTAAGTATATTGACTACACAAAAATTTGATTCTTCAGGTCAGAATCCCTCAAGGGGTAGATGATGGGAACGATGACTTTGAGGCAACTCGGAGGATAACAAGCATCTACAGGAGACCAGCAATGCATCTTCCATCAGCTTACTCATGTCTCTGTGCAGAATTGATATAACATAGTCCATGAGTAGAGAATCAAAAGGGAGTGTGATTGCACCATCGAGGTTCAACCCAAACTCTTCCTCTGCCATCTTCAGCAACTCCTGAAATATTGGTCTTTGAAGGTAAGCCAAGGGAAGCATGTATCTTTTTCCATCTGCTGAATAGGCCACAAAGTGGCCCTTCTCTGCCACTGTAGCCGATTTCCTTCTGCTGTTGCTCCTCTGCAGACCACCAGAAGAGATTCTTCTCCTCCCTCTTGCTGCCATCCTCTGCCATTTCCTGGCCATCTCCATTAGCCTGTTCATGCTGACCATTTTCTGGGGATGGTGGTGAAGATGATGGATATGGTTCAGCTGAGCTTGTAGGTATCCTTGATGTGTTTGTGTTGATGATGAACTTCAGTTTATTTAACATGTATATATATAGAATGGAGAGGGAATGAAATAGGAGTTGTCTTCACTGACATTGAAGACAAGT
Source organism: Brasenia schreberi (assembly GCA_036023115.1). Lineage (NCBI taxonomy): Eukaryota > Viridiplantae > Streptophyta > Magnoliopsida > Nymphaeales > Cabombaceae > Brasenia > Brasenia schreberi. The sequence goes on along the minus strand of JAYKKT010000079.1, from coordinate 16,631,548 downwards.
GGGATTTGAGATCATGTGATGCTGGGGACATACCACATGGGCATGCCAGAATTGATCACAGCGCATGTGGGCATCATACGGCTCTACGTAAGTGGGACTAATGTCTCTATGAGGATCCAATCCATTAGTCCACCTAATTTAATAAATGGCAGGGTGACAAAATCAAGTATGGTGAATGACAGCACCACTTTGTACTGTCAATGTGATCAAGCAGTCTGATTAAAAGGACGATTTAAGACAGCTTAATGAGCTGACTGCTAGCAGCCTAGCTATGGACCGGCAGTGACTAAAATGACAATGAAGCTGAAAAACACATTAGCTTAACGTAATTACGATGTGAATTTGGGATCAACATGTTCTAGGCACATCTTGTGATGAAGTAAAGTTACTCCATGATTCAAGATCCTGCGATGGGCCTAAAAGCTTGACCGGTATTTAGGGTCCATCAGAAATTGTTAAACCAATTAATTATCTCAAGGATGAACATATAAGATATGTTTAACGTTATTAGTCATTTTGCTGGGTTTTTTATTTAATCTAATCCATGATAATACAAAATTCAGATCACGGTTTTTCTTCTTGGAACTACTGAATATAAATAGATGAGGTTAGACAAGACAAGGTGAGCCGCAGAACCAGGCACATGCTACTGGTATAAACATATCTTCACATCTAGTTACTGCGGAGATATTTCTATTGTGTTCAGACCCACACCAAATCCTACAGTTATTCAGTAAACTCCGACCAAGTGATGGAGTAGAAGCATCGTTTGTAGCGAGCCAACTGAGATTCGAGAAAGAACCACCATTTGCTGACACATAGGTGTAGACATAAGATATGGGACACAAATCAATGCCAGATTTCTGATACAATCTTCCCTTCGCAATGCTTAATATTAATATTCTGCTTACATGATTTAATGATCACGCAGTCAGACACTACTGGTCGAATGAGTTGATGGTAATGGAGGTAAGTCCGTTGGGAGTGCAGCCTCATTGTTGTGGCTCATCTTCTGCCTCCTCCTTGCTAGATGATGACATGATCAAGTGCTTATGGACGGATGGATGAATGAGTAGAACATTGAGGTTGGGCATTTGTCTTCATATTGGAAGATGTCTGCATAGCTTTGCCTTCTAATATTTCCTTGCCTCAAGTGGGCTCCATATGGATGTTCAAGTAGGGTGTCGGGGGCTTTGGAACCTTGCGCCCTGGCCGAATATGCCTAGATGAGCAAAGCTTGTTTGCATACACATCTAGGGATTCAAAGATGATGGTCACTGACACCTCCTTCCAAAGAATGGAGTAGAAAACAAACGACTGTCGTCGATCATCAAAGGATTGTCTCCTTTTTAGAAATCATCTTGTTCCTACTATATACAAAGTATGGCTCCGCACGCAAGGGATGAGTGGTGAGGTCGGGCTTAGGACCACGAAGGAGGTCGTGGTGGAGTAAAATAAAAGGTCAGTCAAAAGAATAGTTCGGATACTTGTACAAATCATGGATCCAAAGTAACGACATCCTTTTACAAACAAACAAACAACACCATTGGAAAGAGAGAAAAAACCAGCAAGCACCATAGGTTCCGAAGAAAAGATCCCTAAGAGGATATTTGTGGAGACAAGTTTAATAGACGAATATTGGCGAGAAAACCATCGAAGATCCAAGGACTACGAGGGATGGAAAGGTCAAAGAGATTGTAAAAATCTTGAAGGGCCCCAGAGGACCTCGAACCAAATCAACTGACTCTCTCGTCATGAGATTAGATCGGGCCTCATACATAAACAAGTATAACCCCAAGAAAAGGGATGAAAGAGAAATGGGCTTATGAGATATGATGATAGCTACGTACGAAGAATAAGACTTGATGACTTCTAGGATCTAGGTGCAAACTAAATACATGCACGTACAATACAGAAGGAAAGGGAAATGTTCAACTTCGACCATTTTAGGGATGGCTTACTTCTCAGCCACCACTGAGAAGATGCCCTTGGCAACTACGGGTAGGCCTATGAGAGCAGTCACATCTAGAATGATAGCAGTCATCATACCACCCAAAAGACGAAGTGTTTGAAGTCCATAGACCAAAGATATAGAAAGGAGTATATCAAACAAATGATGTAATCGATCTCCACCGATGACAAACATGATGACAAAATAAATTCCTCATTCCTTCCACTCATCGATATTTTGGTCTGCTATATGCCTCAACCATTCTTGGTACAAAGGAGAAGATTGATGCTAGTTTCATTTCTGAGTAGAGCATCATGCTCCCTTGACGAGTCGGAATAGGAGAGGCAAGGGAGATGATCTCCTACAAAGGAATTCTTCCGAAACTACAGTCAAATTTGTGAACCTGACCAAGAATCATGTGAGAAAGGTCCATTGCTGAAAGGAGAGTCATATATATGCAAATGCCCACTAGAAGAACTTACAACCTGGCGAACAATGAAAGGCTCTCGAGATACCATTAGGGTTTAGTCTATATAGAGGGATGCTTGGATAAAATGAAAGGGGCGTGAAAGGTGACATACATTCTCTTCTTTTCTTGCTCATTGGTTTTTCTCCTTACGATGACATGTGTTGGCTTCTCCTTTTTCTTTTGATTTCTCTATAAATTTTACTATATTTAACCTTTTTTTTACTTTCATGATTCATTTTTTTTATCGATCTCTTTCGGATTTTTTCCTCTATCTCGATCTAAATATAAACCTCACGAAAAATCAATAAAAACGAAACTCCAAATTATCGGTCATGACAAAATTTTCTAACAAGAAAAGAAATCAGCGACCGACGATGAGACACATCTAAGGCATGTTTTACTTAAGGAAAAATGACACCGTCACACGTTACTATTTGACGAGCAATGAACCGTGTGTTCTTATCCTAAAGATGACATACTCAACCGTGTATCTCTTATAATCGATGATAAAACGTGTTTTCGGTACATTACTGTTTGAAGATTGACACGTTTTGGTATGCCACTATTTGAAGGGTGACGTGCGATGAACATGTCTTTTTTCGAAAAAAATATTTAGTAGAAAAGGATGTATGAACGGTAACACTCATGACCAGGCTATACCACCCAGCGATCAACCTTAGAGGGCTTTATCGACAAGTGTTGAGTCAAACACGAGCAAAATACAGGCGTTGAGTGCATAAGCGCCCACACACGTGAGGTAACCCAATAGAAATGTCTGAGCCACACAGTGCGATACAAGGTCTCCGCAGGATGACATTCATTCTACTATTATTGAGGAAGCATGGTTAGCATCAGGAACATTTCAGCCCACGGCGAAGGACCTCAGAAAGGTTGTACACTGCCTGAGGTCTAGCTCCCGCAACCTCTGTTGAGCTTAAGAATGGCAATGTGAGGGCACACTAAAGATGGCAATGGGGTGAGTTGGGAAATGCATACGCCAATCTCTACCCAATACCCTCTTAAAATCCAAACCATTTCGAGTTAAAATCTAAACAATTGTAAATCAAATCCAGACAATTGAAAGAACAAATCAAGGTTACAAGGTTGAACTTTTGAAAATTACATGTATAGTTTGGGTCAGGAAGGGTTGATTAGTTCTTATCCCTTACCCGTCCTCTACCTGGACAAAGATATTTGGGTTTTCTCCAAACAAAAAACCAATCATGTTGGGTGATCCAAACCCATTTGAGTTGGATTGCATTGGGTCCCATGGATCGGGTCAATATTGTCATCAGAAGGGCAAAGGCTCAGATTGTTTTGCATGCCCCAGATTTTTATCCAAAAAAGAATACATTAAGATTTCATAGACAAAGCACAGGGGTAAAAAACTTGTACCATGAATGAGATGCAAAAGTGATTGATAACGATATTCATGAAGTGGAATCTACTTCAAGATCCAATAGACCTGTTGCACTTGGTTTGTATTTGGTACTGGGTCCAAAACTCGTATCCATCCATCATGGCGCCCAAGGATTACATTAAACTCGAAACTAATCCTTCATTAATTATTGAACAGAAGTACTGCAACGTAGAGATGTACCCAGGAGAGCTATTGCAAGTATCAACTAACCCGAAGCGAGATTCACACCCTGGGTATTGAACTCATGACCTTCAACCTAATGATCCGATCCCCTAGCCAGGAGAGCTATTGCTCTTTGTGCAGGTATCAATACTATTATTCCAAGTATTTGCAGGGCCTCCACTAAGTTTGTAGGAAGAACCTACGATGTGAACCATTTAATCTTTTTCTCTGCCCTCTTTCATAACCCGAGTTCGTAGAAGTAAGAGATAAGAGGGACCTATAGAAAATGTGGTTAGAAATCCATAATAAAGTCCGACCATAACGACCGAATTAACTATATTCATCCATAATAATAATGGATTACCGAGAAGACTACATTGAAAAATCATTCATCAACCTCCCCTTTTCCATATGGGATTGAGTCTTATATGATGTTGGGGACATACCATATGGGAAAGGAGGTAAGATATGCTGGCATTCACATACCAAGATTGGTGAATGACACAATAAATTGTGCTGTCAATGTGAACCGTCTTGCAGCAACATGTCGATGCCTTGCGACGATATCATGTTGGCTTTTGCAAGGTTTTCTCAGAAAGCGATTTTTTCTAGCAAAAGTCTCATTAGAATCTTTAGTAAGGTTTATATATGTATTAAAAGAGAAAGAAGCAACAATAAGTTTTGGTTTGTCTCTTATATAAACATATAAGAAGCCTCTTAAAAGGGTCCTAGGTACTTATTTACGTAGGGAAAAAAGGTGCCCGAGCTAAGTAAATTGAGGAAATCGTCATATATTCTGATATTAACCCAATAACGACCAGAACAATGTATTTCTCTGGATTTTAGTTTCCTCGTGACATTCTTGCTGGTTCTTTCATTTTCACTCTGGATTTGACTAATTCAGGGTTTTTAAATTCAGATAAGTTGCTTATTTTTCTACAAATAGCTGAAAAGTTCATATTAAAGAGGTTGGAGAAAGACATGGTGAGCCTAGAATCCAGACTCATGCTACTTGTGTAAACAGATAACCATATATTATCACTACTTGTATGAACAGAAGCAAAATTTAGGTAATCCTATTGATAGGTGAAATACTTGAATTTGGAGCCCTCGTTCAGGAGAATCACCTTGAGGCTATAACTATATATTCTGTGCATGCACCAAAACTATGATCCATCTTTTGTTAGGGCCCAGGGCATCCGTTAAATTCCATCTATCAATCATTCAGCCATAGCACCCAAGAAAACTTGGCAAGGTCACATAAGTACTCCTCTTGTGTGGCCCTAGAAACATAGAGATGTGTCTCGGTGGAATGACTGAAACCAGCATGTCATGTGAACCACTTGCGTTGAATACAAGTATATTGTCGAGAAATTTATCACTTCCAGTAAGAAATGGTTCTTGGTAAAATGAGGACCGTATACTAGGTACAATGCAGAATAAAGCTTCAATGATAACCTCTAGAGAAACGTTTGTGAAGTGACAGATAACAATGTCAGCTGGTTATTAAAAATAATGTCCAATCGAGAATAAGAAGAGATCTTACACCGAGTTTTTTCCTTCATTTCTCTGATATTTTGATTGAAAGAAGTACAATAATTTGCATTTCTTGAACCCAAAAAAAGAGAGAAGATGAAGACGAAATACTATCAAAATTTTCTTTGTACAAGTGTATCGTATGAAAAATGCTTGTTTCTCTCAAAATCCTTGAAGAGGCATATGTCGGGAATGGTGACATCGAGGCAGGTCAGAGGATGATAAGCATCTACTGCTGCTTAAAGACAATAATAAAACGTTCCCCATCTGTCTACTCGTGTTTCTGCACAAAAGTGACATGATGTAGTCAATGACTTGAGAGTCACATGGCAATGTAATTGCACCATCAATGTTCAGTCCAAATTCTTCCTCTGCCATCTTCAACAACTCTGGGAAGATGGGCCTTTGGAGGTAAGCCAAGGGAATCATGTATCTCTTCCCATCTGCAGCATAGGCTACAAAATGGCCCTTCTCTGCAACTGATGTTACTTTATTTTTGCTGCTGCTTTCCTGCATAGCACCAAAGGACATTCGTTTCCCCCTTCTAGCAGCCATCTTCTGCCATTTCCTGGCGATCTCCACTAGCCTCCTTGTGCTGATCATTTTTACACAAGAAACGTTGCTCAAGTGTCAACTGAAAGTTGAATTAGGATATTTGCTTCGATAACAGATACTAAGAATGAAGGATTCAGATCGGTTTGTGATGAACTTTGATTGCTCGGTTATGTATATATAGCAGGAGATTGGGACAGATACTAATCAAGTAAAATGTGAGACATTTCAAATTGGGTGCTCATCACATGACCTCTTACGTACTACATTAGTTGGTCTTTGCATTAAATGCATGGTTAGGCACAGACTAGCCATCCACAGATGGGCCAAGTTAGCTTAACAGCCACCCAGCATCTATTTAATTGTTAGCTTTGTTCACATCCTCTGAAGGAGCAAAAACGTACTAAGTCAAGGCATCAAAGTTTCATGGTAAGATACGCACTATGATGGTGGAAGTGATTGCGCCAGCCCTCTGCCCATGTGTTTTGTCTCTGCTGTTCTGAGGTTGTGGATCCATTAGATCCTTCTCTCTCGCACACACGAGTGCATCTTGTTTGTCAGCCTTTTAGCAGCAAAATCCACATGTCTGCCACGATGTCCCAGTTTTGAAAATTAAACCAGGTCCCATATGTAAATGCTGCAATGAGAAAGTGAACACCCATTTCCTTACCCATGTGGTATGCCCTCCAGCATCACATGATACTTTGTTCCCACTTGTCCTCACGGTAAGGGAAGGCAACCCAAATTCAATTCACTCTCCATCTATATATACATGCTCAAGATACCCAGGTTCATCATCAACACAAACACATCAATACTATCGACTCAAGCTCAGCTACAATCAGATCGTCTTCCTCAATCTTTTACAACAGCACTTGAAACTTATTCATCATCTTCCTCACCATCCTGAAAGAATGATTAGCACAAAGAGGCTAGTTTAGATGGCTAGGAAATGGCAGAAAATAGCTGCTAGTGGGAGGAAAAGAGTCTCTTTCAGTGGGTTACAAAAGTGCAACAGCAGAAGAAGAGCAGAGGCGGTTGCAGAGAAGGGACATTTTGTGGCCTATGCAGCAGACAGCAAAAGATACATGCTTCCCTTGACCTACCTTCAAAGACCAGTCTTCCAAGATCTTTTGAAGATGGCAGAGGAAAAATTTGGATTTAACATCAACGGTTCAATCACACTTCCTTGTGACACGGAGAGTGCATTGTTGTTGTCTTTAAGCAACAACAGATGCTTATCGTTCTCTGACTTCCCTCGTAGACACCCTTGCCAACATTTTCCCCTTCATGTGTTCTAAGTTCTTAGATGACATATTGTACACAAAATTTTGAATTGAATACATACAATCAAGAAAACACATCTTAGACAGTCTTATGCTAAAACAAGTTTTCTTATCACTGAGGAGGTTGACATTAACATGCTTAAAATCATTATATACTTTTGTCACTGTTTTATGACAATCATGGCATGAAAATTACTTCTGAGATATCTTCCTAATGATTGTTGTGTGCATAGTTATGCTAGACTTATATTTTGTGAATCGACAGCAAATCCTTGTGCAATTTTAGTTCATTCAATCAGGGAAGAAGGAATTCACAAGTCTGGTGCCTTTTATAAAATATGAAGCTTTCATTTCCAAAACAAAAACATAATCTCTTTTCAAATGCTTAGGATACAACTAAAAAATTTCAGGTCCTACTGGAGGATGGGTCACAGAACGTAGACGTTTAATCTGTTTAGTCTACTTTATATGCTTAGATATGGCTTCTATAAGATAGACAATCCGACTAGCATAAAAGTTCTCTTTTTTAATGTCTTCACCGTAAGAAAATATTTCAGAGTCCAATTATACAATTAAATGCATGGTTGATTGCCTTGCACAATTATTTGACTACATTGAATGCTAAGTAGTAGACGGACGCTGGGTAAATCATGATGATGGGAACTTCCACAATTATGCAGAGACACATGGCCATGTGCATGTGATAATGTTCGTTTTTTTTATGGCATACATGTCATGGAGAAGGATTTTTCAATTTATGAAATTTAAGCGCGAACTCCTGTCTACTATAAAAAGAACTCAAGCCGCCTTCAAGTTTCCGTACATTTGCTCGTCTCTTGCTTTTGCTGTTAGAGTGTGTCTTTGAGTGTAAACATTTTCGGCAAGCTTAACACTCAGGGAGGGACACTCACGTTCTGTTTTGGATTACCGGTAGTTGACTGCTACACTAAGGCTGAACAGACTTTCTATATTACTGGTTTGCATCCTACAACTTTTATATATAGAATGATAGCGTTAAATGCATAATGTGGTTAGGTGCATGATTTTGGTTAAATTTTCATCTTTCGATCTTTTAAATAAACAACGAAGATTTGAATTAAATGCAAGGTAATTAAAATCCCACTATTGTTCAAAGATCAATGGTAGAGATATTTAAGCAAGATTGCATGCTAAGTACATTATGTATTAGCACTACCTCTCTCTTTATATATATTTATATTTATATATATATATATATAGAGAGAGAGAGAGAGAGAAGCATGGCTGGTTTGGAACATGCTCAATGGTTACAAATGAGATTGAACTGGGTTAGGAACTGATGAAACCTGAACCCGTGGTTTCGAACCACCAGCTCAGAAACAAATTTAATCTCTTTAAATGTATTTACTTTTTAATGTTTTTTACTCGTTTCCAAGCGACAGTTTTGGATTTAATTTGGAACCACCCCGAAACCAACTGTGATTGAAACCAGCAACCCTATTTGGTTTTTGGAACCGAAAATAAAACTGGCCTCAGGCTGGTTTGGCCTAGGGTCAATTTTTTAAGGTGATGGAGATGTTACATATAAAATTAATGCCAGTTAGTTAAAATAGAGAGGGGCATAAGGTATTTTGTGTGATAAGAATATATAATTAAAGTTAAAAGGTAAAATATTATAGAGCAATAATTAGACCTGCTATATTTATGGTTCTGAGTGGGGCAATTAACCATGTGTAAAAGATGTTTGTAGCAGAAATGAATATGTTGAGATGGATGAGTGGTCATCCAAGGAAAGACCTTATAGATAATGAGGTTATTAGAAACCAACTGAGAGTAGCACCAATAGAGGATAATGAGGAAAAATTGTTTAAGATGGTTTGGACATGTTGAAAGACGATCAAAAAACACTTGACATAAGAAAATATGAAAAATTAGATTATAAAAATATTTAAAAAGGAAGAGGACTACCTCAAAGTGTTGAAAAGAAACTATAAAGAATGATCTAGTTTATATTGAGTTCTAGCACATGATAGGGCTATGTGTAAACAAATAATCCATGCAGCCAACCCCATCTAGTATGGGAAAAAGCTTAGTTGTTGTTGTTGAAGCATGGGGCCCCATCTTGGATGGATGTAGTCTAAGTGAAAAGAATCCTCAAGTACATTCATGTCAATATCAGTGCCTTACATCGGCACCAGGTTAACGTGAACGCATGGAAGAGATTAAAGATCTCATATGGTTAATATCTCAGACATCAAAGTCGTAGAATGTTCATTTCTTATACCTCTGTAACATAGTTTTCTGAAACAGATAATCTTTTTCAATGGAATTTGTTATTGTATAATAAATAAGTTTTACAGTTCATCAATGACTTATAAACCAGCACAAGTTTTCATTAACATAATACAATCTTGGATTTATTTCTGACTCTTGATTCTTCTACCTGATAACTACTCGAAGTTTGTATCTGTAAATAATCGGCAAAAGACGAGCCTTCTCAGCCTTACGGATGCGATCCATGAAACAGTCAACAGCATATAAAGTTATTGGGTACAATTGTCTTAAATTGGTGATGAAGCAATCTCCAACAGATTTGCTAAACTTCCCTTGAACCGTATTCAAAATCTAAAATGCTAAGATATAGTAACTGAAAGCTTGAATAACGCAAAAAAAATGGAAATCAACTCAAAATTTCTCTGTACAAGTATGCACTGTGTTATATATTGATTCTCCACAGATTAATGACTCTCTAAATCAGAAAGCCGTAAAGAGTAGATGTGAGGCAATTAGAAGATGACGAGCATCTGCCGCTGCTCAATGGCACTGGCAATGCGTCCTCCATATGCTTACTCGTGCTTTTATGCAATGTAATCCATGAATAGAGAGTCACAAAGGAGTGTGATTGCACCATCAATGTTCAATCCAAATTCTTCCTCTGCTGCCTTCAACAGCTCCTAAAAGATTGGCCTTCGAAGGTAAGCTAAAGGAAGTATGTATGTTTTGCCATCTGTTGCATACGCCATAAAATGACCCTTTCTGCCATTGTTGCTGCTCTCCTGCTGTTGCTATTCTGTAGCCAATGGAGATTCTTTTCCTCCCTCTAGCATCCATCCTCAGCCATTTCAACTAACTTCTTTGTGCTGATCATTTTTCCAGAATAGTAGCAACGACGATGAATATGGTTCAGTTGTGTAAAGGGTTGAGGAAAGCAAATTGAACGTATGTGAGCCTGTATATGAGACTGATATGTTTATGTTGATGATGAACTTTTGTTTCTTTGGCATGTATATATATAGGAGAGGGAAGGAAATCGGGTGTCCTCATCAACATTGAAGACAAGTAGGAACCAAGAATCATGTGATGGTGGGAAAATACCTTATGTGTAAGAAAAAGGGTGTTCTGGCACTGGTCACAACACATGAAAATTTATCCCTATATTTTGATGAGACTTGAAATCAGTATGAGGACCCTATCAATCAGTACACCTAGTCTAACAAATGGTAGAGTCAAAAAAACAAGGATGGTAAGTGGCACAATCACTTGTATTGTCAATGTGATGTCTTGCAGTAACATGTTGATTCCTTGAAGAAGTATCTTCTTGTCTTTTGGAGGACGAGTTAAGACACCACTTAAGGCGGCTTCCTTAATCCAGCAGTGACTGAAGCGACAGTGAAGCTTATATCTTGAGCTAATTTGGATCTTTGATTCAACCTCAATTAGCTGCTTCGACTTGCCCATTCAATTGATGTCTTGTATGTGTCTCAAAGCCAAGAAAACCATGCATGAAATGATCATGTATGGAAACACCTACCCAATGAAACAAGTGATTGTGCCAGAATTTTCTAGCTTTGATGTTTTCCGACTGGGTAATGGATTAGATCCTCATAAACATGTTACGTCTCACCCGGACATTATTCGATGATCACTCCAAACTAATCTTTTGTAGCTCATCACACTGCAGAGATAAGAGCCTGGCTAGCATTGGATTGATCTGTTCCAGGTCCCACTTGGACAGCACCCACATCAAGCTCCCAAGCATGTCTTTTAGTCAATCAGATCACAGTAACAATACAACAACACCACCTAAGCCTTTTCCCATATCGCAGTAACAATAGTATCCCCAAAATTTGGCTGTTTGGTCCCAAAAGTTGTAAGATATAATATGGCATTAGTATACAACAACAACTAAGCATTTTCCCATAATAGACGGGATCGGCTACATGGATTCTTTGTTTCTACATAGCCCTATCATGTGTCATGTTAGCAGTTAACTCACAATAAGCTCAATCATTCTTTATTGTTTCTTTCCAACACTTTTGTGGTCGTCCTCTAACTCTTTTAATACTTTCCAAATTTAGATTTTTCATACCTTCTTATAGGTTATTCTTTTGATTTTTTCTCTCATTTTATCCTCTATTGGTGCCACTCCTAATTTTTTTTCTGATAACCTCATTATGTATACGATCTTTTCTTGTATCACTCATCCATCTCAACATCTTCATTTCTGTCACAGACATCTTTTGTACATGTTGATGATTAATTGCCCAACACTCAAAACCATAAAACATGGCAGGCCTAATTGTTGCTTTATAATATTTACCTTTTAACTTTAATGGTATCTTCTTATCACAAAGAATACATGATGCTCCTCTCCATTTTAACCAACGAGCATTAATTCTATGCATAACATCTTCATTAATTCTTCCATCACTCTTAAAAATTGACCCTAGGTATTTAAAACTTTTCTTTTGGGAATGCAATGTGTGCCAATTTTAATTTCTATGTCCTCTTAAGTAATCAAATGATCAAACTTACATTCCATATATTATGTCTTTGTTCTACTAAGTTAGAGGCCTTTGCTTTCTAATGTTTCTCTCCATAGTTCTAATTTTCTATTAACTTTTTCCTTGGACTCCTCCACTAACACAATGTCATCTGCAAATAACATACACCAAGGTATTTATCTTAATATGTTTTGTTAACTCATCAATCACCATTAGTATGGACTTAAAGTTATCCTTGATGTAACCCAATATTAACTTCAAAGAAATCTGTCATTCCTTCATGAGTCCTCACACATGTTTTTGCACCATCATATATGTCTCTTATAAGGTTAATGTATGTCAATGAGATACCTCTTTTTTCCAAAGTTCTCCAAAGAATCTTCCTCGGTATCCTATCATAAGCTTTTTCTAGATTAATAAATATCATGTGAAGGTCTTTCTTTCTTTTCTTTTTTGTTCTTTTTTTGCTCTAAAATGTATAATATGGCATTAGTATATTGTAATGAAAACATCATACCCATCTAAACCATTAGATATGTTCCCAACATCGCATGATTTTCAATTCCAACTTGTGTTGCATGTAATTGAAGAAAATCCATTTAAATTTCTGTAAGTTTTATGTGTACAATGCACACACAGACATGTATATATACACACACATGAAACAGGAAACTGCAGTTCATCGACATGAACAGCTTAACGCTGCCTACTCTGGCTCAACCACATTCAAATGCGACCTATGCGTATATATATATATACACACGCAAACGCACACATGAAACAGGAAACTGCAGTTCATCAACATGAACAGATTAATGCTGCCTACTCTGGCTCGACCACATTCAAATGCGACCTACGCATCTCAAGTAGTGATTGAGCCACATTTATTTTCCTCAGATAAGCAGCACAATGAAGTTAATAGACATGAGCAGGAAATGGCAAAAGATGGCTGCTAGTAGGAGAAGAAGAATCTCTAGATCTCTGAGTGACATATTGAACCAAACCGCAATTCACTGAAGTGTCAAAAAATATATATTAAAGTGACAATTTTGCAAACCACATCGTAAGTGATTTTTTTCTAAAATATTATCATATTGTGAGGAATTACAGTTCTGCATTTGGGTAACACAGGAACAGCTCCATATTGACGTCCATTAGCATGGCAGATCTTTTCCTTCACTGTCTTCATCATAAAAGAAATACAAGAAAATCTTCACAATGAAATGTAAATGGAATACTTGGCAGATAGTGACCATGAAAAATTGAATTACTTTGAAAGATGCAAACTAGAAAAGTTAAGTGGTTCTTTAATTTTAACCTTCACCCTTAATTTCAAACATCGAATAACAAAAATATTTATGCAAGATTATGCACAAAAAAAAACATTATGCAATTAGAATGCCCTCTATATATATTATTGGGTCAGGAACAGGTACGTTTTTGGGTCGGGCACTAAGTGTCCCAAACCCAATCAAAGGAGTTCGGGTAATTCCCAAATCCGAACTCGGTCAAACCGGGTATCGCCCCATAGGTTGGGTCAACGTTGCCACTCTTAGGGTTCGGTAACGAAACAAATTCATTTACTTTTTCGGATCAAGCTTGCAAGATATGGCTAATATATGGAAGTGGGTATGCCTTGTGAAAATTAATAACGTAGACCAGAACCGTGAGCCAAGTTTTTAAGATCCGTAAATTTTCAACATAAAATCATCGAAAGATGCTCTTTCCCGGAATGGATTCTTCTTATTGAATCCTTCTACGGTATGTGAATAGCAATTATAATACGTTTTTCTTCATGGTGCACCTCACATGAACAGCGACGGTACTCAGACCTGGACTAACCTGGTCAATTCTCAAGGCGTTAACAGCTCTAATTTGGACCATAGTTCACACATCTGACACCTCCAAACCTTAATTTCTCATTGTTAAAAAGTTGTAAATGTACACTGATCCATGCCCAAATCCATTCTTTAATTTGTGATAGATATTTAAATTTAAAAAATTAAAATACCATTATACTTTTTATACTTTACATTTAACATGTTAAATGATTTTTTAATTCATTACATCAACACAATAAAGTGGATTTTGACATGGATAGGATGTGTGCATGGACTATTCTCTCTATAATGTGAGGGTGAGGGTGTGTGGGTGTCCAGTTCTCATGTAACTTGCTAAACCATGACTAGTTAATGTACCTCTGGACCACTGAATCTTTTGAAATATTACTTCTCAAGGTATTGCACAACAACAGCCTGAGAGTATTAAATCACAATCTTTGACCTCTTAAATGCAAGTTGCATTTGGCAGGTACAATAAGGGTGAGCTAGCCAATTTGGAGATACAAATAGTAAGCCAAAAGAAGTACAATAAAGACATAATGAGGCACAGGGAGAAGTTTCTGGGAGACTGAGCTCTCACTGCTTCGGCATATCTTACGATATCAGCAGACAATATTTACAATAAATACATATAGATGCAACGAGGCATCACAAAAATGATCAGGGACCTCATCAAACACTAATGTTTCTCTCGGTACAAATCAAACACTACTCATGTTACAACATAAGGTTCATTTTGCCCTAAAAATCTCACTTCCGTGCTAAATAGAGTGCCCCCTCAAAACTATTAACAGACCAGACCGGCATCACACCATGAATAGGTATCTCAAATCGTCGACTGTAAGACGAGTTGCAAAACCTCCTGTTTGGTCCTCCCCAAATGCAGATGCCACCATTTTTCTTTTCTCTTCCTGCAAATTGGTGTAGAATTGAAGTTTTCAAAGTACAAGAAAAAGATATTGATTTTCTGAATAAAATTAAAGATTTACTAGGTAAGTTAAGGGCCTCGGACAACTTCCATACACCTAATTGAAATTCAAATGACCTAAGACATAAAACCCGTGGAATGCATACCAAAACTTGGCTTCACTCAAATACAGCACTTCTTTTCTTATTGTCGACTTTGTAAAAGCCCTATTTTGTGCCTGGGGAAAAGGATTAATATTACCCATAGTTGGGCAACTCACGGACCAGAAATCTTTCAGTCACAGTTTACCATATTCAAGGACTATAAGCCTAATTTAAATCTTTTTCATTAAGCAGACGGACAGCCAAAACTTTTAACTTCTTTCGTGATAGGTAAGGCATGTAGAAAAGCTTTAAGAGAAGAAAGAGCATTGTCATTGAAAAGCTATGACATGATAATATCCATATCAATATATTGAAGAGGATGGTTTTCCAGTTAAAGCAATCTAAACCTTTGGCGCAACTAATCTTATAACATCATAACCATGATAGCTAGCATACGGAAGCACTTTCATGTTGAAACTAATTTCAATAGGAAAGGTCCAAAGTTTCATATCATGCGTCAAGTAAACAACATCACTAACAGAATGGTTTATTACATTTAAGGACATATACCTACTTCAACTTTTGAAAACTTGAAACCAGACTATCAATATTTTAAAATGTAAGTGGTTGAACTCCTTTTGTTTTACAGTAGGGAATTATCCACTAAACGTGCATTGAAGCTTTCCTTTTTTACTCATTACTTGGAAAGTTTCCCTTTTCTAATTAAAATTGAACTGTTCATCTTGTTTTAACATATTGATGGAAAAGCAACCTTGCACAAGGAAAAAGTAAAATCCATAATTTTCCACAAGGAAGAGGGTTGAACTAGTACAAGAGTTTCTATTTCAAAAATGAAGAACCATTAGCCGTTTAACATGATATTCCAATAAAGGAAAGACAAATATACTGAAGTTTTTTGGAGTAAATCCAGGTTTGGGATCTGAAACCCATGTGGTTCACATTAAATAAAATATTTATTTTTTTAACAGGCGTGTCAGCATGCAAAATTCATTCTCTGGAGAAGCAACCCTCGAAAGCAGCCATATGGACACAGTGAAAGAGGGGAAGAGTTACCAAGAAGGCAAGGAATTAAGTATACTAAGTAATCCATACATCCTTGCACTAAAAGATATACAAGAGGGTGAGCATGGTAGAAGAATTACACAACACAAGAATCAATTGCTAAGAGATGTCAAAAATCACAAAAAACAACTGAAGAAATAAGATTACCTGCAGAGCTAATATACGGTCCTCGATAGTATTTGTAATGGTCAACCGAGAGACGGTAACAGGACGAGTCTGCCCAATGCGATGTGCTCTATCAATAGCTTGATCTTCAGTTGTTGGATTCCACCACAGATCCAGCAATACGATATGATTGGCAGCAACCATGTTCAGTCCAAGATTACCAGCCTTAAGTGACATAATCATAACAGTTACCTGACAAAATTTAGTCAACAACACGATAATGAAACAACCAGACTTCGTGATACAAAATGAAAAGATATTATCCTAAATGATGACAATGAAACGCAACCAAAATTGCAAATGGTTCTCTAGCAGTTGCAGGTATCTTACTTCTGGAAGGGTATTAAAATCTTTGACAGCCTTATCTCTAGCAGCCAAAGACATAGTCCCGTCAAGCCTTCTATACTGTATACACGATTCCTTTAGTGAAACCTCCAAGAGATCAAGCATGCTAGTCCACTGGGAGAAAACAATAGCTTTGTCTGGAATCAAAACCTTTGTGGCAGACTCCATATGCAATTGTGCATGTACACTCAAATGTGGAGAGTAACTCTT
The DNA here is from genome assembly GCA_036023115.1 of Brasenia schreberi. Classification (NCBI taxonomy): domain Eukaryota; kingdom Viridiplantae; phylum Streptophyta; class Magnoliopsida; order Nymphaeales; family Cabombaceae; genus Brasenia; species Brasenia schreberi. Next base: position 16,614,754 of record JAYKKT010000079.1, on the reverse strand, counting down.
TATGTCTGTTTGACAAGAAGACATACAGGCTTCATCACACCCTGAAAAAGCAGCATTAGTGTTCGGTTGCTGCACCCTATTAAGCGATAGCAAAATCTCCAGTGTGGCTTTAATTTTTGATGAACTGTACGAACTTGGAACTACTGCACTTTCCTCCGACTTTTGAGAACTGAGGATGCTGTCACCATTAGAAGGATCTGAATTACTTCTCAGGGTGTAACTGGAAAAGATGGATTCATTACCAATTTGACTTTTGCAATCAGGTGAAGGACAATAGTTCTCATCACCAGTCAAACGCTCAGAGATACATTGGTTGCAAAAGACATGACCACAGATCGTAATAATAGCATCCTCCGGTGGATCCTGAAAGGGTAACCGCCAAATGAATATTGGCATCAAATGCCCAAGTGACTCGATTCACATGTAAATATTGTGTGACAAACTCATTGGAATCCTGTAGATGACATGAAAAGTATAATATACTGAAAACTAATAAACCGAAGTCACAAGATGGTTCAACTTAGGTTACAGTTTGTCAAAAAGTAATAGTTGTCCATGGTGCACTGGCTATAGCCATAATTTCCCATCTATCCTCTTACGTTTCACATCTCTTTTCTATTATGTCCTGACTCAGAGACACAGGCAAGCAGGGAGAAGAAAGAAGTTATCATCACCACCCACACCTCACACAGCCAGAGCAAGAGAGTGAGGTAGTCTCCCTTCAGTTGAGACTGGTAGCTCGGGGGCGCGGGGGAGGGGAAGCATTCTTGTCGCATCTGTGTGTGGTGTGTGGGCATGTGTTCTATTATCTTCCCTCTTAAAGTGGCAATCCCTGCTCCACACTGAAAGCCATTGTTGCAAGTAAGGAGGGAGAACATTGATAACGTTGAACAAGATGGCGTCCACCAATTATTCATCAAAAACAAACGGAACAAAAAGGTGAAAATCAATCAAGCATTTTCCACAAAAAATCAAGTGCACGTGAGGTAACAGGAAAATACAACCATTCATTACCATCCGAACTCCAAAGCATACAATTACTAGGAAGCATGATATGAGAGGCAATTATAAGACAGTTGCTACCAATTATTAATGCTACAAGAACTAATGAAGAATAGCAAACTGCGTTCACAAAATCATAGGGAACTACAGTAGTTGATATCAGGTAACCCTTCATTAAATTAACAGGAAACATAGATATGAGAGGCAACTGAGAGACAGTTGCCAGCTGCTACTAGAGTGGATGAAGAATAACAAACTGCACTCACAATATTTAGAGGGAACTCAAAGAATTGATATCAGTTAACTGCCTTATAGCGTCCAGGGGCCTGCAAAGACCATCTTACATTCCCAAATTAAAAAAAAAAAAAAAATCCTACATCAATGCCCTAATCGCCAAATACCTGACCCTAGGATGCTAGGACCATGCTGAAACAAAGAAGGGATGAAAACATGAACATGCTCACAAACCTCATAAAGTTAAACTCGTGACCAAGATTTCTGATGAAACTCAGATAACTGCAACTAAATTGACAACCAAGATAAATAATTCTCTGCTTTATTATTAAATACTCAATAACCAACATTCAGATTGAAATAACTTAAAATTGTGTAAGCCCCATGAGCTACATGAAAATATGAATTCCATCAATTGATCATTATCAATTCCTAACAGTAGAAACAAAATCTACCATATGCAAGATGATTCAGACTAAAAATAATGCAAACCACCTGAATTCCATGAAATTATAAATCCCCAAATTGGAAGGTACCAGGTCCAGGTCGCAAAGGGAAGAGAATGCAATAGTAGAGAGAGAGAGAGAGAGGGATCATACACTGCAGATGCCACATATCACAGAAGAGGATTCCAAACGATTCAAAAGACTCATCTGTATTTCGGTAGGAAGCTCATGTGCTGCCTCAGCAGATAACTTGTTACTGGAATCAGAGTGATAGCCCTTTACAAGAAGAGGGTGGTCACAGGCTTGACGAAGACGCAAGAGCAGCAAAAGTATGTTCGCATAATTTTGGTTTACTGTCCCAGCAGATGCATATTCCTGGAAGCAGATATGATATCAATAGCACCAACCACAGTCCTCAGAGCAAAACAACACATACACGAATAAAATATATCAGCAGAAACACAAGAGGAAAGCAGAGAATTAAATAAATAACAGCAAAGGACTAACATAACATAATATCTTTTAGTAACTTCCAGTCCCACATATACATACATACACACATATGCATTTAAATACAAGCATGCATGCATACATACAACACACACAGATGTGTGTGTGTGTGCACTTGCAACTTCCCAGGGTTATTCTAAGTTCCCGAGAATACATGGAACCAAGATATAATAAACTCAAAACTGCAGCTGCCGTATTCAGTTAAATGAAAAAAGGAACATTAAGAAAACCTCAATAATTTTCCTGCAGCAGAAATCTAGTTTCACTAGAAGAAAATGCATGCATCAAAAGTCCCTATAAAATTAGTAAATTACATCAATGGTCAGATATTTCATGATTGAATCAACTACACGAGTCTATGAAACAGTCTCCTGCTCCCTCAACTGATGTCACAGATAACATGATAATTTACCATACAAATTATGAGCATTGCGTTGGTGTGTCCCCTCTTAGTGACGCGCTAGAGAACCCGAATGTAGTGAAAAGTGAGCAAGGACATCTACATTTTCGTCCAAATGTAGTGAATCAATTGCAGAGGGTTCCCACGTCATGAACGAGTATGGATAATAAGATTCGTATTGGTTCTTGGAATATCATAACATTGTCCGGTAAGCTAATGGAGGTGGTAGATACTATGGTTTGGAGAAAGATTCATATCCTATTTTTACAAGATACAAAGTGGGTTGGAGAAAAAGCAAAAGAGATTGAGGATACAAGTTTTAAATTATGGTACTCAAGAAAGGAAAAGGCTTGAAACGGAGATGGTATTATCATAAATAAAAATTTAAACGATAGTATAGTAGACATACACCAATATGGTGACTGAATCATGACGTTGAAATTAGTGTTAGGAGTAGAGTTTTTGAATATAGTTTGTGCTTACGCACCCCAAGTAGGACTAGAAGATAGTATAAAGACGGCTTTTTAGGAGGAGTTAGATAAGGTGATTCAAAGAATTTCACAAAGGGAGATGATTTGTTTAGGAGGAGACTTAAATGGACATGTTGGTAAAGAAGCATTAGGATATCAAGGTATTCATGGAAACTTTGGTTTGGGGGATATAAATGAGGAGGATAGAGAGATTTTAGATTTTGCTATGGCATTTGATCTCTTTATGGTCAATACAATCTTCAAAAAACGAGATGAACATTTAATTACTTATAAGAGTGATTTATCACAAACACAAATTGATTATTTTGTTTGTAGGAAAAAAGATAGATCATGTTGTAAAGATTGCAAGATAATTCCAGGAGAAAGTTTAACCACCTAACATCAACTTTTAGTTATAGATTTAGAGGTGAAAAAGTAGACAAAGAAGAAAAGAGTGCATTGAGCTATTCGGACTAAATGATCAAACCTCAAAAGAGAGAAAGAATGTATATTTAAACAGAAAGTCCTTCAAGGAGCTGCTTGAAATTATGTTGGTACACCTTGTGATATGTGATATGTAGAATAATATGGCTATACGTATTAGGAAAGTGGCGAAAGATATGTTAGGTGAATCAAAGGGAGGTGTACCGGCACAAAAAGAAGCTTGGTGGTGGAGTGAAATGGTGCAAAATAAAATAAAGGCAAAGAGGGCATGTTACAAATTACATTATGCTAAGAAAACTAGTGAAACTTTATAGGCTTATAAGCCAGCAAAGAAAGAAGCGAAAAAGGCCGTCGGTGAAGCAAAAGCTAAAATTTGTGAGGATTTATATAAAAAACTCAACTCAAAAGAGGGTGAAAGAGATATTTTTAGGATAGCTAGTGTTAGAGATAAGAAAACTAAGGATTCAAAGATGTGAATGAGAAAATTCAAGTGGCAAATGATCATATAAAAATAGATGAAAACTATTTTATAAACTTTTTAATGAAAATAAAGATGTTAGTATTAGCTTAGGAGAGTTAGCCAAATCAGAAAAGTATATAAACTACAATTTCTACCGACATATTGAAAAGAATAAAGTCAAAGAGGCTCTTTAACATATGAATTGTGGTAAATCGGTAGGACTAGACAATATTCCTCTAGAAGTTTGGAAAATCCTAAGAGAGACAGGAATCACTTGGCTCACAAGACTATTTAATGAAATATGGAGAAACCAAAAGATATCCGAGGAATGAAGAACGAGTATACTTATACCCATATATAAGAACAAGAGAAACATTCAGAATTGTGTGAATTATCGAGACATCAAGTTAATGAGTCGTACTATAAAATTATGGGAAAGAATTATCAAACATAGGTTAAGACAAGTATCGAGTACAACAGAGAAACAATTTGGATTCATGTCAGGCAGATATACTCTTGAAGTGATTCACTTTTTGAGACGTCTTATGGAACATTTTAGAGCAAAAAAGAAAGACATTCACATGATATTTATTGATCTAGAAAAAGCTTACGATAGAGTACCAAGGGATGTTCTGTGGAGAACCTTAGAAAAAAGAGGTATCCCATTGACATGCATAAACCTTATAAGAGACATTTACGATGATGAAAAAACATGTGTGAGGACTCATGATATTTATTGATCTAGAAAAAGCTTACGATAGAGTATCAAGGGATGTTCTTTAGAGAACCTTGGAAAAAAGAGGTATCCCATTAACATACATAAACCGTATAAGAGACATGTATGATGGTGCAAAAACATGTGTGAGGACTCATGAAGGAATGATAGACTTCTTTGAAGTTAATATTAGGTTATATCAAGGATCAACTTTAAGTTCATACTTATTTATAATGGTGATTGATGAGTTAACAAAACATATTCAAGATGAAGTACCTTGGTGTATGTTATTTGCAGATGACATTGTGTTAGTGGAGGAGTCTAAGGAAAAAGTTAATAGAAAATAGGAACTATAGAGAGAAACATTAGAAAGTAAAGGCTTCCGACTTAGTAGAACAAAGACAGAATATATGGAATGTAAGTTTGATCATTTGGTTACTTCAGAGGACATACAAATTAAAATTGGCATACATTACATCCCCAAAATGAAAGTTTTAAATACCTAGGGTCAATTTTTCAGAGTGGTGAAAGAATTGATGGAGATATTATTGAAGAATATGTATTTACTATTTAGTATCAGTTTTAGTAATTTTGATGTTTTAGGTATTATTGTAATTGCTCGTAGTACTAAGGGCATTTTGGCCATTTTCTATTTACAGCCATTATATAAGGGTTGGACATTTTGTATTAGGGTTGATATTAAGAAAGAGAAAATGAGAGGGGGCGGCCTCTATTGGAGGTTTTCCCCCTCCTCCGATCTCCCATTTTTCCTCTTGAATGTTCTTAACGTTTCTATGTTTGATCTTTCGCTATGCTACTCTCGAATTCCAAGAGATATTACAACAACAACAACTAAGCCTTTTCCCATACTAGACGGGGTCGGATACATGGATTCTTTGTTTCCACAGATCCCTATCGTGTGCCATGTTAGCGGTTAACTCACAATAAGCTAGATCATTCTTTATTATTTTTTTCCAACACTTTTGTGGTTGTCCTCTAGCTCTTTTAATACTTTCTAAATATAGTTTTTCATACCTTCTTAAAGGTTCTTCTTTTGATTTTCTTTCTATATGTCCAAACCATCTTAAACGATATTCTCTCATTTTATCCTCTATTGGTGTCACTCCTAATTTTTTTCTAATAACCTCATTATGTATACGGTCTTTTCTTGTATGACCACTCATCCATCTCAACATCTTCATTTCTATCACAGACATCTTTTGTACATGTTGATGATTAACTACCCAACACTCATAACCATAAAACATGGCAGGCCTAATTGTTGCTCTACAATATTTACCTTTTAACTTTAATGGTATTTTCTTATCACAAAGAATACCTTATGCTCCTCTCCATTTTAACCAACGAGCATTAATTCTATGCATAACATCTTCATTAATTCTTCCATCACTCTTAAAAATTGACCCTAGGTATTTAAAACTTTCCTTTTTAGGGATGCAATGTGTGCCAATTTTAATTGCTATGTCCTCTCAAGTAATCAAATGATCAAACTTACATTCCATATATTATGTCTTTGTTCTACTAAGTTGGAGGCCCTTAGACTCCTCTACTAACACAATGTCATCTACAAATAACATACACCAAGGTACTTATCTTAATATGTTTTGTTAACTCATCAATCACCATTAGTATGGACTTAAAGTTATCCTTGATGTAACCCAATATTAACTTCAAAGAAATCTGTCATTCCTTCATGAGTCCTCACACATGTTTTTACACCATCATACATGTCTCTTATAAGATTAATGTATGTCGATAGGATACCTCTTTTTTCCAAAGTTCTCCAAAGAACCTCCCTCGGTACTCTATCATAAGCTTTTTCTAGATTAATAAATATCATGTGAAGGTCTTTCTTTTTTGCTCTAAAATGTTCCATAAGACGTCTCAAAAGGTGAATCGCTTCAACAGTAGATCTGCTTGACATGAATCCAAATTGGTTCTCTGTTGTACTTGATACTTGTCTTAACCTATGTTCGATAATTCTTTCCCACAATTTCATAGTATGACTCATTAACTTGATACCTCGATAATTCACACAATTTTGAATGTCTCCCTTGTTCTTATATATGGGTATAAGTGTACTTGCTCTCCATTCCTCGGGCACCTTTTGGTTTTTCCATATTTCATTAAATAGTCCTGTGAGCCAAGTGATTCCTACTTCTCCTAGTATTTTCCAAACTTCTATAGGAATATTATCTGGTCATACCGATTTACCACACTTCATATGTTTAAGAGCCTCTTTGACTTCATTCTTTTGAATACGTTGGTAGAAATTGTGGTTTATATACTTTTATGATTTGGCTAACTCCCCTAAGCTAATACTAACATCTTCATTTTCATTAAAAAGCTTATAAAAATAGTTTTTTCATCTTTCTTATATCATCATTTGCCACTAGAATTTTTTTATCCTCGTCCTTGATGCATCTAATATAATTAAGATCTTTAGTTTTCTTATCTCTAGCCCTAGCTATCCTAAAAATATTTCTTTCACCCTCTTTTGAGTTGAGTTTTTTTATATAAATCCTCTCAAATTTTAGCTTTTGCTTAACTCACGGCCTTTTTCGCTTCCTTCTTTGCTTTCTTATAAGCCTCTAAAGTTTCACTAGTTTTTTTAGCATAATGTAATTTGTAACATGTCTTCTTTGCCTTTTATTTTGCACTACTTCACTCTACTACCAAGCTTCTTTTTGTGCCGGTACACCTCCCTTAGATACACCTAATACATCTTTCACCACTTTCCTAATATGTATAGCCATATTGTTCCACATACAACAGGGTGTACCAACATAATTTCAAACATCTCCTTGAAGGACATTCTGTTTAAATATATCATCTTTCTCGCTTTTGAGGTTCCACTATTTAGTCCGAATAGCTCGATGCACTCTTTTCTTCTTTGTCTATTTTTTTATTTGTAAATCCATAACTAAAAGTCGATGTTGGGTGGTTAAGCTTTCTCCTGGAATTACCTTGCAATCTTTACAACACGCTCTATCTTTTTTTCTACAAATAAAGTAATCAATTTGTGTTTGTGATAGCTCGATCCATGAATTCCAACAGATATTACGCATAGAATTAATTTAGGTTGGTTAAAATGGAGAGGAGCATCAGGTATTCTTTGTAATAAGAAGATACCATTAAAGTTAAAAGGTAAATATTATCGGGCAGCAATTAGACCTGCCATGTTTTATGGTTCTAAGTGTTGGGCAGTTAATCATAACATGTACAAAAGATGTCTGTGAAAGAAATAAAGATGTTGAGATGGATGAGTGGTCATACAAGAAAAGACTGTATACATAATGAGGTTATTAGAAACAAATTAGGAGTGGCATCAATAGAGGATAAAATGAGAGAATATCATTTAAGATGGTTTGGACATATAGAAAGAACATCAAAAGAAGCACCTGTAAGAAGGTATTAAAAACTAGATTTTGGAAGTATTAAAAGAGGTAGAGGACGACCACAAAAATATTGGAAAGAAATAATAAAAAATGACCTAGCTTATGTTGAGTTAACAGCTAACATGGCACATGATAGGGTTCTATGGAAACAAAAAATCCATGTAGCCGACCCCGTCTAGTATGGGAAAAGGCTTAGTTGTTGTTGTTGTTTGTAACGTGTTCCTAATGTATCTTAAAATGACATCAAAATGCATGCCATTTATTTGTAGAAGTGGAATGTTATAGTGTTCCACTCCATACAGTACAGTCATCACACCATGAAGTGACACGTAACACCACGGCCAAAATATAGCTTATTTTGTTGTTTTAAGAATCAAGTGCATTTCAACAAAAGATTCCACCTTCTAGGGCCACATATACGGATAGAAAATCCTACTCTCTTCCTCTGTAACAAACGCATCCTTTCAACCTTAGACTATATATATATATATATATATATATATATATATATATAAATTCCTTGCAAGAAATCTAAAGCATATATTATAAAGAATAATTCTTCATGAGAAAAGGAAGACACACATCCAAAATTGAAGTATAAACCAGTATCAAAATTCAAAGATTGAGGAAGAAATATGAGGCAGACGAAGAATGAGACAAAGAAGATATGTGATTTTAAATCTCCAAATGAGCAGGCAGTGCTATTTCAGACAAAATATTGGGAAAGCAGGAAAAGAGAGAAAGGTCAGGTGGTGGTGAAAAGGTGATGAAAGGGAAATCAGAAGAGAAACCAAATGGATTTGTAGCTCCGATTTCCAAGGCAGCCTATCAAATAAGATTAAGGGAGGGGAGGATCTTGAAGAGTATCGGATACATGGGATTAACTTATTACAACTTCAACAATTGACCGAACGCTTTCATCTCTTAGTCAGATCTAACTTTCAAGCAATAAATATTTTATACAGTATACATGTAAATGTAGTAGAGCAGGGTAAGGCCAAATCGATGCGGTATACAACAGAAAGGTCAAAAGTAACCCCTTTTCCTAGTGGAAAAAACTTGTTAAAGACCATAATGGGTATCAGGAATGTCAACCCTCGAAAGCAAACAGAGATTCACAAGGAGTGAATTCTATGAGGAAACCTTTTTTCTGCAGGCAAATATGGACGGATCTATTTCAGTGAAAGAAAGAGTTATGTTAGTTAACCTCTATAGCTTCTGCTTATTTCACAGATAAGTTCATACCGTACCGATGGTTTATGGGATGACCTGCAATACTTGGAACAAATTAAATGTGCAACATGTACAAAGGAAAGAAGGGAAGAGAATGACAGGAAGTCCTATAGTTGTTGGAAAACAGAGAAAAGAGCTTTCATTAATTAGGGTAGTCAGCCCCTCCATCTTTTGTATTGTAAATCACATTTTTCACCTATCAATATCAAATGATTTTCCCCAAGTGAGCACTTATAAGAGTCGGTTACAATTGGAATTTTCCAAGTCCTCAATATTTTACAATTTGTAAATCAAGATTAGCCATGTTAATTGACTAAAGTTTCCTCTTACAGTGCATTCAAATGGGGAAGAACTTGGGAATTAAAAAATCAATCCAAAGAAAAACATGTGCTGGATTCATGGGGCAATAGGCAAGCACAGTGCACCACAATGTCACATGCATGATGCCCAACATAAGAGTCTTCAATCAAGTGGGGCACAAAAGAAGCAACAATGAGACATTATGAAGCAAGTGATTCTCGACTTTGGAATGGCTTGTGCAGAGCACATTATGCTTTAGCAGACACAAGAAAAGAAAGGATTATTATATCCTAAAATAGAACAATGATAATAGGCTAATGTTGCAACTTTTAGTTTTAGGGGTTATTGCAAGAAAGAAGACCTTAAATCGCAAACGTGAAACAGCTTCTAGCTTGGAGTAAAAAGCACGCTCCTCAATGGAAAAATCCACCTTCTTCAAACATATTGATTTGGGAGGCAAAAAGATGATAGGCTTCCCATCAATTAAAGTCCCTGCTTCAAAGGAGTTTATGTTAGAGTAGAAACATGGCACTAGTACGTGAACAACAATAATGTCTCAGAAATATGATAAAAATGGCAATGGCTAGGTGGCTACTAAACGTTATGCATGAATAATCTAATTACCATAACCATGGTACAAAATCAACAAACTGGTTTGCACCAAATAGGTAGCACCCGTGACGACTTAGCATCAAATTATATATCCTAGACCGTGCCATGTAATTTTATAGCTGAAACCACATAGTTCATCACAATTTACCAATATCAAGGAAAAATATGCCTTGTCTAGTATGGGAAAAGGCTTTGTTGTTGTTGTTGTTGTTGTTGTTGTATCAAGGAAAAATATGGTGACCCAGAAGGGGAGTTAAGGTATTCAAACTAAAGGAGACACTAGTTCATCCAATAGGTCTCCCTGGCTGGCAAGAGGCACAGTTTGGTATAAGAGAAAAGAGGACTTTGATTTTGAAGAAACAGAAGGCAATTTTGCATAATAAGAAAAGAACTTTGATTTCAAAGAAACAGAAGACAACAGCGACAACAACAATAACGAACAGAAGACAACAGCGACAACAACAATAACGACAACAACAACAATGAAGCCACATTTCAAAGAAGATTTTAACCATGCCAAACAATTTGATCTTGTGCTTGTCCTTGAGATCCTGAAGAGTTCTCAAAGGAGAAACAGCTGGGAGTTCACGTTCTCATCATCCTCGGTGAAATCAATTCCACATTTTATTTATTTATGTTTTAGGCAAGCTAGTTGTTAGGCCCTTTGCCGAATCTTATTATATGCATGTTTATTTTCACATTCTGTATGTGATGGTTGCTATGTTTGTCTAGATGTCTTCATTTTTCATGTGTATCAAGAAGTCAACGATTTGTTGAGAATACTGGTAGACCCAAATATGATGTATTCTTTAACAAAGTCCTGAAAACCCTGAGAGCGTACCTGGAAAGAAGACCTTCTATACTACACAGAATAAACTAGAGTTTCTCAGGATGCTTTAATATGTACTGCCTAGTAGCAACATAGGTTGAAAAGACTATGAAAACAATCAAGCATAACGTTATGAAGATAAAGGCAAGTTTAGTATCAATTGATTAACAACTACACAAAATCTTTTCCTTCAAAGAAGTACCTTTTGTTCGCCGCAGCATTATGGTCCGAAGTACAGCTTGAAGCTTCTTATACCCTTTGCTAGCATTCCTAGATATTGGATGCTTTAATGCAGCACAAAAGGAACTGTAGACAGAATATGGATCATACTTTAGAAATCTAAAGTAACTGTAAAGATCATCAATTGTGTTCTGCATAGGCGTCCCAGATAAGCACCACCGTCTCTTAGCTCGAAGACTACAACAGGCCCTTGCTACCTGTGTTCTATAATTTTTTATGGTTTGAGCTTCATCTAACACCACTCTAAACCACCGGACCCTTGCAAGTGGGCTAATCTCATGATCAACTAATGAACCATCAACCCCTTTCTTGCCTTTTCTTAGTTTCTTGCTCTTACGTTCAGTCTTTTTCTCCTTTTTGCTGCTAGAAAAATCTGATGATAACCCATATTTTTCTTGGGTTCTTTGATCCCCATCATCTTCATCGAGCAAAGGTTGTTTTGGAACTTCCATGCACACAATGGAGTATGTCGTAAGGATCACATCGTATTTGGCAAGCTCAAAAGGATCTTTTGTGCGATTGGCTCCATAATATACCAAGAACAAAAAATTTGCATCGGACGCAATTTTGTCACTCATTTCCTGAGCCCATTGGCGGAGAACACTTGCAGGGCATACCACCAAAGTACCAGCAGCTGGTCTTCCCTTGTGGACAGAAGTCATCCCTGTGCTAAACATTGTCTTGCTTTGACTGTCTGAATCTTTCAGATGCCCAAATTCAGAAAGCTCAGCAGCATTCTCACAATCTGCATCTAAATCAAGCGCCTCAGTTCTGACATGCTCCATCGAATCAGAAATGAACTTAGAGTGCTGATTCCTCTGCATCAATATTAGGGCAATAATTGATACTGTCTTACCAAGGCCCTGCAGGAGAACAGATTAACTGTGATTGACAGTGGAAGCAGAAATTGGGCATGCAGAATCCATAATATAAATATATATATATATATATATATATATATATATTATAAGAAAAACTTGTAAATAACCTGATCATCTGCAAGAATGCCCCCTGAGCAATGGACACTGCGTGTTTCTTGATGGACCATCCATGCTAAAGCAATCTTCTACATAAAGAGAATAAATGCAAAAGAAACCTTTCAAAAGACTCATCAGCTACCATATTTGTTTAACCAGATTGAAAGTATACAGACCTGGTGTCTTAGAAGAGGAACAGATAAAAGGCCATCTGGTAAGTTAGCTTCAACAGCAGGTTGAGAAAGACCCTGTAGAAATGCAACCAATAAACAGCCAATCTTTTACCCATGCATAACAATATTATACAGGAATTGTAGCACAAGACCATGCAATCATGATGTATGTGTACATCTATCTATATGCATGATCATATTATGTTATGCATTTTCATGTTGGTTTCTATACATAAGCATCTTCTTAGAGATATAACAAGATCTGGAAGTGATATCTCACTACATTTGTAGATTCTCATGACACTCATTGAGAGGAACAATGAACTTATACCTAACATAGTCTGGATATACAACAACAACTAAGCCTTTTCCCATACTATATGGGGTCGACTATAACGTAGTCTGGATATATGGTAGGAAAATCTATATATGTCTCATCCTCACAAAAAACATAGCACAAGAAGAGACCCTTAATATTTTTCAGGTAAAAGTTAGGCCTGCATTATACATTTGGCAGTTGCAGTGCCTTGACAGTTCAAGACCGTTCTTTGTAATCTTAGTGGATCTATGCACTGATTCAGAATCAAACTCCATATATGAACACATTGAATCCCCAATTGCCAGAGAAGCAAAAGCAGAAAGCAGTTGGGGATCCACAAAAGAACCAACTACTTCAAATATTTGAGATTTCCAGAGAGAAAGAATCAGATGAAAGCAGTGTCAGGAAAAGCAAATATGCATAAATAATCCTCGTGACACTATCAATTTGCAAATACTTTAGCCCACTGCTGAAATGCCTGTCAGTGGAAATATAATTGGTACAAATACAACAACAATTATAGAAGAAAGACAAGTCATCCATTTATGGCCATAATTCAGATAGAAAAGCCCCTCCTTTTCCAACAAAGGAATTTGAAAATCCAGAACATTGAAGACCATTAATAGAATAACTTACACGGGATTCTGCCCCACAGACCTGACTTATATGTCACAGGAAGCAGAACCATATTCAGTTTCCTAGCAATTCCCATTTGAAGGAACATGGGTCAATCACACTTCCCATGATTTGCAGGCACTTCCACCAAGAAGGTCCATTCAGGACCTACACGATGCATTTTCTTCCCAATTTATGTAGCTTTAGGTCAAATATCAAGACTATGCCCTGTAAATTTTCTACTAAGAGAAAAGGCTGAAAGGCTTTTCCTAGCCAAGAGGACATTGACAAAAGAAAAATGGAACCGGAGGCAGTGATGAGAAAGCTTGACATGGGTGAATTGACAAGTTCATGAATCAAACTGAAAGAAGGTGTACTATTGCATCTTTTTCTAGCATACAATGTAAAGAAAAAGTTCGCCAATATTACATCCAATGCGGCACGGAAGATTATCCTTTCATCAGTTTCCTTTGCCTTTTCTTCAGCCACACCATGGTGAGTAACTGCCTCATCATACCCAACGGTTGATGAGGTGCCAGAATGTTTTCCATTTGACAAACTAGCTGGCAGTTGCCTACGGCTGCTGAAATTTTCATAGATCAAAACTTCATCAATTTTTCCCATCACATACTCTGCAGAAGGAGTCATTTGAACTGCTTCTTTGCCATGTAAAGTGTTGGATGAATTATCATTAAGATTTATTAACTGGTTGTGGCCGCTTCTATAGATAAATGTATGTCCATCTGCTGAGACAAGAGGTTTAGATGTTGGAATTTCAACAGAGTCATGCAAAGCATTCCCATGAAAGTCATGTCCTGATGGAACATCTACAATCTTGCTCTTCCCAGTAAGAAATTGTGCAAAATGGGGTCCAAGCTGAGATTGAGCTCCGCCTCTTAGTTGTGGCACACTCCCAGATCCAGACTGATATCCCAAATCCGAGTCTCTTGCCTTACTCTTATTAGCAACTTTGTCTACAAGACCAGATGCACCAGAAATAGGCTTTGCCAGCATAAAATATGGAGGTAGGCGTCTTGTTTGAATGGTTGTTTCATGTAAAGAGATACCATCATTTCTCTGAGAAGCATAATTTTCTCCAATATACATCATTCCATCCACTTCATCCACACCTGCACAGGATACAGACTAATTACTAATGAAAGGTATTTCCTAGTTGTCTCCAGATACCCACAACCAGCAGTGTCATACTGTTGCAGACCTTCATTATTATTAACTGGTTTAATAACATTCTGAGATGCTAGCTGTGCTTCCTCAACCTCATGAAAGTTCCTACTAATAGTAGCAGTTGTTGGCTCCAAATGGGATGTCCCACCAATGATATTACCTCGATGAAAGCCAATAGAATCTGCAATGTGGGGAACAAACTCTATTGCACCACAAATACAAGGCTTGTCCATGCTTTCAAAATATATCCATGCAACAGTGCCAGAAAATATAAACAAGAAATGCACACACGCAGAAAGAGAGAGAGGCCCCAAACTTGAGTTGGTGGTCGCAGTCGTTGACCACACGGGCAGCTTTCTTCTATCTGTATGACCAACTGCCTCATCCTCACTATCAGAAACAGTGAGATCTACAACATCCATGGAAGTTGAAAAAGCTGCCGAGGCTCTTCCTCAAGGATAAGATGATGAGAGCTCCAAAATCATTTATCATGCTGCACGATTGTTAGGAGTACTAGCAATCAGAACGCTAACCACAAATTGAGATCGGAAGTTTCTGTGGATGGTGTAATTTATAAAGCTGGTAGTTGAGCATCAGCTCACCTTGATCATGCACCAGACCATGCTTGGACTTACAATTCAACCATGTTGAAAGGATCCCAAAGCTTTGCAAGTATGTTTGACCAAATGAATTAAATTTTGAAAAGCTATGTTAGGAGTCTTGGAAAGAGAGACTTCATAACTTGGGATCTAGGTTGGGCACAAGCGTACTGCCCCACAAATCTGTAATGATGCGATACAAAAGGAATGAAAGTGTCAATATAAGAATAAAGAAGCACTCTGCTACATTGAAGTTTTTGTGTTTGTGTTAAACCTCATGGTGCAAAGGCAGAGATGTTACTGGCAAGATCTCTCTGCCCACATTTCCTAAGAAGTTTCCCCTATGAATGACTAATGTTTGGGTTGCATGGTGTACTTAATCAGCGTTAGACCTACCACATGATGGATGAGGCTAAACCAGGAAAGAAAAAGTCAGTCCATGGTGAAATCGTAGACTATAATTAGAATCCACAATCCAAGTCATTGGCTGCTGTCTAACACGGCAACTTCGTCTCACCCTAAAAAAATTCTATCCAAGGGTTATTCACCACATCTTAGAAGTTTTCCGGAACCACCACTTGGTTAATGCAATGCATTGGTGACTTACTTTTATTTTTAAAGTTCCATCTAGGCCTTTTTATATACCCTAACAAATCACAAAGATACATAGTTTATGAGCTTTGGCCCCCTGATCCTGATGTTGATTCTATTGTTGTGCTACAAAAGTGCCAATTATAGTTGATGACAGAGCCAACTATGGAGCTGTTTATAACAAAGATGTAGGGCATTTCTCTTGAAAACACAAGCATCGTGCTTCACTACTACATTGTTGTCATGCCATTACAATAACCACAGGTTTCGGACTTGTTTCTTGCATTAAAAAGAAAAAAAGGAGTCAGATCTCACATTTCTCATTCAAATTGCTATGAAGATTGAAGAACATAGTTTGTGAAAAATAGGAGCATAAGCATCAAAAACAAGAAGTGAACCACTGGCTGATGTTATACCGCGTCTTCAGTTGATTGGGAGCCCAATCTACTTATCATCTCATGATCAAATATTGCTTCTGCTGTATACGTAGCAAGTCCAGTTCATCTAGCTAAAATTTTGAGGATTACCCGCCATGTCAAATATCCTATCAACTAAGTATTGTTTTTCTCATCATTTTAATTAGGACCTTTAAGCTTATTGCCCTTGTGTGTTTTTTTTCCTTCAGATGCAATAAAACTCAACTTTGCAAGACAACCTTTCCATTTTTCTTCGACGGTCTGTGATACTTAAATACAAGAAGCAGAAAAAGTTTCCGTGGTCAACAACTGAAACTACATATTGATCCATGGCAAGCAAAGAAGTGCACTCTCAATATCCACGAGCTATGTACCGAGCCATGGGACATTTGGCATCACTTCCTAGCAATGGATGTCACCGTCATCAACAACAACATCATTATGAATCGGGCATCACTTATATAGCTAAAATTCCCAAGTATCATAATTGCCCCAAATGTATAAGGCAAGACGATAGGTGTGTACTCTAATTACCATAATAAGAACATTCGTTTGATCAGCTGACAGTATCACCCACATGTTCACTAAGACACAACAATCATTCTGTTTTGTGCTTCATTTAATCTGTAGAAGTTCTCATTGAACAATCTCATGTTCAAGATGCTGTAAACTTTTATACCAAATGAGAAATGTCTCGGTTTTATAGCCGACCCCGTCTAGTATGGGAAAAGGCTTAGTTGTTGTTGTTGAGAAATGTCTCGGTTTGGTACAAAACCATAATCGAGCATGAATTGTGTAGTGAACAACAGCAAGGTACCTAAACATTTAGGTATACACTAAACCATAATGACACGTTAAGCCCTAACAATCCGGCATCGAAAATAAGCGCGTTAAGCACCGGTTAAAGACTATAAACAGCATCTAGAATAGAGATTGAGCACCATTACACTTCAAACAAAAAAAATTGGAGAACAAATCCTATACCTGCATCCTCGGTAGTAGACGCGCAAGCGACGGCAGAGGATTCCTTCCGCAAAATTCCAGTATTTTGTTCGGAGAGGAATTTGCTCACGGCACAATTCATCCGACGCTCTCAAAGAGGGAAAATATTTCGGATAGTAGATTTAAAGTGTGATCTGATCCGAACCGATCCTGCCCCATCCATCTCTCTCTCTCCAAGAGAACTCTTTAAAAGCATAAGATTTGACTTATTTATGGGTGTTCGTTTGCATTTCTATATCTCAATCGTTCTCAACCAAAATGTGTCTGAATGGAAGATTCCTTGGCCTTTCCGATCCAGTTTAGTTGAGAGCAAGGGATTCAAACTGCACTCAAAGGGGCTATTCTCTGCACTGAGAGCATTAGCTCAACGGCAGGGTGCTCTAGCAAGGGGAGTTCCGACTCCCAGAGGGTGCATGTGTGGGTATGTGCAGTGGCGGATCTATCATTTTCTGCACTAAAAAATGGTTATTTTAAAATCTGGTATTCATGGATTAGAATACATCAACAATTTTTAGTTGTTTTGAGTTAGTGTGGGATGGATGCGATGAAGCTAAAAGTGTCATTTTGAAAAACTTGACAATGTTATTTGTGTGCACCTAATTGTCATAATTGTTCAAACCACAAGTATCTAAAAAGCCACAAAAAAAAACATCAGGTGTTAAAATGACAAATTTATAAATTACATGGTATATAGAAGGTGAAGTTTTCCCTTTATTTTCTGTAATTTATGATTGCCTTTTATATGATTCAACATGAGCATGTGTATGAGAAACCTCTATTTGATAATCTTAAAGGGATTAGAACTAATGTGATTTTTGAAGGATTAAAAGAGAACGTCAACATAGTTGAATTGCATGTTGCAACACTCTCTTCTTTGCATAAGAACGACTTCGATGATAGACGTAATTACAAATCAGCTACAAAAGGTTTTATTAATTAGATAGAATTTTTGTATATATCTATATGGTTGCTTTCTATAATTAGTACTGAAACTAATTAGGTTGAGGTTGCATGGAAGAGTTAATTGGGTCACTTTGACAGAACTTGGTTGGGAGAAATCAATCTTACTTATTGAAAACTAGTTGTTTTCGTGAAAATCATTATATTTATAAAAAAGTCTAATATGCTTGTTATATTATATATTTGTCATATCCTTGAAAATATTAAATTCATAAGTAAAAAAGCAACATGTAACTTTTGTAAGTGTCATTGATTCACATGATTTTTATTTTATTTTCAAGTCAAAATACTCGTCTCTTAAGATGGATGATTGAAATTTTTAAGATTGACAAACATATTAGACTCACACATTTACACATAATAAATTGTTTTAATTCACTATGGAACAGATCATTAGTCTTTATGGACCAGAGATGAATAAAGTAAGGATGGGAAGCTGTGAGGGAGCTCGGTCCATTTGCTATCATTTGAATTTTGTGTGGATGGAAGTCCACTCTATCGACCAGATCTGGTTTGGTTATGGGCAAATCGATTATATTAACAGTTGATTTTGCACTTGATGGTTTCTGCAGAAGCATCTGTCTTGTTGATTACCTGATTCTTATTGTGCAAACTTTGCTGATATTTCAAGAAGGAAACCCTTCAAGAAGATTCATGAGCAACACACCAAGAAACAACATGAAATCAAATTGTTCAACATCTCAAGAACACTCTTCATGCATCTAACACGGAATATGATGAATTAGAGCTCTCAAGAAGTATTTCAAGTGAGGTATAGTTATATTTCATATTCATAAAGCATTTGCATTTCTCTATATACAGTGGTGGATTAAAAAAAAATCAGATTCGGATAAGACACATGATTTACCTCACCCTAAAGCGGGTCCGTCACTTACCCACATGATGTTTCACAAGTAGGTAGAAATGGTACTAACCCTAGACTTTTTCTTGCTTAATCAACAACCCAAACTCAAATACCCTTTGATTTGATTTTTTATTTTTGAATGTCGAACATAAATGATAATACATAAAATGTATGAAAATGAGACTTCAAACAATTGTCAAAAGCTTTAACAAGTTGTCGAGAACAACATTTGAATCATGCTCTTTGCAGGAAAGAGAAAAGAGAGAAATTATGTTGGGGTATTTTGAGTATTTTTAGAAAAGGGTATGTAGATAATAAAAAAAATATGTGCATATCAATTATGTTAATAAAGAGCCAGACGTATAGCAACAGGGGACTCAACTCACAAATGAAGATCGTATATGATACCTATATCATATGGGGTGGATCATGTGTATCATTATCAAACCTACAATTTAAGTTGTTATTAATGCATTTTTATGACTAATTATTATGTAATGATTATTCTTGTCTTGGAATCTTTTTAGCTGTGGGGACTCTTTTGAAACTTTATTGAATTCTTTTCGATTTTCTGTATTGTTTTAAAAGAATGCGATATTTATCATATTCATTCTATATATCATATCTACAAGACTGAATCTCAATATGAATCACCCATCTTGATTTTAAGAAAACCACAAGGTCCTTCTGCCAAATTTAGTATAAGAAATTACAACAAAAAATACAAGAAATTAGCCAACTCCAGCCCATAGAATGAGAGACCCCTCATGTAAACCATCTCTCAGGTGTAAAAACTGAAAATTTAGTCTATTTGGAAAACTATCACATATTAATGTGACATTGATGCATCAAAAGCAAAGGCAAGAATACTTGAATCAACAACCTGAAAGCCATCTTTCTGCTGCTTGCTAATAAGGTCCAGAATTGCCAAGCCAACACTCCCAAGTTTGGTTAGGTATTGATTCTCCTTTGGTAAGGGTGGTGACACATAACCCGGGCGCTCGCCGAACTGAGTTTCGCATGTGTCGGCATTCGTCTGGGCTGCACTCAACTGATATTCACATCTTGGTAGGATTTGGACTTGAGCTTATCAAGAGCTTGATTCAAATCATCAAATGAATCCGAGTAGAGAGGTCTTGGCAGCCCATGAGACAGATTTGGTGTAATTATCAAGACTTTGGTTCTTGAGTAAATCATCGATCGTCGAGAGCGTTGCGGTAGCATTCTTACCGGCCAACTTGATCGATGTAGCATCGAGCCCGGCAAGGTCTGCAGTAAGACTTTCCAGGTCCGATAGAAGTGCAGCTGAACAAAAAGTTGGATCAGAGGTCTTGGAGCAAGTCTGCTGCACAAGTTGAGCATCACCATGACTACCCACAAAGGCCTGCAAGAGAAACATGCCAACAAGTAAGAAGGTGGTCAGTCTACTATTGCCCATTCTCACCCTTTTCGCTTTCTTTCAGTCTTCCAGAGAGAGAGAGATCAGGCCTCTTTGGTTTATATACATTTTTTTGCGGAATATCCTTCAATATGTACGAGTCTTCTTCAATGTGATGCAAACCAGCTAAATTGGGAAGTTCAATGGAGGATTGGCTCTACACTGACGGAGGAACGGTCAACAAGGAAATAACATTATGGTTCCATAAGTGTCCTATGCACTTCTATATATGGGATACGAAAAGGACATATATGGATCGTATTAGGTCAATGGGGAGTGTAACATGTTTCCTTTTTCACTTTCTATATAAGTTTTCAATTTTGTAAATAATGTTTTTGCCCAATATATATCAACATAATATATGTATATATGTATATACGTGTGTATGCATGACTGCTGGAAAAAGGGCTTATTCCGACGGTCGGATGAAAAAATTTCGATTGCGTTAAACACCAGAAAAAAATTATAAAATCTTTCGACCGTCGAATAGACGAAAAAAATAGTATGCTGGCTATAACAGTCGGAATATGTTTCATCAACACGCAATCTTTTCTCTTTTTTCTTTCTCTCTCCTGCGGTTCTGTATCTCGCCTCCAACGTCTCTCTCTTTCTTGCTATGTTTCTCTCTCCAAAATCTACATGCTCCTAGATTTTCTCTCCCTCTTTGCAGCGTGGTTGGCCACAAGTTCTCTCTGCCTCTTTGCAGAGTGGCCGGCCGGTGGATTCTCTAACTATATTGCACATTTTCTATTAACAAATTGTTTGTCTAGAGCGACACGTTCCAGTTTTCTTCTGGAGGACTTCTTTTGTACAGCCTACTTTATTATTCAGTAAAGAATTTTCCTTTGGTTTGCAGTTTCTTCCCTTTGTTTTTATTATTGTTTTTCTCATATTATGAGAAGTATTGGTTCCTTTATCATCTTATCTTTATATTTACATCATACTTTTTCACTCATGAACGCAGTCACAAAGTTTTTTGTCTAATGATTGTGCTATACCATATATTGATGCAATATAATCTCATTCACCATGCGTAATATTTTTTGGACTTAGATGGCTTCCTAAAGTTGTGTACATGGACCAATATGAATCATTTTATGTGCATGGTTATAAATTTGGCATTCAAGGGCTACAAAGTATTCGTTATACATAAAACGGTGATGTTGTAGCAATAGGTGGCAAGAGAGACATGAAGTTTTAGAAATTATTATTAAAGTTTAATATTTGTCTAAACCTACCACTCTATTATTTAAGTGTCTTTAGTATAATATAGAAGACATATGAGAAGTATATGAATTAAGATTAACATTAGTATGTACTTCTAAGCAATTATATCATGATGAGATATCATAACAAGTAAGTCAAGTATGATATTCAAGAGATTAGAGTAAACAAAAATCGGGAGGTAGTCTATCACTAAATGCAAAGCGATGGATATAAATTACCAACAAATAATGTATGAGATGAAGGCACATCCATGTTGGATAATACATAGAAGTTGTAGATAATAATATTATTTCTTATCATTGATCATATATAGATTGGTTTATATAAAATATTTTTCTTAAAATTAATGATGTTACACTTTTTCATGCTTATGTTGTAGTTAAAATTGCTCTACCATCAACTTATATAGTGATAATTTTATCCTAACATATAACATGTTTTTATTGAAATTAATAGTATTATGTTTCTGCATGCTTATGTTGTTTTAGTTAAAATTGCTTATTTATAAACTTGCATAGTGATGATCCTAAAATGTAGCATGTTTTTTCTCAAAATTAATGATATTATATTTTTACATACTTATGCTACTATAGTTAAACTTTATTATATATCAACTTGTATAATTGATATATCAACTTACATAGTGTTGATCCTAACATATAACATTATTGTCTTGTAGAGAAAACATGCCTCCAAAATTTCATCAACAATAAAAAAGACTATAAATAATAGGGCAAGTAATTGCATGCATTCAAATATGTGACATTGTTTATAAAAATGTATTTATTGTTATAATTTATAAGATCTATTACAATCTTTTGTATAAAAATTATTCTTTCTTATTTTCATATGCATGTGCTAGAGAAGTATATCCCTTTGAAAACACCTTTACTTTGTTTGCAAGCTACTAGGTCGAAGCTTATAAGGCGCTTGAAGCTAGAGATGTCAATACGGGTCGGGCTAGTTCAATGGAAACATGATACATTGCTAGAAATTTGATTGATCTATTATAGAGGTAGAATCAAGAACACAAACAATTAGAGTGCATAAGCAAGAATCGAAAATTTGTAGCAAATCTACTTCTTATTACATCATGGGGCAAAACAAAACTTCATTAATACAACCCTTTTTGAATTGAATGTAAAGAAGAGAATAGAGAGGAACAATGGATGAGTAATACTTACGTAATTATCTCCAAGAATCGACTTCCCAATAAAGCTCACGGCCCTCACCTTCCCCTTTCTTTTCTCACTCTTACTCTCTACTCTTGCAGGCCTTGCCTACCTTTCTACACTCTCTCTATCTCTCCACTCTTCCCTAGATGAGCCTCATGAAAATCTCCAGCCAAGATGCCCTCCCAATGCTCACCAATGCTAAAGATGCTGGAAATCATCCCCCTTAGCCTCTAAATAGAGGCCAAGGGGGGCCTTCTTCTAGGTCCTTCTTTGGGGAGGATGCTCCATGGCCCAAGACCCAACCCCAAAGATTTGTCTTCACATGGCCTTGTGGTCCAATTTGGTCAAGGCTGGACAAGCCAATGCAGCCCCAAGTGGGCCGGTTAGGTCTTGGCTCGAGCTACCTTGGGGCTTGATCACATCGTCTAGTCATGGGATGGTTGTGTTTAATGAAAAAATTGGGCTAACTGAGATGGGTTCGGTCAAGGCTAGGTAAAGGAGATTTCAATTGTGGTTTAGCCAAAGAATGTAGGGTGGATATGGCTAACGTGAGTCCAATTCGGTCTAGTTAAGGTCACTTGGTTAGAGCTAGACCACGAGTCATGGTTAGCCTAGGTGAATCAAGTTTAGGCTTTGATCAAATTCAACTAGGTTAGGTTAGTGAGGCTACCCACTTGGCTTGGTCTTTGATGGGCCCCTGCCTTTACTTGATTTCATCCACTTTCTTGATCTGTATCTTCATCTACACGAGCTTGATCTTGGCTTGATGCGGGTTTTGCTCAACCGTCGCATTAATCTTCGCTCCCATCTTGATTTGTTTCTATCCTCTGGGCTTCATCCCTTCAGCTTTCTTCATTGGTCCGGCTAGGTGCCCTTCTTCATGGGGTTATTGGCTACGTTTGGCCTTGAATTTATCTTTATCTCATGCTTTATTCTCTCTTGGATTTGGTTTACAGCTTTATCCCTGAATCAGACTTGAATCCTACACTTGATTTTAGATTAATTGTTTCAAATATTTCTTTTGATTATTTAAAACCATTTTATTTGAAATTATATTTGAAAATATTGAGTTTTGTCAAAATCTTCAAATGTTTTTTTGAAAACAACTGAGTTCCATCCCCAGTGTTTATTTGTATGGGCCACCTACTTTCGCCCCGCGAGTCAGTCTATAACCACCTTTGACCATTTAACCCTTTTCATGAGTGTAGGGTGTCGAACCACTTTAACCACTTCAATGGGTGTAGGGTATCGAACCACTTTAACCACCTTAACGGGTGTAGGGTATCGAGCCACTTTAACCACTTTAATGGGTGTAGGGCATCGAACCACTTTAACCCTGGGTATCAGGTCTCGAAATAAGACTATTCTAAACTGAACAAATTTATGAGGTCTGGTTTGAATTTAATTTGATTTCAAAAGGTTTTGATAAACTTGATATTTAGCAAACATCCAATGTCTCATTTCTTTAAAAAAAATTGTTTGAAACCATCCTTTCTTTAGATGAAATCATTTAAATAAGCAGAATCCTGTCAATTTAGGCTTGAGGGCAAAGCAGTTATTTTTTTTGCTCTTTTTCAAAATTTGATTTTTCTGAGAGAGGTGTCATTTACCATCATTTTGAGGCTGCCACGAAATTTTGATGTGGAAATGAGTTCATTTAAGGTGTCTTTATTTGAAAAACCCTTAAAAGACTCAAAACCGTGATTTTTTCTAAAAAGGTGAAATTTGTAAAAGATCAAATTATTTTGAGAAATTTTTTGGGTGTTTACAATATGTAATTTACTTTTAAGGTACAAATAAAAAAGAATCACAAACGAGAAAGAGAGCTAATAAGAGAAAAGATATCATGTTATAAAAGGGAGCAATCCAATATGAAAATATAGTAGAACATGGAGGATGAGGTTAGTAGGAGATGCAGAAGAGGGGAAACTTTATTGTGAAACTACTTGCCTCACATGAAAAAAATAGGACCTTATAACAAAAACTAATTCCAAGAAATTATTGCATGCCCTTAGTTACTATTTTAGGATAAATAACTTTTTTCTTCTTTATAAATATAGAAAAAAATACAGAAAAATGCTCGATAACATTTTTGTTGACATCCTATAGAATATAGTTCTATAAAGAGGTCTTCTATATGCTTCATAGAAAATGCCTAAACAAGTATGGTTATTTAACGAAAAAGTTGAATAAAACTTGAATATAAAAACAACTCGTGAGAAGCAAAATCAAAGGCATAACCAGACAGTTATATCCTTAGCTACACAAAGTTATAATTTAGAAAGATAGCATATTTTTCAATTTTTAATCAATCATGTCAAATTTTCGTGTATGGATTACTTAAAATATGTTTAATTAATGGTAACATTTTTTATTTGTATATAATATAAGAAGAAGCACACCTAAATATGGACATCAATGAAGTAGCTTCCTATATAGATTGCTCAAATATTAAAAAATAGGACCTTATTTTACAAAGAAACCAGTAAGACTTATGTAAGTATTCTTTTAATTTCTCTTTTTATACATGAGTATAAAATTTTATAGTTTATAGAACAAGTGCTTAAGGAATTTGAAAATATTCCTCATGAATAAAGTTCTATCTCCTACAATTACCTCTTTTAAGAAAGTGATGAAAAGTGTATGATAAACATCACAGGAGTTGTGAAAGAGGTTTCAATATTGGAGCACCTACAACAACAGATAAAACTTCTTTCATGAAGCAACATGAAAAAAAAATATATTCCTACTCATAGTCGACTTGATAATATTGAAGATAATGTGTCACATACAAAGATAAAAAGTTACAACTGCATGATCGGGTGAACATAAATGATGATTTGGTAAAATTGTCTGTTATTGACTTTGCTAATGACCTTATTATTAAAGCATCTTTCCTTGAATAGTGATTGTTTTAGCTAACGAGGATGGAGAATCGAATTGAGTATTTGCTTCACCTTGTAATGCGAGGATTTAGTTTGGCCTTACAACAATCTTAGGTATTAAAAACATATTTTATTGTCCTTTACCTATGTTATTTGTAACTTAGTTATTAATTTATACTTTTGATTTTTAATTTTCATGAAACTCAAAATCACAAGGATCCTCAAGACCAATCACATCAAAGATATGTTGAATCAATAGTATATTAGAATAGGTTGTTTTTTAATTTGTAATTTACATAAATCGTATTTGTATTCTTTCTATATTTAAACAAATCGATACAATATTAATGGTCTTTTGTGTATTCTTTAGTTTTTTATTAATTTTTCATTGTTATGGTTCTAGTGTATTATGCACTCCTAGGAATTAGTACTAATTGTATTCAAAACATTTCAATGGCAAGCTAAAATAGCTTGTAGTTGAATACTTTCCAACTGTCCCTAACCATCATAATAACACAAAAATAATTGGAAAAGTTACTTCCAATTGTTCAATGTTGGAATCAGCCAGAATAAGTTTTTTTGGTTGTTATTGTGTTTCTTCCGAATGTTATCAGTAGCTGGAAATAAGTTTAATGTTGGTTGTTGTCAAAAGATGTAACTAGTGACACAACAAGCAAAATTAAACTTATTTCAGTTATTTGTTGGCTCGATTTAGTCCAACAGTTTTTTAGTTTATTCTGACTTTTTCAACAAACTAGAATAACTTTTCCTTGACTGTAATTGCAGAGATGTGTATGTATATGTATATGTAATATGCAAATTATATATGTATTAGGTAAATTAAATACTATACACACATATATATATGGTAATGTTTCTCTCCAACCAACTGACTTTTGGCTACTTGTTCTTCGGGAGCCATTTGAAGATGGTAATTAGATGGAGTCATTCTTCGGGAGCCATGTTGAAGCGACTTCCATGCCTTCTTGAAAGAGATCGGTGAGTAAAACCGACCTTTATACGGAGGGAAGGCAACATTTTTCTCCAACCAACTGGCTTTTGGCTAGTCTCCAGCTACCTCTTGCTCTTCATGTGTGAAAAGAAGCACCTGCGCCTGTGTTAGTGCAGCATTGTCAGCTGAATGTATGTATGCGTGCTTCTCTTGTACGTTAAGCTTGACTCTGGGCAGCCACTCCTCATTGTAACAGAAAGAAAAGGCTTTGATGATCTCATTGATGAATTCACTAGATTTATTAAGTTGCATTACCTTTTCTTGTTCATTGATTTACTATTGTGAAATTCATTACAGAAGCGGATAAACAATGGAAATCAATTTGCAGAAAATGCAAAGTGAAGAGAGAAAGGGAAGACAAAACAACAGCAGATATATGCGACTAAAGAGACCTACTCTACGAGTAAGATAAGAAGAGGATTTGTCCGCTATGATGAAGAGTCACACAACATAATTGTCTCTCTTATATCACCCTTAAACCTCAACTCATGGGTACACCCCTTTTATAATTTATATGTTGTCTTTTAAAGGAGGAAAAACTCGTTTGGACGTTTTTTAATTTAGTTCATGCACTCAATGATAATAGTGTCACTCGAAGATAATGTGGAAGATGAATTCATGTGCCCAAGGTTATGTAACTCTTGAGTCATATAACTTTAGTGTTTTTAAATTTGACATACAATCATTAGTATTATTAATGAATATTTAATATTTATTAATATTTATAATTACTATTAATTATTATTTAAATATACTATTAAATATAAATCTATATGATAGACAACATAACAGTGATGTGACATCTTAATCAATTAATATAAGTTTACATGAAAATTGATACGGTACTGCGAATTATGATAATGACGTTAGGCATTTGTCACTAAATGTTGGAAACTACAAGTAGCAGTCAGGTTACAACAACCATCTATCACAAATTGGAGCCCAACAATATTTACTTATACCACCTATTGATTATTTTTGAAGTTTATTTCTTTGTAATTTGATAACCAAAAGTTGAAGTAGGGATCCTCCGCTTCTCATGAGACTCGCCCCTAATAAGGTGGGTTCTGGAAATAGGAGACGAAGTATGAAATTCCTCAAAGGGGATCAGGGTGTGGACGAGGAGAGCAGGACCTCGCCCCACAAACTTGGCTCCATCTCAAGCCCCACCATTGCCTCCCCTCCTTTTTCACACGAGTTAAAATTTTCAGATCTTGGGGAAGTCTCCATGCCAATTCTCTCTCTCTCTCTCTCTCTCTCTCTCTCTCTCTCTCTCTCTCGTGGAGCAATCGAGGGACGAGACAATCCGTATCTCTTTGTCTAAACTTTCCGTGTGTCATGGACCATGAGCCCCGCTCCATGAATATCTCTAATTATTTGTGCAACATTTCTTATTCTTTTATGGTTCGTGCACGTTAAAGAATGCTTTCCTCTCTCTCTCCTTAAACAAAATGTTTTTGCCTTTGAACCAAGGACAAATAGAAAATGGAAGAACTTAACAAAAAGTACCCATAATTTAATGATTCAGTATTAGTTTATTTACACTTAAATATCAAATAATATTAATTTTAAATGTGAATGAATATGAAATATTAAATCCAATTTACTCATTATTATGTGTTACATTTAATAGTAGCAATTCAATTTAATCTTTAATATTAAATTAGTTAACTAATATTCATTAAGTAGTAAGTAATGTGCAAGCACATGGTTCTATGCGTCACGTCGTACTATAGGTAGTGGCAATAAGAATTTGACTCAAATATGATAACGCCAAAACCACAAAGAAGCCTAGCAAAATATTAAACCATAGCGACGAAAATGTAAAATGACCAAACCAAACAATAAAGTATTTTTGTAATTTTTTTTTTAATTATCGTTGCAGCCATATGAAATATTAATCTTGCTTACTGGCAACAATTTTTGCCACTGCTTATCTTAGCAATGTATGGGACTTCAGTCACTTTATAGTTGTAAAGATTCTAACACAAGCCGGGTGAGGTATTGCTCATTATGCTTATTTTTGGGGATTTTTTAAATCAATTACCACTCTTAATATTGGATGTATTTTTAACGTGAAAAGGAAAAAAAAACTTTGTACGGATTCTGTTTTACTGTTTGGAAAGATGCGTTGCATATTCTTTGTCATGGAAAAATGGAAGATGAACTCGTCGATATGATTGGAGTTCGCACTTAAAAGTTGTATATATGTTAACACAAAAAGTTGTAAGGACGGAGGAAGCAATTTGTAGGAGCAATTGCCTACTTTTCAATATGAACACATGCAATCAATCCAAAAGGGATACGATCAAAGCTGGTAATTAATGAGTAACTGTCACACCTAAGGTTAATATAATGACTTATTATTAATACATAAAGAACCTCCTTCTAAAAGTAAGCATTAGTAATTACGAATCACTATGATAAGAGTTAGAGGAGTCAAAGTATCCTACAGTAAAGAATCGTTATATATATATATATATATATATATATATATATATATATATATATATATATATATATATATATATATATATATATATATATATATATATATATATATATATATATATATATATATATTACTAATTTGTTTACTTTCTTTCCTAGTTGTGTAGTTATAGCCCTTCTCTTTTATTTAATGAGCTTTTATTTTTATCTTCATTGTTTCCCTTATGTTTTTGGTCTTTCTACGCTTAGTCGAATAATCAAACTCACAACTATCAACTGAGCATAAAATTTGTCTTAAGTTTCAAAATTCTCCAAAAAATCACTTCAAAGCATATTTTCATGATTCTAAATCGAGCAAAAGGCTTATCGTGTTTACTTTCTAACATAATAAGAACCACTCAAATCCGAATTTGGACTATTATCGAGATACAAAGGATCCAAGGTCTTTGTCGAGCAAGCATGACATTCTTGAAGAAAGGATGTAACTCACCTTATTCTAACCAAAAAAGCCAATTTTTTATTCTTTAGAAAGTTTTTAGTCTCTTCTTTCCATGAAATCAAGAATTATGCTAATTAAAGCTCACACGAAAACCTTATAAGAAAAAAAAGCATGCCCTATCAAGAAGCTATTAATTTGATTCACATAAAAAATTAGAAAAAAACAATTTTTTATCACAATCAACCGAGTTTCAGTTCATTGGATAGCACTATGTCTATTTTTCAATACACCAAGAATTGCATCAATAATCAGAACTGTACTGGAGGAGGTGTTGAGCTATATTATGTTATTAATATTTACTTATATTAAGTTAGATTACATATGTTGTCTTTTTTAATTGAATGTTATACACGGATCCAACCTAAACAGGACTGACAGGACATGACCCGAAAATGAGCTGACACAAAGCTAACTCGAGCACGAGCAATACAGACCCAACATGACACACACACACACACACACACATATATATATATATCATAGGCCAACATGGTCATTAGACGAGCCTCAACCAAACGCAACCAAAAGTGACTTCGACATGGACACCAACCCGACCCAACAGTAATGACTAATTTAATATTAACATTAATAATATAATATTAAATTTAGTATTAACGATACTAGTAGTGATTAAATACTAAACGTTAATTAAAACTTTATTTGATATTTTATATTATACGATACTTCATATGAACTAACCAGTAAATCAATAGCAGTTACCAGTATAGAAAAATATAAATTCATTGCTATTGATTAGATCAGCTATGAAAATGCCATCGAAAATGACGATGATCATTAGTAACCTATGTTTAATTCTCAAAAAAAAAAGTTTAGACGATTGTAGACGCGGTCTGGCCTTTCCAAACGGAGCCGAGCCGGGCAAGGAACCAACTGGAGCTGGAACTGGTCAGAACTTAAAACCAAGGACCACACGATTCGATTCCAGTTTCATCTTCCATGGAACCAAAATTATAACTAGAACCAGTGGTTTCCAAACCGTTCGTTCTATTTTTAAAATTTGTATAATTCTAAAAATATTAATGAATTTTTAGTCAGTTTAGAGCTCAAACTGGAACCAGAATTAGCCCGATCTTGTTTCGGTTCTAATTCGTGGTTTTAGGAAAACCTGAGCTGGTTTAGCCGAGACAAGCCGTGTCTAGTTCATTTGTTTTATAAGGAAATTGGCTTGAGGCAGGCTCTCTTATCACATTTAAGACACCTTAGGTATTGAACTTGAGACCTGGAACTCGAGCCCTAGATCCTGCAATAGCACATTCATTTTAAGACAAGCTAGTCTTCAGCAAACCGCCTGCAATATGCACACTCGGGCATGGATCTCCTAACCTTTAGCTAGAGAGCTACCCCCCTAGCCAGTGTACCCATGCCCCATTTGGGCTACTATAAATGCTTCACATAAGAATAACCCAATCTTTTTGTAAATATTCTTTTTAGAACATTACAGATGTTTCAAATAAATAAAACTATGGTGGTTTTTTTTTTTTCCACAATGCCTTTTCTTAGCATTTAAACCGTTTTGGGACTTAAGTTAAAGAAGATCATTGACTTGCTTTTGATTGGCAAAAGAATTCATTGACTTTTCCATTTAAAATAGGGACCCAAAACGTTGTCCAAGTGGTCGCATGAAAACGGAACCCATCCACACGAAGAGCGTTAACTCAACTTGTAGGGGGTTGACTCATAAGTTAAAGGTCATGAGTTTGATACTTGAGGAGTACGTTTGTCTTTGACAACGGGGTCGATCTCAGTCGAGCCTCTATGGTAGTAGCAACGGGAGCTCATTTTCTTTTTCTTTAAGTACGAACAAAGACATAATATATAGAATGTAAGTTTGATCATTTGGTTACTTAAGAGGACATAAAAATTAAAATTTACACACATTGCAACCTCAAAAAGGAAAGTTTTAAATACCAAGATCAATTTTTTAGAGTAATGGGAGAATTGATGGAGATGTATATAATTAATACTAGTTGGTTAAAATGGAGAAGAGCATCATGTATTCCTTATGATAAGAAGATATCATTAAGGTTAAAAGGTAAATATTATAGAGCAACAATTAGTTCCGCCATGTTTTGTAGTTCTTAGTGTTGGCGAGTTTTGTGATAGAAATGAAGATGTTGAGATGGATGAGTGGTTGTACAAGAAAAGACCCTATATATAATGAGGTTATTAAAAATAAATTAGGAGTGACACCAATAGAGGATAAAATGAGAGAATATTGTTTAAAATGGTTTGGACATAAAGAAACAAAATCAAAAGAAGAACCTTTAAGAAAAAACAAAAAATTAGATTTTGAAAGTATTAAAAGAGGTAGAGAACAATCACAAAAGTGTTAAAAAGAAACAATAACAAATGATCTAGCTTATTGTGAGTTAATTGCTAACATGACACATGATAAGGTCATATGGAAACAAAAAAATCATGTAACCGACCCCGTCTAATATGAGAAAAGACTTAGTTGTTGTTGTTGTTATTTAGGTATGTGTTAGTACACTAGGAGAGTGTTTGATTGTGAGACTCAAATACTATTCTAGTTCGAGGGACCCAACCCCAGCAAACAAGTCTTGAGGTAAAAAAAAAGAACTCATTTTTCATTGCATACCGAACCTCATGTTTGATTATGATGAAAATTTGAATTATAGTTCTAGTTTTATAGTCCCAGGCCTTGTAAGCAAACATTCCACTCATGCGTCTCTACCAATTAAAATAGGAGACATCAATTTTTTTTACAAAGAGGAGGTCGAAGCTCAACACACATCTACCCTCTGAGAGTCGAACTCCCCACCAGCTAGGGCACCCTGCCATTGAGCTAATGCTCTGGGTGCAGAGAACTAGAACGTGTTATCTAAATAGTTCGTACTTGGCTCATTGAGAACCCGAATCAGTCGACAATGGGCTGGAGCCCACTCGAGCCAGTATGCTAGCGACCGAGCCCACTTGCTGTCCTCTAGATCTGGGTTAGGGACACTAAAACGGCTAGCAGAGTCCGGATCTGGATCTGGTACTACATATAAATAAGATTCATCTTAAGGTCCAAAATCTGGGTCCAAATCTGATCCAACTTTCCTGCGCGATCTCTCCGTCTCTCTTCCTCGTCTTTTTCTTCCCCCTCTTCTTTCTGTCTGTCTCCCTTCTAGGGCATCGATTTTAGGGCTATAGGGAAGATTTGAATGTCCATAGGCATTGGGGGAAACAAATCGATCGATTCTTCCTTTCATTCGCTTTCCCTCTTCCCTCATCTATTGCGTACTGTTCTACGATTTTTTCCTTGTTTTGTTCTGGTATTTGACGAGGGGAAGAACAGTTTAGACAGAGGCTGGTGCTGTTCTTCTTCGTCTTTATTTGCTGATTTCTGTCATTCCGCATCAGAGGTTCCTGTGTTTACCTTAACGGGCAGCATTCTTGTTTCTCTCGTAAGAGATTCGTGTTCTAGGGTTTCGTGTGGAGCGGCCATTTTAGGGCTTGTAATTAGGTTAGGGATTTCGGGTTTCTCTGACTTTTCCTATCAATAATGGTTGTTTATGCGATTCTTTGGTGAGAGTGTAGTGCTTGGTTTGTGTAACGAGCCCAATCGATCGAGTAGCGTGGGGTTGAGTTCGAGGGTCGGTGTACGCTCATGCACAGAATGTAATGGGGCTAGGGTTAGTGGTAGGAGAATTGTGCTGCATGGAGTGCGGGGAAGACGCCTTTCTTCGTGATTCTTAATTCCCGATTGAAGTTTCAGCAGATTGTGCGTTGAAAAGTCGTGCACAACGTTGCTGGAGTGAGCGAGAGCTCGGCCTGGGTGCTACGTGCTCCAGCGTCGGATTGCTTCTGATTGAGGTTATTTCGATGTATTTTCGCCGGAATTGTCGACTTCAATGCTGGGAATAAGAAGCCCATCTTGCAGAGTTCAAAGCTAGTACTTCAGTCGTGGAGTTTTCTTTTGTTACGTATGCTTCATCGTTTCCTTTTGGCTTCGGGTTTCTGTGTTGCATTTGAATGATACTTCTGCGTGTTAGGTTACACCATATCTTGGTTTTGGCATTGCATGCTACCGTGATCCTAGCGAGTGAGTTGCTCTTTTTAATTTTGGTGCTACCATAAAGCCGTGGAGTACAATGCATGTAAATGTCTCGTGTAGGATATGATGATTGGAATGTGGAGACGCCGAGTGATCGACTCTGAGCTAGGGGTGAACTGAGATTTCCATGGGAGGGGGCCGGGACAACGGATTATCCGTCGATAGCATAGCCCCCCCCCGGCAAGCCGCCATTGAAAGGGCTCAAGCGGAGCTAAGGTAGTACATGCTTTCCGTCCAATGAAATATCGCTACTGATTTGTTTGTCGATGTCACTACTAATGGCACATGCTATTTTGATTTTACTGGTTGATTCAGGCAGGAATACGACGTACGCGAGCAACGAAGAAGGGAACTTGAATTTCTTGAGAAGGTAAGGCCGAAGGATTTGGTATGTCTGATGCTATCATGGTTTAGAGCCTGTAGACTTTTTATTAGTGTGTTTTCTGCATGTTTGAGACTAATAATATTATAATACTGGTCTTGGTTTTCGTGGCAGGGTGGCAATCCGTTGGACTTCAAATTTGAGCCTACCTCTGCAATCAGTTTGCAGTCTACATCAGTTACCGACCGACCAGCTGAGAACTGTCTGACAAGGTAATTTTAGTTTACGTGCTGTAAGATAGTGAAAGTGTTTTGCAATATCAGTTGTCATGATTCTCTCTTGTTTTCAGTGAAGCAAAAGGTAGCTTTGCATTAGTAGCCTCACCTAACGGAGACTCAGCAGAGAGCAGTGGAAGACCCGGCAATTGTCTTGGTAGGGAACCGCATACTGCTGACAACCTTTTGTTTTTTGATGCGGAGAATGATGTCTTGATCGGTGAGAGGAGCGGGATAAGATCCAACAAAAGGGGAAAGTTCCCAGCTGAAGAACAGTATTCTCAGACAGGCTCCGGATATGCCAAAGGCGTGGAAGACTTGTTAGTTTGTCGTCCTGGTGTAAAAAGGCAGCATTATGCTCGGAGAAACAGGTCAAGACCAAGTCGTCATGTTACTCGTGCATCATCTGCCGACATTGGTCAAACCTGCATTCCTAATGGAAATGCAACTTTAGCATCTAGCCAAGATTTGAGTGATGAAAAATCACCTCCAGTTGAACTGGCAAAGGATAAAGACGAAAATACATGTTGTATCAGTCATTTGAAGTCTTCAGATAACATTGTTAATGGCTTTTTGCAAAATGTTGCCTCCACAAGCCAGTCAGACATGGAAGTGGACACCATGCGTTGTCAGGAAGCTGTCATTCTGGCACATGGAAGCCTGGAGGATAAAAAAGAAATTGCAGAACCTGAAAAGTCCCCTGAACAAGAGATATTTCTTGATTCTGAAGAGGCATTTGCTGAGAAAGAATCCGATGCAATGGGCTTTGTGACATCTATCCAAGATTGCAAAAAAGAGGATGGTTCATTGGTTCCTCCTAGTGATGGTACGACTGCTATTCCAAATGTGGAGGCAGAAAAGGTTTCAGTTATTTGTGAAGGATCCACTGTTTTGCTTATGGATGAAGATCCCAGGGGAAATGGAGAAAGAGTTTCATCTGGGTTGGTCACCGCTGATGACCAAAGCTCAGTGATGAAAGGAGATGTTGATTCTAATGCAATTGCAGACAAGCATCTGGATCTTCCAGAAAAACCAGTGCTTCTTTCAGACTCTGTCGGAAACAAGGAAGATCTTAAATGTGAACCCAGCGATCTTCACAAGAAAGACCTCCAAGGAGTTGAAACAATCAGAATGGATGTCGACATTCAAGTTAAAGTTGAAGAGGAAGTATGTGATAGTAGAACTGGTATGCCAAATGGTGAGGAACCTTTCAACAGTGTTGCTGCAGGGAAACCTGAAAGTCTTCCTGACAAGGATGTTGAAAAGTTGGATAATCGACTCAGTGATACTTCCAACTCAAAACATGAAAATTTGCATTCTGAGGTCCGGACTCTTGACAATTTTGTTTCTTCCAGCGGTGCCCCTGAGGTAGCTGATCCTATGGAGGTTTGTTCAAGACCTGATAATTTGCTTGAAAATGAAAACAACAAAAAAGAGCTCGAAAAGAAGACGGCTCAAGACATCTCTTCAGAAGAGGCCAGGGCAATAAAGGTTAAGGCTTTAACTCTTCTGACAATTTCTTGTTTCGCTTCATTGATACATGAAGTAACTAGAAAACTGATAGACAGGTCACACTGAAGAGGGGGTTAGCAGGCCATACCCGTCCAGTAGAAAGGAGGAAGACTCACTGGGATTTTGTTCTTGAGGAAATGGCCTGGTTGGCAAATGACTTCATGCAGGTTTGTTCAAGGAACATCAGATGTATTAAAAATAATTTTCTTGGATTTGTTTATCCTTTTTTCAGCATCTCCAAGTGTAGATGTACTTTTTTTTCACTTCTTTCCTTTCAGAACTATTTCCCAAAGTTTTCATGTTATGAATTCTTAGGTCGAGTTTTGGTTTGGCTATATTTTGAGCAGGAACGCATGTGGAAAATAGCCGTGGCTGCCCAAGTTTGCCGCTGGGTTGCTTATGGAGATTCTAGGGTTGGGATGGTGAGAAGCGTAGCTCGTTCTTTGGCAATTTCCGTCATGGATTTCTGGCAGTCAGCTAAAACAAGGCTTCAAGATGGTAAACCAACCAGCAGCTTGCATGAGGGAGGTGATGCAAATGGATTACTAGACAGCAATTGTATCTCTACCCTGGATGATTCTATTGAAGGAGAGAAACGTACTCAGGTATTCTACTTTCTTCATCTTTTTCTGCCAAAGCTTTGGATTCATGCATTGGTGTTCTCAAGAAACCGATAAAGTGCCAAGTCAACTACTGTTTCTCTGCCTAAAACTTGATTCGCATTAAACTGGTCCACAACGCGAACATGACACTAGTGAACGTCAGCCACTATATTAGGCATCTGCCTGCTAATCAACTTCAGAGGTTTTGGTTCCAATTTAAAGATCCAATTCTGAACTAGTTTTATCTTGGTACTACTTGGGTTAGTTTGTATTCAGGTTGTTTGGTTAGACCTAGGCATTGTTTTTCCTGAGTTGGCATGATTCAAAAGCCAGACGTGGTATCTGCACTTCTTGCAATTTCAAGCAGCAGTTTAGGCAGTATGATCATGGAGGTCTGACATGCCTCAACCATGAAATAACAATTGTACCAATCTTTCTTTTCTAGCTTGTGTCTGTCTGCAGGAGACTATGATTTCAGAAAAAATTTCTTTCTGAAGACAATAAGGATCAATAGGGTTTTAAGAACTGCTAATATTTAAAAAATCACAATGATATCCTATTACTCATCGGTTATTACTTTAAAAGTATTGCTTATATTTGCGGGACATAGGCTGCGTGTGACTCTTTTAGAGCTGCACTGATGACATTCTAGTTTGCTGCATACTATGCTTTCTGGAGAGACATTCATCTATATTTGCCCTTCACCACTCTTTTGATATCAAGAGCAGTGGGATTGAGGTTGGTTGATGTTAAAATACTTTTGGTTCTTGTTGTTAATTGCACACACATCCATTTCATCCATATTTTGATGTGTTGCCAATTTTGAACTTAGTGCACATATATGTCTATGCTGGTGAGTTTATAGTTCAGTGCTTGGCATGCACTGTTGATACTAGTGCATCCACATTTTCTTGTTCTCTTCTTTTACATTTCTTGAACATCATCACTAAACGACAGCAAGTTTGAGGTCAGTTATGTTAAATTACTTTTTGGTTGTTGTTGTCAATTTCAGGTCATCCACTTCTTTTCTCATTTGTCTCCTTCTAAAAACAGAAAATCTCAACTTCTGTATCAATTTTGTTATTATTTTCTTAGTCAGGCCAGTTTGTGTTGCATTGATGTGCTATTGCTATTCATAATGGAACTTAAAGGTTCACCTTATGTTTGGCTGCAGTCTCCGGAACATATCAATCACCCTGATGTTAACCAGACCAAAAGAAAACTGCTACTTCCTCTTTTAGATTATGCTGTGCGATTCCTTAAGTATGATCAATCCATTGGCCTCTCTCTTCAAGCTGAAGCACCAGTGACTCCTGCTAAAGAAGATGCTGCAATACTGGAAGCTGATGAGTTCTCAGAGGTGTCACATCTCGTCCCTATGGTTTTCCTTAATCATTTCGATGTACACTCTTCTGGTAAATTTTGTGTATATCTGGGCAAGTACAGCTGTTCTTAGCAGAGATGCTGAGAAAGGTACGGTCACAACAGGCCATTTCATGCTTGTGCCTTTTGTAACCCTTGGATGGATCACCACGGCTTGGTTATGATGGTTCTTAGCCACCAAGTCACTTGAGAGGGAGAGAGTAGTTCTAAAACGATTCCAGTTATCATTGTTTTTGGCTTTCCATGTCATTGTAATTGCATATTATATGTCATCAATATCAGAGTTTTTTACCTATAAATTGCATATTATTTTCATGTCATTGCAAATAAAGATGTTAGTATTAGCTTAGGAGAGTTAGTTAAATCAGAAAAATATATAAACCACAATTTCTATCGATGCATTCAAAAGAATGAAGTAAAAAAGGCTTAAATCGGTAGGACAAGACAATATTCCTATAGAAGTTTGAAAAATACTGGGAGAAATAGGAATCACTTGGCTTACAAGACTATTTAATAAAATATAGAGAAACCAAAAGATGTCCGAGGAATGGAGAGCGAGTACACTTATACCCATATATAAGAACAAGGGAGACATTCATAATTGTGTGAATTATCAAGGTATCAAGTTAATGAGTCATACTACGAAATTGTGGGAAAGAATTATCAAACGTAGGTTAAGACAAGTATCAAGTACAAAAGAGAACCAATTTGGATTCATGCCAGGCATATCTACTGTTGAAGCGATTCACCTTTTGAGACGTCTTATGGAACATTTTAGAGCAAAAAAGAGAGACCTTCACATGATATTTATTGATCTAGAAAAAGCTTATGATAGGGTACCGAGAGAGGTTCTTTGGAGAACTTTGGAAAAAAGAGGTATCCCATTGACGTACATTAACCTTATAGGAGACATGTACGATGGTGCAAAAATATGTGTGAGGACTCATGAAGTTATGACATACTTCTTTGAAGTTAATGTTGGGTTATATCAAGGATCAACTTTAAGTCCATACTTATTTATAATGGTGGTTGATGAGTTAACAAAACATATTCAAGATGAAGTACCTTGGTGTATGTTATTTGCAAATGACATTGTGTTAGTGGAGGATTCTAAGGAAAAAGTTAATAGAAAATTGGAACTATGGAGAGAAACATTAGAAAGCAAAGGCCTCTGACTTAGTAGAACAAAGACAGAATATATGGAATGTAAGTTTGATCATTTGGTTACTTCAGAGGACATAAAAATTAAAATTGGCATACATTGCATCCCGCAAAAGGAAAGTTTTAAATACCCCAAAAGGAAAGTTTTAAATACCTAGGGTCAATTTTTCATTTTCAGAGTGATGGAAGAATTGTTGGAGATGTTACGCATAGAATTAATGCTGGTTGGTTAAAATGGAGAGGAGCATCGGGTATTCTTTGTGATAAAAATATACCATTAAAGTTAAAAGGTAAATATTATAGGGCAGCAATTTGGCCTGCCATGTTTTATGGTTCTGAGTGTTGGCCTTGTCCTAACATGGCACAAGATAGGGATCTGTGGAAACAAAGAATCCATGTAGCCGACCCCGTCTAGTATGGGAAAAGGCTTAGCTGTTGTTGTTGTTGTTAATATCAGAGTTTTTTACCACTTGCATAATTGCCCACGAAGAATTGCTTCACCTTGTTGAGACTCTTAAGGACAAGGCCACCTCTATCAT
Source organism: Brasenia schreberi (assembly GCA_036023115.1). Taxonomy (NCBI): domain Eukaryota; kingdom Viridiplantae; phylum Streptophyta; class Magnoliopsida; order Nymphaeales; family Cabombaceae; genus Brasenia; species Brasenia schreberi. The sequence goes on along the minus strand of JAYKKT010000079.1, from coordinate 16,575,176 downwards.
GTCTTATCATGCTACTCTGTTTTGAACCTTGCCGTCACTGATCTATGTAAACATTAGGACACCGTGTAAAGCACTCACTTTTTGCTTGCATGATGTGGCCAGATTCCTTGGAAGTTGTTGCGTTGTAGTAAGAGACTACAACAGTTCCATGTCTGTGACATCGCTGAACATTGTGGGCATTCTTTGTTTTATTAACTAACAATTTTTATCAAGCTTCCATGTCTGTTATCCATTATTTTATTTGTTTTCGTCCATAATAGTGCAGAATAAAAGCTTTCTAGACTCCTGAAGTTACTAGTACACTGTGGTTACAGTGATAATGAAAGAAAGATTCCCTTTGAATCCGTGAAAAGGGGGCATCTTATAACTGTTTTTGTGCTGGTAAAAAAGTCAGTTACAATCCGGAACTGTAAATTTTGCACAAATAAGTGGAATTCTCACAGTAGAACATTGGTTACAGTTTGATTCACACTGTCATGCCTCATAATCCCAAATATGAAAGCCAAACCTTTTGTGCTTTTGGCACAGTATTGGTACTGGTTAGAGGATCCACGTGGAAAAGATTGTTTTCAAACCTCTTACTCCTAAATGTGGAATGTTGGGATCTCATGGGCATGCAGACCCCAATAAGATGAAGTTTTGTTCCTAACATGCTTTACAATAAGAATTTGAAGCTCAACTTGTATTGAAAATTTTGTCCGTGAAACTTTCTTCAGTAAGATTTGGAACAGAATGTTTACTACTGCCTAAGATTTGGAGCAGAATGTATTTTGACCTCTTCTTCCTGATGGTTATCCAGGAGCAAGACTCCTTAAGATGAAGTGCTTGTCCTTAACGTGCTTTACATACCAAATTTGAATATCTTGACTTTTCTTGGATTCTTTTGTCAGGTGAATCTTTTCTACAGAGTTCCCCCTGGTGCGATGGCTACATATCGTGGGTCTCTTGAATCTCTTTGGGCATCAAATAAGGTAATCATACATCTCTAATTCCTGCAAATCATGTTTTAGTATGACTACATTTTTAGATTTAGATATTGAAGTGGTTTTACAGTGTTTTTGTTTGGGGTTCCTGGTGAATCATCTGGTCTCCCGTTATAATGCCTATGTAAAAGATTGGTTGTGAATGGCAAATTTTAAATGTCTTTTTTTTTTCTGATCTAGATTTTCTTAAACATGGGGTAAAATTTCATTATGACTACAGAATAAAGAGTAGAGTGCATAGGGATTGTAAGATAAAGTTGATAATGTTGTCTGATAAGAACTGATAAAGTTGATAGATCTTATCTAATAAAACTTTGTCTTTTATGTTAGAAGTGCGACACTGGCATTAACCGTGACGAATGTGATACATCCTTTTCGGTTGATCCTGCAAGAGGTAGCAAGGATTTTCTTTTCCACATTTTTTTAATTAATTGCCTGCTTATCAGTCTCTCCTTTATAATGCAATTCTTTTTTCGTATTGCAGCTCAAGAGTCTGAGTTTGAAGATGATGACTTCGAGATTGGCAGCAGATATCTGCCTGATGCATTGGAGGGCAGAAAGTTAAAGTTTGCCCACAAAAAGAGGAAAAATTTGCAGAAATCGCATGGCATAAGGGGTTATGAACTAAAAGCAATGTCTGGCATGGGCTTTGGGAACTACATGGATGGTAGGTTTGAGAACCCAACTGGCAAAAGGGATTCTGGTGGTCTTAATGTTGGTCTGATCCCAACAAAACGTGTTCGAACTGCTGCAAGGCAGCGCATCATAAGTCCATTTAGTGCTGGAGCTGCTGGTGGGATGCATACGGTGAACAAAAATGATGTTTCAAGTGGAGAAACAAGTTCTTTCCAAGATGACCTTAGTTCGTTGCATGTTGGTTCCCAGCCTAAGAAAAGCTCAGAAGTTGAATCGACATGTGAATTTGTAAAGCAAGTGCCTTTGGAGACATCTGATGTTTCCACTAAAATGAAAAAGAAAAAGGCAAAGCCTACCGGTTGTAGGACCTTTTTGACTTCAACTGAACCTGCAGGATTTGCTGCTTCAGGAAAAGTACAATTATCAACTCTGAAGTTTGAGTTAGTTACTTCTTGATATTTTCCTGATGTTTTGAGATGGTGACTGTTGTCATTGACTCATTGTGCAGGGTGCCGACTATGAGAAGAGATGGCAGTCTGACCAAGTTCACCAGTACGAGCAGGTTGCACGTTCACATCTTTTGGAATTGATTGTGCTTCCATGAGTGCATTAAAGCCTTTAGGGATGTCTCTTGGCTTTTCACATCAGTTCTGCAGTAGAATGGACTGTGCTTGTCATTTGAGCTTCATGATTATTAGTTTTTACTCCTATTCATCTTTTAACATGAAATTCTACTCCTTGTGGTAATACCATTTTTCTTTGCATTACGTGAACGAAAAATAAAAGTAATGAATCAAGATTGTAAAAGGGAGAAACACTATTGTTGGCATGTGACTTTTCAAAAAGGTTTGATCATGTCCATGAAAATTTGTAGTTTGACTGGTGCTTTATCCAGTATCATTTTTGTCTTGGCACAATATGCTTTGCTGAATGTCGGCATAGTTTTCTTTACTAAATTTTGTCACAGAACTCATTTTACATCATTAAAATGTCAGCTCCTGGGAAATTAGGATCTTACAGATGCTTTATCATGCTTTATCTTCATACATCATGTTCTCTTCTGAGGCTGGAAAGCCATTGAATGGCACAAGCTAGGGCAAGTGAACTTTTTTGTGTGAGTTGGAAAATGTGATATCTTTGCATGAACATAACATGGATGTTGCTGTGGGCCATGAGCATGCAAAAGATCTAGTTTCAGTAATTATTGGGAAGTATCTTGACAATAGTGCCATCCCTTACATATAGCTGATCCTCATTCTTTTCAGATCATTGTGACCGACCCATTTGAAATTTTTGAATGCATGACTGGTCTTCACGTTAGAATTAATCTCCCTCTTAATCAAACGAAAAGGAAGTATCTGGGATTCTGGGAAGTTGAAGGAAAAAGGATGTCTCTTCTATGTTCTTATGTAAGTTGTAGCCGTCCTTCCATACTAAGTTGGTAATGGTGGAAGGGGGACATCAATGATGAACAATCTCAACTTTCAACAGTCTGGGGATGACAATTACATGTTATATTGATGAAAGAATTTAAGGAGTTAGATTGTAGACAAAGCATTTGAAAATATTCTTGACGCAAGCCATAATACTTGTAGCTAACCAATGAACTTATTGATTTTTTCTGGTCACCAAGGAGATTCTTTTAGACTTCTTTGAAGTTAATATTGGGTTACATCAAGGATCAACTTTAAGCCCATACTTATTTATAATGGTGATGGGTGAGTTAACAAAACATATTCAAGATGAAGTACCTTGGTGTATGTTATTTGGAGATGACATTGTATTAGTGGAGGAGTCTAAGGAAAATGTTAATAGAAAATTGGAACTATGGAGAGAAACATTAGAAAGCAAAGGCCTCCGACTTAGTAGAACAAAGACAGAATATATGAAATGTAAGTTTGATCATTTGGTTACTTCAGAGGGCATAGAAATTAAAATAGGCACATATTCTTTGTGATAAGAAGATACCATTAAAATTAAAAGGTAAATATTATAGAGTAGCAATTAGGCCTGCCACGTTTATGGTTCTGATTGTTGGGCAGTTAATCATCAACATGTACAAAAGATGTCTGTGACAGAAATGAAGATGTTGAGATGGATGAGTGGTCATACAAGAAAAGACCGTATACATAATGAGGTTATTAGAAACAAAGTAGGAGTGGCACCAATAGAGGACAAAATGAGAGAACATCGTTTAAGATGGTTTGGACATATAGAAAGAAGATCAAAAGAAGAACCTGTAAGAAGGTTAGAAAAACTAAATTTGGAAATTATTAAAAGAGATAGAGGACGACCACAAAAGTGTTGGAAAGAAACAATAAAGAACGATCTAGCTTATTGGGAGTTAACTGCTAACATGACACAAGATAGGGATCTGTGGAAACAAAGAATCCATGTAGCCGACCTCGTCTAGTATGCGAAAAGGCTTAGTTGTTGTTGTACCAAGGAGATTCTTTTATTACTAAATCACCCAAAAACCTATTTGTGATTATATTGGGCCCTAGAAATTGTTGTAGTGTTTAGATACAAATCTTTATGAGCATAAATTTCTTCCAGCATTAGTTCATTCTATATTCAAGTTTAGGACTTCATTCCACCACATATTGTTTCATGTGGTTTATTTTTAGTAGTCCTGTTTTTTCAAAGTTGCCGACCCCGTTTAGTATGGGAAAAAGCTTAGTTGTTGTTGTTTTTTCAAAGACTGTTTCCCCACCTATTTACTCACGTCCACTTGTCCCAAGGATTCAATTCATTTAGCAGATAGGTTCCGGCCTTTGTTTGGAATGGGGGCACGAAAGGGAAATGATTTCTTGCTGGCAGTGAGAATCCATTTCAACTTTACCTTGCATAAAGGGTTCCATGTCATCATGGCTGTATAGAATCCTTTCTTGCAACTTGGCTTTGCACTTCATCATATACCACTTTTGTCACGGGAAAATCGTCGCCAAGCGTGCTCCTGGACCGACGCTTGGCCTTGGGGCCAAGCAAGCCTTAGCGGAGTTCACTTAAGTGTTGGAATTTGGCCATCGACTCCCAAAACGGTACCTGAGAGTCCCTCCCCCGAGTGTCAAGTGTGCTTATGCCTTTGCACGCAGAGACTCACTCACTGAAACGGCTAAGGCAAAGAGGTAATGTAATAGCAAGTGCACGGAAACTTGAAGGCAATGTAAATTTTTGATAGCAAACAAGAGTGCGTGCTCCTAAAAAGAGGTAGATGCCATCTCTTGTATGCTCTTGATCCTGGGGGATTTACAAGCATGTTCATAGTGACATCGTTTGATGGGATTGTTAAAGTGTAATAGGGTTGGCCACCAGGGCCACTAGAACCGAAGGCCAGGAGAGTCCAACCATCATGGCCGAGCCAGTAGGGCCCAACCAGCCATGCCCAAACTAGTTGTTGGGCCAGCCCTTCACAACCAACAAGCATCCAACAACTAGAAAAACTAGTCGTTGGATGCAGGCTAATGGCTAATTCATGTTGTATATAAACACATCATGTGTAACATTTTATACTAAGCCTTTTGTGGCAGATTATGTATGGATTATATTATTATTTAATAAAATGAATTCCTGAATTTTTACCTGATTCTAACATGGTATCAAAGCCTAAACGACAATAGCGATGGTGGCAGGGCCACAACGAGGTGGTTGGATGCGGACGCGTGATGTCAGCAACGAAGGAGGCCTCAACCGATGGTATTGTCAACTAGTTTGGATGGGTGAGGGGGTTCTACGTTCAACAAAGAGAAGAGAGGGTTGAGAGAAGAGAAGAGAGGAGGGAGAATGGCGGGGTCAAGGTGGTTCTGACAGGTGGAGGTGAGGGATCTTGACGACGGGTTAGGCCGACGATGTGTTGGGTGACAGGATAACTGGTGGCTAGGGATTTTGCCTACATGGATTCGGTGTTTAGATGGTGGTTTTCTTGGGGTTTTGGATGAAAGGCAAAGAGGGGAAGTAGATGATTTTTTTTTACAGGGTGAGGCTAGTTGTGGGTGGATCTGGCAGTGGAGCATTAAGAGGCGATGGTGGCAAGGAGAGAAGTGGTAGATGGGTGGTGGTTACGATGAGGATGGCTCTGGTGGCAAGGTGTGGGTTGAGATGGTAGCTCGGGTGGTGGCGAGGTCGACGATGATGGTCGATGGCTTTGAGCAACTGGAGACGATGATGGTGTGGTTTGGTCGGATGGCGATGATGGATGGATTCGGTGGAAGGCTTTTGCTGTATGCACAGAGATAAATGAGGCATTTTTTTCGTTCAACAGAGAGATGGGACGCATTTATTTGCAGTCGGGTCGTGGATTCGGTCTTGGATCCAAACCCGATCTGTATTAGATATGAGATCTTTGTTGGTCTTGGATCCAAACTCAGGTTTATGTCTGGATCCGATTTTATCTTGTTTGACTCTTCTTTTAGCATTGAAACAAAAGCAAATCAAGTATGTTCTTTCCAACTTGTTATTTTTAATATTTGTTAGATCAATTGTTTGGTGTCTCATTTAAAGCAGACTATGATTTGTTTGTTATTTGTTATAAAATAAGTTGCATCTCTTTATATGATTAAGATCTTCGTATTGTGGCTATATGTCACTTTTGTTGGCCTTTTGTTGAAGACTTTTGTGTTAAGGTGCATCATGTTGTTGGGTATTGATTGGAGATTAATCAATGTTTAAAGATGCACTTATTATTATTTGATAGTTTGTGATCTTGATAATTTTGAAATTGTATTTTCATGTGATTAAGATCTCCGTGTTGTGGCTATATGTCACGTTTGTTGGCCTTTTGTTTAAGACGTTTGTGATTAAGGTGCTTATGTTGCTGGCTATTGGTTGGAGACGAGTCAATATTTAAAATGCAGTTATTGTTATCTTGATAACCTTGTGAAGTATTTAAAAATAACTCATAAAAAGAGTCTTGACTTATTCATTTGGTATATTTTGAGCATTTTGTGAAAGTGATAAGGATTGTATTCAAAGAATTCTTGTTTTTTTGAGACAAATCTTTTATGTTGAAAAGATTGTTGAAAAATATTAAGTTGATTATAAATAGCTTATTGTGAGGTAGAGGAAAGGCCAACAAACAACAACAACTACAACAACAACTAAGCTTTTTCCCATACTAGACGAGGTCGGCTACATGGATTCTTTGTTTCCACAGATCTCTATCGTGTGCCATGTTAGCAGTTAACTCCCAATAAGCTAGATCATTCTTTATTGTTTCTTTCCAACACTTTTGTGGTCGTCCTCTACCTCTTTTAATACTTTCCAAATTTAGGTTTTCTAACCTTCTTACAGGTTCTTCTTTTGATCTTCTTTCTATATGTCCAAACCATCTTAAACGATGTTCTCTCATTTTATCCTCTATTGGTGCCACTCCTAATTTGTTTCTAATAACCTCATTATGTATACGGTCTTTTCTTGTATGACCACTCATCCATCTCAACATCTTCATTTCTGTCACAGACATCTTTTGTACATGTTGATGATTAACTGCCCAACACTCAGAACCATAAAACATGGCAGGCCTAACTGCTGCTCTATAATATTTACCTTTTAATTTTAATGGTATCTTCTTGTCACAAAGAATACCTGATGCTCCTCTCCATTTTAACCAACCAGCATTAATTCTATGTGTAACATCTCCATCAATTCTTCCATCACTTTGAAAAATTGACCCTAGGTATTTAAAACTTTCCTTTTGGGGAATGCAATGTGTGCCAATTTTAATTTCTATGTCCTCTGAAGTAGCCAAATGATCAAACTTACATTCCATATATTCTGTCTTTGTTCTACTAAGTCGGAGGCCTTTGTTTTCTAATGTTTCTCTCCATAGTTCCAATTTTCTATTAACTTTTTCCTTAGACTCCTCCACTAATACAATGTCATCTGCAAATAACATACACCAAGGTACTTCATCTTGAATATGTTTTGTTAACTCATCCATCACCATTATAAATAAGTATGGACTTAAAGTTGATCCTTGATGTAACCCAATATTAACTTCAAAGAAGTCTGTCGTTCCTTCATGAGTCCTCACACATGTTTTTGCACCATCATACATGTCTCTTATAAGGTTAATATATGTCAATGGGATACCTCTTTTTTCCAAAGTTCTCCAAAGAACCTCCCTCGGTACCCTATCATAAGCTTTTTCTAGATCAATAAATATCATGTGAAGGTCTTTCTTTTTTGCTCTAAAATGTTCCATAAGACGTCTCAAAAGGTGAATCGCTTCAATAGTAGATCTACCAGGCATAAATCCAACAAACGTGAGAAAATCGTTTAAGATGGTTTGGACATATAGAAAGAAGATCAAAAGAAGAACCTTTAAGAAGGTTAGAAAAACTAAATTTGGAAAGTAGTGAAAAAGGTAGAGGACGACCACAAAAGTGTTGGAAAGAAACACTAAAGAATGATCTAGTTTATTGTGAGTTAACTTCTAACATGGCACACGATAGGGATTTGTGGAAACAAAGAATCCATGTAGCCGACCCCGTCTAGTATGAGAGAAGGCTTAGTTGTTGTTGTTGTATAAATTTTTTCGTATATATTTAAAACATATTTTGATAATCTTGGTGGATTCTCTTATCCTTGGAATCATATAATCGCGTTTGAGATTCTTTGTTATTTAAGGGCCTTACATTTGATTGTTTTGGAGGGTTTGAGCTTAGCCTTAAAGTTTGTTAGATTATTTTAGATGATTCGAGTTTAGTCTTAAAGCTCAAATTTGAGCTTAACCTTAAAAGCTTTTTGATTGTTTTAGATGATAAGGTTAACTTTAAAGCTTGTTTAGTATATCAAGCCTTTTTTGTAATATCATGAGTATTGTGGTGAAGAACTTATGTGTTATATTTAACAATCCTGCTTAGATAATCAATGTTTTTTTGTTAAAGAACTTTTTTGAAAAAAAAAGGTTTTCAAGTTTGTAATTATGGGATCTTAATACTTTTATTGAGGTTTAATTCTATAAGTTTTGTTGGAGGTATGTCCTAAGGTAGATCACAAGCATGAGTTCCAATGCATCCAAAAAAATAGAAAAGTTTTGAACAAAAACAAGGTTGAAGCTTTAGAAAAGATTTCTTTAGTTAAAGATTCTTTTTTTTGAACAAGGAGTGTAGTCGTCATACATGAAGGATTGAAACAAACTTTCGATATACATACCGTATGTTTGGAGGTGTTAAAATGTAATGAGGTTGGGCCACTAGAACCAAAGACTAGTAGAGTCCAACCAGCAGTAGGGCCGGGCCAGTAGGGCCCAAACTAGCCATTGGGCCAACCTTTCACGATCAGCAAGCATCAATAGCTAGTTTTGTACCCGTTCAATGGTGGCTAACGATTAATTCATATGTATGTAAACACATCATGTGTAACATTATATACTAAGCCTTGTGGAGTTGATTATATATCGATTATCTGATTCATTTTTGTTTGACACATGTTTTGATCTACGATACGTATCGTATTGTTTTTTAATATTAAAAAATAAAAATAAAATCTTAAAAATTTAAGAAAAAATTACGGTAAGTTGAGTAAATATTCATGGTTCATCGTTCAAATTTCAATGTATAAACTATAAACCATTTAAGTAATACATTTTTAGAAAAATTACAACTTTCATAATTGAAAAAGTGAATTACATATTATAAACATGATAAACTAAATAATCTTTATCTTCTTCTCCTTGTTTAAGATCGTCACCTCTTCAGTCTCAAAATCAAAATAATCATTCCCTTCATGATATTGTTGCGCTCCTTCCAAATTAATCTACTGAATGTCTTCTTTAATTATGAGTATATTTACTTCATTATCTTCCTTAATCCACTCCTCTAAGATATCAAAATTATCCTAACTTATTAACTTTTTTAATTGCTTGCAAAATAGGTAAGTAAATAACATTAACAATTAAATAAAATAAAACATTGAATTGAATACTTTATTAGTAATTAATTTTTTATTATCTTTGTCAGAGCTGAATGTTGCAACGGATGAAAATTAGTTCATTGAGTCACTTATGGTCGAACCTCATGCTTTTTTGTTGGATATTTTCAAAGACACTCTAATTCCTTTCACAATTAGTTGTAGGATAGGTTTGACTCAGAACTTTTATTGCAAAATGTCACACGTTTGGGAAATTACTTTCAATCATATTCTACCAAACATCTAATAGAAAAGACAAACATAGAGATTTATTGTATAATAAATATAAGATTTAAGAAACTTAAATATTAAGATAAATAATTTACCTGAGCGCATATTAGTACGATTGCGAAAGACTATTGGTAATTCCATCAAGTCAAGAGCATTATCGTAGATCTCCATCTCTCGATGTATAGTATATGCTCTACTCTCATCAAGGACCAATTTGTCTATGCAATCAATGATATCTTATTTAACCTTATCGTCCCTTTTAAAGCTTACAGATTAATAAGGTATTGCATGAATAGGCTGATGCAATTGTTTATTTAATCTATTATCGATAATATTCCATACGAGCACATAATCTCTCTTTCTTTAATTAAAATTGCTTCTAATAGCTTCTTTAGCCGTATACATGACTTCATAGAGATAGCCCATATATGGTTTCTCCTCGCTGTCAACCAATTTCAAAACTTTGATTAAATGACATGTGATCTAACACATGAGTTCCAAAATATACTCCTAAAGACTATTCTCTAAAATCTCATTGTATTTTCTATTCTTTCTATTTTGAGGTAACTCTACCACTCATACGAGGAAAACATTTGTTTAATAATGCTTTGTATTGATAAAAAATTACTTGCAAACTGAGTAACAGTTGTACGAAGGAGCTTTGCATTCATCTCTATATCTCCTCATCATACATAATACAAAAGCACGGTTATACATAAATTTTTAGATATCTTGACAATACTCGTTTGTTGTCTTTAACTCATCCATCTCTCTGATATCCTCAAGGATGAGATCTAGACAATGGGCAATACATGTTGTCCAATAAAAGTTTCATAAGTATAAGCTAACTCCTTTCACATTCCTTTATAGTTAGTTGTATTATTAGTAATTAATTGGACTACATTCTCTTCTAATATCACCTTATCAAATTCTTGCCTTAGAACCTTTGTAGTATGCAGTTTTTTTAACATGTCTAGTGATATCAAAAACATAAGTCCTCTAGGACAATAGACAATGAAGTTTAATAAAGTACTTCCTCACCTATATGTGCATCTCAATACCATAATAGTGCATCCCGACTCATTTCATAGCAACACGAATTTTCGGTTCAACACCAAGTGTTGTATTAAGAAGAAAAAATGTCTCTAAGATCTTCTTTTAGACCTTCCTCTTCTATCACTTCCAACCTCTTCAATAACTCTCTTTCCTCTAGTTGGTGGTCGGGAACTACTACTACCAACATTTGTCTTAGCATCAAAAGGGATGCTATTACGAAGCCTGACATAATAATTCTCTTCCTCAAACATCTCTATATGATCATTTTGTTGTCTTTCTCAACTATATTTTCAATCATCTATATACATTGGCCTTTAATAGCTTTTGACACTTTTCTATCTTTTCTCGTGCAAGGAGCAACCTCTTTTCTAGTCCGTGTTAGGTGATGTTTTAAACGAGAAATTTCACCACTAAATATCTTCTTACAAAAAACACATAATTTTCAATCTATTTCCCTCAACTATTATACCCCACTGTCATGCCGAATCATCGGACCGAGATTTGGAGTCTCTAACACCCCTTTCTACCATCTTAATTTAACACTTCAATCTTAATAAATCTTAAAATAAAAGCACTTAATAAATCCTCAATCTTCACTTCATAAACCACCAAAATACTTAAATATAGTGTCTCCCACTTCACAAATACAACAAAAGGATATTCACACACTTCATAAGTTCATATATTGTCATTCCAAAAAAAAATAACAAAAGCAAACACCAAATTGAAAATGAAAAAACATGTACCACAACCACCATGTTGTTGATGTTGTCAACGTCGGAGTGATGGTGGCATTGAAGGCATTTGAAAACTGTTGGAGATGTGTCACCCTAGCTGGAAGTCACCTTGGAGCAGCTAAAAGACTTAAACGGAAGCCAAAAACCCCACAAAAACGCGGGGTTCTGTTCGGGCAGGGACTTTAAGTGTATTGCCCATTTCATATGATACGGGTGATATGTGTGTATCGTACGATACAACATTATACTGTATCCATCCTGTATGGCATAATACCGTATACCATACGTACAATACAATGCGATACATATAACACTGATACAATTATTCAATAAAATGAATTCAGGAATTTTTACGAGAGGGAAATCAATCAATCCTACCTACTGATATTGTATGTATGTAGGTGCACAAGTACTGAAGGGGCTAAGTCAGCACGTTCGTAGGTGCACTAGCATTTGCAGTCTATCTTTTTAGGTCATGATCTTTGCATCTCCTGTTGGCATCTCATCTTTGATTGTTCTCTTTTCTGTGGTGTTGAAGTCCATTGTTTGCATCTTTTGTTTGCATTCTGTTTATTTTGTACTTACATTTCCCTTGCATGAGTTGCAGAAGGATCAGTTTAGGAAGAGAGCAGAAGGTCACTCGTTAGAATCCAATGGAAATACTGGTGAGTGTTCTTTTAAGCGTGTTACAAGTTGGGTGGATATTGCACGGAAGTTCTTATCTTCATTTTATTCTTTCCAAGGTTTGCATGGGCAACATGCTACAAAGAGGCTTAAAGTCTCTAAACAGTTGCCTGATCATACTGCAGAGGCTTCAACTCTGTTGACTGGTTCCTTGCCTTCTCCTGCTGCTTCGCAAATGAGCAATATTGCCAACCCTAATAAACTAATGAAGATGATTGTGAACCGTGAACGGGGTAGAAAAAACAAAGTTTTGAAGGTAAGCAATTTTTCTTTATGTTAATAATGAAAGCTGTTAATAGTGTATGTGTGATCATTGGAAGATGCTCCTCCTATTCTTTGGATTAATTTATGCTTGATCTTTGAGACAATTCAAGAATGAATTGGATCACATGCTGACATCCGTTCATCATATTTTTCTTCATTCATAAGACAATGATTTCTCATAAGCTGAGAGAGTGCAAGTGAGTCTTGTCATTTCATTTTGTTAGGACTGATGGGTCCTATCTCAGACAGTCATGGGGTGATTGATTTGCGTCATGGGCCAGTTGTTCTTTGTATTATCTCTCAATCAATGGAATCCATCTCTTAGTTTATTCCTCTTGTTTTGAGGGAAGCGTTCTGCTTGGTGGAACTTGTCAGTTAATTTGTTTAGAAAACTAAGTGCTGAGTCTCCTCACTCAAGTTTTTGTATTTCATATATTGGAACTTATAGTTGTTTAAGATTGTAATAAGTTACGGTTCTATGGTAAATTAACAAATCAAAATTTATGGCATTATTTTCTGCGACTTCTTTCATATTTCATAAGCACACTAAATTTAAAGTACTGAAATAAATTGGAGGTATTAGTTGCAGAAAGCATTGACTTAAGTTGAACTGTTCATTCTAGCTATTGTGCGACATTTTGGTACCTTGTTTTGGGATATTATCAGTTAGACGGATGGCTGCATATCTTTTATCATCAATGTATTCTACAAACATCTCCTCCAAATGCTTTAACTTAGAAAATGAACTCAAACAAGTTGGTCGCTCTTCCTTTTTTCATAACAAAAATGTTGGTCCCTCAATTGCTTTGTTGTTTGCAGATATCTGCTGGACAGAGTGGAGAGGGGGTGCCATGGACACTCTTTGAAGATCAGGTAACCGTTGTCCATGTGAACTTTTAGTTCCTATTTGGATTTACGGTATTTGTGACTTATTACTGTGTATTTTATTCTGTAGGCACTTGTTGTTCTTGTCCATGATTTGGGTCCAAACTGGGAACTAGTAAGCGATGCAATAAACAGTACTTTGCAGTTCAAGGTGAAACAATAACGAATGATCTAATTTATATTGAGTTAACTGCTAGCATGGCACATGATAGGGCTATGTGGAAACAAAGAATCCATGTAGCCGACCCCATGTAGTGTGGGAAAAGGCCTAGTTGTTGTTGTACACTGATGTCAGACTTATTCTTACGGAATATGTTTTTTCACCATATTGCAGCTAGTTACTGACTTCATTAATTTAATTTTTAGTGTATATTCCGGAAACATAAGGAATGCAAGGAGAGACACAAGGCGTTAATGGACAAGAATACTGGGGATGATGCAGACAGTGCTGAGGATTCGGGAACTTCTCAGCCGTATCCATCTACCTTACCTGGGATTCCCAAGGCATGTTTTCACGAGCTTCTGATTTTGGCTGGAGTATATTGGGTTCTTTTTATCATCCAATATTGCTTGAAGCTGTTTTCACGTGTGCTGTTTGGTACATAGAAAGCTTATTGTTTCTTTTTCCTTTTCTGGTTGTTTGATGTTTTGGATCAGGGTAGTGCCAGACAGTTATTTAAACGCTTGCAGGAACCAATGGAGGATGACATACTGAAGGCTCATTTTGAGAAAATCATTATGATCGGGTCAAAACACCATTGTCATAAAATAAAGGTATCGGGCATATTCCTGTTGTTGCTATCTGAAGTATGTGGCCTTCCTGCTTTCTGATGTTGGCTTGAGATGCGTGTGCTCTTACTAACTGGCACATCAACTCTCTACTGATTTGAACTAGCTGGTATTTGTTCTATTTATTGTTAGATATATATCCATGGGTTTCCCGTTAGAAAACTTGTGTGTGCGTGTGTGGCACATGAGCCCCTGATAATTGTAATGACTCGTTCATTCTACTTTTACATCTTAATTGAGGTGGATGTGTGACCACCTAAGGAAAGATTGGATCCATGATGAGCTTATGAGAGAAAGAGTTAGTGTGGTTCCAATTGAAGGTAAATGATAAAAGCTTAAGATGGTTCAGAACTTCAGATATCTGGAAAGGCTGCCAGGGAAGCTCCGACGAGAAGGTTTGGGAATTTAAACAAAAGAGGAAGGCCTCTAAAGTATTGGAAGGAAATAATGAAAAAATGATTTTAGCATCCAAGTGAAATGCTTATATGACACAAAGATCTGGCTGAATGATGGCGAAGAATTATGTCGCAACCTCGTGAAGCTCCACTGAAAAAGAGTGAGAATTGGGACAGTGAATGTACGTCTTTCAGTATATAGTATATAGAATACCGAGGTTTCTTCTTTTGGAAGCCCTCACGGTCTGGAGGGAACCTTCTTACATAGCTCAGAGGATAACATTTGTTTTGAAAACCTTGTTTTTTTTCCTGTTTCTGTCAGCTATATATACTGAGAAATGCATCCTCCATGTGTTTCATGTGAAATTTTCTACTTAAATGCTATTCTTTACTTTATGGAGTCATGGTGTTGAACGTCCTATGATGATAATAACATAAAGATGTGGAAGTATGTGGGTGATTCTCTCCCGTTTATAGATTAGCATGCAATATCGATTCAAGCAAAATATAAGTCTCAGATATCACGGTCTGCAGAACCACGGTTAGGAAGTTTGTTTGAGCTCATAATGGACTATCGGGCCTGCATAAGGGCTGGAGTAGCTGTGGAGATATTTTCACTTTTTGTGTCATAGTGGTGAAGAATCTAACCATATGACAAACAAAGTAAATGACTAATACAAACTCTCGGGCAAAAGGTTTTTGGAAACTGGTTCTCGGCTTTTACATGTCTACCATCTTTTGTGCGTATTATAGTTCTTACTTGGTTCATTTGGTGGCATATTTTCTCCCGATGTTTTCTAGTGCTATTACAAATATACTATCCGCAGTAATTCCTCTAACCCTATCCTTTCTGCAGTCTGAAAGTCAAGAGCAGATGCAACTCACTCCAACTCACTCCTCACATGCTATTGCTCTTTCTCAGACATGCACCACCAACTTAAGTGGAGGTCTGCTGACGTAAGTTACATATTTTTGCATTATATTTGGTATCTGTATTTCCAGTATGTTAACTGATAACTTTATCTTGATTTATTGAAGGCCCCTTGATCTTTGTGAAACTACTTCAAGCCCAGACGCACTTTCCCCTAGTTATCCTGTTTCTCATTCTCCTGGCTTACCATTGCCAAGTCATGAAGGAGCTGTTGCACCTATGCAATCCAACTCTATGGGCCACATGCTGCAGGGCCCAGGGACTGCGGTCCTGGGGAACACTGTTCCAGCACCACTTGGTCAAACTTCAAGGTTTCATTTGCTTGTAATTCTCTTTACTTGTTACATGATTTCTCAGAAGCTACATGATTGAGTTCCCTGAGGCATTCTTATAGGGATCTTCAAAGGCACACTACGGCCAAGTCAATGGGTCTATCTTTGGATAACCAGCATAGGATGCAACAGTTTAATCAGATGATATCATACAGAAACATTCAGCAGTCTGGTTTGGCCATGAATGCGGGTATGCAAGCTGGTGGTGAACGCGTTCACATGATGCCTGGTGGTAATGGTGTAGGAATAATGCCCGGTATGAGCAGAGGCATGCCAATGCCAAAGCCAGGTTACCAGGGAATGAGTTCACCAAGCATGCTGGCCATGGTCTCTTCTGGAACAAGCAGTATGCTTGCACCGGGCAGCATGGGAATGCCAAATCCTGCGAATATCTATTCAGGAGTTGTGCCTGGGCATGGGAATACAATTCCGAGACCACGAGAGGCTTTGCAGATGCGGGTGAGTTTCTTTTTATGTTAATTTTCTGTTCTCCATTTCTGTCAAATTTGATTTAAATGGTTACTGCTGGGATTGAATATGACGATGTTTGGATTTATGTTCTGGTCTGGGTGCCCTCTCTCTCTCTCTTCCCCCCTAGCAGTTGTGCAGTATCAAACTCAGGCACTTTTATTAATTCCACTTGCATCTGTGTTATTTTTTAAAGAGTTTGAACGTAAAACAGAATGCGGACACATTGACTATGCCCATTTTGGTCAAGAATATGCTTCTAGATACTGCTGACCTTGGATGTTGTTGTGTTCAACACGCTGTGCGCATGTGGCACCCATGTTGAAAAAGATGTCACCTTTATGCCGTGTCTATGTGACATAGCTCTTAAGATAGTGATTATCATTTCTCCCTTCAGTCAAAATTTCTTATGAAAAGTTTGGTTTTGATGTACTGAGTCTACTGACAATGAGAGGGGCAGTGCAGAAGTCTATATCATGGACTTAATGCTCAGAGGAACATTATAGAAACAAAATTCTGCAAACATCAAAATGCTTTCAGTTGCTGTCATTTGTATATTGTTATAGGCTCAACTTTCCTGGGATTTGTTTGCATTCATAAGCTTATTAGGGTTGGAGCCTTTAGGTCATAGTGTCCGTGATTGCGGGAACAGAAAGCAATTCGTGAGAAGAAGAGGATTTTCAAGAAAGTCAAAACTGAAGGAAGTGGGAAGCAGAACGTGATGATAATTTCAAAGAAAAGCAGCTGTGTCATGCCAATCAAACTCTTAAAAATGTAGAATTGTGAGTAGAAGAGAAAGAGAAAAGTATGAACATCGGTGAAGCTGAAAAGAAACAGAACCTAGAATATAATACAAGAAGTCAGATGGTTCCTGGATTCCACATGAGATTAGATTTTATGTTTTAACCGACTGCATTGAGTCATTAACAATGCCATATGAGAAAATGTCGTTTGGCTCTTTATCTGTTATGATCACATGGTTCGTTTGCTTTGCAGCCTGGTCAACCCTCTGATGATCAACGGCAGATGCTAATGCAAGATCTTCAGCTTCAAGTTCCTCAGGGAAATGGGCAGCCTATGCCATCTTTCAATAGCCTGAACACACCTTTCTCAAATCAGATGGTCTCGTCCCCGGTCCAGGCATTTCCTGTTCAACATCCTCAGGCTCATCAGGTACCGCAGCAGTCCCATGGCATCAACAATTCTCATCACTCCCAGATTCAACACTCGAATAGTAACACACAACAGCAGGCATACATGTATCGTTTAGCTAAAGATCATCAGTATCAGCAACGGCTTTTGCAACAGCAACAACAGCAGCATCACCATCAACATTTGACCCCAAACATGTCACTGCCTCATGCTCAGCAACAGCATGCCATGTCGCCTCTGCTGAATGGGTCCTCACAGCCGCAAGCACAACCACAACAACAAGCACCGCCACAGCAGCAGCAGCAACAGCATTCATTACACATTAATCAGCAACAGACTGCTGCCCAATCAGTTCCAACATCTTCAATTGTGCCGCTGAATCAGATCTCTTTACAGGGCGCACAGAAGCAGCATATTGGTTTACCTCATGCTGCATCTGGAATGAATCCTCCAGCTGTGGCGGGCATTGGGACCCCAAACCAGGTCATGAAGCAGCGACAGAGGCAACAGATGCCTCAACAACATAGACAGCAGGGTCAAGGTCAGCAACCTAGGCAGCATCCACAGGCGCAGCAGGCTAAGGTTCTGAAAGGATCGGGAAGAGGTAATGCTGTTGGGGTGCCTCTTCCTGGGGAAGGATCTTATGCTAGTGGTCCGCCTCTTCCAGGCAATCAAGTGGTTGACAAAGGCGATCAACTCATGCATATGATGCATGGACAGCGGTTGTTGCCTGGTGCTATTGTGAGTCAAGCTCCGTGTGGTAAACAGGCGATGCTCAGTGGAGCAAGTGGATACCACAATCAAACAAATGTGCATCTTTCTCAGGCATCATCTGCCCAATCCCAGCAGCAGAAATTGTATTCTCGACCTGTCCCTCCATCTCGGCAATCATCATCTCTGCCAGATGCCGGAAATACAACAATCCCGGGCCATGTTTGTGTTCCCAACAATCCAAGTAGTTTACCCCTTTCCCAGCAAGTGGCAGCTGTTGCTCAGCATCCTGCAACATCTGCTTCTGTTGCCATTGCCGCCAATTGTCCGCCAGTTTCATCTCCTTCACCGCAGCTGAAACCAGACCAGCAGCGGCACACGATTCAGTCCCTACAGCCAATTGAAAAAAGACTGCAGAATCACCAATTATTGGCTGATTCGGTTGCACAATCTGTGGATCGATCGGCCTCTCAGATTGCAAACCAGTTTGAGGCAAGCTCAAATACAAATCATCCATCATCTGCAGATTCTGCTCTTGTTGTCTCAGCGGTTCCATCAGCCACCATCTCTCAATGGGTGCCGGAACAGTTGGATGCAACCAGCCCTCCTACCTCGACTGGTCACGTTGCGGCAACGAATCCCTCAGGATCAGAACTTCCCCTTTCTGGTGGCTCTGCATTGCCACAAAGGCATTATTCAGGTAGTGTTTCCACGCATGGACACAAAGTTGGTAACAATCAGTGGCAACAGCAGCCGGTGCCATTGCCTCGGCAGCAATCTCCACCTGCACTGCAGCAGCAGAGCAGGGCTGTAGCTCAAAGTGCACCGCAGCAGCATTCTAATGGTTTAGGAGGCATTTACGGCAGCCTTCCAAGTTCTGGCCCGCCTTGACGAGGCCCCTGTTGTGATGAAGCTCTTGGCAGCATGTCGCTACCGTTATTTCAGGCTTTGTCCACACATGCCTATGTATTAGTAATGTACAGGTAAGCGAATTCTGTTGATGATTGGATTATAATGACGGCAGGCCCGTGCTCTCGTTTGCAGACCGGGATGATTCGCACGATTACACGACGCCCTACAACAAAAATTCGGCTGGGCCTGCCGGAGCTGGTGAAGCATGTTAAACGGAGGTAGGGAGCCTGCACTTGAATCTGAAATCAGCCAAGAGTGTGTGTGGCTCGTGGTCGACGTAAGGCCCTCCTACGTTATTTACGGCTTGACGCATTCATTCTTTATATGCTAATCTAGCTCTTTTGTAGAGTTTTGTACAGGGGACTTGCATTCCATTGTTAATATCTGTATTGAAGCTCAATTGGATCCCATTTCCACTTCTTGTCTACCAAGAACTTATATATATATATATATATATATATATATATATATATATATATATAGAGAGAGAGAGAGAGAGAGAGAGAGAGAGAGAGAGAGAGAGAGAGAGAGAGAGAGAGAGAGAGAGAGAGAGAGAGTAGTATATATCTACGATCAAATCCACTTAAAGATCTTCATCGGTGTGTAAAATCTTTATCAGATTTTTACCATTTGATTGGTGTGATTAATTATAGAGATTTGAATTTAAGAAACAAGAAGTATCATTTTTCAATTTCGCCTTGCCTTTAATGTTTATGTGTATTAAATATTTTTTAAATTTAAATTTAAACTTTATCATCGATCTTTGTGAGGATTGCTCTCTCTCAACCATTAACCCATTCTGTAGTCCAGGTACACCAAAGTCTCCTTTCTTCCGGTATTACAAGGAAAGACGCTCTAGTTCCAGCTAACGTAAACAAGGTCGTGTACACTCTCAATTAAATGGCTTTCAATTAGAGTTGCAGAACGATTGTCTCTGTGCAGCAATGAAGATTGCACTGTTGGCTTCCTAATGCAAACAAGGGCTTCCCCGGGTTCTACTGGGTATGATAGACGAGCTGACTGAACCGAACATAGGGTGACGAGCTGACTGAACCGAACATAGGGTGTTCTTGACTCGGCCCGTTATATGATAAGTCTGCTCGTCTTTGGCTTGTTTCTATTCTTTAACCGATTTATGTATATTATTACATATTGTTTCAGTGTAACACTTGTTCAGATTTTTATACCATAGATTACACAAATTATGAGCATTGCTTTGGAGAGTCTCTACCTAGCAACGCGTTGCATAGCCCGAATGCAGTGATAAGTAAGCAAGGGCTATACATTTTCGCTCGGATGTAGTTAATCAATTGCAGAGAGGGTTCCCATATCATGAACGGGTGTGAATAAATAAGTTAATTCCGCTACATTCCTGCCTGAATGTAGTGAATAATTTACAAACAGGGTCCTCACATTTTCAATATTAACGGATGTGGGGGGCGTAAGGAAGCTAATTCTAGATAATAAGATTCGTATTGGTTCTTTGAATATTGGAACATTATCTGGTAAGCTAATGGAGGTGGTAGATACTATGATTCGGAGAAAGATTCATATTATATGTTTACAAGAGACAAAGTGGATTGGAGAAAAAGTAAAGAAGATAGAGGATAATGTTTTAAATTATGGTACTTAGGTTAGAAAAAAGCTCGAAACCGAGTTGGTATTATCATCAATAAAAATTTAAAGGATAGTGTAGTAGACATACAATGATATGGTGACCGAATCATGACATTGAAATTAGTGTTAGGAGCAGAGGTTTTGAATATAGTTTGTGCTTACGCACCCCAAGTAAGCCTAGAAGATAGTATAAAGATAACTTTTTGCAAAAAATTAGATAAGGTGATTCAAAGGATTCCACAAAGGAAGATGATTTGTTTAAGAGGAGACTTAAATGGACATGTCGGTAAAGCGGCATTAGGATATCAAGGTATTCATGAAAACTTTGGTTTTGGGGATATAAACGAGGAAGGTAGGGAGATTTTAAATTTTGCTATGGCATTTGATCTCTTTATAGTCAATACAATCTTCAAGAAACGAGATGAACATTTAATTACTTATAAGAGTGGCCTGTTACAAATACAAATTGATTACTTTATTTGTAGAAAAAAAGATAGAGCGTGTTGTAAAAATTGTAAGGTAATTCCAGGAGAATGCTTAACCACCCAACATCGACTTTTAGTTATAGATTTACAAACAAAAAAATGGACAAAGAAGAAAAGAGTGCATCGAGATATTCAGACTAAATGGTGGAACCTCAAAAGCGAGAATGAACATATATTTAAACAGAAAGTCCGTCAAGGAGATGTTTAGAATTATGTTGGTACACCCTATGATATGTAGAACAATATGGCTATACATATTACGAAAGTGGCGAAAGATGTGTTAGGTGTATCTAAAGAAGGTGTACCGGCACAAAAAGAAGCTTGGTGGTGGAGTGAAGTAGTGCAAAATAAAATCAAGGCAAAAATGACATGTTACAAATTACATTATTCTAAGAAAACTAATGAAACTTTAGAGGCTTATGAGAAAACAAAGAAAAAAGCGAAAAGGTTGTCACTGAAGCAAAAGCTAAAACTTGGGAGGAGTTATATAAAAAACTCAACTCAAAAGAGGGTGAAAGAGATATTTTTATGATATTTAGGGCTAGAGATAAGAAAACTAAAGATCTTAATTCTGTTAGATGCATCAAAGACGACGATGAAAAATTTCTAGTGGCAAATGATGATATAAGAAATAAATGGAAAAACAATTTTTATATGTTTTTTAATGAAAATAAAGATGTTAGTATTAGCTTACGAGAGTTAGCCAAATCAGAAAAGTATATAAATCACAATTTCTACCGACGTATTCAAAAGAATGAAAGTCAAAGAGGCTCTTAAATATATGAACGATGGTAAATCGGTAGGACCGGACAATATTCCTATAGAAGTTTGGGAAATAATAAGAGAAATAGGAATCACTTGGCTCACAAAACTATTTAATGAAATAAAGTGAAACCAAAAGATGCCCGAGGAATGGAGAGCGAGTAGACTTATACCCATATATAAGGATAAGAGAGACAGTCAGAATTGTGCGAATTATCGACATATCAAGTTAATGAGCCAAACTATGAAATTGTAGGAAAGAATTATCCAACGTAGGTTAAAACAAGTATAAAGTACAACAGAGAACCAATTTGGATTCATGTCAGGCATATCTACTGTTGAAGCGATTCATCTTTTGAGACGTCTTATGAAACATTTTAGAGGAAAAAAGAAAGACCTTTACATGATATTTATGGATGTAGAAAAAACTTTTGATAGGGTACCGAGGGAGGTTTTTTGGAGAACCTTGGAAAAAAGAGGTATCTCATTGACATACATTAACCTTATAAGAGACATGTGAGATGGTGTATAAACATGTGAGGACTCATGAAGGAATGACAAACTTCTTTGAAGTTAATATTGGGTTACATCAAGGATCAAGTCCATACTTATTTATAATGGTGATTGATGAGTTAACAAAACATATTCGAGATGAAGTGCCTTGGTGTATGTTATTTGCTGATGACATTGTGTCAGTGGAGGAGTCTAAGAAAAAAGTTAATAGAAAATTGGAACTATAGAGAGAAGCATTAAAAAGCAAAGGCCTCCAACTTAGTAGAACAAAAAAAGAATATATGAAATGTAAGTTTGATCATTTGGTTATTTGAGAAGGCATACAAATTAAAATTGGCACACATTGCATCCCCTAAAGGAAGGAAAATTTTAAATACCTAGGGTCAGTTTTTTAGAGTGAATGGAAGAATTGATGGAGATGTTACGCATAGAATTAATGTAATGGGGAGGATTTAGCCGACCCCGTTTAGTATGGGAAAAGGCTTAGTTGTTGTTGTTGTTGTTGTTATTGTGGTTAAAATGGGGAGGAGCATCAGGTATTCTTTGTGATAAGAAGATACCATTAAAGTGAAAAGGTAAATATTGTAGAGCAGCAAGGTTGTGAGTGTTGGGCAATTAACTAGCAACATGTACAAAAGATGTGTGTGACAGAAATAAAGGTATTGAGATGGATGAGTGGTCATACAAGAAAAGACCATATACATAATGAGGTTATTAGAAAAAATTAGGATTGACACCAATAGAGGATAAAATGAGAGAATATCGTTTAAGATGGTTTGAACATATAAAAAAAAAATCAGAAGAAGAACATATAAGAAGGTATGAAAAACTAAATTTGGAAAGTATTAAAAGAGGTAGTGGATGACCACAAAAAGTGTTGGGAAAAAACAATAAAGAATGATCTAGCTTGTTGTGAGTAAACTGCTAGAGTGACACATGATAGGGCTATGTGGAAACAAAGAATCTATGTAGCTGATCCCGTCTACTATGAGAAAAGGCTTAATTGTTGTTGTTGTTGTTGTTGTTTTATTAGATATTGTTCCACTTATCCCATGGTAAAGAGCTTATATGAGCTGAACCCAGCCAAACACGCATTGTTTGTGTGCAGCTCGTATAACCTGATGAACCAGCTCTGTTGTATGGCTTGTGTAGATTGTGAACCAAACACGAATGAGCAAAATACGAGCTGAATCAAGATAAACTCGGTTAGTTTCCCAGTCCTACCATTCAACCCCTTCCCAGGTAATTCAGGTGGGAATGTGGAATAGAGTGGTCGCGTAATACTACCTCGAAGATGTTATCTCATCAGTGAAAAAATAACCTTGAGTTAAGCTAAAGAAAATACAGAACTGATATTTAGAAACAAGGAAAGATGAAAAGACTGATACACACGCATCCCTTTTATTATACACATTCTTTTTTGCCGCATTTCCCGATCATTTCATTAATTACTAAAATATCCCTCAACAAAGAAAAAGAGGATAAAAACGAAGTATTAAAAAAGAAATAGAAGACTGATACTCCCTCCCTCATGGGTGAATATGCTTACAACCCTCATTTTTTAGTGTTTTTCCTTTTATTCTTCACTCCGTGGCTCATTTCAACCACCTATTACTCGATCAACAAATATTTTAATTAAAAGAACATATCAAAATCCATCAAAAAATGAAAAATGAAGAATCAAAAGAAATAAAAGAAAGTAAGATGAAAACAAAGAAAAAGAGGATAAAAAAGGCCAATTCAAAGTGGGATTCGTCGATTTATCCATTTATGTTGATTTTGTTTTGGTTTTTCTGTTTTTTAGTTGTTTTGATTGATTTTTAGATTGAAATTGAAAATAAAAATTAGGGCATCCCATCGGAAGAGACGCGCCTGACTCCCGTCTCTCATTGGAGGAGACGTGCATTAGATACATCTCTTCTATCGAGATGCTATAGTTTTTTATTTTCAATTTTTCGTATGTTTCTTTGATTTTCTTTTTCTTCTTCTTTCATTTTTTGTTATTATTATTGTTGTTGTTTTCTTATTATTGAGTTTCACTTCTTCTTATTGTTTTCATTTTTAGTTATGTTTTTGTTGTTTTTTTCTTTCTAAGAATATGCATTGAGTTGTGAAGAAGACAACAATGTTAAGTGAAACCTTCATCACTAAAGCAAAAAGATTCGGCTATACTCTTGTTGAAATTTGATAGGAAAGGAGATAGAAATGTTGTGATGTAATGTGAGAAAAAACTATATTTATATGTAAAGCAATTTTAGTATTTAGTGGAAAAGTTTAGTATTGAGTAGAAAAGTAGTGGATGGATTATAAAAAGGACGTGCATATAGTAATACCCTTCTTTGATTGTTTTTCTTCTAGTTCTGCCGATGGTCATTGTCGATGTGTGTTTGTTTGTCTAGTGCAAGCGGTGATATATACACAAGCAGATCCCTCCTTGTTGGGAACTGTCACCAACAGCTCATCGGCCGGTGAATTTTTGTGCGGAATTTGCTGATGACCGGTCGGTTTCCATTGAAATCGATCAGCCTCATGATCGGCTCTTGCTCCACTCTAGCTCACACTGGTTTGGGCGAACTCGTACACTCCCGTCTTCGTGGGATTCAAGCCTCACTCAACCAGGAAGAAGGCAATTACGATGATGATGAGAGAAGAGAGCTTCATTTCATTTATCCAGTGAGATAAGGACGATGAAGAAATCCTGCCGCTGCGGGCAAACCAAGGGAGGAATAGATGACGCTTGACTCTCCTGCCTCTTGAGCTCAACTTCACTAAATCAGGGAATTACATATGTGGAATCCATATACCTATACATAAGAAGGAAGAAGAAAAGGAAGGAATAAAAGAAAGAGGAGGAACCCGGTTACCCATTTAGCGTTTTGTGAAGAAGATGAAGATAAAATTTCTTTTTATTTTATGTATTTCATCGTATATATACCTGATTTTTTCTACTTTTGAATTTTACTTTCTAGGCTTTCCGTTAAAGTCATTCTCTGTTCATCCGGGAGATGCCTAAGACTTTTTCAAAAAGCAAAAATGGTTTTAATTAAGTTTTTCTTTTTGAAATCCAAAAAGATGACCTTCTTCCTGCATTTCATGGTTGGCATTAGTATTGGGACCGATAGTAGCCACCACCAACTTACATCTCCTACTTAGCCACTTGAGCCAATGTATGATGCACTAGTTTTGCCTCTCACTATTTTGAGGTTTACCAAATTCTATTATTTATCTAGTTGCAAGTAAAATTATAATTTTTATCCATTATACGGTTTTTCACAATCAATGTGTTTTTCGTGCATAATACTCAATAAAGTATATTTTCTACACTTATACTCTAGGCTTATATCAAACTCATGTGGGTTACATGTTTAGTAAAATATTCTTCTCATATGCCTTTTGTTAAGGGGTCTTCCAACATATCACCAATTGTCATATTATTTCATTTTTTTGAGTATATCATGAACATAGTGATATTTAACCATTATATACTTACTTCTTGAGCTATCACCTTCACTCTTAATAAGATTAATTACTCCATTGTTATCACAATAAATGACAACTAGATCGTTAGTTATGTCCAGCTTCAAATCACGTATGAAGCGTATTATCAAAACGACACTCATAACAGCCACACTGCAAGCAACATACTCAACTTATTGTGTATGCAACGTTACACAACATTATTTCTTACAAGCCCAAGAAACAATACCACCTCCAAATAAAAATATTTGACCAAAGGTTGATTTGTTATCATCTTTGCTCTCAGCAAAGTCAACATCAAAGTATCTTATCACTTTTAGTTCATCTACTTGAAAGCAAAGTTCAAGTCTTTTGTTTCTTTGAGATATCTTACAATCATTTTTACATCTATCCAATGTTCTCAACCAAGATTACTTTTATATCTACTCATAAGACCAACAATAAAGTTGATATCAGATTTTGTACACAACAAAACATACGTCAAGCCACATACAGCTTGTGCATAAGGAACATTAGACTTATCGTCTCCTTCATCGAAACAATCAACTTTACTCAATTTGACTCTTTTCGTAATAGGTATAGATGCATACTTCCATTCACCCATTTTAAACTTCTTGATAATATAATCAATATATCTCTCCTAACTTAGGCATAGAAGTTTAGATTCTCTATCTCGAGAAATCTTTATACCTAGGATATATGATGCTTTCCCCATATCCTTCATTTTAAACCTTGAGTTTACCCATGAATCATCTCATTATCATTCCCAGTCAACAATATGTGATCTACAAATAATGATAAGATGACAAAGTAACTCACTGTTTTAGACATATACATAGTGATCAAGTTCATTAGCCATAAATCCAAGTTTAATAATAATATTTTGAAAAGTCAAATACCATTAATGAGGTGACTATTTAAGGCCATATAGGGATTTTTCAATATATATACTTTATCTTCTTGGCCTTCAACTATGTATCCTTTGAACTGATGCATATATATGATTTCACCTAAATCTTCATTTAGAAAAGCAGTTTTTACGTATAGTTGATGTAAATCGAAATCATAATATGCTGAAATTGTTATAATTATCCTTATGTTAAGTTATCTTGTTAATATGTTAAGTTATTAGTCCTCTCATCTAAATTTGAAGATGTAGATCAGTCAATACCTTGTTGATATGTTAAGTTATCAGTCAACTTATCTAAATCTACTGAATTAAATACTTCCTCTAAATGTAAGTGTGATAATCCTTTAAGTAAGATGGAGTGACCCTAGGTTTTTTATATCTACTTAAAATTTCAGTTTGTTTAAAAAGATCATCATTATCTGTGAGTTCAAATGATGATAGATCTAGATCCACTAGATCATCAACACACTCATCATCATTCTTAATGATGTCATTCTTAGTCTCATTTGAGAATTCAACATCCCTTCTTTCTATTAAACCATCATTCTTAATGATGTTATTCTTAGTCTCCTTTGAGAATTCAACATCCATTCTTTCTATTAAACCATCATTCTTTTGATAAAATCGATATCCTTTGGAACCTTTAAGATATCCAATAAATACATATCTTAAGGACTTAATGTCTTATTTATCCCTAGATTAATAAAGGATCTTCACATGTGCAATAAATTCTCACCTCATGAGAAGGCATAGGTTTGGTTTTTCTTGCAAACCACATCTCATATGGTGTAGAGAATAGAGCCTAAAGAGAGAGGGGGAGACAATGAGGATGGTTCTGTCGTCGTCCGCCTGACTTCCACTCCTCCTCCTTTGGCTTCACACACCTCCTCCACGACTGTTGCCTCACTAAGAAGTCCCTACCGACTATTCGGCCCACCCCTCTTTCATTGTTGCCATCTCCGACTCCATGGGAGACGAATGGGTCAGCTCACTCTTGTGAAGCTGCAATCGGATCTCAATGGAGAATCGCCGACGGAGAAGGAGATGATGGGGAGAGCGAGGTCGCCTGCCTCATGCAATCTCTGATTCTTCTTTTCTTTATTGTATTTCCTTTCTTTAATGACATTCATGTCGTCTGTACTGTTTGAAGTCTAAGGCTACCTATGATGTGGTGACTTCTGATAGTTGTTTGCCTCATACTAGAGAGACTGAAACCTTCTGTTTCCAGCATGTGACTTTCCTAAGGTTGCATGTGATGGGGTGGCTTCAACTATCTCTGCTTTCATAGAGACTGAAACTTTCTATTTCCGTTTTTCAATAGCATTTTAAACATTTTTCCTTTTCTATAGGGTCGATGTACCTTTATGGAGTTGCAAAGACCTTGAAGATGCTTTGATATTAGTGTTGAGGTCAACGTGTCTTTCACTTTCGTAGAGAGTTCCAGTGAGCAGTGAAACTATATACCTATAGATAAGAAGCAAGAAGAAAGAGAAAGAATAAAAGAAAGAGGAGGAACCTCGTTACCCGCATAGGGTTTTTTGAGGAAGATGAAGATGCAATCTCTTTTTTTATGTATTTCATTGTATATATACTTGGGTTTTTTCTCTTTTGAGTTTTCTTCTTTAGACTTTATGTTAAAGCCATTTCCTATTTATTCGAGAGATGCCTAAGACTTTTTCAAAAAACAAAAACGGTTTTCAATAAGTTTATCTTTTTGAAAATCAACTCATGAAATCCGAGAAGAGGGCCCTTCTTCCCGTATTTCATGGTTGACATTAATATTGGGCCAATAGTAGCCACTTTGAGAGAAAACGACCGTGGATTGAAGTAAATCAACATAAAGGCCCTAATTTATAAGCATGGGCAGATACATCAAACAAAAGGGCTCTAAATCCTAGACAAAACAGGTATTGAGCAGGTCAGATTGGACTGGATTACATATGAAGCCAATCCACTCAATCTGATCGACGGAAAAGGGGCCAGTCTGGATCTAGTGACAAGAACCAATTCATCAGCAGTGCCAAATCTACATTAAGGTGAGGTGGGGCAAAAAACAATGAA
This sequence comes from Brasenia schreberi, assembly GCA_036023115.1. NCBI lineage: Eukaryota > Viridiplantae > Streptophyta > Magnoliopsida > Nymphaeales > Cabombaceae > Brasenia > Brasenia schreberi. The sequence continues at coordinate 16,546,274 of JAYKKT010000079.1, read as the reverse complement.
AAACTTACAAGATACAATCGAATCGATGATTACTATACATAGCTCATCCCACCTCAAATAGTGGAATAGATAGTTCTCTCATCCCACAAAAAATTCGAAGTCTGCCAGTGTGATATCAAGCATGTTAACGTCATTTGAACTTGTCACTATAATTGCGAAAAAGTGTATGCTAAATGAGGCAACATGAGGGCTAAGCAAGAGAATGTTATGCAAACAACAATCAAATCTTTTCCCATACTAGATGGTGTTGGCTACACATACTCTTTATTTTTATAAAGCTTGATCTTGTGTCATTTTAATTATTAATTAACTCAATAAAAACTACATTATTCTTTATTGTTTCCTTCCAAAAATTGCTTCTTTTCTTTCAATATTTTCACCGTCTAGTTTCTCACACCTTTTTATCCTCCCGTAATACTGTCACAGGTTTAAAAATCTTGGTATGCTCCGAGCACAAGCCATATTAATTCATTTGTAACGAAACCTACGGGTCGATTTGTGGGCCAAAGTACTACTGACTTTGCACCAGAAGAACCCACTACTACATGAAAATAACCTCGATTGGATCCACAAAAGGAATTAGATGGAGAGTATCATGCATCTAAATATATAGAAAGTGATGTTTCTGTTGTATGCATGAAGAAACTACAAATTGCAATGCGTAAAGGAACGTTTCTTCTAAATATATACATGCAAGATGAAAAATTTCTTCCTTTTTTGCGTGGGGCAACAAGCAATAGGTTGCTTCTTCAATATTTCTTCATATAAATAAGCCTATATACTCAGTGGCGGATCCAGAAACTTTTTGGGGTGCGCTTCATGTTTGAGTGGAGGAGGCTTTAAAAAATCTTCAAATTCTTTTTCAGAATTTCGGGTGAAGGGGTTCTACCCCACCACAATGTGGATCCGCCACTGTATATACTAGAAGGGCAATCTCAATGTCGATAGCGGATCTACTTGAGCGTACCCACCCACAATGCTTCATCTGGTCTGACAGACCTTTTTGCTTAAAGATTTAATTAATATCAATATTTACATCAAATAACATGAAAAATATTAAGTTATCAAATAAAAAATAGCTAAATTTGGGTTGGATTATGGATGCTGTGGTTGGTTTGGTTTCGGTAGGAGTCGAGTTCCACTTGTGTTGAAAGTTTAAGTAATTAGTCCAACCTGACTAACTGACTTCAATACACCAAATGGGAACCTGATGGTTACTGATATCGTGTTTTGTTTACTCAGTCTAACTAAATGGGTTCGGGTTATCGAGTGCCCTGAACCAAACCCATGCCAATTTAGGTTATCGGGTGTAGGGTCCTAAAATTGATATTTCAAATGACCCGAACTAAACACGATCTGTTCATGGCTTGTTTGTGAACTCAAGACCTTGTTCTAGTTTAGTTCGCTAGCTTATATGAGTCAAGGCAAGCAAGAACCAAACACGAAACGAGTTAAGCAAGCTATAAATGATTGGAACAAAAAAATACAACTTTTTACATGAACTTTGAGCAAAAAATAATAATTTCTTGATTAGAAATTAAGCCAAAATTTTATTTTTCATACTTTAAAAAAGAAGAAAGTGTAATGGTTTTGACCATCTAGTTACAATATAGTCAACCAACCGATTGGACTAACATGAATTTCTAACATATATGTGCATACAAGTGCTATATGCTAAACAAAATGAGTTCATATTTGAGTCCAACCAAACATTCATCATCCCTGTTCCCTGTTTAGTTCGTAGAACTACTCGTGCTGGCTCATGAACTGAACACAAACAAGCTCAACAGGAATCAAACTAAGCCCAACCACAAGTAAGTCCGTTCATTTAGCAGACCTATGTCCAACATCTCAAATTTTCATGTCAACCCGAAAAATACCACTAATATAAAAAAAATATCCTTACTGGTCGAAAGAAATTCTCGGAACTAACATAGTTTTCAGAGGTAACAGGGTTCTCTCTATCCATAGTTGAGCCGGTCTGGCCTATGTGGTGTGATACATGTTAGGCTTTTACATCGTCTCATTAGATGGTGGAGAAAACCATTTTTAAAAGATCATTTTAGCCGTAAATGCTTCTCTCTCTTTATATATATATATTGTCACATGATCGAATCGCTCATGTGAGAAGAACGGTGAACTTTACGCGCGCCATCTCTAATTGTTCACAAAAGGCAATCAAATGGCTGAGGTCCGAGAATATATATATTACAGTAATGTTAGATGCTAACATATAAAAAAAATCTCAACTATTCAATTTGAAACATAGATTGATAATATTTGAATTTTAAAAGTAAAAGATATACTCATACTTTTTTCTAAGTGTACTTAATTTTAAAAGCATTTTTTAAAAATTCAAATACCAACCATACAATCCAAAAGATAAATGGTTGTTATATATATATATATATACTAGCAACCTTAGATGCTAACATATAAAAATCTCAACTATTAGATTTGAAAGATAGATTGATAATATTTGAATTTTAAAAGCAAAATATACATTTATACTTTTTTAAAGTATACTTAATTTAAAAAACAACTTTTATTTTTTAAATTCAAATAACAATCATTTATCTTTGAGATTGTATGGCTGAAATTTGTCTCGGCATGTTAACGTTACATTTCTAGTATATACCATACTCTATGCACTCTTATTATTTGTCGATAGCATATGAGTGTAACAAGATTATCTTTATCATTTAGATATTCTTATATCCTTCAAAGTTTTAATCATGCTCTCGAAAAATGAAGGACATGAATAGGCAAGTAGGATCGGGTTCGCACACACACACACACAGATATATATATATATATATATATATATATATATATATATATATATATATATATATAGAGAGAGAGAGAGAGAGAGAGAGAGAGAGAGAGAGAGAGGAGCTCGGTTATACTCAACTGGTTTGATAAAAATGGTGGGCCCCACAGCAATAAATATAAAGGGTTTCACCATTTTACACCATCTTATAACTATTAACTATAGTACACATTAAGTATATACCGTTTTTTGTGCATAATGTTTAAATTCCATGATCTAAAACGTCTCCGCTATTAGATGTTTGAAATCAACAGGAGATTTGAATTATTTTATATTTAATATACATAATACATTAAATAAAAGTATAAAAGTATCACGATATTGATTAATTCAAATATCTAGGATCTTAAAGATCCAACAATAGAGGTTTTCTGTAAGATTATTCACCAAAAATATTATGCATTTATCATGTAGAGAGAGAATTTGGTATATGTGCATATCTATTGATGCTCAAATTTACGAAGAGATTTTCATCTTTTGATTAACATGATCAAACATATACATTTGGATTTAAGAAATAAAAAGTAGGAGTGCACCTTTTGTAGTACACATGCATTAAATACTTTTCAATTCTAATCTCCACTTTTGATCTTAATCAATCGAAGGACGAAGATATTTAAGCATAAATATATGCAAACATAGAATATTTTCTCTCTCTCTAGAGCACATAGTTCATACGCACGTTCATTCATGTTTAAATTTACTTAAAGATCTTAAATATTGGATCGAAATGATTAATCATAAAGATTTGAATTTAAAAAATGTTTAATGTGACCCAATGACGATTAACGGTGAAAATAGGTGAGCAAGTACATATGCTAATTTCTCTTACTCTCTCCCTACATAGAAAGAGAGAACATAGTACATGCGAACACCAACATGCTTTTAAATGTAAACCGTTCCGTCAATCGGTTGATGAGATCTCGTTCAAGCACGCATTTACAATCTCTCTCTCCCTCTCTCTATGCATATGATTCTGTGTCAGCATAACGAGTGGATATGGTGTCCCCAGTTTGTTTGGATGGAAAAATGAGCAACCCGGGTTTGAATGCAGAAAACCCCCAGCAGAGGACGTCACTCCAAACAGACGCTCACCACAGGCCTCTCTCTCTCTCATGGGGGTCGTCGTCTTCTCTCACCTCCCACTCATTCCCATACACCCATGGAGCCATCGCCATCGCCATCGCTATAACAGGCACTCGCTTTCCTTTACGCACAAGGCGTTCCCTCCCTCCTCATTGTTGCACAAGAAACGGGTTGTTCGCCTTTCGCCACTGAAATCGTCGGCTTCCGTTGGTGGGTACCTCGGCGACCTCGCCGAAATCGGTCCCGACAACGAAATTCGTGTCGATGGCGGATTCTCCATACGGAATTTTGTGGATTTGATCGAGAGTTTGCGGAGATATCTTCCTGGAGGGTCTTGGTGGAGAATTGAGGATGATTTTGTTAAAAGTGGGTTGAAGACGGTCACCGTTCCGTTCGCATTGCGTCGAATCTGGCAGATTCTTTCAAATGACAGATGGGTGATCTTCTCCGGTTTTATATCGTTGATTCTAGCTTCGGTAATGAACGTTGTCTACTTTCGTTGAGTTTTCCGATTCCCCGGTATGGACACATCAGTTATCACAATCAAACTCTGTTCTTGGTTAACGATCTTCGGTGATCCATTCCTTGCCACCGGCTCTCTGTTTTGCATCTAATTTTAAAATCGGCCTCTCGGTAGAGTTTAGAGTTGATAACTGGAGTTTGTAAAGATACAAGGAGGCTTTTCTAGTTACAACTTTATGTTACTTGTAAACTTGAGCTTGTCCTTGTCTCATGTCCCTGGCATTTTGAATTATATAGGAAAATGCGCAAAAGTGACGTATCTCGTGTCACTCTTACCTGTCAGAGAGTCTCGATGTTTACCAAACTCTTACTAATTGGTTTGAAGGTTAAAGTCGATAGTTGTTTGGAGCTGCTCAGGCATGTTATTGTATGTGAAAGTGCCATTCTCCTTATGATATCTGTTTTTGCTAACAGCTTATCTTTCATTAATGTAGTTTGCAGAAATATCGATACCACACTTCTTGACAGCATCAATATTTTCTGCAAAAAGTGGTGAAACTGCAGTCTTTTATGGGAATGTTCGGCTTTTGATATTCTTTTGCTGTATTTCTGGGATATTCAGGTATGCTAATCCTTGTCAGTGAATTGGTTGTTATCACTCTAAACATTAGAACAAAACCTCAGTAGCTATTTGTTATTGCCCAAGGTTGCATTCTTTTATCAGTTGTGTTTGTGACTTGCTAACAAGCCAACTTCACTCCCAAGAATGGCATGCTCTTACAATCTTTATCAGTTGCAATAATAACATCGTAATGAGACTGCGTCTTCGCTTGAAAACTCTTGACATTCTCTGCTCCTTTAATGGTTCTTTAGTTAGTGGAACATAACAACCAAGTCACAGTATTGCATTCTTTATTAATTGCAGTGATGACTTGATAAGTAGACCGCTTCTTTACTTAAGAAGTTTACGTTATCTGGTCCATCAATGGGGTGCCAGATCCACTTTTCCTTTAGGTATATAATTAACAGAATTCACTTGTACTAGAAATATAATAACCTGTGGAGTAAACGGTGACATTAGGTACTTGTATTTTGTTCCTTTTCTTAAGGTTCTTAATTCTTTATACTTGAACAAGACAAATAGCAATCGTTGGGGTGGAGACCTAGAACTACCAACTTCAAGTTATTTCCAGAGATATTACTAAGATGCTGGTTAATAGTTGTCAATCTGGCACATGTTTAAATGGGTGAAGCTACAGCGATAATAGCGATACCAAGATAGAGTAAAAGTCAGGATTTGCGGTCAGTTGTAATTTCTGTAATAAGAGATAGCAAAATATGTATCATGGTTGATCAAGAATGGTTCTAACAGTCAAGGAGGAAGTGACTGCTGTATTGGGCGTCACTTGTATGTGAATTGGAAAGAATTATCACAAGATAATCAATGCCATTACTCTGATTTTTCTCTTTATCATACTCAAGTGGAGTACCCCATTTTTTCTTTTCATCAGTTGATTATCTCAGGAATGAGATTTCAAATCACCACTAACAAAAGAGCATCATACTCTTCCTTAGAAGTTAGGAGGAATGACATTTCCTTCTTGAAAGGTTAATGCTATGAGCCTATGATACAGCAAAGGCAACAGCTAATAAAGCTTATTTCTCAAGGAACCTGCTGGTACCATGATGGGAAAATCATTACTCAAATCCAAGTGTTAACAAAAAGTACACGAATCAAGGTGGACTTCAATTGATAGAGATTCATCTGTTAAATCAGCAAAAGATCACGAATTAGAATAAGTTTGGATTTAGTAGGTGACACAAGAAAGTCAACATGTGCATAGGCAGCACAGATTCCATAAGCGTCCAAAGTGGCTATCAAGCATTAAATTTTTAATATTAATTGATTTCATTTATGTATTTTTCATCTTATTTTGTCAAGCAAGTCTCTGAGATCTTCTAATAGGCTGATATAGTTATCACTGAGGTCTTCACAACTTTTTGGAACTTTATCAATTTACCATGCTTTACAGAATCTTGTATATTGTTTCTGAAGCACTTTTTTATGCAAAATTCATACTTGTTCTTCCTTCAAAGCTCTAAATTTGAGAATATTGATATGCTTGGGATCTCATATATTTCGCTTCTCTGTATCTATATTGACTTCATTACTCATTGCCTTATATTATTAGTTCCTGCTATCAAACCTGTGGAAACCAGTATGGAAAGTAGATATTGACAATATACAGATTCTAAGCAAAAACATAGGGAGGCCAGAAAGTTTTTACAATTAAATGAAAGTTATGATTTTTATTTAACCTCTATATGTATTTATAAAGTCTTTCACTATTTGGAGATGTGGGCCTCTTTTCATTCTGCATCTGATTGACAAGCATGCGTTTTCCCATGTTGATATTGATCTGGTTGTTTTTCTACCAGTGGCTTGCGAGGCTGTTACTTCAGTATTGCGAATTTAATACTGGTGAGTAATGTGACAGGAACTTTACTGATTGTTCCCCAACTATGTTGCATAGAAATGGAAACAGAAACAAAAATGGAAAGCGGGACACAGGAAATGACAAATATTCCCATTTACCAAGCAAGCCCTCTTGCCGAGCTATGAGAGTGCTAATGCATGTGATAGCCCTTTAAAAAATAATAATGGTAAAGTGTATTGGGCCCAACTGAAATGTGGACAAAACATTTTGTATACATTTCATACACGTTTCAGGTTCATGTTTTGCTTCAAAAAGCAAAAAGGATGTGTAAAGCCATTTCCTGGATCATAGCTCTCTAGTAAACCATGCTATTACAACTATATGAGTGTTGGTTAGTTTTGATTATAGAAGAGAATGTTCAACCATATTCTGTGCTAATTCTTCTGTTACAGGTCAGGCGTATGCGGGAGAAGTTATATTCAACTCTTCTCTTTCAGGTTCTTTAAATTTAAGTATTGATACTTGTTTGACTGTTTCTCCAGAGTTACACTCTGTACTGCATTTCTTGGTGTGATCTTATTCTTCTCATGACATCTTATTCAGGACATATCCTTTTTTGATGAGGAAACAGTTGGAGACTTGTCAAGTAGGCTAGGTTCAGACTGCCAACAAGTATCACGTATTATTGGAAATGATCTTAATCTGATATCCCGCAATATTGTTCAGGTAATATTTCTTTTCTTTGAAGTCCTTTTTTCCTCATCACAGTAGAGTGATCTTGCTTTGTATTTGGAACTTTAATTTCTGTATTTAGTTCTTTCTAGGGCACTGGTGCACTTATCTATTTGGTATCCTTGTCTTTGCCACTTGCACTATCCACAATGGGGATATGCTGTGCCTTGGCAACAGTTATGCACTTCCATAGTTGGTACGTTTTCTTTTAACTTCATGTTGTTCAAAATTCAGTCATAAGAACCTTATAAATGTTTGATGTATTTAAGTTCCCCATTTTAACAACTGACGTTATATGTGTTATTCTGGTGCATGGCTCTGCAAATAGACTGTCTGTTTTATGCTTTTGTTCTTATATAAAAGTAATATGTGTGATTGAGTAGGGAGTTTTGGTCCTTTATGAGTTTTTCACCCTTATATAGCTATATATCCAATCCCAAACTGGGATAAAGGAGGGTTCCATCTTGTCGCTGACAGCCATCACTTTATTTGATCTTTGACAATTAAGGTCAAATCTTCCCAGAACTAGTACATTAAATCCTGTCAGAACTCCATGGTCAAGCATGCTTGGGCTAGAATAATATGAGGCTGGTGACTTCTTAGGAAGAACTTTTGTTGCACCCTTTATCTGACACCACCTAGTGCGAGAAAGGGGTTTGTTAAGGTTGTTAAGGTACTCAAATGCTACATGCACATGAATTTGATCCATAGTGAAACGTGTGTCTATCTCTTACCGCCTTACTCCACTTCTCTACGTTGTTTTTCTAGTGGACAGAATATCACACCTTTTTTCTCTAAGGACATTAATTGATCTAAGAGAACATGGTGCCCCTAAGCCTGTAAGCACTTATGACCATCTTGATCCAGCTCATATCACTCAATTTGTTGCTTCAGACCGGCTACTTCATTTGGCAAAATTAGAGGGAAAGAGGATATAGTAAGCTTCTCATTGACCTGGTTTGTTTCTGACGTAATGTCACTTGGAACCACCCAATGTGCCCAAGAATGACCTCTCAAAACCTCACTCTTGGTATGCCCATGGTCCAAGTTGGTTCAGTGTGCATCACACCAGGCAACCACAAAATCAGTGGTCAAATTCTCCCCTCGCCCACAGGATAATTCACCAACCAAGATATCTTGAGTCACTGATCATGCGTATGACACTGAACACTATCTCTGAGTATGGTCTTAAATAAGATGCACACTCTTTTATGAGGAAATGGATTGCACAAGTTGCAACCTAGTTGTCTCTAGACTGGTACTTTTTGCATTGGATGTACTGGTTGATGTAAAAACACTATGCTGATAAGTTGCACCACATTCTGTAGCCACTTTGTCATGGGATGTTTATTTTAGTCAGATCTAAAAACTATTCTCTCCAGGATGGTGACATGTGAGTGCCTATTGCATGTAAACCTTATGTCTGAAATCTGTTTTGACTAGCGAAAACATGTTAAGCTAGATTCTTGCTGGTGTGCCCCCTAGCCTACTTTGACATTTGACTATGCTGGAAACCCCCTAGTCAAATGACGTCTGACAAACTCCACATCATCACTGATTCTTCACGTGTAAGAGTTCCATGTTGCAAGAAGCAAGTGCGTGTCTCCTTGAGCAAAGAGTGACTGCATCCTGGTGAAAGAGGAGTTTTTTGGGACGGACATAAAGGTTATCATCCAATGGCTTGTTGACTAATTTCTCATTCAAATACCAACTAAGCCAACCAGTGACTTCTTGTAATCTTTTCCTTGGACTGTCCTGCAGACACCTTTTGCTGTTTGAGACCTTTGGATAAGTCTCAGTGAGGACTGGGCACTATCATTATGTGGCCTAGAGAGTGCAAACTGTTATCCTGTAAGAAAGAACTTGATTGGCTGGTACATAGTTAACATATTCAGATTGGTGCTCTAGTACAGTCCTTTTGTTTGAAATCTATGTGATGGCGTAGTTCTCATAACAGAACAGAAGAAAAGAAATTGCTGCAGACAGCGCCTAAAGAAAATATCAAGCATTATATATACACATATACATGTATATATACATACGTGTGTGTGGTCTGTGTGCATTTGCATGTGTCTCTGCATGTTGAATTGCTGACTTGAAGAGGGGAAAGATATATATGGACCCCATCCAAAGTAATCCTTCATATTGTCAGCCTTATGGATGAGGCCCCAAATATGTTTTGGGTTGAAATAAAAATAGAAGCTGCTTAGAACAAACTGGCAAGAAGTGTTAAAGCTAAATATACATAGGAAGAAACAAGATGAAAGGGTGAAAACAAATATGAAGAAAAATTAAATAAGTTTCTAGGTAATGCCTTATATGAAAAGAAATAGAAGATGGAGAGAGTTGTCCATGGTTATCTCTTTGAATTAGTGACAGTCTTGCATCGTCTTTACTTTGACACTGTGTCAGAGAAGAAAATAAGAGGGAAAAAGGATTTTGCCTGTTTAGGAAGTTTATGGACACCTGACACTCTTTTTAATGCTGAATAAATCATCAGGATTTAGGAAAGTATGAAACATTTATGTTCTTCAGGTACTACGTGCTTAATGACATACTGAGAAAAAAAGTTACTAAACTAAGATTAGCCTCCAGAAATATGGTGCAATTTAGTGTAAACCTAAGTTTCATGGGTCACATGATAGCAATCCAAATCTACATCTAAGAAGCTTGTTTGCATCTGCGAAAATATAGCCTCCTATACCTAACTGCAATTATCACAATCTCCATGCTCTTTGAGTTCCTAACTGCAATTAGCGGAGTTTCAATTTGACGTTTTCCACTATAGCCTTGAAGGCAGGTTGTTCTACGGGCCATTATAGCCCCTTCTTGGACAATTATGTACTTGATGATCATATGTTGTTGATTTGGATAGATCGGTCTAATTGAAAGTTTGTTACATTTTAAGGACTGATTATATCATGCTGTGTTGTCTTAACTTTGGTTATTATATGCTAACATCATGGATGAACAATGACAGTTAAAATCAGCATGTATCCTTGTTGTAAATTATGTAGAAGAACCAGATGTTGTGTCGATGACAGTTCTAACTTCTTCTTTCATGCAAAGTGATTAGAGCTTGAACTCCAGATATTATGTCATGTTTTTGTCTCAGCCTGCTAAGTGTACTATTATCTATATTATTTGCAACGTGCATAGAATTTCTGTCAGAAGATAGTAAAGAGAAAGCATGTGCCATGGGTTGAAGTTGATGCATCCTTGGAAGAAAGTAAAATATTTTGTCTATTGTAATTATTTGCAATATTTATGTTTTCTCTCATAGGAGCCATGGCACATGATCGGGCTCTATGGAAACAAAAACTCCATGTAGCCGACCCCATCTAGTATGGGAAAAGGCTTAGTTGTTGTTGTTGTTGCTAACTCCTATGCTTTTTGTAAGTTATGAGTTGGTTAAGGAATTTGCAGTGACTAAAGTTTCAATCTTTTAGCTATCGTTGCTAGTTCCTGTGCCTTATGGGTTAAGGAATTTTCAATGACTAAAGTTTCAAAATTTTATTGAACAGTTATCAAAAGACTGCTGCAAAGGCAACACAAGAATGTGTTGCTTGTGCGAATGAGGTAAATTTATTTGGTCATATACCTATGTCCTGATGAACAGAACAGCTGTCAATTTGTATGAGGTAACCAAATACTGTAAATTGTTTCATTTTCATTGTATACAAAGCAGGTGGCTCAAGAGACATTTTCGTTAATAAGGACGGTCAGAGTATATGGAACTGAGAAAGAAGAATATGGAAGGTGCTATCTTGTATCTCTTAATTAACTGTTTGATAAAACATTATAGTACATTTGCAAAATGGCAGGCCAATTTGTCTTGATGCTCTTTGCATGATCACTAATTGAGATTCCATAATGCCTTTCAGGTACTCAAAATGGTTAAGAAAACTTGCTGATATCAACCTGCGACAAGGTGTGGCTTATGGCTACTGGAACTTTAGCCTGAATGTGCTTTATCACTCCATTCAAGTTAGTTCTCCTATACTTGTAAAAGTCATAGAAATATCTTGGATATGCTCACTGTTTATGAGCGTACATATTGTTTCTGCTGACAGATGATCAATGTAGTGGTTTTTCCTAGTAAACTTGACAGCTACTGTTCAAATCTAGCTTATTGTGAGTTAACTGCTAACATGGCACATGATAGGGCTCTGTGGAAACAAAGAATCCATGTAGCTGACCCCGTCTAGTATGGGAAAAGGCTTTGTTGTTGTTGTTTTTGTTGAACTGAGTGTTTTCTTGACTTCTTCTTCTTCTTACTTCTGGAACTTGAACGTAAAGTTTCATTTAACAAAGCAAGCGAATGCTGTTATATTTAGTCACATTCTTTTGCTTCGTTACCATAGAATGCATTATATTTTCCATTTCCATAGTGGAAAACTGTTAAATGTAATAGGTACAGGGCCATTAGGGCCCGTGTCTCTTGGAACTAGACTGGCCCAGGCCACTAAGGCCTGTGGCCATAGCCGTTGGGAGCTCCCAACGGCTAGTCAGTTCAGTAAGGCAGTAACTAGCCGTTGGAGGCCAGCTGTCTCCAACAGCTAGTTGGCTCTTCTTCTCCCATTCAGCCTCTTCATTCCATGCTGTATTTTTACTGCTCCTCTTGCTCTATAAATAGTGTTGTAACATACTTCAATAAATAAGCTGTCTTGAACAGCCTTTGATTTGTATTTTGACTCTCTTATTCTTCACTCTTGTTGCATTCTTGGCTTGTAACATCCATACTTGGATGCTTTGATATCTTGGCGACTCAACTAACACTTTGACACATTGCGACTTGGCCGATTCAACATTCAATTATCAACGATTATTTACATAGTATTGAAGGTCAAGTGCATTCTTTAAATTCTCCATTTCTGTTCTGGTATTCAGTAATGAAAATCCTTTCCGATATAATCTCATCAATCGAAAAAATGAGAGTAGATGTTCTGATATTTCAGATTAAAACATTTCACTTGAGCACTCTAACAAATTGAAGAAAGATGATCATATGTCCAAACTAACATGTGAAAGAAGAAATGGTATCAAGGCAATGCGTTTTTACTAGTTTCTCCTCATAAATGGTGGTGGCATCAGAACTTGGGCAGAACTTAGAAATTTAAAGTGTGGTTGGCTTCTTAGAGTAGCAACTGCTTATTTGATTATGGCTGCATCTTTGTTTCCTTAAAAAATTTTGTTGAATGAGATTTCTTGAAGGATGTTCAATGTGCCATTCAGGTTGTTCAATTATGACTGTTTGGTGGATCCAATGGAATTCTATAATTGTACTGATGTAGGTATGGCATAAGTATGTGCTACCATGACATCTGGTAAGGCCATTAAGAGGTAAAATGTAAACTAAACGACTGAATAAACATGATGACTGTACTATATGGTCGAATTATTATGTTGCCCTTTTGGATTCTACTGGCCATATTGCAAATACTGGATTAACACAAACGCTGATACTGTATATTATTGAACTGGGTATTCAGTTCAGTCCCAAAAAAGGAAATACTGAGGTATTATTCATCTTTAATATGCTATTATACATGCATGCTTTGAGTGAGATATTCTTTGGTAACTATTTTATTCATAAAGAATGGATGGAGTAGAAAGGCTTTTGTTTAAGAATAAGGGATCACCCTTGCATGGCCAGTCCCAAGGCTAGATAAAGGAGGAGGGTTGCATTAGGCTTCTGATAGCCACCATCAAACTGTGTCGGACTTAACATGAATTCTACAAAAAAAAACAAAAAATCAATGTAGCCGACCCCATCTAGTATGAAAAAAGCTATGTCACATGGGTGCCAGTGCGGGTGTGGGTGCGGGATATGGCAAATTTCAAAAATTTTGGGTGCGACGACACGACTAAGGTATATAATATTCAAGCTAGAACAAGTGAGACATCAATTAACATAAGTATATGACGATAATAATAAGTACACAACTTTATATTAAAGCAAAACAAGTAAACAACTACTAATTTCATCATAATACATAAATCAATCAAAAGAAAATCAGAATCTTAATGTTTGATAAATAAAATGAACATATACCTTAAAAATTATAGATTTTCAATATCAACAATATTATCAACTGAAGGGACTATTGGATCAGTGAGTTCCATACTGTCACATGGGTGCGAGTGCAGGTGCGGGATACGGCAAATTTCAAAATTTTTGGGTGCGGCGACACGGCTAAGGTATATAATATATATATAATATTCAAGCTAGAACAAGTGAGACATCAATTAACATAAGTATATGACGATAATAGTAAGTACACAACTTTATATTAAAGCAAAACACGTAAACAACTACTAATTTCATCATAATACACAAATCAATCAAAAGAAAAGCAGGATTTGCATATCAACAATATTATAAATTTATAAGTGAAGGGACTATCAACAATATTATCAACTATGAACAATATTAATGTTTGATAAATGAAATGAACATCTACCTTATAAATTATAAATCTTCATTATCAACAATATTATCAACTGAAGGGACTATTGGATCAATGAGTTCCATATTAAGGGTATGCAAATCTTGGTTGTCATCTAAGTGATATTCCTTCGAGTTTGCATCCTTTATGAATGAACTATCACAAATAAGAAAGCAACATCAACTGACAACTTGAAATTCCCCAGCTCAACATGGATTAATTACCAGATGAGCGATTGAGCACAATGCCACAAGTCATAAGCCACAACGTGAGAGAAGGGCAGCACAACAGCGTGAGAGAAGGGCAGGACAATAGCGTGAGAGAAGGGCAACACAGGCAGCGTGAGAGAAGGACAACACAACAGCGTGAGAGAAGGGCAGCAACATGAGAGAAGGGAGGGAGAAAGTCATGAGTGGATGGGGCATGAGAAGGTAGCCGAGCCTCTTAAAAATTTGCCCTAATAACAGGACGAACGTGACCTCATACACATTGACCGGACCCAAATATTGGGTCGACACATTGATCGTGTCAACAATACACGACACCGTGTCGATGCCGCACCACCGACACAGTGTGGGTGTCGCACCCGTGTCGATGTCGACACCCCACCTCCTAGAGGTGTCTGTGTGACATTGGTTCCATATTAAGGGTATGCAAATCTTGGCTATCATCTAAGTGATATTCCTTCGGGTTTGCATCCTAATATTTTGATGCTCCTTCACTGCAATATATTTAAATAAATAAAAGAAAAGATCAAATATAATCATCACGATTAATAGAAAAGAAAATAATTTTTAAAGATTAGTAATTAGTTACCTATACTCAACATTAGATTGTGAAACCAATCTTAGATTTGAAAGGGCATAAACCAAGTCTTCAACACGACTACTGAGAGATTTTCCTTTTGATATTGTGAATTTGAGAATATGTACTCCAATTCCTTTCACAACAGGATGAAGTAGCAAGTTGAGATAATAATTTTGATCCAAGCTTTTAAAGAAGAGGTATCTCAAATCCATAACATGCCCACCAATCTAGTGGATCTTGATAATCCCTTGCTTCTAGTGCTTCTAGTGAATCAAGTATGGTACAAGAAAACTTTTCATATTCAGAATTTACTTGCCTAAGTAGGTATGGGTCACGATAAATCCTTCCTAAACGCATTTGCCTATTCTTTGCTATTTCAGGATCTTAATTAAGAGGAGTATGCCCAATGCTCTCATGCAACCATTTCTTCCTATAATATCTTGGATTTAAAGAATGTGCTAAACAATGCAAGGGAGTGTTGCTTTTATTCCATCTTGAAACTAATATAGAATGAATATGATCATAAAACAATGATGTCTCATTAAGTTCTTTTCTCTCGTGCTTCAAAATTATTGACTCAACTTTTTCAATCATGGTATCCCACATTTCATGAACTTTATGAAGTATCGGTTCATCTTTATCAACTTCTCTCAACATCTCCCAAATAGGCTCTGTGAATTCAAGAAAATATGATACCTTGTCTCACCATAAATCATTAAGAATAATAGTCTTCACTACTTGGGCCCTTGCTTGATCTTTAACCTTGTTACCACGGTATAAATCCCAACTTGGATCAGTAACCATTTGAACCAATGATGTCTTGATTGTGTTGAATCTTTTTACCATCACAATCAAAGAAGCAAAATGTGTTTCTGCAACCTTCAACAACTTTAAATGACAATGTCTATTAAATAAGGCTGAAATTAAATGATGATTCATTACAAAATTTCTTATTTTTATACAATTTGCAGCCATATCTTCAATCCATGAACACAATTCATATGCACGAAGATTATCTTTATCTTTTGATGGCTTACATATATGAGAAATAGCCAAATTTAAACTGTGAGCTATACAAGGTGTCGAAAAAATGTGTGGATAATTACATTCCAAACTTAACCCTACACTTTTACAATTAGTTGCATTATCAGTGATTATTTGTAAAACATTATGTGGTCCAACACTCTTCCTAACTTCTACAAATAAAATCTTTCTAAGTAGCCTGCAGTTTTAATTTATCCAGATGCATCAATAGACTTCAAAAATATTGGCCCACTAATTGAATAAGCAATGAAATTAATGAGTGGACACCTTTAAATATCACTCCATCCATCAGCAACAATAGAAACACCATTAGTTTCCCATGAAAACTTCTTATGTTCTAAAAGTCTTTCAATATTGGCTTCTTTTTCTTTAAGAATCATGATTCACAATTTTTCAGAACTTGGAGGAACATAACCATGTAAATTACAATTAGCCAATGAAGTGACAAGATCTTCCCAATATAGATTTTTTGCTACATTAAAAGGAAGTGAACTTCAAAAGAAAAATCTTTCAACCTTTCTATCCATCTCCTCCCTTCCAACTACATTAAATGATTTTTCAATTGCTCCTCCTTTAAAACCTTTAAATTTACTTTGCATTAACTTTCTTTTCTTTTTGCATCTTCTTTGTATCCACCAAATAATAGAATATTTGTTTATTTTTCACTCCTTTCGTTCTTCTTTTCATACTCATCTTGCTTTTTCATTAATTGTTTTCATAAATTCTCATTCACATTCGGACACTCTATCATGATTTGATAATTTTAAAAGATGTGCCTTCACTCTAGTATACGATCCTGTAAAACTCATATTGCAAAATTTACACATAAAATATGTATTACCTCTACCACCTTCGTATGATTCTCCCCTTTGTACATACATCCACAATGGTGCATCATCACGAGGTGTTGAAATTGAAGGTTTTATAACTTTTGTTGTTGATCTTGGACTTTAAGAAATACTTCCACCAGAACTCCTAGTAGGGCCGGTACCAATTGATACTCCTTTTCCTTTTCTATTATCGGTCATTTTTAGGATCAACTCAATTCTTAATTTCACAATTTGAGTGAAAAACAAAATGTCAAAAACAACAAATAAGAGAAGGAGTCCGTCATAACATTGATATACCATACTACCTTTAGCTTGCTAAAGGAAGGAGAAACAAATAGGGGAAACACATTTAGCTTACTAAATTGCAGAAAAACAGTAATATCCACTATCAACAAGGAAAGAACACTGCATTAATGTGCTTAACAGATTAAAATCAACAACATTGGCAATAATCAGTAGAAAAGGGAAAATGATAACAAAAATACATTATTTACATAAAAGAACAACACATTCCTGATCAGACGTTGCGGCAAGCTCGTGAATGCATGATTAACTAAGTTGTATACTGCAAGCTTGTGGAATACGATCAACAAGTGTCTGATGATGCATAGAGTAAAGAACCACATAACGAAAATATCCAAAACATAATGGTCACCATAACTTGAAAAGTACGAACTAATTCATACCTGATCAGACGTTGCGGCAAGCTCATGAATGCTCCTTGCAAGCTGCGAATACGATACTGGCTAAGAGAAATCACGCCGGAGACCTCAAGAGTCGGGTGATGAGGCCCAACATTTTATACATCTGACCTAAAAGCTTGAATGAACATGACCTCCGACACATTGACCGCACCCAAATTCAGACTCGACATGTTGACCATGTCGACATTACACGACACCGTGCATCGACATGGTGTCGATGTCAGTGTCGCACCCGTGTCGGGGCAGACACTCCACCTCCTAGAGGTGTCTGTGTGACCTAGGGGAAAAGGCTTAGTTGTAGTTGTAGACTTGTAGTATAAAATTGCTCAAGGCATTTCTACCTTTCCCATTTTCTTTAGTTAAACTTGCTGGTCGTGTGTGTCACCAGGGTTTGGAAATGTAGTCTTATAAATTTCTGGTAAGTTTCCAGCAATACTCTAGTGGACCTCAGTAGCAAGTTATGTTTTTTCTTTTTCATTGACAATGTTCGTTCTTGGTACTGTAAAAGGTTAGTGGTGATTAATATCCTAACTTGCTTTAATAGGTGATCACTGCGCTAATTGGAGGTACCTTTGTTATGGCTGGACATATTACAACTGAGCAACTGACAAAATTTGTTCTTTATGCTGAATGGTTAATATTGTCAACCTGGTGGATTGGTGACAATTGGTCATCCCTAATGCAATCTCTTGGTGCATGTGATAAGGTCTTTCACTTGATGGATCTGTTGCCTAGCAAACAATTCTACTTAAGAGGCAAGTGCAGAAACTAAAACATATCTCAATAAATGTTTTAAGTTTGAGTTTCTTGTGGTTGCTGGTGCATGTTTTAATGGAACATTCATTTAATAATAGTAGTGTTATTTTCATCTGTGATTTACATGAAAAAGTGTTCAGCAATTCAAGTGATTTAGGTTTGCATTTTAGTGGCAAATCGTTTTCTTATCAGAGCAATGCCATATGCTTTGCACATAATGCATATAGTTTTCTTCACAAAATATTTGAATGCTTTGGAAGGTTATGAATTTTCCAAGAATTTATGTTTCCCAATTGGGATTGAAGACAGAGAATGCCAATCCATGGAGGTGTTTTTGCAGAAATATTCAACTCAGATGCTCATTATTGGATTTTTTCTTGTTTTCCCTGTGACCTATTTTTCACTGGATGAAAGCTTTTGTACTTCACTATGTTAAGTTTCCAGTTTAACTGCAGCCACTGGAATGAAATTGCAGTTCAACTAGAGTAAATTGGTGAAGATATAGTTGAAACTTGCTGCAATAGTACGTAATACTTATTTCTGTTTTGTTGTAGTTGTTCTATATTTTGAGCAAACAGCTTTTAATAGATACATATTTATCAAAAAATCATAACTTTTGGTTTCATGTGTTTGTCTGCGCATAAATCTCGTCCTCTTTTGTTACCTGATTGTCATGGAAAATGATTCTTTTCCTTTTAATGTCTTCCAAATAACGAGAGGTTCTGTCAGGTAAAAGTATTGGACCCTACTATAAGTTCAATACTTACTGATACTAAACCTCTAATCACATGGATATTCTTCTGAAACACCAACTTTGGAAGTGGAGCGATATGGGAAGCGGAAGCAGAAATGAAAGTATTTTCAAAATTTTTCTGGATGGGAGAGTGACAGTAGTTTTGAAACAAGTAGAAAAGTATAATGCAAATCAAAGGTAGAATCAAACAAAATTGGATTAAAGATAAGGTGACAGCATATTATAGGCAAAAAGAAAGTGAAACTAGAGTCTAGAATAATAACTAAAGATGGTTCTTTAATCAATTAAAGCGTGTCATCTCTGCCATCTTTGGTATATAATTTTTTTTTTGAAAATAATGACCTTAAAAGTTATAACTTAAGAGGCATTACTGTTATTGTCTTTGATCTTTTATGGGGTGTATTGACAGTAACCATATGGAAAGTACATGAAATACATGTATAATGCATAAATAGAAGTATAGGAATATAAATGAGAAACATAAAGGAAGCGTGGAAGAAGAGACGTTCCCATTAAGCTTTGGAAGGGGAAAATTTCCCTTGTTAAGTGGGTGATCAATGTAGCTGTTAGAGAGGTCAATGGCTAACCGTTCGGCCTCTTGCTGGTACCAAAACAAAAAAGAGTCACATGATTTCCTAGAATAAATTCTAACAAATAAAAAATACATGTTAAACACCTAGATACACTAACAGTTCCTCTTAGTAGAATTTTCCAGCAACTCCCATTGATATGATTTCAAAAGGTTCTTCATGCTTCTGTGAAATAGGTCAGTGTTTCACATCTTTTTGTTTGACAATGATGATTCCTTGCTACAGCAGTTGAGTATCTTTCTGTACTTGTACAGGGTCAGAGCCATCTCAGATCACGGGGCATATCCAATTTGCGGATGTCACTTTTCATTATCCTTCAAGAATGACAGTATGTCTTATCATCTAAAAATGTCTTGTTTTTCCCCTTGAAAAGATTAAGATTACTATAGCCTTCTGTTAATTCGAGGAACATGTATTCTCCATCGTCTTCTCACGTTTCCTTCTTTTACCTAATGATTTTATCTCAAATAAAAAAATCCAAGGTTTATCTAAATGCTATTGGTGGAAGAAGCAGAGGCAGGTGAAGAAAGAAATAAATCTTTGTTGACTTGGAATTTGTTAGCACAAGAAAATTGAAAGCGTTCAAGTTGTGTTAGTTCTCGTGTGGTCACTCAGACCATGTATCTTTAGAAGTGTTGTTGTCACTGAAATACTACCATGATAAGCATAGAACAGTTCTCTAGACTGCTTCTTTCTTTCGTTATAGTGCTGTGCAAATTCCTTGCCTCTGTTCTTCACTGTGGTGAAAAAACCTTATTACTCTTTTTTATCCTCGTGCGACATAAGATCCGCTTGGAAGGCGTAATTCAAGTATGCGTTTCCTAGAACCTTTGGTTGTGTTTGTTATGTTTCATGTGTTTCCCTGTGATAGAGATAAACTTGACCGGAGAGCAGTCAAATGCATATTTTTTTGGCTACTCTCCGACACATAAGGGTTGCAAGTATTATGAGCCACTATGTAGTTAATAGCACACTATAGCCCAGCATATTTGTTCCCTTTAGGGGGTGTTTAACGGTTTGCCTTGGAAAATGCAAATTGCGGTATTGAGACTGATATAGTGGTCTGATAATCATTATTAGCAGAACCATATGGATATGGGTCGACATGTATATATACAAGCTGTTTCAGGTTAAAACCTTGAAACTTACCCTAATTTTGGGAGTAACATTGAACTGTCTCTCTTCCCCCTGTGTGTGACTTCCGAAAGACCACACACACCCATAATCACCGGCAACCACCGATGACAATGATGGCCACCTGAAAAAGTGAGTCATTTTCATTTCTCTTTTTTGGTTTTCCCTTTTCTTCTTTCTTGTTTTCCTTCTATCCATCCTTGTTATTATTATTTTATTTAGTTCCCTATTCTTTTCTCATAAAAAAGGATCAAGATCGGCATCTCAACTGGCAAGGCACTTTGACGCCCAGGGGTTGCATGTATTTGTATTGAGTTCCCTATTCTTGTTCCTTTGAATGCAAGCAAGTGTGCAAGTGCAACTATGCATCCTTGAGATTTTATGTTTTGTTACTTAAATTTCATTGCTCCTTTTTACTTTTCCCATTGATTTATTTCTTACCATTAATTCCTGAATTTCTCCAATTGATTTTATTGTAAGTTCTAACCAACAATAAGATATGGAATCGTCATCAATAGCAACTAGTGTATTGGAAATTGTCCACGTTGCCCAATTGATTTTGTTGTACATTCTTTAATTGTTTAATTTTGTTCTGCTATTATATTTGCTTAGAAGTGTTTGTTTAGATTGACTCGCAATTATGATTTTTGTGGATAGTAATTTCAAAAAATAGATAATTCATTATATATATGTATATTAATTTTTATTTTTTAATAAGATTGTACTGCTAAATCTGTTATATCCCCACTTACCACTATATTTGGGCCCAGCGCTAGCAAGCTGCCTACCGCTATTGATAACATAGTTGAGCCATTCTAATTAATAAGCCTTACGAAACAAGTCTTACTGATACTTACTAAAGACAGCCTTGCAAAACAAGCCATTCTAGTTTATAATGCCTTGAAACATGCCTTGCTCCCATGGGATGGTATCTTCCTGTGGGTGTAAGATAAGCCTTGCAAAACAAGACATTGCTCCATGGCTTACTAAGGGAGGTAGCTTCCACGGGATAGCTTCTTTGATGCAAGCAACCTTACGTGTAAGGTTGGTTGTATCAAATAAGCTACTTCAGGTGCCCACTATAGGACCTTGCAACACTTACCTCTAAAGGATACACTGCTACCTTTCTATAGTAAGTGTAGGCTTATTATAGGTATCCTTGTGTAACTTACTATAGATTTATAGATTCGTAGTAGCTTACTATGGGCAGCCTTGTGAAACTAGCCTATACTGACTCCTGTTAAGGAAGTCGTGTAATCCTAGTTGAGTCGTGTAATCATAGTTAAGTTGTATTAAGGAAGTCGTGTAATCCTAGTTGAGTCGTACAAATACTTATTCACGTCAGTTAGAGTCCTGTGGTAACTTAGAAATAGTTAATACTTATTAAGGGTAGATTAGGAAATCAAGTTAGGAAGAGTATTGACAGGTGATTAGGGTTAGTCAAGAAAATAAGTGGCGGCAGCAGAGAAGCAACCGACTGTCATCGTGGATTAGGGTAGATTGGAGGAATGCCTCCAACCTACTATGATTTGTAAGTTTCTTTGATATCTGAATAAATAAAGTTGTTATTTATTATAATATGGTATCATAGCCTATATGGAGATTATTTTAATATTTTTGGATAAAACGATTTGTTGAAACACGCTGTATTTATGCGTGTTGTGGAAGAGGATCAGATTGGAGGCATATAAAGATTGTTCAATCGTCTCTACTGGTATCAAAGAAGACGTGAATCATTACTGATTCAGCTTTTTTCAGAATTTCTATGGACTGTCTGCAGAATCACGATTTGATATTTAATCTATCTCTTTGAAATCCGCTGCTTGAATTCGGGACAGCAGTAAGATCCTTGGTCATAGCTGTGGGTTCTTCAGTTGGCGTGGAAGACTTAGTTTGTGCATCTACTAAAGTCCAATAAAGAAAATCTGAACGTATTTAGGCGGGATATGTTCCTGATTGTTGATTGTTATTAAGTGGACGACTTATTCAGAATGTGTTATTGGAACTACTGCTAATTGTAACGATTGGACCTGCGTTGATCATCATCACATCTGGATTACAAAATTTCTGATTGTGCACACTGTGATCGAGTCATTGATATCGTGTATCTTCAATCCAAGACTATCATTTTTCAGATTGTATTTCATCCACAGAAAAAGATCCATTCTACTAAGCTGTCAACCTACAAGATTCAGACTTCATTCTGTTTATTTTAGACTTTCTGATCAATGGCAGGCAAGGGCAAAGGTATTGAAAGTTCTTTTCATACAGGGGAGCAATCTTATTTGTCAGAAAAAACAGAAAATTTTCAGATTACAACGACTAAATTGGATGGTAGAAATTACTTGGAATGGGCAAGATCTGAGGAACTTACAGTTGTAGCAAGGGGGAGATGGGAACATCTAATGGGTCATACTATAATTCCAGAGCCTCAAGATACTCTCTACCCTACCTGGAAACGAGAAGATGCATTAATATCCTCTTGGTTGCTGCAGTCAATGATTCCATCAATTGCCAAAACTTTCATATTTTTAGAATCTGCCAATGAGATCTAGTGTGCAGTAGCAGAGGCTTATTCCAGAAAGAAGAATGTTGCCAAAGAATATGAGATACTGGAAAGAATTAGGAAATGTAAACAAGCCACTCGGTCTATCAGTGACTATTATGCAGATCTCCGAGGTCTTTGGGATGAATTACTCTACTATACGAATATCAAGTGTTCTACTTGTTATAACGAAAGAAACACTGAGATTGAAAAGAAGAAAGTATTTGATTTATTGTGGGGTGTAAATCGAGAATTCGAATCGGTAAAACCGAATATCCTAGGCAGAGAAGAACTTCCTTCCTTGGGCACTGTTTATTCCTTATTAATTCAAGAAGAAGATCGCCGGAATCTTGAGAAGGATCGTGTTATTAGTTCTGATCAGCATGCACTTCAGGTAAGAGGAGACAATTCTCATTTTCGTGGTAGAGGGGGACACCAGAATCGTGGCCGTGGTCATGGTCGACTTAACTCAGACGACAGAGACAAACTTGTTTGCTCCCATTGTGGTAAATCTCGCCATACTAGAGACCATTATTGGGAATTACATGGTAAGCTCGATTACTATAGAAATCGTAATACCTCAGTTCATTCCACTGAAAGTTCCACTCCCAGCACCGATGGAATTCAAGAAATTATAAAAAGAATAGGTCTTGAACAGAGATTCTCTGAAAAACCATCTACTTCCTCTACCCAAGCTATAATGGCTTAGGCTACACATACAGTGAAGGATAATCACTTCTCTCCTCATTCTTAAACTTGGATCATTGATTCTGGTGCTACAGATCATATGGTAGACGAATTATCATACTTTTCAGCTTACAAGACTCTTAAAGATCAAGAACCAATTAAATTGGCAGATGGGTCTTTCACTTATATGATTGGACAGGGAAGTGTTCCGACCTGTATCTCAGATTTATCGTCTGTATATCATGTTCCAAGTTTTCCGATAAATCTTCTATCAGTCAGCTCTTTAACTCGTGCCTTGGATTGTTGTGTAATTTTTCATCCTGCTGGTTGTGTATTTCAGGATCTGAAGACGGGAAAAATCTTTGGACATGGTAAACTACAGAAAGGCTTATACATTCTTGAAGACTATTCTCCACCTTCAACCTCTTAGAGCATTTTAGCAGCACCAGTTCAAGATGCAGATCTTCGTCTTTGGCATTATCGTCTTGGTCACCTCCTAGTGTCAAAAATTCCATATGTTATTCCTCACTCTAAAGTCTAGTCTAATAAATCTCAGTTTGAATGTGAAGTCTGTCAACTTGGGAAACACCAAAGGACATCTTACCCTTTAAGTGATTCTCGAAGATGTCAACCTTTTGAACTTATTCACTTTGATGTATGGGGTCCAAGTTCAGTCACCTCTTTATTTGGTCATAAGTATTTTGTCTCCTTTATTGATGATTGTACTCGTCTTACAATCGTTTATTTAATGAAAATAAAGTCTGAGGTTTCCTCTATTTTTCCCACAACAAACAACAACAACAACTAAGCCTTTTCCCATACTAGACGGGGTCGGCTACATGGATTCTTTGTTTCCACAGATCTCTATCGTGTGCCATGTTAGCAGTTAACTCCCAATAAGCTAGATCATTCTTTATTGTTTCTTTCCAACACTTTTGTGGTCGTCCTCTACCTCTTTTAATACTTTCCAAATTTAGTTTTTCTAACCTTCTTAAAGGTTCTTCTTTTGATCTTCTTTCTATATGTCCAAACCATCTTAAACGATGTTCTCTCATTTTATCCTCTATTTGTGCCACTCCTAATTTGTTTCTAATAACCTCATTATGTATATGGTCTTTTCTTGTATGACCACTCATCCATCTCAACATCTTCATTTCTGTCACGGACATCTTTTGTACATGTTGATTAACTGCCCAACACTCAGAACCATAAAACATGACAGACCTAATTGATGCTCTATAATATTTACCTTTTAACTTTAATGGTATCTTCTTATCACAAAGAATGCCTGATGCTCCTCTCCATTTTAACCAACCAGTATTAATTCTATGCGTAACATCTCCATCAATTCTTTAATCACTATGAAAAATTGACCCTAGGTATTTAAAACTTTCCTTTTGGGGAATGCAATGTGTGCCAATTTTAATTTCTATGTCATCTGAAGTAGCCAAATGATCAAACTTACATTCCATATATTCTGTCTTTGTTCTACTAAGTCGGAGGCCTTTGTTTTCTAATGTTTCTCTCCATAGTTCCAATTTTCTATTAACTTTTTCCTTAGACTCCTCCACTAATACAATGTCATCTGCAAATAACATACACCAAACTTACAATGTTTCTCTTACAGGTTTCCTCTATTTTTCCCAACAACAAACAACAACAACAACAACTAAGCCTTTTCCCATACTAGACGGGGTCGGCTACATAGATACTTTGTTTCCACAGATCTCTATTATGTGCCATGTTAGCAGTTAACTCACAATAAGCTAGATCATTCTTTATTGTTTCTTTCCAACACTTTTGTGGTCATCCTCTACCTCTTTTAATACTTTCCAAATTTAGTTTTTCATGTTCTTCTTTTGATCTTCTTTCTATATGTCCAAACCATCTTAAACGATATTCTCTCATTTTATCCTCTACGGGTGCCACTCCTAATTTGTTTCTAATAACCTCATTATGTATACGGTCTTTTCTTGTATGACCACTCATCCATCTCAACATCTTCATTTTTGTCACAGACATCTTTTGTACATGTTGATGATTAACATCTTCATTTTTGTCACAGACATCTTTTGTACATGTTGATGATTAACTGCCCAACACTCAGAACCATAAAACATGGCAGGCCTAATTGCCTCTCTATAATATTTACCTTTTAACTTTAATGGTATCTTCTTATCACAAAGAATACCTTATGCTCCTCTCCATTTTAACCAACCAGCATTAATTCTATGCGTAACATCTCCATCAATTCTTCCATACAACAACAACAATTAAGCCTTTTCCCATACTAGACGGGGTCGGCTACATGGATTCTTTGTTTCCACAGATCCCTATCGTGTGCCATGTTAGCAGTTAACTCCCAATAAGCTAGATCATTCTTTATTGTTTCTTTCCAACACTTTTGTGGTCGTCCTCTACCTCTTTTAATACTTTCCAAATTTAGTTTTTCTAACCTTCTTACAGGTTCTTCTTTTGATCTTCTTTCTATATGTCCAAACCATCTTAAACAATGTTCTCTCATTTTATCCTCTATTTGTGCCACTCCTAATTTGTTTCTAATAACCTCATTATGTATACGGTCTTTTCTTGTATGACCACTCATCCATCTCAACATCTTCATTTCTGTCACAGACATGTTTTGTACATGTTGATGATTAACTGCCCAACACTCAGAACCATAAAACATGGCAGGCCTAATTGCTGCTCTATAATATTTACCTTTTAATTTTAATGGTACCTTCTTATCACAAAGAATACCTGATGCTCCTCTCCATTTTAACCAACCAGCATTAATTCTATGTATAACATCTCCATCAATTATTCCATCACTTTGAAAAATTGACCCTAGGTATTTAAAACTTTCCTTTTGGGGAATGCAATGTGTGCCAATTTTAATTTCTATGTCCTCTGAAGTAGCCAAATGATCAAACTTACATTCCATATATTCTGTCTTTGTTCTACTAAGTCGGAGGCCTTTGTTTTCTAATGTTTCTCTCCATAGTTCCAATTTTCTATTAACTTTTTCCTTAGACTCCTCCACTAATACAATGTCATCTGCAAATAACATACACCAAGGTACTTCATCTTGAATATGTTTTGTTAACTCATCCATCACCATTATAAATAAGTATGGACTTAAAGTTGATCCTTGATGTAACCCAATATTAACTTCAAAGAAGTCCGTCGTTCCTTCATGAGTCCTCACACATGTTTTTGCACCATCATACATGTCTCTTATAAGGTTAATATATGTCAATGGGATACCTCTTTTTTCTAAAGTTCTCCAAAGAACCTCCCTCGGTACCCTATCATAAGCTTTTTCTAGATCAATAAAGACCATGTGAAGGTCTTTCTTTTTTGCTCTAAAATGTTCTATAAGACGTCTCAAAAGGTGAATCGCTTCAATAGTAGATCTACCTGGCATAAATCCAAATTGGTTCTGTGTTGTACTTGATACTTGTCTTAACCTACGTTCGATAATTCTTTCCCATAATTTCATAGTATGACTCATTAACTTGATACCTCGATAATTCGCACAATTTTGAATGTCTCCCTTGTTCTTATATACGGGTATAAGTATACTTGCTCTCCATTCCTCGGGCATCTTTTGGTTTTTCCATATTTCATTAAATAGTCTTGTGAGCCAAATGATTCCTATTTCTCCTAGTATTTTCCAAACTTCTTTAGGAATATTATCTGGTCCTACCGATTTACCACTCTTCATATGTTTAAGAGCCTCTTTGACTTCATTCTTTTGAATACGTCGGTAGAAATTGTGGTTTATATACTTTTCTGACTTGGCTAAATCTCCTAAACTAATACTAACATCTTTATTTTCATTAAAAAGATTATAAAAATAGTTTTTCCATCTATTTCTTATATCATCATTTGCCACTAGAATTTTTTCATCCTCGTCTTTTATGCATCTAACATAATTAAGATCTTTAGTTTTCTTATCTCTAGCCCTAGCTATCCTAAAAATATCTCTTTCACCCTCTTTTGAGTTGAGTTTTTTATATAAGTCCTCCCAAATCTTAGCTTTTGCTTCACTAACGGACTTTTTTGCTTCCTTCTTTGCTTTCTTATAAGCTTCTAAAGTTTCACTAGTTTTCTTAGCGTAATGTAATTTGTAACATGCCCTCTTTGCCTTGATTTTATTTTGTACTACTTCACTCCACCACCAAGCTTCTTTTTGTGCCGGTACACCTCCCTTAAATACCCCTAACACATCTTTCGCCACTTTCCTAATATGTATAGCCATATTGTTCCACATATCAGAGGGTGTGCCAACATAATTCCAAACATCTCCTTGAAGGACTTTCTGTTTAAATATATCTTCTTTCTCGCTTTTGAGGTTCCACCATTTAGTCCGAATAGCTCGATGCACTCTTTTCTTCTTTGTCCATTTTTTTATTTGTAAATCCATAACTAAAAGTCGATGTTGGGTGGTTAAGCTTTCTCCTGGAATTACCTTACAATCTTTACAACACGCTCTATCTTTTTTTCTAAAAATAAAGTAATCAATTTGTGTTTGTGATAAGCCACTCTTATAAGTAATTAAATGTTCATCTCGTTTTTTGAAGATTGTATTGACTATAAAGAGATCAAATGACATAGCAAAATTTAAAATCTCCCTACCTTCCTTGTTTATATCCCCATAACCAAAGTTTCCATGAATCCCTTGATATCCTAATGCCTTTTTACCGACATGTCCATTTAAATCTCCTCCTAAACAAATCATCTCCCTTTGTGGAATCTTTTGAAACACCTTATCTAACTCTTCCCAAAAAAAAGTCTTTATACTATCTTCTAGTCCTACTTGGGGTGCGTAAGCACAAACTATATTCAAAACCTCTGCTCCTAACACTAATTTCAATGTCATGATTCGGTCACCATATCGTTGTATGTCTACTACACTCTCCTTTAAATCTTTATTTATGATAATACCAACTCCGTTTCGGGCCTTTTCTTTACCTGAGTACCATAATTTAAAACCTGTATCCTCTATCTCCTTTGCTTTTTCTCCAACCCATTTTGTCTCTTGTAAACATAGAATATGAATCTTTCTTCGAATCATAGTATCTACCACCTCCATTAGCTTACCCGATAATGTTACGATATTCCAAGAACCAATACGAATCTTATTATCTAGGACTAGCTTCCTTACCCTCCGCATCCGTCTATAATCAAAATGCGGAGACCCTCTCTGAAAATTTTTCACTAGATTCGGGCGGCAATGTAGCGGGACTAACTTCTTTACCCACACCCGTCCATGATGTGGGAACTCTCTGTGCAATTGATTCACTACATTCGGGCGAAAATGTAGTGGCCCTTGCTTCTTACTGCATTCGGGCTCTGCAGCACGTCGCTAGGCGTGGACGCCCCAAAGCAATGCTCATAATTTTTGTAATCCATGTTGTAGAAATCCGACGAAGTTTTACGCTGGTTGTCGGAAGCCTAACACAACCCTCCTCCTTTATCCGGGCTTGGGACCGGCAATGCAAGGGTGATCCCTGACGATTCTATTTTTCCCATTATACATAAATTTATTTGTACTCAATTCAATGCTTTTGTTAAAATACTTCAGTCTGACAATGGGGGTGAATATATTGGGACTCAGTTAGAAAATTATTTACAAGCACAGGGAATTGTTCATCAGACTACATGTCCTTATACACTTCAGCAAAATGGAATTGCTGAACGGAAGAATCGTCATATTCTGGAAGTTGCCAGAACCCTTCTCCTTCAAAGTAATGTTCCAAAATTCTATTGGGGAGATGCTGTTCTTACTGTTGTCTATCTTATAAATAGAATGCCCAATAATACTCTTCACGGAGAGAGTCCTATTTATATCCTTGATAAAGCATTGAAACCATTTCATCTAATTCCTCGTATCTTTGGATGTACCTGTTTTGTTCATATCCATCTTCCCAATCGTGATAAACTCGATGCCAAGTCCAATAAATGTATCTTTCTTGGCTACTCGACTTCCATCTTCCCAATCGTGATAAACTCGATGCCAAGTCCAATAAATGTATCTTTCTTGGCTACTCGACTTCTCAAAAGGGATACAAATGCTATGAGTCATGACCCACTACTTAAAAAGCTCTATGTTTCTAGGGATGTTACCTTCTTTGAACTTACTCCCTATTACTCTCCTTCCATGCAGTCTACTCCAACTCCATCCTTTGTCCTTCCATTAGTTCCTAGTGAGGGGGAGTATAATGAGATAGTTGACAATCAGAGGGAGAAAACACAACCAACAGAGATTCAGACGTACAAGAAAGGCCAACGGAAGATTGTGTACTCTCGAGAAGAACCATGTGCTAAAGAGATTTCCCCTGAATCATATCCTCAAGTGCAAGCGAACAGTGATCTTGAGATTCCTATTGTTGTTCGCAAAGGTAAGCGTAGATGTGCATGATATCCAATTTCTAATTATGTTTTATATGCTAACATTTCTCAGAGGTATCAAAACCAGTGTTGTTTGACGCGTATCGTATCGTGTATCGCTGGGCTCCATGATACGGGCGTATCGTATCATACTTTAATATTAAAAAACTATAAAAATTATTTAAAAAATCAATAAAATTAGTAAAAATCTGAAAAAAATCAAGAAAATTCTGGAAAATTTTGGAAAAATCTGGTAATTGCTTTAAATTCATATAATGCAAAGTTTAGCATAAATTGAACATTCAATATTGAACAATTGCATCCAAAATTATATATTTTGAATCAAAAAATGAAATACATTTACATTTTACATATTGTAAATTTGTATCAGGATCATTAACTAAATAATGTTCATTTTCTCCTTGATGATGTTGTTGCACTTCAAATTAATTCATGCAATGTCTTCTTCGGTTAGGACTTAGGAGTGCATTTTTTTCGTTATCTTCCATAATCCACTCATCTAATATATCAAAATTAACAAATTGCTATCTTTGTACATGTAGTTGTCATATTTGCTAATTTTTATATGTGAGCAAAACAATGAGCTCTATTTCTTTGATTATTGAGTCTATGACACCTCAATGATGTGATATTATTACCTGATGATGTCCCCTTTTTCTCTTATTGGAGACTAGCTTTTTAACTAATGCTTGAGCTCCATTTCTCACTTCACGTACTGAGTTAAGCCTCACACACAATGATCATCTTCAACTCAATGGAAGTCATGTAACGTGAAGTTGTGAACTCTAAAATAGTGAAGTTGTGAAATTCCCATTCAATGAACCGAGAGAACTAAATGTTTTTAATTGTTTGCGATCTCATGAAATTAGAAACTGTTAGCAAAAATATACTTAAAAGTTGTAACAGAAACGGAAATGATTTTGTCATAAATTTTTTTTTCATACATTATTCTTATTAAATAAATGAAATTATAAACCCAAATTATAAGCATATTGGAGGATGCCTTGAAGGGAAGTGAAGAGAGGAGAAGAGAGGGCAGAAACATGCAAAAAAAATTTGATTTTTTAAAAAAAAAAAAAATTGGAAAAAAAAACATTTTGAAAATTTTTTTGGGGGCGTATCGTGCCACGATACGATACGTACGGTGCGATACGGATAACATTGATCAAAACTTCATTATGAATGCTGAAAAACATAAGATCCCTTTAAAATTTGAAGAAGCAATCAAGTGCCCCTTATGGAAAGCTTCAATTGAAGAAGAATTGAATGCACTCGTAAAAAACAATACATGGACCATCACACAGTTGCCTTCTGATCGGAATGCTGTAGGATGCAAGTGGGTGTTTACTATTAAATATAAGGCAGATGGAACAGTGGAGAGATATAAAGCCAGATTGTTTGCTAAAGGATACAGTCAGTCATACGATATTGATTATACAGAAACATTTGCACCTGTGGCTAAACTTACATCAATTAGAATACTTCTCAGTATGGCAGCAAACTTGGGATGAGATTTATGGTAGTTGGATGTTAAAAATGCTTTCTTACAGGGAGACTTAAATGAAGAAGTGTACATGGAATTACCTCCAGGAATGACCAGAAATGTGTCATCTTCTAACAGAGTGTGTAAACTTAATAAAGCAATATATGGGTTGAAACAGTCTCCAAGAGCCTGGTTTGATAAATTCAGCAAGGCCGTGTGCAGTCTAGGATACAACAGAAGCTTCAACGATCATACGATATTCTTTAAGAAATGAACAAAAATATCTATCCTTGCTGTTTATGTTGATGACATTATTGTTACAGGAGATGACCTTGAAGAAATATCCAAGTTGAAAATGAGTCTACATAAATTATTTGATATTAAGGATCTGGGTAAGCTCCACTATTTCTTGGGCATAGAAGTTCTCTATTCTAACAAAGGTATTTTCTTAACTCAGCGGAAATACCTAATAGATCTTCTTGAGGAAACACAAATGCTTGATTGTAAACTTAGTGACATCCCCATGGAAGTAAACCAGAAATTGTTTAACAGTGACAGTGAAGAGCTCAAAGATATTCACAAATATCAGAAGCTAGTTGGTAAACTCATATATTTGACTATTATTCGACCAGATATTACTTATGCAGTTGGGATTGTAAGCAGATATATGCACTCACCAACCAAACATCAAATGGATGCAGTGTATAGAATTCTTCGATATCTCAAATCAACTTCAGGAATGGGTTTACTTTATTCAAAATCATCCAATTTGGATATTGAACTTTATTCTGATGCTGACCGGGCTGGTTCATATGATGATAGGAAATCAACTACAGGCTATGTTACTTTACTCGGTGGTAATATTGTATCTTGGAAGAGTAAAAAACAGACAGTGGTTGCAAGATCTACAGCAGAAGCTGAATACAGAGCTATAGCACAAGCTATGTGTGAAGGAAAATGGATATCTTCATTGCTCAGTGAATTGGGTTATTCACTTAATCATTCCATGCCACTATATTGTGATAGCAGTGCGGCAATTCAGATAGCATCTAATCCAGTATATCATGAAAGAACCAAGTATATAGAAATTGATTGCCATTTCATGAGAGAAAAGATATCTAATCAAGAATTCAAGCTAGAGTATGTTCAATCTATCAAACAGAGAGTTGATTTCTTAACTAAAGCTACTTCGAGCCGACAATTAAAGGAGACATATCCAAGTTGGGTGTCATCAACATCTTTCACCCAACTTGAGGGGGGAGTGTTAAGGAAGTCGTGTAATCATAGTTGAGTCATGTAATCATAGTTAAGTTGTATTAAGGAAGTCATGTAATCCTAGTTGAGTCGTACAAATACTTATTCACGTCAGTTAGAGTCCTGTGGTAACTTAGAAATAGTTAATACTTATTAAGGGTAGATTAGGAAATCTAAGTTAGGAAGAGTATTAATATGTGATTAGGGTTAGTCAAGAAAATAAGTGGCGGCAACAGAGAAGCAGCCGACTGCCATCGTGGATTAGGGTAGATTGGAGGAATGCCTCCAACCTACTATGATTTGTAAGTTTCTTTGATATCTGAATAAATAAAGTTGTTATTTATTATAATAACTCCTCCCACAGGGTGGCAGGTGGTAGCAATGTAGTCAT
This sequence comes from Brasenia schreberi, assembly GCA_036023115.1. NCBI lineage: Eukaryota > Viridiplantae > Streptophyta > Magnoliopsida > Nymphaeales > Cabombaceae > Brasenia > Brasenia schreberi. Next base: position 16,512,878 of record JAYKKT010000079.1, on the reverse strand, counting down.
ATGACCTTTACTCCCACGGAGTGATAGTGGCATATTAGAAGTTAGCGGGTAATGGTAGGGTTGTGATTGTAAGCTATGCATAAAGCACTCATCAAGTATGTATGAGAACGGGAAATAATAGTTAGCCGTCCTGCAATGGGACTATAATCTTCAACAGAACTATTAAACAGCACAAGTACGGAAAGGTTTCCGGGATTAGAAAATGAATTGAAAGTGATCCTAATACCACAAAGTATCACTAATATTTTAGGCTATGTGAAAAAACATGAAATATAACTTCGGAGATCAATGGGAAATCCTTGAACATGAATGCTTGATAACCAGAGCACAGTTTCAAAGCTGTTTAAACATTATTGTTGCTGTGCATTTAATTCACTTTTTTGTCAGGCATTTGATTCCATTACATTTTCAGTAGAGTATAATGAATGTACATCTAATCCATCATGCTGAAACAGATTGTCAATCATCAAAATTGTCTTCTAGGACTGACAGTTCTGTTATTAGGTACCTGCTTTGCAGCATGTGAATTTATCAATACAACCGAGGGAGGTGGTTGCAATTGTAAGGACGCTTTTACATACTGGAATGAGGTTTTGCTGTTGTATTCATCATTGACGTGATTTTCTAACTATGCTTCTGGGCAGGTTGGCCTTAGTGGCAGCGGCAAAAGCACCTTAGTTAACCTATTGCTTCGACTATATGATCCTACAAGTGGACAGGTGAGCCATTTTAACGTGAACAACTTGTTTGTTTTGAACTTTGTGTTATCTTTAGATGATTAGCCTGTCCATCTCTCTCCACATCATTCATGCTACATCAATTATGCTGAAGCACTTGTTTTGTTATAGATTTTAATTGATGGCCTCCCTCTTACTGATTTGGACATCAAGTGGTTTAGAGAGAGAATCGGATATGTGAGGCAGGTGCATATTCTGTATTATACACAAGATGAAAGTTTGAGATTCATAAAATAAGATAGACTAATGTCATCTTCTGTTTAGGAACCACGATTGTTTAGAATGGATATCAGTTCAAATATTAGATATGGGTGCACGAGGGATGTCAGTCAGGAAGATGTTGAATTAGCTGCTAAACAGGCATATGCGCATGACTTCATTTTGTCTCTTCCAAACGGTTATCAAACCATTGTCGATGATGCACTGTTAAGTGGTGGACAAAAACAAAGAATCGCCATTGCGCGGGTGCTTATTAGGGAACCGACTATTCTTATTCTTGATGAAGCAACCAGTGCACTAGATGCAGAAAGTGAATATCATGTGAAGGTATCTGTGCCTCCATTCGACCTGTGAAATATATTTCTATTCTGCGTACTCCTTGGAGTATTGTGACGTGGGCTTTGCTTCTGTCCTTTTCATTCAGGAAGCTCTTCAAACAGTTATGAGAGTCTCTGGTACAAAAAGAACTGTCATTGTCATAGCACACAGGTGGAGTTCAATTCTCTAAGTTTGCTATTTACGTTGAATGCATTTTTGGTTCTATCAATTTCTACTTTTTGCAGGCTATCCACTGTACGTGCGGCTGACAGGATAGTGGTGATGGACAAAGGTCATATTGTGGAGGTGAGTTGATAATGTGTCCTATACTATACTTTGTCAAAAGAGGCATAGTTGGGGGTTAGATCCGACTGTAGGTCCAAATTTTCCTTATGAAGTACGCATTTTGTAGGGTATGCTTAACCCCATCTTATAAAATAGAAGTTGAGTTGTTTGACATACACGTGTTCTTACTTTTCAGAGCACTATTTCTTATTCCTTGTTTCTTTTGAAAATACTATTGCTGATTCGTGGCCATACTTTTATGCCCATAATGCTACTTATGCACAATTTATAGCGCACGAATAAAGTCATCTGCTGCATGCTATGATATGTTCCTTTTCTTTCAGAGGAATTCTTTTAGCAGCATTGTAGTTATGTTGCTTGTAGCTAATTTGACGAACTTAAATAGAGCTCATTTCTTGGTTGAGATTGACATTGTAACATATGGAGTACCATGGGAATCATATGTTTTCTCCGCTTCATGCATGCACAGATCGGAAATCATGCAGAACTTCTTCAGAAAGGGGGAAAGTATGCGAATTTGACCAAAAGACAAGTCGCTGATACTGTACTATAACCTCTCACAATGCCTATTCCTTCTGGCGTTGGATGTCCATATAGCAATAATCTGCCTCCGACGTTTTTATGAGATGCAGCAGCCGGTGTGTAAGGAAAAAGGCAATGGAACACTCTTCGATGTACAAGTAGAAGTAATTTTGTTGTATAGCAATTCTTGAACTTGAAGAGTGATGAGTTTTCGATAGCCATCCAACTTCATGCCAGGAGTAAGTAATTATGAACATCTTATCAAGTTTTTGCTACATGAATTACAATTATTACGACACAGAGAATCGATTTGCAAGAGCAGATCTTTTACCAGCACCCTGCTATTTGATTTGGTCAATCGTCAGTTCTTAGAAAGAACTTTTTACAACTAAAATGTGGTTTCTCTCTCTCACACACATGCACACACACACACACACATTTTCCAGCAGCCATCCTGGTGTTCTCATGTGACCAAGGTTTCCTCTTATTGAACTTTCATTTATATTGCTATGCCATAAACATGACAATCAGATGGCAGACTTTGACACGCGAATTAATTTACACCTTGATATGTAAGCACCTGTTTGAATGTCTTCATTTTTAAAGTAAAAAACACAAACTAACAAGATCATGGATAATTTAGTGGGTGATGGTGGTAAGGTGGCGGCAGAGTATGACTGGTGATATGAACGGTGCTGGTAGAGTGGTTTGGTGATGATGGATGGTAAAAAACAACTAAGCCTTTTCCCATACTAGACGGGGTCGGCTACATGGATTCTTTGTTTCCACAGATCCCTATCATGTGCCATGTTAGCAGTTAACTCCCAATAAGCTAGATCATTCTTTATTGTTTCTTTCCAACACTTTTGTGGTCGTCCTCTACCTCTTTTAATACTTTCCAAATTTAGTTTTTCTAATCTTCTTATAGGTTCTTCTTTTGATTTTCTTTCTATATGTCCAAACCATCTTAAACGATATTCTCTCATTTTATCCTCTATTGGTACCACTCCTAATTTGTTTCTAATAACCTCATTATGTATATGGTCTTTTCTTGTATGACCACTCATCCATCTCAACATCTTCATTTCTGTCACGGACATCTTTTGTACATGTTGATGATTAACTGCCCAACACTCAGAACCATAAAACATGACAGACCTAATTGATGCTCTATAATATTTACCTTTTAACTTTAATGGTATCTTCTTATCACAAAGAATGCCTGATGCTCCTCTCCATTTTAACCAACCAGTATTAATTCTATGCGTAACATCTCCATCAATTCTTTAATCACTATGAAAAATTGACCCTAGGTATTTAAAACTTTCCTTTTGGGTAATGCAATGTGTGCCAATTTTAATTTCTATGTCCTCTGAAGTAACCAAATGATCAAACTCATATTCCATATATTCTGTCTTTGTTCTACTAAGTTGGAGGCCTTTGCTTTCTAATGTTTCTCTCCATAGTTCCAATTTTCTATTAACTTTTTCCTTAGACTCCTCCACTAATACAATGTCATCTGCAAATAACATACACCAAGGTACTTCATCTTGAATATGTTTTGTTAACTCATCCATCACCATTATAAATAAGTATGGACTTAAAGTTGATCCTTGATGTAACTCAATATTAACTTCAAAGAAGTATGTCGTTCCTTCATGAGTCCTCACACATGTTTTTGCACCATCATACATGTCTCTTATAAGGCTAATATATGTCAATGGGATACCTCTTTTTTCCAAAGTTCTCCAAAGAACCTCCCTCGGTATCCTGTCATAAGTTTTTTCTAGGTCAATAAATATCATGTGAAGGTCTTTCTTTTTTGCTCTAAAATGTTCTATAAGACGTCTCAAAAGGTGAATCGCTTCAATAGTAGATCTGCCTGGCATGAATCCAAATTGGTTCTCTATTGTACTTGATACTTGTCTTAACTTACGTTCGATAATTCTTTCCCATAATTTCATAGTATGACTCATTAACTTGATACCTCGATAATTCGCACAATTTTGAATGTCTCCCTTGTTCTTATATATGGGTATAAGTGTACTTGCTCTCCATTCCTTGGGCATCTTTTGGTTTTTCCATATTTCATTTCACTAGTTTTCTTAGCATAATGTAATTTGTAACATGCCCTCTTTGCCTTGATTTTATTTTGTACTACTTCACTCCACCACCAAGCTTCTTTTTGTGCCGGTACACCTCCCTTAAATACCCCTAACACATCTTTCGCCACTTTCCTAATATGTATAGCCATATTGTTCCACATATCACAGGGTGTGCCAACATAATTCCAAACATCTCCTTGAAGGACTTTCTGTTTAAATATATCTTCTTTCTCGCTTTTGAGGTTCCACCATTTAGTCTGAGTAGCTCGATGCACTCTTTTCTTCTTTGTTCATTTTTTTATTTATAAATCCATAACTAAAAGTCGATGTTGGGTGGTTAAACTTTCTCTTGGAATTACCTTACAATCTTTACAACACGCTCTATCTTTTTTTCTACAAATAAAGTAATCAATTTGTGTTTGTGATAAGCCACTCTTATAAGTAATTAAATGTTCATCTCATTTTTTGAAAATTGTATTGACTATAAAGAGATCAAATGCGATAGCAAAATCTAAAATCTCCCTACCTTCCTCGTTTATATCCCCAAAACCAATGTTTTCATTAATCCCTTGATATCCTAATGCCTCTTTAACGACATGCCCATTTAAATCTCCTCCTAAACAAATCATCTCCCTTGGTGGAATCTTTTGAAATACCTTATTTAAATCTCCTCCTAAACAAATCATCTCCCTTGGTGATGATGGATGGTGACATTAAATATTTTTTTTTGGCAAGCTGTGTTATGTAGGTCCCTACCATGTATAATAATAACGAAAATTATGTAATGATCCTAAGTCTTCTCTACCTCTAACTTAACTAATTTTTTCATTTGTATAGCTACAAAATTTTATCAAGTGGTTGTGGATAAAATTTTGTTTCTTGGAATATCGGAACATTATCTGGTAAGCTAATGGAGGTGGTAGATACTATGATTCGGAGAAAGATTCATATTCTATGTTTACAAGAGACAAAATGGGAGAAAAAACAATGGAGATAGAGGATATTGGTTTTAAATTATGGTACTCAAGTAAAGAAAAGGCTCGAAACGGAGTTGGTATTATCATAAATATTAAAGGATAGTGTAGTAGACATACAACGATATGGTGACCGAATCATGACATTGAAATTAGTGTTAGGAGCAGAGGTTTTGAATATAGTTTGTGCTTACGCACCCCAAGTAGGACTAGAAGATAGTATAAAGACAATTTTTTGGGAAGAGTTAGATAAGGTGTTTCAAAAGATTCCACAAAGGGAGATGATTTGTTTAGGAGGAGATTTAAATGGACATGTCGGTAAAGAGGTCAAGGGATTCATGGAAACTTTGGTTTTGGGGATATAAATGAGGAAGGTAGGGAGATTTTAAATTTTGCTAGGACATTTGATCTCTTTATAGTTAATACAATCTTCAAAAAACGAGATGAACATTTAATTACTTATAAGAGTGGCTTATCACAAACACAAATTGATTACTTTATTTGTAGAAAAAAAGATAGAGTGTGTTGTAAAGATTGCAAGGTAATTCCAAGAGAAAGCTTAACCACCCAACATCGACTTTTAGTTATGGATTTATAAATAAAAAAATGAACAAAGAAGAAAAGAGTGCATCGAGCTATTCGGACTAAATGGTGGAACCTCAAAAGCGAGAAAGAACATATATTTAAACAGAAAGTCCTTCAAGGAGATGTTTGGAATTATGTTGGTACACCCTGTGACATTTGGAACAATATGGCTATACATATTAGGAAAGTGGCGAAAGATGTGTTAATGGCATCTAAGGGAGGTGTACCGGTACAAAAAGAAGCTTGGTGGTGGAGTGAAGTAGTACAAAATAAAATCAAGGCAAAGAGGACATGTTATAAATTACATTATGCTAAGAAAACTAGTGAAACTTTAGAGGTTTATAAGAAAGCAAATAAGGAAGCGAAAATGGTCGTGAGTGAAGTAAAAGCTAAAATTTGGGAGGACTTATATAAAAAAACTCAACTCAAAAGAGGGTGAAATATATTTTTAGGATAGCTAGGGCTAGAGATAAGAAAACTAAAGATCTTAATTATGTTAGATGCATAAAAGACGAGGATGAAAAAATTCTAGTGCAAATGATGATATAAGAAATAGATGGAAAAACTATTTTTATAATCTTTTTAATGAAAATAAAGATGTTAGTATTAGCTTAGGAGAGTTAGCTAAATCAAAAAAATATATAAACCACAATTTCTATCGACGTATTCAAAAGAATGAAGTCAAAGAAGCTCTTAAACATATGAAGGGTGGTAAATCGGTAGGACTAGATAATATTCCTATAGAAGTTTGGAAAATACTAGGAGAAATAGTAATCACTTGGCTCACAAGACTATTTAATGAAATATGGAAAAACCAAAAGATGCCCGAGGAATGGAGAGCAAGTACACTTATACCCATATATAAGAACAAGGGAGACATTCAAAATTGTGCGAATTATCGAGGTATCAAGTTAATGAGCCATACTATGAAATTGTAAAAAAGAATTATCGAACGAGGTTAAGACAAGTATCAAGTACAAGAGAGAACCAATTTGGATTCATGCCAGGCAGATCTACTATTGAAGTGATTCACCTTTTGATACGTCTTATGAAACATTTTAGAGTAAAAAAGAAAGACCTTCACATGATATTTATTGATCTACAAAAAACTTATGCTAGGGTACCGAGGGAGGTTCTTTGGAGAACTTTGGAAAAAAGAGGTATTCCATTGACATATATTAACCTTATAAGTGACATGTATGATGGTGCAAAAATATGTGTGAAGACTCATGAAGGAACGACATACTTCTTTGAAGTTAATATTGGGTTACATCAAGGATCAACTTTAAGTCCATACTTATTTATAATGGTGATGGATGAGTTAACAAAACATATTCAAGATGAAGTACCTTGGTGTATGTTATTTGCAGATGACATTGTATTAGTGGAGGAGTCTAAGGAAAAAGTTAATAGAAATTGGAACTATGGAGAGAAACATTACAAAGCAATGGCCTCCTACTTAGTAGAACAAAGACAGAGTATATGGAATGTACGTTTGATCATTTGGTTACCTTAGAGGACATAAAAATTAAAATTGGCACACATTGCATCCCTCAAAAGAAAAGTTTTAAATATCTAGGGTCAATTTTTCAGAGTGATGAAAGAATTGATGGAGATGTTACGCATAGAATTAATGCTGGTTGGTTAAAATGGAGAGGAGCATCAGGCATTCTTTGTGATAAGAAAATACCATTAAAGTTAAAAGGTAAATATTATAGAGCAGCAATTAGGCCTGCCATGTTTTATGGTTCTGAGTTTTGGGCAGTTAATCATCAACATGTACAAAAGATGTCTATGACAAAAATGAAGATGTTGAGATGGATGAGTGGTCATACAAGAAAAGACTGTATACATAATGAGGTTATTAGGAACAAATTAGGAGTGACACCAATAGAGGATAAAATGAGAGAATATCGTTTAAGATGGTTTGGACATATAGAAAGAAAATCAAAAGAAGAACCTATAAGAAGATTAGAAAAACTAAATTTGGAAAGTATTAAAAGAGGTAGAGGACGACCACAAAAGTGTTGGAAAGAAACAATAAAGAATGATCTAGCTTATTGTGAGTTAACTGCTAACATGGCACACGATAGGGATATGTGGAAACAAAGAATCCATGTAGTCGACCCCGTCTAGTATGGGAAAAGGCTTAGTTGTTGTTGTTGTTAGTTGTGGATAATTTTTTCAAATATGCAAAAGGATACTATCAAAGATTGCATAGACTCGGCAATATGTATGTTGTGGATTTGTCTCTCAAGAGTGGCTTTGATGGGGCTAACAAAATCAGCTTGGGAAGCTTCGATGAGTAGTTGATTAGCATTCTCAATTTGTTGAAGAATAACATGTGATGGCTAACAAAATCAACTTTAAGTCCATACTTATTTATAATGGTGATTGATGAGTTAATAAAACATATTCAAGACGAAGTACCTTGGTGTATGTTATTTGCATATGATATTCTGTTAGTGGAGGAGTCTAAGGAAAAAGCTAATAAAAAATTTGAACTATAGAGAGAAATTTTAGAAAGTAAAGGCTTCCGACTTAGTAGAACAAAGACAGAATATATAGAACGTAAGTTTGATCATTTGGTTACTTCAGAGGACATAGAAGTTAAAATTGACACATATTACATCAATCAAACGGAAAGTTTTAAATACTTAGGGTCAATTTTTAAGAGTGATTAAAGAATTGATGGAGATGTTATGCATAAAATTAATGCAATAATGTTAAAATGGAGATGAGCATCACATATTATTTGTGACAAGAAGATACCATTAAAGTTAAAAGGTAAATATTATAGAGCATCAATTAGATCTGCCATGTTTTATGGGTCCGAGTGTTGGACAGTTAATCATCAACATGTACAAAAGATGTCTATGGCATAAATGAAGATGTTGAGATGGATGTGTGGAAGAAATACCATATATATAATGAGGTTATTAGAAACAAATTGAGAGTGACACCAATAGAATATAAAATGAGAGAGTATCTTGTACATATACAAAGAAGATCAAAAGAAGCGCATGTTAGAAGGTATGAAAAACTAGATTTTGAAAGCATTAAAAGAGGTAGAGGACGACCACAAAAGTATTGAAAAAAAAAAAAGAATGATCTAGCTTATGTTGAGTTAACTGCTAACATAACACGTGATAGGGTGATGTGTAAACAAAGAATCCATGGTATGGAAAAAGATTTAGTTGTTGTAGTAAAAAGATTCAGTTGTTGGTAGACATGACCTGTTCAAGTTTGAATTTTGACAAAAAAATATTAAAAAATTACAAAATTAGTGGTTTGAAATCGTCAGTTCTGGTTTTGGCATGGTTCTGGTTCAGCAGAAGCTGAAATTGAAACCAAACAAGGTCCTCCTCGATTCTGAGTTCCAGTTCCAGTCAGTTTCTCGCCTGGTTTGGTTTCGGTTGGAACTATCAGACAGGTTTGGAGCCGGCCATGTCTACGTGATGAGATCCACGATTTTCCCTCTTTAGAGAAGCAACCCACAAGGTGATATAGTTCCCACTATAGTGAAACTGATATGATGTGAAGGGCGAAACGTCCAGCTATATTTATCTTCAACAGTTCTAATCTTCTTGATTTGATTGGGTGCCACATGAAAATGAGTAGTTAGCTATGAGCTTGGTGTACCATTTTGTGGTTCCGCCTATGACGTCGCCAGAAGTTTGAGCTGGTACTGTAGATATCATTCATAAATACACTGCCAAAGCAGTGGTGCGAGTGAATGTCTCGGTTGATAGAAGTGGTGATGATGGGAGGAAGATGGTTGTGAAGACCGGTGGGAAATTGGGCCAGCAGTTGGGTTTGGGTTAGGTCACCAGTTAAAATAGCCCAACTTGGATTTGACCCGATTTCTTTTTTTGAGGTCATATTCTTTGAATCGGACTTGACCTGGTTCGATACTGTGACCCTGACATGAACAAAAATGTACTTACTATATACATTATATATAAATGTGCATATAATATTCATTTATTATGTATCTTTATATCTTATATGTATCTATTATCTATGTTGAATATACATATACATGCATATATATATATATATATATATATATATATATATATATATATATATATTATTCATGTATATATAATATTCATTTATTATGTATTTTTAGATCTTATATGTCTTTATCTATGGGGAATATATGTGTATATACCTATACATGCATTATATATATTATATGAAAAGAACTGGATCGTACAACATCATACAAATGCATACTCACACATACCCTTAGCTTTTGAGAGAGTATCGTTTAGAAGATTATTAAGAGCGTTTAAGAAAAATAGTGCCTTATTACACTAGTACCCAAAAAACAAAGGTGATTCATGAAAGTGTAGTGTAAGAGATATGTGGATAGAATCACGCCAGATATTCAACATGGACCACCGACTTTTATTGAGTTACTTTGAGCTGTCCAGGACCCGAACTGAAATGCTTAAAACAGACCTAGAAACTAACTTTTTCAGGTTGAGTATGGATCGGGCCCAAAATTGCCACCCTCTGGTGCTGAGTCTGGGGCTGATGGTAGTGGAATTTTGTCATAGTGGATGGTGGCAGTGGCTGTCGATGGTGGTGATCGATATGGAACCCGTGGTGATGAAAATAGACAGTATATACAACACAAGAAAATTGTATATAATTACAAAGAAGTAGCTGGTCCATAAAAATTCCAAACGAAGGCTAAGAGGAATATATTTTCTTGGCCCTGAAACTCCACAGGGGGAACTTGGTCACTTCCCTAAACCCTTGGGGCTAAACCTTGCCTCCATAACCTACATTTGGTGTTTGCCTGTTTAACAGGATATAAGAATAGATGCAATAAAGTGTTATATTTAAAATGATAGGGTGCACATGTGAGTGTTTCATGACTTAAAAGGTTGCGGGTAGCGGGTTAGGGCAACGGGTTGAACAGTCAAAACAACCCTTGTTCATTGCTCGGCTCGGTTGTGGAACAGCCTTCATTTTGACATGCTCACAAAACAGCCAGCCATCATTTCTTGAGCCAAGCCGAACTTGTCTTTCCCTTCAAAGGAGGAAGAAGGCGCATGAGACGTACAACGAATTGGTTCTGGGTCAGACCCAAGCCTTATTCACCTCGAAGAATCCATTTCCATTCAATTCCGGACCCGTTTCTTGAAAGCCGTGACCAGACCGGGAAAACGAATAACACAACAAGGAACAATTAGTTCCGGGTCAGATCCGAACCGAATCCAACCTTGAGTGGATCCAATCGCCGTCTTCGATTTCTCTCTGCCCTTTCTATGGTATTGCTAACGAGCGAAGCTACGCCTTTCTTCTTGCATCTGAAAGAGACGACGAGGGCGACGCGACTTCTCTGCCCTTTATAACTGTTCGCGTTCTAGAGAGCGATTCAGAAACCCTAGTTCCCTTTCTTCGTCTCTTCTTCTCTTGTCCCGACTTTTCGATCGGTATATAGATGTGTCGGCTCCGAGTCGTAAGGATTCCGCCATGGTTTCGGCCAACGGAAGAGCGCTGGTGGTCGACGTCGTCTATCGCCATGAGGTTTCTCTTCTCTTCTTCTTCCATTTCATCATCATCATCATCTTCTTCTTTTTCTTCATTGCACTCGGCTCCGTCGTCGTCGTCGTTGCTTGAGCTGGAAGAGGTGGAGAAGGTGCTTCGGGAGGTGAAGGCCGACGACGTCCGAGTCGTTCCCGTCTCGGAGCGGTGCGACTGGGCGGATTTCATGGTAATCGCCTCTGGTCGGTCCTCGTGGCACGTCAAGAACATCGCCCAAGCCCTCATCTACAAGGCAGTTTCCTCCCAAATTCTCATTTCTTCCTCTCTTTTGATCGTCAAGTTTTCAATCCGTTTTCTGGATTTTATTGCTACCCAAAATCTCAAAATCTCCACATTCACGATCCATAAAATTTCGGATCCCTTTGGGAGTTTTTGTAAGAATATCTGTATATTTTGGTAGAAATATGCCTTTATATTTTGTGGTTCCCTTGATTCAACGCTGGTGGCAACTAATTATTTTGCGTGCATGTCTATTTAATATCTTTTACAATTGAGTATTTTGTTCACAGGTGAAACAGAAACAGAAGGGAGCAGAGCAGATGGTGCTACCCAGTGTAGAAGGCCACGAGTCCGGGAAATGGGTAGTTGTAGATTCAGGTCTGTTGATTAAATCCTCTCTCAAGATTGACAAGCTTCAAGTGCCAACCGAAACCAAAACCATGCCTTTTCCCAAACTAACATTTAACTCGTAAAGGATCATGTTTTATTGTTTCCTTCCAACATTTCGGAGGCCTTCCTCTGCCTCTTTTAAGCGCTCACTGTATATTTTCACTACCTGCCAGAGCTCCATGACCGAAACATTTGATTGCATCCAAATTTAAGTCTCTCTTGTGTAATGCGATTTGTTTCTATTGAAGATGGTTATATCCTTTGTGTTTGTAGTGAGATCATATGAAATGCTATGCTTGAATAAATGCAAACAATCCACTTGAAAATGTGAATTCTTATGGCCAGAATTGTCAAGAACTCACACCCAGCTTTATTCATAGCAACATGTTCGTCATTCATGTCTGCATTGCATTGTTGATGCAGCCAGGCCTAGCTGCTGTCTTTCATACACATGGGGGAAAATTTACATACCCATTCGAGATGGTGGAATATCTAGGCAAAGATTTTGAAGAATTAAGAATTCAAGTTATCATTGTTACAGTCGAAATTTGAATTAGAAAATATCCTGAATTTTCCTTCCCATGAAATCATACCCTAAAAGTTTCCTGACTTTATCCGTTAAGCTTGTTCCAGTTTTGACTCCTCTATTTTCTCTTTCCTGTGATTATGTATCTTAGGTGGTGTCATTATCCACGCGCTTGATGAGAAGGCCAGATCCTATTACAATTTGGAAAGTCTTTGGACAACAGAAATGCAGCCCAAGGGAATAAACAAGGTTTTCTGAATGTTCTATCCTTTACAGTTATTCTCTGTTTGTTGTCATTGAATTCCATGAATCAGTCAATGCAGGAGTCTATGCTATTTAATCTTGCCAATGCAACTGTTCTTCTGAACTATTGAAACTGGTTTAGAAAGGCTTTCTATTTGCTGTTTCACTTCTGTGTCAGTTTCTCAGAATATATGTACCTTTTTGTGTTTCTCAGAGTATATGTACCCTAAAAGTCTCTCGGATCATCATATCTCGTCTCTTTGGTAGAAATACTGCATATATCATGTCTGTTAGTTTGACATGTGCTGCTCTTTGAACTTTGTTAAGGCTGGGTAAGCAGGCCAGAGCTTGAATGCTAAGTAGATCTACTGAAACAACTTGAAATCTTTCTTTATTGTGAGTGTGATTGCATAAGAAGTTTAAGAGCTGCAAACACAGTTACCTTTCAGGCAAAGGGCTTATAGTCTTGGATGAGCTAAACAATATTGAACTGTTCTTTCTGCACCAGAGTACAATGTGTGTGTGTGTTTTGGTTGAAGTGGTGGATGTATCACTGTTAGTTGTAAACCAAGCATGTAAGTCTTAATGTTATGCTGCATGCACGATGTCAATTTCCACACTTTGTTGGGTTTGAGGGAAATTAACTAGATCCCAGAAACTAGCAAATAGATGTGGCGATTGCCACCAGATTCATATGGGTTGGTATGAAAGCATAGCAATGTACTTCTCAAGATCAACCTATTGTGGTCAAGAAGAGAGATGCTTTGCATATTGCATCTCAAGTGAATAAAGGGAGTGAAACGTAGGCCTGAAATTTTTTTAAAACCTGTGGCTTCCCATATGTGGACTTTTGTTCAATATGGTAGATCCAACGTATGTAGAAAACTGCACAAAAAGTACAGTATTGCTTTCTGATCAGTGTCATTCAATCCATATTATTTGAGAAAAAGGATTTCATAACACTTGATTTGTTTTCTTCGTAAGTTTCCTTGAAGATGAAACTAGAGTAATTTGGGAATGATTCTTCTAGAGATCGCTAGATGTGCCTGGAAATTCACATGTATGAAGGAGGGCAATCAAAGAGAGAGAGACTTTTTGCTCTGCACATTGGATTTAGTCCACACTATACATATCCTTATAGGAAAGAAAATCGTACACCAACAACGAAGCTTTTTCCCATACTAGATGGGGTCAGCTACATGGATTCTTTGTTTCCATCAGTGTTGTCTGACGCGTATCGTATCGTGTATCGCTGGGCTCCACGATACGGGCGTATCGTATCGTATCGTATCGTATCGTACTTTAATATTAAAATAATGTAAAAATAATTAAAAATTAATAAAAAATAGTAAAAAATCGAAAAAAATCAGGAAAAAATCAGGAAAAATCTGATAATTGCTTTAAATTCATATAATGTAAGTTTAGTACAGATTGAGCATTCAACATTGAACAATTGCATCCAAATTTATATATTTTGAATCCAAAAAATAAAATACAGACATAGTTTACACTTTACAGTACACTACAGTTACATATAATGTTACATTTTACAAATTGTAGTCAGGATCATCAACTAAATAATCTTCATCTTCTCCTTGTTGCAGATCCTCATCATCATCAGCCACGCCCACACCTTCTTCTTCAAAATCAAATTCTTCATCTCCATAATGTTGTTGCGCTCCTTTCAAATTAATCCAGGCAACGTCTTCTTCTGTTAGGAGGGCATTTTCTTCAGTGTCTTCCATAACCCAATCTTCTAATATATCAAAATTATCCAAACTTATTGGATCGAACTGACTTTCTTCTCTATTTACTTTTTTTAATTGCCTACGACACAAACAAAGATAAACAATTAGTAAGTAATATTAACAATTGAAAACTGAAGTTAAATAATATCGAATTGAAAATTTGAAAGTAATACAACATTACCTTTCACGAAGGCGCATGTTACAACGAATATAAACCAAATCATTAAGCCTTTTGTGTTCCAACCTGTTGCGCTTTTTTGTATGGATGTGTTCAAAAACACTCCAATTTCTTTCACAACCTGTTGCACTACAGGTTTGGCTTAAGACTCTAACTGCAAAATCTCTAAGGTTTGGACAATCACTTCCAAACCTGTTCCACCAAACATCTGTAAAAAAAATATAAACATTAGAGACATAATAATCCACAGTAATGTAAGATGCAACTTAAATATGAAAATAAACAATGTACCTGGACGCATCGTAGAGCGGTTGCGAATTGCAACAGGCAAACCCATCAAGTGAAGAGCATTATCATATATCTCCATCTCTCGATGTATCGCATCTACTATGCTCTCATCAGGGACTAATCTGTCGATGCATTCAATGATTCCTCGATTAACCTCACCGTCCCTTTTGAAGGTTGCTGAGTACCTCAATGATGGGTTTAGATAGTAGGCTGCTGCATGAATAGGTTGATGCAATTGTTTATTCCATCTACTATCAATTATTTTCCACACGGGCACATAATCTCTTTTTTTTCCATTAAAGTTATTTCTGATTGCTTCTTTTGCCCTGTCCATGGATTCATAAAGGTAGCCCATAGATGGTTTCTCCTCGCTGTCAGCCAATCTCAAAACTTTCACTAAAGGACAAGTAATTTTCAATAATCTGATACATGCATTCCAAAATGAACTTCTAAAAACCGTTTCTGCAATCTCATTTAACTTTCTGTTCCTTCTGTTTTGTGGCAACTCTGCAAATTGTTGCCACTCATCTGAGGAGAACATTCTCTTTAAAGCTTGCTTCTGTCTCACAATACTCTGTACAGATAAGAAGTTTGTTGCGAACCGAGTTGCAGCTGTGCGAAGAAGCTATGCACCTTCTGTGTATCTCCTCATCATACATAAAACAAATGCATGGTTGTAAATAAATTTTGTAATATCTTGGCAACACTCAGTTGCTGCCTTTATTTCATCCATCTCACCGATGTCCTCGAGGATGAGATCTAAACAATGGGCTGCACATGGTGTCCAGTAGAAAGTCCCATAAATATCAGCTAACTCCTTTCCGGCTGCTTTGTAGTTAGCTGCATTATCTGTAATCAATTGGACTACATTTTCTAGCCCAACCTCTTGTATAACCTTATCAAATTCCTCTCGTAGGATCTCTGCAGTGTGCCTCTCCTCTGACATATCTAGAGATCTCAAAAACATGAGTCCTTTAGGATAATATACAAGAAAGTTTAGCAATGTCCTTCCTCGCCTATCGGTCCATCCATCTGCCATGATAGTGCATCCTGTTTCCTTCCACGATTGTCTCAAAGTTGAACAGTATTGCTGCACTTCAATCACGGTCTGATCTAATATCTTCCCTCTCAACTTCTGATAAGAGGGCATCCTGTATCCTGGACCAATGTTAACAATTGCATCTGCCATTGCTTGAAAATGAAAACTGTTTGCTGCATTAAATGGAATGCATGCATCATAAAACCATCTGCCCACTGCAAGGTCTGCTTGATCGTGCAGTTGTTCTGAAGCCATAGCAGCACGAATTCCTGGCTGAGCACCAGGTGTAGTGGAAGGAGGAAAGAACGAATGTATGCTAGAAGAAGAAGCTCTTCCTCTACTCCTTCCTGAACTTCCTCTTCTGCCACCTCCAAAGTCTTCAGATGCAACCCTCTTTCCTCTGCTAGGTGCTCGTGAACTGCTACTACCAATATCTGTTCTAGCATCTGAAGGCAAACTATCAGTGAATCCAACTCCAGTGGCAGTAGCATCATCAGCTTCTTCACACATCTGGAAATCATCCTTTTGTTGTCTCATTTCCTGTATGCTCTCAATCATCTACAAGCATTGCCATTTAATACCTTCTAGCACACTTCTAACTCTGCCTGTGCATGGAGCAACTTCTTTCCTGGTTCCTGCTAGGTGGTGTTTCAACCTTGAAATTCCACCACTAACCACCTTTTCACAAAATAAACATCTGATTTTTAACCTTGAACCCTCAACTGGTATACCCCACTGCCATGCCGGATCATCAGACTTTGAATGAGAGTCTCTACCACCCCTTCCTGCCATCTCAATGGAGTACTTTAATTCAAACAAAAACATGAAAATAAAAGCACTTCGTAAATCCCCCAATCTTCAAATAACACTCAAATCGAGTGTCTCCCACTTCATGAATGCAATAAAAATCGTATACACACACTTAATAACTTCATATTTTGTCATTCAAAAAAAAAACCCGAAATAACACAAAAAACAATAAATATAAAGGAAAAAAAGGAAAAAAAACATTAAAAATATACCTAAATCCGAGTTTGGAGGCTTGGACGGACACCGTAGGGCACGATTTTAGAGCTTTGAATACCAAGGAGGCGAAAACCGACTCTTAGGGAACTTGAAGAACCCAAAAGGAGAGAGGAAACCCGCGAAAAATCACGGGTTTCTCTCGGGCCGGGACCCTTTATAAGGGTCCCAGGGCGTATCGTACGATACAGTGCGATACGCCCGCACCTGCGATACGGGGGCCCGTATCGTATCGTGGTCACGCCATGCGAACAGTTAATTCAACATAAACTAGATCATTCTTTATTTTTTCATTCCAATACTTTTATGGTCTTTTTCTTCTTCTTTTAATATTTTCATAATCTATTTTTTTTATACCTTCTTATCGGTGCTTCATTTGGTCGTCTTTCTATGTGTCCAAACCATCTTAAATGATTCTCTCATTTTGTCATCTATTAGTGTAACTCTCAATTTGTTTCTAATAACGTTATTACGTAATATGATCTTTTCTTGTGTGACATCTTGTGTACATGTTGATAATTAATTCTCCAACACGTGGAATCATAAAGCAGAGCAAGTCAAATTGTTGCTTTATAATATTTACCTTTCAACCTTAATGGTATCTTCTTGTCACATCAAATACCTGAAACACCACTCCATTTTAATTAACCTCCATTACTTTTATGCAGAACATCTCAAAACTGACCTTAAGTATTTAAAACTTTCTTTTACCAGGGATACGTTGTGTGCCAATCTTAATTTCTATGTCATCTAAAGTAATCAAATGATGAAGCTTGCATTTAATATATTTTATCTTTGTTCTACTAAGTCGATAGCCTTTACTTTATAATGTCTCTCCACAGTTCTATTTTCATAAACTTTTTCCTTAGACTCATCCACTAACACAATGTCATCCATGAATAATATGCTACAAAAAACTTTATCTTGAATATCTTTTGTTAACTTGTCAATGCCCAATGCAACTAAATATGGACTTAAAATAATCCTTAACATAATCCAATATTAACCTCAAAGAAATCTGTCATTCTTTCATGGGTCCTGATACTTGTTTTGCATCACTTTACTTGTCTCTTATAAGATTAATGCATGTCACTAAGATACCTCTCTTTTTCAAGGTTTTCTAAAAAATATTTCTTCGCACCATATTGTAATTTTTTTCTAAATCAATAAAACCATGTGAAGGTTATTCGTTTTTACTCCAAAATGTTCCATAAGACATCTCAATAGGTGAATAGCCTCAATGATAGATCTTCTTGGCATGAATCCAAATGGTTCTCTACACTCGATCTATGTTCAATAATTCTTTCTCATAATAAAATTTGATACCTCGATAATTCACATAATTCTGCATTTATTCCTTATTCCTATATATGGGTATAATTGTATTCTTTCGCCATTCTTCAGGCATCTTTTGTTTTTTTGTATTTTATTAAATAATCTTGTAAGGCAAGTAATACATGTCTCTCATAGATTTTTCCATTCTTATATGAGAACATTGTCTTAGTCTATGTCACACAGACACCTCTAGGAGGTGAAGTGCCGGCCTCGACACGGGTGCGACACCAACACAATGTCGTGTAATTGCAACACGATCAACGTGTCGAGGTTGAGAATGAGTGCGATCAACGTGTTGGAGTTCATTTTCGTCCAGTCATTTAGGTCAGATGTATAAAAGGCTGGACGCCTTCCTTCGTTCAATTCAGCCTAAAACGCTGAACCCTCCCCCTTCCTTATCAGCGATTCAGCATCATTGAGCCTCTTGCTGTAGAGACTCCCTTCGTTGTTGGGCTCCCTCTCCTTATCAACGATTCAACATCATTGAGCCTCTTGCCACAGCGACTCCCTTCATTGCTGGGCTCTCCTTCCTTATCGGTGATGCAACATCATCGAGCCTCTTGCCGTGAAGACTCCCTTCGCTAGGCTCCCCTTCCTTATCAGTGATTGAGCATCATCGAGCCTCTTGCTGCAGGGACTCCCTTCGTTGGGCTCTCCTTCCTTATCAGTGATTCATCGAGCCTCTTGCAGCCAGGGATCGCTCCAACTGGGAGCCTCGACAACAGTGGTCTGACCTTCGTGACCTTCGTGATTTTGTGTTGCGTTTTCCTCAGCGAGGTTTTCCCTCCACCTACAGGAAATCTTAGTATGCTTTCACGATATTTGATAACATTTTTGCATTTTGTTCCATTGCTCTCAGTCTGATATGTTTTGATAGTTATCTAGTGTCTGTTTTGCTCTGATTCTTGATGATTGCAACTCCAAAGTTGTGTTTTTGTTTATTGAATTATTAAGCCTTTTGCTGGTATATGAATGTTATTACTGACTCCATCTCTTATGTGTTGTTTTTGATATTTTATTTTTTCAATCAAATTGTGAAATTGTGAATTGAGTTGATCCTAAAAATGGCCGACAATAGAAAAGGAAAAGGAGTATCAATTGGTACTAGCCCTACTGGGAGTTCTTGTGGAAGTGCTCCTTCAAGTTTAGGATCAATAACAAAAGTTACAAAACTTTCAATTTCAACACCTCGTGATGATGCACCATTGTGGATGAACGTACAAAGGGGAGAATCATACGAAGGTGGTAGAGGTAATACACATTTTATGTATAAATTTTGTAACATTAGTTTTACAGGGTCGTATACCAGAGTGAAGGCATATATTTTAAAATTATCAAAACATGGTATAAGAGTATGCTCGAATGTGGATGAGGATTTACGAAGACAATTAATGAAAAAGCAAGATGATTATGAAAATAAGAACGAAAGGAGTGAGAAAAGAATAAATATTCCATTATTTGGTGGATACAAAGATGTAGAAAAGAAAAGAAAGTTAATGCAGAGTGAGTTTAAAGGTTTTAAAGGAGGAGCAATTGAAAAATCATTAAATGTAGTTGGAATGGAGGAGAAGGATAGAAAGGTTGGAAGATTTTTCCTTTCAAGTTCACTAACTTTTAATGTAGTAAGAAATCCATATTGGAAAGATCTTATCACTTCATTGACTAATTGTAATTTACATGATTATGTTTCTCAAAGTTCTGAAAAATTACAAATGATGATTCTTAAAGAAGAAAAAGCCAATATTGAAAGACTTTTAGAACATAAGAAGTTTTCATGGGAAACTAATGGTGTTTCTATTGTTTCTTATGGATGGAGTGATATTCAAAGGCGTCTACTCATTAATTTCATTGCTTATTCAATTAGTGGGCCAATATTTTTGAAATCTGTTAATGCATCCAGAGAAATCACGCTACTTGAAAGATTTATCTGTAGAAGTTATTAAGAGTGTTAGATCATATAATATTATATAAATAATCACTGATAATGCAACTAATTGTAAAAGTGTAGGGTTAAGTTTGGAAGGTGATTATCCACACATTTTTTTAGACATCTTGTGTAACTCACCGTTTAAATTGGCTATTTCTCATATATGTAAGCCATCAAAAGATAAAGATAATCTTTGTGCATATGAATTGTGTTCATGGATTGAAGATATGGCCAGTGTTGTCCGTATCGCAACGTATCGTACGATACGGTGCGATACGCACCACGATACGATACGGGCCCCCGTATCGCAGGTGCGGGCGTATCGCACGATACGGTGCGTATCGCCCGTATCGCCCGTATCGTACGATACGGGCGATACGCCCTGGGACCCTTATAAAGGGTCCCGGCCCGAGAGAAACCCGCGATTTTTCGCGGGTTTCCTCTCTCCTTTTGGGTTCTTCAAGTTCCCTAAGAGTCGGTTTTCGCCTTCTTGGTGTTCAAAGCTCTAAAATCGTGCCCTACGGTGTCCGTCCAAGCCTCCAAACTCGGATTTAGGTATATTTTTAATGTTTTTTTCCTTTTTTTCCTTTATATTTATTGTTTTTTTGTGTTATTTCGGGGTTTTTTTTTGAATGACAAAATATGAAGTTATTAAGTGTGTATACGATTTTTATTGCATTCATGAAGTGGGAGACACTCGATTTGAGTGTTATTTGAAGATTGGGGGATTTACGAAGTGCTTTTATTTTCAGGTTTTTGTTTGAATTAAAGTACTCCATTGAGATGGCAGGAAGGGGTGGTAGAGACTCATTCAAAGTCTGATGATCCGGCATGGCAGTGGGGTATACCAGTTGAGGGTTCAAGGTTAAAAATCAGATGTTTATTTTGTGAAAAGGTGGTTAGTGGTGGAATTTCAAGGTTGAAACACCACCTAACAGGAACCAGGAAAGAAGTTGCTCCATGCACAGGCAGAGTTAGAAGTGTGCCAGAAGGTATTAAATGGCAATGCTTGCAGATGATTGAGAGCATACAGGAAAGGAGACAACAAAAGGATGATTTCCAGATGTGTGAAGAAGCTGATGATGCTACTGCCACTGGAGTTGGATTCACTGATAGTTTGCCTTCAGATGCTAGAACAGATATTGGTAGTAGCAGTTCGCGAGCACCTATCTGAGGAAAGAGGGTTGCATCTGAAGACTTTGGAGGTGGCAGAAGAGGAAGTTCAGGAAGGAGTAGAGGAAGAGCTTCTTCTTCTAGCATACATTCGTTCTTTCCTCCTTCCACTACACCTGGTGCTCAGCCAGGAATTCGTGCTGCTATGGCTTCAGAACAACTGCACGATCAAGCAGACCTTGCAGTGGGCAGATGGTTTTATGATGCATGCATTCCATTTAATGCAGCAAACAGTTTTTATTTTCAAGCAATGGCAGATGCAATTGCTAACATTGGTCTAGGATACAGGATGCCCTCTTATCAGAAGTTGAGAGGGAAGATATTAGATCAGACCGTGATTGAAGTGCAGCAATACTGTTCGACTTTGAGACAATCGTGGAAGGAAACAAGATGCACTATCATGGCAGATGGATGGACCGATAGGCGAGGAAGGACATTGCTAAACTTTCTTGTATATTGTCCTAAAGGACTCATGTTTTTGAGATCTCTAGATATGTCAGAGGAGAGGCACACTGCAGAGATCCTATGAGAGGAATTTGATAAGGTTATACAAGAGGTTGGGTTAGAAAATGTAGTCCAATTGATTACAGATAATGCAGCTAACTACAAAGCAGCCGGAAAGGAGTTAGCTGATATTTATGGGACTTTCTACTGGACACCATGTGCAGCCCATTGTTTAGATCTCATCCTCGAGGACATCGGTGAGATGGATGAAATAAAGGCAGCAACTGAGTGTTGCCAAGATATTACAAAATTTATTTACAACCATGCATTTGTTTTATGTATGATGAGGAGATACACAGAAGGTGCATAGCTTCTTCGCACAACTGCAACTCGGTTCGCAACAAACTTCTTATCTGTACAGAGTATTGTGAGACAGAAGCAAGCTTTAAAGAGAATGTTCTCCTCAGATGAGTGGCAACAATTTGCAGAGTTGCCACAAAACAGAAGGAACAGAAAGTTAAATGAGATTGCAGAAACGGTTTTTAGAAGTTCATTTTGGAATGCATGTATCAGATTATTGAAAATTACTTGTCCTTTAGTGAAAGTTTTGAGATTGGCTGACAGCGAGGAGAAACCATCTATGGGCTACCTTTATGAATCCATGGACAGGGCAAAAGAAGCAATCAGAAATAACTTTAATGGAAAAAAAAGAGATTATGTGCCCGTGTGGAAAATAATTGATAGTAGATGGAATAAACAATTGCATCAGCCTATTCATGCAGCAGCCTACTATCTAAACCCATCATTGAGGTACTCAGCAACCTTCAAAAGGGACGGTGAGGTTAATCGAGGAATCATTGAATGCATCGACAGATTAGTCCCTGATGAGAGCATAGTAGATGCGATACATCGAGAGATGGAGATATATGATAATGCTCTTCACTTGATGGGTTTGCCTGTTGCAATTCGCAACCGCTCTACGATGCGTCCAGGTACATTGTTTATTTTCATATTTAAGTTGTATCTTACATTACTGTGGATTATTATGTCTCTAATGTTTATATTTTTTTTACAGATGTTTGGTGGAACAGGTTTGGAAGTGATTGTCCAAACCTTAGAGATTTTGCAGTTAGAGTCTTAAGCCAAACCTGTAGTGCAACAGGTTGTGAAAGAAATTGGAGTGTTTTTGAACACATCCATACAAAAAAGCGCAACAGGTTGGAACACAAAAGGCTTAATGATTTGGTTTATATTCGTTGTAACATGCGCCTTCGTGAAAGGTAATGTTGTATTACTTTCAAATTTTCAATTCGATATTATTTAACTTCAGTTTTCAATTGTTAATATTACTTACTAATTGTTTATCTTTGTTTGTGTCGTAGGCAATTAAAAAAAGTAAATAGAGAAGAAAGTCAGTTCGATCCAATAAGTTTGGATAATTTTGATATATTAGAATATTGGGTTATGGAAGACACTGAAGAAAATGCCCTCCTAACAGAAGAAGACGTTGCCTGGATTAATTTGGAAGGAGCGCAACAACATTATGGAGATGAAGAATTTGATTTTGAAGAAGAAGGTGTGGGCGTGGCTGATGATGATGAGGATCTGCAACAAGGAGAAGATGAAGATTATTTAGTTGATGATCCTGATTACAATTTGTAAAATGTAACATTATATGTAACTGTAGTGTACTGTAAAGTGTAAACTATGTCTGTATTTTATTTTTTGGATTCAAAATATATAAATTTGGATGCAATTGTTCAATGTTGAATGCTCAATCTGTACTAAACTTACATTATATGAATTTAAAACAATTATCAGATTTTTCCTGATTTTTTCCTGATTTTTTTCGATTTTTTACTATTTTTTATTAATTTTTAATTATTTTTACATTATTTTAATATTAAAGTATGATACGATACGATACGATACGATACGATACGCCCGTATCGTGGAGCCCAGCGATACACGATACGATACGCGTCAGACAACACTGGATATGGCAGCAAATTGTATAAAAATAAGAAATTTTGTAATAAATCACCATTTAATTTCAGTCATATGCAATAGACATTCTCATTTAAAGTTGTTAAAGGTTGTAGAAATACGTTTTGCTTCTTTGATTGTGATGGTAAAAATATTCAACACAATCAAGACATCATTGATTCATATGGTTACTGATCCAAACTGGGATTCATACCATGATAACAAGGTTGAAGATCAAGCAAGGGCCCAAGCAGTGAAGGCTATTATTCTTAATGATTTATGGTTGGATAAGGTATCATATTTTCTTGAATTCACAAAGACTATTTTGAGAGATGTTGAGAGAAGTTGATAAAGATGAACCAATGCTTCATAAAGTTTATGAAATGTGGGATGCCATGATTGAAAAAGTTGAGTCAATAATTTTGAAGCACGAGGGAAAAGAACTTCATGAGACATCATCGTTTTATAATCATATTCATTCTATATTAGTTTCAAGATAGGACAGAAGCAATACTCCCTTGCATTGTTTAGCACATTCTTTAAATCCAAGATATTATGGAAAGAAATGGTTACATGAGAGCATTGGGCATAGTTCTCTTAATCAAGATCTTGAAATAGCAAAGAATAGGCAAATGCGTTTAGGAATAATTTATCGCGACTCATACCTACTTAGGTAAGTAAATTATGAATATGGAAAGTTTTCTTGTGCCAGACTTGATTCACTAGAAGCAAGGGATTATAAGGATTCACTAGATTGGTTGACATGTTATGAATTTAAGATGCCTCTTCTTTAAAAGCTTGAATCAAAATTATTATCTCAACTTGCTACTTTATCTTATTGTGAAAGGAATTGCAGTACATATTCTCAAATTCACAATATCAAAAGGAACAATCTCTCCAGTAGTCGTGTTGAAGACTTGGTTTATGTCCATTCAAATCTAAGTTTGGTTTCACGATCTAATACTGAGTACAAGTAACTAATTACTAATCTTTCAAAATTATTATTTTTTCTATTAATCATGATGATTATATTTGATCTTTTCTTGTTATTTATTTAAATATATTGTAGTGAAGGAGCATCAAAATATTGGGATGCAAACCCGGAGGAATATCACTTAGATGACAACCAAGATTTGCATACACTTAATATGGAACTCACTGATCCAATAGTCCCTTCAGTTGATAATATTGTTGATAGTGAAGATCTATAATTTATCAGGTACATGTTCATTTTATTTATCAAACATTAATATTGTTCATTGTTGATAATATTGTCGATAGTCCCTTCACTTATAATATTGCTGATATGAAAATCCTGGTTTTCTTTTGATTGATTTGTGTATTATGATGAAATTATTAGTTGTTTACTTGTTTTGCTTTAATATAAAGTTGTGTACTTACTATTGTAGTCATATACTTATGTTAATTGATGTCAATTGTTCTAGCTTGAATATTATATATAATATATATAATATTATATATCTTAGTCGTGTCGTCGTACTCAAAATTTTTGAAATTTGCCGTATCTCACACCCGCACCCGTGTGACATAGGTCTTAGTCCTACAAATTTACTAACCTTCATAAGTTTAAGAGTCTTTTTGACTTCATTTTTTTGATACAACGATAAAAATTACGGTTTATATACTCTTCTTATTTGGTTAACACTTATATTTTCGCTAAAAAGCTTATAAAAATATTTTTTTCATCTATTTTTTATATCATACAGTGTCAGTAGAATATTTTTATCCTCATCTTTGATGCATCTAACAAAAGTAAGATTTTTAGTTTTTTTTTATTTCTATCCTTAGTTATCCTAAAAATATTTTTTCACCTCTTTTGAGTTTAGCTTTTTATATAAAGCCTCTTAAATTTTAATTTTTTGCTTCGCTAACGGTTCTTTTCACTTCTTTCTTTGCTTTCTTATAAACCTCCCAAGTTTCATTAGTCGTGTTGGCATAATAAAATGCTCTATTCGCCTAGATCATATCTTGCACTACTTCACTCCACCTCCAAGTTTCCTTTTGTGTCGATATGCCTTTCTTAGATTCACCAAATGCCTCTTTTGCTACTTTCCTAATACACTTAGTCATAGTGTTCCACATATCATACATCTCCTTGAAGAATTTTATGTTTAAATGTATCTTCTTTCTCGTATATGGGATTACCCTTTATAATCGGTCTCAAGTCCGAATAAAGGAGGAGGGTTACATTAGACTTCCGACAGCTAGCGTAAAACTGTCAGATTTATCTACCACATACTCTAGATATTATGGGGAAATTGTGTCATGATAAAAAGGAGAAGCCCATTTCTGCTGGAAAGCAAATCAATCTCTTGAAGAAACCGGAAGATGCTGATGCAATTTGGTAATGGCAGGGCCTAAGGGAACATTTATTAACATCAAAAGACTAATCTAATATTAGGTCAACTCAATGATGATACTGAACCTATGTAGGGATGACTGGCTGAGTCTCGCAATTCCGACCTCAGCTTAAATAGGTCATGGATGTATCTGCAGCTCAACTCCGCCCATGTAAGGGATCACTCTTGTATTGTCTGTCACAAGCCCGGATAAATGAGGAGGGTTGTGTTAGGCTTCCGACAACCAACGTTGTCGGATTTTTATACTATGGATTACACAAAACATATTCAAGATGAAGTACCTTGGTAAATGTTATTTGCATATGACATTGTGTCAGTGGAGGAGTCTAAGGAAAAAGTTAATAGAAATTTGAAATTATGGAGAGAAACATTAGAAAGCAAAGGCCTTCAACTTAGTAGAACAAAGACAAAATATATGGAATATAAGTTTGATCATTTGGTTACTTCAGAGGACATAGAAATTAAAATTGGCACACATTGCATCCCCCAATAGGAAATTTTTAAATACCTAGGGTCAATTTTTCAGAGTGATGGAAGGATTGATGGAGATGTTATGCATAGAATTAATATTGGTTGGTTAAAATGGAGAGGAGCATAAGGTATTCTTTGTGATAAGAAATATCATTAAAGTTAAAAGGCTTAGTTGTTGTTGTATGTATCTGCAGCTCGTGGGTGTTTCCCTTATGCAAGAAGCATGTCTATTGGAAAGGTACTTTATTTTACAAATTACAGAGTCCCAGTCTTCCAGAAATTGTCTATGGTCCACAGGTTTAGGCATATCTAAATTTATGGTACCTTAATTGGTTCCCTAAGAATCATGTGGTACATTATGTGGGCTATCTGTGTCCATCTGCTTGATGCATGAGCTGACTAAATGTTCACTGAAATTGGCTAGATAGAATTGTGATTTACAAAGGGCACTTGGTTTATGACATGTAGTGGTCATAGCATGTGCGTGGTTATCTGTGGTTCATGAATCCTTTTGCCATTTTGCAGGAGGATCTGGGAAAGGCGCTTGTAAAGGTTCGTCGAAAGAGGAACAATTCCAAGAAAAACAAAAAGGAGACCGCTG
The DNA here is from genome assembly GCA_036023115.1 of Brasenia schreberi. Taxonomy (NCBI): domain Eukaryota; kingdom Viridiplantae; phylum Streptophyta; class Magnoliopsida; order Nymphaeales; family Cabombaceae; genus Brasenia; species Brasenia schreberi. Next base: position 16,485,575 of record JAYKKT010000079.1, on the reverse strand, counting down.
CCAAGTCAGGATGACTTTTATGCTGACAGATTCGGCTGCATGTTGTTTCTGAGATGCCGAATGATTATCACTCTTCCCAGGCACAAAAATGACGCAATGTTAGATTGTGGTTTTGTTGAAGTTTCTGCCTCTGCATGTTCTGTGGAAGATCTGTTTCTGTAATTCACCAGAAACCAACAAAATGTTAATGATTTTCAGGTTCAGGAAGCTAGAAAAGATCTTGAGCTATGTTTTCTTCATGTACTGCATATTCTCTGTAAACATGCTAAAAAATTCACCGGGTGATCAAGATAACAAATGCATAAGAATATTTATTTTTTAAATATACTTTTTATGGAATTCTCCATTGTTGAGGGATTGCTTGTGTAGCTGAATCCAGTGTACATAAAAGGAGGATTCCTTAAACAGATACCAACAGCATGAACCTTTGTTGGATCTTTTATGAGATGAACTGTGAGCTTTCCAGCATCCATGTGTCAGATCTCATAAGCCTAGATAAAGGTAGGCGGCTTAGGTAGCGCAACATAAAACTTCTGTGATATCTTTGTCATGTTTTTTTCCCAGTATTTGTATTCCATATTTAATAAGTCTAGGAAAATGAGCCTAACGTAAATAGCCGATCGGCAAATATAAGACCAGGGATCAGATAGGATAAGACGAACGATTTTTTTAAAATTTTCACAAACTAGCTTGTGTTTTTTTCATTTTATACTTTGAGACCAGATTTTTTGCATCAAATTGGAACCTGAGGTTTCATCAATTTATTAAATAGGGATTTGAAGTTTCAACTCTTAATCAAATAAGAGAATTATCTTATTAGTACCATCAAGTCATGAGGTTTGTATTTGATTAAGGTTGAAATCTTTGACTCCAAAGATTTGTGACCAAAAGCAGTTAGCAGTAACCATCTAATATGTCTCTTTCGCTTGAGTTGGGTTAAAGGCATGGAATCTATTTGCACCATCACCATCTTCAAATAAAGTATTTTCTACAGTAGCACTGAATAATGCATAGCTTAGTAGCACTTTATACCCTAACACTAACAGGTTTCATCATATGAAATAGGTTCAACGTCCCTTAGAAGAAAAAGATTTATTCTGTCGGACTCTTCCCAATCAATCTCCCTATTTAGTGCTATCATTGGAAATCATGTAAAGTCAATTCCTTTTTTATATGGCTATTTGTGCACGTATGCTCCTCATTTAAACTGAACGATTTCACTATCGGCCTACGCTCCACTGCAAGGGGGAAAATGTTTAAGCTCTAAAGTGTTAAATCTCAATTTGCAGCTAGAAAGGAAAGCAAGTTGGTTGACACATCCATACTGAACCATGGATGAGCTTGTATGAACTAATCAGTTTAGGACGTGTTTTCTTTACTCGCGGGGAAGATTGAGATGGAGAAAGACATTATTAAGCTGGAACATACAAGGAGCGGCGAGAAAACGAGGAAGAAGAAATATCAAGGATTTAGCCTAGCAATATCGACCTTCAGTTATTGCCAGCATGGAGACACACCAAACATGACGGTTTACGGCCATTTTGGCATGGTATAGGATATGAACCTATTGGTGTGGTTGAAGCACAAGGCCTGTTGGGCTTACAGGATGTCTACTGCTATCAGCTTCTTAATGTGCGTCAGCAGGCTCACTTTCTCTTTGCAGGCGGGCGATCAAGCATGGGTGTGCAATGTCATCTATGCAAGTCCTGTACCTTCCCGCAGAACTGAGCTCCGAAGTCACCTGCGGGGGTTGTGTAATTCCATATCACTTCCATGGTTGCTTATTGGGGACTATTAATGAAACTATGCATCCCTCCGAAGTCCATGAAGGAGAATTCAGCTGGTAGAGGATCAACAACTTTGCTGATTGATCACATTGAGTAAACTTCTTCTGCAACATGGTGAACAGTGTCTTTGTGGAAAAGCGGATTGATCACATTGAGTAAGAAAAGCTTATAGTTTTGATTCCAAAGTTCAACAGTTGAACCATATCAGCTAATTCCGCCTGATAAGCTTATATAACGTGACATACAAGATTGTTGGCAAAGTTACTCGTCGATCGGTTACAGCCTTTTCTTGGCAATATCATCGGCCCCTTACAAAGTAGTTCTATAACAGGCCTTGAAACCAAAGATAGCGTCTGCTGTCAACAGAAGTGAAGAGACTCCTCTACGTCATCAGCCTAAAGTGACGTTTCCTTTCAAACTCGTCGATAGCTTATCATGTCCTCTCTATTTTCTGCGTCAAAAAATTGACTTGTAGAAGGCATATGACCGGCACGGTCATGACTTTCTTCTCTTCACGATGAAGCTTGCATTTAATATATTTTGTCTTTGTTCTACTAAGTTGATAGCCTTTACTTTATAATGTCTCTCCATAGTTCTATTTTCATCAACTTTTTCCTAGACTCATTCACTAACACAATGTCATCCACGAATAATGTGCTACAAATTTTTTTTTATCTTAAATATGTTTTGTTAACTTGTCAATGCCCAATGCAACTAAATATAGACTTAAAATAAACCTTGACATAATCCAATATTAACCTCAAAGAAATCTGTCATTCCTTCATGGGTCTTAATACTTGTTTTTGCATCATTTTACATGTCTCTTACAAGATTAATGCATGTCATTGAGATACCTCTCTTTTTCAAGGTTTTCTAAAAAATATCTCTTCGCTCTGTATTGTAAATTTCAGTTTTCAACTTAACACAAACTTCTGCGAAAAGTTCTCGGATACTTTGCCAATAGATTCAGATCGTTGAGTTACTGCCATTAGTGATTGTCTTTATTTAACATCAAGTTAGTAACACAAATCAAGGTGGTGGCTGTTAACAGAACCATTGTTTCTTTTCTGCTGGCTGAACGGGTTCTACTTCAAAGATTCTGTTAAACTTCCCTGTAGTGATCTACAACAAGGCAGTCCCTTGTTGCTATTTGTTTCTCTCAAATTTCAGTGAGTACCAGGATCTCAACGATCTTTAGGCTGATTATTACTTAACCATCAAGTCATCCCGAGGCATGAAGAAATGGATAATGAATACATTGAGGTAGCTCGTGCAATGCAAAAATAGAACAATAATGACTATATATATACATGAAACACATATTAATGGAATGTCAGATGCCTTTTCAATGCTTACCATAACTCAAAGAGTAGTAAAGAGTAATAGGAAAAGCTTGAAGCGTGATATGTTGCTGAAGATACCACAAGTAAGAAATTCTTAGTCACTCACCTTTAATAATTATAAGGTGATTGGTAGGATATACAAATTTGGATGGATCTTAAACAATTTTAAACACACAAAATGATAACTGTCTTCTCTATCATAGATACATTTCTCTCTTTTTGGAAAGAGTTTAAGCACGGTCTTAAATACAATAAAGATATCTCTCGAGCTAACTTTAAATTCATCTTAAACTTAAAGAAGAATACCATAAACAAAATAATTTCAAGCAGCCAACTTCAAGAGAATGCTCATCTTGTTGAGGATGAAAAATCCAAAAGGCCTTCAAAGAAGTGATTAAGATTTTCATCAATCCCATAGAAATCATGAAAGTGATTTTAAACTAAGAAAAAGAAAAAGAATTACTTCCATTATAGTAAGCCTGGTCACCATAAGAAGGAATGTTGACACTTAAAGGAGGAAAATAAAAAAAGAACCATGCTTCTTTAAAGAAAAACCTTATTGCCACTATGTCTAAGATTAACATAATTGACGATATGGAGTCATGGTATTACATGGTTGTTAATGAGTATCTTGTAAATGAATATGAAGATGCAAATAAGATAGTACGAAATTGGTCATTTTGAACATAATAAGACATGAATGCATTGTACTTGTCTAGTTTGTGCGTGGGACATCTAGAGATTTACAAGCTCCTTGGACATTCCAACCTTGAGTAGATTACAGATTGTGTTCTTGAACACTCTATTTTCAAAGTCAACAAAGTTGAACAATTGTGGGCAAGGTGATCAAGGTCATGAGAGAGGGTTCAACAACTCCTCTAACTTAGTTTAAACACAATATAGGCAAAGATATTGCTAAAAGAACATGAAAAATCACTAATTGACGCCATCTCAAACATAGCCAGGCTGGAAGATGCATCATATGGCGAAAGTGGTAAACTGGCGTGCTCTTTTCTCAGTTGTTTGTACTGTTTTTGCCTTAACTGATCAAGCAATCTTTGCTTTTATAGTCAACAGATGTGTTTGTAATTTGTAGATTGGGCCTCCATTTGAGTTAATTTTTTTGTAACTGGACTCAGTAGTCAGTACCCTTTCTCAGATGTGTAACGCTTAACAAAAAATTCTTTCTCTACATTATGATAATCCCATCATTGTTTTTCTCGATCAGTATCAGCATCATGTTATGTATAGTGTTGTCATTGATTCATTGTCATCTTTGATGCTGCTATAATCATTTTTCTCCTTGTTGCTGTCATCATCCTTATGTAATTTTCTTGTCTCTCAAAGTATTATCATCAACCAACACTGTTTCCATAATAGTGTGCTGAAATGCAGAGGTGCGCAGAAAGAAAAAGTGAGGAATGAGAGGTGAAGAGGCATCAATGCTATGGGAATCCATGCATAATGCTACTATCTATGTTGCCCTCATTGCCTTGCATTAGGTCCTCTAAATAATAAATTGCTCTATGTTAGCACTTTGCTCATGGAGACTATTATAATTGCTCTCATGAATGTCCTCAGTCTGATTCTATATATTTATGTAAGTGCCATTCTTGAATGTTGCATTCAGTGAAGTTTGAATTGGTTGTGTGATTCTTATTTTATCTGGTTCTGGCTTATTTGAATACGACAAGGTTTTGACCTTTTGAGACTCCGCCCAGTTTTCAGACTTGGAAAGCTTATTAATTGATCAACGGTTGGGCAAAGTTCTAATGTAGTTTCTTAAAGTTGTAAAAGGTCCAATATCGCTACCAGTTTGAACAATGATGCCCCACAGATGTTTCTGTTTTAGTGGAGCAAATGGTAAGCTTGTTGAGGTTCTAAGGTGTGTAAATTGTTGATTTCTTGTTTGTCTGAAGCTAGGGAAACAACTGGAACAGTGTGATGAAAAGGTTGTCCTGCCTAGGTGAAGCTGGAAACGGCATATATTATGCCTGAAACGGTTGTTTACGTCTTCTAGTATATTTAGATTAATAATACACTTATTTTTTTCCGTTTAGTCTCTTGGTCAATTGAACTCCGCCCATGTAAGGGATCACCCTGGTATGGCCGTTGCATTAGGTTTCCGACAGCCAGCATAAAACTTTATCAGACTTATTTACCATGGATTCTACAAATTATTATAGGGCTATGTGGAAACAAAGAATCTATGTAGTTGATCCCATCTACTATGGGAAAATGCTTATTTGTAGTAGTTGTACTTCTTTCAATCCCCTAATTGAAAAGGCACTTGTTGCGGAGCTTCATCTTCATCTTTCTTTCACTGCCTAAACCAACTTGCTGCAGGCTTCAGCATATATTGCTTTTTCTCATAAGAGTGCTCATGTTAGGCAGACCCCAAAATGTATACTTGGTATTGAACTCCTGACCTCCCTACACAGTGTTGATTGCGGCCCATTTGAACATGAACCAAATTATACATGAACGTTTTACATTAAGGGCCCCACCAACAATCAACACAACATGAGCTCCTCCATCGTGACCCTTATGGATCTGTAATGAATCCATTTTGGTGTGACTTTACAACATTTTAAATTGTGGGCATCTCTCTCTATATATACATGTATAAAAGATGAGGATGAAAAGTACTCATATACAAACTTTATCCAATCCAATCTCAAATATTTAATCTAGTCGAGGAACATCAATAGTTAAGATTGAAAAATAAAAAATGAAAAGTAAATGTTGAGGTAACTAAGCAAACTGTGAACGTACTTTTTCACTTTTTTTTAATTTTCAATTTCAACCATTCATGGCTTTTTGATTTTCAATTTGAAATAGGTGGTTTGCATTCTCCAATTTTCCTCTATATCTATATCTATCTATCTATATGTGTGCACGTTATCTGTTATGTTTAAAGTAAGAAGATGGCGATATTAAGATCTTGAAGCAACCATGATAGATTCTTAACAGAGATGGGGCGAAGTCCCACATTATGCCTATGGATTGCCCAGTCTTCGCTGTCCGATGCGATATAAGGCCATTAAATCCAATGGTGCAGGGTGGTGACTTGAACTTTAATTTCTATGATTTTGACATAAATAACAAGATAAACAAACAAAAAGACTAAAAAAGAAATTAAAAGCCCCCAAATCTGAATAAGAGCCTGCAATGCTAGGGTCAGACTGGAAACAAAGCCATAACATGCCCACTATTGTCATGTTTGAACATCATGTTTTTTTTGGGTTAAAATGGGAGGGTGAAGCCTATAACGCTGTTGGTGCTATTTTGGTTCCATATTTATACATTTGAACCCATGTCAGTTCTATTTGGACCTATATCAGATCTAGATTTGGTTTGAAACCAAACGCTGTTTGTGATGAATTCACCAACTTCGACTGTTATTTGTGTTCAGATCACTTAGCATGGTTGACATGGTCTAAGCATGAAAGGGACACCAAATCCAGTTAGGCAAGATGAACATGAGTTACTTGGTAATTTTGAAATAATTTCCATTAAAATGAAATTCCTCAGCAAGTCAAACAACTCTTTTTTTTTTTTGAAAAATTGGATTATAAACCATTTAGCTACATGTATGCCTATTTAAGTACTTGATCAATAGGTTTTCAACACTATAGATCTTGTTCTTTTCTATTTGGCAATCTGGGCTTGCATAGATCCTCTACCAGATGTGCACGTCCGTGGGTATCGAACTCATGACCTTCAGCTTGAAAGTTCTTTAGCACTCAATATTTGTATTCAGCCTGAATTGCGTAACGTTCACAAACTAAAAATAAATCTAACAGTTAATACTACGTTGCAAGTATTTATACGATGGTGTCATGTTCTATAAAACTTAAACCTTGAGTATTTATGCTACAATTAGTTTTTTTACAATACGCTACACTATGTATCCCAATTCCCAAGGCCATCTTAGACAACCCTTTATATATATATATAAAGAGAGAGAGAGAGACGTACCTAGCACACTCATATCCAAACAAATCTCAAATTGGGTTGATGAATGGTTAACTTTTTAATTCAAAAAGCAACAGGTGTGCACGTAAATAAAGTAGTCATTTAAAAGTATGCATATACTTTTTACTTTTAAAATTAAAATTTCAATTATTCATCGCCTCAAGATGGATGATTGAGGTTTATTTAAATATACTAGTACCAAAGTAATTAGGTTTCTCTCTATATATATAAAGAGAGTGTGATTGGATCTTCTCAACAATAGTGATACTTATCGCTTATGCTTATCTATTACATTTTAAGCATGAGCATAATAATATTATTTTTATATTTTTTAAAAACCCTTATAATTACAGTATACTCCTAAAAAGTAATGAGTGAGTATGTCACTGGTGGTCCAGTTTTCTCACACACACATGTAAGAAAACAGGATCATGTCCACTTCTAACATGTCCACTCGTTCCTTTTAAATGGCATGAGTGTAATTTAATTTTTAAAGGGGTTTTATAAAAGTAAGAGCATTGTTATTATACTCATTTGCTAGTGTAAACAGTGGGCAAGATCCAATCTCTCTTTCTCTCTCTATACATATATATATATAGAGAGAGAGTCTCTTTATTTTATATATATATATATATATATACACACACACACAGAGAGAGAGAGAGAGAGAGAGAGAGAGAGAGAGAGAGAGAGAGAGAGAGAGAGAGAGAGAGAGAGATGTAACATATACATGTGCCGAATAAGGGGAAAGCAAGAGACAAATGAATGCACTTTACCCTTGCAGAGAGAAGATCTTGTCGTTCAGGGGACACTATTCTTGCAGAGAATCAAACTGGTCAAATAGTGTTGGCATGGGTCCAATAGCTGCACCTCAGTTTTAGACTGGATCAAGACAGATGAATCTCACTGATCCAACTGGTCAAGCCTTTCTCATCTTTTTGGGCAGAAGGTGGTGATTATCATGTTGACATGAAATTGTTCATGCATGCATCCGTGGTTTCTTGTAGCCAGTTAGATAGTTTGGATCAAGAACCGTCTTACTCGGTCCGTGAGGCAAGTTTTAACAACTGGAGAGAGTCGTGAACCGAGATGCCTACTACATTCATGAGGCTGACTTATAAACGAACGGGCGAACCAAATAGGTACTGTTCATGGTTCTTTGTTAACTGAAAATACTGTTCATGTTCAGTGAGAGGAGAAGAGCCAGAATGTAATATTGTGGGTCAGACCTGAATCAGATCCAACCAGGACCACTCACGATCGACGATGCCTGATACACCAAAAATGGTGGGGGTGAGCGCAACCGCCATCCACCATGATCGCCACCTCGTTGGATTTGTTGGTGATAAGGGTGGACCTATGATCTGGGTTGTAGATCTTGCTATACCTTTAAGTATGGGATTATACATTTATTAACAAAAGTATGTTAAAAGTGGTTTTTTGTTATGTGAATTATTTAAATGTGCAAGATTAAAAATTGTTTTATTGATGCTTTTTGAATGGTAAGTTTATATGGTTGATAATGAGCATGTTTTCATATACATGTATTTGATGATAATTGTCATTTTTACCCTATATACATTGGTAAGATGTGAAATTAAATATTTGAAATTAGTGTGGCATGAATGCATTATACATGTGTAGAATGTGAGTGTCATCTCTTGGATTTATAGGTCTCTCGAGCTTTTTGATTTAGGAAATTTCCTGTGTTCTCAAGCGCTTTATGATAGAAGTTGCCAATGTTTGATCATCTTCAATGTCATGGAGGAAGGTTAGATGATTCCTGTGGGTTGGTTTAGACACAGTATAAACAAAATATGACAGCCAATAATGTGTGTGTGCATGTGCATTGGTTAAAATCATGAAATTAAAATATAAGATATTTATTTGCCATTTTTTATTATAACTTTTGTTAAAGAGTGTTTCTTTTCTACTGAGTAATGGGTCGATAGTAATTCTTTATTTTATAGTTTATTTGTGCATATAGATGGCATGGGCTAGTCGAGTGTTCTCTTTAAACTTTGATTTTCATAGTTATAGTTTCAGTAATTTCATCAATGAACCCTGCACTATATTTAGTACTCCCTTTGGACCTTAAAAACACTTTTGAGTTTGATATTTTATTTTGAGTCTAGTTTACCTATATTGTTTATGTTTATACATATATATATATATATATATGTGTGTGTGTGTGTGTGTGTGTCAACACGTCCAGGTGGCATTATCGGGGCCTATGATGTAGTTGTAGTTATATCTCGTGCTGATGTGACATAAAACAAGGTTGCTTGTTAATATTAAATCTAATTTTAGCATTGTATCTAGACATGTCCAGTTCAAAAAAAAAAAAATTTGAGAAAGAAGCGTCTTCGACTTGTGGGAGTCCGTTGAGCGACTAACCAACTTGTGCTATTCAATGTTGTAAAAAATATATAAACACTAATTAGAGGCGGTTTGAGATTGTGGCCAATTTTCAAATTTGATGAACCATAATCGCACCAAGAGCTCCCCAGTCCCAGTTTCGGGATCGGTTCTGCCGACAGTATGATTCTGGTTCGAATCATCAGACTGGTTTGAATCATCTGACTGGTTCGAAACCGGCCATGTCTAATTGTATCCCTCCTAAAAAAATGATATTCCTTTTCATTTGAGTCAAACACTTGGGTATTCAAGTGCGTGTATAACCGACCAATTACCTGGGTTAGCACGGTTCCTAACATGCTTAATTACTCCGAGCCATTAGGAACTGAGCTAAGGCAATCATGTCACGACCATATCGAACCCATATAACATAATGAATTAGCTCGTAAAAATAGGTCACAAGCTAAGAATATGAGCCAACCGAGAAGCTAGGGTTGTTTCCAAGTGCTTCATGCAGCTCTCGACCAGGTCGTGTCAATGTGTATAGATCAGTTCAACCTGATCAGGCGAATCAGGCCAACCATGTTTGCTTCCAAGAGGCTCCTGAAAAGCTTATGAGACCTATTAGGCTGGTCCAGATACAACCTCACATGTTTGGACCGGGTCAGGATCTGACCGGTTGTCAGGCCTAAAGAAGACAATGATACAAATATGCAATTGCTTTTGTACAAATGAGACATTCCTTTAAGAAAGCTTCATGGCTGGCCTCATTCAATTAAAGCTTGAACTTTAATAGTGCTTTTGGATCAAGACTCTCTCTCTCTCTTTCTTTCTCTCTCGCACACATACACACAACAAATATTTCACTAAAGTTGGACAATAATGCACGCATTAACTCAATGGTAGGGGGCTCTGGTGCTCTGTTGCTTGAGGGGAGTTCGATCTCAAAGGATGCATGTGTGGGTGGGTGTTAGACTTCGGCCTTCTCTTATAACCTCCTTCCCCAAAAAAGTGAGCACTATAATGCTAATCGAGAGAGAGAGAGAGAGAGAGAGAGAGAGAATGCCCTACTTTCATCAGCACCACATTCTTATGTTATTATTTTTTTTGTTATAAGATGAGGTTGAAGCCCAACACACCACCTATTACACAAATACCTTCTAGGAGTCGAACTCTCCAATAGCAACACTAGAGCCCCTTGGTCGCAAGAGGAAGCCAAAGTCTAACACACCGGCCCACACATGCACCTTGTGAGAGTCGAACTCACCACTGGCATTAACAGCACTAGAGCGCTCTGCCGTTGAGGTAACACTTTGGGTGCTTCTTATATTAATTTATTGTCAATGTCAACATCTTACAGGTTTGCATGTTTAGGAAAGTTGGATCAAAAAGCAAAAAATAAGAAACTGATTAAGCAGTATTTTCCTTCTCAAACTAATGCATTAAACTTAAATAATGTGGTTGGTTTGATAAGATTCTGCATGATTGATGCAATTTCAACTCTTAAAATACCAAAGAAAGCACTGTCATAGAATAGGAAATCAGTTTGAGCTTCTCTGTCATGGGCATTTAGTTTGCGTTTCTCTATTTTTCAAAGAGCCAAAAACCTGGATCAACTGGAATATGTTCTATCACAACATTCGATTCAAATGGCTTAAACATTAATTCTCCAGGTGGGCATGTGTGCACGCATACTTAATCCTTTAAAAAATTGTGCTGCACACCAACACGCTGATTGTGGTATAGATGTGACTAAGGATGGTAATGGGACAATGCGGGTGATTGAGTTTGGGTTTTCACCCTAAAAAGTGGATCTTACCTACCACTCACACACACACACACACACACACACACACACATATATATATATATAGAGAGAGAGGGAGAGTAATTGGATCTTACTTACTACTCGCATTGTTCACTCAAACTCAATCATTGGTTTTTGCGTTCAGCAAGAGGAGATTTTTCCTTGAGAACCCATCCTCATGTAGGGGACTAGGGATGGCAATGGGACAGGGCGGGTAAGTTTGTGTTTTCACCCTACTGGCACAGGCCCTGCGCTGTCCAGTCCCATGGGTCCAATAGCTGCATACTAGCACCAGCCCTACACCCGCTTGGTATAACCTGTTCCTCTCCAACCTATAAAAGGTTTCAAGAAAACAATTAGTATCTTATGTTTTGTATAAAAATAAAAATTTCTTTATAATATTCCAAATTATGTAATTGGAAGTGGTTACATATATATGCATGCATATTTATTTTTATATAATCTGTATATATATATATATATATATATGTATATATATTAAAATATATACTTAGTATATATACATGATAAACATAAATCTTATATGAACAGACACATGCATATATATAAAGAGAGTAAGTGGATCTTGCCTACCACTCACATACATATATATATATATATATATATATATATATATATATATATATATATATATATATATATATATATATATATATAGAGAGAGAGAGAGAGAGAGAGAGAGAGAGTAATTGGAGAGTAATTGGATCGATCATTGATTTTTGCGTTCAGCTAGAGGAGTGTTTCCCTTGAGAACCCATCCTCATGGAAGGGCCGGGTGAGTAGAAATTGATATGTTGATATGACAGGTGGGAAAAGGGAGTTTTAGAGAGAAGGCTGAGAAAATTATGGATTAATACTTTTAAAAGAAATAGGAAAATATCTCAAAAATATTGAAAGGAAATAATAGAATGTAACATTTATTTTATGGAGATGGTCTAATATGGCACAAAATGGAACATAATAACATCTTCATTCCACGTTAGGCAATCTCACCTAGTATTGGAGGTGACTCGATTAGGGTCGACTGATGGCCGGAAACTCTTATGCCCAGAAAGCTTTTGTAGACTAGTGTGGCTCGCTAAAGATCCAAAATAGGAGTTGGATCGGGTCAGACTCATATTGGATCCAAATATCACTGAACGCAGTTTAACTGGATCTGGATAAGGCTGGAGTAAGTACCGAATCCAAGTCTAATAGCTAGTGGTAGACATGTATGGTTGACCGGAATGGGCGGTTCGAAACCGCCTATTTTAGTTTACTCAGGACCAAGAACAGGGACTGGGCTGATTGTCGGGAATCAGCAAGGAACCTTTGGTTCTGGTTCCACCTTTCATAGAACTGGAATTGAACTAGGTGGTCCCTGATTCTTGGTCCGGTTTCAACGGTTCCGGTTTGAGCCAATTCAAAATCTAGACGAGTTCGATAAAGTTTCTTATTGGCGATTTTTTTTTCTTCAGAAGAGGATTTGAGGTCCTTTTCTTTTTAATAATGAATTTATTGGAAAAGGGTTTTCATACAGACATTTAAAATTTGAAGCTTTCGTTTTCATATTTGCAATGCTGTAACAAAAGTATTCGATCAAATTTTCATAAGGTTTTATACTACAAGTTTGTAGGCTTTGAAAAGGAGAATATCTTGTGGGTTCACTCGTCAACATCATTGCCATCATCTGATCGTCATCATCTTTATCCAATTTTCCTCTGTCAAACAGCTAGTTGGTCATATAAGCCACAATTCAATCCCCGGCGTATCCTTTTTTCAAACTAAGAGGGGAGGGGGGTGTGAGTTCAGTGGCGGACTCGGGATTTTTTTGGGGGTGAGCGCACTTGCATTCCTCATGAGACACTTGTATTTTACGCACACGAAGTACTTGTAATAATTAGCACGAACCCAAGAATTTTTCATATGTCAGATCAGGCATAATCCCCTACTGGGAGAGTGGTGGCTGATTCCAAATGGTTTTTTGCACTTTATTTATTATGTTTACGCACATATATATATATATATATATATATATATATATATATATAGAGAGAGAGAGAGAGAGAGAGAGTGATTGGATCATGCCCACTAACACCTCAACATGGATGACATGAGTGTAATAAAAATACCTTTCATACTTTTTCAAGGCTTCTTAAAAGTTTTAAAATTACACTCATGTCATATAAAAACAATGAATAAACAAAAATCACTGACCATACGTACCTTATATATACACATAACCTTTATATATTTATACATATCCATATATAATATAAAGATTAGGTATATATATAAAGAATGATTAGGTATTCCGACTTGATGGACGATCATAGACAACTCCAATGGGCACCATCTCTAATTTCCACCAAAGGAGATTAGATGGAAGTATATACTCTAACTTGGAGCACCCTATTTATATATAGAGAGAGAGCATAGTTCATGCACAGTTAATGTGCATATATCGATCATTCAATGAGCGTGATCAATGTTAGATATTTAAATTTAAAAAATATTTAATATGCATTAAATGTTAACTATGAAAAGTAAAATGATACTTTTGTCTTTTAAATTTAAATCTTCATTGTTAATCTACTGATCAAACAATAGAATTTTTTTTAGTAAATTCGAGTATGAATGGTTGTGCACACATATCTATATAGTGAGAGAGGGAGAGAGAGAAACATTATATGCAAATCTAAGCAAATCTCAATCCTCCAATGGTTGAGATTTGAAATTCAAAAGCAAAAGTAACCGTTTGAATAAAGTATACTTGTCAAAAGTATACATATACTTTTTAATTTATAAATTCAAATCTCAACTGTCTATCATAAAAAATGGATGGCACGTAAGGATGCTAGCATAGACAAGTCTCTCTCTCTCTATATGTGTGTATATATAATATAGGTAGATAGTGAGAGTATTATAGTACCAATAACAACAACAACTAAGCCTTTTCCCATACTAGACGGGGTCGGCTACATGGATTCTTTGTTTCCACAGAGCCCTATCATGTGCCATGTTAGCAGTTAACTCACAACAAGCTAGATCGTTCTTTATTGTTTCTTGCCAATACTTTTGTGGTTATCCTCTACCTCTTTTAATACTTTCCAAATTTAGTTTTTTATACATTCTTATAGGTTCTTCTTTTGATCTTTTTTCTATATATCAAAACCATCTTAAACGATATTCTCTCATTTTATCCTCTATTGGTGTCACTCCTAATTTGTTTCTAATAACCTCATTATGTATATGGCATTTTCTTGTATGACCACTCATCCATCTCAACATCTTCATTTCTATCACAAACATCTTTTGTACATGTTGATGATTAACTACCCAACACTGGGAACCATAAAACATGGCATGTCTAATTGTTGCTCTATAATATTTACCTTTTAACTTTAATGGTATCTTCTTATCACAAAGAATACCTTAGAGTATTATAATACTAATAAAATAATATCTATAACGATCCAGCTACAAAATAACAACTTTCAAACAAAGAAAGTAACTTTCTTAGTATTATAATATTTACCTTTTAACTTTAATGGCATTTCCGTTGCAGTCTTTGTACTACTTAATGGTGAGGTCCAAGTTTATACCTTAATGAAATGTCACCCTCTTCAATCGATAGCCTTTCCTCCTTTTCTTTTATGTGGGATTGTCACCCTCATTTTGGGCGTAAGTCGATGTTACCTATTAAATAACCAAAATACCTATATATAAAAATTAAGTTAGAGTTGGCCCAATTCAGTTCCTTGGTCATATACCGTTTATTACACATACCATGTGAACAAACCCTTCATATGTTTGTTAAACATTCTTAGATCAGAACGTGTCTGCTTGTGGCGCAATGTGAGAGGCGGAAGGCTCCAGCGATGGCAATATTGAACAGGCCAACCCGACCTGAATGGGGTGGAGAATACCTGACCCGATCAGGTTTAGGTTTGGATACAGAGATAAAATGCTCCGACCCATACATGACCTATAATATATATATATAAAGACAGAAATTGATATATATATATAAAGTCCTACTAGCGCCAAAACTACTCTTCCATTCCACTAGCTCTATGGTTAATGCAAACCTTAGGACGAACTAACATGAGATGACTGTTTTGAGAGGGCATAGCCGATGGATGATGGAGTCTACGGGCGGTCCTCATGAGTCCAACACTCAAACTGATTAGCCTCCTTTCGGGAGGTTGCCAATATCAAGATGTTAACCATAGTAGGCTTACTCATTTCTAACATGTTCATTAATTGCTTTTAGATTATATTAGTATAATTTAAAAAAATTAAAGGTTTTGAAAAAACGAAAGAAATGTTATTACACAAAAATCAATATATATATCGTGTTTTCGTTAAGTACACACCCCATTGCTTATTTTGCTACCTCAATCACTATTTATTGTCTTCAGCCGCATTCCTCGAGTTCGCTTTTGCTCACATTAAAACAATAGTTGCTATATATGCATGACACACACACACACACACACACACACACACACACACACACATATATATATATATATATATATATATATATATATATATATATATATATATATATATATAGAGAGAGAGAGAGAGAGAGAGAGAGAGATTGCATTTGATAATTGAAGGTGGAGCTATTCTTTTCATAATCAATATTTGGATAATGATTTTTATTTAGAGTTTGACCATCACCATCACGAAATAACTTAAGGCAATTGCAGGGCAATAATATCAAGAGATACCGCTCACTCCAAATAATTTGGTCGGAGTTGAGGGCTCAAAGTCGGGCCGCTCAATCACCGTAGCGGTGTCGAATCTACAAAATCTTTCAGTGCAGCTGATCGGCGGCCATCATATGTTTGGCCTCGTAGTATAGACCACGAACTCGTGGGTTATAATTTTTTTTGGTTAGAATGGAGAAGGAAGAGCCAGATGCACGGTTTGTGTTTTAAATTCATGACCTTGTGATTGGACCCTAGCAAGGTGACCTATTGCTCTTCGTGGTGGTAGTGGCAGCCAATGGAATTTTGAAATATGCATACCACCTCCAAACACAGATGAGTCACCTCTCCTGGAATTTTGAAAATTTACACTAAAACCTACGAGATTCATGTTTCGCCCCTTAACACAGATGAAATATGTATACTACCTTCAAAACTATTTTCTAGATACGCCACACTGACAACGGCAGTGGTGGTAGAAAGAATTTCCAATTTAAGCAACTGACGGGATCGAGATTGGAGAAAAGAGCCGCCCCAATCACTGAATAGAAGATGGAAAAGACCACCGATCCTTCGCATCCGTGTGTTCTTGTGTGAAAACAAGACCAACTTAAGAAATGAACACAAAAATTTGTTACAAAATGGTGGTCATCCAGCCGTTACCTGAGGATCAGGCCAAACCAAGTAACGGACAACCGTTACTGAGTTTTTCGGTAACGACCGTCCGTTAAAGCTCCCAGACGAGGGAAGCCATAGGTGGACAGACAAATGGGGGAGCGCTTGCATATAAAGGCAAGCACATATAGAGACAGTGAGACATAGAGAGAAATACTGGAAAATTACAGAGAAAACACAAACAACATTTGTCTGTGTAAGCCCCTGTGAGGGAACCTCGTGTCCATCGTCTTTATTGCTGCACCATTTTCATCTCTGGAAAAACAGAGAGCTATAGGAATTCGGCGATCATCAGCAACCTTCATAGCAAGGTAATTTTCTTCGTCGTCATTGGTATCAAAGCATAGTTCTCTGCAAAACAGAAAGACAGGTTAAGAAAAAGAAAAAGAAAAAAAAGGAGAGAAAGAGAGGGAACGAAAAAAAAAATCGGTGGAAGGCGGCAGTCGTAAGTCGGCAGGGAAGGCGGAAGGAGAAACCCAGAGGCACAATCGGCCGAAACAGGCGAAGCAGCCAGAGGCAAAATCGGCCAAAACAACCGAAACAGCCAGAGGCCGAAACAACCGAAGCAGCCAGAGGCAAAATCGGTCAAAACAGCCAGAGGCCGAAACAGCCGAAACACCCAAAGTCCTGAGGCGAGCCGGAGCAGCCTGAATCCTGAAGACAGGCAAGACGACAGGGATTGCTAAAAGAGAAACCAGAGGCACTTTGAGGAAAACTGAAACAGCCGACAGTCAACGATCGACCAGAACAAGTTCTCTAGCAGCCGCTCTCCCTGATTCTCTCACTCTCTCTCTCGAAATACTCTAGAGAGAGAACTGTAAAAAAAAACCCCGTGGTTTCGGAAAACCGCGGCAGGAAAACCAGCGGTTTTCCAAAACCTGTCTCGGGGTCTGTGTCAAAAAGATAGAAATGCCCCTGACCCATTCCAAATATTAAGCAGTCTGCCATGATAAAAAGACTGTTTTACCCCTTGGTAGTTTTTCAAAATTACAAGAAAACCAGGAGCTGTTATTTTACAATATTGTCCAACCCAGTTTGGATAATTTCGTTTATGCCACTCAGTTAAAAGATGACTTTACCCCTGTTCTTTTGGAAAAATTACAGATTCACCTTAAGAGTTAAAATTACAATTTTAACCCCGATCAGTTGTGAATTTTACAAGAATACCAAATAGTAATTTTACGAGTTTGTCCTTGTGATTTTACAAAAATTACAAAAGAGGACAAATAGATAAAATTACAAATTTATCCCTTAGTATCATTTTTAGGGGGTTTAGAGGTAGAAAAACCCTTAGAAATTTTTTTCTGCTTCATATTCTGTATCACATATATGAGATTCTTCTCTTCCAAGTCTGGAAGTTCAGACCGTTTAACTTTTCTGTTTTTGCCAGTTCGGATACACATATCCTAGAACTCATTTTTATGTGTTTGGCAAAAATATCAATCGGTCATAAAGAAAACAAAAACACACAAAGCAAGAGACATGTTAAAGTGATACAGAATATGAAGCAGAAAAAAATTTCTAAGGGTTTTTCTCTTCCAAATGAGTATGTTTTAAAGGAAACAATGCGTCCTCAACCACCAGACGCAAGCCAGCAACCATTAGAAATGTGTAAAACATTTGTAAAGGACGATACCATAGTAAGAACAATCATGTTAACTTATATGGAAGATGACCTGATTAGGGTCTTTGAAGAATATGAGACCGCAAAGGAGCTGTTTGACTCGTTAACAGCTAAGTATGATACAACTACAAAATTACATGTGCAGTTGCTACTATAGAAATACAACTCCTTTACAATGAAAGAAGGAGAAAATGTAGTAGAGCATGTAAATCACATGCTGGTAATGGGTAGAGACTTAGCCGTGGCAAAATCAGTCATCCCTAAACCGATGCATATATCAACCATACTGAACAGTCTACCTCCATCATGGAATATGGTCACCGATGCAAAAATCAACCTTTTTGAGTTGCCTCTAAAACTAGCAATTAAGCAAGAACACATGCTCAAAAACAAAAAAGAAAAATTGCTAGTGGTCCAGGATGAGTTAGCGTCTAGCTCTAAATCCAACTAGAAAAAGAAACCAAATAAAAGATTTGGAAAGAATAACAAGAAAGGCGGTTAAAGTTTTAAGAAATCATAGGAAACCGCTTCCCGAATCAAGTGTTTTAACTATGAAAAGATGAGACACTAAAAGAGGGATTGCCGTAACAAGAAAGGTAGAGGAAACAACACACAGCGCGAACAGTCAGAAAAGCAGGATATAATATGCGTAATTTCAGAATGTCTATACTTGGACCGCCCGATTACAGGTTGGTAGATAGACTCAGGAGCTACAAGACATATCTCAAAGACCAAGAAATGAGCAATTGACCTCAAGGAATACCAACCCGGAAAACATCGTGTATATATGGGAAACAATACTTTCTCAGATGTTCTGAGTATTGGATCCTTTAGGATATTTGTACAAGGTAAACCTATTGTATTAACTGATGTGTTAATTGTGTCATCAATAAGGCGCAATCTGGTCTTGGTCCCTACCTTAGTTAAGAAGGGTTTTGAAGTTTGGTTTATACCTAACAAGGTGACTGTAGGCAAACATGAGAGAATCTTTTTCTCAGGAGAATTTGATGTAGAACATGGACTGTTAAAGTTATCTGATAATGAAAATCATCAATCTTCTATTTATATTAAGAGTGCCTTTTCTGTTGATGTGAATATGTGGCATAAACGTCTAGGGCATATAAGTCTAGAAAAGTTGAGGAAATTATCCAACTTTGACTTATTGCCCGGATTTGAGGAAAAAACTTTCAACAAGTGTAAAGCTTGCATACAAGGAAAAATGACTAGGAAAGTCTTTCCCAAGGAAACAACAAAAGCAACAACCCTGTTAGAAATTATTCACACAGATTTATGTGGACCTTTCAGAGTAAAGACACATCGAAGAAAGGGTTACTTTATAACCTTTATCAATGATTACTCTAGATATGTATATATATCTTTTGGCGCATAAATCAGAGGTACTTGATGCTTTCAAAGAACATAAGCAAGAAGTAGAAAATCAATTAGGGCATTTGATCAAAGTCTTGAGATCAGACATAGGAGGTGAGTATACCTCGACAAAATTCTTAGAATTTTGCATAAGACTTTGTTATTGCTAAACAAAACACAATGCCCAAAACACCTCAGCAAAATGGTGTAGCTGAAAGATATAATAGAACCTTGCTGAACATGACAAGGTCTATGCTGATTGATGCATCTCTTCCAAGGGTATTTTGGGGAGAAGCAGTAAGTACAACCGTTTACGTACTCAACAGAGTACCATGTAAAGCTGTATTCACTATACCATATGAGATGTGGTTTGGAAGAAAACCCAACCTACGTCATCTCAGGAGGTGGAGATCAATTGCACATGTTAAGATCCTTGATCAGTCTAGAGATAAACTAGACAGTAGGCCCTTGAGGTATATATTTATTGGATATCCAAAAGGTTTAAAAGGATTTCAGTTTTATCATAAAGACCATAGACTTATTAAAAGCAGAGATGTTGAATTCTTAGAGGATTCTAAGAATGACATCCAGGAAAACAATGAGGAATGTGTTGATGATTTGGTAGATTTAGACCAATCATCTTTTGAGCCCATAGAAGATCTTTCTGAAACTACCGATACCTTAAGTGATAAGAGGCCAAGAGCCACTTCATCCTACTTAAAGGATTATCATACTTATCTTGCACAGGAAGTGTATAATTCGGTAGATTTAGATGAGTTGACTGATAACTTTACTTATCAGCAAGCAATGAACTCATCGAAAGCAACAGACTGGGAGAAAGCCATTGATGAGGAAATTGAATCCATTGAGAAAAACTAAGTCTAGGAATTAGCTGATTTGCCAAAAGAAAGAAAAGCTATAAGCTGTAAATGGGTTCTTAAAAAGAAATAAAAGGTCGATGATACAATCGACAAGTTTAAAGCGAAGTTGGTTGCAAAGGGTTTTTCGCAAAAAGAGGGGATAGATTATGTTGAGACATATTCCTCAGTTGGGAAATAATCTTGGCAATATCTGCATACTATGATTTGGATTTACATCAGTTAGATGTAAACACAGCCTTTCTAAATGTTGATTTGGAAGAAATCATATACATGTAGCAACCTGAAGGATTTGTGGTTGAAGGCCAAGAAGATAAAGTATATAGGTTGAAAAAATCCCTATATAGCCTGAAACAATCACCTCTCCAATGATAATTACCTTGCTGTGAAGGTTGTTGATGATCATCGGATTCCTGTAGCTCTCTGTTTTTCTAAAAATGAAAAATAGCGCAGCAGTAAAGACGATGGACACGAGGTTCCCTCATAGGGGCTTGCACAGACAAATGTTGTTTGTGTTTTCTCTGTAATTTTTCGGTATTTCTCTCTATGTCTCACTGTCTCTGTATGTGTCTGCCTTTATAGGCAGGCGCTCCCCCATTTGTTTGTGCTTATCCACCTCTGACTTCCCTCATCTGGGAGCTTTAACGGACGGCTGTTACCGAAAAATCTGGTAACGGCTGTCCGTTACTTGGTTTGTCCTGATCCTCAAGTAACGACTAGATGACCAATCCAACTGTTACCCGAGTCGAGAATGACCACCATTTTGTAACATCTCTCACTTGGCTATTCGAGCCAAGTGTATCGACATACTGGTTTTCCTCCCACTTTTTAGGGATTTTCCCTAGTTATGTTGATACGAATAATCCTGGTAATATCTGCATACTATGATTTGGATTTACATCAGTTAGATGTAAAGACAACATTTCTAAACGATGATTTGGAAGAAATCATATACATGCAGTAGCTCGAAGGATTTGTGGTTGAAGGCTAAGAAGATAGAGTATATAGGTTGAAAAAATCCCTATATGGCCTGAAACAGTCACCTCGTCAATGGTATTTGACCTTTCAAAATGCCATTATAGAACTTTGGTTTGTGGCTAACAAACTTGATCAGTGTGTTTATGTCTGGAACAATGGGAGCCAATTTGTCATCTTATCATTATATGTAGATGACATATTATTGGCTGAAAACGACAATGAGATGATTGTCAAAACCAAGTCATGGTTGAACTAAGTTCGAAATGAAGGATATGGTGGAAGAATCTTATATCCTGGGTATAAAGATCTCTCGAGATAAAGAATCTAGACTCTTATGCCTGAGTTAGGAGAGATATATAGACTATATCCTCAAGAAGTTCAAAATGGGTGAATGCATGTATGCAGATACACCTTTTGCAAAAGGGGTGAAATTAAGTAAGGCTGATTGTCCCGGTGAAGGAGACGATAAGCCTAATGTTCCTTATGCACAAGCTGTTAGCAGCTTGATGTATGCTATATTGTGTACAAGGCCAGATATCTGTTTTTTTGTTGGTCTTGTCAGTAGATATCAAAGTAATCTTGGTTGGCAACATTGGGTAGCTGTGAAAAGGATTCTAAGATATCTAAAAGGAACAAAAGACTTGAAACTATGTTTTCAAGCAAATGAACTAAAAGTGGTAGGATACTCAGATGTTGACTTTGTTGGGAGCAAAGATGACAGTAAATCAACCTCAAGATAAATATTTTTATTTGGAGGCGGTGCTGTTTCTTAGGCATGCAAGAAACAGGGCTATGTAGCGTTGCATACACAGGAAGCTGAGTATGTTGCTTGTTGTATGGCTGCAACAAGTGTTGTCTGGATAAACCGCTTCATACAAGATTTGAAGTTGGAGATAACATACGAGTCAGTGGTTATCTATTGTGATAACAATGCAGCAATTACTCTTATTAAGAGTGGAACAGATTGCTTAAAAAGCAAGCATATAATGGTAAAATACTACTATGTTCATGATATGGTTATGAGAAAGGAAATATCCATCTCATACATGCCAATGGTAGACATGTTGGCAGACCCCTTAACAAAAGGCATAATGGAAGAACTCTTCTCAAAACATGTTGGAAATATAGGTTTTAGATATGTTTGATTTGTTGTATTGGCAAACAACCATACAACAGATATACAATTGTTGCATAAGTAAATAACGATACAACGGATGATTTGTTGTGTAGGGAAATAACCACACAACAGGTTCTTATTACAATAGTAATTATGAATCAACATAACTAGGAAAAACCCCTGAAAAGTGGGAGGAAAACCAGTATGTCGATACACTTGGCTCGAATGGCCAAGTGAGAGATGTTACAAAATGGTGGCCATTATCGGCTCTGGTAACGGCTGGACTGGCCATCCAACCGTTACCTGAGGATCAGGCCAAACCAAGTAACGGACAACTGTTACCGAATTTTCTAGTAACGGTCGTCTGTTAAAGCTCCCAGACGAGGGAAGCCACAAGTGGATAAGCACAGACAAATGGGAGAGCGCCTGCATATAAAGGTAGGCACATACAAAGACAGTGAGACATAAAGAGAAATACCTGAAAATTATAGAGAAAACACAAAACAACATTTGTTTGTGCAAGCCCCTGTGAGGGAACCTCGTGTCCATCGTTTTTACTACTGCGCAATTTTCATCTCTGGAAAAACAGAGAGCTACTGGAATCCGGCGATCATCAGCAACCTTCACAGCAAGGTAATTTTCTTCGCCGTCAAAATTAACTCTCTCTCTCTCGCACACACTTACGCACACACATACGCATAATCCATGATCAAATAACAGTCCAGCCTATTTGTTTTAGATTTAACAACTTTCATGCTCTAATTATTGTTAAAATTCAAGGTGTCAAAAGCCAAATATGAGGACAGTTTCGTCGTCATGAAAACACAGATTTTGTTATTAATATATAGTGATTATGGCACAACGAACCAAATTGTAAAGAAGCGTTCAAGTGAAGGTCACGAGCTCAATAACCGAAACTTGTATACATGTTAGGTGCCTGACCTCAAGTTGCCAATGAGAAGGCAGATTGGTTACGTTTAAAGAGAAGTGGTGAAATAAACTGACTCAGTCTTAATTGTACTTGAATAGTTAGGCTAAAGACGGTTTCCGAGATGTTAGAGATAACTTAAAGATAATCTTTTTCTTTGATAGTTAAAATGTAAGTATCATTTAACATAGTTCATAATGAAAAGGACCTTGTGCGTATGTGTTTGTGTGTGTGTGTGTGTGAGAGAGAGAGAGAGAGAGATTTAAACATGTCTTTGTTCTTGTAGAGTAAAAACGTGAGAATAAATTAAGATAGACCGTAATGGTGACCAAGAATCTGGTTAGCCGGTCACGATGAATATGAAGATGACTTAGCTTTGTCTCCCCTTTCCACTTCTCTCTCTCACACACAAATATATACATATATATATATATATATATATATATATATATATATATATATATATATATATATATATATAAGTTGCAGCTTCAATTTCAATAACATATTAAACGAGGTTAGGATTCAAGGGAAATGGCCTCGCCCATGCCTCGCCAGGTAGGGAGAACAAAATAACCTTTTGGGCGAAAGAAAATCAAAGAGAAATCTTTTCCTTCTTTAGAGATATCTGTTTTGAATGGTTGTATAAATGAGATTTATTATCCAATTAATATATCTTTAGAATAATAATATATAGTTCTAGATAAAATAAAGAAAAAAAGAAAGTCAAGTCAATCTTTACTTCACAACGTCACATATGAATTATTCATTTTTGTAATTTGGAGTCTATTATATATGTATATATGTATGTATATATGTTGATTGGATGCTCCAACCTCTAATATACTTTACATACTCATCATGTCCGCCATTTAATTTTGGAGAGAATGAGTGTAAGAAGGGTATTGTTTTTTAAACATTCTTATAACTTTCTAAACAATATTTATGCACATAAAAATAAAGGGTAGATATGAGTATACATGTGTTAGAGATTGTGAGAGAAAAAAAAAATTCAATTGTAAGAATTGCAAGGTAATTTTAGGAGAAGTTTAATTACTCAACATTAACTTTTAGTTATAAATTTGCAAGTAAAAAGTGGATAAAGAGGCAAAGAGTATATAGAGTTATTCATACTAAATGATAGAACCTCAAAAAATGAGAGAATATATATTTAAATAGAAAGTTTTTCAAGGAGATGCTTAAAATTATTTAAGTACACCTTCTAATATGTAGTATAATATGGCTAAGTATATTAGAAAAGTAGCAAAATATATGTTAAGTTAATTTAAATGAGGCATACTAGTACAAAAAAAAAGCTTTGTAGTGGTGCAAAGTGGTAAAAGATAAAACCAAGGTGAAGATAATATGTTACAAATTGCATTATACCAACAAAACTAATAAATCTTGGAAGGCTTATAAGAAAACAAAAAAAAACAGTTAGTAAAGCAAAAGCTAAAATTTAAAAAAAATTATATAAAAGCTCAATTAAAAAAAAGTGAAAAAAAAATATTTTTAAGATAGCTAAGGCTAGAGATAAGAAAACTAAAGGTTTTACTATTGTTAGATGCATCAAAGTTGATGATGAAAAGATCCTAGTGGCAAGGATGATATCAAAAATAGATGAAAAATTATTTTTATAAATTTTTAGTAAAAAAATAGGTGTTAATGTTAGCTTAAGAGATTTAAGAAAATTTGAAAAGTATATAAACCATAATTTCTGTTGATGTATTCAAAAGAATGAAGTAAAAGAGGCTCTTAAAGTTATTAGAATTGGTAAATATTTTTATAAAAGTATAAAATTCTTAGAAGAGATGAACATTACTTGGCTTAAAAGATTATTTAATAAAATATAAAAAAACCAAAAGATGCATGAAGAATAGAGTAAGAGTATAATTATATCTATATACAAGAATAAGGGAGACATTCAAAATTGTGTAATTTATTAAGGCATCAAGTTGATTGATGAGTTATACTATGAAATTATAGGAAAGAATTATTGAACACTTTAAATTCATGCCGGAAAGATCTATTAGATCTACTATTTAGTTTTTTCAACTATTTAGACGTCTTATGAAATACATTTAGAGTAAAAAACAAGAACTTTCATATGGTATTTGTTGATCTAGAAAATGCTTGCGATAAGGTATCAAGAGATATTATTTAGAGAACTTTGGAAAAGAGACATATCCCATTAACATATACATCAATCTTATATAATGGTGTACAAACATGTGTTAAGACCCATGAAAGAATCATAGATTTCTTTGGGATTAATATTGTATTACATGAATGATCAACTTTAAGTCCATATTCATTTATATTGGTTATTTACGAGTTAACAAAATGTATTCAAGATGAAGTTCTTTAGTGTATGTTATTCACGGATGACATCTTTTAGTAGATAAATTTAAGGAAATTAGAATTATAGGAAAAACATATGTTTTAGACTTGGTAGAACGAAGACAAAATACATGGAATATAAGTTTGATCGTCTAGTTAAAGATTGACACATATTATATCCCTTCTAAGGAGTTTTAAATACTTATGATCATTT
This sequence comes from Brasenia schreberi, assembly GCA_036023115.1. Lineage (NCBI taxonomy): Eukaryota > Viridiplantae > Streptophyta > Magnoliopsida > Nymphaeales > Cabombaceae > Brasenia > Brasenia schreberi. The sequence continues at coordinate 16,459,459 of JAYKKT010000079.1, read as the reverse complement.
TTTCATAGTGATTAAAAAATTGATGAAAATATTACATATAGAATTAGTGCAAGTTAATTAAAATGAAAAGGTGCATCAAATATTATATGTAACAAGAATACACCATTAAAATTGAAAGGTAAATATTATAGAGTAGCAATTAGACCCGCTATATTTTATGATTCTCAGTATTAGACCGTTAATCATCAACACTCACAAAAGATGTCTATATCATAAATGAAGATGTTGAGATGGATGAGTGGTGGTTACACAAGGAAAGACTGTATACATAATGAGGTTATTAGAAACAAATTAGAAGTAACAATAATAGATGATAAAATAGGAAAAAATCATTTAAGACAGTTTGAATACGTAGAAAGACGACCAAAGGAAGCTTCAATAAAAAGGTAGGAAAAACTAAATATAAAATGTTAAAAGAGGAAGATGAAAACTATAGAAGTGTTGGAAAGAAACAATAAAGAATAATTTAGCTTATGTTGAGTTAAATACTAGCATAACAAATGATCGGGCTTTAGGGAAACAAAGAATTCACGTAGCTAACCTCATCTAGTATTGAAAAAGCCTTAGTTGTTTTTATATATATTATATCAATATTAAGTTTAATTATCCGATCAAGGGTTATGAGTGCTTAAATTGAAAATCGAAAAGTGAAAAAGTACATATACTTTTATAAGGTACCTGATTACCTCATATATATGTTTCACCTTTTGTTTTTAATTTACAAATTAGTGGTTTGTATCCTCCACTTTATATATGTATGTGTATAAGCATATACATATATATGATAAATGCATACACCTATCCATACTTAAATCCATTTAAACATCCTATCATTCAATCGTTGGCATGATTCCTCATAAAGATTTTAATTTAAAAAGTGAAAATTACCATTTTTAGTACTTAATGCACATGCTTTTTAAATTCAATACTCTATTTTTTATTTTGTCCATCGAACAACATAAATGTTTAAGTGGATTTTAGCATGAAAACATGCACATGAACTATTCTCTCATCGTGTGCATGTGAACTATAGTCTCTCTCTCTCTCTCTCTCTCTCTCTCTCTCTCTCTCTCTCTATATATATATGTATGTATCATCCTAACGATGCTCAACTTGTAAAAGATCATCCAGGGAAAAAGTGATGTTCTCCGAGTAGCCACCGAACTTCCAGCCTTGGCACATCAAAGAAAAGGCCCCAGAGGAAAGGAAAGAATCTTTCTCGAGTTTGAGTGCAATAGAACGGAAGACGCCATTGACAGACATCATATCCGTGTTTGCGTCACATGATAACCCCACCAACTTCTTGATCTTAACATCCTCAACTAAGACAATCATTGGATAAGTTATGAACTTGCACTTAATATTAAGAACAGTATCGTCCTCGATGTGCACTCACCGTGCCTAGGCGTCGCAATTTGATCCACAAAACGCAAACGAACACGAGACACGAACCCAAAAGCCCGTGTCCATGCAGAAAGCGATAAAACAAGAGCACATGATGCAAGAAAGGAAATTGCTGACTATTCTATCCAGACATGAAACAAGGACGCACAACCATGGACTCAACCCAAAACTATACACTTGAAGTGACGAAGAAAGAATAAGGTAATGTTAAAAATTTACCTGTTTTGACACAGATATGAAATGAAACAACACGAACACGACCCGCATTGGAGTGAAAGGGTAATCTTCAGGTTGGCCGGTTTACAATAATGACGAGGAACACGAAATGGCGGCCGCTAACCACGTGACACAAAGTTTTAGATCTTGGTGATGATGATGAAGTGTCTCACTTGAAACCCAATCTTCTGTTCTTTTTGAGATTCTGTTAATGTTTGGCTTACCCAAACGAGACTTTTTGCAGTTTTACTCAACCATTGCTTTCTTCTTTTGCAACACATGGTATAAAGTTAAAGAGTATTAATCAAAACACAAGCATGTTCGTAAAATATGTACCATGGGAACTACTTAAAATAATAATAAATAAGTGATTGATAAATGCTACTGATCTGTCCAATGTTATCATTTTTAGTGTCACTTTCCTAAAATTTTCTTCTTTTTTAATATTTGCTTGGCTTCACTTTCTCTCTCTATATATTATATATATTTGTACAGAGTATATCGGGAGAGATGCATAGACAGAGAGGCATGAATAAGATTGAATATATACATATAAGAGAGGCATAAATAAGATTGAGAAAAGAACTGGGGATGATAAAAAAATCTGGAAAATCGGGTCTCACTTGCTGAGGAAGACCAGCAAACTAACTGGAAGACGAATCGTAGAAGGAAGAGAAAAAAGCGAAAACAAAGGAGGAATTAAAATCCTGTGAGTGTGACAGTGCGCGCGGATTATTGGGGACTCTTCGCTGTGCTGTGAATTTAGAGCTCTCTCTCTCTCTCTCTCTCTCTCTCTCTCTCTCTCTCTTCATTTGGTTACTCCGAGAGGGCGAAAGCCTCAAAATTTCTGATTCTGAGGTGATTATAGTTGGTTTGTCGTTTCGAACCAGTTCGATCTGTTCGGATCTGTGCAGCGAGTGAACGAAGAGGATCTGAGCTATATGGCGCAAAGAGTGAATTTGATAATGTTGGTCGTCTTCCTCTCTGTTTATATCTCAATCCACACTGGCTGAGTTCGGCATTCTTCGTGATTTTCCGGAAATAGGGGTTGTTGGCGTTCGCTTTTATGACAATGGAGTTTCGGTTATTGGTCTGCAAAGATGCTCTGAGGGACTCAGAGTCGGGGAAATCGATTTTCCGGAAACTCTGACCCAGAATTAGGCCGTTGGTGGTGGCCGGAAATGCCGCCGTCTCCGTCATTGCGCCGGTCGCCGTCGGAGAAGACGAAAAGCCACAAGAGGGGACGGAGCTTCGGTGTTGGCCTTGTTGTCAAGGAGAAGGATGATAATCTCGCACTCTTCAACGACTTGCACGACAGGGAGAAGGACAATTTCTTGTTTCCTGTTATCAAAGATGATCTTGATGACGCTATATGTAATTTCTCAGAAAGACATTTTGATTTCTAGCGTAAATTTGCTTGTTTATTCATCGATTTATTGATTCCAATGCTCTTGCAGCAATGAAATTAAGATATTTCTCGGATTTCAAACTGGGCTTGACGATTCCTCGGCGCATAGATCGCAATAACCTTCTCAATGCAGACAGCGAAAAAAACGACTATGATTGGTGAGATTCTGTCAATATAATTCTCCAGATAATTCTTTTCCGTTTCCTTTTCTTGTTCTTTTGCTGCTGTTGGTGTTTATAATGACAATATGAGTTTGGACTTATGACCAGACAATGATAATCTTGTCTAATGTTTCCTTATTGATGTTATTTAGTCAGTTTCTGATTATCAAATTGGTTTTCGTCTCATTCATGTCCACGGAGTTTTAAAAACGGAGAAACTTAACCGTCTGCTTTTCTGTTGCTACTCGATTTTACTGTGTTGTTGCTGTGTAGAGGGTGAAGGGATTTAGTTGGTGCTTAGGACTCAAATAACTTCCCTCGTTGTAGCATATAATGACAGGCATGTTGAGCATCGTGTGGAGATATCAATCTGTTTGCAAATACGTTTGCTCTGTCTGTTTCGGTATAATTTGGATCCCTTGGCTTGGGATCAAGTTTGTTGATTTCGTGGGTAAGCGTTCGATTGTCAATGCCAGTTGACTGTCATGCAAAAGACAAAGTTTGTATGAAAAAAAGTTCACAGAAGTTTGCGCATTTCCTTTTCTTTGTTATTAGCGGTGTTTGTAGCAGGAATGGCTTGATATTGGTCGAGTTCTATTCGAACTTGGAGTGCAGAAAACGGTCCTTACCGTAAGCATAGAAAAGCTCAATTAATCTTGGTTCTATGAATAGTTTTCCTTGTTTACACATCTTCTGTTTCTCTCTTTGTTGATACACATACATGTACGTGTATTCTCATTTACTGGGATGTTGTTTCTGGAGATGGCAATGTCGTAACTGTTCATTCTTGCAGTGTTGTGTTGTGTTGTGTATGTGTATTATCTTTTCCATGGGGAATATGCCTTTTGGGGATAGCAATGTCGTGGTTGTTTATTCTTGCAGTGGCTTTTTGGTAAAGTTTCCTGTTTGTTTTGGACTGAAATCAAAATGGCATTTTGGTTGTAATCATTTTCTTTTTTTAGCTTTCCCCTCACTGTTGCACTTACTCATTTGATGTTTCCAATTGCAGGCTTTTGACTCCTCCAGATACACCACTCTTCCCTTCATTGGACGATGAAACTCCACCACCTAATCTTGCACAGAGAGGCAGGATTCAAACTCAACCGATTTCTATGTCAAGATCAGCTACAGTAAGATTATTGTTTTTCATCTCCTGAATTCTTTGATGTATTATATGATTCTTGACTATGTCCAACTCCAGTGAGAGACGTGTAACTTATCCAGACATCACACTACTGGTTCACATACGCCTAGAGACACGAATGGATGGATAAGAGCATGTGAAGGCAGATATCATGATATGTACATGTTCATTTACCAATTATGGCATGCAACTACAGTTGATTGCATATGCTTAGTTCTGTCATTTAACATCATTCTTATTTTGTGGGTTCTGGTGCAATTTAGATGGAGAAGAATTGCAGTAGCAGACCAAGTAGAACTGGTGCAAGCCCATGTAGGCTGAGCCCATCACCTCGGTCAACCACCAGTACTTTACAGTCAAGGGGTAGACCATCATCTGCTCCTAATTCTAATTATATTCGTCAATCCTTGGGAAGGTCTTCTACACCACCAGGCAAGTCCAGATATCAAGCACCAAGGGCATCAACTCCTACAGCTCGACGAATGAGCACAGGATCAAGTGGTTATCCTTCCTCGCATAGAAGGGGTCTTTCACCTGTGAGGAGCAATTGCGGAAACTCTGCATCCTCTAAATTAAATGCTTGGCAATCAAATATTCCAGGATTCTCTTCAGATGCCCCTCCGAATCTTCGGACCACTTTGGCTGATCGGCCTGCATCATATGTCAGGGGGACATCTCCTGCATCAAGTAATGGGAAGGATGTGACAAATAGATACAGAAGGCAATCAACTTCCCCAAAAGTTTCTAGAAACGCCAACTCATTGGACAGCCATGTTCGAGATCGCTTCAGCTCACACAGTAAGGGGTCTGTGGTTTCATCTTGTGATGATGACGTAGACTCTTTGCAGTCCACACTCCGAACTAAAGATGAAGACATCCTAGGAGCTTCAGGTCACCCCATTACAAATTCGAAAGGCTTGAAAATTTCAAAGAGAACTGTGCGGCCTCTATCATCAGGCTCTGCTTCAAAATGGTCCTTGGATTCTGCAATGCATCAGATGGTAACAAATTTGATAGCACAATGACTTAAATATAGATGCTCTTTGTTTCATACAAGTCTTGTCATCATGGTTTTCTTTAATGGAAAGTATATCTGTGAAGGCAAATAGGGAAATCACTTAATTAGTGATACTTGGGATGGATTGTGTAAGAGAAAAGGGAAAAAGTGTACAAGATTGAGTAAAAACGAAATCTTATTGAGGGAACAGCAGAACAGTAAGGGAGGATCGGAGCTTTATAACTTAAAAGACTAAAATACCCCTAATAAGTAATGCTATCTCAAGTTGAGTTTAACGTGCTAATGTCATGTTTCTTCAATACTCCCCTTCAAGTTGGGTGGAATATATTTATAACTCTCAACTTGTTGCACAATCGGTCTAATGTACTCTTAAATACTGCCTTGGTTAGGATATCAACTTGATTTTTTGATGTCACAGTGTCTTGTTTGACACTTTTTCTCTGATAAAGTGATAATCCACTTTTATATGTTTTGTCCTCTCATATTGAAGAAGAGTTGTAGCTATCGGTATGTAGCTATCTGTATTGTTGCTTGATTGTCTGTATACAGTGGTATTGGGAGATTGACTTTGACTTGTAGTTTGATAATCAATGAAATCAACCATAGTCCTTCACTTGTTCTCTGGGCAACTGCCCTATACTCCGCTTCTGCACTTGATCTTTCAACTACAAATTGATTTTTACTTTTTCAAGAAACTATATTTCTCCCAAATAGTGTAACATACCCTATTGTAGACTTGTCCAATCAACATTTGTGTACAATTCCAAATTATAGTGTCCATGATTAGAGTATAAGATACCATTCCCATGAGTATTTTTCAAGTCTCTCAAAATCTTAAATATTGCATCCATATGTTATTGCTTTGGAGCATGCATAAATCTACTAATGATTCCAATATCATATGTTATTATCAGGCTGTGTGATTATCAAGTAAATCATTTTTTCCTGAGTTTCTGATATCTTCTAGCATCAATAATCTCCTTACTACTGTTCATTCCCAATCTGTGAGTAATATCCATAAGAATATCACATGGCTTTGATCCAGTAGCACCTGTCTCATTTAATAAGTCCATTAAACACTTCAATCCTTAGGAAATAATGAAGCAATCTTAAATCTTTCAAATAAAAAAGTTGATGCAAATGGTTCTTCAAATTTTGAATTTCTTCTTTATCTTCTCCTTTCACGACAATATCGTCTACATAAACAATTAGTAGAGATATTCTATTCCGTCTTTTTATGAACAATGTATGATCATTTTTAGTTTGAGAATACCCAAGTCCAATGTTTCCTTCACAGAAACGTTCAAACCATGCCCTTGGTGATTGCTTGAATCTATATAAAGCTTTCTTGATCCTACACACTTTATGAGATCCATATTGTTGCTTCAATCCTTGTGGAATTTCTATATATACTTCTTCATTGAGATTTTCTTTAAAAAAGGCTTTCTTTACATCAAGTTGCCATAATTTCCACCATTATTTCTTTGTCTTGCTGATAAGAACATGTATGGATGTCATCTTTGCTACTGGAGAAAATGTTTCATTATAGTCTATCCTATAGGATTGACTATATCCCTTTGTAACCAGTTTAACTTTGTATCTTTCAATTTCTTATGATGCTTTGTATTTTACGATATATAGTATATACCCATTTGTACCCTATAACTTCTCTCCCTTTTGGTAATGATATAATTTCTCTGGTGTTGTTCTTCTTTAATGCATCAATCTCCTCTTTCATAGCAAGTTGTCGTTCTTTTGATAAAGTTGTATCCTCCCAATTTTTCAGAATTGTTATTGCGTCAACATTTGCCACAAATACTTTGTAGCTTGTTGACACTTCTCCGTAGTAAATGAAATTACTAATTGGATATACAAAATTTCTTTCTTTTTTCCTTATTGCGATTGGTAGGTCTAGATCACTTATAGAGTTGTTGGTGTAGGAGTTGCATAATTTGGTGCTCCATTATTAGTGTGTTCTTGTGATTCTCTTATCAACAACAACTAAGCCTTTTCCCATACTAGACTGGGTCGGCTACTTGTGATTCTCTTATATATGCCAAAAATTTCTTACTTGCTCCTCTTGTATATACCTGATTTGGGGCTTGTTTTCTGACTTTTCTCTGCTATCATCCTTGATCTTTTGATCTTCAAGATCTTCCTTAATTTCTTATGATAATAATAAGAGAATCGGCTCCTCATGTTTTATAACTTACTCTAGCTCCCCCTCACTGATAGTAATATGCATTCTCATGAAATGAAACATCTCTAAAAACAAAGAATTTCTTAGTGCAAAGATCATAACATCGATATCCCTTTTGAAAAGGTGAATATCCAACAAATACACATTTTATTGCCCTTGGATCCAATTTATCCCTACCATTAAGATGTACATGCACATAATATACACATGTAACGATTCTAGGAGTGATATGAAAGAATTGTCTATTGGAAGTAGTAACTTCATAGGTACTTTTCTTTAAGAGTAGATGATAAAACATGGTTTATAAGGTAAATAAAAGTAAGAACTACCTCAAGATTTTTTGGTGATTTGCTTATGTTCATCAGTGTTCATATTGTTTTCGGTATATGACGATTCTTGCGTTCCGCTACTCCATTATGTTGGGAGGGTATATAGAGGTTAAGTCACATAGACACTTTTAAGGGGTGGAGTGTCGACCTCGACACGGGTGCTACGCCGACACCGTGTCGGTGCGGCATGGCAAAAAAAATACATATTTTTTTGTAACTCACGGTTCTGCCGTCTATGGTGTATTTATCCTGCAGAACCCGATCAAAGAGAGAGCAATCCATGAAGATGATGAAACCGAAGACTCTTAGTCAACTCGTGACCTTATCTCCCATGATGACTACCTGAGTTATCTCACCATAGTTTCCAAAATGCTCCTTCAGCTTGTTTTTCATCATCTCTCATGAAACTACACCAATGAACGTAGAAAAATATCTCAACGCGGACATTCTTCACTTCCTTTTGTGTGGATATTCCATGCTTCAAAATCTGGTATCGATTTTGAAGTTCAGTTCTTTTTGGATAAATGGGTCTGGATAGTGAAGATTAATTTGTGTATTATGATGAAATTAGTAGTTGTTTTCCATTTATGTGTTTTGCTTTAATATAAAGTTGTCTACTTGCTATTGTCATATACTTATGTTAATTGATGGCTCATTTGTTGTAGATTGAATATTATATATAATATATAATATTATATAATGTTTGGTGAAGTATTCCCTGTGATGCAAGATAGTTCTTCAATGTTCTTGAAGTGAATTCAGCACCATTATCCATTCTGATAGCTTTAACGTGTGCCTGAAATTGCTTTTCAACAAATTTATGAAATTAAGAAAATATTATACCAACTTCATCCTTTGATTTCATTAGGTAAACAACACTAAACCAAGAATAATCATCAATAAATGAAATGAAGTATCTATATCCGATAACAATAGTAATTGGGCTAGGCTCCATACATGTGAATGAATTAAATTAAAAGCACTCTGAGTTCTCAATACACTTCTAGAAAAACTAACATGACTCACACTCCAAGCATACTTCTTTGTTGAGTTTAGCTAATTATGGTACAATCGTCTTTAACTTTGATAGTGGTAGATGTTGGAAAATGTGGATGTGCAGCGAAGATTGAAAAATCACAAACATAAAGAAGAGGAAATGTGGAGATCGGAGGAGAGGGCGGACCTCCAATGGAGGCCACCCCCCCTCTTTCTCTCTCTTTCTTAATCTCAGCATCTTAACCCTAATACAACCTATCAACCCTTATATAAGGAGCCGTAAAACATAAAATGACTAAAATACCCTCAGTATAAAAAATTACCAAAAATACCCTTACAACTTTGGACAATTACAATAATACATAAAAACATTAAATTTACTAAAATTGACTCTAAATTTATATTCTTCAACACCCCCCTCAAGTTGGGAGTAAGATACTTCGAACTCCAAACTTGCAAAAAAATTGATTCTTTCTTCACCACACGTGCACGAGTGATCTCTTCAAGGCTTCTGTAAAACAACTTGAACAATCAATAACACATGGGTAGCACACGACCCTTCTATAGGTGTCAGTTGCTCCTTCTCTCTTTCTTCTACTCAATGAAGTGATTTGGCAGCTATACTTCAAAAGTCATGTTTTTCTACCCTTGAGAAAGCTAATCTTTTGTGATAGGAGATACTACTCCACCATACACACTTCACACGGCTTTTCTTGTGCCCTTTCACATGGTGGCTGCAGTCGGTGGGTTGGTTGGGTGCTCTCTCTCTATCACTCAAATAGCATAATACAGACATCTGCTTATACTAGTCGGTCTGCGCCCCTTCACATGGTGACTGTATTCGCTTTTCCAGCCCTCCTGACTGCTTACTTGAGCAACTCAATGTTTTAATTTTCATGCTTCTTGGTAATATTGCCACCATTCCATATGGCCTCTTCTATGATTTGATTTGTCATGCATATGTAGTAAAGTAAATTGATTTTCCTGCATTCTATCTTTCTCTTCTATTTCCAATTCTGGTGTTTGACCAAATAAGAAGACACTTACTACGTACGACTTCATATTTTCTGCATATTTTTTGAATCTTTCAGCCCCTTGGTTGTCTATTTTCCAAGCAATTTCTTTGCTGCAACACTTTTTCAGCAACCTTCATGGCTGCAATATTCTTCAACTGAGCCTTGTTGGCTTTTCATCTTGAGCAGCTTCATGGCTGCAACAACTCTTCAATTTAGCCTTCATGGATGATCATCTCAAGCAACATCTCTAGCTGCAATATAAAAATTTCTTCAGTCTTTATAACTGCAATCTTCAACATAATCTCTTTTCTGTAAACTTTCTTCATGTTGTTTTTCGAGACAATCATCACGTACTAATCTCTTCTTTACTCTTTTCCTGAATTTTTCTTCTCTCTTAGACATTTCTTCAAACACTTGATGCTCAGGTAAATATCTCTTTTTGAGCATTTCAGCAAACACTTGATATGCAGGGTATCTCTTTTGAGCATTTCATCAAACACTTCACGATTAGGTAAGCATCTCTCTTGAACATTCCATCGAACACTTGTCCTGCACAGTTGAAGTTTCTGTGATACATTTCATCAAACATTTTTTAGCATCATTAATCTGACCCACTTTTTCTTCAACCGTTTCTGCACTTTCGAAGGTGACAAACCCGAATCCACGTGAATGGCCACTCTGATTAGTCATTATTTGATGTTCAACAACATTTCCGAATGAGAAGTACTCCTTCAACTCATCATCAACTGTTGTTTCTCCCTTTGGTACAGTTCGCTTTACCTCAACCGTCCGGTCATCAATGACATGCTCATCCTATAACACCATATTTTGAGAAATGTTCCATGAAAATATCGTTTGTAGTCTTCCAGGCAATGCCGCCAACAAATAGTTTCTCAGCAGACGCATCCGATGGAGAGCCCATCCACTTCTGAGCCGTGCTATCGGCATCGTCAGCTCCTTCATCGGACGCTTCCCTTGTTGATAACCGAGACACGACTTTGTTTGCTGCAAATTCAACATGTACCCAACTCATGAATACCTTGCACATACCATTGATTTAATCAATAATTGAAACAGTAGCTGATTCTGCATTTGAAGTGACTGAGGTGGCAAAAACCAATTGGTCCAATCGTTCCTTCTCCTTATTTTGTCTCCCTGTATTTCGACAATAGAGAATATCCTCATAGAATCCAGAATGAACTGGATGTTGTGTGTTAATTTCCTAACTCGATTGAAATTTGCAATTATAGAAATAGGAACCCATCCTTGCTTATCCATGTTTTGCAGCAAGTATATATCTCTACATAAATTCTCATCGCTTAAATAATACTCTATCTTCGTAACTAATAGAGATCTTAACGTCCAATATGACTCAGCTGCAAATCCTCAGGGATGTTAGCATACCACAGGTGATACAATACCAAACCATGAACCATATGTATAACTGGATTATTTCTACATTCAGGTTCCTGTACTTAAAATTTCTCCTCAAGATAAATTTTGTGGCTGAAGTGACGAGTAAACCATCAAATGATATCCCGATTGATCCTTTCTGTTGTGGCTTGTATTTTCTTTGATAAATATCAGTAACCTTAGCATGTGAAAGCAAGACATTATGTGCAACCATGTAAGGTCCAGGAGCAGAGTTCCCTGCCCTGCAAAACACATGAAGAAGTACAGAACACCATCCCGGTGCCTCAAGGCCAACATCATATCCTTGTATTGAAAACGTATGTGGCTCATTAAATGTGATCCAGTGCTTCACCCTGTCACCAAATTTCTAAAAGCATCTCTCTGCATAATATGCAGTCATCTATTATTTGTGGGCTGACCCAACCAGTGTATTTATCCTCTAAAGTTTGAGGAAGGTCCCAATGGTACAATGTCACATATGGCTCAATCCCTCTTGCAAGTAATGCGTTAATGAGATGATTGTAATGATCAACTCCTGCTTGGTTTATACTACCTGAGCCATTAGGAAAAATGCGAGACCATGCAATAGACTTTCATGGATGGTATGCCAACGTATCATCATCAAGACCCTTCTTTTTTAGCTCAATCCACAAAATCTGGAATGGACTATATATATATATATATTATCCTTCCTTTTACTGCAACTACTTTCTTTGTACAAATGATGGGCAGAAGTTAATTGTTTTCTTTCCTAAAATCATGGGATAATCCTTTCTTTTTTATCTTATCCTTTCCACCAAATCAGGAAATTAAGTTTTCATAACTATCTTTCTAGTTTACTTTCCACAAAATCAGGAAAAATAATCTGTAACTACCATTTCCAGCATTTGAAATTTAAAAGAAATGAACTTACTTTTTTTAAAATATTCTTTTCCAGGATTTTATTGTAACCTCTCTTTTGGAAAAAAATCTGGAACACCATTATTTTGGTAGCCAATTACCTTCCCTCCTTGTCATCTTCTTCTTCCTTGAGAAACCCTTCGCCATATTACCATCATACATGGGAATGAAAACAACACTTTCTAATGAAACCAAATAATCAAGCACAGCCATTTGTGAGGAATGGTTTTGGAAAGGCTTAAGATCTGAAGATCCTAACAACATTTCTTTTCTAACGATATTAGGAAAAGAACATGCCAGACTAGCCATCCGGCGTTCACCACCATATATTGCCCCAGCGGCAATATAATTTTGAATATTTCTATCAAAATCCAGAGCTCTTAGTACAAGGGCATTTTCTTCAGGAGTCAACGGGCAGAGACCATCTTTTCTTTTCTGGTCTGAATCAATAACTTTCTCCTTCCACCATGGATATGCATACCGCATTTCTGTCAATTCATTCACTTCTTCATTGCTACAACCATGAGTACAACTAGAAAAAGATAACATGTCCATCTCATAACGAAGATGGAGGACCAAAAATGGGCCCTTTTGGTGCAATTGCTTGATCACTCTTCTACCCAATTCTTCAATTTGAGGGGTAAACCGCAGAGCATGGTAATTTACTCGACATCTCAGCTTTTGAATTTCCATAGGTAAACCGTTATTAGCTAACCGAGCATGAGTTCTGTTCAGGTACACAACCTTGTGCTTCTTTATTAAGGACACAATCTGATTTAGATAGTAAGAGATGTCGGACCAACTAATAGGGGGTATTGAGAAAAGTTGTTCCTTGCTCAGATATTCTCTTCAATCTTGGAGGCAACTCCTTCAGAATTCGAACTTTATCCCGTAAGGATGTAATAAAATGATCTACATTAAATATGTCTTCAAATTCTCTTGGGTCTTGCCAAAATGAGGTCTTGTCAAGCTCTGGAACAATCAATGTTACATTCATATATCTTGCAACAGCAACCATGTCACGTATAGCAACACGCATCTGATTAAGTCCACCAACCATGTCACGTATAGCAACACGCATCTGATTAAGTCCACCATTGCAGGAAACCAACAAATACCCATTGTTCTTGTAATACCTTTTAGGAGGAAGAACGATTTTCTGACTCTCAATGTGAGAAGATTGATCCATCTGTGTTTGAGTAAAACAAGAGGGCCATTCCACATCTGAAATCTTGAACGGGATAGCATGGCATTCTTCAGTTTCTCCGCCTTCTTCTCTTCGCCTTTGAAAAACACCATTTACCACAAACACGCAAAACTCATCCCACCAAGATAATTTTTTTGGAAAATGAATGACAAATCTTAAAACTATTGATCCTTACTCCTATTGCTCCCAACGATCGAAATAGGCTCTGATACCATTTGGAAAACATGGATGTGTAGTGGAGATTGAAAAATCACATAAAGAAGAGGAAATGTGGAGATCGGAGGAGGGAGCGGACCTCCAATGGAGGCCGCCCCCCTATTTCTCTCTCTTTTTTACTTTCAGAAACTTAACCCTAATACAACCTATCAGCCCTTATATAAGGAGCTATAAAATATAAAATGACCAAAATGCCCTCAGTACAGAAAATTACCAAAATTCTCTTACGACTTCGGACACTTACAATAATACCTAAAAACATCAAATTTACTAAAACTGACTCTAAACTCATATTCTTCAACAGTAGATGCCTTAATCTTTGATGCCAAATGATTGCCTCTTGATTGTGTTGTGTTGCATAGATATTCACTATAATTTTGCTTGTGGTTCCCTCATATAGGTACAGGCTTCCATTTCTCTTACCATATCCATGAATCTTTCTCGTCTCCCTTTCATGAAATGCACAATAAGATGAGGAGAAATATACACCATAATTTAGTCTTTTAGTTAGGGCACTAACAAAAAAAAGATTCATTTAAATATGAGGTACATATAATGCTGGATCAAAAAATCCTAACGATTTTCATATTTTTCCTTTCTCATTTACTAATATAAAGAAATCGTGCAATTTTAATCAAGTCATGCAATTCTTGATAATCAATTAATTCTTCTTTGGATCTCACCATATGTTCTGTTGCACCTAAATTAATAACCCAGTATATATATGAAGAGACATTAGAGGAATTACCACTTGTTTCAGCTCGGTCACCCTGTGTTGTTGCCATAGTTGCATGATATTTATCTGAGGATGCTAATGATGATGATTATGCCACTGATGACTCAGTGAGTCAACCTCTATACCCTCTAGACGTTTCAGTATCATATTGATGGTATCATTTGTATTGTCAGACCCTATTTCTTGAGTTTCTACAATAAAAATTTTGTTTTTCATATAGTTAGACTTACCAACTAGTTCCCAGCACTATTCTCTGATATGCTTGGACTTTCCACAGTGTGTATATTTCAACATCTCTCTCCCTTATGCGGTAATATCACCATGTCCTCAGCCTCTAATTCCTCCACGGCCTCTCGTTGCTTGATTATAATTTTTCCCCACAAATGTTGTCTTCTCAATATTATGAACATCATTTCTCTCTAGGTTTCTTCTATCCTCCTCTCTAATCAATAATGTATATATTATTTCAAGAGTAGGAATTTCTTCACTTGCAAGAATGTTAGCCTTTATGTTTTTATAGTCCAAGGAGATACCATGTAATAGATCAAATACTTTTCTTTTTTCATATTCATTTCTTCATTCCTTAACACACTCTTTACACTGCACAGTTGTAAAGTATGGCAATTCATCCCATAGTCATGTAATATTCACTAATTGTCCTTGTCCCTTGCTTATATTTTTTATTTTTTTCGAGGAGTTCATACTCCTTTTTCATGTTTTTCTTTCTCAAGTAGGCTTCTTTTATTGCTTTCCAAATTTCATGGGTTGTTTTCAAGTATAGAAAGGAATGCCCCACATTAGGCATTATGGAGTTAATCAACGAAGCTTATAAGCAACACATCGTCTTTTGCCCAGTTAATCAACTGGCGGTAATAGTTGGGAGATGACTCGGCAGCAGCGTCTGGTCGTTTACACGCCTATTTAAGCTCTAATACCATATACAAGATTAAGTAAAACAGAAATTTTATTAAGGGAACAACATAACAGTCAAGGGAGGATCGACCCTCTTGTGGGCACTGACCTACTTTCTCTTGTCTCTATTCTAAAACCCTAAAAACAAAATAACAACACTTAAGTCTTTATATACGATGAGCTTTATAACTTAAAAGACTAAAATACCCCTAATAAGTAATCCTATCTCAGGTTGAGTTTAACGTGCTAATGTCATGCTTCTTCAACAAAAAATTCATTTACTTGATTCGTGCGATAAATCTTTCCTCCTGATCATTTTGACTGAATGATTCATGTAAAGTGTAATGTACCTTAATTGTTTTGCTTATTATGTCGATGTAGCATAAGATCTTCATGGAATTGCATTAAATTAAACAGTCGCCTAGTGGTTGGTTATGAACTCTTGTCTATATGTAACATATGCCCCTTTTCTTGGTAACAACCATGTTATGAATCTACACTCAGGTATGAGAACTGCTGGTCAATTGGATTTTAAATTCATGATTTAGCTGCATCTTCTCGGCTTGGATCCTGTGTCATCCATCTTATTGTTTCTTGGTGGAAGTATGGGGGTATTAAAAGTGGTCTTTTGCATGTTACTCTCTATGTTTCTTCCCCATTTTAAAGGAAAAAATTGTCCAGGAGGCAAAGATAAGAGTTACCAAATGAATGAAGTGAACCACCATGGACATGTTAGAGCTGAACCAATGGTCAAGCAGCTGTAAAAGGCTTCACTCTTCACTGCAATCAAATGGAGTTATATAATCTCTCTCATAAATTATTATGCACGACGGAGTTCACACACTCCCTATATATATATCCACAACTTTACCATGATCCGTATTAGGTTTTAATCATCTATAACATACTTTTCCTAGGTGTTGCTAATTGGGAGGGAATTTGTTGCTCGCAACCTTCTTGTGTATATACAACAACAACAACTAAGCCTTTTCCCATACTAGACGGGGTCGGCTACGTGGATTCTTTGTTTCCACAGATCCCTATCGTGTGCCACGTTAGCAGTTAACTCATAATAAGCTAGATCATTCTTTATTGTCTCTTTCCAACACTTTTGTGGTTGTCCTCTACCTCTTTTAATACTTTCTAAATTTAGTTTTTCTACCCTTCTTATAGGTTCTTCTTTTGATCTTCCTTCTATATGTCCAAACCATCTTAAACGATATTCTCTCATTTTATCCTCTATTGGTGCCACTCCTAATTTGTTTCTAATAACCTCATTATGTATATGGTCTTTTCTTGTATGACCACTCATCCATCTCAACATCTTCATTTCTATCACAAACATCTTTTGTACATGTTGATGATTAACGGCCCAACACTCAGAACCATAAAACATGGCAGGCCTAATTGCTGCTCTATAATATTTACCTTTTAACTTTAATGGTATCTTCTTATCACAAAGAATACCTGATGCTCCTCTCCATTTTAACCAACTAGCATTAATTCTATGCGTAACATCTCCATCAATTCTTCCATCACTCTGAAAAATTGACCCTAGGTATTTAAAACTTTCCTTTAGGGATGCAATGTGTGCCAATTTTAATTTCTATGCCCTCTGAGGTAACCAAATGATCAAACTTACATTCCATATATTTTGTCTTTGTTCTACTAAGTTGGAAGCCGTTGCTTTCTAATGTTTCTCTTCATAGTTCCAATTTTCTATTAACTTTTTCCTTAGACTCCTCCACTCATACAATGTCATCTGCAAATAACATACACCAAGGTACTTCATCTTGAATATATTTTGTTAACTCATCCATCACCATTATAAATAAGTATGGACTTAAAGTTGATCCTTGATGTAACCCAATATTAACTTCAAAGAAGTATGTCATTCCTTCATGAGTCCTCTCACACATGTTTTTGCACCATCATACATGTCTCTTATAAGGTTAATATATGTCAATGGAATACCTCTTTTTTCCAAAGTTCTCCAAAGAACCTCCCTCGGTACCCTATCATAAGCTTTTTCTAGATCAATAAATATCATGTGAAGGTCTTTCTTTTTTGCTCTAAAATGTTTCATAAGACGTTTCAAAAGGTGAATCACTTCAATAGTAGATCTGCCTGGCATGAATCCAAATTGGTTCTCCATTATACTTGATACTTGTCTTAACCTACATTCGATAATTCTTTCCCATAATTTCATAGTATGACTCATTAACTTGATACCTCAATAATTCGCACAATTTTGAATGTCTCCCTTGTTCTTATATATGGGTATAAGTGTACTTGCTCTCCATTCCTCGGGCATCTTTTGGTTTTTCTATATTTTATTAAATAGTCTTGTGAGCCAAGTGATTCCTATTTCTCCTAGTATTTTTCAAACTTATATGGGAATATTATCTGGTCCTACCGATTTACCACCCTTCATATGTTTAAGAGCCTCTTTGACTTCGTTCTTTTAAATACGTCAGGAGAAATTGTGGTTTATATACTTTTCTGATTTGGCTAACTCTCCTAAGCTAATACTAACCTCTTTATTTTCATTAAAAAGATTATAAAAATAGTTTTTCCATCTATTTCTTATATCATCATTTGCCACTAGAATTTTTTCATCCTTGTCTTTGATGCATCTAACATAATTTATGCAATTGATCACCAACCTTCTTGTGTATATAATGGTGCTTTATTGGTGTGACGTTCAGTCTATCTGTAATTGTTTCATGTGTGCTTATTTGTGCAATTCATCACCAACATCTCTGTGTTCATTACAGGATCATGGGAAAAATCCTCAGAGCATGTTCAGGCCATTGCTGTCAAGTGGGCCATCTACTTCTTTCTACATCAGAAAATCAAACCCTTTCCATGAACGTTTGACGTCTCTCACTTCCTCTGTCACAACAAGCAGCAATGCAAGCTCGGAGCAGGGTGCTAGTGCTGCGCACGATACTGATGCTAGTGACCATGAGCTTGATGGACTGTTTAGTGAGTTGGAACGTTCACCATTTCCTGATTTAGAAGAAGTATCGTCCCATGAAAAGGCAGACTCACTATGCAAAGATAGGCCTGACACGGAGTTCAACTGCTCTGACTTCAAAAGGTGTGGAGACATTTTGCATCTTAATGCTGAGGTTAAGCATCCGAATGCTGACAGCGACATTTTTGAAACTCATGGTGAGACCAAAAATCCCGATGCTGATGGCAACATCTTTGAGACTCATGCTGTGGCCGAAGCTGGAGTTTCTGAGTGTCTGATTATTACTCATGGTGGCTGTGAAATGAATGCTGGGGTCTCTGTACCAGAGAAGTCTGTTGCAGGCAGTTATGGTGATTTGATCAGTACTTGTTCTAAATGTGGTAAAAAATTTCTTACCTTGGAAATATTTGATGACGCTAGGAATATTTGTCAGAGCTGTATTGATAACGATAAATTTCTTTCCTGCCATTTACAATCCGAAGTAATGCCCAGCAATGCAACTACTGATATGCATGCTGAGGCAGCGAGTGAAGTTTCATGTTCAAATGATGGACAAAAACAAAGTGAACTGGGTATCAACATGCAGAATGGCATCCTGCTGCATGATGGTAGCCTAGACAGCAGTCCGAGCCAACAAGAAGGGCATGAAAAGCATCAGACTTCTTGCTTGATGGACAGAGAGATCGAGCAGCACCTTGTGGATGATGTGGAAAGAAATACTGAAGAAAAATATACAACTGATTCATACCATAACTCTTTCACCAGCTCGGAATTGGTTGATCTAGTGCAACCTCAAGACAATCTCGATTGTACTAGCTTGATTTCTCAGGTGCAGATTGCAAATGCTCATCCCAGCTTGAGATTTGAAGCTTCAGAAGCTTCTGATATTTCTTTGTTGCTCTCAAGGTCAAGCAGTGAAAACTGGCCAGTGGTGCATGGAATGTTCTCGGCTGCTTCAAATATAACTTCTGATAATTCTTCTTCTTTGAGTAGCCACTTGAATCCCATGACAGGATTGAGCTACATGTCTAGCTCCTCTTCCACTGATGCAACCTCAATAAAGCAAGTAGATGCTCATTTTCAGCAGCAATCAAGTAGGAAATCTGACTTGGAGAGTCCTAGAACTTATTCCAGCATAAAAGCACAATGCCCTGAACCTATCTGTCTTGGAATTACAGTTCCTCTAGAAGGTAAGACACGTTCCCGAAGTTTTGATCAAGAAAAAATTGGTGAAACTGTTCTACCTATGAAAGGGAAGGGTTTGGAGGATGCAATATTTGCCCATGATGAGAAGATCTGGGCATTGGAGAATGTTAAGTTGGATGATGCATATTTACCTTCAGTCGAGATTCCAGTCCATGAGAATGCTGAGCTTAATGTTAAAGTGGAGCAACTTGTACCTACCGATGCATATAGCTTGGAGTCACTCAGCAATTCAGTCTATGTCGAGCTGGTTGACATGTCAGATGCAGATGTTCAGGATGAAATAGCTGAAGTTTTCGAGAACTGCCGTTTAGTTGAGAATGCCGAAAGTCACTATCCTAGCAGCTGCGAACAACTATCAGAAAAAGATCTCAGGATGCTGGACATAGAGTCCTTGAGTGTGAATGATATCGCACTTACCAGCAAGAGCAACCTGGTCGATGTTGTTGATACTATTCCTCATTACTGCTCAGTTAGTCTATCTGGAGATGAGGGAGACTGGCATGAGGGCATTATCGGGCCGTCATATTCTGAGTCCGCAGTCCCTCCATCTGCCAATCACAATTTGGACCAACAGCCTGATACTTCTACAGTTGATGAATCAGGTTCACTGTGTGACGTTACAGAGACAGAAATTGTGGATCATGCCACAATTGAGAAAGGTTTGGTTTTCTTCTCATATCAAGTTCATCTTTTCTTACTTTCTGTTGCCTACATGATAAGTCATTTTAAAGTTACTCTTATCAACAACGTAAATGAGTGCATAAATTACAGGCCCATCAAGCTATTCTTTCTATTATTTTGTCAATCATACTTTATCTATATCTGTGAAAAATGAGTCACTATGAATAAAATAGAGAAATAGGAGAGCAAAAAGGGAGAGCAACTCCGTTGTTCTGCCATTGACCAACTCGATGTACAACATTTTATTCATGTTCATTTCGAATCACTCAGAACACTTGTTTATAATGGCACAATATCATAAAAATGAAACAAATCATTACAAATATGGAGATAATAACAACTTTTTACGATAAAATTTTGCTTGTGGTGAATCTTATTGAAACCGTCATACTGTAAATTCCAGCTTGCTCGTGCAAGTTAGAGAAGAACGGAGAGAAGCTACAACTTGCAAACCTATGGTAATCGATACAAACGATTCAAGCCATCAACTTCAAGAACTCACTGTTGAAACACCAAGAAAATATAATTTAGAAAAGTAGTGGATGGGAAGGAATAAGACAAGGGTATGGGCTTCAATGAGAATGATGCTCACCCCAAGATTCACAACTCAAACTTGCAAGTCATTGTTTCGATGAAGTGCACTTTGAAGTGGATGAAGTGGATCATGTTGCCCTGATCTCATGCGAAAAATAAATAGCTGTGAAATAAAATGGCATAATAGGAGAGGAGAAATAAAGGATCACCCGATCAGGATAAACATGTTTGGATGTGTACCTACTCAATGGGGAAAACCTCGTATCCTCTTTCTTTTTCCACTTTGTTTAAATCCCAAAATAACAAGCTTATAAGAGTTCAAGACTCATATGAAAAAACAGATCATAACAAATATAGAGATTATCAGAATTTATTGTCATAAATTTGTGAAAGCCAATACAGTCACATCAAATAAGACATTTCATGTCTTTCATATTTTGGTATATTCCACCAACATTTCCCTGATTTTTTCGCTTGACCAATAGTTATCTATATGACAGTCGCATGGTTGCTGTACACTACATTGCAGTATTATTTCTATACTATGTCATCACATTCATACTCTTGGTTTTACCTGTTCTAGAGACTTCCCATTGATGCAAAATACGATTGACTACAGTAATCTGTGCACCTGCTGTTTGCGTATTTCTTTTATGTGACTATTAAATGCAATCTTGATATTATCAGAGAGCTCTTCTTAGAAAAAATAGGCGAGAAAGGTTAGACATTTCTGTCATCCAACAAGTTCTTTCAGAGTTTTGCTTCTCTTTGTTGTGAAATGCTTTTTCTTGCATATCTACCAAAGCCGTCAATCTGGACAGAATCTTGTGTCAGGGAGATCACTATCTTCTTTTTATGGTGTGCTTTTTTCCTGCCGAAGATGCTATTTGGCTTGCATGAAATCTGAATTGATTCATTTTCCTGGATGGTTATGAAGAACATCTTCATGTGAGGTCCTCGCAAAAGTAGATGGATTTCAAACTTGCTACAGAATCTTATTGCTATTGGCAATTGATTGTTCACAGGAGAAGTTACAAAGGTTGAGGATCCTGATAGTTATTTAACGAAAAACACTACATTAAAGGAAGCCACAGATACAATACCATTCTGCAATTCCATTGCTCAGAGTCTAGCACACACAGCTGCAACCATTGCTGTGGAAAAGGAGGAACCTCTTCACCTCGGAGGTTCTAGGTCTACTGTTACCATCTTAAGTAAGTCTGATCGACCTGACACCAGAAATCCAAGTGTTTCCTCTGGAAAGCGAACACAAAGATTACAAAGGCGTATAGCAGAAAAGCCATCGCAAACAAATGATAGCACCCCCTTGAACAATATCGAAGAAATAAAAGTCCCCGAGACGAAAATCCATCATGTTACTGTGCCAAAGCTGCCTGATAGCATGAAACCTCCAAAGGTTGAGGCCAGATGCAACTGTTCAATAATGTAGGTGGTTTTGTTCTTTCCCTACTCACTCCATCTGATATAAGGAGGTGGCTGAGAGTGGGTTGTATGTAAGTGTAGAGAATTTAATGTTTTTGTTTGTCAGGGAAGAGGAACCTAAAGGCAGGTCATGAGTGGTGCCTTATGAGTTCCATTTCTGATTTGCTCATTGGTGGGTTTAGAGGACATCAATCAGTATTTTGGTGATATAGTCGGTGTAAAGCTGTTGTTCTGATTTGATTCAAGGAGAGACCAATGGTCTCTCCTCTTTGTTCTTCCTTCTTGTTTTATTCATTGTGAATATAATAATGAGAATTATGATTTTGAGGCGATTCTTTTATTGATACTTCAATACTTGGATTGTTTCACATGGAGATCTTAATTAGTACTAAAACCAAGACTTTGGCATTATAGATTTTTAGATTATTTTCTGCTCAGTCCTATGCAGAAAATAAACCACAAGTCAAAGGTCAGGAGTTCGATACCTCGGAAACGCATGTCTTTGGCCTCTCTATTGTACCCAAAAAAGAAAAACTGGCTACAACCCCAGTCCCATAAACCATTCACTTGCTTAGAGTAGTTGTTTTTTTTTGGTTCTTCATTGGAATTGAGGTTAGATATGTGTTTAGTATGAGTTTTCATATATACATTCCCAAATATCATGTCAGTTGGATTTTGTTGGTTCCACCCAAATAATCCAGGTTTAACTAACCCAACCCATTTACATCTCTTCATATGACACCTTGAAAAAGCCTTTACTTTTGGCTAATGCATGGACATGATACTCTTAAGAGTTCATGTCCAGTCCCACGTGTGGATATGGAGGATTTCGATGTAGTGATCCAAATCCAAACCCCAATCATATTTTAACATGCAGTGATTTATGGATACCATGTTGGAAACCACATTATATATATGTGTGTGTCCCTTCAACTAACATTGTATGTATGCTCCTGTTATGAGAAATCCTCTACGCACAGAAAGAGCAATAGCTCATCTGGCTAAGGGGTTGACTTGCAAGATGAAGGTCATGAGCTTCATACCAGGAGAATGCATCTAGCTTCGGCCTCCACAACATATAACCAGATGGTTATTTTTCTTTGGTTTAAGATGTTTAACCCTAGCAACAATTAATTAAACAGATTAACCAACATTACATGTAATGATGATGCATAGAAGGAAGAATGAACTTTTAGACACAGACCATCACATAACAACAAGAGAAAATTTTCATGGTTTGAACTGCCATAAAGAGTCGCGCCATCGTGGAGCTAACCGGGAGCATCTAGCTTAGAGTCCATGGCCCCCCCAGATCTCAGAAGTCTTCCTTCAACTCATACAGAGAAAACAGTGCAACTTTGAAAAGAGAGTAGCCGCAGTTTCCATCGCCATGGAGAGTTTGCTGTTGGCTAGAGATTTTCCAGCTATCCAACAGATTGTATAAAAGATTGAATTGCTGATACGAAAGAATTATTTTTAGAAAAGGAAAGATTTATTCCAGTGCAATGGTGACAAGATCGATATGGGATTAGTGTCGTTATATCAAACTCAAAACCATTGGAGTTATTTTTTAGGCTCACGAGTCTTTAATGGAATGCAGCTCAGACCAAGCTTACACCATCTCTCTCGTCTCTCTGGAATATGTAAATCTTCGAAGAGACCTCTGCTATCTGTTTGCTAAATGCAACAGAATACGTGTTTTAATTTTCAGATTGACCCAATTAATCTCTTCTTCTGTATCCAAAAGCATGATTCTTTGCAAGGTCCAAGACTAAAAATTCAAGAAGTTTCATCTCTCAACCTCTCTCTCTCTCTCTGCCTTCGTCTCGGGTGTTCGACATTGTAAGATTTCTTTTGCTAGGAGCCGAGCTCTTCTCTATCCGCCGGAGCATTGCTTAGAAGACAAATTACACCTGGATCGAGTATTTCTTCGGTGCTTATGATTTAAGAAACATAATTGCTATACTCCCGCCCCCTCATTAAAATTCTGGCTCCGTCATTAATAAAGAGACACATTGCACAGTCGATCAAGATTACAAGATGAGAGTGTCTTTAGAGCACCTCTAAAAACTTAAGATACTGAATTAGTACTCAATTCGGATCAGGTATGCTCAATATGGGTACAAAATTGAGGTTCGAGTAGACATGGCTGCTTGCAGTTTCAACCTGAATCGAACTGGGTCAGAAACCAACTGAAACCAGAATGGGTGAAATCTGATTCGAATTGGCCTGAAACCATGGACCACTCAGTTCTGTTCCCATTTCACTTTTCATGGAACCAGAACTGACAGTTTCAAACCATTTTTTCTTAAAATCCTTAACCGAAATCGCCTGTTCCAAAGCTAGTTCTGGACCGATTTAGTTATAGTTTCAGGTTCTTAGACGACCAAAACCAGTGGTTTGAAACTGCTGGTTTTGGTTTCCAAGGAACCAGTGTTATGTAGGTTCGAGTATGGAGCTGGGTATAAATATACCAGAACTTAATCGGGCCCATTGCCATGGATAGCGGTTATCAATGCTAAGAACTCATTTAAAATATAATCAGATTCGGACCATGTGGGACTACCCGGATCCAGATAGAGCAAATTCCCAAGTTTCCGTGATCCTGACAGTCGGCGACTCCATCTAATCCGCATATTCCGTTCTCTTCCTCGTATTCTGAATCATATGACTTCTAGTAGCACTTTAAAATTCAAAGCTCAATAACTTTCTGAAACTTTCCGACTTTCCAAAGTATTCTCCTTTGCACATTCGCAAACGTGTCCGTTTCCTGTTGGATTACTTGATGTTGAAATAGTTTCGATTTTACCTCGTTGCAGAAAAATAACCTGGTGACGTCTCGGAAACCAGAAACCTCGAATTTGAAATGGACTTTTATATACATATATATATATATATATATATATAAAAGATTTTGCCTCGGGTTTCTTCTTCCTTGAATCGTGTACCTACGAGAGATCACTCACAGTCACTCTCTCTCTCTCCCCCTAAAGCCCTGAGGACGAATATGGAAACCCTAATCATCCCGTTGTTGGGATTCCTTCTACTGTACGCCTTCGCGTATTTCGTGATTTTTCGGCGGCGAAAATCCCTCGCCGACAGAGCGAACTCGGCGAGCTGCGTCATCTCGCTCGCACACGGAACCCCCGTTGCCGTCATGTCTTTGTCCGCCCTCCTCCTCCGGCCGTTCCCGCCCTTCTCTTTTGCCTCCTTCAACACCCCCTTCGAGAACGCCGTCCTCGACTTCAGCCTCGCCTATTTCTTCGCCGACATCGTCCATTACCTCCACTTCCTCCCCGTCTTCGACGGCCTCTTCGTCGCTCACCACCTCGCGACCGCCTTCGTCCTCGCCACCTGCCGATACCTCGCCGACGCCGGGGCGGGAGCCATTCTCGCCCTCTTATTCCTCGCCGAGATCACCAGCCTCTGCCAGAACGTCTGGACCCTTGCTCGGGCTCGTCGCACCGAGTCAGCACTTGCCGGAACGATCTGCCGCCTTCTCTCGCCTCCGTTCTACGCCTTCTACTCCATCGTGAGGGGGATCATCGGACCAGTCTTGACCTACAAGATGGCGGCTTTTTATCTCGGAGGCGCGGCGGACGACGTGATTCCCCTGTGGTTATCGGCTTCGTGGATACTTGTTATCGTTTCCGCCATTGGGGTTAGTATCTTGTGGATCGCGCATCTCTGGGCTGAGCTTTATCGCGAGAATTTGAAGGTGAACTCGTGTTCGGGATCGTGTGTCGAATTGGAGGCGAGAAAGGTTAGGTAGGGAAGGATTCGATTGATGGTAGGATCATGGCGGCGTTAGAATTATGTATATTGAAAAGAGATCAAAGAGCAGATACAGAAGAAACTGAAGAATGAGGTACATTGTTTACAAATGCAGTCTTTAGCAGGCTGATGCTTGAATTAATTCATGGATTGCTGAAAACATGCATCTCTCAATTGTAGATAGGGTTTAGAAGATGCAAAGTAAGACTATCGTTGTCACCGGATCAAATCATCCAGTGTAGTTGGACATTCTAAGTAGAAAGTATGTCAATACTGTTATAATGGTAGCAATGAACAGCTTCGATTATTTAATGGGTTTCTTGAATGTTTAAAATAGGCCATTTGCTTTACTGGCAAGCTGGGGTTGGATAGTCGTGTGAGAGGTAACAGTAAAGAGCTTCAATTTTTTAATGATTTCCTTTGAATGTGTGAAACCTTTTTTTTTTACCGGCATGCTGTTTTCTTAATTTGTTACAATGGGAGGACGAAGCCTTACACAACCCTGCCTCACACACATGCACCTAATGGCGGACTGAGAAATTTTTATGAGTATTTACTTGTATTTTAAGTGCAACATATACAACCGGGTATACATGAATAATAAAATAATATACAATAAATATAAACATGCCCTAATCATAAACGTCTTGTCTTATTCAGAATAGTCTTTCTTTATCCGAAATTGTCTCACTTTATTTCTATCCGTAATCGTAAAAAACTCTTAACCGTTACCTAAAATATTTTTAATATAAAAAGATAGACCCAAACTCAACCCAAGCCCAAGCCTAGCCGACATGTGCGTGCACATGCATGTGTGGAGAGTATATAGCAGTAACCTTATGAACAATATCATTGTTTTTAATAGTATACTTGAAAAATATTTGAGGTATACTCTCTTGTTCTATCAAACCTTAATCATTTAAGTATCCATCGTATTTGACTTTGTGCTTCGTTTCTAAATATTTGGATCTTTTCTAAAGCTTCGTTTTTACTTTTAAGTAAATAAATATAGTAGTATCTATTACAATAATCAATAAATGTATTTAAATATCTTTTGTTATCTCTCGTAGTTATTTCATTGAATTCACAAATATCAGTGTACATCAAATTCAAAATCTCGAATTTCCTTTCAATCATTTGGAAAGACATTCTAGATTGCTTTGTTTGCACATATATACCACATTTGTGTTTTTTTATCTATGACAGTTTTAAGGATAAGATTTAAATTCATCATTTTTTTTCATGAAATCAAGGTTTAGATGACCCCACCTATTATGTCATATATCATATAATTCAACATTACACATAAGAAGAAGAATATGAAACAGAAGTAGAGACTTTATTATCATTAAAATTCATATAAGAATCAATAATTGGTTTTACATGAATTTTAAAAGATCCTGTATATAAACAAATAGCTATTTTCAAAGAAATATCCAATACTAAGTCATGTAATAACTACTTTATTACATTTACAATCTAACATTAATCCCTCCCTAACTAAAATTGGATCATTGAGGAGATTCTTGCGAATCATTAGAATGTATTTAACTCCCTCAATAGTTAGAATTTTTCTCAAAGAAAACTTTAAGTCCACACGCCCTTCATCCTTGACTTCAATAATCGATTGATCATGTAAGGTCACTGTTCTCATAAGACACAGACAAAGACGGGTCAATACATACGTGCACATTAACCCTAGTGTCTACTATCCAATACTTTGGTTCATAAATAAAAAGAAAATGAGGTTTAAGGGATAGATACTCATCACTAATCGGTGTAGTGGTCATCATCATGTTGACTATAGGTCCTTCAATTATTGCAGGTTTCTTGGCTTTTTTAGGGACAATTCATTGCTTAGTGTTCAACCTGACCACAAATTCAATACAGTTTGTTTTGGGGTTTATTTTGGATCTTGATTTTTGGTTTATGTTTTGCCTTTTTTTTTTTACGATCATTAGGTTGTTTTCTTTTGACTATCAAGTTAACCATAAGGGTGTTGTCTATAATGAGTTTCTAATTTTTATGGTCTTCTTTTATTGTTATGTATATCATTATATCATCAAGGGTCATCTTAACCTTTTTATGCTTGAGATCTAGGTCGAAACCCTCCCAAAGCTTAGAGAATTTCTCTATAATAAATATAATAATAAACTTGTTAGGAAACTCTATTTTGGCTTCATTCAGACCATGACATAAAAACTGAAACTCGTGGACCTGTTCGGTTAAAGATTTTTCTTCTACCATTTGATACTTAAGGAACTTGGTTATGAAATATTTTTGAAGAGCTCAATTTTTTATCCTAGTTCACAAATCTTTCGTTGTCATGGAAGGAGAAGAACTATTTACATCAAATAAAATATTTGACAGTACTGATAAAATACAATGCACTACGGAGTGTCCTTCTCTTTACTCGACGATTCTATCCGTGCTTTTAAGGTCAGTATCATCAAATAGGGAACAATGTGACTCGATATATAAATGCAATCCTAACATGGTTAACCAAATTTTTATACAGTGTTGTCAACGTTTAAAATGTGAACTGACAAATTTTTTTGACATTAAGGTAAAGTCAACCTTATGTCGAATTGTAGCAGATACAAATCCAAATAAAACCATTGGTAGACATGCATAATAAAATAATATGTAACAAATGTAAACATGCCCCAATCACAAACAACTACAGATCCAAAATAAGTTATAATCAAGATGTACGGAAAACAAAAACAAAAGCAAAATCATAAACTTATCTGTGCAAGTCGTCCTTGCGAACATGCATTAGAGAAATTAGCGCCCCTCTATCAGTACGTATGGGTATCTCCGCATTCATCACAGGATAAAACATACACACAACTCAAAGAGCACGTATCTAGCTTCAAGTTGACCTCGAACACGCCTCAGTTACCTATGGTTGGGGTAGAGAGTGATTAATCACGGGAACAGGGATTGAATCAACACCACAAGTAAAGAGACAGTATTAGGAGACGGATAAAACAGAGGGAAAACTGTATGTTTAGGGAGGACTCCTAATCACTTATTTATAAGATGTACGTGTGGATCACGGATCGTAGATCTGATTTAAACGATACAACGTTTTAGCCACAATCGTCCTGTCTTATCTGGAACTGTCCCACTTTATCCTTATTTGTGATCGTGAAAATTTTTGACCATTAGATCAAAAGTTTTTTATGCAAAAAGATAGCCAAAAGCTCAAGCTCGACACGTATGTGTGTGGTATATCATGTCCTCCCTAAGCTTTTTGAATTAAGGTTCATGAGCTACCAACTATATAACAGGTAGTTATCTTTTAAAAGTCTTTTATATTTTAGGACTTTCATGTATATCAATTAAATATTTAAGGATACCAACCTTAATTAAATATTATTAATGCACATTAAATCCAACAAAGACTCATCAACCCCAAAGGTTGAACTTGCCACGTGCGAGAGATCCTTATTGATTGAGGCTATATTTTTTTTGCCGAGCCTTCTTTGTGTACCATTAAAGAAAGCATTGAAGACGGAGACTGTGATGTCTCTTAATTAACGTAAGAGACTCTGAAGTCTCTCTAGAGTCTCTACAAGTGGGGACCTTTCGTGGGCGAGATGAGGCAGCGGCCTATAACGTGAGTCTGAAGTTTTTGAAGATCTTAAGGATCTCTTTGTACCTTCTAGGTAGAGGTAGCAATTTAAGTATTTCGGATTGGGTTCAGATCGTATTCGTGTCAAAACAGGTCATTGTCACTTTCAGTGGATTTGAATGCCGCCGATCTTCGGGGCTCATTTATCTACATTTCTATTGTGTTTCATATTATGTGTGATTTCGTGCTTGTTAAAGCAGGTTAATCCAAAAACACGTCTATTTTCTTGGTCGTGTTCAACCTTCATTCTAAACTTTAGAACTTTTTTTTCATGGGAAATAATGGAGCTTTTCGTGATAGAAAACCCCAAGGGTTAAGACCATTATCATGGGTGAGCGATGCGCCAAGAACTGCAACTCTCCTGGTTAGGGGGGTGGCTTGAAAGAACCTTCAAGTTGAATGTCCTGGGTTTGATCCGGTGATCCGCATGCAACTGAATGGCCCAACCTTGTTTCGTGAAGATGCATGGAACATCCTCATCACTCCCTTCCAGTCTTTCCTGGCTTTCAAATGTATGGGCTCATGATTTTCCTGCTAGACAATGGCCAAATTGGTTAGATTGTGGTAATTGGATCTGGATTTTTTGCCCACTGGGTTTCATTTATAAATCGTGAACGAAGACAACCATATGAATTTATGATGGGGTGTGACCCTATGAGCAATGGGATTTTCCCAAAGGTTAAAAGGTATAAAACTCTGCATTAAATTGTCGCCTTAATAGTTGGGTTCAAAGAATGGCCCGAGCCTGCAGCACTCAGTTCCAGTGGACCACCCTCCGCTTTTTCGTTGTGAAAGTGAGGCCTTAAGCTTCGTTTCTACAGTACGTTCTTTTCAGGACTGGGGGCCAAGCGACAAGCAGGTGACAACTTCCACTACCACCCTTACTTACCCTACGCAAGCTTAACCGACCGTATAACCCCGAGCTTAGACATAGCCGGTTGGTAAGTTCAAACTGGACCAGCCATAACTTGAACGAACCGAATCGACTCTAGAACTGGAGACCACCCAGTTCGATTACAGTTTGTCCAAATTGAAAACCGAACTGGAACTATAACCGAAATGGGTCCAGTAACTGACGGTTTTGATCCGGTTCGAACCGGGGGAACTGAACCGCCTTGGAACTGTCGATTCTGAACCATGCAGGAACTCACTATTTCAAACCGCCCCGGCCACACACACCCGGCTCATGCGCTCCCCCTCAGGTGCCCTTCTTTAAAAAAGGTTTTGATATTTAAATTTAAACAAGGAAAGTGCCAGGATGGGCCGGCCATTTCAAAATTTTGAAATATATAATATATATAATTACAATATTTTATATATATTCATAATATGGCTATATATTTTATTTTAATATATATAATATAGATATAGATATAATATTGCACATGACTGATGAACCGTGAACAATGGCCATTATATCTTGGGCCCTAGACTGTTGACCGAATGGGATGTTTGGGTAAATAAATATTCGATTTTATTTTTTTTACTGAAAATTTATTTTTAATTAAAAAATACTATTTATCATTAGTGAAAATTTTGAGTAGGCTTCTGACTTTTCTTCTTTATAAATAGACAGACACCTTACCCATTTCAACCACACCACAAACATATAAGTTCCCAAGTTACACTTCTCTGTTTTCATACTTGCTTTGTCGTTGACACTTTTGATTCTACGTGTTTCTATAAGTTTTGGATTGATTCAGTTTTCTTACTAAATCAATAGTTCATTGTGGTGATGGTGCTTTGGGTTCCAAAAATAAAGAAAAAACCATTTTATTAAAACACATGTTCCTCAAAGATTCATACCCATTCATACCCATTAAGTGGTTTACTCGCATACAAGCACACTCATGTCATGCATCCATATAGTCATTGAAGCATTTTAAAGACAATTTCATAAGTCAACACATATATACTCATTTAAAAGCATTAATAAATATTTCACAATCTCATGCATCATATGAAAGCAATTAAAACTACCTCTAGCACATAACTAAAAAGAACACATCTACCTACCTGATGTCTCTATGTATATCCAAATACAATAATGCTAACTCCCTCTAATCACCTCAATTTAATCTCTAAACCATGATCATAATATTATATATTATATATTCAAATAAAAATGTAATATTTCAAGCTATGTCGAAATTGAATCTCAAACGATTCTGGAAACCGTAAAAACCCAAAAGAATCAACTGATTTTCTTACTTCACATAGATTAAGCAGATTTTCATGTTTCTCCGCTGTGCGTTTGTTCTCAACTTAGTTCAATAACAATGTTTTGTCTCTCTCTCAAGAGGTAAAGGAGGTGGTTTTTGTCACCCTCCATGATGACAATCGGTGGTCGTGATGGGTATTCTGTAGCCACTGTGTCGTTCCAGATGGTTAGGTCCCATGCAGAACCCGAGTTGAGTCCGTTAGACCCGATCCGACTCAAATTTCACAATCTACACCTCTTAGAAAAAATTTTGTCCTTAGAATTTTAAATCATACTTAAAGAGATAGGGATGTTTCTCATGCATCTCCTTTTACATTTCACAAATAGTCTCGCTCACCGAATGGTTACTTTATTGAACCTTGAACTTTATCACACATTGACGAATAACTTGTTCCTTCCAATTAATTATAGCAATAGAATATTCTTGGTAGGTTAAATCTTCTTGTACTTTGAGTTGTTCCGGTTCAAGCACGTGAGAAGGATCAGGAATGTATTTTCATAATATCGACACGTGAAAGACACTATATATACGAGTCATTATCATAGGTAGATCAAGTCTATAAGTCACTTCTCCACCTCTTTCAGTGATAAGATACAATCTTACGTATCGAGGACTCAATTTACCCTTTTGTTGAAATTGCATAACACTTTTTGTTGGAGATATCTTGAGGAATACCCAATCACCCACCTTAAATTCTAATAATCAACGACGAGAGTTTGTATAACTTTTCTAAAGATCTTAACCTATCTTAATGTGCTTTCATACCCTTTTTATCATCTCCGCAGATCGTTGAATGAAATCGGGTCCAATCATCAGGGAATTCAATGATTCGTCTTAACACAATGTACTAGCTTGATAATTATTATTATTATATACAAACTCAACTAACTCTAGGTGATCATCCCAACCACCGTGCCAATCTTACACACAAGTTCACAATATATCCTAAAGAGTTTGGATTGTGTGTTTTGCTTATCCATCTGTCTGATGATAAAAGCTTGTGTTATGTTGCAATCGTGTCACCAATTAATCCTACATACTTCGTTAGAAACATGCAATAAATTGTGTACCTCTATCATATATGATGGTTTCGGGCACTCCATAATGTCGTACAACATTCTTTATATAGATACCTGCTAATTGGTCAACTCTCATCTTGTTCGCACTAGTATAAAACATACTATCTTAGTAAGATGATCAATGATTACTCAAATAACATCATTCTTTTGTCGAGTCCTCGGGAGTCCCACCACAAAATCCATATTAATGTGTTGTCCTTTATCTTATGGTATAAGGAGAGGTTGTAATATACCCGGACGCCCTTGATAGTCTGTCTTTACTTGTTGACAAGTGATACATCTGTATATGTACTATGCGATGTCTTTCTTCATTTCCTTCTAAAAGTATTAGTTATTTAAATCTTTGTACATCTTGAGTACTCTAGGGTGTATATTGTAACAACTATGATGAGCTGCTTCTAGCAATTGTTGTTGTAACACCTCAACATCTGGAATACATAGTCAACCTTCATGATAAATTGACTCATCTTTAGTGATATTGTACTCAACTCTACCTCCTCTACGGATATCCTTCTCATAGCTTTAAGTTGCCTATCTTGTCATTGTGATGCAATAACTTTGAACGATAAGTTAGAGCAATACACTTTGTCCCTACTTGACTGAGAGCATCCACTACAACATTTCTCTTTCGAGGGTGATAGAATATCTCATAATCATAATCCTATAAGAATTTAAGCCAACGAGTTTTTCGCATATTTAGAATATCTTGGGTGAAGAGATACTTCAAACTTTTATGGTCTGTAAAAACTTTAAATTTAATACAGTATAGGTAGTGGTGTCATGTCTTCAAGGCAAAGACTATGGCCGCTAATTTCAAATCATGCACGAGATAATTCATCTCGTGTCTCTTCAATTGTTTCATTGCATAGGCAATTACTTTGCCACATTGCATAAGTACGTAACCCAAACCATGCAATGAGGCATCACAATAAACTTCAAATTCTTCTTGACTAATTGGAATGGTCAATACTGGGGTAGTTGTCAATCTATGCTTCAACTCTAAAAGGTTCCTCTAAAACTCTTCAGACCAAATAAACTAGTGTTATTTCATTATAAGCTTTGTGAGAGGTTTAATAATTCATGAAAATCCCTTAATAAATTGACGATAATAACCTGTTAAGCCCAAGAAATTATGAATTTCAGTCACATTTTAAGCTCATTCTCTATTGACAATGGCAATGACTTTCACTAGATTTACTGAAATACCTTCCTTATAAATGACATGACCAAGAAATGCTATCTGAGTTAACCAAAATTCATACTTTAATAATTTAGCATAAGGTTGATGCTCTTGTAATTGTTTCAATATCATACATAGGTGTCGAATATGCTCCTTTTTGTTTCTTGAGTATATTAGTATATAATAAATAAGTATGATAACAAATTTGTTTAGATAATCACCTAATACTCTATTCATCAAATCCATAAAGGTTGTTGGTGTATTCGTTAGTCCAAATGGCATTACTAAAAATCCATAATGCCCATACCTCGTACAAAAAGTTGTTTTTGGTACATCCACCAATCGAATCATTAGTTGATAATATTTTAACCATAGATCTATCTTTGAAAATATACTTGTACCCTGCAATTGGTCAGATTAATCATTTATTTTGGGTAATAGATATTTATTCTCAATAGTGACCTGATTGAACTTTCTATAGTTAATGCAAAGCCGCAAAGACCTATCTTTCTTGCTAACAAATAGGATAGGTGGACCCCACGAAGATATACTCAACTTTGTAAAACCTTTCTTTAATAGTTCCTGCAATTGAGTTTGCAATTCTCTTAGTTCAGCAGGTGTCATTCTATATATTGCTTAAGAAATTGGTTGAATATGAGGTTTTAAATCAATTGCAAGTTCAACCTCTCGCTTTGGAGGAAGTCCTAGAAGGTCATCTAAAAAAACTTTTGCAAATCTCTGTACAAGAGGAATACTTTGCAAACCCAGTTCCTCTTTATGTGTTTTAACCACCGCTACCAAAAAGCCTTCACAACCTTCATTGACATCGCGATGATCACATATCTGAAATAAAAGTAGTTGGATGACTCATAGGTTGACTTTCAAGTGTAAATGGAGATTGTCTAAATAACATCTCCATTCACAATCAATCACTTCAACTAGTCCATCCCCAAGATAATATTAAAACTAGTTATATCTAGAATAACTAAGTCAATATGTAAATTCAAACCCCGAATAGTGATAGAGCAATCTTGCAACATACTGAATGTCATCGCAGTCACACCAGTAGGTAGGTTCACCTAGAATGACTCATTCAACATTATCGGTTGTTGATTAACTTGATGAGTAAAATCTTTAGAAATAAATGAATGTGTGGTACCACAATCAAATAATACATGTTATCTTATCACAAACAAGTAAAATGTTGGTAACTAATAGAAACTCACCAAAATTTGGCCCACATGTTGTGCTCATATGGCCTCGACCTCTAGCCTTCTACGGTGTGCATAAAGGTTCCACTCCATTGGTTTGTTCGACAAGTTCCCTTTGTTACATGATACACTCACTCTTTCGATGTCCTACCTAGCCACAACCAAAATATTTGAACCAAGATACCCAACTTATAGAACTTCCAAAAGAAGTGTGAAAGACTCTAGAAGTACAATTCTTTTGTTGATGACCCGCACCCCGCATTTATAACATGTTAAAGTTGGTTGGCTGACCTGCATGTTGTTCCTCAACCGGCTTGAACTAGCACTTGAGTTATATGGAGAAGTGTAGAGTCTGCATCGTGGTGCCTAAAATCTTGAGATTTCTCTCTGTTGTCTACTGATCCTACTACTTAAAGGCAAATGTTCTTTTGCTTCCTCTTGATTGGTAAATATAGTGGTCTCAATGTCTAGATTCCACTCACCCGCACATAAAATGTACGTGACTTATGTCACCCATTCACTCATATAAGGTAGGGTCTAATCTCTTCTAAATTTCCTGATCTTAGCATGCTCATCATCTATGGTATGCATATATTTTGCTAACTTAATAAATTTATTTATATAATCTCTTAATGGTTGCCCATTCTTTCATAACTGCATAAATTCCTCAGTGATACATTCCATAATAGATGATGAGAAGAAATAAATACGAAATTCCTTCTTGAACCACTTCTATGTCAAATTCACTGGGTGTTTCTTTTGTTGTATACTCCACCAAGCTAAGGTTGCATCGATAAGTAACAATAGAGTTATCTTTCCTCATTATAAATCGTTAGTGCACCCTATTGCATTAAATACCATTTCTAAATGTTTAATCTAGTTATTTAGTGTAAGTAAAAGTCCACACTCACCATTGAATTGTGTACACCCAAAGTCCTGCAACTCCTTTAATGTGACTGACCTTGTCCTTCTAAAAGCATTAATAAGCATTTCGCAATCTCATGCATCGTCTTAAAGCAATTAAAACTACCTATAGCATATAACTGAAAAGAGAACACATCCACCTACCTAACGTCTCTATGCAAATCCAAATACAATAGTGCTAACTCCCTTTAATCATCTTAATTTAATCCCTAAATCATGATAAAACAATAATATTAATATTCTACATTCAAATAAAAACCCAATGTTTCAAACCACGTTGAAATTGAATTTCAAATGATTATGAAAACCTTAAAAACTCAAAAGAGTCAACGAATTTTCTTACTTCACGTAAATCCAACCGATTTCCATGTTTTTCCGACATGCGTTTGCTCTCAACTAATTTCAACAACAATGTTTTCTCTCTCTCTCAAGTGGTGTTTGGGAGGCGGTTTCCATCACCCTCCACGATGACAATAGGTAGTCACAATGGGTGTTCCGTAGCAGTCAGTCGGTCCAGACAGTCGGGTCCCATGCAAAACCCGGTTAGGTCTATCAGATGCTATCCGACTCAAATTTCAAAGTAGCTCCTCAAATGGTTAGGAGTAGGGTGAATAATGTATTATAACCCATGAATTCAATCCAGGCTTCAAGATGACTTGAAATTTTGGGTGAACCGAACACCCCACCTCAGTACAAATGTAGACCCACCACTGGTCATATACAATATATGATTTTAGGATTTTATACCGTCAAAGATCTCCATCTTCTTTTATTATATGTTGCCTTCATATAGGTCATGTACATCTTCTTCTTTCATGAACAAAATTTCTGCCTTTGTTGAAAAAAGGAAAAAAAGAACATGTTGCCTTTAGTGGACACAAACAAACTATTCGGTTTGGGTTTTCATGTTATATCAGAATATGCCACCCTTAATACCAATCAAATTGGTGAGAAATTCAAATGAGTCCGGCAACTATGATCCATTCAAACCAGGCTATTTTTCAAATAATTTAAGTTTTCCGTTATTTTGTTAAAGTTTAAGTATAACAACAACAACAGTTATCGACTGCATAGATTCTTTGTTTCTATATATAACTCATTCATATGCCACGCTAACAGCTAACTCAACTTTATTAAAATTTAAGCATGTATTAAAATTTTAAATCCGGTTAAGAGCAATGCAATTCCATCCAATTCAACCAAAACTGAACTGAATCTTTATGAAAAGATGATCCTCTCCAAAAAGATGATCACGACAACGTTGACCTTCTAGAATTTTTAAAGAATTTGACTGCCGGATTGAAAATGAGGAAGATGACATGCGAACACCACATTCCACATTCCACATTCCACATTCCACATTCATTTCAAAAGTACAATTATTATTTTCAAATAAGTTGGTGTTGAAAATAATCACAGGATAGTGCCAAGTATTTATTCATCTTTCATACTGGATTCTTTGCCAAAAGAAATTAAAGAAGCATATTCACGTAGAGAATGACTATAATAAAGTCCACTACAAAATGAATCGGATCTTGGATCATGTAGTTTATATGACTGGTCAGGTCCAACTTGTATATGGATATTAAAAGAATTCGTTTATATGCTTGTATTTACACATCGCCTGTTTGGAACCAGTGCAGGGGCTTTGAATACGAACCAGTGCAGGGACTCGGGCCGGTGGTTTGGATAAGAACCAAATAGGGGGACATTGATCCGGTTATGGTTCCTCCCGTAAAACTGGATTTCGAATTGTCCGTTTGGGTTCCATTTTATAAATTTTTGCGATTTTTTTCTTTTACCTTTCTTATGGGTTGAAACCGGAATCAACGATTACGAACCAAAACCGGGTAGAACTCAGTTCAGTCATTGTTCATCGTTCTCGGATGAATCGGAATTGGCGGCTTCCAATCAGACATTTCTGCTTATATAGACACGACCTGTACAATTCGTATTCGTGTCTACCAGAGTGACCTAGACTCCACTCTTGAGGACCTTTTGTACTCCAAGACGACATGATAGGACACGGAAGCAACCTGAAACCAGAAAATATAATCGTAGTGAGATGGGCAAATTGTGTGGGTCCCAGTACAGGAGCAGAAGTCCATGATTACCCATTCTAAGGGATTATATCTACCGACGATTGCTTTCCCAATGGTGCATAGAATATGGGTGTTTTGGTCATCTTCTTATGCTAACATCCAAATCCGCCACCAAACCCCACCTCGATTCATGTGAGGTTTGGTAGTTTCGTGTTTTGGGTCACGCTCTTTTGTATTTGTGCATAAAACAGATCAACTCAAACACCGCCTTGCTATCATTTTGAACCTATGGTGCATGGAAATGAAAAGTAGAAAGAGAAACAAAAACGGCACACAAGGGACAGTAAATCTTAAAAGATTAATATATATATATATATATAGAGAGAGAGAGAGAGGACATACTTCATGTCCACATTCATTCATGCTTAAATTCACTTAAAGATATATATCATTTAATCGATATAATCAACAGTGAAATTTGAATTTAAAAACTTTTATGATACACTAAATGTGAAGTATGAAAGTACAATGATACTTTTT
Organism: Brasenia schreberi; assembly: GCA_036023115.1. Lineage (NCBI taxonomy): Eukaryota > Viridiplantae > Streptophyta > Magnoliopsida > Nymphaeales > Cabombaceae > Brasenia > Brasenia schreberi. The sequence goes on along the minus strand of JAYKKT010000079.1, from coordinate 16,420,727 downwards.
ATTTTTTAAATTCAAATCTTCATCGTTGATAAAATCGATCAAACAATAAAAATCTTTAAGTAAATTTAAGCATTGAAAGGTGTTCACATTTATCACATTCTCTTTCTTTATATATAAAGTGGTAAATGCTCAAACTCTATCAATTTTGAAATATATTTACTATATTAACGAAAAACATTTATACACATGATGTATCAAATATAAGGTAGAAAAATCTTTATTGTTCATCATTTAATGAAACAGTAAAAATGTTTGAGTAGATTTTGGCACGAGCATTTACTATAACATGTTTATAGAAAACAAATGGTTAATGAAACAATATGCTCTTATTAAAATTCGAATTTAAAACCTTTTATGTTTTAGAAAGATTTTCTGACAAACTAACCTACAGTAATAAGCGTAGTACAATGATATAATACACTAAGTAACGTTTGGCATGCGTTTCGAGTCTCCATGCCATTTTTAAACCAAAAATGGCTGCTCATAGCCATTTCCGTATGTTACAGCTTTGAACAGCAAAGACCAGTGGTGGATCGAGAGCGTTAGATTAGCTTAACGGCAGGGTGCTCTAGTGCCGCCTCTGCTGGTGGGGAGTTCGACTCTTAGGAGGTGCACCTGTGGGTGTGTTCGCGTCATCTGTATTTGTTATAATATATAGTTCACCCCACCTTAAACAGCTTATGTTCGTGTCAAGTTCCTCAAATTTGCCACCAAAAGCTTTGTTTTCATGTCGAAACAAGTGAACAGAAACAGACCTATGGCCGCAGACAAACTTTTCTCAGGTCGTGTCGTGTTTGTGTCCTGCTTGTATCTGTTTCTCCTGCCTACTTTGTACCTGAGGTGATTTGATATCTGATAACTATTGCGAACAAGTCATTGTAGTCCCACCATTATCTTCTTATTGAGATATTTTTCTTATAGTGGATAACCAGTGCCCCCCCTGCCAGCCGCCACTCAGAGTCGACCTAAATTATTGTAACTTGGTGGGGGGCCTCCTTCAAAATGACCTCCATTCTCCCTTAGAACCATTTCTCCAAGAATAGAGAGGCTTCGGCGAGGGGGTCAATTCACAAGATTGAAGGTCATGAGTTCGATACCCTGGCTGTGAACCTGGCTTCGGCCTCCTGATCATGCCGGAGAGAGTTAGAGTGTAGAGCCGTAGTGATGGACGACATGCTTGTATGGTTCGAGGACTAAGTAAGTAAGGGTATGGTACTTTGGGAGAGGTGGAAATTGGATCTCCTTTACACTGTAAATATCCATTTCTTTCCATAGTTCACCTCTCCAAAATGCAAGTTTATTATCCCCTCAAATTTGTGTTAAAATGCAACAATAAAGCGGATTAATTTGAGTCCATTTTAAGTTAATTAACATAGGGACGGAGTCGACTTCCTGTCAGTAAGGCATGGCTTGAACCAGAACTCAAGTCGACGACATTAAGGACACAAGTTGATAACATAAAACCTAATATGTTATGTCAATTTAAGTAACAGAACAGTTAAGATCCTCAAAATCTGAAGCTTAGTGCTGGTGATACAGGATATGGCATGAAAACCCAACATGAACACGACCAGAGAAGTTTTGTGTCCATGATGGCCCAAAGTAACACGATACATAGAAGAAAACGGGTTTAATATTCGGGTTGACCTGTGGTGAGCATAAGCTTGTACAACATACGCGTGACTGGGAGCATGAAATTTCTTGCAATTTAATGCCTATCAAAAGCCAACCTGAAAATTTTGTATCTTCTGCCATCAGTAACTATAAAATAATCTTTGTGAAAAAACAGTAAAATAATCGGGTACATTCTTGTTGGCTTGTTTGTTTTTTGACACAAACACGAGATTCAACTAGTTGAAGACGAGCTAGAACATGAAATTGCCACCAGTGGTCAAACTAGAAAACCTGCAAATATCGGGAAATAGGTGTGGTAGAACTTCCACATGGAGTCAACCATATGTGGCTGGTCGCAAGTAATTTCTTGAACCGATCAGAGAGTGCTTTATGCATTTTATATGTTAAATCATTGAAACGGCAATTTGTCGAAGCTAGGTTAAGGGAATTGGTGTGTAGGTTTGTTGGAGTGTGAAAAGAACCACCTGTTCAATCGTTTTGTCCAAAAGGATAGACGCTGTTGTCATTTGAAAAAGATAGAGGGGGTGCATGCCTGTCATGTTCAGATTTTTCTCCTGGTAGCGTTCAAGCACGGGGGCTCGTCGGTACAATGGTTTATTCTTTTCGTACGTACAACAGCTACAGTGCTGTTTCGCTTCTTGTTTTCTTTTAAAATTGTTGAGGGACGTCTTGCGATTGATCTATATAATCCATGGCTGCCAATTTCTGCAGTGAAGAAGAGTGGGCAGAGGAAGGATTATGCCCATCTCGGTTTCTCGGTCCTTGTGGTAAATGAGACTCGTTTCTTTCTTAATGACGTTTTCTTGTGTCAATTCAGGTTGTACCTGATGAATTTTAACTACATGGTGTGTTCGTTGTCCGTTGTAATCATGTATATTCGGTGTCAGTGGTGTAATCTTTTGGTGCTTCAGCCTTCAATTTGCTTGCAATTCAGAATTCATGACTCGGATGTTTCTTTTGTGTAGGTTTGATTGTTAGGAAAATTAATTGTCCTTAAGGTTGCGTTGGGTGATGTTCTTAGGATGTAGTTTCTTGAGTTGCTCTCTGTTTTGCATTTTGCTTTAAGCATTTTTTTCCTTTTGTGGGTGCTGTGTAGTTTAGGTTGCTCTTTCATGAGATATCCTGGTGGTGGTTGTGCAAAATTTTCATGTCAGTTGGTTGGTCTTGATTATGAGTTTACAATGGGGTATGAACCGATGGAGAAAGAAAACCGGAGCCTGGGTATTTCTTGAATAATTCTCAAGATTGGTAACACGCGCACACACATACTACACAGGAACCTGAAGTTTTCTAAAGCACCAGCTTCCTGCAAAGCACCTATGCTTGCATATTCATTAAGAACTTTAAGTAACTTTTGTTTGAATCCGTGGCACCGTGTAATATTCTTTTAAGATCTTTTTATACGAAAAACATGATATCCGAGAGTCATCACAGTAGCCACTCTACTGATACAGTATTATTATATGGTCATGTAGTGTTGAGGACCTTAAACATCACCCAGACGCCACTAACTAGGTCTGTTTACGAACCTCTAACTGACACAATCTTTTTGCACCAGAAAGATTACCGTCCATAAGCACTCTACCTGTCATCAATTTTCTTTCCCTGCAAATGCATTCCATATATCTTTTATCACTTTAGGCCTTTCGGAATACATGAGATAAAAACAGTAACTCTCCTTTAGTGCAGAGACCATCTTTATGAATGCTCTGCATGAGAGAGAGCCAGGCAATAACGTCTAAACCTAAAGAAATAAGTTGAAAATGAAGCAAAAATTTTGAAAGCTCAAAAGGATGAAGCCTTAGGTTGAAATCTATTTCCTAGATTTACAAAGTTCGTGCTAAAAGAATGCAACCAAATGCGTGGGTTTAAAGTTCAGAATTGTGAAAACAAATCCCGACATTGGTTCCAAATGAGAAGAACCATCTCAAGTCCGTCATATATTCTTAAGCAACCAATGCATTATAATGCGTGATTATTTAATAGTTTTTGTCTGTTTCTTTCTTACCATCTCAAGCCCGTCACATATTCTTAAGCAACCAAAGCATTATAATGCGTGATTATTTGCTAGTTTTTGTCTGTTTCTTCGGTGGACTTGATCTGCAAGGGGAATGTCCAATAATACTTGATGCACCTTAATAAGAAAATGTCATGCAGGAAGTGCTAATTGATCTTTGCCACCGTCAACTACAAATAATCAGATGAATTTAGGAATTTTATAGCTGTGAGTCCTGTGATATTATGCCACCCTGCACCTTTTTTTTTCTGGAAGAAGCTTTCTCCACAGAATACAGACTGTAAATAAACAACACAAAACCTAAGACCATACAACAGGTTATTACTCCAGAAAGATTTTTTGAAGTCCTATATATCTGCTGTAAGCAATTTTGGTATGTTCATCATGAAAATTTCTATAGGTTTTGAAACTTTAGTACATATGAAAACTGGCTATTAGTTTTTTTGTGCATCAAGCATATGGACAACAACAACTAAGCCTTTTTCTATACTAGATAGGGTCGACTACATGGATTCTTTGTTTCTACAGAACCCTATCGTGTGCAATATGTACAATAGTGAAAATTACGGCAGAAGTGGACTCCACTGAGGTTGAAAGATGTGATCTCCTACTCGACAAATTTGATGATACTGTTCTATAAGTACACAATTTTCTATTCATATGTTCATCAATCATGTTAACACAAGAAACTCCCACGAGGAGATTTATTTCTTTCATTGATGATTAGGAATAACATCTAGTACCGGTCATGTACATTGCTGATGCATAACCCTGTGATCTTGAGTACAACCACATGCACAGGGAAATATCAGATTTGTTATTTATAATTACGTTGTTCCAACCTTATGGAATTGATTAATGTTTATGAGAGATGCCACTAATTGTTCTTGACGACCCAAAAATAACAGACTAAAATTTCTCTTTTCTAAAGAATTCCTTTAGCGCGATGGTTGATTCATATTATTACTACAGTTGTGCTATTACATTGTCTTTTCCTACTTACTGTAAAGTATCGCCATCAATCTACTTGTGTTTGTCCCCTCTCTTTTGTGAGACTGGACTCTATTTATCAGTATAATGTAGCTATAGTTTTCTTTATTCCCTTATTCACAAGTAATATGTTTCCTTTTTATATTTTTGAATTACAGATCATACCAAAAATATTTTGTAATCACAAGTAGTCTAAGCATCAATCGACTGTTGAGATGGGAAGTGCTTCATCCATCTTTCAATCAAGTGGTTACCACTCAGACGAGGATTCTGTGAGGAGTGAACCGGTTTCTGAGGAAACATAACCTGAAACTGTATCAGGAAATGGATGCCTTTCCATTGTTGTCCTGGGTGCTTCTGGTGACCTTGCCAAGAAGAAGACATTTCCAGCCCTTTTCAATCTTTTCAAGCAGGTTGTCTATACCTTCTGCATGAAACCATCTAATTAATTCAAAACGATGCAAGATCAATTTTTGAAATTTTGTTGATGACCTAATTGTCTGATTTTTCTTAAGTTGCTCGTGATGCATGCCATATACCAATTTTTTACACTAAAGGAATATTATTTAGGAAACCAAGTATTCACGTGAATGCACTGCTTTACCGACTGTTGTAAAGAAATCTTTATTGATATAAATGAAACCCATACATGAAGTAGGATCACCTCCTTAGAGGTCAACCACATATCAGCCACACAGAATCTTGCGGCTGCTGCCTTCTCTCTTTTTTTCCTTAAGGTTTCTTAATCACATCTTATATAAGGGTGTTTTAACTTAAACGACTAATCTATCCTTACACTAAAAACACAATTAACAAGTTATACTAAAGATCAAATAATAGGATAAGGGATACAAAAACTGATCCACAATTACTTCTCAACACTCCCCTTCAATTTGAGAGGAAGATGTTGATAACTCTCAACTTGTTAGGATATTTACAAGGTTGGATTTGTTGATTGCCTTTGTAAGAAGGTTTGCACACTGTTCTTTAGACACAATATAGATTGAATTACTTTGTTGGCAACTTTCTTATAGATGTGGTCCAAAGATGATTTTGAGAGGTGGTCCAAAGATGATGTCTTGGTAAGTTCATACCTCATTCAATCAATGAATCCATCTATTAGCAAAACTTTTATGTATATGGAATCAGCTGCAGAAATTTGGTCCATAGTCAAGGAAGTTTATTCTAAACAAAGGAATATAGTCAAAGAATATGAAATCATTGAGAATAAGGAAATGTCGCCAAGGAACCATATCAGTAAGTGAGTATTATGGAGAACTACGGGAATTCTAGAACGAACAAAGATACATTGTGGAAAATAAGTGCAGTCATTGTGTAAAAGAGAAAACAACATATGGTGAAATTTAAAAAGTATTTGATTTACTCTGGGGAATCTCACATGAATGAGTCAATCAAGTTGAATATTCTCAGCAAGGAAGAATTTCTCTCACTTGGAACAATATATTCTCTCTTATTAAGAGAGGAAGATCGAAAAAATTTAGAGAAAAACGAACATATACAAGTCGAGAAATCTGCATTTGCTAGTAGAGGACATATTAATTATCAGAGAGGAAGAGATTCAATCAGAGGTCGAGGAGGAGGCATAAATCAGAGTTATGATGATAAGAATAAACTACAGTACACTCATTATGGAAAAAAAAGACACACGTGAATATTGCTGAGAAATTATTAGCAAACCAACATAATACAAATATTATAGTAGTTATGTGACAGCTACATCTGAAAAGAGAACTGAAATGAGTCCTATAGATGAAATGGCATAATTGAATAAACAAATTACATAAATAGAAACAAGACTACGTGATCAACCTTCAACAGCTTCTTCAAATACTGAATTAAGTCCTCTTATTTCGTGTAGCATTAGTGGTAACTCTTTTCATAAAAATTCTGCATATTATAATTATTGGGTAATAGATTCAGGGGCTACCGATCATATTATAGGAAATAAGTCTAATTTCATACAGTATGAAGTGACTTCAACACCCGAGTACGTGAAAGTAGCAAACGGTTGTGAAAATTATTTCAAGTCTCTACATAGACTTCATAGTAAAATTTTACATGTACAAGCTATTCAAAATAAATAAAATCCTAATTACCACGTGAGCATAGGGGGATCAACCGGTCTATAATCTTATATTATGTTATAAAGTAGAAAGAATAGAAATTAAAACATATAACGAATAGCATATGAATGAAAGAGAGACGGGGCAGCGTATGAACCTTGATTAATACATCATCATGGAGACATGAGCTCCTTAATTACAACCCCATAAAGCTTAATGAAAGAAGAGATATAATTATTAAAAAAATAAAGGAAGAATGGACCTTTGGCCGAAGGATTGGAGGATGGCCAGCGGTTAGTAGCGGCGCACCTTCTTCCTCTCTCTCTCTCTCTTTTTCTCTCCCTCTTGCTCGAGTCGTGGGATCCTAGATGAGGTAATGGATGAGTGAACTCGGATTGATGAATTGCAGCCCCCTTTTATAGGCCAAGGGCTGCCTCTTTGCTGTAAATTTTTATAAGGCAAGTTGCCTTATTGAAGATGGTTGCACTTGGCAAGTGAATGCTGACCCTTCTTGCCAAAAATTGCTCCCTTGGATAAGGTAAGTGAAGTGTTGGCCCTTGTTGCCAAAAACAAGCTCCGTCTTGATTCCTATGTAGGGAAAAGGAGTAATTCTGGAAAATAATCTCAAGCTTAATTTAGTGATATACATACCGAAATTCTCAGTAAATCTATTTTAAGTGAGTTCCTTGGTTAGAGATACGAATTGTTTAGTTACGTTTTCTCCATCTGGTTGTATTTTTCAAGATCTGAGGACGGGAAAAACTTTTGGACGTGGTGAACTAAGGAATGGGCTATACATACTCCCAAAAAATCAGATTTCAATGTAGAAAGGAGCATTATCAGTCATTATTGTAGAAGAAGAGATAAGAATTTGGCATAATCGATTAGGTCATTTACATATATCTAAAATTTGAGAGTTAGTTCCTTTTGTAATCCCAAGTGATTTAGTTATCTAATGTGATGTATGTCAAAGGTTTAAACATCATAGAGCTACTTTTCCTAGTAGTGAGTTAAAATCAGTCTTTCCATTTGAGTTAATTCATTCTTATGTATGGAGATCATGTGTGATACCTGTTAGAAAACATGGTTGCGCAGCGGAGATTTAAAATCATAAATATAAAGAGAGAAAAGGTGGAGATTGGAGGAGGGGGCAGACCTCAATACAACCCCAATACATATACTAAAACCTATATATATATATATATATATATAAAATCCAAAGGAGGCCGCCCCCCTCTTTCTCTCTCTTTCTTAATCATAGCAACTTAAACCCCAATACAACCTATCAACTCTTATATAAGGTGCTGTAAAACATAAAATACCCCTAGTACAGAAAATTACCAAAATACTCTTACGACTTCGGACAATTATAATAATACCTAAAACATCAAATTTACTGTCCTAAAACATCAAATATACTAAAACTGACTCTAAACTCATATTCTTCAACACCCCCCATCAAGTTGGGAGTAAGATACTACGAACTCCAAACTTGTAAAAGAACAGGTTCTTTCTTCACCACACGTGCACAAGCGATCTCTTCGAGGCTTCTGTAAAACAACTGGAACAATCAAGAACACATGGGTAGCACACGACCCTTCTATGGGTGTCGGTTGCTCCCTCTCTCTTTCTTCTTCTCCATAAAGTGATTCGGCAGCTACACTTAAAAGTCATGTTTCTTCTACTCTTGAGAAAGCTGATCTTTTATGATAGAAGGTGTTATTCCACCATATACACTTCACATGGCTTTTCCTACGGCCCTTCATATGGTGGTTGCAACCGGTGTGTTGGTTGGGTGCCCTCTCTCTACCACTCAAATAGCAGAATACAGACATCTACTTATACTAGTCGGTCCGTGCACCTTCACATGGTGACTGCAACCGCTTTTTCCGCCTTCCTGGCTGTTTACTTCAGCAACTCAAGGTTTTAACTTTCATGCTTCTTGGTGAAACTGCCACATTCTATATCAACAAATTCCTTTGGCCTCTTCTATGATTTGATTTGTCATGCATGTGTAGTGAAAAAGATTGATTTTCTGCATGTCATCTTTCCTTCTATTTTCATTCAGTTGTTTTTCCAATGAAAAAAATCAATCACTACTACTTCATACCTTCTTCAAACTTTTTCTCTCTGAATTTTCAGCCCTCTTGAGCATTTGAGGAAACACTTGATATGTAGGTGAATATCTCTCTTAGGCATTTCATCGAATACTTGATGTGCTGGTGAATATTTCTCTTGGACATTTCATCGAATACTTGTCTTACAGAGTTGAAGTTTCTCTGAAACATTTCAAACAGTTGGTTTACTGCATCATTTCTTTGCAACGTGACTTCAACCTTTCTCCTGCTTTAAGAGATTCCTGATAGACATCACTAGTATGATCACCAGACAGCAAAATAATATAGTAATGCTAGCATGCCCACCAACAACTGGGACATCTACATCAAAGAGCCTCAGATTCTTCCTCTGTGCCACAAATGTGTTTGCCCTAACGACATCAAGAGTCGTAACCCCAAAAAGTTTTGTAGGATCATAAACACCTCTATGTTTCAAGACTTCAGTTGCAATAGGCACTGTAGAATTAATAAGGTTACTGATGATATGAATGAACGCACCAGGACAGTTATCAGCCACTGCCTCGACCAAGCTTTTCACAATCCCAGCATTGATATTGAACAGATCATCACGGGTCATGCCAGGTGGGAGCTCCAAGAACTTCTACTTTATAAGATGAAGCACATGTCATCAAATGATAGCCAGCCGTTGTGTTGACTTTGCCTTTACTCACATTGACAAAATTAGCAGTGCACTAGTACTTTCTTTGCCCATGAAAGATGATCCTGATTCCATGCTCATACCAGTTCCTGCCTTCAGGCCACTAAATGTGCTAATGTCATTCCTGCCGCGTCCCCACGGGCCCACAAATTTCTCCACGCTCACAATCGCAATCAACTCTGTCTCTCTCTTACAGAAGAGATGAATGAAGCAATCAATCCCGGGATGGGACAAATCTTACTCAATCCAAATGCCCTATCGAGCATTTAAAAGGCAGGCAACACCGCTATGCGCGTAAGAAATTCAAACCGTGGAACTAAGAAAAGTCTACGGCCGAGCGAAGACCTTCGGTACCCCAATCGTAAACTCGCACAATATAAATCCGAAGTCCAAGGGCAGGAAGAGCCACACTTCTTTACAGCAAAAAATGAGAATCCCGAGTCATTCCCAGATGACGAGGCTCATCTAACACCTCATCGTCGGACGAGCAACAACGACCGCCATGAAAACATGAATAGAGCTTACGCTCGTTCGAGTTGCTGCCAATATCTTCGTTAATAGGCTTTGATACCATGTTGGAAAACGTGGTTATGCAGCAGAGATTGAAAATCACAAATATAAAGAGAGAAAATGTGGAGATCGGAGGAGGGAGCGGACCTCCAATGGAGGCCGCCCCCCCTCTTTCTCTCTCTTTCTTAATCACAACAAATTAAACCCTAATACAACTTATCAGCCCTTATATAAAACAAACGGTACGAGTGGCAAAACTCACATCTATACGAGTTATTATTAGTATTGCTGCCTAGAAAAATTGGATAATGTGACAACTTGATGTGAAAAATGTGTTCTAGCAAGGGGAGCTCAAAGAAGAAGTCTATATAGAGCCCCTCACCGGGTGTTTGATATGATTCGGTATGTTTACAAGCCGAAGAAAGCGTTATTTGGTCTCGAACAAGCACACTCGTACCAAGGTTTGAGAATTTTACTCACAGTGATTTCTTCCTTAGATTTGCTTCTAGTAGTCATGGATCCTCGCTTTCTTTTCGTTAAATTGTAATTGATGTAGTCTGTGATTATCATTTGTCTTTATATGTTGATGACATGATCATTCATCGGGTGATGATATTGATGGTGTTTTAGTTTTGAAGACGAAGGAGTTAGCTAGACAATTTGAAACGTGAAGGATTTGGGTTCTCACTGATATTTCTTCGGGTACTGAGGTATTTTACCCAACCCAGTAGGTTTATCTTCTTTCTCAATAGGAAATATATTGTGTAGATATTCTTGGTGACAAGCTAGACTTACCGATAATAAGGCTGTAGATACTCTCACATTGGGGTTAACGCAAAAAATATTCTTCTTCTCGATAGTTTACATCTGTCTCCTGATCCTACACTTTATATAGTGCTTATTGTTGGGAGCTTAGTATATCTAACTATTACACGCCCAAACATAGCATATGCAGTAAGCATAGTAAGTTGATTTATGAAGTCACCCTCTAAGTACCATATGGATGCAGTTTTTCACATACTAAGATATCTCAAAGCGACTCCTGTGTTACATTTACATGAAAAACATCATCATCTTCACTTAAGAAAGCAAGAAAAATTACAAGAAGAAAGTAAGGAGCAGGTTGGCGCCCCTTTGGCTGCCGTGACCTCTCCCACGTCTCTCTCTTATTTCTTAACCTAATTACACACTAGGTATTTATAATCCTAATCTAACTTAAAAGTCCTAAATACCCTTAATTAGTGACTAATAAGACCTAATATGATCCATTAGGGTCCACATTACATACGATTGAACATAAATACATAAAGGACACATGAACTTAAACTTAATTAACAAGATTCAAGTTGATCTCCAACACGCCCCCTCAAGTTGAATCTTGAAGACTTGTAATTCTCAACTGAAGAAGAGCTTTTTGAAATCCACCAACCGAAGCAGGTTTAGTGAAAATATCGGCCAATTGGTCTTCCGAGCATACATGAACCGGGTTGAAGGTACCTTACAAAATCTTTTATATGATGAAGTGATAATCTATTTCAATATTGATGAAGTGACAATCTATTTCAATGTGTTTTCGTTACGCTTCATTGTTGAATACGAGATTAGAGCGCCAATGCTGAATTGTTGGCAGTTATTATATAAAACATCGACTTAATGGTAGCTTCATGAACATCTCGAAACTTCAGGTCATCGAAAGAGTTGTTCTTCATCCGGCTAGAACTAAATAAAATCCTTGTAGCTATAGCTCGAAATTCGGCTAGCAGCCTTTAGACGCGTTGAGCATTACAACGTTTATTTGCTTTCTTACTTCTCCATGTATTTACTAGATTTCCACCAAAAAAGGATCTGAATAAGCGATGTGGGCGACCTTTATCGGTAATTGAACTGCGTAGTTGGCATCTATGTACATCAATCTATTTGAACGAGGTTTCCGCTTTTTCTTCAAAGAGTAATCCCCTTCTCCGACGTGAGCCTTCTTGATGTATCTTGTATAATTCACATCCAACAGCATCCCGATGCATCGTCTCCCCTTCCAGAGTCATGCATGAATTGGCTAACATTCTGCGATTGCAAAGCATCATGTCGAGTCTAGTTACGAGGTATATGTTAGGCAGTATCAACTTTCTACCAAATCTTAAATCCTTCGGGATCCATGAGCTTTATCCACGCGGGGTTCTCTTTATCCACTTCACATTATGTGGTCCTTGGATCAGGTCCACACGGTCCTGATACCAACATGCCAGCTTTCGTCTTTGAGAATATCCAAGACGTACTTCCTTTGTGAGATGAGTTATACCATTCCTTAGAGTTGGGCAAGCTTCACTAAATTTTTCAAACCATGCTCGTGGAGACTGTTTGAGTCCACAGAGAGAACGCGTAGTTTGCAAACTAATCCAGACCCCCGAGCAACAAAGCACAGCGGTTGCTCCATATAAATTTCCTCTTCTAGCTCTCCATGAAGAAATGCATTTTTACTAATCTTGCTTTATATCTTTCTATATTCCCATCAGCTTTATACTTTATAAAGAATACCCACTTGCATCCCACTGTCTTCCTTTCTCATGGTAGATATGTCAGTTCTCATGTCTTGTTGCATACTAGGGCTGAAATTTCCTCTTCTATTGCTGCATTCAATTCCGGAGTTGTTTTGTTTCTTCAAATGTTCTTGGGATATAAGTAGTTTCTGTATTCATCACAAACAACTGATATTTTCTGGGATAATTAGAATATCTGGGATAATCAGAATATGATACCATCTTATCCAATGAATATTTGGCAACCGTATGCTTTCCCTTTCTAATTGCAATAGGTAAATCACCCAACTCACTATCTGAATTATAAGAAGTTACCTGAGTAGGAGTTATATCTGATTCAAAGTGAGGATTTTGATCCTGGGTGATTGACTGATGTGGTAGAAAGGCGTTTCTGTTACCTCTATTATATACCTACCATACCTTCTCTTCAGGGAGTATCATCTTCTCCCCTTCCTCTTCATGTACTGGTAGGATTTCAACTGGTGGAAGTGATATCACATAAGAAGACTATATATCTGATGGGAGATCTTCCTGCATTTTGTAAAATGGTGTATCTTCATGAAAGATAACATCCATTGTTATATATAATTTTCTTCTGGAGGGATCATAACACTTGTAGCCTTTTTTATTGTTCCCATATTCACAAAAACATACTTCAAAGCATGCGAGACGTTCAAGCTTGAGTACTTACCATGCAAATGAACATAAAACTACTTCACCCCAAAATTGGTGGGGCCAAAAGTATCACCATTGGAAGAGTGCAATGATCGGGAAAGTGGCATCCAATGGTCTTCGAAAATTAAGAACACTGATGGCGATTTCTGGCTTATTAAGTAGACCGAATTCAAAGCTTCACCCCACAAGTGAATGACGAACATGACGATCACAATTAAAAGAGACCGAGTAACTTCTAATAAATGTCAATTTTTTCGCTTCACATACCATTTTGTTGAGGAGAATTTCAGGTACAAGATGTTTAGTGAATAATTCTTCAGAGTGCATAAATTTGATCACACTATCAATTTTTCTTTTCAGATTTCACCACCATTATCAAACTAAAGACTTTTTGCTTGGAACACCAAATCGAGTAGTTATTTATTTGATGAAAATATGCGAAAATTGAACAAATATGCACTCTTGTGTTTTCATTTGATAAACCTTCAAGTCATATGAGTGCAATCATCAATGAAAGAGATAAAATACTTATATCCATGCAATGAGGTAATAGAGCAAGGACCCCAAATATCACAGTGAATAATTTCAAAGGGAATTGAGGATTTTCTTCACTAGACGGAAAAGAAATACGATAGTGTTTTGCCTTCTGGCAAGTTTCACAGTTCAACTTCAAATTATTATAATGACTAAATTCAGGTAATAACATTCTAAGTTTAGATAACGACAAATGTCCTAGTCTCTGGTGCTAGAGAGGTAGTTCCTCCTTCATTTTTCCAGTAATGACAGTTGATTGCATGGCTGCTCTCTTATTCTCCTCACAAAAGTAGAGGCCTCTCCTTACACTACCCTGACCAAAGATCATCCCCGTCCTCAGTTCCTAAAAAAAACATCCAGTAGAATCAAATATCATACGACATTTCAGATCCTGAGTCATGGTAAAAAATGATAATAAATTGACTGATATATTTGAAACATGTAAAACATTTTTCAACATGCCAAAAGATGTAGTGATACTCCCTTTTCCAACTATTGGAGTGTGTGAGCCAACATTCTAAGTTTAGATAACGGCAAATGTCCTAGTCTCTGGTGCCAATGAGGTAGTTCCTCCTTCATTTTTCCTGTAATGACAATTGATTGCATGGCTGTTCTCTTATTCTCCTCACAAAAGTAGAGGCCTCTCCTTACACTACCCTGACCAAAGATCATCCCCGTCCTTAGTTCCTGAAAAAAGCATCCAGTAGAATCAAATATCATACGACATTTCAGATCCCGAGTCATGGCAAAAAATGATAATAAATTGACTGATATATTTGGAACATGTAAAACATTTTTCAACATGCCAAAAGATGTAATAATACTCCCTTTTCCAACTATTGGAGTGTGTGAGCCATTTGCCAGTTTAATGTTAATTTGTTCCTAAGTCAACTCATAGTTATCGAAAAAATCTCTCCTACTGACCATATGATCTGTGACACCAAAATCAATAACCCATATCCTAGAACGGGAAATACTGATATTACCTTGAGTTAAGAAAGAAAATGGATATACCATAGCTGCTTGAGAATCACTATTGGAGGATGTAGATGGAGTATGGGAATCAGTCAGGCAAGCTTTAAGTAATTCAATCTCTTTCTTCATATTTGCCAATGTAGTTGCACTGTTTTCACTATTTTGTTTTTTATTCTGAGTAATAGGCTTTGTTAGATCTATTCTAAAAGTGAGTAGGTCTGCAAACTAATTCCCAATATGTTTCCTTTATATGTCGTGACTTCCCGCAATGAGAACAGGTTAATTTATCCTTTTCTTCAGAAGTAGTGCACATCTTTCCCTGCCACGTCCAAAACCTCTCATTCCTCGAGAGAAAGGATGGGTTGAAGTGTTCCTCCCCACAAATGTCAATGTCTTTGAATTGATTTTAGTTTCCTTCTCTAAGTGTTTTCTGTCTTCGTTCCAAAGTAGTAGTGAGTATGCAATACTTAAGGATGGAAGCTCCTATCTGCTAAGAATATTATTCTTTACAACCTCATATTCTAAAGAGATACCCCATAGGAGATTAAATACTTTTCGTTCTTCAAACTCTTCATTGCGCTCTTGTATGCAATTTTAACACTTTGTCTTGGAATAGAATTGCAATTATTCCCATAAATATTCACTGACTAATCTTTCTTCCTGCCTGTATTTTATAATTTTCTCTATGATATCATATTTCTTGGCAATATTTTTTCACTGGGCGTAGGCTTCCTATACTGCTAACCAAATATCCCTAGTACTTCATAAACATGAATGTACTACCAATAGAAGGTTTCATGAATTTAATTAGCCATACACTTACTAGTGCATTTTCTCTAAGCCATCGGAAATAAAGAGGATCTGTAACTGGAGGTCGAGGTATATTTTTCATCTCCTTGATACTATTATTGCGGTCCTTCCAAATTAATCCATGGAATGTCTTCTTTAGTTAGGAGGGCATTTTCTTCACAGTCTTCTATAATTCAGTCTTCTAATATATCAAAATTATCCAAACTTATTGGATCAAATTGGCTTTCTTGTCTATTTACTTTTTTTAATTGTCTACAACAAACAAAGATAAACAATTAGTAAATAATATTAACAATTGAAGTTAAACAATTTATTGAATTGAACATTTAAGTAATACAACATTACCTTTCAGGAAGGCGCATGTTACAACGAATAAAAACTAAATCATTTAGTCTTTTATGTTCCAACCTGTTGCGCTTCTTTGTATGGATGTGTTCAAAGACACTCCAATTCCTTTCACAACCCGTTGTATTACAGGTTTGGCTCAGAACTCTCACTGGAAAATCCCTAAGGTTCGGACAATCAGTTTCAAACCTATTCCACCAATCATATGTAGAAAAAGACACATTAGAGACATAATCCACAATAATATAAGATAAATTCGTTTAAGAAACTTAAATATGAAGATAAACAATTTACCTAAACGCATCGTAGTGCGGTTGCGAATTGCTACAAGCAAACCCATTAAGTGAAGAGCATTATCATAAATCTCCATCTCTCGATATATAGTATCTGCTATGCTCTCATCAGGGACTAATCTATCAATGTAATCAATGATTCCTCGATTAACCTCACCATCCCTTTTGAAGGTTGCTGAGGAACTGAATGATGGGTTTAGATAATAGGTTGTTGCATGAATAGGCTGATGCCATTGTTTATTCCATCTATTATCAATTATTTTCCACACAGGCACATAATCTCTCTTTTTTCCATTAAAATTATTTCTGATGGCTTCTTTTGCCCTATCCATGACTTAATAAAGGTAGCCCATAGATGGTTTTTCGTCGCCGTCAACCAATCTCAAAACCTTTACTAAAGGACATATAATTCTCAAGAGTTTAACACATGCATTCCAAAATGTACTACAAAAGACTGTCCCAAAAATCTCATTCAGCTTTCTATTTCTTCTGTTTTGAGGCAACTCTGCAAATTGTTGCCACTCATCTGAGGAGAACATTATCTTCGATGCTTGCTTCTTTCTCACAATACTCTGTACAGATAAGAAGTTTATTGCAAACTGAGCTGCAACTGTTCGAATAAGCTCTGCACGTTTTGTATATCTCCTCATCATACTCAAAACAAATGCATGGTTGTAAATGAATTTTGTAATATCTTGGCAACACTCAGTTGCTACCTTATTTCATCCATCTCACCAATGTCCTCAAGGATGAGATCTAAACAATGAGCTGCACATGGTGTCCAGTAGAAAGTCCCATAAATATGAGCTAACTCCTTCCCAGCTGCTTTGTAGTTAGTTGCATTATCAGTAATCAATTGGACTACATTCCCTAGCCCAACCTCTTGTATAACCTTATCAAATTCTTCTCGTAGAATATCCGCAATGTGCCTTTCCTCTGACATATCTAAATATCTCAAAAACATAAGTCCTTTAGGACAATATACAAGAAAGTTTAGCAAGGTCCTTCCTCGCCTATCTGTCCATCCATCTGCCATGATAGTACAACCTGTCTCCTTCCATGACTCTCTCAATGTCGAACAGTATTCTTGCACTTCAATTACGGTCTTATCTAAGATCTTTCCTCTCAACTTCTGATAGGAGGGCATCTTGTATCCTGGACCGATGTTAGCAATTGCATCTGCCATTGCTTGAAAATACATTGAATGGAATGCATGCATCATAAAACCATCTGCCCACTGCAAGGTCTGCCTGATCATACAACTGTTTTGAAGCCATAGCAGCACGAATTCTAGGTTGAGCACCAGGTGTAGTAGTAAGAGGAAAAAATGAATGGATACTAGAAGAAGCTCTTCCACTACTCCTTCCTGAACTTTCTCTTCTACCACCTCCAAAGTATCTAGCAACCCTCTTTCCCCTACTAGGTGCTCGTGAATTGCTACTACCAATCTCTGTTCTAGCATCTGAAGGCAAACTATCAGTGAATCCAAATCTAGTAACATCATCATCTTCTTCAAACATCTCCAAATCTTCTTTTTGTTGTCTCCTTTCCTGTATACTCTCAATCATCTGCAGACATTATCATTTAATACCTTCTGGTAAACTTCTAACTCTGCCTGTGCATGGAGCAACTTCTTTCCTAGTCCCTGCTAGGTGGTGTTTCAACTTTGACATTCCACCACTAACCACCCTCTCACAAAATAAGCATATGATCTTTAATCTAGAACCCTCAACTCAATTGGTATACCTCACTGCCATGCCGGATCATCAGAACGAGAATGGGAGTCTCTAACACCCCTTCCTGCCATCTCAATTGAGTACACTAGTTGCAAAAAATGCGAGTTTCGATTCGGTCAGGGACCCTTTATAAGAGTCCCTGGGCGTATCGTGCGATACGCCCTGTATCACACGATACGGTGAGATAACTTTCAAAAAATGATACACTTAGGTGTATCGTATCCCACGATGCGATACGGATAACACTAGTTATTACCATCTAATTTAAGGTTTATGATTTGAAACGATTCTCCTTTGTCTGAGGAGTTGTGTTCACTTCCATCAATAAATTTTGTCCTTCCATATTAATATGAATCTTGAGTTTCTTTATAGATTTCTCAAATAATGAGTTCTTAGTTCCAATGGTAAAAAAACGCAAATACATGTAGAAGTTCAG
Source organism: Brasenia schreberi (assembly GCA_036023115.1). Lineage (NCBI taxonomy): Eukaryota > Viridiplantae > Streptophyta > Magnoliopsida > Nymphaeales > Cabombaceae > Brasenia > Brasenia schreberi. Next base: position 16,402,378 of record JAYKKT010000079.1, on the reverse strand, counting down.
ATTTGCATATACACGGCTGATCTCGAGGAAAATACAATGAAGATGTGAAAATAAAAGGAACTTGAAGCTCTCAATAATGAATAAGAAAAGAGGATTCTATACTGTTGTAGTATTCTTTGCAGCAAACCATATGTATACTGATATCTTCTAACCGAATAGGTTAATCAAACAACTGCTGGAGTCCTTAAAAAATGATTCTGAATCTGCTTCTCTTAGTGGATTCTCGTGTGGTTCAGACTAGATACAACCTTGTCAACTATTAATCCAAAGGTTTATCTCCAAGGTGAACACGTGCTTGTGTGTTTTTCACGATTCACTACCATTTAAACAAAAAACATACCATAAATCTGGCCCATACCATAAAACATGTTGCCTGCTACCACAACTTTCAAGAAATCACTTACCTTGGAAGCTAGATCGCCATGGTAGGCTCTGATACCATGTTGCATTTACATGAAAAACATCATCATCTTCACTTAAGAAAGCAAGGAAAATTACAAGAAGAAAGTAAGGAGCAGGTTGGCGCCCCTTTGGCTGCCGTGACCTCTCCCACGTCTCTCTCTTATTTCTTAACCTAATTACACACTAAGTATTTATAATCCTAATCTAACTTAAAAGTCCTAAATACCCTTAATTAGTGACTAATAAGACCTAATATGATCCATTAGGATCCACATTACATACGATTGAACATAAATACATAAAGGACACATGAACTTAAACTTAATTAACAAGATTCAAGTTGATCTCCAACATCCTGGACATGAAATATTATACAAAGCCAATGACCACACAAATATTGAAATTTATATATATGTTGATTGGGCAAGTTCTATAGAAGATAGAAAATCAACTACATATATAAATCTGGTTTGAGGGAACATAGTATAATGAAAAAGTAAGAAACAATCAGTTGCAGCCAAGTCGACAGTTGAGGCAAAATATAGAGCTATTGCATCAAAAATGTGTGAAGAAAAGTGGTTGCGGTCTCTACTAATGTTGAAATAGATTGTCACTTTATACGAGATAATATACATACTAAAGAATTTCGATTGGAACATGTGAAGTCAGACAATCAATGGGTAAACATGTTAACTAAAGCTCTTAACAGGAATCTATTGCTCAAGCTATGTAGCAAGTTGGGTGTAACGTATATCTTTCACCCAACTTGAGGAGGAGTGTTGGAACTCATGAGAGAAGCAACTACAATTGAAGATTGTTGCGGACTACCCGAAGAATTAATCCAATTTTTTTGTTTAAAATTTTTGTTTTATATATCTTAAGTATGTTTTTAAAGGTAATTTTAAATAAGTCTCATTAATGACAATTAAGTAAATTGGACTTTATAAGGCTGATATTTAAAAGGGGTAAAACCCTATCAACCATTCATGTTTTTGAGAGACAGAAAGAGAGGGTGGGAGGCAACATCTGCGCAACTGACTACACCATTCCATTTCTTGTGTAAAACTTCTTTTTCATTCTATATGTATTTTTTTCGTATTTGATGAACAACTCTCTCATATTATGGAAATGTAAGAAACAGCAAAAGGTGTCTCTTTCCTCCACCGAATCTCAGTATCATGCAAATGACCAACACAACTACTGAACTAACTTGGTTGTGATGACTACTTTAAGATTTGAGCATACAATTGGAAGCTCCTCCAATCATGTTCTGTGACAACAAAAGTACTATGTATAGCGCCAACAATCATACATTTCATGAGCGTATAAAGCATATCGAGATGGATTGTCACTATGTTCGTGAAGAGCATTACAAGGCAATTTAATACTACAGTTTGTAAAATCAGAGTATCAACTTACCAAGTCATTACCTATTCCTCGATTTCAGTCTTTGTTCGACAAACTTCAGGTCATGGAGCTGTCAATTTGAGAGGGGTGTTGGAAAATGGGCCAATTGGGCCTGACCCTAGTAAGCCCTGGCCCATCGAGCCATCAGGGCCAGGGCCCTAGGGCCACTAGCCCAACGGCTAGTTAAGTAAATGTTGGGGGTTGGTTGTGACCAGCCTCCCTTTTCCCTCTTCTCCTCTCTTCTCCCTTCTCTCTTCTCTTCTCTTCTCTTCTCTTCTTATCCTCGTGTACTCTCTCCTATAAATACGACAATCATGTAATATATTCTAAAGTCTTTTTGGCTAAATAATATTTTTTTAATATATTATGCCTTTGTTGCATATGTTTTATTATAACATTTTTTAAAGGCTTTTGCGAGTGATATTCATCAACCTTCTGCTATTGCATTAAAGCATCGTCTTCATTATAGTATCTTCATCCCAACTTGAGGGGGAGGGTTAGAATAGACATTAAGTTTGGTTGTTATGTTAAATTATTTTTAAAGGTCCTTTAAATAGGAGTCACTTAATATGTGTTTATCTATGACTGTAGAAGCAGTCAAGTCACAAATCGTGAATGTGTCGAACAAATCATAAAGATATTAATACATCCAAATATGGATGCTTCAAGTCAGGAGCACACAAATCGAGTCAAGCAAGGGACAAATCCAAGTCAAAAGGTTGTGCTAGACAACTTACTTATTATTGTGTATTAGATCACTATTTATAGAGTACAAAGGAAAGGATTTTACAGCAAGTGGATAAGAGAGAGGAAGGAAAGAACTAGCCATTGGGGGCCAAGGTTAGTTGAGGCCAGTTGATAGAAAGACATTGGGAGCTCCCAACAGCTAGCTGTTCCCAACGGCTATATTACATTTAACACCTCCTCTCAAACTTACGATGTATATACCGAAAGTTTGTCTAACAAAAAATTAAAATGAGTAGCGAAAAGGGATTTGATGAAGAAGTTGGCCAACTGCATTTTTGATCTAACATAACACAAATTGATATTTTATGAGCCTGATCTTCTTCGCGAATAAAATAGCAGTCCATCTCAATATGCTTCGTTCGTTTGGAAGGTGTTGTTGGAGGCAATGTACATAACACTTTTATTGTTAAAAGAGTAATGTTCATATCGGTATACATAGATAAATCAAAAGACGATAAAGAAGTTAAGAGTATCCTTTTTTTGTAGAACCTTTTAAATACCTAATAATTCTTGTAACAACACTAATATGAAGAGTAGTGGGTGCTTGTTGAAATTGATTCGTTGTATGTCGTGCATGAGAAATATCATGACGAGTAATATGTACTCCATGAGAAATATAAGGATGAGTAATAGTAAGATAGGTAAGAGCACCTATGAGTTGTATGTCAGCTCTTCTAACTTTTCTCAATAAGTGGACTGGTGAAGTAACTCAACTCTCAAGTACAGATTCTCTTTATCCTCGATGGAGAAAAGAAAATGCACTAGTGAGTGCTTGGTTGATTCAGTTTATAACACATTCCATTGGCAGTACCTTCATGTTCTTGGAAATAGCTAGAGATATATAGTTGGCAGTATAGGAGGCCTATGCTCAGAGGAAAAACATTGCTAAAAAATATGATCTTATAGAAAAGATTAGAAGGTGTAGAGAGGGAGGAAGATCCATCAGTGAGTATTATGCAGAATTAAGAGGTTTGTGGGAGGAATTACAATTCTACTCCAAAACCAAATACCAGAATTGCACACTTAAACGCAATGAAGAATTTGAAGAGCTAAAAGTATTTGATCTTATATGGGGAATTTCTTCTGAATATGAGGCAGTTAAGAACAATATTCTCAGTAGAGAAGAACTCTCACCCTTGAGTATAATATATTCTCTCCTACTTCGTGAAGAGGACAGAAAGCAGTTAGAAAAGGAAACCAAAATGAATATATCAGAAACTTCTGTTTTTGTAGGAAGAAGTACATCTACTCCTATCTTTTTTAGGAAGAGAGGAGGTTATGGACATGGCAAAGGCAGATCTGGGCTTACTTCTCAAGACAAGGATAAGTTAACCTATTCATATTGTGGAAAATCTCGCCATACTAAGGAAACATGTTGGAAATTAGTTGAAATACCTACTCAATTTCAGAATCAGAATCGGTCCAATAGGGCTTATTTCAGCAGTGATCAGATAGAAAAACCCAAGAATGATGATAGTACGACCTTATTAGCAGATATGAAGAAAGAAATTAAACTCCTTAAAGCCATACAAACTGATTCACAATCTGCATCTACATCCTCCCACATTGATTCTCAAGCCACGATGGCATATCCTTTTTCCTTCCTGACTCAGGGTAATATTAGTACTTCTTATTGAAGAGTTTGGATTATTGATTCTGGTGTGACAAATCACATGGTCAGTCGAAGAGAGTTTTTTTATAACTATGAATTGTCTCGAGACAACAATAATATCAAACTCGCAGATGGCTCCTATACTCCCATAGCTGGAAAATGAAGTATTACTACTTCATTTGGCATCTTAAAGAATGTCCTACATGTTCCAAATATATCGGTCAACTTATTATCTGTTTTTATTATAACTAGAGATTAAAAATGTAGTATAATATTTGATTCAACTGGGTGTTACTTTTAGGAAATGAAGATGGAGAGGATCTTTGGATAGGGTAGTGTGAGAAGAGGCTTATATTTCTGCGATGATCATAAAGGAGCAACCCTACAATTAATTGTTATCACCAGATAATAAAAGGAGGATATATCTTGCTGGCACCAAAGACTGGGACATTTACCATTATTTAAGCTGAGAATGTTATTACCAAAATTTAAGGATTGTAATAATTTGAATTTAAATTGTTAGACTTGCCAAAAGGCTAGACATCATCGTGTTTCTTTTCCTTTAAGTGAAGACAAATCTTTTATTCCTTTTGAGATTGTTCATTTAGATATTTGGGGTCCTTGTTCTACCACATCTGCGCATGTATATAAGTACTTTGTTTCATTTATTGATGATTGCACTAGGGTCACATGGATATTTCTTATGAAGGATAAATCAAGTGTTTCAAATATTCTTGAATTTCTATCGCATGGTTCAAACCCAATTTGGGAAAATCCATAAAACGGGGTTAAGATCCTGGAGCACGTAAAGGAATACGTGAATCAACATTTCACAAAATTCAATAAAGAACATGGTGTGTTACATGAGTTAACTTGTAGGTTGATAATTTCAACAAAATGGGGTTGCTGAACTTAGAAAAATACATCACCTCCTAGAAGTAGCTACTCGACCCTCCTTATACCATGGTCATGCTCCAAAGTACCTAAATATTTACGGGGCGATGCCATTTCACGTTTGCTACCTATCTTGATTAATCAGCATGCCCTCTTCAAGAGTTCTTGATAACTTCCAAGTCCCCCATTTGACTGCTTTCAAAAAATTCCCCCCAATGTCACGACTTATCTCTCGATTTACCTCTTAAACCTGCGGTCTTCGGATGACACATGCCTATGTCCATAGTTCAGCACTCCCGGCCTCGAGGATAACTTGGATCGCCCGCTCCATCAAACGTGTTTTATTGGTTACTCATCGGTCTCAAAAAGGGTAATCGGTGTTTTGAACCTACCCGACTCTTAAGCGTTATCTAGCAATCCCCGCCGATGTCACATTCTTTTGAATAAATGCTCCTTTCGAGTCTCCCCGACCCGCCCTCCACTTCCATGGGGACACCGAATATGAAGACTCCTAGGTTTCAAACTGAAACCTCTTGGTAAGCCGGAATATTGAAACTCCTATTTTTGACCACCTTACTCCTAATTAAGGGAAGCCCCGGAGTCTACCTTAGTGCCCGAACAAAAAACAGATCCAGGTTTATAGTCGTCGGCCACGTTTCACCACCACTGAGACACTCATCACCAAAAACTTACGATTGTAGCAGAAGATGTACTCAAAGTAAGAGAGACAGCTCCTATACTGGCCTCCATGTCAAGAATCCCAAGATCCAAGCACTCCATTAAGAATGCTTTTCTTCATGGTGATCTTCGGAGGAGGTTTATATGGAGCAACCTCTTGGTTTTGTTGCTCGGGGGAGTATGGGAAAGTTTGTCGCCTTCGGAAATCTACGTATGGTTTGAAACAGAGTCCCCGTGCTTGGTTTGGCAAGTTTAGTGAGTAATTTCTTGAGACCTTTGGCATGAAGAAAAGTAAGTCCGATCACTCGGTGTTCTATAAGCAATCTACGAGGCAACATTCTTCTAGTTGTATATGTGGATGACATTGTCATTACTTGAGAGTGATACTACACAGAATTTCATCTCTTAAGTCTTTCCTTCATACTCGGTTTCACAAAAAGACTTAGGAATGCTAAAGTACTTCTTGGGTGTTGAGGTCACAAGAAGTAATAAAGGTATTTTTCTATCTCGGAGGAGGAAATATGTACTTGACTTGTGACTGAGATAGGAAAATTAGGGGGGCAAAGCCATGTAGTGCTCGATGGTTCCAAATATGCACTTGCGGAGAAGAGAGAAGATCTATTTGAAGATGTCCTAAGAGATACGAGAAGATTGGTCGGAAAGTTGAACTATCTCACGGTGACTCGGCCGGATATTGCGTATTCTGTTAGTGTTGTTAGTCGGTTTATGTCTTCTCAAATCAGGTTCATCATTGGGCGGCCTTAGAACATATTTTATGTTACACGAAAGGAGCACCTGGACGTGGTATTTTGTATGCAAATCATGGACATACTCATATTGAGTGTTTCTTAGATCGATTAGGCGGTTCCAAAATGGATAGAAGATCCACATCGAGCTATTGTGTTTTTGTTGGAGAAACTTGGTTTCATGGAAAAGCAAGAAGCAAACAGTTGTGTCACGATCAAGTGCGAGAATCGAGAATATAGGGCTATGGCATAATCATGTGTGAGATAATATGGATATATCATCTCTTGAGTGAAGTTGGGTTTAAAACTTCAATACCAACAAGTTATGGTGTGATAATCAAGCTACTCTTCACATTGCATCTAATCCTGTGTTCCATGAGCCGAACTAAGCATATTGAGATTGATTGCCACTTTGTCCCGTGAGAAGATACATCAAGGGTTGATTTCCACAGGGTATGTGGGACCGGAGAACAATTGGGAGATATCTTCACAAAAATCTTTTCAATGAATAAGATGCTTGATTTTAGTGCGTAAAATCATCACTATTTTCTCATATAAAGCATTCCCACTAGTTCCAAAAGATGGGTGAGATCATTCATAAAGAACTCTTGTACATGTTTCTAACATGCATTTGAGTTTGACCTTCTTGGTTTTGCATTTATTCAGAGTGAGTCTATTAATGCTAAAAGTGTTTTTATTATGAAGCCAAACTCTAACTTTTGGTGCATAATCTATTTTTGTAGAATGTAGCTAAAACTCCAGGACTAGTCCATTCCTATATGTGGTTAGTGTTATCCGTATCGCACTGGTGCGATACGTACGATACGGGGGCCCGTATCGTACGATACGGGCGATACGCCCTGGGACCCTTATAAAGGGTCCCGGGCCGACTGAAACCCGCGATTTTTCGCGGGTTTCCTCTCTCTTCTTGGGTTCCTCAAGCTCCCTAAGAGTCGATTTTCGTCTCCTTAGTGTTCAAAGCTCCAAAATCGTGCCCTATGGTGCCCGTGAAAGCCTCCAAACTCGGATTTTGGTATATTTTTAATGTTTTTTTCATTTTTTTCCTTTATATTTGTTGTTTTTTGTGTTATTTCGATTTTTTTGTTTTGAATGACAAAATATGAAGTTATTATGTGTATACGATTTTTATTGCATTCATGAAGTGGGAGACACTCGATTTGAGTGTTATTTGAAGATTGGGGGATTTACGAAGTGCTTTTATTTTCAGGTTTTTATTTGAATTAAAGTACTCCATTGAGATGGTAGGAAGGGGTGGTAGAGACTCTCATTCAAAGTCTGATGATCCGGCATGGCAGTGGGGTATACCAGTTGAGGGTTCAAGGTTAAAAATCATATGCTTATTTTGTGAAAAGGTGGTTAGTAGTGGAATTTCAAGGTTGAAACACCACCTAGCAGGAACCAGGAAAGAAGTTGCTCCATGCACAGGCAGAGTTAGAAGTTTGCCAGAAGGTATTAAATGGCAATGCCTGCAGATGATTGAGAACATACAAGAACGGAGACAACAAAAGGATGATTTTCAGATGTATGAAGAAGCTGATGATGCTACTGTCACTGGATTTGGATTCACTGATAGTTTGCCTTCAGATGCTCGAACAGAGATTGGTAGTAGCAGTTCACGAGCACCTACTAGAGGAAAGAGGGTTGCAGCTGAAGACTTTGGAGGTGGCAGAAGAGGAAGTTCAGGAAGGAGTAGAGGAAGAGCTTCTTCTTCTAGTATACATTCGTTCTTTCCTCCTTCCACTACACTTGGTGCTCAACCAGGAATTCGTGCTGTTATGGCTTCATAACAACTGTATGATCAGGCAGACCTTGCAGTGGGAAGATGGTTTTATGATGCATGCATTCCATTTAATGCAGCAAACAGTTTTCATTTTCAAGCAATGATAGATGCAATTGCAAACATTGGTCCAGGATATAAGATGCCCTCTTATCAGAAGTTGAGAGGGAAGATATTAGATCAGATCGTAATTGAAGTGCAACAATACTGTTCGACTTTGAGACAGTCGTGGAAGGAAACATGATTCACTATTATGGCAGATGGATGAACCGATAGGCGAGGAAGGACATTGCTAAACTTTCTTGTATATTGTCCTAAAGGACTCATGTTTTTGAGATCTCTAGATATATCAGAGGAGAGACACACTGCAGAGGTCCTACGAGAAGAATTTGATAAGATTATACAGGAGGTTGGGCTACAGAATGTGGTCCAATTGATTACAGATAATGCAGCTAACTACAAAGCAGCTGGGAAGGAGTTAGCTGATATTTATGGGACTTTCTACTGGACACCATGTGCAACCCATTGTTTAGATCTCATCCTCGAGGACATTGGTGAGATGGATGAAATAAAGGCAGCAACTGAGTGTTGCCAAGATATTACAAAATTCATTTACAACCATGCATTTGTTTTGTGTATGATGAGGAGATATACAGAAGGTGCAGAGCTTCTTCGGACAGTTGTAACTCGGTTCGCAACAAACTTCTTATCTGTACAAAGTATTGTGAGACAGAAGCAAGCTTTGAAGAGAATGTTCTCCTCACATGAGTGGCAACAATTTGCAGACTTGCCTCAAAACAGAAGAAATAGAAAGTTGAATGAGATTGCAGAAACAGTTTTTAGAAGTTCATTTTGGAATGCATGTGTCAGATTATTGAAAATTACTTGTCCTTTAGTGAAAGTTTTGAGATTGGTTGATAGCGAGGAGAAACCATCTATGGGCTACCTTTATAAAGCCATGGACAGGGCAAAAGAAGCCATCATAAATAATTTTAATGGAAAAAAGAGAGATTATGTGCCCGTGTGGAAAATAATTGATAGTAGATGGAATAAACAATTGCATAAGCCTATTCATGCAGCAACATATTATCTAAACCTATTATTCAGGTACTCAAGAACCTTCAAAAGGGACGGTGAGGTTAATCGAGGAATCATTGATTGTATCGACAGATTAGTCCCTGATAAGAGCATAGCAGATGCGATACATCGAGAGATGGAGATATATGATAATGCTCTTCATTTGATGGGTTTGCCTGTTGCAATTTGCAACCGCTCTACGATGCGTCCAGGTACATTGTTTATTTTCATATTTAAGTTGCATCTTATATTACTGTGGATTATTATGTCTCTAATGTTTGTAGAGATTTTGCAGTCAGAGTCTTAAGCCAAACCTATAGTGCAACAGGTTGTGAAAGAAATTGGAGTGTTTTTGAACACATCCATACAAAAAAGCGCAATAGGTTAGAACACAAAAGGTTTAATGATTTGGTTTATATTCGTTGTAACATGCGCCTTCGTGAAAGGTAATGTTGTATTACTTTAAAATTTTCAATTCAATATTATTTAATTTCAGTTTTCAATTGTTAATATTACTTACTAATTGTTTATTTTTGTTTGTGTCGTAGGCAATTAAAAAAAGTAAATAGAGAAGAAAGTCAGTTCGATCCAATAAGTTTGGATAATTTTGATATATTAGAAGATTGGATTATGGAAGACACTGAAGAAAATGCCCTCCTAACAGAAGAAGACGTTGCCTGGATTAATTTGGAAGGAGCGCAACAACATTATGGAGATGAAGAATTTGATTTTGAAGAAGAAGGTGTGGGCGTGGCTGATGATGATGATGAGGATCTGCAACAAGGAGAATATGAAGATTATTTAGTTGATGATCCTGATTACAATTTGTAAAATGTAACATTATATGTAACTGTAGTGTACTGTAAACTATGTCTGTATTTTATTTTTTGGATTCAAAATATGTAAATTTGGATGCAATTGTTCAATGTTGAATGCTCAATCTGTACTAAACTTACATTATATGAATTTAAAGCAATTATCAGATTTTTCCTGATTTTTTTTATTTATTTTTTTTACTAATTTTTATTGATTTTTAATTAATTTTTACATTATTTTAATATTAAAGTACGATACGATACGCGTCAGACAACACTGGGTTAAACTTTTCAGGTTCTATTTAACTTGTATGTTTATCTTAGATTCTTGCAGTATCTTGGTTCACAGATTTGGTGATTAGGTTTCTTATACTTCATTTTCTTCATATTTCATATGTAATTCTCTCATCTTGCTAGCGAACTTAGAATTTGTAAAGTACTACTGATGGCTATTTCAGGTCCTTTGTTTAGTTGCAATGGAGAAGCCAGTCTCTCTTACACCTGAGCATATTCGGGATGAGAAAGTGAAGGTTTGATCAGCTCCATATATTACCAAAGAGTGCATATTCCTGTCATATATTTTTTCTTTGGTTGTATGGTTTATGCTGGAAACAAAGAATCCATGTAGCCGATCCCATCTAGTATGGGAAAAGGCTTAGTTGTTGTTGTTGTTTGTTGTTTGTATGGTTTATGCTGTCAAGGAGTTATGTAGTTAATTAAGTTTATTTCTGTCTCTCTTGTGTAAACTTGCTCTATGTATTCCAAGAAGCACTTTAAACATGCACCAACTCATGGCATAATGAATTCTAGGTTCTTGGCGCCATTGCACCTATAGAGGATGAAGATGTCGTTCTCGGACAGTATGAAGGTTACAAAGATGATCCTATGGTATCAAAAAGTTCGAATACCCCAACTTTCACTACTGTGGTTCTCAGAATACAAAATGAACGATGGGAAGGTGTGGATTTATGATACTAATTTTTCTTTTATAAATTGTGGCATGGTATGGGAACTGTTGCATGGATATATAGCTTCCAAATTCTTATCTTGCAGCGAGTTTTTGAGCTTTTTCTACAAACTTACATGCACTTCCTGCTTTCTTGAATGTTGACTAGGTGTCCCTTTTATACTCAAGGCTGGAAAGGCACTGAACTCAAGGAAGGCAGAAATCTGTATTCAATTCAAGGATGTCCCTGGTGACATATTCAGAAGTATGTTACTCATCTCTTTCTTCTTTATGCTATAAAATTGGCTATATTTAGCTGATCTACCATTGTTTTCTAGGATTACAAATTTACAATATCTTTTGTGACTTATCCTTTGTTTGAGTGTAGAGTGGCTTAAGTATAACCACTTCAGTTTGCTATTCTTTGCAGTCATGTGATGCTGAAATTGAGTTTAAACTAGAGTCCTAGATGCTCTGGGTTCAGTCTGAGCATTTAGCTTTGTTTCCCTGCACTTACGCCATCTTTTTGAGACAAATGTTCAATTTCTCGTGTTTTCTTGTCTATCCTGTCAAACATCTTTCTCTCTCTCTCTCTCTATCATCACATTTGCATACAGGCATTATTCCACACCCACAATCCTTTTTATCTTAAATTAAGTTATTATTTGATATAAAGGAAGGCATTCCTCCACCCAACCTTATACTGCATTTTAAGTCCGCTACACGGTTCCTTAGCTATGTCATTCTTACTGATGCCTTTTCACATATATAAATTTAAAATATTGTGACACCATGGTTAATTATGCAAAGAATATCAGGTTGCTAGACTCACCATTGCTTGTGGTTGAGACAACAACAACTAAGTCTTTTCCCATACTAGATAGGGTTGGCTACATAGATTATTTGTTTCATGTTCATCTGCTATGTTAACTGCTAACTCACCATAAGGTAGATCATTCTTTATTGTTTCATTTGGACAATTTTATGGTCTTCTTCTTTTAACATTTTCACAATCTATTTTCTTGTACTTTCTTACTAGAGCTTCTTTTGGAGATCTTTCTACGTATTAAAATCATCTTAAAAGATTTTCTCTCATCTTATTATCTATTGTTGCCACTCCTAATTTGTTTTTAATAATCTCATTATATATATGGCCTTTCCTTTATGACCACTCATCCATCTCATCATTTTTATTTCTACTACAGACATCTTTACCGTGTATCGGCCTGTATCATACGATAAGGCCATACCACACGATACAAGTGCGTATCACTGCTCCTAACTTATAAAAACGTCTAAGTTTGTAAAGTGATTATTTTGTGCTTTTCGCTTGAGTACTTGCTCTTACAAGGATTAATTTGATCTCATCCCCTTTCATCCTCTTTAGCAAGCCTTGCCTTTAGAAGCGATTTTCAAAATTCTCACCAACGAGAAAGATAATTAACTTAAGCAACTTATCAATTATGATCACGTTCAACTTTGGTAGGTTACCCATCTGTCCACCCGAGTTTGGCAACTCTAAGGGCAAATCAATACTTTCTCAATCGAGCTCCACCAGCCCACAACTTAGGAAACTACCTAACCGAGTTTCTTTCAATTATGAAAATTATAAAGAATATTTGCTACTTGTTCAATAATGAAAGTTGTACTTGTAATTTGAATTAATGTTCAATGAATGAATGTTTACCCACATTTTGATTTATAGGAATTGTTTACGATTGTTCTTGACTTTTAAATTTTTTTTTTAAAATTATGATACGATACACCTGTCTCGTGGAGAAAAATAATACATGTTACGATACAGTACACACAACACTAGGTCTAATTATTGTTCTATAATACTTTTCAATTTTAATAGTGTATTCTTGTCACATAGAATACTTGATCAACCTCTACATTCTAACCAATGTACATTAATTCTACACATAACATCTCCATCAATTTTTTTCATCACTCAAGCTGTAGGTATTTAAAACTTTCCTTATGAAGCATATGCCATCTTAATTTCTATGTCATCTAAAGTAACCAAATCATCAAACTTGAGAAGTGCATGTTTATTTTGCCCTCCGAATTTTGAAATTTGGTGTGTTCTATGTTATAAATAGTAGATAGCAGACAATTAGCATTTGATCCTAATATTTTATTAGTGGGATATAGCAGATATCTAGTTGATATAGCAGTATACCATCATTAATAAGATAAACTATATGATTAACTATTAACAAATTATCGAACCCACTGTGCAATAGTATATTCCATAATCTAATTAATATAAAATAATAAAAGTAGAAATTAAAATTAAAAACAATAATGAAAAATAAAATAAAATTCATTGTAAACACTACATAATATGAAAAATACTTAACATCTAATGATGACACATAATAGATTATGGGAGTAGAGAGCTGAAAAAAGTACATCATAAACTATAATAAAGGAGTGGAAAACAAGGAAAGAAAATACATTATAAGCTAGAGCCTTGGAGTAAAAACAAGACTGCTTTAACCATATAATTATTTACAATTGCACATGAAACAAAACATAAACATGATAACTAGTGACATAACTTAAATATTTATCATAGAATCTATTATAAATCGATATGAATGTTTAGCATGTTATTATGAAATGAAAATGCATGTCACACAGTTAATTATATGTTCTACTAGACAAAAATGCACATCACCACTTAGAATAGAAAAAAAGCTTGGTCGTTTCAGATGTGTTTAGTAAGATGATGTCAGAGCAATTGAAAATATCTTGCATTGTTCATATTATATGATATAATAGTGATGATAATGACTTGTATAATAGACTTAACTGTCATATAATGGACTAGCATTCAACTTTGCGGCCTTAACGAACACCACAAAATGATAGTTGTTATATCACCTTGCGGTCCATTAAGATGCTATAGCATATAGCATGCTATTGATAACATGTGATTTGCATCATATGATTTCTGACAGCCATTTTGCTGAGTTCGTGACCAACTTTCATATGCAATCATAAACAAAAGTACAGCCTTCAAAAATTGAACCTCCCATCACAGTAGTGATTTTTCACAATCTTGCACACATGAGAAAGTTGAGGATCAACTCTCAGATCAAAACATACTCCAAACTTTTGCCTTATGGAAAATTTAATTAAAGTAGTAATCAATCAGATATGACAATGCCAAGCTATATGCCACTTTATTAGCAGGAATTATGAACCTCCCACTCTTGTTGATTTTGTTTCACATGGATCTCAGGTCAAATATTGAATTGAGATCAAAACCTAGGCTGACATAATCTAGCACTTTGTATTTTGGTGTATCCTAGTAAATACTTGATCTATTATAAAAATGAAAGTGCATTTTGATTAGATTGTACATGCTAAATATATGGCGAGATAAATTGATAAACAGAATTATGATAACCTGAGTAGTTCTACCATACAGCAGAAAGCATAGGATTTTAATTCCAGAAGTAAAAGTACATGTTGTGTAAAAGCTATGCAGAAGGGGCTTGGGACCGAACATTAGTACTTTTATGAAAAAGTCATCGGAAAGACAAGCGTGTACAAAGTTCATGTATAGCTTGGTGCTAACCAATCAAACAAAAGTTGTCTAATCATGAATATCAAACTGAGATGCTCCTTGTGTCCAAGACCAACCAATGGTTGGTATGAGTAAATTCTTGGTGATTGGTCTACATAGGTGTGTTTGAGCACAAGTTCATAAGGAAACCTAAGGCACCTGGCCTGATGGAATCATATTCATAAGTTATATCACTATGATCGGTAGTTGCACAGCTTGTGAAATAGTATGGACGCACATCCATGAGGTTACTGAGAAGGAGATTTTTTATATAAATTTGCGAATTCTGACAAAAACAACAAATAATGGGATAATGGGACAAAATTGTTCGAAAGTTGCACGGGACTTTGTGAATTACATTGTTCTAATCAATTATTGGTTCACATACTTCTGACCTTCATATTGACTTTGTGAATGCACCAATTTATGTTGGAGTTTTTCTTTTCACCATATGCATTAGTACTTTCTTCTTTGGGGAATATCATGGTAGCTCTTTTTCTATTTTATGAGCTAATAAATTGTAATGTTTTATTTGTTCTATTTATTGATCATTGCTTAATGCAGGCAAAAAGCAAGGTAGAAATGAATTTGTGATACGACTGCAACCTTTTGAAGCCATGTACATGAAACTTACAGTACGTCATTAACAAAGCTGAAAATTTAAATTAAAAGATCTTATAAGTTCTGTTGAATTCATTTTTTATAGCTATATCATCATACAATAACTATAAGAAACGAAATTGTCATGAGTACATTGTAAAGGATTGACCAAACACGCAGGATGTTTTACAGTGGTTTTCCAAGTTCTCATATTATCGAGCTTTTCGGGGATTTTGTTGTTCACATCAGATTCTTCATTTAGCTTATTGTAAAATAACAGGAGAGATGTTATATCTTGAGTTATGTTCAAATAATATTACAAGTTAGTGGGACAGTTATAGATCCCTCTCAACATATCAAAGTAGATGGATTCATCTTGAATAAAGACAGCCTTATTTGTGGGTTTTCACGTTTTCCTCATTACCATTTTCCCTTAATCAATCTTCTTACTCAAACGTTAAGAAAATGACTAGTTAATATTGATAATATTATGCTTTATTTCTAGTGTATTATGAAGGTCCAAAAGTATATTCATGACCTTATGTTTCTGTTGTCCAACAAAGAAAGCATGAATAATATTTTTTATGAGATCCTTGTAATAAAAATCAATATCTCTAAAGTATGATGAGCTTTTCCATTACCAAGAAACATCCATGATGAAGATGTGTGATGCAAATTTGAATAGTAGCTTGAAGTTTAGAACTTCTTGAGCTTTATTATCAAGATATTCTCTCCAATTATCACTGGTGTTGTTTGATGCGTATCATATCATGTATCGTTTTGGTCCACGATATGATACACATTGTATCGTATTACCCGTATTGTACTTTAATATTAAAATTTTAGAAAAATCTAAAAAAACAAAAAAAATTATGATAATTGCAAAGAATTCATATAATTTAGACTATGCTTGATTCAGGTTAAATCCATTTTGTATTCATGTGGTTGATCTGTTATCTTTTGAGCTCAGGTTTTAGGTTTTTCATTTTTTCTATCTCATTATTTTGATGATCTTAATTTACAATTTCATGGTTGATCTTATTTTCATGATCTTAATTTAGAATTTCATGTGATTGTAACAAAGAATACTAGTTCAAGTTTTACATGGATTAGTTGAGCCTCAAAGTGCCTTATGATGACCTTTGTGCATGATGATTTACATTGAGTTGTCAGTTATTGAGCCTTTTCTTTTTTTCTCTTTTTGCAACACGTGATGTGCAAGGTAGTCTAAATTGTACGCCATTACTTAATATCTAAATTATAAATTAGGTTGAATATCTTATATAAAGGCTCTGTTTTGTTAGGAGACCACATTTAAGTAGCTAGAATTATGAAAACAAGCACACCATGTTGAAAATTAGTATTGTTCTTGTAATATGTAGTTAAGTTCATTTTGTTTTCAGAGTTTATTTATGTTGTACGTTTGAACTTAGAGAGATATTTTGAACTAGCACTATTTTGAAAAATATTGTATATTGATAACGTTATTATGTTAAAAAACATGTTTATTTTTTCTAATTTAGAATGGGCATACAACTCGATAAGTTATGTGGCATGATATACTGCCCTGTATCATATCGTGGCGGATAACACTGATTATCACAGTTTTCTAGCATTGAATTACCTGATCTGTTACTGCTCTCATTGCTCATCCAACTAAGAACCTTTGTTTCCTTCTGCTTACATTATTCTCCTTTCCAGAAATTTATTCCAGCAAAACGTATCAGTTCTTTCTATTACACAAGCTAATACAGTAAAAGCAAAAAAGAAAAACTAGTTTTGGCAGTGGGAAAATTTCAAGAGTTCTGCACTGCATTTCCTTAGATGTCTAACCCCTAATACCTATCCATCTTAAGTTTGCTGCATAACTTGCTTCTTGATTTTGAAATGGCATAAATTGATCCATTTGGGCATCGTAGATCCAGGTCAGTGATATAAATTTGTGAAACAATACGAAGCTCTAATTGTATTTCAAGAATGCATAGAGTGGTGATACTACATGGCAAACATGTGGGCTCTTTGTGCTGATTGTCTGTTATTTCACAGGTTAAACGACCTGGACTGGAAATGTCAACCACCCACAGTGAGTTGGACTTGTCTTACAGGGAACGTTATCAAGAGGCTGCAATTCCCGAGGCATATGAAAGGCTGATTTTGGACACGTATGATCACAATCATTTTATAGTCTCTGTTTTCCATTAGAAGAGTTGCACATATTTGAAGTTTTGAAATGGTGTGGATTAAGGAAGATAATAAGTGATTGAGCTTAACCTTTTCATATTTTATGGTATGCTTAATAATAGCAGTTGGTGGGAAGCACCTTTTTCACCCAATCAAATAATTAGCTTTATTATAATTATTCAGTGCTTTCTCCTTCATTCGTGGAGTTGTAACTTGGGCCTGTTCATCCATGTTTTCTCTATGTATCCTATTCTTTTCAGTTTTCTCTGTATTTCTTTCTTGCTAGTTTAGTGTATTTGTTGTTTCCTCAAGCCTCATGCTACTTGTACAGTTTCTTTACCCTCATTTAAGTAGGCTTTACAGCTGATACCATTTCCTATTCAGTATCTATTAGCTACAATGTTGATTTAACAATATAACAGAATCCTGGAATTATTAGCTCATTATTATTTCAAGTCAGATCATGAACCGGATAGCTGGGGTCTATTTTGTTTCCTGGTCCAGATTAGAGAGGAGGACAAGTCATGCCCTGACTCTCTCTCTCTCTCACACACACACACACACAGGCACACATGTACACCCACCCACATGCATTTACACAAAGATGCACATGTCTGTTTCATGTCAAAATAAAAAATAGTAAAATGCTAGATTTAAGATTATTTAGGGATGTAATTTGCTCAGTGTAATCAGAATGTTGTTTTAGGATTTTGATTCTTCCACGTTGATAGTAATTACCGCAATTTGTTGTACTACTTCAGAATAAGAGGCGACCAACAACATTTTGTCCGCAGGATGAGTTAAAGGTAATGTTTTCTATTCTTTTAAGTTGTTGATAAAGATCCTGAAAGTTAATTAAAAGCAAAAGTTCCAACCGGTTCTCTCTTTCAGGTGGCCTGGGAAATATTTACTCCTTTGCTACATAGAGTTGACAATGGAGAGTTCAAACCAATTCCTTACAAAGCAGGAAGTCGAGGTCCTGATGAAGCTGATAAGCTACTAGAGAGGGTCGGTTATGTACAGACTCATGGCTATGTCTGGGCACCATCAACGAAGTGAACTCGTTCTGAGTGACATAGTATTTGTACGATCGGATTTTTATTACACTAGCCCATTGTTATTGTGGACAAGCTGATGCTTGTCTTTGTTCGAACTATATGCAATAGAACCAAGGAAGAAACAAGCTTGTTCCCACTCAGACGCTAGTGCTGGTTAGTTGGCTGTTCTGCTGTACACCTTGTCTAACTACCAAAAGATCTTGCTAAAGGTTTTTATTGATTATTATTACTTTGTATGTAATTGATTGCGGTTTCTTGCCTCTTTCTACAACTATTGGATCTTTTTTGTTTATTTCTGTTTGAACACGATGCACACTAGCGTGCGTGTGTGCATGCATGCACACACGAATTCCTAGAAATTTCACTGATTGACGGTCTTAAAATAATTAAACTTCAATGATTGAATATTAAGTCAAGAATACATAAAGGAAAGGATGGTAGGCATGAAAAGAGAAGGGATAAAAATGGTTTGATCCCCTTTACTATTAAGAACACTTAGTTGACAACTAATAAGATACGTATTGCTGCCTACCAGGGGCCAGATTAGTTCCCAAAGTTGGGATTATCTTGCAACTTGTTCACTTGCATCGTCTGTGATTGCACTAACCTTAACCTATGAACCAGATGAGTGGGTCCTTAACAAAACCCTCTTCAAAACATCAACAGGTTTCACTCAATCGATTTGAAGTTTGGTAAGTCCAGCATTGACTGTAAGCAACTATTCACACTCGCATGGTTGGGTTCTTATGTTGGGTACAGTTGGTATCAGTTGGATCAGGCTGCTGATGTCAATAGGCTTGAAGCACAGAAGAACAAGCAATCAAGAAACAGAAATCTTGATCATCTTAATCCACTTTTCCGGCCTGCATATTTGAGTTGATGCTCATCTGAACTTACCAAGCACCCAGGGAAACCTTGATCATCTTGAGGCCTTCCAAATTTAAAACTTTAGAGTTCAGATAATACAAAGATGGACCATAACGAACAAAACATGAACAGATACTAAATATACATCACAATCTTTCCTTTTGAGGACAGATACAACAGAGATGATCTAACAGCTACTCGATATGTCATAAGATATCATGTGCTTCAGAATAACCGACACAACAAAGCCTTGAGAATATGAGATACTTGCAGTCTTTCAGATAATCTGGCCAGCGGTTCCTCAATTCAGTTTCATAAAACTTTCGGCATAGATGATGGAACATGGGGTGGAGGCAGCAGTAATGCAGCACAACCGTGATCACAGAAAAGCAAGATGGCAACTATTAAGGCTGACCATATATCTGAACCAGTGTCACCCATCTTAGACAGCAACACCACCAATCCCAACGCTTTGTGCAGAAAAGACATGAGCAAGCAATGCCATATAAAGACGGAAAAGGACTGGAGTACTAAATTTTCAGCCAAAGCCACTAGCTGTTTTAAGAAAAGCTATCTTGAAGAGCACCTCAACACCAAACGAATCCACACTAGAACACAGCAAAATAAAAAGATGATGTTAAGAATTAAGATCAGACACAAACCCTAAGACATCAGAATCTAAATAGACGCCAGAACAGAACTAAAACTGTATTTCAGAAAAGTGTTAGAAAACAGGGTTGCTGAAGGCCCAACGGCTATTTTACTAGCCGTTGACTGCCTGTTGGACTGGGTTCCAAGTGGTCCTAGCTCGGGTAGCCATGACTCGGATGACCTGTGTTTGTTGGAACCTTATTTCAAGCAGAGACTTATGGACCATGTTGGCCCAACCCTATTACATTTTAACATCCTCCTCAAACTTATAATGTGCATACCGAAAGTTTGTCTAATAAAAAAAACATGAATCTACCATTATAGTTTTCTTCGAAACATCTTTTTACAACCAAAATATTAATTTGTTTTTCATCCTTTATAAAGACTGATGAAGTATCAATACATACTTTCGCTCAATGTCTAAAACTAACAAGACAATTTATGATATCTAATCCAAAAGGGCAAACAAAAAAAATAAGTTAATAAAGTTGATTTACTTTAATTCAATAAAGTCATTTGATAAAAAATATTGATATCATCCAAATTGGATTGTCTATTATAACAAATAGTTTCATAAATCACTACAAACTTCTAATATTGTAAGCGAACCTTGGTATATCAAATAAATTTACGCAAAGCTCAAGCCATCAAGTCAAACAAGTTTTTCAAGGTTAAGCTCAAAACCCGTAAAGTCAAAAAAACTTTAAGGTTAAGCTCAAACATGAGTTTTAAGTACAAACTCGAACTCAAACAAGCTTTTTAATCAAAACTCAAGTCTGTGTTTGAAACAGAGATCATAATAAGTATGTGATTTTCAAAAAGTCTCACAGCTCTCTTAAAATAATTTTATCAAAAATAAGTTAATCGCGATAATTATAAGTGTTTTTTCAATATTGATTACTCTCCATCCAAAAGGCTAATAACATGGAACATCTTAATCACAAAGATCTCTAACAAAAGACCAACAAACGGAGATCATAATCTCATGAAAAAGCAACCTTAAAGTTATTAAGATCACAAAACTTCAAATAACAAGTGCATCTTTAAATATCAATTAATTTCTAACAAAAGATCACCAATATAAAACACCTTAATCACAAAGGTCTTCCATAAAAGGCTAACAACATGAATCTTAATCATACATAAAGATGTAACAATTGATCCAACAAATATTAAAATAAACAAATTGGAAAGAAAACACATGGATATACTTGAATATGAATACCAAGAAAGATCAAATCGGATCTAGACAAGACATAGCTCAAGTATAGATATGATTCAACAAAAAAACTCATTTTTTATACATAACAGGTCTGGATCTAGAACCGGATCCATGACCCGGCTGTATATAAACGGGTCTCCCTTAATGAAACAGAAAAATTGTGTTCCTCTCCCCCTTTCTCTTTCCTTCTCACTCCCTTCTCCTTTCTCTGCTGAACACCAAGAGACCCTCTTTGCTGAACACTGAGAGATCGCCTTATCTCTCTCCCGCTAGCAACCACCATCGTTTTTATCGACAGCGGCATCATCAATCACCGCCCTCCTTTGCCACCATTGACCACCACCGTCAGCCTCCTTTCTCTCTCCTCTCTCCCAGCCTATGCTCTCTCTACATCAAGCGACGAGCTTCGATGACAATGTTATACCCTAACGGGAGGTCGTCCGCCGTCGGCCAGGGCCTCCTCCATTCTTCCTTCTTTCTTCTCTTCCTCCCCAGTATTTGTGTCCGCCTCCGTGAACCACCAACTGGCTCTAGTGACCATCACTTCAATCTGGCCACCACCAATGACCTCTCCGCCATCCTTGACGCTATGAGACACTCGCCAGGCACCAACACCCTCATTACGGCTAACGATGGCTGCTACTTTTCCAACGACTTCGACATCGCATGGACCGGTCGTAACCTCGCCGTCGAAAGCCTCTGCCAAATCCATCTCCAATTTGAATCCCTCTTGTCCTCTTTCATGAGGCTTGAATTGCCCACCATCACAGCGATCTCCGGCCATGCCTCTACAAGCGGCTTCATGGTAGCGCTCGCCCGTGATTACCGGTTTATGAAATACGACAATTTTGTCCTCTACATGAGCGAGCCTGATCATGCCCATGTTCATGATCAGGAGCAAGCTCGGTCCGGGACCATTGAGGGATGTCATGCTCAAGGCCACTAAGTTCTCCGCCCATGAGGGTTTTGAGCTCAGATTCATCGATGGCGTCTTCAACATCGCGGAGAAGATGATTGAGGCTGCTGATAGCAAGGGGGAGAACTTGGTCGTCCGGAATTAGAAGAGGGATGTGTATGCCAACTTGAGAAATCAACATAACTTCTCTACTTTGTGGCTTCTTCTTCGGTGAGGGAGAAGAGCTCCTGCTTCTCTATCATCACCCTTCACCGTCGCCTGATATCTCAACCCGTCTACTAGCCCAACCCGCCATTGGTCTTCGATGCTTGCCAACACACCAATCCCACACCAATCCCATCACCTGAACCACTAAACGCTAACAAAGCTCTAATACCATGTTAGAAAACAAGTAATCGACTTACATTCATTTTATTGAATATCAAATCTATATACAAAGCAGTTGCTTGAGATTATTGAATACATGAGTATTTATAGAGGAGAAGAGTGAAAGCCAGCAACTATGCTAGGTGGTACAAAGTGGCCATGGGTCCGTTGAGACCTGATTTCAAACACAGACTTAAGGGTCCTCTTGACCCAACCCTATTACATTTTAACAAAAAGAACGATCTATGAAGCCTTTTATGATGGCTGAAGTAGACTATGGCAATAAGAAAAGATTTTCAATAAGCATGAAGCCCTTGTAGGCTTGTAGCCAATTGCATCTCGCACAACAAAGACCACCCATATTATGTTACACATTTTAAAATTTAAGCACAAATTTTTCCATTTGATTCTATTGCTATGTACCTTTAAGTATCAGTAGTCGTCCATGAGGATCATGGACAAAATACATGAGCTTCCACGGATCCATAAAATGGTGAGAACATTCACCTAATATTTCATCTGAATTGACTTCACCATCTATCATAATAAACAAATAAACATCAAATGTGATACAGGAAATAAACATGTGTAAAGTTAACTCAACATTGTGACCATTCTTGTTATTAGAGTTTTCTCGGCAATCTTTCTCTTCAGTGATGTTATCAACAGGTAGTCTCTTCTCAAGAGTCTTGGATGCTTTGAATTTTTCTACATTTATAGTTTCTTTTTGAAAAATAAAAGAGCAGCTTTTCGTATTAATCTTCTTATGATAAAGGCAAGAAAAAACAGAAAGTTTGGATTGAAGTATTCAAACCACTTTAGAATTTGTTAAAATCTCATGGCACTTTTGTGATAATACAAGCAAGGAGAAACACGAGAGAAGTGAGTGTTTCAAAGTCAATGAGAAGTACCAATATTATCAGCTTTTCATCCGTTCTTTCTATCATGAGAAAATTATTTTCTCGACAGGATCAGTGACTCTCTTAAAAATCAACATCTATTTCTATGTGGATACCTCAAGTTTCCGTGAGGGCATTGGTAGTTTGGTGAACCATTGTTCATAGTGAAAATTGCATCTGACATTCTTTTCTATGTAAGATCAAAAGGAATAACCCTCCACCATCTTAATATATAACAACAACTAAACCTTTTCCCATATTAGATGGGTCGGCTTCATGGATTCTTTGTTAAGTCTAACAAAGTTTAATGTTGGTTGTCGGAAGCCTAACACAATCCTCCTCCTTTATCCGGGCTTGGGACTGACCATGCAAGGGTGATCCCTTACATCCCCCACCATCTTAATATAGAAACACAAAAAGATTTGTAAATATTACTTTAAAGGCAAATGAGCGCACATGCTTACACGTACCTTACAGGCATTCATACTTGCTGTTGTACACCTATGCATTCCTATCTAATCAAAATTTCTCATCCAACAACATTGCTGGTTACAAGTTCCTTTTATCTTACCAGCATCTCTAAATGATACTCATGCTTGACTTTAGAAGCAATTATGCACAAAAACTTCATAGTAGTCTGATGAGAAAAGGGATGAAAGGTCCATCATTTATGGATTCAATTCCAGTCATGGTTCCTAAGATCCATCTTGTTCCACGTCTTTTTTCAATATGTTATCCACTTCTTCCATGATCATTATGGCTTGACTTTCAAGGTACCGGTATGCCTCCTTGCTTTTCGAAGCCTTCCTTGCTATCGTGGTAATAATATTGTATATATCATTTTCCATAAGCGACTTGTTATCACCATCATTGTGCAACATACTCTGAGTTGCAACAGCACTCTTAGCACTCTTTGTCCACCTTCTCAATATGTAACCCTTTGGAATTTGTTTAACTTTTACATGATCAAGCACCTTCAGAGCATGTGAACACAAAATGCCCATGGACTCGAACTTTTTGCAGCTACAAGAAACTGTCAAACTTGATGACTCAAAACTGACAAGATGTTCTTTAACACTCTGCATGGATGTCACTTTATACTTGACGGCATGTTCAAGTTCACTCACACAATCAATATCACAGTCCAAGACACCCATTGCTTCCTTCCGAACCATTTCAAAAACATTTGGAGTATAAACTTTTGCTGCTTCTCTCAACAAATGTGTATACAACATTGCAGGAGCTGTTTCGGTTGCTTTTGTATCCTCCTTAAATTCATCAAGCCTTTGATCATCTACCAACTCCTCATAATACTTGAGAAAACTTAAAATATCCAATTTGGAATTTAAGTATCTTTTCAAAATATTGTTTATGCTTTCATCCATTTCATTAGTATTCATACCAGCACAAAACCTGTCCCGTCCATAAGCTAGTGCATATTTCTCCTTTTCCTTGAATAAGTTTGCCAAATATTCATTGCCCACAAGATTGTGCTTATTTAACATATTCTGCCATGAAAATATAAAAGCATCATGATCATCACAATGAAACAAACAGTTGCTAAAGTCATTCCTGAGTTCGCTTCCACTATTAAATAGATGCCCAAAGTGCTTTATGCAGTTTTGAAAGATAGGTTGCACACAAAGTCGATGGTATGCATCTGGCCAAACCTTAAGTAACGCATTCGTTATTGCTGGATCTTGATCTGTCAATACCACTTTTGGTTGTTTCCCCTTCATTGCTCCTACAAAAGCTTGAAACAACCACTCAAAAGATTCACTGCTCTGATCATATAGCAATGTTGTACCAAAAATAACATTTTTTTTGTGATGGTTTACTCCAGTAAAGAAAGCAAAAGGCCAACCAGACTTATTAAGCTTTAACGTGGTGTCAAAGCGAACAACATCCCCGAAAAGGCCATAGTCTAATCTTGACCTCGCATCAGCCCAGAAGATATTTGTTATGAGTTCATCATTATCAAGTTGTATTGCACTGAAAAATGAAGGGTCATTTGCACTTGTGTCCTGTAGATATTGCATCAGAGCTCCTGGATCGCCATACTTTGGAGTAATAGAACGTCTTCCCCTTAAGTAGTTCTTGTACTCTAGTGGTAATTGTGCCGAGTCCTTATATTCACCATTCTGCTTTCCTGTATAATTACAAGAGTCCGTGAGACTCACATCCAAGCTATCTGCCAATTCTGCAAGAGCTGGGTGCAATTTTCTTCGATGCGACCACAACATGTTCACCTTGTTAGAAGTAACAACTTGATGATTGTGTGTAGGTTCGAACTGCGATACATACAGCTTTCCATTTGCTCCTCTCTTCACAACCATTCTAGCAAGACAACCACATCTTGCATCCGTTCTTACTCTAACAGAGCCACCCTTTTTTAGGGTATAACCTTCCCTATGACACACAAATGCCTTTCGCGTTACCTCTCCCATAATATTCTTATCCCAGGAACGAATTCGAACACTAAATCCTTGTCTATGAGCATACGTGTTGTAGAACTCATATGCCTGAACATCGTCACAGAATTCCATGCCAACCTTAGGAACAAAACTGATATCCTCGAAATCAACATCATCCTTCATGTGGTACTGGCTCTCACTACTTCCACCATCTCCATCTACAGGGACAAGAGCCATCTGCTGAAAAAGTACCAATAACAAGAGTAATACGTCTGCTGAAACCAGTAAGAAGAAGGATTTCCTCTCCCTTTAGTAAATAATCAACATTCCGAAATGCGTCATCAGAATGAATTGTGAAGAGAGCCAGAGAAAAAGAAATGAAGGATTGGAAACAGACCAGACGATCGGTTGAGTTTGTGAATGGTGGTGCAGAAAATGGGGGTCTCCACGGCTTCGACGAAGAGTCCTTGTTGATTAGGGTTTTAGAGGAACGGATCCACGCCCACAGGTCGATCGTCGCCCCTCCGACTGGGAGTATGAGCATATGATCTCTGCTCGTCGTCGTCACAGAGAGAGAGAGAGAGAGAGAGAGAGAGAGAACCCCAAAAAATCTGGATCTCGGGTCAGACCAAATTGCTAATAATGACACGGATCCGATTCACTCTTCTGGATTAGGGTGGATAAGCGGATAGCGGTCTGTGTATGTCTCCTCACGACCACCATGGAGGGCAGAGTAAAACCCTAGAAAGACTCTCTCTCTCTCTCTCGTTGCCTGAGTTGAAGCCTCGTTGACCGCAAAATAAGGAAGATTATCAGAACGAGGCTCGTATTCAGTATACTGCGTCCATTCTCAAAATGGTGGTTGAATTTGCGCAAGTATTGTGTCTGTCTATGTTTTCTTTGCGTAATCGATACAGTAAAATGAGAGAAAACCTATGTGATTTAAGCTTGAAAACTGCAGCTCATAGTATTTTGCATGTCTGTTGTCATGGATTTCTCATCGGGTCTGTTTCCTCTTCCTTTATATTGCTACAAAGGAAGTGATTCCTAGCTTGTTTTGTGTAACTGTTTCCTATTGAATGACGACCATCGTTTGGCATGCTTAGTGGCTATTTACACATCAAGAGTTCAGTTTAATATATTCTCAAGTATTGGTCTGTCTATACAGTGAAGTTCTTGTGTTCTAATAATTCCTTCTGTTATACTTACTTTTTCCATCAATGACATTAAAGCTGCTGACTTGGTTTATAACGTAGGCGGACTATCAACTGATACAATGTCAAGTCCAACTTCATAAGATTTCGGAGAACTCCCACCTTTATTGCATCAGCCTCATCACTAACTTTGTTGTTGAAACTCGGTTTTTCTTGTGGTGTTGGTTATCTTTTCTTGATTTTTCTTATCTTTTAAACGTAAGTCTGAGGTAAGCCTTCAGGCTTGCTCCTCAATGGTTAGTTGGTAAAAATGCTTTGCATCGTAAACACTTTTTTTACGACATTCTCATTTGCATATGAACTCTGTGCTTTGGGGCATGATGCCTTACTGCATGTCAAGATCAGCTTCCTTGTCGGATTAGATATGTAGATGTCTGAGGAACACACACGTGTGGTCTAGATTCTTTTCTCCTTTGATTATAAACGTACCCTAGAAATGATTTCATTTTATTTATTTCTACTAATTTTTTTCGCAGGATTGATCGGTCCCAGTGCGCTTGATCGCAAATTCCATGACAAGTGGTATTACACTATCAGGATTGGATCTGTTCCCATGTCATAAGGGTTAGCAAAATGGCTTTCTGTCGTATTTTATTCTTTGCTGTTATTTGTTTCTTTGCTTGTGTCATATCTTATCTTTGTTATGCTTTTTCGTTCATATATATGTGGCAAGGAACTTGAAGTACAAGGAACATGTGGAAGTCCTATTACACCAGCTTCCTCTTTACATTGGGATCCGTGGCCTTTCTACCATTAATGTGTGAGACCAAGTTGGCTTCACTAAAAAACACAGCATCGTTTCCACTTGATCTTGGCTGGACTCATATATGTAACTTTCATGTAGTTCTTCTACACTGGTTCCTAGTTGATCTTTATCTCCTCAATTTTGCTTGAGGGACAGTGCTGGGATAGTCTAGCCAATCCAATTCTTTTTGAATTGGTCCATGTGAAAACCAGATTGCATCAGCTGGAATCAGGCGGTAGTTGGGTTAGTTCATCTTATTATGCAGCTTGGACTTATTGAGTAATAATCAGATCGCACTCACGCAAATGATATATTCATGGAATTTGATGAATCAGAGCTTGTGTGAACCATTTAGCCATCATCCAACATTATTTACATGAAATTAGTTGTTAGCCTGATTGTGTTTTCATTCAATCATTGCTTGCATTGTTAATTTGAGGAAGAGTTTTCACATCATATGTCTAAGTCTAACCAATTAATTCCTCAATATTAGAGTTTGGTATGCTTTTCTTTTCTAGTGCATGTTTTCTTTTACAAGTTAGATGTTTCAAATAATAATTTCTTACCTGGTGTATGACTTTTTATCTGATATTCCTGTTGCATCAGCTTATCACAGTTTATTTGTATGTATCAGTCTTCACCATAAGCAAGCCTTTCCATCCAAGTTTCATTGTCAAGAACATGAATAAGACACAAGTGAGATCATTTCAATTCCTCTACCATAAGGTATCAAGAAGCAGACATCTAGTGCTTCAGTTTAGGAACTTTGGCATTGCTGCAGTAGCACTTGATGTCCCCCAACGCTCGAGTGAGTGGTTTGAGCTGAGGAAAAACAAACTGACATCTAGCTCCTTCAGCACAGCACTTGGCTTTTGGAAGAACAGACGGTCAGAGCTGTGGTATGAAAAGGTATTCTCGCCTGATGCCAGTAGCTTTTCTAGCAACTCTGCTATGACATGGGGAGTCCTACATGAACCAGCTGCTATTGAGAGATACAAGACCATCACCGGCCATGAAGTAGATCTACTTGGTTTTGCCATGCACGAAAATGAGGAAGAACTTGGCTGGATGGGTGGCTCTCCTGATGGGCTAGTTTGTGACATGGGCATATTAGAGGTCAAATGTCCTTACAATAATGGCAAACCAGAGCTTGGTGTGCCATGGACGAAGGTCCCATACTACTACTTACCCCAGGTTCAGGGATTGATGGAAATAATGGGCAGAGAATGGGTGGACTTATATTGTTGGACGCCTAAAGCTAGTACTGTTTTCAGAGTCTTCAAGGATTCTGGCTACTGGGAATTGATTCATGGGATCCTTAGGGAGTTTTGGTGGGAAAGTGTGGTTCCTGCAAGGGAAGCACTACTTCTTGGCGACAAAGAGGGGGCAGAAAGATATATTCCTGCAGAAAAGCACCTGCTTACTGGATATGTAATAGCACAAAGCAGGATCTTGGCTGCAGAGGCAAGGATAATTTACAAGGAAATTGAAGGGAAATTGGAGATTTATCAGACATAATGCACAGTAGCTTATGGTTGGGCTGGAATTGCTTCTATCTATTTCGACATTATGCCTAGTTTTTCCTTGTGGTTCAGAGAGCCTGATAAGACTGGAGAGGCTGGAGCTTCCTCTCTTGTGTATTGCAGCCTCTTTTAAATTGTCCTCATTGTTTCATAAGCCATCATCTGCTGACTCATGTGCTTGCCTACGTGTAAATGTTAAGTGACAAACGCCCGTGCACACACATATGCACAAGAGAGTTTCTGTTGAACTGATTGAACTTGCATATCAATTCCTCGCCTTCAGCTTCGTGTAATCTGCAGTTGGGTGCATGGAAGAAATGATGCCTTCAAGTCCAAAATGAGTTTTTCTATGTCTAATAGGTTAATCAATCGTGTGATAAATCTCAAAATAATACCGAAATCTTGCAGACCGCTCCCTATCGAGTGGATCAACTCCCATGCCTTGAGAGACCAATTTATTGCATCACCTTCTGCTAGCCCTTCTATACGTGGTAATTATGAGTACTGACCAGGCAACTCTTCATTTATCAGGCATGGGGTCTTTCGTGCCTTGAATTGTTGAACCTCCATTTTAGGAAACATTGATAGGTGAACTTGGCATAGCTCTGGTACATCTTCACTTCCTATATTCGCAATGAAAGTTTGACCGTGGACACAAACGAGATAGCAATCTAGTTGTCAAGAGCTTAATCCCCTGAGCTTACTACGAACTGTTCTAAGATTTTTCATAGGGAGTTTGCAGTTCGAGCTTTTATGACATGCCAGCATTGTGGCAGAGGATTATCAAGGTTATCCTTGTGCAACACTTTGTCAAAGGCTGGCCCTTTGGGGATTGGTTGGTTAGTTATTGCCTCAATAATTTGTATGAAAATAATTAGAGGCAATACAAAGGATCAAGTCAGGTTGGTTACCGTTTGCACACTTTCTTTGTGATGTTTTGGTTGTCTAGGTTTAATTGGTAAGTGCAAGATAAATGATAATTGTAATAGAAAAAACACTAAGAGAGATAGCTCACCTGGCTAGGGGACTCCACAAGTTGCAGGTTGTGAGTTCCATAACCAGGGGAAGCATGCATGGCTTGTATCTCTCCATTGTTACCAAAATCAAGAAGAAAAGCGGTAGCATGACGCCGCCTCCATTTTCATGTGCGGTTCCATAACTAGTCATTAAGTCGTATATAACATCAATTATGTGCACTTTAGTCTGTTAAATTTGGTTAAAGCATGATAGTTTATGGCATTTTGGAATCATCCTTCTTACCTGAGGATTCAGTGTTCCATTGTCTTAGAAATCAATCCCATAGCGCATTAAACTTGGTAAACTTTAAATAGTACAAGAGATTTGGTGTTTAGATCCATGCAAATGACAAAGGTACCAGCATGAGACATGGTTTTGAACCAGGAGATTTTTCTCTCAAAGAAGATTCATAAAATATGACAGCGTCAGCAACATTGAGACTGCAAGGCAGTGAAAAGTGAAAAAAACTCGTTACTTTTCTCACGGGTTCATAAACAACGTGCTTCGTACCCGTGAAATCTGGAAGCATCAGAACATTGAGACTGCATGACGGTGAAGAAGCCAACAGAACAAAGAACTTACTAGTCCCTCTTCACATAATCGGAAAGAGGCCCACTAGCAGGCCGAGCCATCACAAAGTTTCAGTCAAGAACATAAATTCGTAATGCAACGTCCCCCACTAGCCAATTGAAACCTTCAAGCAGACCTTCCCCGGTGTAAGCACTGAAACCAAAAATCTTCCAATGCCTGTTTGTATCCAAAGAATCTAAGTTCAACACCTGCAGAGCAGTGAAAGTAACTCTCAGGTTTGAAACAATTATAACAGCCAGTTGGGACATGAAGTTTCAGATCAACACCTCCAGGTTAAAAAACAGCGATCAAGCTACACCATTAAATACAACAGCTAGTCATAAACAAACTATTCAAATTTCCGGTACTAACCTTGGTTATCTCTGTTGGACTTAACGCTCCTTGTATGTCTTGTTTATTTGCAAATATCAGCAAAATTGCTCCTGTAAGCCTTCTGTTGTGGAGAGGATGATTTAGAAAATAATATACACTAGTAGAAGATTGACCAAGTATTTGCAAGAGTAGCTTTCCAGTTTGTGAGCAGAAACAAGAAACAAAAAATTATATAACCAAAATCAAGCCTTCTACATATGTATTCTGCCTTTGCCAATAAAAGGTCACCAGTGCGGGTCACCTAGGCCCAGATGAGAAAGTAGGAGGGTTGTTTTTAAGTAGATTTTAGGACTTATGGCTATACGCATTCAAAAAACAAATCAAACTTCTGAACACTTGTCACTGAAATTGACATCATACGTCCACTGGTGTTAGTCCGAGAAACGAAAAGATTTTTCAGGCTCTATAAAACAATCCGGTATGAATTCCTTATGAAGCAAGATGGCTTAGAAAATAAGAGTATCAGATGATTAGCCCAAGTATTTGTGTAATTGGTTGTTTGCCGGCAGAGAAAGAAATACATGGTTTATATGCAATTAAAAGAAGTTTCACAGTTCGTATCATGTCACTGGTTGACATCAGGGTTGCATCGATTAGCATTGTGGAAAACAGGAAAAGATTTGTGAGGCTCTATGAAACAACATGAGCTTTTCATAAACTACAACAACAACCAAGCCTTTTCCCATACTAGATGCGGTCAGAACATGAATTCTTTGTTTCCATAGAGCTCGATTATGTGTCACGCTAACAATTAACTCAACATAAGTTGGATCATTCTTTATTGTTTTCTTCAACACTTTTGTGGTCTTCTTTTTATCTTTTAATATTTTTATAATCTAGTTTCTCATACCTTTTTACTAGCTCATTTGTTGTCTTTCTATGTGTCTAAACCATCTTAAACTATTTTTCTTCATTTTGTCATCTATTGATGTCACTTCCAATTTATTTCTAATAACCTTATTACGTATACAGTCTTTTCTTCTGTGACCACTCATCCATCTACGCATCTCATTTCTACCACGGATATCTTTTGTATATGTTGATGATTAATTAACTGTCAATTACTCAAAATCATAGAACATAGTGGGTCTAATTGTTGCTCTATAATATTTACCTTTTAATTTTAATGATATCCTCTTGTCACATAGAATACCAGATATATATATATATATATATATATATATATATATATATATATATATATATATATATATATATATATATATATATATATTAACCAACATGCATTAATTTTATCGATAATATCTCCATCAATTTTTCTATTGCTACGAAAAATGATCTTAGATATTTAAAACTTTCCTTAGGAAGGATACAATGCATGTCAATCTTAATTTATATATCATTTAAAGTAACCAAATAACTCCGCCCATGTAAGGGATCACCCTTGCATTGCCAGTCCCAAGCCCGGATAAAGGAGGAGGGTTGTGTTAGGCTTCCGACAGCCCGCGCAAAACTTTGTCGGATTTTATAACATGGATTACAAAAATTATGAGCATTGCTTTGGGGTGTCCCCGCCTAACAACGCGTTGCAGAGCTCAAATGCAGTGAAAAGTAAGCAAGGGTCACTACATTTTCGCCCGGATGTAGTGAAATTACAGAGAGGGTTTCTACGTCATTAACGAGTGTGTGTAAAGAAGTTAGTCCCGCTACATTACCGTCCGAGTGTAGTGAATAATTTACAAAGAGGGTCTCCGCATTTTGAATATGAACGGATGCGGGGGGTAAGGAAGCTAGTCCTAAAGAATAACATTCGTATTGGTTCTTAGAATATCATAACATTATCCGGTAAGCTAATGGAGGTGGTAGATACTATGATTCGGAGAAAGATTCATATTCTATGTTTACAAGAGACAAAATGGGTTGGAGAAAAAGCAAAGGAGACAGAGGATACAAGTTTTAAATTATGGTACTCAGGTAAAGAAAAGGCTCCAAACGGAGTTGGTATTATTATAAATAAAGATTTAAAAGATAGTTTAGTAGATATACAATGATATGGTGACCGAATCATGACATTGAAATTAGTGTTAGGAGCAGAGGTTTTGAATATAGTTTGTGCCTACGCACCCCATGTAGGACTAGAAGATAGTATAAAGACAACTTTTTGGGAAGAGTTAGATAAGGTGATTCAAAAGATTCCACAAAGAGAGATGATTTGTTTAGGAAGAGACTTAAATGGACATGTCGGTAAAGAGGAATTAGGATATCAAGGGATTTATGGAAACTTTGGTTTTGAGGATATAAATGAGGAAGGTAGGGAGATTTTAAATTTTGCTATGGCATTTGATCTCTTTATAGTCAATACAATCTTCAAAAAGCGAGATGAACATTTAATTACTTATAAGAGTGGCTTATCACAAACACAAATTGATTACTTTATTTGTAGAAAAAAAGATAGAGCGTGTTGTAAAGATTGCGAGGTAATTCCAGGAAAAAACTTAACCACCCAATATCGACTTTTAGTTATGGATTTATAAATAAAAAAATGGACAAAGAAGAAAAGAGTGCATCGAGCTATTCGGACTAAATGGTGAAACCTCAAAAGCGGGAAAGAAGATATATTTAAATAGGAAGTCCTTTAAGGAGATGTTTGGAATTATGTTGGTACACCTTGTGATATGTGGAACAATATGGGTATACATATTAGGAAAGTGGCAAAAGATTTGTTAGGTGTATCTAAGAGAGGTGTACTAGCACAGAAAAAAGCTCGGTGGTAGAGTGAAGTAGTGCAAAATAAAATCAAGGCAAAGAGGGCATGTTAGAAATTACATTATGCTAAGAAAACTAGTAAAACTTTACAGGCTTATACGAAAGCAAAGAAGAAAGCGAAAAAGGCCGTGAGTAAAGCAAAAGCTAAAATTTGAGAGGATTTATATAAAAAAACTCAACTCAAAAGAGGGTGAAAGAGATATTTTTAGGATAGCTAGGGCTAGAGATAAGAAAACTAAAGATCTTAATTATGTTAGATACATCAAGGACGAGGACGAAAAAATTCTAGTGGCAAATGATGATATAAGAAATAGATGGAAAAACTATTTTTATAAGCTTTTTAATGAAAATAAATATGTTAGTATTAGCTTAAGAGAGTTAGCCAAATCAGAAAAGTATATAAACCACAATTTCTATCGACGTATTCAAAAGAATGAAGTCAAAGAGGCTCTTAAATATATGAAGGGTGGTAAATCGGTACGACTAGATAATATTCCTATAAAAGTTTGGAAAATACTAAAAGAAAAAAAAATCACTTGGCTCACAAGACTATTTAATAAAATATAGAAAAACCAAAAGATGCCCGAAGAATGGAGAGCAAGTACACTTATACCCATATATAAGAACAAGGGAGACATTAAGAATTGTGTGAATTATCGAGGTATCAAGTTAATGAGTCATACTATGAAATTGTGAGAGAATTATCGAACATAGATTAAGACAAGTATCAAGTACAACAGAACCAATTTGGATTCATGCCAGGTAGATCTACAGTTGAAGCGATTCACCTTTTGAGACGTCTTATGAAACATTTTAGAGCAAAAAAAAAAGACCACATGATATTTATTGATCTAGAAAAAGCTTACGATAGAGTACCGAGGGAGGTTCTTTGGAGAACTTTGGTAAAAAGGGTATCCCATTGACATACATTAACCTTATTAGAGACATGTATGATGGTGCAAAAACATGTATGAGGACTCATGAAGGAATGACAAACTTCTTTGAAGTTAATATTGGGTTACATCAAGGATCAACTTTAAGTCCATATTTATTTATAATGGTGATTGATGAGTTAACAAAACATATTCAAGATGAAGTACCTTGGTGTATGTTATTTGCAGATAACATTGTATTAGTGGAGGAGTTTAAGGAAAAGGTTAATAGAAAATTGGAACTATGGAGAGAAACATTAGAAAGCAAAGGCCTCCAACTTAGTAGAACAAAGACAGAATATATGGAATGTAAGGATGATCATTTGGTTGCCTCAGAGGACATAGAAATTAAAATTGGCACATATTGCATCCCCCAAAAGGAAAGTTTTAAATACCTAGGTCAATTTTTCAGAGTGATGGAAGAATTTATGGAGATGTTACGCATAGAATTAATGCTGGTTGGTTAAAATGGAGAGGAGCATCAGGTATTCTTTGTGATAAGAAGATACCATTAAAGTTAAAAGGTAAATATTATAGAGCAACAATTAGGCCTGTCATGTTTTATGGTTTTGAATGTTGAGCAGTTAATCATCAACATGTACAAAAGATGTATGTGACAGAAATGAAGATGTTGAGATGGATGAGTGGTCATACAAGAAAAGACTGTATACATAATGAGGTTATTAGAAACAAATTAGGAGTGGCACCAATAGAGGATAAAATGAGAGAATATCATTTAAGATGGTTTGGACATATAGAAAGAAGATCAAAAGAAGAACCTGTAAGAAGGTATGAAAAACTAAATTTGGAAAGTATTAAAAGAGGTAGAGGAATCCAAACTCTTTGTCTCCTTCAAGCCTGTTCCCTCTTTGAATGGTGTAAAGAAATGGAAAAAGGTACTGAAACTAAGTTGAAAAATACCGTTCAAGCAGGAGATTCAACTGTTATCAACTAGTAGCAGGTTTTGCTCTTAATAATTATAGAATCAAAGAGTGCATAAGGTACATGACAATTTAAAATGATATTCTGGATGCTTTTGTGTCAAACCAAGTTTCCATATGTGCCATACTAAGGATTTCATATAATCTACAATAAAAAGAAGCAACATTTTACATTCAAATAGCAGAGCTTGGCAATAAGAATGTAACAGACAAGCATGGTGCATCAGATACATGGAGATGATAAACCCTCTAAGGGCAATGCATCTTTAGTATTTTCAGCCACATAGAAGGAAAAATATTCAAACATAGCGAGTACCTTTGGTATTTTATGGTTTTAATGTTGAAACCCAAAGTTGGACCGATGACACTTGTGTCCTCACCATTTACTCGAAGAACAATTGTTGTCTTACCAGAATTATCAAGACCCCTGTTAAAACATGCCCCAAATTTGAAGTGATTTAGAATCAGAAAAATTATTTGTAGGATGTAGAATGAAGTGCATCCTTCAAGGGGAATAATCAACGAAATCAACATTCTTACACAATGAGGACATGCATTTCTTTTTCCTTCCTCTTTATCTTTCTTATGATACTAAGAAGTCCCATATCTTATCTATAATCTGGATATGCAAATATACAAAATTAACAATAAAAAATCTTTCTTGACAGTCCTACCATTAATGTTATCTGTATCGCACTGTATCATTGTATCATATGATACGTATTGTGGAGCTTCATAGTACGATACACCACTGTGTATCGCATCCCGTGACTTATCGGGTTGTATCGTGTGATACAGTCCATATCGCACGATACAACCCGTATCGCACAATATAGCCTGTGTCGTATGATACGGCCAAGGACCTTGTGGTCCGAATAGAAACCCACATTTATGTGGGCTTCTGAAGTGTGTTGAAAGCTCCCAAAGTGTTTAAGGCTCCCAAGGTGCTCTATGGTGTTGTGGTATACTTTTTGAGGTTTTCAGAATTTTTTTTGTATTTGTTGTTGTTTTGTGTTATTTGTGTTTTTTTTAATGATAATATATGAAGTTATGAAGTATATGGACATGATTTTTATTGTATTCGTGATGTGGGAGACACTTTATTTTAGTGTTAAGTGAAGATTGGGGGATTTATGAAGTGATTTTATTTTCAGGTTTTTTATTAGATTTAAGTGTTCAATTGAGATGGCAGGAAGGGGTGTTAGAGACTCCCAATTTCGGTCCAATGATCTAGCACCACTTGAGGAAAACAGATTAAAGATAAAATGTTGTTTTATGAGAAGGTGCTTAGCGGTGAAATTTCATGACTGAAACATCACCTAGAAACAACTAGGAAAGAAGTTGTTCTTTGCACGGGCATAGTTAGGAAATTGCCAGAAGCCAATAAATGGCAATGTATAGAGACGATTGAGAGCATACTTGAGAGGAGACAACAGAAAGATGATTTAGAGATGTTTGAGGAAGAGGGTGATGTTATTGAATTTGGTGATATTATTCCTTTTGATGGTAGGATCAGTATTATCTGTATCGCACAGTATCATACATATCGCACCGTATCGTACGATACGGTGCGATATGTATCGTATCGTGAGCCACCACGATACGATACGAGGGGGCCGTATCGTGAAACCCAGAGTATCGTACCGTATCGTGCAATACGCCCTGGGACCCTTATAAAGGGTCCCGAGCCGACTAAAACCCGCAATTTTTCGCAGGTTTCCTCTCTCTTCTTGGATTTCTCAAGCTCCCTATGAGCCGATTTTCGCCTCCTTAGTGTTCAAAGCTCCAAAATCGTGCCCTACGGTGCCCGTGCAAGCTTCTAAACTCGGATTTTGGTATATTTTTAATGTTTTTTTCATTTTTTCCCTTTATATTTGTTGTTTTTTGTGTTATTTCGATTTTTTTGTTTTGAATGACAAAATATGAAGTTATTAAGTGTGTGTATACGATTTTTATTGCATTCATGAAGTGGGAGACACTCGATTTGAGTGTTATTTGAAGATTGGGGGATTTACGAAGTGCTTTTATTTTCAGGTTTTTATTTGAATTAAAGTACTCCATTGAGATGGCAGGAAGGGGTGGTAGAGACTCTCATTCAAAGTCTGATGATCCGGCATGGCAGTGGGGTATACCAGTTGAGGGTTCAAGGTTAAAAATCATATGCTTATTTTGTGAAAATGTGGTTAGTAGTGGAATTTCAAGGTTGAAACACCACCTAGCAGGAACCAGGAAAGAAGTTGCTCCATGCACAGGCAGAGTTAGAAGTTTGCCAGAATGTATTAAATGGCAATGCCTGCAGATGATTGAGAACATACAAGAACGGAGACAACAAAAGGATGATTTTCAGATGTATGAAGAAGCTGATGATGCTACTGTCACTGGATTTGGATTCACTGATAGTTTGCCTTCAGATGCTCGAACAGAGATTGGTAGTAGCAGTTCACGAGCACCTACTAGAGGAAAGAGGGTTGCAGCTGAAGACTTTGGAGGTGGCAGAAGAGGAAGTTCAGGAAGGAGTAGAGGAAGAGCTTCTTCTTCTAGCATACATTCGTTCTTTCCTCTTTCCACTACACCTGGTGCTCAACCAGGAATTCGTGCTGTTATGGCTTCATAACAACTGCATGATCAGGCAGACCTTGCAGTGAGAAGATGGTTTTATGATGCATGCATTCCATTTAATGCAGCAAACAGTTTTTATTTTCAAGCAATGGCAGATGCAATTGCAAACATTGGTCCAGGATATAAGATGTCCTCTTATCAGAAGTTGAGAGGGAAGATATTAGATCAGACCGTAATTGAAGTGCAACAATACTATTCGACTTTGAGACAGTCGTGGAAGGAAACAGGATGCACTATTATGGCAGATGGATGAACCGATAGGCGAGGAAGGACATTGCTAAACTTTCTTGTATATTGTCCTAAAAGACTCATGTTTTTGAGATCTCTAGACATGTCAGAGGAGAGGCACACTGCAGAGATCCTACGAGAAGAATTTGATAAGATTATACAGGAGGTTGGGCTACAGAATGTGGTCCAATTGATTATAGATAATGGAGCTAACTACAAAGCAACTGGGAAGGAGTTAGCTGATATTTATGGGACTTTCTACTGGACACCATGTGCAGCCCATTGTTTAGATCTCATCCTCGAGGACATTGGTGACATTGATGAAATAAAGGCAGCAACTGAGTGTTGCTAAGATATTACAAAATTCATTTACAACCATGCATTTATTTTGTGTATGATTAGGAGATATACAGAAGGTGCAGAGCTTCTTCGGACAGTTGTAACTCGGTTCGCAACAAACTTCTTATCTGTACAAAGTATTGTGAGACAGAAGCAAGCTTTGAAGAGAATGTTCTGCTCACATGAGTGGCAACAATTTGCAGAGTTGCCTCAAAACAGAAGAAATAGAAAGTTGAATGAGATTACAGAAACAGTTTTTAGAAGTTCATTTTGGAATGCATGTGTCAGATTATTGAAAATTACTTGTCCTTTAGTGAAAGTTTTGAGATTGGCTGATAGCGAGGAGAAACCATCTATAGGCTACCTTTATGAAGCCATGGACAGGGCAAAAGAAGCCATCATAAATAATTTTAATGGAAAAAAGAGAGATTATGTGCCCGTGTGGAAAATAATTGATAGTAGATGGAATAAACAATTGCATCAGCCTATTCATGCAGCAACATATTATCTAAACCCATCATTCAGGTACTCAGGAACCTTCAAAAGGGACGGTGAGGTTAATCAAGGAATCATTGATTGTATCGACAGATTAGTCCCTGATGAGAGCATAGCAGATGCGATACATCGAGAGATGGAGATATATGATAATGTTCTTCACTTGATGGATTTGCCTGTTGCAATTCGCAACCGCTCTACGATGCGTCCAGGTACATTATTTATTTTCATATTTAAGTTGCATCTTACATTACTGTGGATTATTATGTCTCTAATGTTTGTATTTTTTTTACAGATGTTTGGTGGAATAGGTTTGGAAGTGATTGTCCAAACCTTAGAGATTTTGCAGTCAGAGTCTTAAGCCAAACCTATAGTGCAACAGGTTGTGAAAGAAATTAGAGTGTTTTTGAACACATCCATACAAAAAAACGCAACAGGTTAAAACACAAAAGGCTTAATGATTTGGTTTATATTCGTTGTAACATGCACCTTCGTGAAAGGTAATGTTGTATTACTTTAAAATTTTCAATTCAATATTATTTAACTTCAGTTTTCAATTGTTAATATTACTTACTAATTGTTTATCTTTGTTTGTGTCATTGGTAATTAAAAAAAGTAAATAGAGAAGAAAGTCAGTTTGATCCAATAAGTTTGGATAATTTTGATATATTAGAAGATTGGGTTATGGAAGACACTGAAGAAAATGCCCTCCTAACAGAAGAAGACGTTGCTTGGATTAATTTGGAAGGAGCGCAACAACATTATGGAGATGAAGAATTTGATTTTGAAGAAGAAGGTGTGGGCGTGGCTGATGATGATGATGAGGATCTGCAACAAGGAGAAGATGAAGATTATTTAGTTGATGATCCTGATTACTGTAGACGCAGAAAGTTCCCGCTTCTGGTTCTTAGGCCTGAAGCGAATCTTTTCGTGTGTCTAAGTCCTATTTAAGCAAAAGGGCGTACCAACTAGCTTACTTAAGCTAGCGAAGAAATACTTTGAAATCTGACTCCTAACATGGCGACTGTGAGCAAGCAAGCTCTTTTCGTCGCAAACCTTCTTGCACCGATGCGCAAGGGTCAGTCTGTACGCTTAGAAAATCGAGTTTTAATATAAGAACCTACGAAAAAATGTTTGAGGTGTTCGATTCGGGTTGTTTTTGTATGATTTTTAGATTTTATTTCACGTGGATTTGCACGTGCCTATGTCCTTTTTATCCCTTTTCGGGCCAACTAGGTGTGTGTTATGAACACGTGACCTAAGTGGGGCGACTTTGAGCGGGAGTATGGGGTTTGCTTTGATGCAATATGCATCCTAACTCGTGGTATGGCGTATATGCAATGCAAATTCACGCAACTCCAAAGGGAAAACCCGAAATTGAAAGACAATGCGGAAGGGAAATGACTTGAATGTAAATTGCAAAAGGGAAATTGCAAAAGGGAGATTGCAAAAGAGAAATATGGCTATATCTTAAGAGCGGAAAGGCTCAATAGTGCAAGTGTGTGCCGTGTATATATGTAAAGACTACGCACACTGCTGAACCTTAAAACCCAAATCTTAAAGACATAGCCGAAAGGGAAATACTTATAATATATATGGGCCCGAAGGTCGCCAACGTGTTGCGTGTATATTGAAAGACAACTCACACGACTTAAATGAAACCCAAATATAAATTGCAATATGGCCTTAACTAAGGTCTTGGGAGTAAAAGCGAAAGCTCAATGTGTGTGAGTGTAGAATTGAAGTACTACGCACACGACATGAAATTAAACCCAAATATAAATTGCAATAGGCCTTGACTAAGGTCTTGGGAGTAAGAGCGAAAGCTCAATGTGTGTGAGTGTATAATTGAAATGCTACACACACGACATAAAGTAAAAACACCCAAGGGAAATAATAGCACGGCCCTTACTAGGGTCTTACAAATAAGAGCGAAAGCTCAATGTGTGTGAGTGCGAGAATTGAAAGACAACACACACAACTTAAGCAAAACCCCACGCAACTTAAATTATATAAATAAGTCTATATCTTAAGGGCTGATTAGGCCCATGTGTGTGTTCAAAATCGTGTACAACTAAGAGCGAGATAGGCTCAAGTGCACGTGTGTGTGGGTGTGCCAAGCCACGTTATTACAAGCGGGGGGAGACAATGCTCCGTTATTACAACCTCGTATCAAATTTAATTAAGCTTAAGCAAGTCTATAAACAAGGACCAAGTTAGGCACTTACGGATAGCTGGTCCGGGGATGACTTGCTTGAGCTAGGGCTTGAGTGTCGCCTTGGGCTGCAAGAGGGAGCTCCTCGAAAGGGCGCGACAAAGGGGTGTTGGCCGGGTGACAAGGATGCAGCGGATGTGGCGCCTTGGCGCTAGCCGGGTGACAAGGGTGCAGCGGGTGTTGCTACCTTGGTTGGGGTAGTTAGGGGGTGCTTAGGAAAGGAAGGAGAGCTAGGGTGTGTCACTAAGGAGTGGGGCAGGTCCTAAGGGGAGGTAGGGCTGAAGGAGCTAAGCTAGGGGGGCTGTCTAAGGGAGGTGTAGGGTGGCGGGTGGTGCAGTCGGTTGTGGCTGAATGGTGGCGGGTAGTTAGGTGGTGGCCGGCTAAGGAAGGGTGGCGTGTGGTGGCTGAGAGTGGAGGGGGAGTGAAGAGAGGGTGGTGTTAGGATGGGGTACTAACCGGAGGATGGCTGGCCGAAGGATGAAGTGGCGGGTGTCCAAGAGAGGCAGTCAGGTGGAAGGTGGGTGCAGTCGGGTGGTGTGGAGTGGAGCTGGCCGGGAGGTGATGGTGGCGTGGAGTGGAGCTGGCCGGAGTTCCAAGGTGGGGCAGGTGAGAGAAGAGAGCAAGGGATGAGAGAGGAGAGGAAGGGCTCGACTGGCCCAAAAGGAGTTGAAAAACCCACCCACTAGGCGGGGTTTTATAGGATTTATTGGGGTCGGTTGGGGCTGGTTTTGGGGGGATGGTTTAGTGGATAGGTGGTGGTGGTTTAGGAATAAGGTGGGCTAGATATTTAGGGGGGGCAGATATTTAGGTTAGGTGGTTTTAGGGATATGGTGTGCTAGGGTTTTAGGTGGGGTAGTTTAGTGGTTTAGGGCTTAGCTAGGTGGGTTGGGCTTAGGGTGAGGTTTAGTGAGGTGGGTTAGGTGTTTAGGCTAGAATTAGGTCGGGATTAGGAGAATTAGGCTATGTTTAGGGAAGGATTAGGGAAGTGGGTTAGGTGATTAGGTTGGGATTAGGGAAGTGGGTTAGGTGATTAGGCTAGGATTAGGTTAGGTTTAGGGCA
Organism: Brasenia schreberi; assembly: GCA_036023115.1. NCBI lineage: Eukaryota > Viridiplantae > Streptophyta > Magnoliopsida > Nymphaeales > Cabombaceae > Brasenia > Brasenia schreberi. The sequence goes on along the minus strand of JAYKKT010000079.1, from coordinate 16,359,484 downwards.
AATGGCTAGGATTAGGGGTTTTGGCTTAGGATTGGGTTAGGAGCATCCCTTTGTATAGCCCATGGACTTCGTTGCATCATGTTGGTGCAGCCCTAGGTTAGGTGTAGGTTCATACAAGCTTAAACCCACACTAATTAGGCTAACCCACATGATTAACCCGAAACTTGACACACAAGTCAAGCTTAATACATTTCCCTCACATGTAATCCTCCCCATTCTCTCTCATGCCCAAGATTCCACGTGAATTTCAAGTGGGCCCCACCTCCATTTATGAGAAGGTGATGTGGGCTATGGATGTGGATATTGGATTGGATCTTTGGATCCAAATCCAAATCCAAATCCACATATACGTTTGGATTGAGATCTGGATATATATGGTCCAGATCCAATCCAAAACTGAATTCTGACTCCTTCAGGGTATGTTCGAAACGAACGGTTTGTGCGGGGCCTGACAGCATCAGTACTCCATCTTGCGTTGGGTCTTCGCCAACATTGTCGTCCGCTTCTGTTTTCACCTTTCGGAGATGATTTCAAATGATTTGTTGATAACAGGGGCTTGGACGTTCGAGATCCTGGGGATGAATCTAACACGAGAGTTGCTGTGCCGGGCTCGACATGTGCTCCAGTTCCGGGCTCCCTTTTGTTCCTCTGGTCCTGCTTTCATCAAGCCCAGTTGCTTTGTGGGGTTTCAAAACATTTTTTTAAAAGGTTTTAAAACTATATTATACATATTTTAAAACATATATATAGTTTAAACATATGTACAGGGTTTGTCTGGAAGGCTCTTGGGTTTTCAGACTCAAAATAGCTCTTTGGGGTAGCTTTTGCAAAACCAGGTTATTTGAGAAGTTCGTGGGATTTTGGGGTGTTTACAATTACAATTTGTAAAATGTAACATTATATGTAACTGTAGTGTACTATAAACTATGTCTGTATTTTATTTTTGGATTCAAAATATGTAAATTTGGATGCAATTGTTCAATGTTGAATGCTCAATCTGTACTAAACTTACATTATATGAATTTAAAGCAATTATCAGATTTTTCCTGATTTTTTTCGATTTTTACTAATTTTTAATTAATTTTTATATTATTTTAATATTAAAGTACGATACAATACAATACGCCCGTATCGTGGAGCCTAGCGATACACGATACGATACGCATCAGACAACACTGGGTAGGATCGAGGTTGGTAGTAATAGTTCTCGACCATCAACCACTGGAAAGAGGATTATTGAAGATATTGCAAGTAGAAGTGATAGAAAAGAAAGGAGTAGAGGAAGAGTTTACTCTTGCATATAATCATTTTTTTCAACTAACACTACACATGATGCTCAACTTCGAATTCATGCTGCTATGGATTCAAAGTAATTACATGAGCAGGCAAACCTTACAGTGGGCAGATGGCTTTATGATGCATACATTCCATTTAATACAATAAACAGTTTTCATTTTCAAGTAATGACATGCAATTACTAACATTGGTCCAGGGTATAAGATGCCCGCTTATCATAAAGTTAGAGAAAAACTATTAGGTAAGATTGTTCTTCAAGTTTAGGAGTATTGTTTTACTTATGATAGAGTTATGGAAGGATTCAAGATGTACTATTATGACAGATGGATGAAAAGATAGATGAGGAAGAACTTTATTAAAATTTCTTACCTATTATCCTAAAAGACTTATGTTTTTTAGATCCCTAGACATGTCAGAGGAGAGGCATATTGCAGAGGTCTTAAGGCAATAGTTTCATAAGGTGATATCTGAGGTTGGGCTAGAGAATATAGTTCAATTAATTACAGATAATGCAGGTAACTATAAAACAACTGAGAAGGAGTTAGCATATACTTATGAGACTTTCTATTGGACACCATGTATAGCTCATTGTTTATCCTTGAGGATATTGGTGAGAAAGATGAGATAGAGTGTTGTCAAGATATCACCAAATTTATATGCAACCATGGTTTTGTATTATGTATTATGAGGAGCTATACAGATGGTGGAGAGCTCCTTTGTACAACTGCAACTTGGTTTGCAACTAATTTCTTATATATATACAGCATTATGTAACCAAAGCAAGCCTTTAAAAGAATATTTTTCTAAGATGAGTGACAATAATTTGTAGAGTTGACTCAAAATCGAAGAAACAAAAAGTTGAATGAGATTTTAGAGACAATCTTTAGGAGTACATTTTAGAACTCGTGTGTTAGACTATTGAGGATTACATGTCCTTTAGTGAAAATTTTGAGATTGATTAACAGAAAGGAGAAACCATCTATTGGTTATATGAAGCCATGAATAGGGCAAAAGAAGCCATTAAAAGCAATTTTAATGGAATAAAGAGGGATTATGTGCCCGCATGAAACATTATAGATAACAAATGGAACAAACAATTACATTAACCTATTCATGCAACACCTTATTACCTAAACCCAACATTTATGTATTATAAGTTTTAAAAGAAATAGTGAGGTAAACTGAGGTATCATTGATTGTATAGACAGATTGGTCCCTTATAACAGTAGAATAGATGCTACAATCAATAGACATAGATCTACGATAATGCTCTTCACTTGATGGGCTTGTCTGTAGCCATTTGCAACCACACTAATATGCGTCAAGGTAAACTATTTATCTTAATATTTAAGTTTCTTAAATTTTATATTTATTATAGATTAAGTCCTTCGTGTTTGTCTTTTTCTATCAGATGTTTGGTGGAATAGGTTTGGAAGTGATTGCTAATAAGAGTTTTGAGTCAAATCTATAGTGCAACAAGTTATGAAAGGAATTTGAGTGACTTTGAATACATCCACACAAAAAAGTGCAACAGATTGGAACATAAGTGGCTCAATAACTTAGTTTTCCTCAGTTGTAACATGCGGTTCCGACGGAGATAATCTTTTATTAATTACTACTTAAATATTTAAGTCAATATTCTTTCATGTAGGCAATTAAAAAAGTTAAATAAGAAAGAAAACCAATTTGATCCAATAAGTTTTATAACTTTTATATATTAGAGGTGTGGATTATGAAAGATAATGAAGCAAATGCACTCCTAATCAAAGAAGATATTGCATGGATTAATTTGGAAGGAGCGCAATAACAATATCATCAAGGGAATGATGATTTTGAATTTGAAGCAACAGGACTTGAGAATCTACATCAAGGAGAAGACGAAGATTATTTAGTTGATGATCCTTATTATAATGTATAAATATATATTTTTCAATTATGAAAGTTGTATTTTTATCTAAGTATTATGCTTCAAAATATGTAATTCCTTTTTCAATTATTGAATGGTGAATGATGAATATGTTGTATTATATGAATTCTTTACGATTATCATATTTTTCATGATCTTTTTAGATTTTTATTATCTTTTTAGTATTGAATTACGATACATAGCGATACGATACGTATCGTGGTCCAAAATGATACATGATACGATATGCATCAAACAAGACTGCCTACCATAGTAACCAACCTAATAAGGAAATTTAAAATCCAAATAAAATACATAATAAAACATCTCTGGGCACCAAAAAAAAGCTTAGATGTAACGTAGTCCATGTGTAAGGATTTTGATCTGCCGAAGCTTTCCGATATTGTCCTTTCATTTCATTGAAAAAGTAGCCAGGAGTTCGACGGTGGGGTCTGCTATGGGTTCTAAGGTCAACTGACTTCAATGAAATTAATGTCTCTTAAATGTTCTACCATAATGATTAAGACCTTAAAAGTGCTCTAGCAAGAACAGCAGACAATTTCCAGAATGAGAATTTCAGACCATTTTCATCTATGAGCCATTAAAAACCTTCATTTCAAATCAGGTACTAAGTTTTCCTGATCAACAAAGAAGATGAGCGTCCAAAGAGGAGAACCTGTTTAATTTTTTCTCATATATTATACTTATGGTGACTATGGTCTAAGGGTGTAGGTAGTGAAGGGGCTCAATTATAACAAGATCCAGAGAGCATTAACAGAGGTAGACGCAGGCAGAGAGCATTAACAGAAAGAGAGACGCAGACGCATTAACAGAGAGAGAGAGAGAGATGCAGATGGGGGCGAGCCGTTGCTTGCTGAATAGAGAGAGAGTTATTGTAACGCTAGACGTCTCTTGCTGAGAGAGAGAGTGTTACCGGTGGTGTGCTCTGTTCGTCACCGGTGGATGACGGTCGTTCGAACGGTGGCAATGGAATGCGTACAGGAGAGACAGTGAGATGCAGACAGAGAAAGGGACGAGAGAGAGACGGACGCTCCGTCCGTCACTTTAGTTTTTCCTTTTTGAATCGATCCACGCGTACAGGAGGGACAGAGAGATGCAGACAGAAAAGGGGGCGAGAGAGAGACGGACGCTCCGTCCGTCACTTTAGTTTTTCCTATTTGGATCGGATCGATTCATATCTATTGTATCGATCCGATCCTGTATGCTATTGTAGATATAGACCCGTCTGGTCCGTTATATAGTTTTCAACGGCGAAAAAGGACCCCCGTTAACACCGAGCTGCTATAGCGCTCGAACTGAGGCTAATTCGCTGCGAAGATTATTTCCAATCAAATCCTAACCGTTGTACCCTGGACCCTTCACCTCTATAATCAGGTCCCAACTTTCTCTCTAAAATCCACTAGCCTGACCTAAGTTCTACTTAAATTTGATAATAAATGAACACATTGATAACCTAATTCTTTAATTCCATTAATTTCATGATGCAAAATTACAGGCCCTTAATCCAAATTTTAATGCAAAAGAACAAGTTTTGATGTAAAAGAAAAATGAAAGAAAACATCTAAACCTGAAATCTTAATTTAAACTGAATAAAGACTTGATAGGAGTTGGTCAGGCAGGATCACGTGTTATTCTCATTGACATTATTTTATTATGGTTCAACTTACTATTTCCAATCTTTTAGTCAAGTTAGATACGGCAATAAGAAGACTTGATCTAAGTTAGGGTATGCTGTTATTTAACTTTAGCTGTCAGTCGCCTTGTATCGTATCGTGAGAAATCGTGATATAATTATATCATATCGTAGGAAATCACGATACAATAAAAGTGATGCATCACAAGGAGTTCTGGTATTTACTTGTTTCATGTGATACAACATGATACCAATGTGCATGATACTGGCAATACGTTTCTAGTTTATAAAGGGGACCCGAATGCTCTTGTTTTCAGTGTGATCTTCCATGTTTTTGTTCTTCTTGCTTGAGTGTTGCATGGTTATAAGGTTTTCGGTTAGAGAGAAGCATTTTCGACAGTCAGACCTCTGATAACACCACCACTTTGGCAGCAGTAGTATAGTGGTTTTTTTGTCATATATTTCTTTTAATGTTTCCACATTCATTTTCTATTTATTTGTGTCATTCATTTTTTTCTTTTTTAAATGATAATATAGGAAGTGAGTAGATATGTTTTTGATGAATTTGTTGTAATCTATGAAGTGGTTGAACGTGTATGAGTGTTTTAAAGGTTTATGAAGTGAAGATTTATCAAGTGTATGTTGATTTATGAAATATTTTTATTTTCAAGTTTATTAAGATTTAAGAAGATAAATTGAGATGTCAAGAAGAGGTTCACATTTTCATTCTAGAAAAGATCCTATACTATAGTAGGGCACTTTAGTTGAAGGAAACAGATTGAGAATAACATATAATTTTTGTGAGAAAATTATGAGTGGTCAAGTTTCTCAATTGGTAATTAGTTAACTGGAACTACGAAAGAGGTTACTCCTTTTATAAGCAAAGTTAGAAGAGTAAGTTATTAAATGGTAATTTTTATAAATGATTTAGAATATAGTTAAGAAAAGACAAGAAAAAGAAGATATAAAGATGTTTGAGGAAGAATTAGAAGATATTAGTAGTTATGATAGCATTCCTTTTAATGCCAAGATAAAGATTGCGGGTAGTAGTAGTTCTCGACCGATCAAGGGAAAGGGGGTTTTGGAAGAGGATTCAAGTCATAAAAGTAAAAGAGGTAGAGGAATATCTTCTCATTATGGAATCTAATCATTTTTACATCCGATACTCAACTTGTAAATCATGTTGTTATGGCTTCAAAGCAATTGCACGAGCAAGCATACCTTGCAGTGGAGATGTGGTTTTATGATGTATGTATTCTCTTTGTTATGGTGAATTTATTTCACTTCAAACAATGACATATGTTATTACTAACATTGGCTTAGGTATAAGATATCTCTTATAATAAGTTAAGAAAAAAATTATTGGATGAGATCATTTTTGAAGTATAAAAGTATTGTTTGACTTTGAGAGAGTCATAAAAGAAAATAAGATATACTATCATGACAAATGTTAATAGATAGGTGAGAAAGAACTTTCTTGAACTTCCTTATTTATTGTTTTAAAGGACTTATCTCTTTTAGATCACTTGACATGTCAGATGAGAGCATATTATCAAGATATTACCAAATTAATTTATAATCATATATTTGTATTATGTATGATGAAAATATATACTGATTATATAGAGCTCCTTCATAATGTTACTACTCAATTTACAACTAATTTTTTGTTTGTATAGAATATTGGGAAACAAAAGCAAGCCTTGAAAAATAATGTGAGTGATTAGGTTTGTCTCAAAATAAGATGAACAAAAAATTGAATGAGATTTTATAGCCGATCTTGAAGAGTACATTTTGAAAGTCTTATATTAAGTTATTAAAGATCACATGTCCTTTGATAAAGGTTTTGATATTGATTGACAGTGAGAAGAAGTCATCTATAGGCTATATTTATAAAGTCATGGATAAGGCTAAAGAGGTTATTAGGAGTAACTTTAATCGAAGAAAAAGCGACTATTGATAATAGATGGAATAGATAATTGCATCAACCTATTTATGCAACAACTTACTACTTAAATCCTATTTTATAATATCTAAAAGGAACACTGAGATCAATAAAGGTATCATTGATTTATAGATAGATTGATCCCTGATGAGAGTAGAGAAAATGTTATACATCGGGAGCTGGAGACCTACAATAATTCACAGCCATACAAATGTGCTCCTAGGTAAACATATAACTCATTTATCTTTATATTTAAATTTCTTATATTTATAGTGGAATAGATTTTTATATTTGCCTATTTTATTAGATATTTAGTGGAATAGGTTTGGAAGTGATTGCTCAAACCTAAGAGATTTTGCAATAAGAAATTTGAGTCAAACCTATAGTACAATTGATTGCGAAAGAAATTGGAATGTTTTTAAACACATCCAGCCAAAATGTTCAACAAGTTGAAACATAATTAGATAAATAATCTAGTATTCATACCTTGCAATATGTGGCAATTAGAGAAAGGTAATTAATGGATTAGTTATTAATTAAGTATTCAATTCAATGTTTCTGTTTTAGTTTTAATTTTTATTTACCTATCACTCTTATAGGCAATTAAGAAAGTTATCCTCAAGTAAGTGACAATAAATTTGATTCAATAAGTCTCGATAATTTTGATGCCTTATGAGAGTGGATTCTCATAAAACAAATGTCCTCCTAAGTTGATTGTATTCACAGGCTAAGTAAAAAATCATAAAATAGAGTGTGGGGGCCAAAATAAGAGCTCATGTAGATAAATAGTTATAGTTATCATGCATTATGAAAAAGAAGGAGACAATAAGATGAGCTACATTCAATTGACATGATTCACTTCATTAATTCATATAGACACATGCAATCATGTTAAGGATGTTTATACCATGTACATTGAGCAATAGCTAACGTGGCTAGGGGGTTAATTCACAACTTGAAGGTCATGAGTTTGGTAATTGGAGTGTGTATCTTGCTTTATCATCCCAACCATAAAAAGTTATACAATGCTTAAAGAGTAGAACTAACCATAATCAAAATTCTTAAAGCCTCAAACTATAGAGTTTATTAACAAATGAGAAAATGATTTCACTTCATCACCTATCTTAGAAATTTCACAATGTAATCCTTTAGTTCACTCTCAACAATGGATTTATGACAAAGATTAATAGAATATTGATATTTCTTGCACCCACAACCCCAAAATGCATTAACAAGAAATAAACACAAAAAATATATATATTAACCCAAGAAATTTTTAATACATCCCTTATAACCTTCAAAAATCCCAACTAAATATAGTGTTCTCTAAATGCCCTCCATCCTTGTTTCTAAAATGTCACAAAAGGTAATTATGTAATTTATATATTCTCTTTTTTCTACATAATGAGAAGTGTCATCCAAACCTACTTCATTATATTGCTTGGACGACCAAAGGGATGGATCGATAATTATTAAGAAATCTGGATAAAGAACGATGACAAAATTTTTAAAGAAATATTCAAAAATAAAGACAACAATGGAGGAACAACAACACCAGTGGAGGAGGCAATGGTCCATGAAGAGTAGCAGAAGAATAGATGATGATCAGAGAAAGAAATAATGGAGGAAAAGTATATTATTTCACATGCATCCACATACCTTTTTTTTTAAATTATCGAAATCACTTTTGACACTCTCTCCTGGCAGGTGATTCCTCATCTTCACTTTGGCAATTGACATTTCATTCGCATATTTGTTAAGTTTTATAAAACATAATAAAAAGAAAGAGAAAACTAATTCATCTACAATTTTTTAGGTTTTTAAAAGTACATGGTAGATTTTCTCTCTTTTTTGCTATACTTTTTATATTTAAAGTCAAGAAATCGGTGATAGTAGCTTTCGCCCAGTTTGGGTAAAGACCCAACTCAACCATGTCTCTCCTAATGATGTGCGTGCATGATTTACAATTTATATCTATATATTATGAACAAAAACTCAAGCAAAAGTATTTATTATGATAAAGTAGATTATAAAATGCAACAAACAATGAAAATATAGTGAATCAACCATTTGTGATAGATATGTAGTAAATGTGCAATCATTATTAAACGCGATAATTTCTAGTGATAATGACATTATCTCTTTATTAGGTAGATGCTAATTTAATATTTTTTATCAAATTTGTGATTATTTATATTGTGTCATATATTTTTATAAATACACATATCTCATAGTTTTCTAATGCCACCTAGCTTTTCATCTTAAGAATGATAATGACATAAAAGAGTCACAAATTACCATTGCACACATGTATTGACATATATATAGAAATGAGAGGATCATTGGTTGTTGAGGATGACATTTTCTAGTGATAATGACATTATATATGATGTTGAAGATCATGACTAGTTGTTGTTTGCAATTTGTAAATGTTATTATTATTTAAATAAAGTTATAATTTATTTATTTATTTAATGATATTAAGGATGAAGGCATATCAAACTAAAATTATATTTTTATAAATGTCATATAAATATACATGTAATAAATTATACAAAATATGAAAAAATCCTCCAAATACAAGACAAAAGTCCCAATTGATGCATCCTTAGCATTATAAGTTGTCATGTGATCAAATATCATTAGGTAATATGATCGTCCATGACAGTACTCATAAATATCTAGCAAATCTTTCAAAGTAGGCTCACCTAATAATATACATAACATGTACTTTAAGTGTTGTAAAGCTTGGATTAGTGTGTTGCATGGATGTAAAACATTAATACGAATAACATCATAGTATCATCCAATAGTGTATAATATAACCAAACATAAAAAGCAATAATATACATAATAGAAAATGAATAAACAATTACCTTAATGAAGAATAAGAAGTAGAAGGTTGTTTTTCGTGTGCAATATAGTGTTAGATGGAAATGTATATGATTCACATTCGTATGTCGCCAACAAAATGTTTCGTTCAAATTTCATGTTTCCTTTTATTTTAATACCAACCTACGCACATATGAATCTAAGTCCAAAGTATTTTCAAATTTCATGATGCTTTATTCTAGATGGTTTCTAGTACGGTTCCTAATCGAGTTTGACCAATTTTTCTTCTCAGTGTTTGAACCTTGAATCGTTAAATCAGCTCCACAATACCAAAAACTCCAAACTTTCTGCAAGAATGATCTTTGCTTTGTTTTATAACTTTATGTTTGTGTCAATGTCTGCATGTTCATGTATGTCTGAACATGGGGTGACTTGCTCATGATTGAAATTGCGATAAAGATCTTGGTAAATAATGTCATGATCTTTGGAATTGTCTTATATCAATTCGTACATGGTGAAACCTTCCACTATCAATTGTAATTCTATCTCAAGATTAGCTTAACGGATGATAATTACTTCCCTCTTTCATGTGACTTTTATGAGAATACCTTTTACGGTCTCTTCAAATATTAGACTCAACCATTACATATAGTTTTTGTAGAAATGCCTTAAACATTCTAAGATGAAAATGCTTGCAACATCTTTGTAACTATTTTGGTAGCTGTAATGTTCAATCTAGTTAATTTTGATTAGACAATTTGCTTGTTGTGATATTTTGAATATTTTAGTCAAATAAACTAATTAAGCATGAAAAGTCCTCATGACTACCATCTTTAACCTACATGTTCTAGCGAATTAAAATATGAAGTTCTAAAATATATAACAGCCAATGGCTGGACCCATTATTGTTATCTTCCAAAGTTAACTATGGTATCAACTTTAGGAACTATGTGACTTAAGATTTTTACTGATCTTCTACTCTTTGAATTTGCTACCAGGGCTTATGCATGAAAAAAATGTGTTTTTGGTTCCAGGGCGGCCATGTTATTCATATGGAAAGCATATCAAGGAGATCTTGCATTATGTTGTCCTACTAATTAATGTATATTAAAATAAAGATGTGTGATAATGTTAGCTTCCTTCTTACAAACTCTTTATGATCAATAAAAGTTTGTGCCACAATAGTTTCGTTAGACTTCTGAAAAATGCATGGATCTTCACAAACACGTTTTTCCTTTTAGAGAATTCATAATAAAGAAATACAATTATCTTCTGAAATGTAAAGTGCATCTCTCTTTTTTCTATATAATGAGAAGCGTAATGCAAGCATACCTCATTATGTTGCTTGGATGACGAGAGGGATGAATCGAAAATTATTAAGGAAAAAAGTCAAAAAGAAAGAGTCAAAGTGAGGGAAGAAACAACACCTTACATGGAATCTGGATAAAGAACGATGGCAAAATTTTCGAAGAATGTCTCAAAAAGAAGAGAGAATGATGGAGGAACAACAACACTAGTGGAGGAGGCGATTGTCCATGGAGAGTAGCAAAAGAATAGAGGTCGATTAGAGAGAAAGAAATAATGGAGAAAAACATATTATTTCAAATGTGCCAACATACCTTTTCTAAAAATTTATCGAAACTATTTTTGACACTATCTTTTGGTAAGTGCTTCCTCATTTTCACTTCAGCAATCGATGTTTTCTAGTGTATCCATATATCTGTATTGACATATATATAGAAATGAGAGGATCATTGGTTGTTGAGGATGACATTTTCTAGTAATAATGACATTCTATATGATGTTGAGGATGATGACTAGTTGTAATTTGTAGTTTGTAAATGTTATTATTATTTAAATAAAGTTATAATTTATTTATTTAATGATATTAAGGATGAAGGCATATCAAACTAAAATTACATTTTTCATAAATGTAAAATAAATATGCATGCAATGAATAGTACAAAATATAAAAGAAATCCTCCAAATATAAGACAAAAGTTCCAACTAATACATCCTTAGCATTATCAGTTGTCATGTGATCAAATATCATTAGGTAATATGCTCGTCCATAACAATACTCATAATCTCTATCAACTCTTTCAAAGTAGGCTCACCTGATAATATACATAACATATACTTTAAGTGTTGTAAAGCTCGCAATAGTGTGTCGCATGGATGTAAAACACTGATATGAATAACATCATTAATATCATCCTATAGTGTATAATATAACTAAATATAAAAAGCAATAACATATATAGTAAAAAATGAATAAACAATTACCTTAATGAAGAATAAGAAGTAGAAGGTTGTTTTTCGTGTGCAATATAGTGTTAGACAATTTGCTTATTGTGATATTTTGAGTATTTTAGTCAAATAAACTAATTAAGCATGAAAAGTCCTCATGACTAGCATCTTTAACCTACATGTTCCAGCGAATTAGAATATGAAGTTATGAAACATATAAGAGTTAATGGCAGGACCCACTTTAGAGCGAGATGAGGCATGTGCCTCACCTAAAAATGACTGGGTCTGCCTACAAGTACTTTATTGACGTAAAATACAAGTGTACCTCACCCGAAATACAAATCACCTCACCCCAAAAAAAATCTATGTAGAAGTAAACACAACAACACTTTTTTATGTAAGGACGCAGAGTTTTGGTACTATTACTTATAAACTATGTGACATAGTGAGAGAAAGGATGGTAGAATCATATGCTCTTCCATGCCAATCTATGGTCATGGAAAAAAAGTTGGAGATGAAGGTGACTCCATTGTTGGGATAACCGCTTGCCATCCACAATCATGATCTGCTAAAGTTTTCGATGGCAAAACATTGATGTTAGAATCAAACTACAACAACTCTAAAATTCACACCAGAGTCATGAGTCTCCTTTTACATTCTTGTAGCCAATCTTAAAAGGAATACTTCAGATTATCTTGTAAGTTTTCTTTTAATTATGCTTCAACATTCTACCTAGTGGATTGTAACTATCAATGAGGTCCTAGATGCATTGTGGATCGGGTTCTTATTGTTTTTATCGTTGTCATCATATATACTATATCTATGGTACTATGTACTATGGGCGACAAGAGAATATTTTCTATGTAAGTTTATTTCTCGGACTAAAATATTATAAGTTAGTTTGTAATGCTCTATCCTATATATTAGTTTTTTAATGGAGGGACGATTTTTGTGATCATGATAGAAGTGGGATGAAAGAATTTTTCATTTTACCAGATAGTAGTAGGGAAGTGGGATTTCACACCCAAGACACGAGATACCAGTGTATGTTTTAGTGGCAGTGTTTGCATATTTAGTTGCAGTTTTGGCCTTTCGGGTAATCATTAAAAGCTTTGATGACAAAAAATTGATGTTTGAATCCAACTACAACAGCTTTGAAATTCACACCAGAGTCATGGGTCTTTTTTACATTCTTGTAGCCAATCACAAAAGCAATACTTCATATTATCTTTTAAGTTTTCTTTTTCTTATGCTTCAACATTCTAGCTAGCAGATTCTCACTATCAATGAGACCCTAGATGCATTGCGGATTGGGTTCTTTTTTGTTTTTTATCATCATCATCATATCTGCTACATCCATGGTACTCTTAACCACGAGCGGTTAGAGAATATTTTGTATGCAAGTCATTTCTTTTTGGATTAAAATATTATAAGTTAGTTTTTAATGCTCAATCCTATATATTAGTTTCTTAATGGAGTGAAGATTTTTATGATCATGATAGCAGTGGGATGAAAGAATTTTCCATTTTACCTGATAATAATAGTAGGGAAGTGGTATTTCACGCCCAAGACACCATATAATGTATGCTTTAGTGGCAGTGTTTGCATATTTAGTTGTAGTTTTGGACCTTCAGGCAATCATTAATAGTTTGAGGAAAGAGGATGGAGGCAACCAACTTATATTAATATAAACTTTATTGTTTCTCTCAAACCTTAATTATGGTATCAGCTTTAGGAACTATCTTGCTCAAAAATTTTAAAGGTCTTCTGCTCTTTGAATATTCAACAAGGGCTTATGCATGAAAAAAATGTGTTTCTAAGTTTTGGGGCAGTCATGTTGTTCATATGGAAAGCATATCAAGGAGATCTTGCTTTATGTTGTCCTACCTTATAGAGATTGAATCATATTGTGTATGCAGTCTGGAAGTTATAACCACGGTCCTAGTGATTACTGTACATTAAAATACATATGTGTGATTGTGTTAGTTTCTTTCTTGCCAACTCTTTATGAGCAATAAAAGTTTGTGCCCACAACATTTTTGTTGGATTTATGAAGAAATACATGGATCTACACAAACATGTTTTTTTTTTTTGAGAATTCACACTGACAAGAAACACGATTATCTTTTGAAACATAAAGTATATCTCGGCACGAGTATTTGTAGGCTATTCATGGGTCCGTGCAAGTCATTTCCTCTTGGAAGCTTTAAGAAACTTCCAAGATATTTACCTCATAAGATTGATCCAATACCCATTTCACGACTCAAAACCATAACTACTCCTAAACGAATCTCATACACAATCTGTTACAAGACCTCAAGAGCCCATACATGGTCATGGGTCTTATTCGTCTAAATGCGTACAATCTTAACATGCTCGAAGACTAACTATGGTGCACCCACACCCAAGACACTAGATACTAGTGTATGGTTCAGTGGCACTATTTGTATGTGTAGTTGCAGTTTTTGCCATTGGGGCAGGCATCAATAGTTTGAGGAAAGAGGATGGAGGCTATCAACCTATAGTAATGTAAACTTTATTGTTATCCTCGAAAGTTAATTATGGTATTAACTTTGGGAACTATGTAGCTCAAGATTTTTAACGATCTTCTACTCTTTGAATCTACTACTAGGGCTTATGCATGAAAAAAACGTGTTTTGGGGTTCCAATGCAGCCATGTTATTCACATGGAAAGCATATCAAGGAGATCTTGCTTTATGTTGTTCTATCTTATATGAATTGAATCTTATTGAATATGTATGCAATCTTTAAGCAGTAACCATGGTCTAGTGATTAGTATATGTCAAAATAAAGATGTATAATTGTGTTAGCTTCTTTCTTGCAAACTCTGTATGAGCAATAAAAGTTTGTGCCATAACAGTTTCATTAGACTTCTGAAAAAATGCATGGATCTACACAACGTAAAGTATAACTCTCTTTTTCCTACATAATGAGAAGCATAATGCAAGCCTACCTCATTATGTTGCTTAGACGACCAGAGGGATGAATAAAAAATTATTAAGGAAAAAAGTTATAAAGAAAGAGTCAAAGTGAGAAGAAACATCACCTTACATGGAATCTGGATAAAGAATAGTGTCAAAATTTTCAAAGAACGTCTCAAAAAGGAGAGATAATGATGGAGGAACAACAATGCCAGCAGAGGAAGCAGTGGTCCATAGAGAATAGCAAAAGAATAGAGGTCAATTAAAGAGAAAGAAATAATAGAGAAAAACTATATTATTTCAAATGTGTCTACATACCTTTTTTTTAAATTATCTAAACTACTTTTGACACTATCTTTTGGCAAGTGCTTCCTCATCTTTACTTCAACGATCAACGTGTTCTAGTGTGTCCATATATCTGTATTGACATGTATATAAAAATGAGAGGATCATTGGTTGTTGAGGATGACATTTTTTAGTGATAATGACATTCTATATGATGTTGGGGATGATGACTAATTGTAATTTGCAGTTTGTAAATGATATTATTATTTAAATAAAGTTATAATTTATTTATTTAATGATATTAAGGATGAAGGCATATCAAACTAAAATTACATTTTTCATAAATGTCATATAAATATGTATGCAATGAATAGTACAAAATATAAAAGAAATCCTCCAAATACAAGACAAAAGTTCCAACTAATACATCCTTAGCATTATCAGTTGACATGTGATCAAATATCATTAGGTAATATGCTCGTCCATAACAATACTCATAATCTCTATCAACTTTTTCAAAGTATGCTCACCTCATAATATACATAACATACACTTTTAGTGTTGTAAAGCTCGTAATAGTGTATCGCATGGATGTAAAACTCTTAATATGAATAACGTCATTAATATCATCCAATAGTGTATAATATAACTAAACATAAAAAGCAATAACATATATAATAGAAAATAAATAAACAATTACCTTAATGAAGAATAAGAAGTAGAAGGTTGTTTTTCGTGTGCAATATAGTGTTAGATGAAAATGTATATGATTAACATTCGCACGTCGCTAAAAAGTATACCATTCAAATTTCATGTTGCCTTTTCTTTTAATACCAACCTACACATATGAATCTAAGTCCAAAGTATTTTCAAATTTCATGATGCTTTATTGTAGCTGGTTTTTGGTACAGTTCCTTATCAAGTTTGACCAGTTTTTCCTCTCAGTGTTTAAACCTTGAATCATTAAATCAACTCCACAAGACCGAAAACTCTAACTTTCTACAAGAATGATCTTTGCTTTGTTTCATAACTTTATGTTTGTGTCAGTGTTTACATGCTCATGTATGCTTGAACATGGGGTGACTTGCTCATGAGTAAAATTGCAATACAGTTCTTGGTAAATAATGCCATGATCTTTGGAATTGTCTTAGATCAATTGGTACAGGGTGATACCTTCCATTGTCAGTTTTAAGTATATCTCAAGATTACCTTAATGGATGATAATTATTTCCCTCTTTCATGTGACTTATATGAGAATACCTTTTACAGTCTCTTCAAATATTAGACAACCATTAAATGTAGTTTTTGTAGAAACACCTTAAACATTTTAAGATGGAAATGCTTTTGGTAGTTGTAATGTTCAATCTAGTCAGATTAGACAATTTGCTTGTTGTGATATTTTGAGTATTTTAGTCAAATAAACTAATTAAGCATGAAAAGTCCTCATGACTAGCATCTTTAACCTACATGTTCCTACAAATCAGAATATGAAGTTCCGAAACATATAACAGCTAATGGCAGGACACACTTTAGAGTGAGATAAGGCATGCACCTTACTCAAAAATGACTGGGTCTGCCTACAAGTACTCTATAGACGTGAAATAGAAGTGTGCCTCACCCGAAATACAAAATCACCTCACTCCAAAAAAATTCTATGTAGAAGTAAACACAACAACACTTTTTTATAGAAGGATACTGAGTTTTGGTACTGTTACTTATAAACTATATGATATATTGAGAGAAAGGATGGTAGAATCATATGCTCTTCCTTGCCAATCTATGGTCATGGGAAAAAAGCTGGAAATGAAGCTGGCTACATTGTTGGGATGACCACTTGCTATCCACAATCATGATATGCTAAAGTTTTTGGTGGCAAAACATTGATGTTAGAATCCAACTACAGCAACTCTGAAATTCACACTAGAATCATGGGTCTCCTTTTACATTCTTGTAGCCAATCCCAAAAGGAATACTTCAGATTATCTTGTAAGTTTTCTTTTAATTATGCTTCAACATTCTAGCTAGTGGATTGTTACTATCAATGAGGTCCTAGATGCATTGTGGATCAGGTTCTTTATTGTTTTTATTGTCATCATCATATATACTACATCTATGGTACTATGTACTACGGGCGACAAGAGAATATTTTCTATGTAAGTCTATTTCTTGGACTAAAATATTATAAGTTAGTTTGCAATGCTCTTCCTATATATTAATTTCTTAATGGAGGGAAGATTTTTGTGATCATGCTAACTGTGGGATGAAATAATTTCCTATTTTGCTTTCTTATAGCAGAGAAGTGGGATTGGACACCCAATACACCATATACCAGTGCATGCTTCAGTGGCATTGTTTGTATGTGTAGTTGCAGTTTTGGCCATTGGGTGACATAGTTTGAGGAAAGAGGATAGAGGCTACCAATTTATAGTAATATAAACTTTATTGTTGCCCTCAAAAGTTAGTTATGGTATGTGCTTTGGGAACTATGTTGCTCAAGATTTTCAACGGTTTTTTGCTCTTTGAATCAGTTATGGGGGCTTATGCATGAAAAAAACATGTTTATGGGTTCTAGGCAGTCGTGTTGTTCATATAGAAAGTATATCAAGGAGATATTGCTTTATGTTGTTCTATCTTATAGAAATTGAATCTTACTGAGTATGTATGCCATCTGAAATTGTAACCATGGTTCTAGTGATTATTGTACGCTAAAATACACGTGTGTTTGTATTAGCTTCTTTCTTGCAAACTCTTTATAAACAATAAATGGGAATTAGATTTCTGAAAAATGCATGGATATGGATCTACACAAACACATTTTTCCTTGTGGATAATTCATACTAACAAGAAACACTATTATCTTTTGAAACATAAAGTACATCTTTCTTGCATCTTTTCTCTCCTTGAGTGTAATGATGAGTCATACAAAATTGTAGGCTTGGATAAAGTACATCTTTCTTGCATCTTTTCTCTCCTGAACGAATCCCATACACAATCCGTTACAAGACCTCAAGAGCCCATACACGGCCATGGGTCTTATTCGTCTAAATGCCTGCAATCTTAACATGCCCGGAAGCTAACTATGGTGCATGTCATGGTGGTTAGTGCACGGCGCATGAATCCATCTTGGCCCGAAGTGTGACAAAGGCCAGTGTCGAAGTTGGTGAGGTGAGAGAAGAAGGAAATGCGTTTGTCCGTCAAGTTAAGGTTGGAACGTGAAACGGATCGGATAAGTTCCGGAACTAAATCATCTCTATATCGACAAAAACTGAAGTGGTTAAGCCATATCGCCTATGAGAATATTTGTCTAGATCGATATACCGACTGTCTCCACAGAGAGATGATCCTAGAATTAAATAGATGACTCTCTGTTGTTATGCCACTCTGTATTCTTATAAGATAGTCACTGTATTCCTATTTGACCACCGTAAAAGACTTCCCCCTTTTCTCTTGAATGCTATCTGTGAGAACGATCCAGAGAAAAACCTAGAATTATAAAAGATGACTATCTGTAGTTTTGCCAATTATATCCTGCATATACCCGAATTCTCTTAGGCTAGCTATTGCATATATCATGAGTGAGAGAGCAGATTGCTGCTGTATTCCGAGTGATTAAAAAGTATTATTGTGCCTACTAGTACCATCTCTCAGGCTAGCTATTTCAATCAATATTCTTGTGCATATATCGAAGTTCTCTCAGGCTAGCATTCTGAGTGAACCAGTACCCAGTGTATCAAAGATTGCTGCTGCTCGAAACACGAGCAAAAGAAAAGTATTTTTTTCTTCTTTCTTTTTCAATATGGAGACTTCACTTTTGATGTTTAGATCTACAGTGAAAAGCATATAAGATATTTAGAATGAAGTCAGATTCTAGGTCTTTGCAGAAGATACTGGTAAAAGATTCAAGTGAGGAGCTTATTGGTGACTGTTAGTTTTTGTATTTAATCAAGGAAGGAGAGATTGACAAATTTTTATCTTTCTCGCTCTTTTTCTTTTGCATATCTTAAAGATAGATTGATAGCTTCAAGATTTATTTAAGCCCATGAAAAAAATTTGGGTTTGATACTGGAGGACGCCAAGGAGCAGAAGTCTCCCACGGAGGACGAAAAAGCACGTTGTTACTGGTATCTTTTCTCTTTTGCCCCATCGGAGAAGTTTTCCGTCTGGTCTGGCGGATGCAATAGAAGAAGCAGGTACACTTTTCAGGTCATTTCAAGGTGTCTTCTTTTCTGCCCGATTACTGAATTTTTTATATAGAAAGATATACCTACAATCATTTTCTTCAAAAACTTTTTATTTAAATATATCTTTTTTTATTTATAAAATTTTACCATTTAGTTTGAGTAGGTCTATGTACTCTTTATCATTTTCTTACTTTTTAACTTATAAATAAATAACTAAAAGTCGATAGTAAAGCTTTCGTTTAGAATTACCTAGAAATCCTTACAAAATTATCTATCTTTTCTATTATAAGAAAAATAATCAATTTATGTTTGTTTCAAGCCACTTTATAAGTAAATAAATGTATGTCTCATTTTTTTAAAATTGTATTGACTAAGAAGAGATTGTATTCGATAACAAAATTTAAAATTTCTTTGTCTTCTTCATTTAAATCTCAAATCTCATAGTTGTCGTGAATAACTTGATATCCTATATCTCTTTATCAAGATATCCATTTAGATCTCCTCTTAAACAAATCAACTCTTTTTGTAGAATCTTTTAAATTACCTTATCTAACTCATTAAAAAAAATTATGCTATCTTATAGTCCTACAAAAGGTGAATAATCATAACTATATTTAAAGTTTCTACTTTTAATAGTAATTTCATCATCATAATTTGGTTATCATGTTATTGTTATGTCTACTATACTTTCCTTTGAATCTTTATTTATACTACCACTAACTCCATCTCGAGCATTTTTTTATGAGTATCATAACTTAAACCTCATGTTCTCAATCTCGTTTGCTTTTCTTCTAACCCAATTTGTTTCTTTTAAGTATAGAATGTAAATCTTTATCCTAATAATAGTATTTACCACCTTCATTAGCTTGCTTGTCAATGTTTTGATATTTGAAGTATTAATATCAATTTTATTATTTAAGACCAATTCCTTACTCTCAGCATATGTTCATGCTGAAAATATGGAGAACCTCTTTGAAATTTGTTCAGCGTATTTAGATAGCAATATAGTCAGACTAACTTCTTTATTTGTACTCGTTCACAATATGGAAACTCTCTCATGAATACTTTAAAGAAATGTGAATTTCTTAAATTATGTATTTGTTGAACCTCAAAACATACGACTTGTTGTAAAATTGATTGCCCGAATTATTAAGTAAAGATATGACTAAGAAAAGTGTGTTTGGATTGAGAGAGAGTAAAATTGCTAAGTGTGGACTTAGAAATGGATTTGACTTAGCTCAAGTTGGGATTGGATTGTGTTCATTTGGATCTAAATCGACCTTTTAGATAAAGAGATCGAATTGAATCCAACCCAAGAGGTTTTGAGTTATGGACTTCAAAGTGAATTAGATTTGGGTTTGGTTGAACTCAATGAGATCCGACTCAAAACCAGATTTTAATTCGAATATGATACAATTTGGGATGGTTTTGGTTCGGATAAAAGAAGTTGGGTTTGGCTATAGTTAGGTATATTGGATTTGTGTAGGTAAGCGGAATCGGATTGGGATCCGATTCAAAATCTTACCTGGTGAATCCTCTTCGGATGACAAGGAGTGGATCAGCCAACAAGGGTGGTCTTAGTAAGGAACGCGCGCGCAAACACACACACACAGATAACCAGTCGGTTGGTGATGGGTTGCTGGCAGTAGTGTTGGTATCATACAGGAATGGCTTCGGTTTTCAGCAAGGCGCAATTTCGCTTATAGAGAGAGGGTCATTGAGGCAGATGTGGTTGTTAGATTCTCATCCCTTTTTCATGTCTTTCTTTCTTTGGTTGTTGGAGGGAAAAAGATATTATGAAGGAGAGAAATGCCTTGAATGGTTCTGCTCAAACAAATCTTACGGAATACACAGGGGGAGTGAGAATGACCCTAGATGAATCGTTCGTTTCCTTTTTTATAGGGCTTCTCATCTATTTTTTGCGTTGAATGTTTCCATGTTTTCAAGCACATTTCAGTCAGGAGTTCTTTGATTTTCTTGATCTTCTATTAGGATTGGATAGTGAATGGCTTCTAATTGTTCACTTTTATAGCAAATTTTCAACCACCTTGGATGCAGCTGATCTTCTCTTGGCCTTCAGATGATTCAATTCGATTGTTCCTTTGTATAATGTGCTCGTCTTTTATTTTGCAGGCTATGATGCAGTGGTGGTTGTAGCATTTGATTTCTGTCCTTTGGGTCGGTGAAAAAGATCTTAAGTCGTGTTCCTCCTTTTTTGTTCTTCAAGTTTTAGTCCTTGCAAAGTGGTGATCGGCTACTTAACCGATTGATTCTTTTGACAGAAGCAGCGCACGATTGGGTTTGGCAAATCTGATTCGAGAAGAATGTTATGTATGAATCCCGTGAATCCCCTTGAAAGGGGTGATTTCGTGAATGCGGACATGGGTGGTGCATGGCTGTCATCATTTCGTGCTGCAACAAACTGCCCGTGACAAGCCGGAGGTAGGTGAGGGTATGTCTAGTCTAAGTCATCATGCCCCTTATGCCTCAGGCAACACGTGCTCCAATCCGAACCATGAAAGAGATAAGTAGACATGAAAGTAAAATAGTGTATCATTCCACGATGAGCATGCACTTCTCTTTTATTTGTATATTAGACTACAAAGTAGGCTCAGGATTCGTAGGCTCGAGCTCAAGAATCTGCTCGAACAACTTGAACCAGCCCACTAGGCTCGTTTTGAGCTCGATGCAACAAAGAGGGATCAGCCTCTGCTCAAGATTGGGTTCATCAATGAGGTTGAAATGACTCGAGCTCGAACTGTATGTGTATATACCTGTACATATATAGGTTTATAAGCTTCTAAATATGCAGTTTTCGTGCTCGAGCAAGCATGGTTAACTTTTGACACGCACCCTTACAGGCTCACAGGAGAGAGAGGGAGAGAGTTGTAGATTCTTAGCGCTCACTCCATCAAAGGAAAGAATAAAACAAGCTGCTTGCAGCACTATTTCGAAGGGCATTTGAGAGAGAGGACCGCGATGTGCATTGGATCACATTGGTCGGCAGTTTCTAGAGAGAGAGAGAGAGTTGTAAATTCTTAGCGCTCATTGTAAAGGTGTACATACTTTGCTGTGTTCTATCTATTTTGTTGTGTTCTTCTCACTATCATACTTGGCTTGGGGAAAAAAAGGACCTCCAAAATCAATCTTACCACACAACCACGCTTTGCTGATTTATTTTTCCTCATTGGAACCTTCGACGTGAATCCACAGAATCCGATCACGAGTAGAACTTGTAGTTCTGAGGCCACCAATCGGTGGAAGAATCATGAGCAAGACACCGAGAATAATGCAGATATGTTATATATAACAAAACTCACTTACCCAACTAGCTTAATCAGATATCACTAATTATAAGCATAGCAACAGAAAAGCTTCTTCACCAATACTGTCTCAAACATCTGGAAGATCGGCATTGCGTAAATCTAATTCTAGTACCAAGAAACCAAAGCATATGTTTAGCCCATTAGTCATCATGAAAGATAATTGCTATAAGGTTAAAACTTAGATAAATTTGTTGAGAATATAGAGAGAATTTAGTGAATATCTGGTAGAATCAAGTGCATGTTTAAGGTTCTTGATCTGCTGAAGCTTTGTAACATTATCATTTCGTTTCATCACAGAAGTACCGATGATTTCAATGGTGAGGATTGATGTTGATTCTATAGCTTAAGACCTCGGAAATGCTCTAGCAAGAACAGCACGATGATTTTCCAAATGAGATTTTTAGAGCATTTTTTCACGAGTTATAACCCCCTTCATTTTAGATTAGGTATAGGCATTTCTGAGCAACAAGCAAGAAAGTGTTGCATGCATTTTATCTCTGATTTACATTATTTGATGAAACTTGCAATGGAGGTGGTAGATACTATGATTCGGAGAAAGATTCATATCCTATGTTTACAGGAGACAAAGTGGGTTGGAGAAAAAGCAAAGGAGATTGAGGATAAAGGTTTTAAATTATGGTACTCACATAAGGAAAATGCTCGAAACGGAGTTGGTATTATCATAAATAAAGATTTAAAGGATAGTGTAGTAAACATACAACGATACAGTGACCGAATTATGATTTTGAAATTAGTGTTAGGAGCATAGGTTTTGAATATAGTTTGTGCTTACGGACTCAAAGCAAGACTAGAAGCAGGTATAAACATGGTTTTTTTGGAGGAGTTAGATAAGGTAATTCAAAGAATTCCATAAAGAGAGATGATTTATTTAAGAGGAGACTTAAATGGACATATCGGTAAAGAGGTATTAGGATATCAAGGTGTTCATGGAAACTTTGGTTTTGGGGATATAAATGAGCAAGGTAGAGAGATTTTAAATTTTACTATGACATTTATTCTCTTTATAGTCAATACTAAGAGTGGCTTATCACAAACACAAATTGATTATTTTATTTGTAGGAAAAAAGATAGAGTCTGTTGTAAAGATTGCAAGGTAATTCAAAGAGAAAACTTAACCACCCAACATCAACTTTTAGTTATGGATTTAAAGGTAAAAAAGTGGACAAAGAAGAAAAGAGTGCATCGAGGTATTCAGACTAAATAGTAGAACATCGAAAGAGAGAAAGAAAGTATATTTAAACAGAAAGTCCTTCAAGGATATGCTTGGAATTATGTTGGTATACCTTGTGATATGTAGAATAATATGACTATACATATTAGGAAAGTGGCGAAAGATCTCTTAAGTAATCTCAGGGAGGTATACCGGCACAAAAAGAAGCTTGGTGGTGGAGTAAAGTAGTACAAAATAAAATAAAGGTAAAGATGACATGTTACAAATTACATTATGCTAAGAAAACTAGTGAAACTTTAGAAGCTTATAAAAAAGCAAAGAAAAAAGCGAAAAATATTGTCGGTCAACCAAAAGCTAAAATTTAAGAGAATTTATATAAAAAAACTAAACTCAAAAGAGGGTGAAAGAAATATTTTTAGGATAGCTAGGGCTAGTGATAAGAAAACTAAGGATTTTAATTTTGTTAGATGCATCAAAGACGAGGATGAGAAAATTCTAGTGGCAAATGATGATATAAAAATAGATTAAAAAAACTATTTTTATAAGATTTTTAATGAAAAATAAAGATGTTAGTATTAGCTTAGGAGAGTTAGCCAAATTAGAAAAGTATATAAACCACAATTATACTGATGTATTGAAAAGAATGAAGTTAAAGAGTCTCTTAAACAAATGAAGAGTGATAAATCGGTAAGACCAAACAATATTCCTATAGAAGTTTGAAAAATCCTAGGAGAAATAGGAATCACTTAGCTCACAAGACTATTTAATGAAATATGGAGAAACCAAAAGATGCTTGAGGAATTGAGAGTGAGTACGGTTATACCCATATACAAGAACAAGGGAGACATTAAGAATTGTGCGAATTATCGGAATATCAAGTTAATGAGTCATACTATTAAATTATGGGAAATAATTATTGAACGTAGGTTAAGACAAGTATCGAGTACAACAAAGAACCAATTTGGATTCATGCCTGACAGACTTACTGTTTAAGTGATTCACCTTTTAAGACGTCTTATGAAACATTTTAGAGCAAAAAAAAAAGACTTTCCCATTGACATACATAAATCTTATAAGAGACATGTACGATGGTACAAAAACATGTGTGACGACTCATGAAGGAATGACAGACTTCTTTGAAGTTAATATTGGGTTACATCAAGGATCAACTTTAAGTCCATACTTATTTATAATGGTGATTGATGAGTTAACTAAACATATTCAAGATGAAGTACCTTGGTGTATGTTATCTACAGATGACATTATGTTAATGGAGGAATCTAAGAAAAAAGTTAAGAAAATTGGAACTATGGAGAGAAAAATTAGAAAGTAAAGGCTTTCGACTTAGTAGAATAAAGACAGAATATATGAAATGTAAGTTTGATCATTTGGTTACTTCAGAGGAAAGAAATTAAATTGGTACACATTACATCCCCGATAGAAAAGTTTTAAATACCTATGGTCAATTTTTCAGAGTGATGGAAGAATTAATGGAGATGTTACGTATAGAATTAATGCTGGTTGGTTAAAATAGAGAGGAGCATCAAGTATTCTTCGTGATAAGAAGATAGAGCGGCAATTAGACCTGTCATGTTTTATGGTTCTGAGTGTTGCAGTTAATCATAACATGTACAAAAGATGTTTGTGAGAGAAATGATGTTGAGATGGATGAGTGGTCATATAAGAAAAGGTTGTATACATAATGAGGTTATTAGAAACAAATTAGGAGTGACACCAATAGAGGATAAAATGAGATAATATCGTTTAAGATGGTTTGAACATATAGAAAGAGATTAAAAGAAGAACCTTTAAGAAGTATGAAAAACTAGATTTTGAAAATATTAAAAGAGGTAGAAGATGACCACAAAAGTGTTGGAAAGAAACAATAAAGAATGATCTAGCTTATTGTGAGTTAACCGCTAACATGACACATGATAGGACTCTCTGGAAACAAAGAATCTATGTAGCTGACCCTGTCTAGTATGGGAAAAGGCTTAGTTGTTGTTGGTGTCGGTGGTGGTGGTGAAACTTGCAAAACAAATACAACATACCCAAATTAAATTTGCTTGAATCATAACAACGTTTCCAATCACAGCAAATTGGTTTTGAACAGAACGTATATATGTAAGGTTCCACAAATTCTCAGCCGATTCTACCCAGAGCCTTTTCTTGTTGTCCATGGTGACAGTGATCTTACCAACTGTAGCATCTGAGTCGGATCGATCAAACTTGGGATGGTTCCAGACCCGACCCGTTTGGCTGGGTAGCAGACAGGACGCTCCTGCTGTTTGTTGACCACGATTCCTCTGTCGTGCGTGGCCAGATTCTGGTGCGATAAAGTATCCACGAAGCAAGTCCACCAAGGCTTGTTTCAAGCACCTACACCAGCGAAAGCAAGGGGGCGATGCTTAAGAGAGATGCTAGCGGTTGGAAAATCGCACTGGAGTGGGTTTGTCTCGCCGGATTTTCAAGGTAAAAGCTTTTTTCTCTGTCTTTATGGTAAAGTGGCCGATTCTGGCATCAATTTTGGGAAGAGAGAGAGAGAGAGAGAGAGAGAGAGAGAGAGAGAGAGAGAGAGAGAGAGAGAGAGAGAGAGAGAGAGAGAGAGAGAGAGAGAGAGAGAGAGAGAGAGAGAGAGAGCAACCTGGACAACCCTACTTTAGGGTTGGGCTTTAGATCGTCCAGAAAACGAGAGATTCCGGTAACCCTAACTGGTTTCTCTTCTTCTCCTTTTCCTCTCATTTTTTGGCGAAATCACCGGCCGTCGGCAAATAATGGAAGCGGGGTTTGTGGGACTGTTTCGTCTTGATTAGGTTGAAAATGGCCCTCCAAACGGTCGGATTTGGCTGAGGATCAGTGGAGGATGAAGGTTCGTGTCGTGGCAGACACGAGTGTGTCATGCTGAGCTGGACACGAATCTGAATTGTATTTTAATGATACAGTTCTGAACCAGTTAAGCTTATTTTGATCCAGACAAGGTTATGGGTGTTTTGAGGCTATTTCTAACACTTTTCTTTCCACGCGATTGTTAGCGTTGGGTTCGTAGTCGAGTATAGTCTGTAAAGATGATGTTTTTATTAAGATTTATAAAACAAATCTAGTCATTTTACATTATAAAATTTGGATTTAAGACCTTTATGCATGATCCATTAGGATATTTTTTAATAGAAACCATTTAGATTTTGATTCACTTATCAATTGAACTGTTGATTTTATTATCAAATAGTGGATATTTTAATCATGAATTTATATTTATTTACATGCGAATTGAGATGATTTGGAGAGGATGGGTCACCTAAGATATTAAATCTTACTAGAAAGTTGAGTAAGTGGATGTATTCTCTTTTCAGGTATATGTTAGAAATAGTTTTGCTTGATTTTAAATGATACATAACTATTTTGTAAATACCTTGAAATGATTATCGACCTACTTAATATGTGTATTGTAAATTACTTCATTATCTACATTGATGATAGATTGCATGAGTGTGCTTGAGTGTAAGTCAACATTATTAGATATGAATCCACTATTTTCATAGTGGTATGGGATGTCGTTAAATGGTAGATGGTCGTATCTCATAGTGTCAACTTGTTGGTTTCAATGTGGGATGAAATATCAATTGACATGGAACCCTGGTCTGTTGTCAAGACCTGTTGTATCATCAGGATGAGAAGGATAATAATTTTCGAATGGATGTGTCAATTGATGCTAACCTATTGGCTACTTTGTTGGTCATTCATGCACACTTTTAGCTTGCATTTAACAGCTCGTTGTATCATAAGATACACCTTGGTTATGGTAAACCTATGAGAGTGGTGAGTGTTTTAAAAAGAAATAATTTTGGATATTGAATCTAGATATATAATTTTGATACTTAAAGATGAGAAATATGATATGAAATGTTATGGATGTCTTGAGATGGGGAGATATCCTAGGTGAAAGGATGTGACTCGGATTTTTTGACGTAATTGTATGGAAGCATGAGATGTCCTAGGTGACAGAATATAACTTTGGGCTTTTTTACATAATTGTATAAAAAGCATTATCCTACTTGGGTGATTTTTGAAAAATGCGGCCTTTAGACTCAAGAGTAGGACTTAATACGTTGTTTTACCGTCTGTCAAGGTTGAGGACCTGATTAGCTTGTGTTATACGTCTATCAAAGGCCACACGTCAAGATATGAGGAGGTATCACAGGACTCCAATGACGGCATGGTTGTGGTTGGACACAGTAGTGGTTTTGATATCGAAATTAAATTTGCATTGTTGATGTGTTTGGTTATGCATGTATGTTTGTATTAATAATGTTGATATGAACGATGATATAGATTTTTAACTTATATGCATATGATATGAAACATGTATATTTTTTGTATGTTTGTTGCAGTGGAGAGATCACATATATGTATGAGCATAATTGTGGTATTGATGTTTTATTATATTACATGATCAAATTAGCAAATACTATGAGGTGGTTAAGGAGGTTGTAGCATTGATACTATCGATCTCTATAAAGATAAACAACAACAACAACAACAACAACAACAACTAAGCCTTTTCCCATACTAGACGGGGTCGGCTACATGGATTCTTTGTTTCCACAGATCTCTATCGTGTGCCATGTTAGCAGTTAACTCCCAATAAGCTAGATCATTCTTTATTGTTTCTTTCCAACACTTTTGTGGTCGTCCTCTACCTCTTTTAATACTTTCCAAATTTAGGTTTTCTAACCTTCTTACAGGTTCTTCTTTTGATCTTCTTTCTATATGTCCAAACCATCTTAAACGATGTTCTCTCATTTTATCCTCTATTGGTGCCACTCCTAATTTGTTTCTAATAACCTCATTATGTATACGGTCTTTTCTTGTATGACCACTCATCCATCTCAACATCTTCATTTCTGTCACAGACATCTTTTGTACATGTTGATGATTAACTGCCCAACACTCAGAACCATAAAACATGGCAGGCCTAACTGCTGCTCTATAATATTTACCTTTTAATTTTAATGGTATCTTCTTATCACAAAGAATACCTGATGCTCCTCTCCATTTTAACCAACCAGCATTAATTCTATGTGTAACATCTCCATCAATTCTTCCATCACTTTGAAAAATTGACCCTAGGTATTTAAAACTTTCCTTTTGGGGAATGCAATGTGTGCCAATTTTAATTTCTATGTCCTCTGAAGTAGCCAAATGATCAAACTTACATTCCATATATTCTGTCTTTGTTCTACTAAGTCGGAGGCCTTTGTTTTCTAATGTTTCTCTCCATAGTTCCAATTTTCTATTAACTTTTTCCTTAGACTCCTCCACTAATACAATGTCATCTGCAAATAACATACACCAAGGTACTTCATCTTGAATATGTTTTGTTAACTCATCCATCACCATTATAAATAAGTATGGACTTAAAGTTGATCCTTGATGTAACCCAATATTAACTTCAAAGAAGTCTGTCGTTCCTTCATGAGTCCTCACACATGTTTTTGCACCATCATACATGTCTCTTATAAGGTTAATATATGTCAATGGGATACCTCTTTTTCCAAAGTTCTCCAAAGAACCTCCCTCGGTACCCTATCATAAGCTTTTTCTAGATCAATAAATATCATGTGAAGGTCTTTCTTTTTTGCTCTAAAATGTTCCATAAGACGTCTCAAAAGGTGAATCGCTTCAATAGTAGATCTACCTGGCATAAATCCAAATTGGTTCTCTGTTGTACTTGATACTTGTCTTAACCTACGTTCAATAATTCTTTCCCATAATTTCATAGTATGACTCATTAACTTGATACCTCGATAATTCGCACAATTTTGAATGTCTCCCTTGTTCTTATATACGGGTATAAGTGTACTTGCTCTCCATTCCTCGGGCATCTTTTGGTTTTTCCATATTTCATTAAATAGTCTTGTGAGCCAAGTGATTCCTATTTCTCCTAGTATTTTCCAAACTTCTATAGGAATATTATCTGGTCCTACCGATTTACCACTCTTCATATGTTTAAGAGCCTCTTTGACTTCATTCTTTTGAATACGTCGGTAGAAATTGTGGTTTATATACTTTTCTGACTTGGCTAAATCTCCTAAACTAATACTAACATCTTTATTTTCATTAAAAAGATTATAAAAATAGTTTTTCCATCTATTTCTTATATCATCATTTGCCACTAGAATTTTTTCATCCTCGTCTTGTATGCATCTAACATAATTAAGATCTTTAGTTTTCTTATCTCTAGCCCTAGCTATCCTAAAAATATCTCTTTCACCCTCTTTTGAGTTGAGTTTTTTATATAAGTCCTCCCAAATCTTAGCTTTCGCTTCACTAACGGCCTTTTTTGCTTCATTCTTTGCTTTCTTATAAGCTTCTAAAGTTTCACTAGTTTTCTTAGCATAATGTAATTTGTAACATGCCCTCTTTGCCTTGATTTTGTTTTGTACTACTTCACTCCACCACCAAGCTTCTTTTTGTGCCGGTACACCTCCCTTAGATACCCCTAACACATCTTTCGCCACTTTCTTAATATGTATAGCCATATTGTTCTACATATCAGAGGGTGTGCCAACATAATTCCAAACATCTCCTTGAAGGACTTTTTGTTTAAATATATCTTCTTTCTCACTTTTGAGGTTCCACCATTTAGTCCGAATAGCTCGATGCACTCTTTTCTTCTTTGTCCATTTTTTTATTTGTAAATCCATAACTAAAAGTCGATGTTGGGTGGTTAAGCTTTCTCCTGGAATTACCTTACAATCGTTACAACACGCTCTATCTTTTTTTCTACAAATAAAGTAATCAATTTGTGTTTGTGATAAGCCACTCTTATAAGTAATTAAATGTTCATCTCGTTTTTTGAAGATTGTATTGACTATAAAGATAGCTATTTTAATTATTGGGTTGTACTTTGGATTTAGACTGTGGATTGAAGAATCGTAGAATTGATTGTTTGGTGGACCCCACTGTTCATTGATAAATGTAAAAATTTTGGATTTTAGTTGTAAAAATTCATTGTTTAGTTATTTGAATAATGTTGACTTAGACTTCTTTTATCACCTCACTCTCTATGGGTCAAGGGAGTGACCTGTGGCTTGAGACCTGATACACAAGATACCAAAACAAGTACAAGACACCAAATTAAATTTGCTTAGTTCTAGGAAATAATACCACGCTAACCTAATCCCAAAAGTTGGTTTTTACATTATAAGAACAAACATAAGTATGGTTCAATCTCAAGTGATTGTACTCAAGCTTTTCTTCAAAATGTTGAAATACTTACAATTGGATTGTAGGAAGAACGACTCAGTTCAAATGACACGAATGGTCCATTTGATACTTCAACAGAATGTGGGCCAATGTCAGAGAATGCAAGGTCTGGCAAGAGCTCGAACCATGAAACTTGAGTGATTGTATTACAGTGAGGATTGGTCACGATCAAGCATTTAACTATCTTTGGGAGCTCCTTTCGAGTGTTCTGGAGGTCTTCTCAATTTATTTCTTTCGTATGTGAGTTGCTTGAATTTGGATTCAAGTGGTTCCTAATCCATTGAAAAGCATGCAAAACAAGGTCTCTAAGTGTGTAAGAATTTTTTAAAAAAATCTAACATGAGATAGATTTTTGGTAAATTTTGAAGTCAGAAAGGATTTACAGTAAGTTGGTAGATGTGAGTTTGATTGTGCAATTTAATCAATATAGAAATACCAAACTCATGAGAAAAAGAGAGAAGAAAACAGAAATATTTATTAAACTAAGAGAAAACTTACAATTAGAAAAGAGAAAGAAGAAAAAGAAAGGAAACAAATGAGATGATGTATGAGCAGCCACTCTATAATTGAGGCTGGGTTGGTTTTAAATCTTCTATTTCTTGAGATAGCTCGTCGATTTCTAATGTTAAAAAGTAAAATAATGATACTTCTAAAAAGTGACTTCTCAGGTTTACCTCATGTGAAGGAAGCAGTTGTCTCCTTCAGGTTAATTGTGGTTCTGGATCCGGTTCTTCAACAGTTCCAACTTTGGAGTCAGGCCAAGTTTAATTCTAGTTTCATTTGAAAAAATCATGGAATGAGATGGGATTTTGGAATTGGAAGCAAAAACCACCAGTCCCGAACTGCAGTCATGAACAAATTATACAAAACATTTTCCTTAGACTCAAAGCAGACCAAACTAAACTAGGAAACAAAAGAACCAGACCAGACCATCAATTTGGATAAGTTTAATTGGTATGAATCAATTTAATTGATCCTTTGAATCAGTAGCAGATCTATATTGAGATGAGGTGAGGTGTTCACTCCACCTGAAATTTCGAAAATCAACTTAAAGTCTATAGCCCACAGTGAGATCCATGGGCTTTCGCCTCACCCGAAACCATTTGAAGGGGCCCTTTCCCCATCCCAAAAGAGTTTATAGATCCGCTACTGCTTTGAACGCAACTAAATGGTATTCAATTTTGGTATTAGGTCGTTTTCTGTCGTGTCAATGACCTAGTCTTGAACCTATTTATGAGAGAGGTGCCCGGAATCTGGATTTCACCCAATTGAACTTCGGGTCCTCTCAGAAAATGTTTGAGGTTTGAATCCATACAAATACTAATCGATTTAATCGCACGTTGCATCGGTTCGGGCCTTCGATTTAAATCCACTAGAGGGGAAATAACAAAAATTGCTTACCCTATATGAACCATCTGATGACTTGATGATTTGTACGTTTGGATGGTTTTCTCTTGACCAAACACACACACACCGTTTACACACACACACACACACACACGAGGAAAGAGATCTCAAGGTATGCAATAGTCACCTAGAATTACTTGTAATTGGACGTGGAACGTAAGAAAGGATCTCCCAACTCACATCTTACTACAGAACACTCTCTATAGTGTGTGTGTACACACACATAATATATATATAATATATACGTAAGAAAGGATCTCTTGTGCTCATTTTTTTCAAGTTGGCTAGTTTGATGTGATTGTACGCGATAAAAAATTGTATAACTTATGGCTCTTAGCATCAAGTATGAACGATCTGAGACCAATGATCAGTGATA
This sequence comes from Brasenia schreberi, assembly GCA_036023115.1. Lineage (NCBI taxonomy): Eukaryota > Viridiplantae > Streptophyta > Magnoliopsida > Nymphaeales > Cabombaceae > Brasenia > Brasenia schreberi. Next base: position 16,326,626 of record JAYKKT010000079.1, on the reverse strand, counting down.
GGATCATCAAAATGGCACCAAGAACAACGCAGATCTGTTGAACAAGAGCAAATTCACTCAGCCAAAATAGTTAGAAATCAGAGATAATGAAGCAAATGAAGTGGTTGGACTTACCCAGTTTATAATCCAAGATAAGCTCAATGTATTCGGCTTCTTAATAAGCCACATGCTGCAGGGAATCTGATAAAAAAGCAAAAGATTTAGCAAAGCTAAATTCTAGGTAGATGTATCAACACTGAAGCTGTATTGTGCTTACAACGTATATGTTCTGTGTGAACGTGAATCCTCTAAAGAGGCCAAGAAGCTGACAGGAAGGCAAGATGATAGCAACAAAGCATGTGAATGGTGCAGTAAGCGAAAAAGAAACCCAAAGGTAACAAGAAACTTGAATCACAGCACTCCATCGAAAGACCGCTTGAGGAATCAATAACTGACCAAAGTACAACCGCAGACGACAGTACGAAAGAAGATGGTATCTCGCAGACGAAGTTTCTCCACCAGTATTCTCTCAATCTTGACAAAATACCGCCATAGCTTCAATCTAATTTCATAGTGAAAAACCAAGACATTTAAACCACAGATTAATCCTCAATAAAACTAATTCTGCTGATAAGCACACTGTATTTTGATATTTTGATTAGAATGCAAAGAAAAGTTGACGAAGATACCTGGTAACTTCCCATTACATAGATGACCACAAACATGTTAGCCATTGCAATTAACCAGTGCGGCTTCTCGAGAGAGATCAAGACATTCTCTGAAACCGAATTTCCGAAAACCCAATAGCCAATCAATGCTACCGGAAAGTTGCAGAGTGCAACTATGATATAAGTGAAGATGGCACCCATCCGCATTGGTTTCTTAGATGGCTTCTCAGGAGTAGACGGGATAGAGGTCTGAATCTCCATAACAACATCATGCGCAACATATACGGAAAAAACATTTCCAATTGCACTCAATATATTGAATATTTTTACTGCCCTCCGATGAACCTTTAGGCCATAGCTTACCCCTTCTTGCTGCCCTTTGTGAAGCGAGGCTCCTGATGCAGTTATTGAATAACTGTACAAAACATGCAAGAAATTCATCAGTATTGGTAAACATCCATCAGGAGATCACCGTTATATATACATATATATGATCTGAGGTAAAGATTTAAATCACTTATAGATGTACATGGTGCATTAAATATAAAATACAAAATTACAATGGTACTTATAATTGAAACTTCCACAATCGATCTAAAAAGATTATGCACCTTTAGCTAAAAGACTCCCTCATATATATATATATATATATATATATATATATATATATATATAGAGAGAGAGAGAGAGAGAGAGAGAGAGAGAGAGAGAGAGAGAGAGAGAGAGAGAGAGAGAGAGAGAGAGAATTTGTATACCTTAGAAACATGATTAATTGTGCCAATACGACCTCAGAGATCAAATTGAAGTCCAAAAATTGCGCCAGGCCAAACTTGCAAGAAGAAAGTCTCAGATGAGATGAGTGGGACCGGCTTGCAATGTGGGCAAATGATGTTATGGAATTTCTTCAATGATTTGCCTCCATTGATCATGTACATAATGTCGATAACAACTTCAACAATGAATTGGGGTGGAATAACAATGTACGAGCCAAGCTGATCTCCAAAAGCATATTGGGCCAATTCATGGTAGCTATTGAACCTTCTTTCAGGCACCACTTCAAGCATCTCTACCAGTTGTCATAATATGTAAAAACTGATGATCCCTGACATAGTCAATACTACAATACCAGGACTGCTAGAATTAACGAAGAACAACAGGGTCAGATTTGAATAATAAAATTCTAGCCACCTTGCACATCTGAACTGTAAAGAGGAAAAAATGTCAACCATTAAAACTAACATGTGCGCTACACTGAGCTTACCATCCAAGCTGAGACATGGAATAAGGTAAGCCGAGGATACCGGGATCAACCATGGCCTTGATAATGTAAATAATGATCCAGTACCGCAACTTTGCATTCCCATTTTTTTGGTATCTCCACTCATACTGTCATGGCTCATGCTGTTGGCCTGAGAGAGGTGGACCGTCATCAGAGCTTGAAATAAGAAATTCCTAACGCTTTTTGTGTGATGTGAGTCAGTACATTCTGTCCGTCGAAGCTTTTCTTTATCTAAGGAGTCAAAGTTGATATCTAATGGTACAAAATTGCTTGCTTTAAGAAATCTGCATTTCTTAAATTATGTATTTGGTGAACCTCTAAACATATGACTTGTCGCAAAACTGATTGTCTAGGTTGTTAAGTAAAGATATCATTAAGAGAAGCGGGTTTTGGATTGGGAGCGAGTTAGAAATGGATTTGACCTAGCGCAAGTTGGGATTGGACTATGTTCAATTGGATCTAATTTGAAATTAAACTTTTAGATAAAGAGATTGAATTGGATCCAACCCAAGAGGTTTTGAGTTATGGACCAAAAAGTAGATTAGGATTTGGGTTTGGTTGAACTCAATGGGATCCAACTGAAAACCAAGTTTTAATTCGAATAGGATACAATTTGGGATGGTTTTGGTTTGCATAAAAGAAGTTGGGTTTGGACATAGTTAGGCATTGATTTGGTTCGGTTCTAGCAAAAAAAAATAGTGGTTCAGTTCTAGCAAAAAAAATTAGTGGTGTGCATAGGAGTTTTATAACCTGTGAAGCATAGATCTAAATAATCTAATGGCATAATACATTATATTTAGCAAAATTCTTAAATAAGTATAACTGTGGTTCAGAACCAAACCAAACCAGAACTGGTGACATAGCATGGTTTGGCTCGGTTCTCCAAAAGTTAAGAACCGAGAGTAACGGTTTGGTTTGAGGTTGAGACTAGAACCGAACCAAACACAACCATGAACACGCGTACCTCTAATAACGCCTTCTTTTTTATAAGCGCATAGATTGAAATGGAGATAAGTGGGCATAGAAGTAGAATATCGTACCGTTCTGCAATGAGCATGCACTTCTCTTCTATTTGTATATTAGATTAGACTTTACTTTGTAAGTAGGTTCGAACCGAGTCAAGAACGATACAGCTGATCAAGAAAATGCTCAGTTCGAGCTTGAGCATGAGCTGGATCAAGCTTCAATCTTTAGGCTCGAGCTCAAGAATATTCTCGAACAACTTTAGCCAGCCCACTAGGCTCATTTGAGCTCGATGCAACAGAGGGACTCGATCAGCCTCTGCTCAAGATTGAGCTCACCAATTACCTTGAAATGACTCGAGCTCCAACAGTGTGTGTGTTTGTGCATACCTATAGATATATAGGTTTATAAGCTTCCCAATCTGCAGTTTTCGTGCTCGAGCTTGGCTTTGGAGAAGCTGGACCACGGATCGAGCTCGACGAACATGAGTAGCTCGTGAATAGGTCGTGAGCTTGGCTTTTGTGGTGTCTTCACAAAAAAATATCTTGCAAGTTATTTATGATGAAACTGATAATTTACCAAAATTAAAGCTGCGTCTTTTCGCAAAACATGATTGCTGCATGATCGTTGTTGTATGGTTTTGGACCTTCGATTTAAATACACCTGAGGGGAAAGAACACAATTTCATCAACCTATATGAACCATCTGAATACCTCAAGGGACAGAGAATGAGTTGATGATTTGTAACTTCTCAAAAGTTGATTGTAAGGAGCAGAAAAGAGAAAGCATGGTTTCCGTTTGACGGAATTACGCTCAGGAGAGAGAGAGAGAGAGAGAGAGAGAGAGAGAGAGAGAGAGAGAGAGAGAGAGATGTAGATTTTTATTACCTCATTATAAAGGTGTACACACTCCACCAAAGGAAAGAATAAAACAAGCTGCTTGCATAACTATAACGACAAACATTTGAGAGAGGGGCATTGGATGACATAGGTCAGCAGTTTCTACAGAAACCTATCCGTGTAGTACGTTCTTCTCACTATCATACTTTGCTTGGGAGAAAACGACCTCCAAAATCAATTTTACAACACAACCAGGCTTTGCAGATTTCCTTTTCCGCATTGGAACCTTCGACGTGAATCCACAGAAACCGATCACGAGTAGAACCTGTAGTTCTTAGCATCAACAATGATTGTTCTGAGGCCTCCAATCGGTGATAGAATCATGAGCAAGACACCGAGAATAATGCAGATCTGTTGTATATAACAAAACTCATTTAGCCAACTAGCTTAATCAGATATCACTAATTATAAGCATAGAAACAGAATCTCGATTGAATAAATTAGACATACCCAGTTTATAATCCAAGATAAGCTGAATCTTTTCGGCTTGTAAATTGCCAGCCACATGACGCATGGGAGCTTATGGGTAAAAGAACAAGATTTAGTACAATGAAGTTCTAAAAGGATTGATTGAGATTAACTTCAGGAAATATGATGTACTCACGAAATATGTGGTGGGCGCGAATGCAAATCCTCCAAAGAAGCCAAGCAGGCCTCCAAAGAAAGGGAAGGTGATAGCAACAAAGCATGTGAATGCTGCAACATGTGGAAAGGAAACCAAGTAAGGAAAGAAGGAATTCTAATCATAGCACTTGATCAAAGAGTCACAGTATGAAAAGATCACTTACCGACATACAAACTGCGCGAGACCAAGCGAAGCGGAAAGGAAGGTCTAAAGTGAAGCTTCTTCACCAGTACTGTCTCAATCATATCGAAGACTGGCATCGCGTAAATCTAATTCCAATACCAAGAAACCATGGCATATGTTTAGGCCATACAGTCGTCATGAAAGATACTGCTTTAAGGTCAGAACTTAGATAATCTGTTGAGAATACACAGAGAATTTAGTGAATACCTGGTAACTTCCAATGACATGGATGACCACAAACATGTTAGCCATTGCAATCAACCATGCTGGTTTTCTCTAAAAGAGATGAGGATGTTGTCCTTAACATCATTGCCAAACATCCAGTAACCGATAAGAGCAACAGGGAAGTAGCATAAAGCCACAATTATATAGGCAACAACGACTCCTCCTCTCACATAGGAACCTTGGATATGGCTTCTCTGGTGTAGATGGGATTGTTGCTTGGATTTCCAGCACCACATTGTGTCCAGCATAGGCAAAAGCCACATTACCAAGGGCACTAAAGAATTTAAAGACTGTTCCTGCTGTACTCTTAGCTTTGTAACCATATTGTACATCTTCTTGAACACCCTTATCTACAGAAGCTGCCCAAGCAATTGTAGAGTAACTGTAGGAAAATGCAAACATCAAAATCTAAATTAAATTAACATGTTGACTTCTATATTTCGTTGTGTTATTCACTTATTCTCATTCAACCAAGGAGAATCTAAGTTGGTTGACAGTTATAATAGATAATAAAGGAACGTTATATGGGTGGAAATAGGTTATACCTTAAGGACATGACTGCTTGCTGCCAAGGGGATACACCAGAAATGGAGTTGAAGTTGGGGAGATATAAGGACGAGGTACAAGTGAACTGAGGCGAAGATCATAATGAAAAAGGTCAATTTGATACTTTTGCAGCTTGAACACACAGTATCATGGAACTTCTTCAATGATTTTCCTCCAGTAACCATGTATACAATGTTCACCGCAATTTCAACCACAAGTTGTTGAGGCACCACAATATAAAGACCTAACGCTTTTCACCAAAGGCATGCTGGCCCAGTTCATGGTATCTGTCAAAACGTTTTCCTGGAACCATTTCATGCATCTCAACCATTTGCCATAGCGTGTACAGTGGCATTATGACAAGATAAGGATGGTAGCGCCAGGACCCCTATTATTCAATCAAAGAAATTATTAGGATCACAAATATAATGAATTAATAATCAGATACCCTTTGGACGAAATAGATTATTATCCCCAATTTTCACATAATCCATGTTGATCAATAGTGGATGTAGTTGTGTTGTGGCTGTCTTAGGCTGATATGGACCAATAGATGCTACAACCGAGATGTGCGGCCACAACAAATGTTGATTCAAGGTTTAAAACCTTAATCTGATTACTAGTGTAAAGCTATGTACAAAATATGTTTTCCTAAATTACATAATGTGTATGTACCATCCCATATTTGACATGGCATATGGAAGGCTGAGGACACCAGCACCAACCATGGCTGTTGGGTGTGGAAGCTGGAGTACCACCATTTTGGCTTTTCTGGCAAATCAATGACTAGTTAAGAATGCAATTGCCTTTCAACAGATTTTAATTGGTTGTGAAGGATAGTTCAGACACTTGTCTACCAAATGGTCCGATAACAACTAATTCCGGCGAGTCAGGGAATCTCCGGCTGCTGCAGATTCCAAAATAATCCGCGGTCGCTTTGTCTTATGGTGCAACTTTTCTTTGATTTCCTGCATTGTAGGGGTTGACTTCATTTCCTGGCCTTTTCCAAATGCAAAGGGACTTTGCGGGCTTGACAATTATGATTATGGCAAGTGAATCCCTAAGTTCTCTCAAAGAGAGGTTCTTTCTGACACAAGATACAGAGCAGTGGCAATTTCTAAACGTGACACGAACAGAATCAGCTTAAGCAAGATGAAAAGGACCGGGTTGTGTTCAAGTTGACCCATTTCTCCACACAACATGAAATGGCACTACAATGACATTATCTATCACTTCAAAAACTTGAAATGACCCACACAGTCCAAACAAGTTCTTGGCCATTTTAAACACGAACTGAAAACGAACGAGCACTTGCCTAGGCAAGATCCACTAAAGAAAAATCGATTGGTAATTTGGTTTGCGAATTTTTATCACAAACATGAGAAGCTGCGACACAAAACGAAACATGGAAAGCAAATCTCAAACATGTGTCTCCTTGTGTTTCTCCCTGATAATGCAGGAAATGAGAATTCCAACTCTCAAAGAGTGAGGGGTATTGAGATTGAGAGAAAATTACCTGAGAAAAGGCTTCACACTTGTTATTGGGGATCGGGTAAAGAAGGAATTTTTTTTCGAGTAGGGCCAGAATTTGAGAATCCCATAGGATTCCTCACATGTTTGGTAAAATGAATTCAGAGAATCTGGGGACGTAAAGTTGGAAAAGTTTTGTGGAGCCAGAATCGGGAATGAATGGCAAAAAGAATCCTGGGAATCTTGGGATGTAAAATCGAAAAATCTTGGTGGATCAAGAATCCGGAAATTGACACTTTGCTCTATGTTTTTCCGGAAAATCGGTTGCACCTAACTCAAATTCAGGCCTCAAATCTCCATCGATAATAAAATAATGTCTCAATCAGATTGACAACTCTGCCGTACTTATTCTATGTTCTTAGACGTGAAAGGAAGAGGATTGTGCTAGGTCATCAGTGGAATTTCTTAATATTTATTTAAGACTCGGTTTAACTTTAAAGTCCATCCGAAGGATGACTCATATGACTAATACACCCTTCAAGACATCTCCATGTCTCTTCTTAGGTGAGTCTATTCCGATGGAGTTTATAAAGTACTTTTCTGATTTTTCAGCCAAAATGACTTTAAGCAAAATTATTTTCGACAAGGTGCCTTTGGACATATCAAAAGAAATCGGGGGTCTCAATGGAATTTTCTTGTGCTTGAATCCTGATTCTGATGGTGGAGGTGAAACGCCTTTTTGCTTGATCCAGCTCGATGGCATCTCGTGCTGGAACGGAAGAAGCACGGACCAACATGGCGTTTGGAGTTTGGACCGACACAAATTTGGATTTGCAAACCTTAGCCTTCTCTGCTCGGTTCGTTTCTGGACTCAAAACCTATTTGAACCATTCATTGCCCGTCCCGGCATTGGAACTCGACGCCCGGGTCAGATAGTCCTGCCACTTGAGCTAACACCTTGGGTGTGTTGAACTAGTTGAGTTGTTGAACAAGCGCAAGTGTCCTGGTACAGTTATTTCAAATTTCTCGGCGGTTCGAGCCAAGACCCAAGTCCAGATCTATTAACAGGATGATCCACTACCGTGATGGAACCAATACACTACAAGGCCAGACCAGGTAGCGTCTGGGATTCAGTTGCGTCCCGGAACCGCGAGTGAAAACAGAGGAGTTTTCCCACTGTAAAACTTTCCCTTACTTTCCGTGACACAAGTACCACTCTGGCCTTCTCGCAATCGAGAAAGAATGAGAGGGGAAATAGAGCAAACACCGAGACACTATTTCCTAGTTTCCATTCCATGACTTGTGCATGGAAGTTAACTTCCGGCGTCATAGGACGGGAAAAATATTCCTCCAGGCATCATCAGTCATGACACGAAAAAGATTAACCGACACCGCGAAAATCTCGTCTTTGAGATCATCGGAGAAGTATGGGATACGAAAAAAGGGTTCTCAGTTAATCTGCGGATTCGATGCTATTCATCTGACCAAAGGTGAGAAACCGTTTCCCTTCTCTAGGGACGTCTTTACCGTAAAAGGTGCAAAACGGAAACAATATGAGAATTTAAATTCTTAAGGGCAGAATACTTACCGGCTGATAATTATAGTCTGTACCCTGAGTCCCCATCTATCTTGAGAGAGAGAGAGAGAAGAGAGAGACGCACAGAGAGAGAGAGGCAGGAGATGGTTGTTTGGGGAGTGATTAGTGCTGCCGTATTAAATAAGGAGAAGCGTTTGACCTTCCTAAGTCGTGTAAACGGCCGTTGGATTCCTACGCGCTTTTCATTGACTGATGTTTCGTGTTCCCTTGGGCGGAAAGGAGTTCCAAAAAACGGGAAAAGCGTTTCTTCCTCTTGCGCAGCGCGTTAAAAGTTATTGAAACGTATGCTTATTAACCTCCTAATATGTACTGGAGGATGGTAAATTCGTGTTTGGCAGCTATCTCGTATCGTTTTCGAGTCAAAAACAGGTTACGCCAACACGCAGGGCTGACTCCCCGAAATCTTTAGGCCCCAAATTTTCGATCGTACTTAATGTTATTAGTTTTGTCACATATATGAGGCCCCTAATTGTTTTGCTTTAGGATTCCTTCGAACGTAACCCAATTTTTCTTGCCACATTGGCGGACACAATTGCGAACTCTAGGACCCCACGGAATCTACATTGAGCCAAATTGGGCTTCCACATGCCCCAAATTTTAAAATCAACTCAAGGACTATAGCCTGCAGTTGAATTTGTGAGCTATACAAACTTTGCCTCACTCTCAAAGAATTTCTAAATCTGCCATCCGACTACAACTTTTTGTCAAGCTCTTAGAATGAAGAAAAAGACAAACAACAACTGAGCCTTTTCCCATACTAGACGGGGTTAGAAAAAGACAAACATTACAAAGAATTGATCCAAATTGATGGTTTGGTTTGGTTTGTAGTTTTTGTTTTATAGTCTTTCTTGTGAAAAACCGGTTGTGAGCAAACCAAAAACCATACCTGAAAACTTTCACTCTTCGACTTCTTCCATATCATCAAAGTTGCATTGTGGAAACCGGAGGAAGCTGCTATTGAGATCGTTGGAGGAACACCATAAGGAGTACCGTTGGACTCTGTCATTGGTGTGAGGGTCTCGTTTATCCTACAAGAAGGTACGCCATTAGTTTTGTGTGTAATAGGAAAAGAAAAAAAACAGAGAAGAAGAAGAGGAATATGAGAAAGAGAACATAATTTTTTCACCAGAAAAGGTTGTCGTAAACTACACTTTGTAGCCTAAGACAGTGGAAAATAAAATCGGTCAGACGATCAAGGCAAAAGAGAACAGATTGAACTGGCAAAAAAGAAACAGAGGTCAAGGCAAACCGAAGGGAGAACCAAGGCCGGACGAAGGGAAAAAACCCAAGGTCGGGCGAAAGAAAAAACCCAAGGCCAGCCGAAGGGAGAACCAAGGTCAGTTGAAGGGAAAAAACCCAAGGTCGGTCGAAGGAAGAACCAAGACCAACCCAAGGGAAAAACCCAAGCTATGCGGAGGAGAGGCGAGAGCCCCCGCACACAGCTCTCTCTCTCTCTCTCTCTTCTCTTTTATATTCCTTGAGAAAATATCCCAGCGGTTTCGGAAAACCGTGGGCGAAAACAACAATTTTTCAAAACTGCCCCCAATTTTGGAAAACTACTACCTCGGGCAACAGACTAAAAGGTTTGTTTTGCCCCTGACTGGTTTTAGAAATTACAAGTTGCCACTGGATAAAATTATGAAAATATCCAGATATTTTTTAGTAAAAATACAACTTTACCCTTAAACAGGTGAAAAGATTGCATTTCCCTTTGACTGTTTATAAAAGTTATGAAATACCTAGAAATTGAATTACCTTCCTGTCCTTATTTTGTCACTTTGCTAAAAGACAAGGTTGCCCCTATCTTTTTGAAAATTTACAAAATCATACTAAGAGGTAAAATTATGGATTTACCCTAGATTAGTGACGAATTTTATATAAAAACCATATATCAAGTTTATTGTTTTGTCCCTAGTCTTTTTGAAAATTTACAAAACTACTTAGACAGATAAAATTTATCGGTTTACCCTTATTGTTTAGGAAAATTATCAAAGATAAGAACTTTTGGGGAAAAAATTACAGATTTGTTCCCAATTTGATTTTATAATAGAATCAAGTTATTAAAACTCAATAATGATACTTAAAACTTATATAAAACTGGTTTTAAGTGCCATGAGTTATTTTCAATCCAGTAGTTGGACATTATGTATTATGTGAGTTAAATATTTGTTATTTGTTGTTTGTTGCTTGTTATATATTTTTCTACTAGACCGTCTAATTGTTAATTTTACCAAATATATAAAAATGAATTCAAGAATATGTATATATGAACTAGCAAAAACAGAAAAATTAAACGGACTAAATTTTCAAACATTTAAGAGAAGAATCTCGTTGACTCTTACACTTAAAGGTATAATGTATGTATTAAAGGAAGCAGTGTGTCTGCCACCTCCTGACATCATAGAGCAACAAAAGGAAATGTATAAAACGTTTCTAAGAGATGACACGATAACAAGAACAATCAGGTTAACATATATGGAAGATGATCTGATTAGGGTCTTTGAAGAATGTGAGACCGCAAAAGAGTTGTTTGACTCAATAACAACTAAATATGACATTATATCTAAACTACATGTTTAGTTACTACAAAAAGATATAATTCCTATAAAATGAAAGAATGAGGTAATATAGTGGAACATGTGAACCATATGTTTGTAATGGCAAGAGATTTAGTTGTAGCTAAATCAATTATCATATAACCGATGCAAATATCTATAATATTGAATAGTTTTTTCCATTCTGGACATGGTCACTACCGTCATTAGACTAGGACCTGAAATAAACCTTTCTGAATTGCTCCTCAAACTACCAATTGAATAAGAACATATAAACAAAAACAGAAAAGAGAAATTGTTAGTGATGTAAGATGAGATAGGGTATAGCTCCAAAGCCAACCAAAGAAGAAATAAATCAAACAAAAAGTTTGGCAAAAATAACAAAAAGGACGATCAATCTTTTAATAAAATATGAGAAACCGCTTCTCAAGTCAAGTGTTTCAGTTGTGAAAAAATGGGACACTACAAGAGGGATTATCGCAATAAGAAAAATGATGAAAACAATCAATAAAGCGAGCAATCGAAGAAGCAAGACATAATTTTCATGATATCAAAATGCTTATATATACATCTCCTGGTGACCGATTGGTAGATTGACTTAGGAACGATGAGACATATCTCAAAGAGCAATTTAGGGATAATGGATCTAAAGAAATATAAAGTAGAACATTAGGTATAAATGAGAAATAATATTTTCTCTGATGTTCCTGAACTTGGTCCTTTAGAATTTATGTACAAGGCACATTGTTTATGCTAACTGATGTATTGATCGTGACATCTATAAGGCGCAATCCGTTTTCGGTCCCTTCCTTAATGAAGAAGAGTTTTGAGGTTAGGTTTGTTTCTAGCAAAAGTGATTATTAGGAAGCATGAGAGTATTTTTCTCTAGGAAATTTGATATAAAACATGGATTGTTCAAGTAGAATATCAATGAAATTGAAAGTTCTTCTGCTTATATTAATTATATTTTTAATGTTTATGTAAATATATGGCATAAACACCTAGGGCATATAAGTCTGAAAAAATTAGAGAAATTATTCAACTTTGACTTACTGCCAAAGTTTGAGGAAAATACTTTTAGAAAGTGCGAAACCTTTATACAAGGAAAAATTATAAGAAAAAATTTTCTCAAAGAATAAAAAAGGGTAACAACCTTGTTCGAAGTTATTCACACTTATTTATATAAACCCTTTCAAGTAAGATCACATCGAGGAAAGGTCAATTTCATAAATTTTATCGATGATTACTAAGGATATATATATCTTAGTACATAAATATGAGACACTTGAAGTATTTAAAGAATATAAACAAGAAGTTGAAAATCAACTAGGTCATACAATCAAAATCTTGAGATCAGATAGAGGTGGTGAGTACACCTCTACAGAATTTTTGGAATTCTGTAAAGACTTTGGTATTTCAAAACAAAATACAATGCCAAGGATACCTCAGCAAAATGGTCTAACTGAAAGATATAACAGGACCTTACTAAACATGACAAAGTCAATGTTAATATATGCCTCTCTACCAAGGATATCTACACCATATAAGACATGATTTGGAAGAAAACTCAACCTAGGTCATCTCAAGAGGTGGGGATCTATTGCTCATGTGAAGATCCTTAATCAGTCTAGAGACAAGTTAGACAGCAGGTACTTAACATGTATATTCATCGGATATCCTAAACGCTCAAAAGGATGTCAATTTTATCATAAGTACCATGGATTGATATAGAGAGAAGAGATGTTGGATTAGAAAATAATAAGAATGACATCTTTGAGAATAATGATGAACATATTAACGATGTAGTAAATTTGGATCAATAATCATTTGGACCCATAAAAGATCTTCCTGAATCAACCAAAACTTTAAGTAGACATAAAAGGCCTAGGGGCACACCATCCTACTTAAGGGATTATTACACTTATCATGCACAAGAAGTGTGCAATTCGGTAGATTTAGATGAGTTTACTCATAACTTGACTTATCAATAGGTTATTAACTCATTTAAAACAACATATTGGGAGAAAGTCATAGATGAAGAAATAGAATCTATTGAGAAAAACAAAGTTTGTGACTTGGTTGATTTATCAAAAGAAAGAAAAGTTATAAGCTTCAAATGGGTTCTGAAAAGGAAATATAAGATTGATGGATCAATCAACAAATTTAAAGTGAAGTTGGTTGTAAAGCGATTTTCGTAAAAGGAGGAGATAGATTATGTTGAGACATATTATCCTATTGCAAAATTTGCATCCATAAGAATAATCCTAGTGATATCTGCATATTATGATTTGGGTTTACATCAGTTATATGTAAAAACTATTTTTCTAAACAGAGATTTAGATGAAATCATATATATGCAGCAACCCAAATGATACATACTTTAAGGCTAAGAAGATAAAGTATATATGTTGAAAACAATCCCTATATTGCCTAAAACAGTCACCTCATCAATGATATTTTACTTTTGAAAATGTCATTATTGAACTTGGGTTTGTGGCAAATGAGCTTGATAACTGTGTATATGTCTAGAAAAGTTAGAGCTACTTTGTCATCTTATCATTATATGTAGATAACATATTATTAACTGAGAATGACAATGAGATGATTGTTAAAACTAAGTTATAGTTAAACTCAAGGTTTGAAATAAAAGATATGGGGAAGCATCCTATATTCTAGGTATAAAGATTTCTCAAGATAAAGTATCTAATTTTTTATGCCTCAGTCAGGAGAGATATATTGATTATATCTTCAAGAAGTCTAAAATGAATGAATGCAAGTCTACTTTTACACTCGTTAGAAAAGAGGTAAAACTTAGAAAGGTTGATTGTCCTGGTAAAGGAGATGATAAGTCTAATGTTCCTTATATATGAGTTGTGGGCAACTTGATGTATGTTATGTTATGTACAAGACCTGATATCAGCTTTGTTGTTGATCTTGTAAGAATATATCAAACTAATCATGGATGAAAGCATTGGATAGCTATGAAGAGGATTCTAAGATATCTCAATGGAACAAAAGACTCGAAATTATGTTTTCAAGCAGATGAACTAAAATGGTAGGATACTGAAATGCTGACTTTGCTGGGAGCAAAGATGACAGCAAATCAACATCATGTCAAATATTTTTATTTGGAAGTTGAGTTATTTCTTGAGCATGTAAGAAAAAGGGTTGTGTAGCGCTGCATACACAAGAAGTTGAGTATGTAGCTTGTTGTATGGATGCAACAAATATCGTTTAGAAAAGTCGCTTCATATGAGATTGGAAGTTGGACATAGCCGATGAGTCGGTTGTCATTTATTGTGACAACAATGCAGCAATTACTCTAATTAAAAGTGGAACTAACAACTCTAAAAGCAAGCAAATAATGGTGAAATATCACTATTTTCATGATATAGTTATGAGAAAGGAAATATCTATCTCATACATGTCAACTCAAGATATGTTGACAGAATTCTTAACTAAAGGCATAATAGAGGATCTTTTCTCAAAACATGTTACAAACATGAGTTTGAGATATGTTTGATTGTTATATAAGTAAAAAACCACACAACAGGTAATGATTATATACCAATCATTAAATGACATTACTAGGAAAACCTCATAAAAGTGGAAGGAAAACTAGTACGTCAGAACATTTTGCTCGAATGACGAAGTGGGAGATGTAAAACCAAGAAGGTCATTCTCGGTAGTTTCACAGGCCATTTATTATGGAGGCAGTTACGGAGCTAATTTGTAACAGCTGATCTATTACGGATAAGCTCTGTAACCAATCAAATAAAGGTTTTGAAATCGAAAAGCTCAGCTTGAATATCCGGGAGGGTGGAGCAGGCGCTGCTCTATAAATACAGAGCATCGCACACTCATAATGTACAAAAAAACAAAAGAAAAACCCTCTTTGTGAAAAATTGGTTGTGACGAAATTGAAAACCATACTTGAAAACTTTCTCTCTTCGTCTTCTTCCATATCATCAGAATTGCGCTATGAAAATCGAAGAAAGTTGTTGTTGAGATCGTCGCAGGAACACCAAAAGGAGCCCGTTGTTGTTGAGATCGTCGCAAGAACACCAAAAGGAGCCCCATCGGACTCCGTCTGGCTAAAGGATTGAAACCTTATCCATTAGAACACATGCATAATGTGTGTACTTATATAGCTCACATGCATAATGTGTGTACTTATATAGCTGAATTGTTATATAATATAATGTATTTGAAATGGGTGCTGCTAAAGATACAACCGAAATTACTAACCGGACATTCTCATTTTCATTTTACTCTCTCTCTCTCGTCATTTTATTTGCGCTCTCCCATGCAGCTGAAGTCAACCACCCATCGAAACCAATTTCAATCTTACTCACTACCATCATGGCAAGGCAGGCACACCCTCCGCGTCTCCTATAGAAACGAGACATATGCAAAAGAGATGGTTGTCTAGTTTTTTTTTCAAAGTTAAGAAAGAAATGTGTCTGGTGGTATGAAAGAAAGAGAGAGATAATGACCTATGGATGTCGATGGGAGGAGAAAGAGAAGGTGAGCTTTAGTAGCTAACGGTGGACTTCGATGACAAGAAGAGAAAGGAAGAAAAGGATGATAAGTTTTAGGGACTGGTTTCAGTTGAGAGAAAAAGAGAGAGTAGCAGGGGCATTATGAGAGAGAGTGTCTTTAATAATTTGAAGTTTGCATTTAATACTGTATGATTTCATATTTTAAAAAAAACTATCCGTCTCATATGGTTTCAGTTTTCAAATTTCTACCGAACTCGAGAAGAAAGTCATATTTGAGGGAAGCCCTTTCTACTTCATCTAACACTTTGTTTTAATAGTTTCACCTATTAGACTTTTTCCCCTCCAAATTTTTAAATGTTTTTGTAGCTGTGATCTTTAATAGCCCTACTTTTTCAGAGCCATTTTTTACCTAAATAAGATATGGAATAATAAAGATTGGAACCAAACATAACTGGCACTGATGTCATGTTTGGTTAGCTTCACAAAATTGCGAACCAACTAATATTTGCATGGAGTCTAGAACCGAACCAAACTGAATCAGACCCGTACTAACAATTGTGTGTACCAAACTGTCCCATGAAACCTGGAGTTTCTTTTTTTAGTTACAGAGACGAAGCTGAAGTTTAATACACACCCATACATGCACCTTTTGGGAGTCGAACTCCCACCAGCAGCATGGGTGCTAGAATGTCCTACTATTGAAATAACGCTTTCGGTGCAAACCTGGAGTTGATCATGGTTAAAGCAACTCCATTAGGCCCTCAAATTTTATAGGTGTCAAAATTCTTGTAGAATAGTTTTTTAAATTATTAATTTTGTTACAAGAGGAGAGATTGAAACCTAAAACACAGGACACATGCACCCTCTCAAAGTCGAACTCCCCACCAGCTGCGACGGTGCTAGAGTGCCGTGCTGTCGAGCTAACACTCTGGGTACCATTTGAATTATGGAATTTTTTAAATGATCCTTTGCTGTTAAGTTCAAATGAAAGGAAGCTTTGTCTAAATTAAGAATATAAAAACAATTAGACAATCGTATGGACAAGATTTGGTGAAGTAATTTGGATTTAAGGGGGCAGTGAGTTCAAACCACAGATCCAGTTTACGGGACTTTGGATTTCTTGTCTTTAGAATTGGGGATTGGTAAAATTTTGTGGCATCGTATCTTTATTGACTGACATGACACATTGCAACTTCATGCCTACGCGGCCTGGCAGGTCCAATTGGACCGGAACTTCCGAGAACCCATCACGGAATCAAACCGAAACTGGTGGCTTCAAAATCTTGTTACGTTTTAAAATTACATTTTAGCTTCAAGAATTTTTCCAGCAAAATGGAACCAAACTTTATTGCAGACCCGAAAGAGCCCGACTGAAACCAAAACTGAAGGAGGGTTTTGTTGGATTGAATGTGCATTTAATTCATGTTGGTATCAGTAAAAGTCCTAAAGTGTAAAAAGGAACATATGAGAGACTTTTGGAGAAGTTGACCAAGAGGAGACAAAGTTTAGTCTCATATTGAAGAATGTGATAAACCCACGAGTACTTTTATATATTTGGTAACTCATGAATCTTAATTCAAAGAGTTTGGGGAGGATATGTTATACCAAACTCGCACGCCAGGTCGGGTTTGGGCTTTGATGATCTAACGGTTAAGAGTTTTTACGATCATAAATAAGGATAAGGTGGGATAGTTATGGATAAGTAAGGATGGTTTTCAATAAGACGGGATGGTTGTGGCTAAAATGGTGCATCATTTGGATCAGATCTATGATCCATGATCCATATGCACACCTTATAAATAGGTGATTAGGAGTCCTTCGTATACACATTGTTTTCACTCACTCTCTCTTTTCCCATTTCCTGATTTTGTCTCTGTGCATGTGGTGTTGCTCCAGTCCCTGTACTCGTGGTTAATCTCTCTCTACCCCAACTATAGGTGAATGAGGCGTGTTCGAAGTCGACTCAAAGCTAAGTATGTTCTTTTTGAGTTATGTATGTATTTTATCCTAGGAGGAAGGTGCATGTACCCATATGTACTCATAGCAGAGCACTGATTTCTTTAAGGCAAGCCCGCAAGGGCGACTTGCACAAATAAGTTTTTTAATTTTACTTCAGGTTTTGTTTTCTATACTGCTTGATTATGACTTACTTTGAATTTGTGGTTATTGTTTATAATTACGGCATGTTTACATTTATTGCATATTACTTTATTATACATGTATGTCTACAATTGTTCTCATCAATCTTAGAGAAATCAATTTTTACTGTAGTTAACATGTTTGTGTCTGCTACCCTCCAACCTAAGGTCGACTTGACCTTGATACTAGAAAAATTTATCAATCTACATTTTAAATGTTAGCAACAGCGTATGAAAATTTGTGGCTAATATGCATGAATGTGCTGACTATTCTCTATTTGTGTCTTACTAAGTCATCTGTGAGAGAACAGTGACCTTAGGGGATCATTCGACTGCCGAATTCAAGGGAGAAGTTTGTGTTGACTTGAAGTTTTTTTTAGAAAAGGTTCTAACTCTTTAGGGAGTTAAACACATTCCAACTGATTCGTCGGAATATCCTCAGTACTGCTTTAGTTAGGGAGGGATGTTTCTCTGCGAAGGGTTATTTGTATGATATAGAGCATCTGTTTAAAATTCATGTAGAACCAATTATTGATTCTTATATAAATTTTAATGATAATAAAGCCTTTATTTATTCTTCACTATATAATATTGAATTATCTTATATATGTCATGCTAAGTTGGGTCATGTTAACCTTGATTCTATGATAAGAATGATGAATTTAAATCTTATTCCTAAAATGGTTATAGATAGAAAACACAAATGTAGTGTCTGTGTACAAATGAAGCAACCTAGGAAACCTTTTCATACGGTTGAAAGGAAATCCGAGATTTTGAATTTGGTACATACTAATGTTTATGAATTCAATGGAATGACCACAAGGGATAACAAAAGATATTTTATCACGTTTATTAATTATTACAATAGATATTATTATATTTACTTACTTAAAAATAAAGATCAAGCTTTAGAAAAGTTTTAAATATTTATAAATAAAACTTAAACAGACAAGGTACTTAAATGATTAAGGTCTAAGAGGGGAGGAGTGTATACCTCAAAATATTTTCCAAGTATACTGTCAAAACAACATTATTATTCATTAGGTTATTGCTCTGTATTCTTCTCTAATGGGATATTTGAACAAAATAATAGAACCATTTGTGATATAGTTAATGTTTTACTTTAAAGTTTTGGGTTACCTACCTACATGTGAGAGAAGCTTTAAATACGGCTTGCCATATTCTAAATAGGGTATTCCATAAGCATGAGGAAATTAGTCCATTTCAGCTTTGGAAGGGTTAAAAAACTAGTCTCAAATATCTCAAAGTGTGGGATGTCTTGTGAAAGTACGTATCCATGAACACAAGACAAAGAAATTGAGACCTAAATCAGTAAATGTTATATTTTGGGGTTACATGGAAACAAGTTATACGTACAAATTCTTCATCATTAGATCTGATGCTTCTGACATGGACGTCAACATAATTATTAAGCTCTATTATGCTACATTCTTTGAGAATGTATTTCCTATAAAAATTGGAGTTCTCCAAAGTATATCTTGTAGAGATTCTGATCCTACTATTGGTTTCATTAGCGATCATGTGGAGGATAGTCCTATCGCAAGTGACTTTGTTACTTTCAATATCGAGGATAGTCCTATCACCTTTCAGTTGGTTATGACCTCACCCAATGTTAAGTTTTGAAAGGAAGTCGTTAACGATGAAATCTAGTCAATTCCTTCCAATGGTACTTGTGAATAGGTAGATTTGCCTCCTGATTGTTCTACTATGAGTTGTAAGTAAATCTTTAAGAAAAAACTAAATGTAGATGGAATAATCAATAAGTATAAGGCTAAATTAGTTGTCAAAAGATATACAAAAAAAATAATAGATTACTTTGATACTTATTTACCAGTTTTTCGAATAACCATAATCTGAGTGCTTATATCACTGACTTTCGTATATGATTTCATAATCCATCAAATAGATGTGAAGAATATTTTTCTGCATGGTGACCTCTATGAGGAAATTTATATGGATCAGTTAGAGCAATTTGTAGCTCGTGGGAATGAGTCTAAGGTGTGTAAGCTTGTTAAATCATTATATGATTTAAAACAAACTCCTAAATAATGACATAAAAAGTTTGATTATGTGATATCATCTTTTAGCTTCGTTCCTAATGATTATGATAAGTGTCTCTACTGAAAGTCAATCAATAATGCTTTCATCATTATTTGTCAATACGTAGATGATATATTATTGTTTAGTTCCGATATGAGAATAGTAAATGAGAGTAAGTCATTCTTATGTATTAAGCTTTAGATAAATGACATGGATGTGGTTGATGTGATTTTAGGACTTAAAATCACAAAGTCTACTAATGGTATAATAATCTCTCAGTCTCACTATATTGAAAAAGTTTTTACCAGTTGTCCAGATAAAATCTATTGGAAAGCTTTACATAGATTGTTTCGCTTTGTGAAGTGAACGATTTCCCTTGGATTACATTACGGTAAACATCATTTGATTCTTAGAGGATTTAGTGATGCTAGTTGGATAACAAAGAATTCTGGAGTAATGGAATGATTAAATATGTGTTTCTTGTGGGTGATGGTGTTGTTACCTGAAAATCAAAGAAACAAACTATTTTGGTTTGTTTTACCTTTGAGGCAGAATTATGTACTTTGAATGAGACGAGATTGGAAGATGAATGACTTAAGAGATTTATGTCCAGTTTATCTATGGTAAAGAAGTCGCTTCCTGCAATTTCAGTACACTGTGATAGCATGACTACAATTGCAAAGATCTGTAGTTCCAAGTACAACAAAAAGCAATGGAGAAATATCTAAGTCAAACTGAAGTCTTAATGACTTTTGTATCTAATGGTGTCATGGTTGTAGAATTTGTTGAATCAAAAGATACACAATTGATCCTTTGACTAAGGATCAATTAGTAGCCTTAGTTAAGAAATTAATGTTGAGAATGACACTAAGACCCATGATTTATTCAAAAGCGATGGCAACCCAACCTAATTGAGTGAAGATCTCACGAAGTATATTCAATGTGCTAGTAAAAGTTGTTTGGTGAATATGAGGACACTTTGTATTATGTGATACTTTTAGTATCTATATGTCTATCCTTATAAACCTATAGTATCATGACTGTAAGTTTAGCAAGAGATTGTTCTTTAAATGGGATTGAATCCTAAGATAGGATACTAGTAATACATCCTTCGAGATGCCCAACTAAGTGATTGATATTGTTTGGCCACAATAGGGGATTTAGGTTGTTCCCTGAAGTCAATTATGATACAAGATATAGATGCATGGTCATTAATGCATCATCCTTATAGATCATGTCATAGCCTTTTTCTATATTGTTATCAATACACACATTTATACCCATAGTTCAGGTTTAAGACGTATTGGATAACTAAGGTAATAGCTTAAATCGAAATGTACCATTACTGAAAGCATAATATGATTGTTGGGTTAAGATGATACTTTTACACTAGGACTTTATGGGAGATTATTGGATTGAATGTACATTTAATGACATTTAATTCATGTTAGTATCCTTAAATATTTAATCAATAAATATATATATATATATATATATGAAAGTCTTAAAGTTTAAAAATGAACATATGAGAAACTTTTGCAAAAGATGACCAAGAAGAGACAAAATTTAGTCCCATATTGAAGAATGTGACAAAACCACGAGTCGTTTTATATATATTTGGTAGCTTATAAACTTAGTTCAAAGAGTTTGAGAAGAACATGCCATACTATACGTGTGTGTCGAGCCTAGCTAGGCTTAGGCTTGGGCTTGTGGTAAGCAGGGATGGTTCCGAATAAGACGAGACAGTTGCGGCTAAAACGGTATGTTGTTTGGATTAGATCCATTATGCACACGCGCACCCTATAAATAGGTGATTAGGGGTCCTCCCTATACACACAGTTTTCACTCTCTCTTCTCGTTTCCTAGTTACGTCTCTCTACCCATGATGTTGTTCCAATCCCTATGCCCTTGGTTAGTCTCTCTCTGCCCCAACCACAACCGACTGAGGCGTGTACGAGGCCGATTCAAAACAAGGTATGTGCTCTTGAAGTTGTGTGTGTGTTTTATCATGGGAAGAAGGTGGAAGTACTCGTACGTAGCCATAGTGGAGCGCTAATTTCTTTGAGACAATTGCGGTTAAAATGATACGTCGTTTGGATCAAATCTGTGATCCACACACATACCCTATAAATATGTGATTAGAGGCCCTCTCTATACACACAATTTTCACTCTCTCTCTTCCCTTCTCCTAGTTTCGTCTCTCTACACATAGTGTTGCTCCAATCCCTGTGCTCGTAGTTAGTCTCTCTCTTCCCCAACCATAGCCGACTAAAGCTTGTTCGAGATCGACTCAAAGTGAGGTATGTGTTCTTCGAGTTGTGTGTATGTGTTTTATCCTCTGAGAAAGGTGGAGGTACTCGTACATACTCATAGCGAGGCGATGATTTCTCTAGGGCAAGTCCGTAAGGGAGACTCGTATAGATAAGTTTCTTATTTTGCTTTTACTTTTACTTTTCGTACGACTTTACTATAACTTATTTTGGATCTGAGGTTGGTGTTTATGATTAGGCATATTTACATTTATTACATATTTCTTTATTATACATGTATGTTTATGGTTTTTCTCATCAATTTGTCAATCCAAGTTCTAGATTCTATAGAACCATAACCAAAAGAAGTAAAAAGAAAAGATCTTAAAGAGGTGTTTAGTTGTGCAATGACTTAAACCTACGTGATTAAAGGAATCTGTCTCTTGCGTGAATCGGATGACATGATCAAACATGTGAATTGAGTTCATGAAGTCAATGGTCCCTACTTTCACATCATGGTACTTAGGAGGGAGGATCCGGGAATCTAAATTATTGTAGAGTATACCATAGGTTCTAACAATCCAACCCCACAGGGGACCCGATTCGCAAGGGCATGGAGATGTCCCATTTGAAGTACTGCTCAAAAGCAATTATTGGTTATTTACCTTACGGATGCCACGAGCTTAACCAGCTCAAAAGACTGGTATATATGCTAGACCTCTCAAGTACTAATAAATCTATACCTACAAAAAATATACATCTTTTTTACTTTTATAGATTCAAATCTCAATCATCCATCACCAAAGATGGATGGTTGATATTTGTTTGTATTTTTTAGTATATATCAGTCTTTCTATATATATACATAGTGGCATGAGCATGACTTAAAAATTTTAATGGTGCAATGAGTGAGTATCATCAATGGTGAGTATGATACAATCACTATATATATATATATATATATATATATATATATATAGAGAGAGAGAGAGACCATGCTTCTGTCATCAACAAAAACAAAATACATAAATTCAAGGGCACTTGAAATATATCATTCTAAAGATGATTTAATGGTAAAGTAAGCTCCACTTTACCTTTCTTTTTCCTACAACCCCTTTAACTTTCAGTGCAAGAATGTCATTTTGAAATTTAAAATTGTGTTTGAGGGTGCATACTATCAAATGTATATAGAGAAACTAGTATACTTTATTCACATGAAAACTTTTGGTTTTAAATTTAAATTTGTGATGGATTCTTGAGATTTATTTAGATTTGTTAACACCTAAGTTTGCTATCATATACTAGCATCTTTATGTATATATGTGCTTGTATTTATGTACATACATATGTATGTATATAACTCCGCCTATGTAAGGGATCACCTTTGCATAGCTGGTCCTAAGCTCGGATAAAGGAGGAGGATTGTGTTAGGCTTCTCACAACTAGCGTAAAACTTTGTATGATTTTTATACCATATATTACACAAATTATGAGCATTGCTTTAAGTCGTCCCCTCCAAGTGATGCACTGCAGAGCCCGAATGTAGTGAAAAGTAAGCAAGTGTCACTACATTTTTGCCCGAATGTAGTAAATCAATTGCAAAGAGGGTTCACACATCATGAACTAATGTGAGTAAAGAAGTTAGTCCCGCTACATTGCCTCCGAATGTAGTGAATAAATTACAGAGAGTGTCTTTGCATTTTCAATATAGACGGATGCGGGGGGAAGGAAGTTAGTCCTAGATAATAAGATTTGTATTGGCTAAACATTGTTTGTTAAGCTAATGGAGGTGGTAGATACTATGATTCGGAGAAAGATTCATATTCTATTTTATAAGAGATAAAATGTGTTGCAGAAAAAGCAAAGGAGATAGAGGATACAGGTTTTAAATTATGGTACTAAGTAAAGAAAAGACTTAAACGGAGTTGGTATTATCATAAATAAAGATTAAAATGATAGTGTAGTAGACATACAATAATATGTGACTGAATCATTACGTTGAAATTAGTGTTAGGATCAGAGGTTTTGAATATAGTTTGTGCTTACGCACCCCAAGTAGAACTAGAAGATAGTATAAAGACAGCTTTTTGTGAAGAGTTAGATAAGGTGATTCAAAAGATTCCACAAAGGGAGATTATTTGTTTAGGAGGAGACTTAAATGGACATGTCGGTAAAAAGGCATTAGGATATCAAGGTATTCATAGAAACTTTGGTTTTGGAGATATAAATGAGGAAGGTAAGGAGATTTTAAATTTTGCTATGGTATTTGATCTCTTTATAGTCAATACAATCTTCAAAAAATGATATGAACATTTAATTATTTATAAGAGTGACTTATCACAAACACAAATTGATTACTTTATTTATAGAAAAAAGATAGAGCGTGTTATTAAGATTGCAAGGTAATTCCAAGAGAAAGCTTAACTACTCAACATCGACTTTTAGTTATGATTTACAAATAAAAAATGGACAAAGAAGAAAAGAGTGCATCGAGCTATTCGGACTAAATGGTTAAACCTCAAAAGCGAGAAAGAAGATATATTTAAACAGAAAGTCCTTTAAGGAGATGCTTGGAATTATGTTGGTACACCTTGTGATATATGAAACAATATGGTTATACGGTGAAAATGTGTTAGGTGAACCTAAGGGATGTGTACCAACAAAAAAAAAGCTTGGTGGTAGAGTAAAGTGGTGAAAAATAAAATCAAGAGAAAGAGGGCATGTTACAAATTACATTATACTAAGAAAACTAGTGAAACTTTATAGGCTTGTAAGAAAGCAAAGAAGGAAGTGAAAAAGACTGTCAATAAAGCAAAAGCTAAAATTTGGGAGAATTTATATAAAAAAATTCAACTCAAAAGAGGGTGAAAGAGATATTTTTAGGATAGGTAGGGCTTGAGATAAGAAAACTAAAGATCTTAATTATGTTAAATGCATCAAAAACAAGGACGAAAAAATTTAGTCGCAAATGATGATATAAGAAATAGATGAAAAAGCTATTTTTATAAGCCTTTTAATGAAAATAAAGATATTAGTATTAGCTTAGGAGGGTTAGCTAAATCAAAAAAGTATATAAACCACAATTTCTACTGACGTATTCAAAAGAATGAAGTCAAAGTGGCTCTTAAACATGTGAAGGATGGTAAATCGGTAGGATCAGACAATATTCCTATAGAAGTTTGGAAAATCCTAGGGGAAATAGGAATCACTTGGCTCAGAAGACTATTTAATAAAATATGGAAAAACCAAAAGATGTCTAAGGAATGGAGAGCGAGTACACTTATAACCATATATTAGAACAAGAAAGGCATTCAGAATTGTGCGAATTATCGGGGTATCAAGTTAATGAGCCATAATATGAAATTGTGGGAAAAATTATCAAACGTAGGTTAAGACAAGTATCGAGTACAACATAGAACCAATTTGGATTCATGTGACACAGGTCTACTGTTGAAGCGATTCATCTTTTGAGACATCTTATGAAACATTTTATAGCAAAAAAGAAATACCTTCACATGATATTTATTGATTTAGAAAAGCTTACGATAGGATACCGAGGAAGGTTCTTTGGAGAACCTTGGAAAAAAGAGGTATCTCATTGACATACATAAACCTTATAAAAGATATGTACGATGGTGGAAAAACATGTGTGAGAACTCATGAAGGAATGATAGATTTCTTTGAAGTTAATATTGGGTTACATCAAGGATCAACTTTAAGTTCATACTTATTTATAATGGTGATTGATGAGTTAACAAACCATATTCAAGATGAAGTACCTTGGTGTATGTTATTTGCATATGACATTGTATTATGGAGGAATCTAAGGAAAAAGTTAATAAAAAATTGGAACTATGGAGAGAAACATTAGAAAGTAAAGGCTTCCGACTTAGTAGAACAAAGACACAATGTATGCAATGTAAGTTTGATCATTTGATTACTTCAGAGGACATAGAAATTAAAATAGGCACACATTGCATCCCCCAAAAAGAAAGTTTTAAATACCTAGGATAAATTTTTCAAAGTGATAGAAGAATTGATAGAGATGTTACGCATAGAATTAATGTTGGTTGGTTAAAACGGAGAGGAGCATCAACTATTCTTTGTGATAAGAAGATATCATTAAAGTTAAAAGGTAAATATTATAGAACAATAATTAGTCTTGACACGTTTTATGGTTGTGAGTGTTAGGCAGTTAATCATCAACATGTACAAAAGATATCTATGACAGAAATGAAGATGTTGAGATGGATGAGTGGTCATACAAGAAAAGACCGTATACATAATGAGGTTATTAGAAATAAATTATGTGTAGCACTAATAGAGGATAAAATGAGAGAATATTGTTTAAGGTGGTTTGAACATATAGAAAGAAGATCAAAAGAAGAACCTCTAAGAAGATATGAAAAACTATATTTTGAAAGTATTAAAAGAGGTAGAGGATGACAACAAAAGTGTTGGAAAGAAACAATAAAGAATGATCTAGCTTATTGTGAGTTAACTGCTAACATGGCATATGATAGGGCTTTGTGGAAACAAAGAATCCGTACATATTTATTTATGTGATATTCAACCAAAATATGGTTTGGAACCACAGATTTTGTTTCAGTTAGGTTTTCTTGGAGGTGGAGCTGTAACCATACAAAGGAGGCCCTGAGTTCCAGCTCCTGTTCCGGTTTCTACTGGTTCCAGAGGAAGAGGCAGTTTGGTTCCATTGCGAGCCACCAGGCCTGGTCCTAACTGGCCACCTCTACCATCGATATTCACCTAGTATCCAAATCGAACTCTTTTGTAGAGTTTCTTTGCACGAACCAAAATGTCAAACTAGTGTTGCAGAAGAAAACAAAAGCTTTATGCTTATATCTTATCCTTCTATGGAGCCGTTTTGCCGATATATCTTTTCCATAGTCTTCGCATGAAAGCAATAGAGAGTGGAGGTATCGTGATTTGGTTACGATCAGTAACGTCGTCTAGAATAAAGCTAGTGTAAACATAGTGTTAATAGTCAAATATTTCTCTTATAATTGACTTGTAACTTCTTTCGAAAATTCAAACTTGTGACAAGATACGGCAAAATGTCATCAAGGAATTTTAATTAGAAACATGGAGTTCCACTTGGGAATTTCAATATTAAAATTAAATCTGTTTGAATCGCATATTTTAAGATTCGGGTTGGGTCCGGGTAGTCGGGTTCGTGTGACTCTCTCTCTCTCTCTACAGGAATCGTATATGTTGTAATCCGGTTAAAATTCTTAAAGTTAATGACAATTGACAACTCTGGCGTTTTTCTGATAAAATATTTTTTAAGAAAAAAAAACTGTTTAGCCCATTTTAAAGGTAACAGAACTTTATAAAGTATCCAATTTTTTGTGATTATGACGTTAGTTTGGAAGCTGCAGTTTTAATTTATCTTAAGAGTGTAGTCAGAGACGTAAAAGTGTTTAGTTTCGTTCTAATTGGACTACATCTGTGGGAAACCAAATGGTTGGTCAAATATTGTTTGGTCTCTTGAACCCGGAAAGCAACTAGATCCCATGTGTTTGGATGCATGAACCTGGCCCGTTTATAGGGCCGGACCTATTCATGAAGCGGCCGTCTCACCGGAAATCTGGCCCGATACTCACCCTGGGTTAGCAACTTGTTAGATTATAAGGTTTCTCACCCGAACCCGACCGAGGTGATATGGATCCTAGCTTTATCTCAGCATTGGTTAAGATTAGGGATGCCAATATCAACACAACACGAAATCTCGACACATTCGTGGCCTGGAAGCTTTTGAAAAAGAGTCCTCATGATCTTGTTCTAAAATCCATATATCCTATGGGGATATCGGTTTCAAATTTAAGGCTCCTAGGAGGGTCCATATGTCAGCCCAAATGGATCGATCATGGGCCCCAAAAATTCCGGTTTGCTGGTCAAATGTGACGGGTGGCTTCCTCGGGTCCACCCTTAACACGAAAACTCTTCAAACACGTTAACCTTTTGGCGCTTTTTGTTTCTGGTAGCAAACCGTGGCTCGCCTTTTGGGCGCACCCCCTTTTGGACCATGTATGTATTCCAGGCTCATGGCAATGGCACTGGACCCGAGCTCTGCCTTCTTATCTCACGTCGTCCCACATAATGACCTTGCAAGTACCTCACCTGAAAATATCGGGATATATTCAACATTGATGTTCACGCGAAAATCTTTAACTAAAATATTGTAACTAAAAGGTTGCAGGTTGTGACCTGGCTAAGGGACTTTTGACTCATGAGTTCCATATCCAATTCATGCATACTTACCTCTCATTGTAATCAAGGAATAAAAAAGTATATATATATATATATATATATAGAGAGAGAGAGAGAGAGAGAAGGGTTAGGACTCACGCCATGGAAAAAATAAGGAATATGAATGGGCAATGTCAAATGTGAGTAGAATCTCATTACTTTATATATATGTGTTTGTGTATAATTTTTTAAAAACATGAATATCATTCAAAACATTATAATTATTTTTTAAAAGAAATAAAGATTCAAAAAACACTCTTATTTCATTCTTCTTTTTAAAATTAAAAAGTAGACATGAGGGTAAATGTGTTAGGATCCAGTTTCTCTCTTTATTTGGACGAGTAGTGTTAAATGATTCAATTTCAATTTCTCTTTCTCTTTCTCTTTCTAACTAGTTGATTAAACGGGCGATGCTTGCAAGGCGCCGAAATGAATGTTCGCTAAGATCTTAAAATACTTTTAAGCATATCTCTCTCTCTCTCTCTCTCTCTCTCTCTCTCTCTCTCTCTCTCTATATATATATATATATATATATATATATATATACGTGTGTGTGTAAACGCGACACATAAAATTCTGTGGAGCATTTTGAGGGCCGTAACCTCTTCAGTTGTCCCGGAGTGTGAGCAAGCCGACTTGGATGGGCTTGGTTGTCAACAGCGATGTGGGCACGTGATGTGTTTTTTATGCTTGGACTCTTTCTCTTGTATTATTCTTTCCATTCATCGAGTCCACGGTCTTGGCACACCGTCGACGGCAGCGACCAGCGTCGCTGCAGCTTCTTGCCACCTTCCCCCCCCCCCCCCCCCTTCATTACTAACATCTTGACCCGAGATTCTAGTTGACCTTGGTGACCTCGATGAGCATCACACGGGTTTGGGTTCGTAATATTTCTTTTATTTTAGATTAATGGCATTGCCCATCACAACCAGCAGTGAATATCGATATTTTCGTATAATAAACTAAAGTCATTGCCCATCACAACCAACAATAAATATCGATATTTCATATAATAAGCTAATGGCATTGCCCATCACAACCAGCAGTATCAAGTGACCACATAGAAAATATGATATATTTAAACAAATTGAACATAATTTATAATAATTTATAGGCTGATGAATCCAAAATCTATACTTATGGCATTGCCCATCACCTTGCCCCATCTCACTTCTCCAATCCCTTCATATAAAACTAAACTTTGGGGTAGGTGGGATTTGTCCTCATCACCACCCATTATTAGTTTTGGATGTGTTGTGTCTAGGGTTGTTCAAGGAACTGATGGAACCGAACAAAACCACTGTGGGATATTCCGTCGACTCTCTTGTCGGTTCTGGCTTGCAGTCGACCCTTCGGTATCCTCTGTTCTTCCTGGTCAAGTATGCAGCAGCAACGAATCTTCAAAAAGGTATGTGTGTCAGATATTTTTCAGGTTTCCTCTGAATATGTTTTGCCTCGAAGAAATGCTCAGTTTCTATTTGTATTTCACTATTTCTCGGTATATCGTTCTCATGCATTGCTCTCTATTTATTGAGTAGTGTCTCTCCTCTTTCCTCCCAAATTTCCTACTAGGCTTTCCTTTCTTGGAGTCCCTTATTCGGACGGTTATGGATAAGCTAAGAAAATCATTCGGCCTTTGATAGTCATTACAGTCATCCT
The DNA here is from genome assembly GCA_036023115.1 of Brasenia schreberi. Lineage (NCBI taxonomy): Eukaryota > Viridiplantae > Streptophyta > Magnoliopsida > Nymphaeales > Cabombaceae > Brasenia > Brasenia schreberi. The sequence goes on along the minus strand of JAYKKT010000079.1, from coordinate 16,296,758 downwards.
TTCCCGCATCCCTTCCACAAATAATGGTTGCATGGCTAGTCCATCCGTTTCTGTGCTCGGGTTGGCGAGAATGGTCATATATTTCCTTACATCTCTCACTTGGCCATTTGAGCCAAGTGAATTGACATATTGGTTTTCCTCCCACTTTTGTGGGGTTTTACTAGTAATGTCATTTTATGATTGTGATTGCAACCACCACCCGTTGTATGGTTTTTTACCTATACAACAATCAAACATATCTCACACCCATGTTCGTAACATGTTTTGAGAAAATATCCTCTGTTATGTCTTTAGTCAAGGGATCTGTCAACATATAATGAGTTGGCATGTATGAGATGGATATTTCCTTTCTCATAAACATAGTGGTATTTAACCATTATATGCTTTCTCTTTGAGTTGTCAGCTACACTCTTGATAAGAGTAATTATTGCATTGTTGTCACAGTAAATGACAACTAGCTCGTCGGTTATCTTCAGCTTCAAATCTCGTATGAAGTGGCTTATCCAGACGACACTCATTGCAGCCATATAGTAAGTCACATACTCAACTTATTGTGTATGTAATACTAAACAACCCTCTTTCTTACATGCCTAAAAAACAACACCACCTTCAAATAAGAATATTTGTCGCGAGGTTGATTTATTGTCATCTTTACTCCCAGCAAAATTAGCATCTAAGTATCCTATCACTTTCAGTTTATCTGATTGAAAACACAGTTTCAAGTCTTTTGTTCCTTTCAGATATCTTAAATTCTTTTTTACAGCTATCCAATGCTACCATCCAAGATTACTTTGATATATGCTCATAAGACCAGCAGCAAAGCTGATATCAGGTCTTATACACAACATAACATACATCAAGCTACCCACAGTTTGTGCATAAGGAATGTTAAGCTTATCGTCTCTTTCACCGGGACAATCGGCCTTACTTAGTTTGACTCCTTTTACAATGGGTGTAATAGCAGATTTGCATTCACCCACTTTAAAATTCTTGATGATATAGTCAATATATTTCTCCTGACTTACTCATAAGAGTTTAGATTCTCTGTCTCGAGAGATTTTTATACCAATAGGATGCTTCTCCCATATCCTTCATTTTGAACCTTGAGTTTAACCAAGACTTAGTTTTGACAATCATCTCATTGTCATTCTCAGTCAACAATATGTCATCTATATATAACGATAAGATGACAAACTAGCTCCCACTGTTCCAAACATATATACAGTGATCAAGCTCATTAGCCATAAACCCAAATTCTATAATGACATTTTGAAAAGTCAAATACCATTAGTGAGGTGATTGTTTCAGGCCATATAGGGATTTTCTCAACCTATATACTTTATCATCTTGGCCTTCAACTATTTATCCTTCGAACTGCTGCATGTATATGATTTCATCTAAATCTCTGTTTAGAAAGGTTGTCTTTACATCTAACTGATATAAGTCTAAATCATAATATGTAAATATTGTCAGGATTATCCTTATGGATGCAAATTTCATAATAAAAGAATATGTCTCAACATAATCTATCCCCTCTTTTTACAAAAAACTCTTTGCAACCAATCTCGCTTTAAACTTGTTAATTCAACCACCGACCTTATACCCATTTATAGCCTATGTCTTTTCTTCCTTTTGACAAATAAGCCAATTTTCATATTTGGTTTTTCTCAATGAATTCAATTTTTTCATCCATGGCTTCTCCCAGTTTGTTACTTTCGATGAGTTCATAGTTTGCTGATACATCATGTTATTAGTCAACTCATCTAAATTCACCGAATTACACACTTCTTCTGTAAGATAAGTGTGATAATCCTTTAAGTAGGACGGTATGGCCCTAGGCTTTTTATGTTCACTTAAAGTTTCTTTTGTTTCAGGAAGGTCTTTTATAGGTTCAAATGATAATTGATATAGGTCTACTAGATCGTCAATATACTCATCATTATTTTCCAAGATGTCATTTTTAGTATCTTCTAAGAATTCAACATCTCTACTCTTTATCAGTATGTGGTCCTTATAATAAAACTGATATCCTTTTAAGCCTTTAGGATATCCGATGAATATACATCTCAATGACCTACTGTGTAGCTTATCTCTAGACTGATCAAGGATCTTTACATGTGCAATAGATCCCCACCTCCTAAGATGATTTAGGTTGAGTTTTCTTCCAAACCATATCTCATATGGTGTAGTGAATACAGTCTTACATGGTACTCTATTGAGTATATATACCGTTGTACTTATTGCTTCTCCTCAAAATATCCTTGGTAGAGACGCATCAATTAACAATGACCTTATCATATTCAGTAAGTTCATTTTATATCTTTCAGTTACACCATTCTATTGAGATGTACTGGGCATTATATTTTTCTTTAAAATACCAAAGTCTTTACAGAATTTCAAAAAATCTACAGAGGTATATTCAGTACCTCTATCTGATCTTAAGACTTTGATTGAATGCCTCAGTTGATATTCAACTTCTTACTTATATTCTTTAAAGGCTTCAAGTGCCTCAAATTTATATGTTAGGAGATATAGATATGTATATCTCAAGTAATTATCGATAAAGGTTATAAAATAAACATTTCCACAATGTTAACTTACTCTAAAGGGTCCACATAAATCCGTGTGAATGACCTCCAACAAGGTTGTTGTCCTTGTTGTTTCTTTGGGAAAAACTTTCATTGTCATTTTTTCTTATATACACGCTTCGCACTTATTTAAAGTATTTTCCTCAAATCTCGACAGTAAGTCAAAGTTGGATAATTTCTTCAACTTTTCTAGACTTATATACCAAGGCGTTTGTGCCATACATTTACATCAACATTAAAGGCACGGACAATATAAGCAGAAGAATTTTCATTCTCATTAACTTTCAATTTGAACAGTCTATGTTCTACATCAAATTCTCCAAAGAAAAATACTCTGTCATGTTTCCCCACAATCACCTTATAAGGAACAAACCTGACCTCAAAATCTTTCTTCATTAAGGCAAGGACCGAAACCAAATTGTGCCTTATAGATGGCACAATCAATACATCAAACAATACAACCGGTGTGCCTTGTACAAAAATTCTAAATGACCCAGTATGCAAAACATCCGAGAAAGTATTATTTACATGTACACCTGATGTTCTCTTGATTTGTACTCATTTAGATCCATTGCCCCTTTCTTGGTTTTCGAGATATGTTGAGTCGCTTTAGAGTCAATCCACCAACCAATCACTCGGCGGTTCGTGTAGAGACATTTCAATATTACGTAGATTATGTCATGTTTCTCTGATTGTTTGCGTTGTGGGTTGTTTTCTCCACTCTTCTTGTTGCGGTAATCCCTCTTGTTTCATATTTTCACAAGTGAAACAGTTGACCTGAAAAATAGTTTCCTGCATTTTCTTAAAAGATTGACTGTATTTTTTGTTATTTTTGTCAAACTTTTTGTTTGGTTTATTTCTCCTTTGTTTGGGTTTCGAGCTAGACACTATCTTATCTTCTACTACTAGCAATTTTTCTTTCTATTTTTACTCATATATTCTTACTCAATTGCTAGTTTCAGGGGCAATCTTGAAAGGTTGATTTATGGCCCTAGCGTGAGGACAATGGTGATTATGTTCCATGATAGGAAAAGATTGTTCAATATTGTAGATATTTGCATCGATTCTGGGATAACTCATTTTGTCATAGCTAGGTCCCTTGCTATTACTAACATATGGTTTACATGTTCTACTATATTATTCCCTTCTTTCATTTTGAATGAATTATATTTTTGTAATAGCAGCTTGGCAGTTGTATCGTATTTGGCTATTATAGAATCGAACAACTCTTTCACGGTCTCAAACTCCTCGAAGACCCTAATCAAGTCATCCTCCATGTACGTCAACATGACGGTTCTTGCTATTATATCGTCTTTAAGAAATGTTTTATACATTTCTATTTGTTGCTCTATTGTGTGTGGTGGTGGCAGACGCATAATTTCTTTTAGGCAAAAATCTACACCTTCAAGTGTTAAATCAAGTAGTATCCTTCTCTTACATGTTTGAAAGTTTAGACCGTTTAGCTTTTCAGTCTTTGTCAATTCTGACACACATATTGTAGAGTTCATTTTTATGTTTTTGGCAATTATAACAATTAGATAGTCTAAAAAGAACACATTTATCAAGCAACAAAATACATATAGCATGAATCTAATTAGCACGATGCAAAATATCACAAAAATGAGTTGATAATAACTCATTTTTAATATATAAACAAACTGGGACAAATCCATAATTTTTTCTCAAAAATTCCTGCCTTTGTTAATTTCCCAAAACACTAGGGGTAATACAATAATTTGATTTGTTTATCCGATTTTATAATTTTCCACAAAGACCAAGGGTAGAACAGTAAAATTGGTGTTTGATATTTCTGAAAATTCACCATTGATCAGGGGTAAATTCATAATTTTTCCCTTAAAAAAATTCTATAATTTTCTTGAAAGGACAAGGACAAATTTGTCTTTTGACATAGTAGCATTAATGCAATAAATTTAATCGGGAAGGGCAAGAAAGTAAATCAATATCCTAGTTTTTCATAATTTTAATAAATTAATAGAGTACAAAACCAACTTTTCGCCCGAATAAGGGCAAAACAGTCTTTTTACGTAAAAATATTTTGATATTTTGGTAATTTTGTTTAGTGACAGTTTGTAATTTTCAAAAATCGACCGAACATAACAAACTTTTCAATCCGTTGCCCGAGGTGGTTTTCTGAAACTGTCGGGTAGTTTTTTGAAACCGCTTCTGATGTGTTAAAAACGTGGAGGGGAGAGAGAGAGCAGCGCCTGCTCCTCTTTCCTCCCGGATTTTATAATGGGCTTTCCTTTCCTAGAGTCCCTTATCCATACGGTTATGGATAAGCTTAGAAAACCGTTCGATGGTTTCAGCATTTGATAGCGATTACAGCCATCCTTTCCCACATCCCTTCGACATATGAATGGTCAGTCCAACCGTTTCTGTGTTGGAGTTGCCGAAAATGACCATATATTTCCTTTCAACTACACAGACTTGAACTTTCGGTCACACTTCTAGTTCTAGTATTAAAGCCGAACCATGAGAGTCAAACTGAATCACTAGAAAACCTTTTGAAAAAAGAAGTTTAATACCGTACCGAGAGGAGGTGATCCATCTCGTTCATAAGGGTTTGAACAATGTGTACCTTTTTCGCTGATATCAAGTATAGTATATATTCTTATCATATTAATGTTTGATACGTGGTTATTGGTCATATGATATTAGATTAATTTATTTTTGGGAGAAGGTATTGCCCACGACCATCTTTAGCCAAATCTGAATAAATAAAATCATGATTCTAAACTAAACTGAACTGGAACCACTAGTTCTATTCGATTCTGATCATGTCATGGTTTGATTCAATTCTCAAAAGTACAAAGAACCACAAGTAGTTGGTTTGATGTTAAGACTAGAACCAAACCAAAGTGAACCGTAAACACCCTTATGTGTATGCGTGTGCGTGTCTGTGAATACTTCTCGCTAGTGTGATTCACCAAAATTAATAAGGTATTTCCCTTATTAATATCAATTAAGTGCCAAAATGCAAAATTATCAATTGGAACATGTTTAGCTTTCTGTTTTTTCAATTTATTCATGAAATTAGACAAAATACGAATTTTGAGCATTATTCAAATACCCATCCCTTCAAGAATTGAAAGGCATTTAATAGTGCTACTTCCATACAGGCATGGCATGTTCGGAACGGGCTCGCCTATTTGAACTGGAGGTGAATTGGTCTCAAAATTAGCTGTAACCAGAACTGGCAAACCGAACCAGGGATCATAACTGGGGTGATTCCAGGTTTGGTTATTGTTTCCCCTTCTATGAAACCGGGCAAGACCAGAACTGAAAACGGTGGTTCCAAAGGGCCAGTTTTCTTCCCATTTTATACATTTTTTGAAATTCCTTTTACCATTTTTTTTGTTTCTGTTCAAACTGGAACCAAAACTGGGTGAAACCTTGTTCTGTTATAGTTCACTATTCCAAGCAAACCTGAACCAGCAATTTGGAATCACGAGTCCTGGTTACCCAGAACCGACCATGTCTATTTCCATGAGCTATTATGACACCAAACCACATCAATGCTCCCCCATATGTCGTTGTGCATATATGCATGCTTGCGGACATGTATGTGTTTGTGTGTGTATAGAGAGAGACAACAATGCACATAGATATTTCAAATTTAATGTCTTGTGAACAACTAAATTTTGAAGCTCTCCACAGACAAGAAGCAATTCAAATATCATCCAAACTTTAAGTTCTTCATTTTTCACTCACTGCTTGTTTGAGTGAAGCAAATAACATCCATGTAGACACCAACTGCTTGTCTGATTGCAAGGCCTGAGACTACAGAACTCAAAAAATTCCTCATAATTAAACACAGGCCTCGGCGCAGATTAACCTATTACAAGGCCAACCAGCGGCACCCTTGGTGGTGAGCTGCTGGAATTGGAACTGTAATTCCAGTTCAGTATTCGTAATCAAACACTTCATAAGTAGTGGTGGATCCAAAAAACTCTTTTTGGGTAGAGCCAATAACCCCTTTTTGAATGGGGTGAACTATGTATTATAACTTCTAGATCTCCCTATGTGCTGTAGAGTTTAAGTCTATTTTTGTAATTTCGGATGGAACGAATGCCCCACCTCAGCTTAATATAGATCTGCTACTGCCCATAAGGTAGGCAGGGGCCTAGGCCATTGCGGCCATTCCTCCAGTGCCCTGTGGGCCTGGCATTCAAACACACCTTTATGAAACTCTCTTCAAAAATGGTTAACGTATCAAATCAAGTAACGGATTTTCCTTTTGATAGCAAAGTTGGGATTAGGCAGACCACCTAACAAGTGTGTAAATCCCACGTATCGAACTCAAGATCTTCCACTTGAAGGCCTTCATGAGGCTACCACCTACCCAGGAGAGTCGTAGTCGTGGCTCCTGCCATTCAATGAATCCTTGTCATAAGTTTCTCTCTCTCTTTTTTACATTTTCTCGACCAGACAAAAAGAAAATTTTACAACTCCCACCATTGACTCTTTCTGCGGTCATCAGCCCAGTGGAAGCACAAGATTTGTTTACACTTTGCTGATCCAAGTGCCTCCTGGGCAATTCTCAACTTATTTTGCTTCCTCCCATTTCCAGGTTTTAATAGTTACATCTGCTACCGGTTTGTGTGTTTTTAGGATATCGGCCACAGTGGTGTAGTAGGTAGACACGTTTTAAATTTGTGGTATAGCTAGTTCCGTAATAAGTCAACCAGCGCAATATTTTAGTAAAGTTGTCTCCCTTCAATTATTGAAATTGCGTAGTTTGATAGCCACATCACAGTTTTCTTTACTAAGTCAAATGTGTTAAGGTTGCACCTAGAGCGTTAGCTCAAATGGTAAGGTAGTCTAGCACCATTGTTGTTGGTTGGGAGTTCAACTCCCAGAGGGTGCATGTGTGGGTGTGGGTGTGGGTGTGGGTGTTGGTGTTGGAATTCAGCCTTCTCTTGTAGAACAACAACTAAGCCCTTTTACATACTACATGGGGTTGGCTATATGGATTCTTTGTTTATGTAAAGCTCAGTCATCTATCATGCTAACTGTTAACTCAACATAAGTTAAATCATGCTTTATTATTAGAGCTTCCTTTAGTAATCTTTCTACATGTTCAAACCATCTAGCTTTTCCTCATTTTATTATCTATTGATGTTACTCTCAATTTGTTTTTAATAATCTCATTACATGTACGATCTTTTCTTATGTAACTGCTCATCCATTTGAGCATCTTTATTTCTGTCACAGACATCCTTTGTACATATTGATAATTAATTACTCAATACTCAAAACCATAAAACATAATGGGTCTAATTGTTGCTCTAAAATATTTACCTTTTAACTTTAATAGTATCTTCTTATCACATAAAATACCTCATGCACATCTATATTTTAATCAACTTGTATTAATTCTATGTGTAACATATTTGAGTCATCTTTTGCTTTACATGAGATTTGATACAATATCAATCAATCTATTTGTATATGCATGTCCTTCAAGTTACAATCGCAATGGATGATCATGTGTTCCATTAGCGATAGGTAACCTCCAAGAACCATCACTTTAACCTTTCTTTTGAGTGAAAGTGGGCATTTTACCTTTTTTTTACCAATAAAATTACTACTTTCAACATCAAACTCATTTTTACTCCTATAAGACCTTGCTTTTTTCATCTTTCCGGAACAAAGTATTACAGTTATATTATTGTGCTTTTCAACTTCTCTAGCATACTAAAATAACTAACTCCAACTCTAAAATACCATATTAGTTTTAAATATTCATAAATAATCAATTTCATCACCCTCACAATCAACCAATATAATTACATTTAAATTATCACTTCAATTGTTCAAGTCCACAAAATGTCTGATTTGTTTTGATTTTTATAGGCACAGCTTTCGTGTTTCTCTCCTATAATGAAGCAAGAGGGAAAACGGAGAGATGAGGCCGACGAGAAGAAAAAAGGGCCGAAAAAGGGACAAAAAGAAATGGAGAGAGAAGCACAGGCAATTAGCTACAAGGGTGTTACTAAGCACACACTCGGTTTCCAGTAGCAAACGGGAGGGCAATGGAGAGAAAGAGAGGCGGAGGGAGAGATCTGACAGGGAGAAGTCCTGAATGAGAGTGTGCACAAGGATACTTTGGGGTTTCTCAGAAAAAAGTAAATGGGGTGTATCCTTAATAAAACGGTTGTGCGCTTAGTAATCCCAGTGGGAGATCCAAGTTGGGAGTCTACGGGGAGAAGGGATTGGAAGAACCTTCTGTAGCAGCAATCGATAGGTTATTCATAGTCTTCCCTTCCCGAAAAGGAAGGAATAACGTGAAATTCTTTTTGCTTTATATGTGGATCACCAGACAGTATTCAACCATAAGAAGCTTGTTATATAAGTAACTCACTAATTGGTTCAATATTGGTGCAATAGAATGTTTTATTTAGCTTTCTCTTGACTCGAGACAGGAGCAGGTCTAGTAAAGGATGTATCATTGATCAAAAAGAAAATCAAAAGGGCATTCGAGCTTTTGGTTTCAGACTGTTAAACTACGCTAAGAGAGTCTCATCAACTCCTGGAGTTTTATAAATAATGAAAGCTAGTAGATGATACATCAGTACAGTAGAGTCCTTGAAATGGATCAATTAGTCGAGTATGTCTCCGAATATCCTTTAATGAAGAAAAGGAAAAAGAGAAACATGTTGAACTCAGAGCATTGTCTCTGCTGGCAGGGGATCAACTCACAAGATGAAGGCCATGAGTTCAATACCCTGTGGAGTGCATACCTTGCTTCGGCCTCCCCATTGTAACCAAAAGAACGTGTTGATTAGATCAGAAAAGAAAGCAGCAAAAATATACTAACTGATCAGTTACTCTTCTTCCTTGACTTGTTCTGTGCCCTACAGAAGATTCATTACCTTACCATCGGTTGTGTCATGAGTGAGTACCAAGCTAGACAATCTCTTTTAATTCGTTTAGTGTCATGATGTCTAGGTGGATTAGGATGTCTTTTGTATCCGTATTCAACTTTTCTTGCTCTTTAAATTAGAATTGGAGCGACGTTGACACCACTAGAATCCAAGAGTGTTCTTAAAACCAAAATAAAAATGAGCGTGTTCTTTCTTTTAGAGAGAGCGAAAGAATAGCTAACTTTCTCGTCAAAATGAACTAAGCAACAACTTGGGTGGTCTGACGATCTACTTTTTCTTTAACTAAGAGCATCAGCTTAATGAGAAAGATCAGCCATATTTACACTTCCGTAGATAAGCTTTAAGTTTATAGTTTCAAGTTTCAACAGTGATCTTCTCTGTCATCTCATTCTTTACAAGACATTAATTTGTACATGATACACCAGTTAAACAAAAAGTATAGACAACTAGTGTAGTCTGTAGAAAAAAATGAAAAGAATATAGAACATAAGGATATTAAATATGTGCATGTGTGCATAGAATCAATATTTAGAGACATGAACAAACAAGGGTGAAACAAACAATGAATATGCAATGAAAGAATGAACACAAGAAATTAAATACTACAGTTGAAACAAATAAATTAAGAGAAGAGAACCACTGTTTATGCAACTCAATGGTGCGACTGCTCTACCTGATGATACTCATCCTTCGGGTACTATGACTGTGACTGTGAATCACTTAATATGATAATTCCATAAGATACTATGCATGTAATACAATACAGTGCTACATGCACGTATATATAGGTTAAAATGATACAATTACCTGATCATAGACCTAGAAAACTAAAGTAACATCGTTCACCACGTAAACAGCCAAACAATAAGCACCAATTGCAAGAAGGCGCCTTGGAGATGATACTGGGTTGGATCAAGATATAACAGATTTCAGTGACTTCGGCAGAGTTGATAGAGTAATTCTAAAGAAACCAAGCCAAAAATGCCTATATAGTTCTCTGCAATCTTCTATATGTTTCTTGCTACAAGAAGCAAGTTGCAATGCTACTTCCAGTGACAAAATACAGTTTGATTAGACGAATGGGAGGACAATCGTTCCTTGTAGCGATCTTCTATATGTTCTTCACAATCCTCGTAGCAATCAATCTCTTAAGAAAACTCTGCATAAATTTTCAAAGTTTAAATAAAACAACACGAATTAAGAGAAATATAGAACATAAGATTACACTTTAAATAACCAGTTGATCAACCTGTGCCTAGACTTCCACCGCTAATAGAAAAACTGCAACCATGATATCTTGTAGTCTGGATTCTCTGGAACCTATTTTTCCATTAGTTTACTGCAAACAAGCATCGTGCTGATGCAGCGCTCCTAACAAAGCTTTCATCTCTGACCAAAGTGAGCCAAACGCACTTTGTTCTTTAGCTTCCACTTTGGTAGCATATTAGGCAATTTGATGGAGTATTTGGAATTACAACACCTTTCTGGTTGGGGAAAGACTTACTTGGACTACAGTTGCATACAAAGCAGCAATGTCATGATCGGATGGGGAAAAAATACTAGGTCCAGAAGAAAGCTACCAACTTAATAAGCTATTCCTACACTTTGAAACATGCACAATTTGCATGAGTTGCTTCTCGCATTTGGTAACTAGAAAACCAGCGCGATTCTTGTGATTGTTGCAGACTTCAAGAAGCAATATAGATGTAGATCCAGCTAACAGCAAACCTAATTGATGCAGATCCCAAGCAGCTAGTTTCCCCTCAGAGGTGAAACAAGCACCTCCTAAAAGGTGAAATTATGCAATTAACACCAAAGTTGCTGTTTTCGTGAGAAAGAGGGAACTCTTGATGGACCATTAAGGTTCAATTAAAAGCACATTATTCTCTGACTGAATTACTTCCTACCTATGTTATATAGACACTTCTATATGGGTGCCTCGCTTGTGTAGGATACTTGGAAGCTCAATGCTGATACTACTTTTGTTTTCAACTTGGTAATGTTTATTCTAAAAATCTTTTAGTCCTATAATCACTAGAATACCCCATAAATATTGATAGATTAGTGAGTTAACATATGAAAACGGTAAGTTGGATTGGTTGCGTATTAATGTTTTCTTATTTATTTTGTAGACATAAATAGTTTTATAAGATATCATGTATTATATATACATAGATATAAATATAAATATAGATCTAGATAGATAGATAGATAGATAGAGATAGATATAGATTTAACCATATCCCTGCACCAATTATGTTTGGAAAATGCCATGTCATGCACCAGGTCCGGCACCCATGTGACGTAGCTTCCCTATGTCACACGGGTGCGGGTGCGGGATACGGCAAATTTCAAAAATTTTGGGTGCGGCGACACGGTTAGGGTATATAATATTATATATTATATATAATATTCAAGCTACATAAATCAATCATAATACAACTAGTATTTGCTAATTTTTGGTGCACGTAGATATCAATTAGTAAGTTCCCTCATAATGATCTGAAACTTAGAATGATTTTACGAGCTACAAAATATCCAAGTTATGGATTCAAAGAGTTTCCAAATCTTTTGTAGGATATAGCATATACTAGTATTTGTGCTAGGATCCACTAGTGATGTCATACTCTTGTGTTCTATTGACCTGGCAATGTTCCTGGTCTTCAAATGTGTTTGGTGACAGAGATTATTCTGTGCAAAGGCATACAGTATTGAGTCAAGAATCCAATGAAATTGAGAAATAAGAAACCCATTGTCCGCATCCAAAATCATTCAAGCTAATATTGTATATAGCTACAATAGCAAGTACACAACTTTATATTAAAGCAAAACACGTAAATGGTAAACAACTACTAATTTCATCATAATACACAAATCAATCTTAATTATCCGGACCCATTTATCTGTGAGTTACAAATTGTCATGCCGCACCGACACGGTGTCAGTGTCGGTGTCGGTGTCGCACCAGTGTCGAGGTCGACACTCCACCCCTTAGAAGTGTCATTGTGACTTAGTAGCTTCTTGCTATAATGGACATAAACATGCAAAGCTTCATTAAAGGTAAACTCGACATGAAGTTCCTTAACAAGTAACAATTCTCAAAGAAACAGCAACATGCATAGCAAATCTACCTTGGCAAATAGATAAACTGAAGTTTTCCTGTTTAGGGACAAAAGCAAGCCTACCACAATGGGTAGGGCATCTCCATATCACTTAGGATTGAAATGTGGGCCACATCATCTATATACCAAACTATTCTACTTATTTATCTATCTATCTATATATGTACAAAGACAACAACTAAGCCTTTTCCCATACATGCAGCTACATGGATTCTTTGTTTGCATAGAGCTTGATCCTATATCATGCTAACAGTTAACTTAACAAAAGCTATATCATTTTTTATTATTTCCTTCTAACACTTTTGTAGTCTTCCTCTTCCTCTTCCTCTTTTAACATTTTCACTGTTTAGTTTCTCATGCCTTCTTACTTGAGCTTCCTTTTATCGCTTTTTCATGTGTTCAAACCAATGTTATCTGTATCGCACCGTATATGTACAAGATACGATACACCATAATGTATCGCAATTGAAGACTTATCGCACCGTATCGTGCTATACATCGAGAGATGGAGATCTATGATAATGCTCTTCACTTTATAGGTTTGCCTGTAGCAATTCGCAACCGCACTACTATGCGTCCAAATAAATTGTTATTTTCGTATTTAAGTTTCTTAAATCAACTTGTCTTATATTATTGTGGATTGTGTCTCTAATGTTTGCCTTTTTCTACAGATGTTTGGTGGAATAGGTTTGGAACTGATTGCCTGAACCTTAAAGATTTTGTAGTCAAAGTTTTGAGTCAAACCTGTAGTACAACTGGTTGTGAAAGTAATTAGAGTGTTTTTGAACACATCCATACAAAAAAGCGCAACAGGTTAGAACATAAGCGACTGAATGATTTAGTTTTTATTCGTTGTAACATGCGCCTTCATGAAAGGTAATGTTGTCTTACTTAGTACTTAAATGTTCAATTCAATAAATTGTTTGACTTCAATTGTTAATATTATTTACTAATTATTTATCTTTCTTTATTGTAGGCAATTAAAAAAAGTAAATAGACAAGAAAGCTAATTTGATCCAGTAAGTTTGGATAATTTTGATATATTAGAAGATTGGATTATAGAAGACAGTGAAGAAAATGCCCTCCTAACTGAAGAAGACATTGCATGGATTAATTTGGAAGGAGCGCAACAACAGTATCAAGGAGATGAAGAATTTGATTTCCAAGTAGAAGGTGTTGTTGATGATGAGGATGAGGATCTTCAGCAATGAGAAGATGAAGATTATTTAGTTGATGATCCTGATTACAATTTGTAAAATGTAAATGTATTTCATTTTTTTTATTCAAAATATGTAAATTTGGATAAAATTGTTCAATGTTGAATGCTCAATCTATACTAAACTTTGCATTATATGAATTTAAAGCATTTACCAAATTTTTTCCTGATTTTTTTGGATTTTTACTAAATTTTTTTGATTTTTTAAATGATTTTTGTATTTTTTTAATATTAAAGTACGATACGGGCAATACAATACGATACGCCTATATCGTGGAGCCCAGTGATACGCGATACAATACGCGTAAGACAACACTGGTTCAAACCATCTTAAACAATTTTTCTCATTTTATTATCTATTCATGTCACTCCCAATATATATATATATATATATATATATATATATATATATATATATATATATATATATATATATATATATATATATATATATATATATATATAAAGCCCTCATGTTGCACCCTCTAGCCAACCCCACTTAGTATGGGAAAAGGCTTAGGTAAGGATCCATGTGTATACATATACATCTGTTTATCGACCTATATATCTATGTATCTATATATATATAGAGAGAGAGAGGGTGGGAGTTGCTACTCTCTGTCATGCTAGACCTTTTACACTCATCGAGATCATTCAATTGAAGAGATGAATGATCTATATTAAAAAGAAAAAAGTAAAAGTTGTGTTTTTGAAATTGCAAATGGTTCATTGTACAATGTACTTTTGCATTTTTTGCCTTTTGAATATGAACCATCCATCTCTTCAATGGGATGGTCTGGATAGAGATGAAGGGTCAAGTATGAATGGGAATCTAGCAACTCCCACTTTATATATAGATAGATAAATATAGATATGTATGTGTATATATAGAGAGATAGATAGATGAATAAATAGAGAGAGATGCACTTAAGTATGAGACCTGAAATAACTTGATGGCTCGGGCATGTGGATTGTTGAAGAGCAGAGAACAACCAAGTTCAGCTCTACACAGCCAGTTTAACACTCTAAAGTGCAGGATGGAAGAGAAGGACCATTATGATTTTGTTTGTAAGCAAATAGTCAGCATCTATAGTGAAACTGAACAATGTCAATGAATGAAAATGTACAGGGGAGTCAAAAATTTCTCAAATTTCAACAATAACAACAAGCACTATAACAGAAGTGCTAAATGCCAATTTCAGAAGCATAATTCAGGAATGAGAATCGCATGATGCCATTACTAAGGACTAATGTCATAGGCCAAAATGCAGTTTACATGATTCATATCCATGTCAATATGCAGTTTCACAATTAAGCAATAATCCAACAAGTCTAGTAGAATGGGCAAATTTCGTACATATATATAATAAATACAAATATAGATATGGGCCACCATAGCTTGTGAAAGTACTTGAATGTGATTCGATTTCATCCCATGAACTTGTAGCTCTTCTTATAGGAGAATACGTAGACATATCTTTCAAAGATTTTATTAATTTGAATGAGTTTTTTATGTTTATTGCCCAAAAATGAAGTAATGTGAAAAATACTACCTTACCAAATATTGTTAGGATATGTCAGAAGGTGTTTGAACCACAATACCTCTCGTCTTAACCAGGCCAGGCCACCAAAATGGTGCATACAGACATGTAAGATCAGTTTCAAACATCCAGATATATACCTGCAACCAAGACGAACATTAATTTTCCTGTGTATTCACCCCCAATATACATGTAATAAGCATTAATAAACATTTAATGCCTTATTTTCTTATGAGAAAAAGGATTATTCCTATCAATTAAGTTTTCCGAGAACTAGAACATCGATTTATGGGATGATTGAGATAGATACGCAATGTGAAGGCAGGAAAAGAAGACTTCTTAAGTAGTAGGAACTGAGAATCCTCTCAGAAGCAATTGCAGAAAAGTATAGAAAGTGAAAAGGGATAGGAAGTTATGAGAAAAGCATAACAAGCTACTAAGTTTAGCAAAAGATCATAGAATACATATGTGCGTAGTGTGCATTTTGACTGACTGAGTGTTATGCACATAAACGTAAAATAGACTATTTGTAAACACATATATACACATATGTGTGTGTATGTATGTATATACGCACACACAAGTATAAAAGATAAGGTGATATCCTGTATCTTATTCTTCACCATTACTCACCCTTTCCAAATTTTGATGTTAACAATTTTGTGAATCAACAATAAGTAATATGAACATAACCAGCAGTAAAGATGTTTCTTAAGTATGCCTCAAACTAGATATAAGAATGGTATTACCATTATCAGACAGTGAGAATCTTGAGTGTGTCCAGATATAATGTTCATTATTCTTGGTCCAGAATGTGACGTGAGCCCTTGCTTCTTGCTAAAATTTATCTTGCACGCTCCTGCATTGTTCATTGCTATTAGAAGATCCATCTTCATTACATCATAAGCATTCGCCTCCATACTTTCAGTCGCCAGAAGGATGAGATTAAACGAATAGACCTAAAGATTCCACCAAAGGTCAATGCAACCTCTGGTGTTTTCAGGGAATAGATTTGATAAATACTGATCACTCTTGGATAAAATACTAGTCTCCAAAACGCGTCATGATTTCAGAGTACAGTTTAGAATGCATATCCATCTTAAAGGTCAGGGAGATGCCAGCCCAACGATGTTTTTACCCTTAAAGGAGATCACCACTTATTTATCACAATTCTTGGCCCTAAAGAACCACGAGAAATAGCTCCTGAAAAGCACTCAGCAGACTGATCAGGTACGGTCACAGTTCATCGACAAAACCAAGAACCAGGTACGCACATATTTAATTCCCAAACAAAAAAATCTGCAGTTTCATCAAATATCTGGAATTAAAATGCCACTAACGCCCATCTCCAATCACGAAATCACTGTGAGGCACTTCCGAGAACAATAAACTCATTAAAATTAACAACGTTTCCATTTCGGATACGAAAGCATCACAAATTCCCAAAATTCCAGCAAAAGTTCCAGGGCTCAAACTTAATGTACTCAATCATGTAATGACACGGCAGAGAGAGAGAGAGAGAGAGAAGCGTACTTATGGGGTCATGTCCGCCTCGCGGGAAAGAGCTTAGACGACGTTCTCTTCCCTGTACGTCTAACGTTCGGTAGAGCCTCGGATTTCTTCTGCAACGAGACCAGTCCTTCATTTCCCTCTCCCTTTCACTCACCGACACACATCGTACGTTCGCTCGATCAATCGAACTCTCCGGAGATGAATCCATGGCGGCTAACCTGTTCGCCCGTACTTTGATGAAACCTTCGCGTTCGCTTCGCACCCTTGCACCCCTCCTGATTTTAACGTTTCCTCTGACATTGATACCTCGTGTACGACACGTTATGTTGTACCGAAACCTCAAGGTAAAACGGTGACTTCATCGTTTTCGATGGGTGTCTGTAGCCTCAGCATTCGTTTACGCTGACCGTCGTGTGGGGTAAAACGCCGGACACGCAATGTCGCAGAAAAGCATTACAGGCAAAGACGTGTCCGATTCCGTTTAGTCCAAAACATGAAACCACAACCAAGCCGGTTCTAGTCTAAGTCGGTTACGGTTCTACAATCGGTTCCGAAAACACTCGAAATCAATAATCTTATTTTAGAATTTAAATTTTATAAACAATTAAAAAAACAGGGTTGGCAGTTTAAAACCGTCAAATCCCGTTTGATTTTAGTTTTAGTCTTATAAGAAGTGAAACTGAAACTCAATCAGATGGTCACCGGTTTCAGGTTCAACTTGTTTCTTACCGTTTGATTCTAGTTAGAACCGTTAAGGCAGTTAGCAATCGTCATAGACGATTTTCAAAGAGATATTAACTTCCCGGAGTGAAGCGACTTTGACTAATCGAAGACGAAAAGTGTGCTAGATTCTTTATAGTGAATGAGAACAGTCAAATGATTAAAGGTGAGGGTCTTGTATGCCAACTTCATAGTGAGTTGGTTGGTTGGTCGAAGATGCTGGCAACCAGTGTTAAGCTTCCTCCTTCATAATGGGCTTCAATTCTTCCAAGGGCCAATCACTATGCTCATTAACCATATTCCACACTCTTGCTTGTAAGTTAACGTTACTTATTCTTAATCAACAGGAGAAAACAGAAAAGCAGATGAAAGTCATGTTACAACTAGGGATGTTCATGGGGCAGGTGTCTTCCTGTCCTCACAAGACCCCATCCCGAATGAGGTGGATTTGGGGGACCCATCTACCTACTAGGGCCAGGGAGGGGACACCATGTCCCTTTCCCAAAAATCTCCGAGCCAATGACCCGAAGATCCATAATCGATACCCGTAATATATATCCATAATCTCCCTTCCCTTCAACTCATCTTTTCACAAATATGAAACTCTAAGGCACGAGTGAACTCTCTCTCTCTCATATTTGGATATCGTTTACTCGCTATTGTTGTGTTGTTGACGAAATCACTCGAACTCGTCAATTTGAAACTTGCACAACAGTGTATTACCATAGTCCCGAAAAGAATCAAGGGTGGACTCCTCATGAGGAAAAGACTGTATTGCTTTCTATTTTATTTTTGTTTTTATTTCAATAAATGATAAACTCACTTTGATGTAGATGCATCTCACTTTTCAAGGTTTGCTCGATGTGTATTGAGTTAAATCTTTAATATGGTTAATGCAAAAAGTCTAAAGCCCTTTTAAATAAGTTAAACATGTTAGTTCATACTTCCCTATGCGGTTTTTTTTATTTCTTTTGTATATAAATACAAAGAGATAAAAGAATAGCAAGAAAGGTGCAAACTAACTGAATTAACTACGAGCATGTTGGTATTTTGAATGAGTAGGTTAAACACTCCTACCATTCTAAAAGATGAAAATTAGAGAGAAATAAAGATACAAGCAAATATTGGATATGATAATATAGTATGCATTGGATTAGATGAGCCTATTTTGGAGGAAGGAGAAGATGAAGATGTTGATGACCATAACATGTTATTGATCCACATTTTGTAGAAGGAAATTGAATTTTGACTTTTGTTTAATCAGTTTGCTTTTTATTTGTATTTGCAATCTTTTTGTTATTCACAAATTCAACATGCTAGTTTTAGCTTTTAGTTATAAACTTATTTCAAGCTATATGCTCTTCTTAAGTTATTATTCATAACCACATAATTATTATTAATTGTTAATGCTTATAGCCATTTAGATTGTTATCACTCATCAATTCATCTTGATTGTTTCACAAATTGATTAATTGTTATAGTTAGTGTGATAGATTGCGTTTTCTAACTTATTTTCAAATTTTTCCATATTATGTGATATTTTAGTTTTTCAATTTTTTTAGGTCCTTATCACACTGTAGCATCTGATACACTGTTTTGTCGCGCATCGGTGGTGGTGAATGCCTTCTTCAATATCGTCATCATCATACTCAATATGAACATCGAATATGTATCGTGAAAGAATATCGGCATAGAAATTATATCCCGACATCCTCGAAACCCTTGATAAAACACGGTTACACTTTCCTTCGTAACCATGGAAGAGAATTACATGATCATGATCGTCGGTTTTAGTTTATCTTCATATATTCCAGCTTTTAAGAACAATTTCATTTCGTATAGGAAATTCTTTCATAATTATGCAGCATATATACCTTTTTTTTATGTTGAGTTTGCTCGATTCCTCCATTGTTCTGTGCCTGCTGACAAGCTTGTGCTTACTCCAAGCGATCTTATCGCTGACATTTCCTCGGTAGCCTGTCTCCCTTAAGATAAACAGTCACTCCCTCCTCGAGTCTATGACAAGAGTTGAAGAAGAAGACAACCAGGTTGACTGACCTCACCGGAGTCCATTCACGAGAAGTACGACCAGCTCAGCCTTTTGGCAGCCGTACGCTATATTACATAAGCCCAGCCTTTAGGGGTACTTTTAAATTCCAAGCTGCATTTTCGAATACGGTTAAAAATTGAGGGCTTCATTGCAAATCCGGATACTAAAAAATTGATAAAACGCCCCAGTGGATTTCTGGTCACCATGTTCGAGAAAATTTCCCCCTTTTCATGAGGCTGCTGCTCCCTCCCGCGCCAACCTTCCCATGACAGAAGAGAGGAGGTTTTAGGGTTTGCGTATTCCCTTCGTCTCCTCTCTCTCTCTCTCGCTGATTTTGGGTTTCCTTCATTATTCGCCTAGAGTTTCATAGATTTAAGGTCTTCTGCTTGCAGTTTTGTTTTGTTTCTTTTCCCCTTTCAATCTAGGGTTTCTTCGAATTAGGGGTTTTCTTTGTTTTGGTTAAGGTTTCGGTGCCAGAGAATTTTCCTTCGTAGTTTCGGCTTTGGGTCCCGTGCTTCTTCTTCTTGATTTAGGGTTTCTGATGGACGGAAGCAGGCACAGCAGCCAGCAAGACTACGGAAGGGATAGGTATCGCCACAGGGAAGGCAGCCGCTTTCGCAACCATGGATCATCGCATAGAGACGAAAAGAGGCGTGATGGGGTCTTCGGGGAGGCGGAGAACGGTTGGGTTAACAAGGAGAGGAATCACGTCCCTACCCGCAACCGTTCATCGTCTCTCTCTTTGTCTTCGTCGTCGCCGAGCAGCCGTGGTTCAGACAGGAAGGCAGATCGGGAGCCTGGCGAGCTATCGAGCGGGAGTGAGGGCGACGGGTCGACTGGTGAGGTTCGAATGACGGAGGCAGGGGTTTCGATGTCACCCAGACTGTCACACATACCCTCTCCGGTGCTAGCAAAGAAGAGGAAATATTCTCCAATCATTTGGGATTTGAATGAGAAGGCTAGGTCGAAATCTTCTTCTGTGGATTTATCCGATGTTACCCCAGTGGAGAATGGCTTAGAAAAGAAATTCGAGCAGGATGCAGAGGTAAAAATCTCGCGTTCACAGAATGATGAAGAGGAGGAGGAGGACGACGAGTATGCACCTCCTAGGGTTCTTTCGGCTTCAAGATGGGCAGATGACAATTTCGACCTCAAAGATGAGGAAGACGAGGAGCCTGGGGTGAAGCGGAAGAAGAGCGAAGAAGTGACGGTTAAAGAGGGAAGTTTAAGTCCCGAGCTCGGTGAGCTTAGGGAAGAAAGTACACGTAGTGTTCGAGCAAGGTCTTCCTCTCATTCTGATGGGGAAGGAAATCATAGTGTGCGTATGGGTAGCAGTGGAAACCAAGAGGATGATGGTGGTGAGGGTCAGCCAGACAGCAACTCAGATGCAAATGATCCGATGGAAATTGATGGGGAGGATCGTGTGGTTAATGAGAAGGCTGAAGTTCGGATCTCTCGATTGGATTTGGCCTCCGACGAAGAAGTTGATGTCGATGATGATAGTGATAGTAAGAAGGAGCCTGTGGCGGCATTACCTAGGAAGATTAATATGTTACAAGGCTGTAGGAGCGTAGATGAGTTTGAGAGATTAAATAGAATAGATGAAGGCACATATGGTGTGGTATACAGAGCTAGGGATAAGAAGACCGGAGATATTGTGGCTTTGAAGAAGGTGAAGATGGAGAAAGAAAGAGAAGGATTCCCATTGACTTCACTGAGGGAAATAAATATCCTTCTGTCCTTCCACCATCCATCCATAGTTGATGTAAAGGAAGTAGTTGTGGGGAGCAACCTTGACGGCATATTTATGGTAATGGAGTACATGGACCATGATCTCAAGGGGTTGATGGAGTCAATGAAGCAGCCTTTTAGTCAAAGTGAAGTCAAGTGCCTCATGCTGCAACTTTTGGAGGGTGTTAGGTATCTTCATGACAATTGGGTGCTCCACAGGTACTCCATAATCTTTTCTCAAGGTACTCGGTGGCCTTTCAGTTATCAAGATTTAAGTCATTATATATATGTATATTTTGTGTAGTTCCTTGATGTTTCATTGTTGTGATTGCGGAATTCACCCTCTTTTTAACTCTCCAGGGATTTGAAGACGTCAAATCTTCTGATGAACAATCGCGGGGAGCTAAAGATATGTGATTTTGGGTTGGCTCGCCAGTATGGCAGCCCCCTTAGAGCTTATACACAATTGGTAGTCACACTGTGGTACAGGTAGAGCAGAATTTTATTTGACATGCCATGTTCCTTATGCTTGTTCTTGTTAATAAACTTTGCTGTTATCTTTTCTTCTCATGGAAGTAAGAATTCCTTAATATTATGGTGCCTTTTCATAGATGTGCGTCTCTCCCACATACCAACAACCCCAACTACTAGCAAGTTGATTTTTGGACAATAGTTTGTGATCATTTTAAGTTTTTAGCTCCTACTTTTTATGTATCGTTAGTTGTTTTTATGGATGCATATGAGCTAAACGGATTGACTTAAGACCATTCTTTCTCATACCTGCTGCTTATCTGAGACAAGCTAGGAGCTTGCATATTCAACGTAAAAAGCTTGATTTTTGTGTATTTTTTAGGAAAACGAATATACTGTTTGCTTAATCTAACGAGCTTCTTGCAATTTAGGTTTAATTCCTTTCATTTTTGAGGATCCAACATTTTTCATCATATGGGTTGTTGTAAGGCTAAGGCCCCTTTCCTAGTAGAGCCAGAATGAAAATCAGAAAGTAGTAGATCTTTTGTAAAGTTAAGATCCTCAGCTCATCGGGGACACATGCATCATCTACATAATTAGGTAGCATGCTTTTTCTAACTACACATACCTATATGGATCAAGCCGTTTCTTGGAAAATTAGCATGAGAAGGAGTTGAAAGGAGTTACTAAAACCTCAAATCTCATTGAGTTGGAGCTGAATATGAAATGAACAGGCAGATATGTGCAGAATTCTGAATACTACATAGGATCCGAACATGACCCATACAAATTATCTGAAACTGGCCTCAAAGATAAAGAAGCAACATTTGCTTTGTATAATACATGAAAGAAATATCTGGATGCAAAGAATCAAAACACCAACTAAGAACTTGTTTAAAGAAGAATTCATCATAAATTTTATCAATCACGACAAGTGACCAGTTGCCCATCATAAGTTTTCCTGCATCATGCATGAACCATAGCTAAAAGGAGGTTCATTTGCCTGCTTGATTCAAGACAAAATAAATAGAATCTTATGAGATTGTTAATTCT
The DNA here is from genome assembly GCA_036023115.1 of Brasenia schreberi. Lineage (NCBI taxonomy): Eukaryota > Viridiplantae > Streptophyta > Magnoliopsida > Nymphaeales > Cabombaceae > Brasenia > Brasenia schreberi. The sequence goes on along the minus strand of JAYKKT010000079.1, from coordinate 16,273,846 downwards.
ATTTGCAAGAGAAATCTAGTAGGAAAATCTCCTATTTTATTCTTTGACAATTGAAGATGATTTGTGAGGCTTTAACAATGTTATTTGCCTTCCCTAAAGACTGAAGATTTTTGTAGGACGGTTTCAAAAGATTCATAAAGCATTTTGCAGGATTATCACTTTTAGGCTTTAGCTAAATAAAAGTTGCCTATAAATGTGGGCGTTCAACGGGATTATCTCTAGGATTCCATTGAGAATAGCTGCAACATTAAGACCATCTGAGAGCCCGTTGGTAGACCTCTCTGGATCACAAACATCCGTGACTTAATCCTGCTTGCAGATCATCCCTAGAGGCATCCGCATATCATCAGAATCATTATTTAAAGAGCCATGCAGACTCTAACCCATTCATGAAGATACAGAGACATGTCTACTAGAAAATCACTACTCCTTACTTAAAATCCTATTTCCAGCCACTAAAGCCATCAGTAAGTAAGGTGCGTTAACTGAAACTAGCTATCTCATGTCATTGGATGTATGTTTGCTTTAACCTTTTCTCCACCTTTGTCGAAACTACCAAAAGTTTGTAACCCTGAAATTATGGAACCCCCTATTGGATCAGCCTTCTCTCTCCCTCGCCCTGCTTTATCACCACCACAACAACGTTCATAACTCAAGATTAATCATCCACTTGCAACCCCTTGCAACCAATCATACCATCCAACCATTGCAATCACGTTGTCAATGGAAAACCCTGCCTCATCAGCATCTTGAGTCCTCCCCATTGTTGCTTTAAATTCCATTATTCTCAAATTGCCAAATGCCTCACACCCACTTCAGCAGTCGGACCTCATTACAGCTGGACCACAACCTCCATCACAATGGTCTTGCCCTTTTCCCCTCTTATAAATACCACCTTAACCCTCAATGGCTGTTTTTACCTGATTTCAAGAATTTGGTTGCTTCTCATTTTAAGGAGATCCGATCCAATCTTCGTTAACTAGTTTGGGAGGGCCTAACTTTATATCTGACTTTGAGTACCTACACTTCATCTGGTATCAGGAGTTCATCTCATCTTTTCATATATGGAAGGTCATTATAGTCAAGCTCGCTGGGCCTGTATTTCCTATAAATTGAGATGTACTTGGTTTTGGGGTCTTACTTGCAGAGAATTTGCAGTCTTTTAGTAAGACCAAATTTACAGAAGCATGTATCCAAAAAGTTCAGTTAGAATATCCAAGTTCAATTAATGTAAGTTCATTCAATTAATGTAAGTTCAACAACTCACAAGTACAATTTCATTTTCAATTTAGAAGATGGCATGCCTTTTCAAGCTTAAGTTTTGATCTTCTGATGTTGTTGAGGCGTGGTTGAACTTCACATGCCATGATGATGTTTGTATTGGTTAATTTGTTTCCTTGAGTTCTCCGCTTGTAAGTGAGGCCTTGTTGATGAAGATGTGAACCTCCACAAGATGTGAGTCAGCCTTTAACGAAGGTAGTGTTTTTTGTTTTATTGATTTTGGATTATGGCTAGGGATTTTGTTTTGATATCCTCAGAATAAGTGTATATACAAGCTTTGGATTACAGTTGGGGTTTTAGTAGGTGGCGAGCATGATTTTGCATGAAATTTAGGTATGGACGGATGAATTTGAGATTTTGGCCCTTGGGTTAAATGTAGGCATTGGTTTAGACCAGGCAAGGTTATTTGGGTGTAGATAAAGGGTTTGCTTCAGCTCCAAGTTCATTTGAACTCGGATATTCAATTGACGCAATTCTAGGTCTGGACTAAGTAGAGATTTGATTGGACAGAAACCTTTGGTTTATTTCTGGGATTTTGGTTTTAGATTAGCTGATACCTGACTAATTCTAGATCTTGAGTTGAAGTGTAGGTTTAGATAGGTTTCAGTGCATGGTTCAAATTGGGGTTAAATTTAAATAGGGCTTGCTTTGGTACTTTTGACTGGGCTGAATCAACCTTAAACTGTACTGGGTATTAAAATGCAACCTCAGGGCACACACTAATGTTGAGTTTAAATCAGGTATATTTAGGTAAGACGAGTTTGATTTGAAAGTGGAAGGGAAAGAGGGCAGGAGAAATTCGATGGTTTCCCGAAGGAGAAAAGGAAATAGGTTATTCTGATTCGGGGAAATGCAAAAAGAGACACATGGGGTCTTCTGGCTGGTGACTTTGTGGTGGGTCGTGTTTGAGATTGTAGTGGCTATGGGCTATGAAGACGATGGTGTTGAGCGTTGCTAGTGGCGCAGGGCAAGGCTGGGGTGCTTTTGGTAATGTTGCAGTTACATAGAAGTCGACCTGGTAGTGGTGCAAGGCAAGCATTCTCCACGAAGGTTAGCAAAATAGGGGAATGGGTTCAAGGCTGGGGTGCTTTTGGTAATGTTGCAGTTACATAGAAGTCGACCTGGTAGTGGTGCAAGGCAAGCATTCTCCACGAAGGTTAGCAAAATAGGGGAATGGGTTCAAGCCTTCACATGGGTCATGGCGTAAGGTGGGACAGCACGGAGACTTAAAAGCAGTTCATAGGAGACAAATGTTAGAGAGAGAGTTGTCTGTATTAAAATTACACAGCGTTGGATTTCCAGTATAAACACATTCCGTTTATGAAGTCTCCTGATATTGTTCCCATTGTATATGACTGTAGGGCCCCGGAACTCCTTCTAGGAGGAAAGCTATATTCGACGGCTATTGACATGTGGTCTCTTGGATGCATAATGGCAGAACTGTTGTCCAAGGGGCCATTATTCTGTGGGAAAACTGAGATTGACCAACTTGACAAAGTAATCAGTTTTGCTTAGTCTTTTACATAAACTTGTTACTTTTTTGTCTTGGTTGTTGCTGTATTATATTGAATCATCCTTTGTTCCAATGCAGATATACCGAGTACTGGGCACACCAAATGAGAAGATATGGCCAGGCTATGCTAAATTACCAGGCGTTAAGTGCAACTTTGTCAAACAACCGTAAGTAATCCTTGCTTTTCAAGCTATTAAAGTATTGCATTGATCTATTATTTTCTCGCATCTAGGATGTCTTTCAAACTTTGCATATTTTAATTTATATATGCTATCTTATGTTCTGATGGATTCCCTCAACACTGCTTTCCCAGGAAATGGGAGATTGTGCTTCTAGCTTGGCATGGTGGTATTGCCAGTTTCATGATAAACCGTTTACCTTTATGTTAATTACAATCACTAATTTGTTTTGTTTAGGTACAATAAACTGCGTGAAAAGTTTCCCAAGTTTACTGCCACTTCTTTCTCTGGAAAGCCAGCACTGTCAGATGCTGGATTTGATCTGCTGAACAAACTTCTTACTTATGATCCAGAAAAGGTTGTTATTGGTGCCACTCCTCTGACACTGTTGTGTTGGACTTATTTCTTTATGCTATGGAATTAACTTCTATATCTTTCTTTCATATACTTTCAGCGGATAACTGCAGAGGATGCCCTTGATCATGATTGGTTTCGTGAGTTTCCTCCTCCTAAATCCAAAGAATTTATGCCAACATTCCCAGCTCAACACGCCCAAGACAGGTGCGTGATTTTGGAATAGCCAGATATATGGTGTCTTTTGATGTCTTTGTCATGTTAGGCGTAGTGCTTCTCACTGAAATGTTTCTGGTTGTAATAAATCTCTCTTCCTGTTTGTACTGGTAGTTTCTAACTTATGCTGTGCAACTCACAGGCGTCTTAAAAGAATTATGAAGAGTCCAGATCCATTAGAAGAGCTGCGAAAGAAAGAGTTGCAGAAAGGAGAGCTTTTAGGTGCTACCAGTTTGTTTGGCTAGCTGACTTATCCATGTCAAGTTGCTGGGATTTAGTGGTCGCTGCCATTCTGTAAGCTATGACTACTGAACTGAATTCATTTTATTCAAGGTGAGACAACCCACAGTTGTAGGCCTTGCCTATTACCTACTTGCTAGTTGATTTCGAGTATTAAGAAACAGGAAACAAAATAAAAGGAATTTACCTGCATTGCATGCAAAAGCTGCAATGGCTGTGCAACACTGTCAGATGGGGTAATGGTAGACTTTTGCAAGCATCAGAGATCAGAACCATCCACAAGGAATATTTTTCTTCATGTTTCTTCGTACGGATGAACTATGCAGGTCTTTTTTTGGCCTTCAGCTCCAGAGCTCATCATAAAATGCAACTCCTCTGCTTGCATGAGAAGGTGTGGAAAATGGCCTCTGTGTGTAACATATATTTTCTTGACCACTGTAACATTGCTCCTAAAACCTTGTATAAATTCAATTAATGGATGTTCTCTAAATATTTCTCTTGCAAAACATGCTCTTTTGATCTCCACATTGTGTTTGCAAGAGACTATTGGTGTGCGGATGGAAAGTTCTTTGCTCTTCGTGCTAGAAGAACTGGAATACAGATTTTCCATTGTAAAGGTAATCTGTTGATTTGGTATCTCTTGGATGGCTGCAGAAACGGTTTTTGTTTTTCCTCTTTATAGGCAGATTCACATGCAGTATGTGGCTGTTTCATCACCCAAGCCTTACCTTCATATGTTCATGGCTATGTTTTTATTCCTCGGCTATAAGGGCTTGATTTCTATTAGACCAAAGGTTCTTTTGGAACGACTGTCTTGCATAGCACATTGCACCTGTGTGCATAAAATGTTATCTGGCTATTTAATTCACGGCAATCCAATGAATGATTTACTGGTCTACTGATATGCGGCAGTTTGTACTTTTATCATAAGGCCTGCATGTGGATATCAGTGACACATCATTATTATTTTCTGAGGCGTCCTTTTATGGCTCTAGCAATAGCTGGTTTCTTTTGGGCCGGAAAGGGATTTGGTTGGTTAATTGCATTTGCACCTGAAGGGCAAGTGTCTCTTATTACCCAAAAGAAAAAGCATCATTGGAATAATTCGTTCTTTTTTGCCATTCTCCTTTACATGTATGTCAGTCAAGATTTTTCTTAACTAAAAGTGCAAGCGAAAATTGTGAAAACATAATTCAGTTAGTGTCTGTAACTACATTATGGGGACCAGTGCTTTGGTCAATGATGTTGGTGTTGTAGTTCCTATTTCACAATCTGTAATTTTCTGTTAGTGCTTGCCCCTTCCTTTATTTTTTGCAGTGGTTAAGAATGCAAAAAATTACATTGAGGTGGAGTTTCTAGATTTCAAGTGGGCACTGTTGTTTTTTTCGGTCAACACTGTACGGAAGTTCAATATTAAATTTCAAAAAGGTGGCTTGTAAATCATATATTATTTTATAAGAATAGATTGGTGTTATTAGCTTTATGGAAAGGCATGTAGTTTTCCAATTTGAAGGAGACCAAATATTAACTGAACTGTGTTGAGGTGATTCAAGAGCAAAATTAAGTGTCAAAACGAAGCTCCTCTTTCTTAGAAGTGTCCGAGAGATGTTTTTATGTTGTTGGTCCATTTTCTGCAGGAAAACATAGATGCTTGAACTTGCTATGTACCATGGCTGATTGATTTCCTTTGTGAATGCCCGTCTGTTACCTTCCCTCCTAAGATACATCTAGGTAATCTAAGCTAGCACCTTTACTACGTTCAATACCAGAGAATGTTGGCCTGTTAATAATAATCTAAGAAATGAACTTTTATAATTTTCATGCTGTTCCCTAAGTCTGCACATGTTTCTTGACAAGGGAATGTTGTTTGATTGGTAAATTGGACCGTTTGTTGATGTCAATTAAGATGAAAACAGCACGTACAGATGCTTACATGGCGTACTATTGCTACCCCACTGTCCTCCATTGTAAGTTTCTCAAATGAGCCATGGGTTGAACCGATTTCTCTGACACTCTTGGTCCGATATTAAAAATATTCTTCCTCAATTAACATCAGTTTGCCCGTGCTCCAAAGGTTGCAGCACCGTACTGCCTTTGGTTTCACCAAAATTCTGCTGCTACTGTCAAATTTTCTGTCTCGAGTCATCAATGACATGTGATTGTAGTTACAGTTACCCCTCTTGAATAATTTTAGAACTTAAAATACCTTTAGTTCTTCCAGATCTGTTGTAGCTCATTGAGGTTCAGTGCAGCAGATGTTGGGTGGGAAGTTTGTGCTGCCCATGCATTCTCTGCTTGGTTCTATGTGGCCACAAAGAGAACTTTCAATTGTTATGACCACAATTACGTAAATGTCACTGCAGTATCAAGAGAGCAGGTCCTTCAGATCTTCAACAACCCTCAGCACCATGGTTTGAGCATGCTTCAAAGGTCGTTTGCAGCCTCATTTAGGTACACATTGGTTTTTGTTTCTCTTTTTCTTTGGTGAAGAATAGTTTTTTTCTAGATATGCATCTTCACTAGTTGTGCTACTACCGGTTTTGCTTTAGTTTGATTTGCTAGTTGTTGCTTGATCTTAACACTGTTGATATGCATAGTAGTTGCTATTCGTTGTGCACCAATTATTTGTCGTGATATACTTTTCAGCAGTGTTGTCCGACGCGTATCGTATCGCGTATCGCTGGGCTCCACGATACGGGCGTATCGTATCGTATCGTATCGTATCGTATCGTATCGTACTTTAATATTAAAAAACTATAAAAATTATTTAAAAAATCAATAAAATTAGTAAAAATCCGAAAAAAAACAAGAAAATTCTGGAAAATTTTGAAAAAATCTGGTAATTGCTTTAAATTCATATAATGCAAAGTTTAGCACAAATTGAACATTTAATATTGAACAATTGCATCCAAAATTATATATTTTGAATCAAAAAATGAAATACATTTATATTTTACATATTGTAAATTTGTATCAGGATCATTAACTAAATAATCTTCATCTTCTCCTTGATGATGTTGTTGTACTTCAAATTAATTCATGCAATGCAATGTCTTCTTCAGTTAGGACTTAGGAGTGCATTTTCTTCGTTATCTTCCATAATTCACTCATGTAATATATCAAAATTAACAAACTGCTATCTTTGTACATGTAGTCATATTTGCTAATTTTCATATGTGAGCAAAACAAAGAGCTCCATTTCTTTGATTATTGAGTCTATGACACCTTAATGATGTTATATTATTACTTGATAATGTCCCCTTTTTCTCTTATTGGAGACTAGCTTTTTAACTAATGCATGAGCTTCATTTCTCACTTCACAGACTGAGTTAAGCCTCACACACATTGATCATGTTCAACTCAATGGAAGTCATGTAACGTGAACCTTAAAATAGTGAAGTTGTGAAATCCCTACTCAATGAACCGAGAGAATTAAATGTTTTTAATTGTTTACGATCTTATGAAATTAGAAACTGTTAGCAAAAATATACCTAAAAGTTGTAACAGAAAGGGAAATGATTTTGTCATAATTTTTTTTTTTATACATTATTTTTATTAAATAAATGAAATTATAAACCCAAATTATAAGCATATTGGAGGATGCCTTTAAGGGAAGTGAAGAGAGGGAAAGAGAGGGCAGAAACATGCAAAAAAAATTTGAAAAAAAAAATTTTTTGAAAAAAAAAAATTTGAAAAAAAAAAAATTTTGAAAAAAAAAAAAATTTGGGCGTATCGCCCGTATCGTACGATACGGGCCGTATCGTACGATACAGTACCGTATCGTACGATACGGCACGATAACCTGTATCTTACGATACAGGTTACCGTATCGTATCGTGGCTTCCCACGATACGATACGTATCGCACCGTATCGTACGATACGGTGCGATACGGATAACACTGCTTTTCAGTACTTAGACATTTTAGTAGTTGATTAATAGTTAAATTGATTGTTTGTTTTCCTTCAATGTGATACTTATTCATCTCTGTTTAAGAGGCATGATAGTATTTATTTTTGTCATGTATATGCGGTGTGCTACCTTTCGGTCTAATATATGTATAATGAAGTTAAGATTTATGCTATTTCTTTGTTTAGTGTATTTAATATATATTAAAAGAACTAAACTTATTTCCCTTTGTATTTTTCTCAAGTTGTTAATCATCGATTTCTTGGACAGGCTGCTCACCTATTCAAGTAAATCCTTATCTTTTTAAACTTTGGAAAATATATTTATTCTGTCCATTTTGTTGAGTCGAGGATATTTTCTTTTTGGTTGGAAAATTTAACATGTCTCTGTAAATAATTGTTTTGGCCAAGTGCTGATACCAAGTGGAAATCATGCTTGAAGATGCTTCTTTAGACAAATATGATCTGAGAAGACCTAGGGACGTATTTGCAAAAGAGATCTCGTATTGCATCCATTGATGAAATCAAAAGGACATCAAACCTACTAAAAGTCCCTTTTTGAGAAAGTTTCTGACATATGTTCTTAAACCGTTGATGTATTGCACGGAAAAAGTTGTGTGCTATTTCTTTATGACATTGTAGTGGCAATTTGTTCTCAAAATATTCATTGACAAGAGCTCTTCTCAGCATGTATCGCGAGTAATCAATCCAACTGTTCCGTTTGCACCACCGCCACCACCACAACAACAACTAAGCCTTTTCCCATACTAGACGGGGTTGGCTACATGGATTCTTTGTTTCTACCGAGTCCTATCATGTGCCATGTTAGTAGTTAACTGACAATAAGCTAGATCATTCTTTATTGTTTCTTTCCAACACTTTTGTGGTCGTCCTCTACCTCTTTTAGTACTTTTCAAATTTAGTTTTTCATAATTTCTTACATGTTCTTCTTTTGATCTTCTTTTTATATGTCCAAACCATCTTAAATGATATTCTCTCATTTTTTTTATATGTCCAAACCATCTTAAATGATATTCTCTCATTTTAGCCTCTATTGGTGCCACTCCTAATTTGTTTCTATTAACCTCATTATGTATACGGTCTTTTCTTTTATGACCACTCATCCATCTCAACATCTTCATTTCTGTCACATACATCTTTTGTACATGTTGATTAACTGCCTAACACTCAGAACCATAAAACATGGCAGGTCTAATTGTTGCTCTATAATATTTATATTTTAACTTTAATCATATCTTCTATCACAAAGAATACCTTATGCTACTCTCCATTTTAACCATAGTCATTACAATCTTCAAAAAACGAGATGAACATTTAATTACTTATAAGAGTGCCTTATCACAAACACAAATTGATTACTTTATTTGTAGGAAAAAATATAAAGGGTGTTGTAAAGATTGCAAGGTAAATCCCGGAGAAAGCTTAACCATCCAACATTGACTTTTAGTTATGGATTTACAAATAAAAAAATGGACAAAGAATAAAAAAGTGCATCGAGCTATTGAGACTAAATGGTGGAACCTTAAAAGCGAGAAAGAAGATATATTTAAACAAAAGGTCCTTTAAGGAGAGATTTGGAATTATGTTGGTACACCTTGTGATATGTGGAACAATATGGTTATACATATTAGGAAAGTGACGAAAGATGTGTGTATCTAAGGCAAGTGTATCGGAATAAAAAGAAGCTTGGTGGTGGAGCGAAGTAGAGCAAAATAAAATCAACGCAAGGAGGGCATGTTATAAATTACATTATGCTAAGAAAACTAGTGAAACTTTAGAGGCTTATAAGAAAGCAAAGAAGGAAATCGACATGTCCATTTAAGTCTCCTCCTAAACAAATAATCTCCCTTTGTGGAATTCTTTGAGTCACCTTATCTAACTCTTTCCAAAAAGCCGTCTTTATACTATCTTCTAGTCCTACTTGGGGTGCTTAAGCACAAACTATATTCAAAACCTCTGCTCCTAACACTAATTTCACTGTCATGATTCGGTCACCATATCGTTGCATGTCTACTACGCTATCATTTAAATATTTATTTATGATAATACCAACTCCGTTTCGAGCCTTTTCCTTACCTAAGTACCATAATTTAAAACTTGTATCCTCAATCTCTTTTGCTTTTTCTCCAACCCACTTTGTCTCTTGTAAACATAGAATATGAATCTTTCTCCGAATCATAGTATATATCACCTCCATTAGCTTAGCAGACAATGTTCCGATATTCTAAGAACCAATACAAATCTTATTATCTAGGACTAGCTTCCTTACCCCGCATCCGTCCATATTGAAAATGCGGAGACCCTCTCTGTAATTTATTCACTATATTCGGGCGCCCATGTAACATGACTAACTTCTTTACCCACACCTGTCCCTGATGTGGGAACCCTCTCATAATGTGTGTAATCCAACAACAACAAAAACAACAACTAAGCCTTTTCCCATACTAGATGTGGTTGGTTACATGGATTTTTTGTTTTCACTGAGCCCTTATAGAATTCATGGTAAATAAGTCCGACAAAGTTTTACGTTGACTGTTGGAAGCCTAACACAACCCTCCTCCTTTATCCGGTCTTGGGACATCATAATGTGTGTAATCCATGGTATAAAAATCTCACAAAGTTTTACGCTGGCTGTCGGAAGCCTAACACAACCCTCCTCCATTATCTGGGCCACAACCCTCCTCCATTATCCGGGCTTGGGCAATGCAAGGGTGATCCCTTACATGGGCGGAGTTTCAATTGTTCTGTTTGTACCAAAAGATTAAAAGTTACATGGGTGGAGTTCCAATTCTAAATACAGGGGCTACTAAAAGTTAGAGCTTGTGTCGTGAATTTTAAAGATTGGAAGTTTGGAGCTTGTACTGTATCGGAAATTTGGGGGTAATCTGACTCCTTTGATTTACTTAACAAATTGGTCAACTATAATAAATGTGTCTTCCTGTAATTTGCACCTTCTCCCTTACAGAAGGTTTGCTTACCTATTGAAAATGAACATAGCCTTGTGTTGAATGTTTCAGCTTGTCGCTTTATGTCAAGTATAGCACTTCCAGTGGCACGTTTAGTAAATGTAGACTCTCGTAAGATCATAGTGGGTTGCATCTGATTTGATTCCAGGCAAGTGACATGCTTAACTGTCATGGGCAAAATCATGGTAACCGCTAAATTGGCATACCATTAATTAAAAATGACCACCATTTTGTTTGGGCACACTGAACATTCACTTATGATTCAAGGATGCTATCATAAGAGCCCTTGTTGCTTTGCACAAGACAGTAGCTGAGGAGATGTGCCATATAAGTTTCAGTGAAGGATTTATTGTTTTGTTTGGATTTTGTCAAAAGCGTTATGCTTTTGAGATTAGACATTCTTTTGCAGCAAAGTCTAGATCCAGTTTTTGCAACATGTATAAGCTTTCCGGCAGCTGGAGAAATGCTTGCAGTTATTATGATCTTATTGAAGTCCTTCACCTGTCACAAATTCAATCTTGCTCATGTATGGAAGCGCTCGACATATTTGGTTTCTTCAGGTAGGAGGAACTGGTTAGTGGGAGTTTAATATAAAAAACACATCCAGGGTTAATGAGATCAATGTTCCCTTGATGGCCTTTTGTATGAGTGTAGAGCTAATGACTTCTGTTTGTCAAGTACCTTGATGCTTACACATAATGCCTCAAGTAAATTTCAATGCAACGTCTTCAATTGCGTTTTCATCTAATGAGCGCTCTTTCATTCCTCTTTTTGCATGTTCATGTAGTTACAGAATATTACGAGAATACTAGGCAGTTGTAGCCTGTTGCAGACTTGCAGTCTATCCTTTCTCTCTCTCTGTGTTTGTGTGTATGTGTGAGTGCTACACTGCTAGAATACTGTTGAAGTCTGAGAGACATTATATGGCATAACTGCCTAGAAGAAGGCACTGACAACGAATATTAATCTGCTTTTATGTGCTGTCTAAGCTAATGCGGTCAACTGTCATTTTCATGCAAGTTGCATGATCGCTTGGCCCTTAGTTTCTCGGGCTGCACCAAAGTAGACATTTTGGAATTCCAGCAGTTAAATGTTGTCAAAACCTGAAGGCACTGATGCTCGAAAATAAATTGACCAGGGTAAGGGTGTATGTGATTTTGGTGTATTTGTTAAAGAGTTGCCTGGGTAGTGATTGGAAGTACTTTAAACTTTCTTATATTGGGGTTCAGTTTCTGCCTTGAAATAAGCACTTCAACAGCATCTTATAATTCAGAAAGCTCAATTACTGTTGGATCATGGAATCCCTGCCTTTATGATGTCTAAGTTTCTTTTCCAAACATTCATGTTCACTTAGGAGTTAGGACTATAAGATGCTGTTGGAGCATGAACCACTACTGGTTCTTAGAAGGTACTAGGTGCAACTGGTGGTTGAACTTTTCACTTGGAACTTCAGATGGATGTACTTCAAGGGTTTTCTGCTTACCCTTGTAAATTTCCCATTGGCAGACCAGTCATATGGGCGAGTTTTACAGTACAGACTCATTTGTCTTGTCATTTCCTTCCGCAAGATGCAACATGTTTTTCTGCTTGTCGTTATCTTGTGTTGTAACTTCTTTATTGGTATGATTCAGTGCTACGTATCAAGACGTCTCATTGTTTTTCCTTTGATCGTTCTCTGTCCTGTTAGCTGCGGTAAATGCATAGCTCAAATGAAGCATCGTCGTTGCACTTTGTGGTGTTATGTCAGTCTTTACCTTGCCTTCATAGGTAGAAACAAATTATGTGGTGGACCTTTTCCTTGAAATCTTCTTGAAAGAGGCCCGTGGTTTTTATTGCGTTTATGGCCTGCTACCAAATGGCAATAAATTCAAGACTACCAATTCAAGAATGAAGCTAGTGTTTTTCAATTCCTATGTCGTGGTAGAATTCATATAGCTTAAATATTAATATGCTTTTATGTGCTGTCTAAGCTAATGCGTTCAACTGTCATTTTCATGCAAGTTGCATGATCGCTTGGTCCTTAGTTTCTCGGGCTGCACCAAAGTAGACATCTTGGAATTCCAGCAGTTAAATGTTGTCAAAACATGAAGGCACTGATGCTCGAAAATAAATTGACCAGGGTAAGGGTGTATGTGATTTTGGTGTATTTGTTGAAGAGTTGCCTGGGTAGTGATTGGAAGCACTTTAAACTTTCTTATATTAGGGTCCAGTTTCTGCCTTGAAATCAACTCTAGATTTATTAGGTACCTCTGTTCATTCTGATGGGTGCCCTAGTTGGTTGGCTTTTTTTTTTGCTGAAAGCATTTTTTTGTATATTCATGATCTTGATCAATTTAATGATCTCATTGTCATACCCAGGGCAGCAGGCAGATTAACTCGTGACTTGTTGGCCCCATCATAGCTCTGGCCGGGTGCAATTCCTATCAAGTTGCTGGTGATCCCACTGACCTTCAAACCACAAGGCCTGAATGCACCCGCTTCTTCGTTGCATATGTACGTTGTCTTCCTTTTTTTGGTCTGTTGCCGTGATGCCATTAGCTAGATACTTGCATATGAAAGTCCCCCAATGCTTTATGTTGATTCCATTTCACTCAGTTCATTTAATGCACGAGTTTGCAATCTAAGGGTTTTGTCCATGTCCTAAATACACGAGTGCTGGCTATTGCTGGCATTCGGTTATCAAAGCTGCTTGATCCTTGGCCTAGAGATTACGTTTGGCAGAACAGATCGAGGAGCTTCAACCGGGCTAACCTGGTTTCCTCGCCCGAATTCCAACATTTAGTTATGGGATTTGGTGATTGAGTTCAACCTTTATTTATTGGCGTCGCTCCTTTATGTGACATGCAATGCTACGTTAGGCATTTTACTTGTATTCCCCATCAATATCATCATAGCAGCAAATATTGGGAACTGATTTTTTTTTGATAAAGGGGTTTCATTAAGCGTTTGTGTACCAGGTATTGGTTTCAAACGCTGTAACGTAGGAAACATGTTAGAAGTAGTAAATGCTGTTAAACTGGTGCCTTGGCTTCATTAGTAATTGGGTTGGGATACAATCACCACCTTCAGCTGACAGGAAAGCGAGGTAAGGGAAAAAAATGTTATCAACTCTTCTTTACCAGAAACGGTGTTTCAAATGCCTAAAAATAGAGTTGAAATCAAGTGCCATCAATTGTGCTGTGAAAACCATAGAGCCATGTTAACCAAGCTTTTGATTTGATCAGCGAGTAGCTCGGAGGGAAGTTAAATGTTATCGAGTTCATTTTGCAAATACCAAGGTGACCTAGTTGGACTGTTCGGAATATCCAACTTGCAATGGGAAAGTGTTTCATGTATAAAGGATCCGACGACCATTGCAAGCGATGAAAGCCTTTTAGGCTGGGGTTCTTTGTAAGTTGGGCTTCCTGAGGGGAGGTACATGATTCTGTCATCCACTTGTGGATCTGCTTGAGAGAGAAATCCTTACGTGGGGATCGTTCGTGTTCAGGGCCATCATATTAAACTGTTGACCTTGGCTTGCATTTGATCCCTTCCTTCAGTGGATCGAGTCTGAAGACTATTTTTGAGAATCTGTGTTAAGGGAACCCAAAAATAAGAAGGGCATTTTGAGCTATGATTAGACAAGTACTGCAAAAGTAAGGGAGAAAAGCTCAGTAGCGAGTTCAAGTGTGGCGCTGTGCTCATTTTTAAACGCCACTCAACATCTTACTTTACGACTGAAAAGAAGATTATCAATGGTCCATTTTAAGGTCCCGAAAAAGTGAGACATCACTTGTTAGAGCTCACGATTCATTCGTGCTTCAAATCAGAGATGGGCGGCCCTTATGGTTCTCTCAATTCTCACAACCTGACAAAAGAGATTGTGTCAACGGATCAAAAATTCTTATTGGGGTGTGTCGTCTAGCCCGTGTTTTTATCAGGGACCTTGTGTTCTAGTCCATAGCTACAATTGGAAAGGATCAACAAAAATATGCCAAATTGAGTGGATAGCCTTCCGGAGTGCTGAATCAGAAGGTTGATGGCGACTCAGAGGCCAAGGAATGAGAAATCTTTTTCCTGGTGCGTGAAACAAATGTTTTCATGTTGATTCAAACTAAACAAGCTCTTATTGCAGAATGGTTTTTCTTGCCGGTTTTCGTGGTCTGAATGATCAAGGTAAAGAGTGAAGCGTGGACTAGCTCACACTGGTGTGCCAAAATGCCAGTCAGTGAATGCATAGTATGCGAGCTGGACACCGTTGCAGGGCACTCAACCGACTGGTGGCTCAATTAGTGGCTCATGGTTTTGCACCCAAGACCATCTTGCACCTTACGGGAATAATTGAGACCTTTTCTTCTTCCCCAAATTTTGGTTTGAGGCGGACGCCTTGCATCGCCTTAACATGAATACGCCACTGGCAGTAAAAGAGTCATTGATATACTGGCTAGAACCAAAAACGTTCATAATGTGGCAGATAATGGTGAATGCCAAGTTTCATCTGTTTTTGGCTATATATCACTCAGTTCAGTACTCTCAATAACATGATTTGTTTCTAAGATTAGTTCCACAGTGACACTTAAAAAGCTGAAGCATTCAATAGAGTAGTAAAGAAGATGGTTTAGAGTACGGGTAAGCATCGGTTGGTTTGGTTGCATAAGCGAATCAAATAAGCCAATAACCGGAATTTATCAAAATTTGGAAACCAAATCCGAACCCAATTACTTATATAACCGAACAGGAAAAAATTGGTTTAGTTAATTCAATAATTCCGCTTTTTAGATATATTCAATATCAAATGCCACTATAAATATAATTACTTGGACATTTGAATATACAAAACAGGAACTTATCCTAAATTGTGTCCATGCGCTAATTTAAATCATATTACAGGTGATAAAATTCAAATTGAGGTGTTCTTCATTGTTAGAGATTACAGTCACTGAATTAATGTCCTTTTGCAACTAGAAAGTGTAATTCGGACAAAACAGAACTAGAAAGTTTAATTCACTTTCAAATTCAAGGATAGAACGAGCATTGAACGCATTAATTACAACGTAAATGGAAAAGGTACTAATAAATACAAGGCAAACAACCACACCACTTCTCCAAAGCCAAAGCCATTAACTGTATGCAAAGAATATAATAATTAAATTGTGAATTTGATAACCCTTTCTAATTAAATAAAACCAGATGAATAGACACGACAATATATACATTGAACTAAATCAATATCCCGAAATGAAACATCATACAAATCCCCAATTTGAATGAAATCACAATCAAGAAAGAGGGATACAAAGAGTACATACCTACGTTGCTTGATAAAGAGAGATGGTAGTGCTGCACGCAGATGTTCTTGGTCGAGAAAGATATTAGTAGATAGAAGAGGCACCGAGCATGCAGGCACAGGAGATGGTAGATATGAAAGACGGCAGCTGCAAGCTTTGACGCAGAACTTCACAAGGGCATCAAAGAGAAGGGTGGAACACAGCGAAGAACCAGGGTATTAAAGAGAGGAGGGCGGACGGAATTTCACGAGATTTTTCATATTAAATGAAATCAGTTGTTATGTTTTGGAGCGTGTGGAACCAAATCCGAATCGAGAAACTGATTTTCATTTAAAAAAGAATCCAAATACGAACCAAAAGGTAATGCAACCAAATCGAATGGGACATTTCGGTTTGGTTTGGTAATTCAGTTTGACCCGAATTTTGCTCACCCCTAGTTTAGAGGAGTTCTTTTCACTTTGGGAGCAACAGAAAAGCAGTAGATTCAGTAACAACTTCATGATAGTAAACTAATTTAGTTTCTAATCATGTCTGTTCATTTTCTGAAGCATACGAATGCTTTCATCTACAATCACAAGATGCATTTACTTGATTCTCTAATTCAGTGTTGTCACGTTGGTTCTCTTTTATAAGAAAGTGTTCAAAACATGCGTCATCCGGGCAAATAGAAAACCATATTGCCTGATAGCACCGATTCCTTGTTCACCAATGTTAGCAGTCGGTTACCTCAATTACATGGAGCACAAGCATGTCAGAGTATGAAGACAGCATCATTTCGTGATCTGTTACAAACTAATAAATTAAAAAGCACAAGTTCACATATTTACAATTAAGACAAAGGAAATACAGCAGTTTGGTCATTAGATCCAATCGAGTCACACTTGAAAACCAACAAACATTATACAATCCATCTTATACAGATCATAGTAAAACTAAGATGAAAAGCATCAAAGCAATAACCTACCTATTAATTGCTTCACGCCTTCAGTAGAAACCTTCTAGCCTTTCAGGTTCATGGTTCATGCTTCCGAGAGAATCGAATGCCCATATGAACGATTTCCTTGCTGATTAGTCCTGTGGGTATCTGTGAGTGGACCATGTGAACCGAAACAGAAGTACTGATTCATCGACCTACTACTTGAGATCAATCTGTCGTATGATACATCATTGGATGCTTTTGAAGTTCTCGTCTCATGATCAGATAAAATTCCGTTCAGTTTATCGGTTGAAGGTGAGGTTGACGGCAGCTTTGCGCCGCGCTTTGAGGGTGATTTGAAAGGCAAGGCCAAGTGTGGCATTCCTTGCATGACTCCATGCACAAGTCCTGCTACAATCTTTTTCTTTGATGATGGGCTAGGAACATTGGTCCTAACAGCAAGCGCCCGTTTGTTGTTTGGAAGTGATGTCTTTGAGAACCTTTGCCTCAGCGGAGTTGGCGCGTCCTCTTGGTGATAAAAGTTCCTGTGTTTCTCTTCCATAGGTTCTTCAACACCATGTTTAACTTCACTCCTTGCACCATCATCAATTGTTTGTGCTTCTCTTCCTGGTTTCTTGGATCTCAGTTTCTTGCGAGACCAGCCCAGAAGACTCTTCAATCTATTTGCCGCGGAGTTGACAGATTTGCCAGATTTGTGAGGGGGACCATAGTTTGCATCCATCAAATCCAAATGGCTGGTCTCCTCGTTGCTGCTATTTGAGCATGAACTTGACCTCATACCGCAGACCTTCTCCACCGTTTTTTCATGCGTGTGGTCCAGACCAGTGTAGAGAAATATTTCGGAGTCTGGTATCCTAAAGCAAGTTCCTGGGCTGCTGCAGCTGATGTTATGCATCTTCAACTGTGAAACAAGAGAACCTCTGCTCGAGGGGAACCCTGAATTCGAAGTACCCCCAGCTGAACTTAACTGCTTTTTCAGAATTTCAGAAGACGCAGACCGTGGCCTAAGGTTAAGCAGATCCAAGGGAGTCATCCCATCGACATCGCGAACATTCAAATCAATGGAAGGAATGGTCATCAAGAGTTGAACCAAATCGCAATGGATGTTTCCAATCACAGCCAGATGGAGAACTGTTCTTCCTACATTGTTCTTTAAATTGATTATCTCCGGCAAATAGATCACTTCTCCACGAACCAACTCCTTCATCAGCTCTATTTGTCTGTCCATTCTTCGAAAACCAGGGGTTCTGAAACCAGCAACCGTCATGTGCAGAAAAGTATCACCTGTATTGTTTCTAGCAGCTGATGTGGAGGGAGATGCAAGCACTAACACTTTCACTACTTCCAAGTGACCTCGATATCCAGCCAAATGCAACGCCATGTTCCCTTGGTTATCTCTGGCATCAATAATTTCAAAATATTGAACTAGATTCTTTACCACCTGCAACATTGAACGAATTAGAAGTCATGTTCACAAAACAGTACCAACAGTTCACCCGTTTCCTGTGATAGATTGGATGCAGCAGGAAGAATCGATGGTTGAAACTAGTCCATGTTCACGATCAAATTTAGTTAGTAGATGTCATTGGCATCACAAATTGTTTCTCAAATACTATTCAGAACCACACACAGTCACAGAAATCGCTTCTCAGGAGGCACAAGTAAAGGGAAGAAAAGGAAAAGGAAGAAGAGAAGGTTCACATGGTTCGGTCAAAGATGCCTACTCCACATGCAAGACCACGGAAAAGATTTCCACCATGACAAAGAGTGGCCACAATACACTGACATTTCTCACGTAACCTCAAAAATCCTAAACTGTGTGGACATCCCTCGTGTCCAATGCCGGTCGCACTGTGACCTTGGGTCGGGCCACAGTTCATGTCCATGAGAAACTCAAGTCACATCTACGAGGCAAATATCCATGATTCGGTTTTCTTAAGAGTAATCTTCTTATCCTTTAAAAACTCATCCTAATATACATGGTGCTTGCCGGTATAAACTTGTTAAATTTCTCAAAGCATCAGCTATCTTTTGAAAGAACATTAAAAGGTCCTCAGCAACATCAGGTATTTGGGATGCCAACTTGTGAAGATCATTCAACAAGCCACGGTTAACTCGTTCTAGGAAATTATATTTTGCCCATTTAGCTTTGAGATTTGGAAACTGACAAAGTAGATTCTTGAAGAATCATAACTTGACAATGGACAAGGTTCTGCAAACATTATGGGAATGGCCATCTCACCAGCATAATATCTCTTAGTAACAAGGGTCACCTGAATGAATGAATCACATAAAACTATGAAGCATTGCCAAATCCATTAAAAATTCGATGGTGTAGATTTTCCTTCTGAAGATGTAAACAAGACTGGCTTACAAAAACCAACTAAAAACCATCATACCACAAGCAAAGGCAAGAACATGAAGAGTTTATTCCCAGCACTGCTGAGAGAGAGAGAGAGAGAGAGAGAGACCCAAACAGAAGCAACCGTATCATACCCATATAAAAGGCAAAAAAAGAGAAAATCCAGGGGAAGCTGCATGCAATTACCTTAACCTGTCCTCTCCCAGCAGCTGCATGAAGAACAGTACATCCCTGCACATCCCTACACGCCATAACATCCCCATACTCAAACATCAGCTCCTTCAGCACCTCCCAATTCCCCCCTCTCGCCGCTGCATGCAGCGCCCTGCTCATCATTTCCATCCTGAACACTCCCCACATCTCCCCACGCCCATTCTTCCCACATTCCTTCACAGGAACCACATTCAACGCAGCGCCTAGCAGCATCCTGAACACCTCATCTTTCCTGCTTCGCGCTGCTGCATAGAGAATATCGGTGACTCCATACTCCCCCTCCCCAAACATCAATAAGGGTTCCCGCTGCAGCAATTCCTGGATCAAGTCGAAGTCGCCGGCGGCCGCGGCCGTGTAGAGCAGCCAGCCGCCGTAGCCAGCGCGGATGAGGGAATTGCCAGAATTGGGGGACTCGCAGTCGCGGAGGAGGTCCCGGGCGATGGCGGCACGGCCGAGGGGGGCGTGAAGGAAGTCCGAGTGGTCGTCCCAGAGAGTTTCGAGGCGACGGAGGCGGCGGAGGGAGGTCAGCTTGATGAGGAGGTTACTGTCTGCCACCAGGAGGGCACGCACGAGCTCGTAGTGCCCATTTGCGGCTGCCAGATCGATCGGCGTGGCGTACCACCACTGGTCCCCGGTGCTCTCCCACCGGAGGGGGAAATACACGGCCGGCGGAGGTGGTGGCGGTGGCGGAGCTGGCGAGTCTGGTACTGGCGCTTTGGACATGTTGGTCTCTGTCTCTTTCTCAAATTCTTTTTCCGAAGGGGAATCTCTCTCTCAAGTGTTACAGAACAATGGCAAGAGGGAGGAAGATGCAGGGCCTCTATTTGTAAAGGGTAGTCTCTCTCTCTCTCTCTCTCTCTCTCATTTGGAAAGCGTCCTATTATATCTGAAAGAAGAGAAAGTGGCAAGTTTCCTTTTTCAGAGGGTGCCCACCATCCACACTGAACAGTGACACCTGAAGGATGAAAGGGAAGGCTCCTTTGAAGGGTTACCACCCTCCCTCGTTCTCTCTCTCTCTGTGGCATGACACATGAGAGAATGCCATGACACATGAGATGGTAAATGCGAGAAATTCATCATGCCAATTTGTTGGATTCTGTTCCATGATTCCATCCATGCACTGGTGCAGATTCTGAGACACTCACTGGTCTTTCTCTTTATATAGATAGATAGAGAGAGACAGAGAGGATCTTTTACAGTAGACCACTTTATAACTTAACTAATAAATGAGGACAGAGTAGGAGCAGGAAAAAAAATAAACGTAGGTAGTGAATGTGGAGTTTGTATGAGTGTTGATAATGTGAATGTGTTGGGAGCGGCTGGCTCTTTTACTTTTAACCCTTTGGACAGTCGTGAAGAAAAAATGTAGGAATAGTGGTCCTTTTCTTTTTGACAGTCTCTCTCTCTCTCTCTCTCTCTCTCTCTCTCTCTCTCTCTTCAACTAGTCAAATTGATCTTTCATGCCATTCACAGCTACAGTAGTCAGTAGTACTTCTGTTCCGCGGATGCATGCACCACACCATTTTTATTATCACAGGTTAACCAAGTTGAACATGACTTGTATTGTACATAAAGTTTTTTCTTAATATCAAATTTTTCTATAAATGGCATTGCGCCCAGGGTACTATGATGCTACGTTGTATAGATACGATATGTATCGCTGTATGTATCATCATATGATCCATATGGTGAGACTAATATAAATATGTATCAATTAAAACAATTTTTTATAATGCTTCTCTTTAGTATTAAGCTTTTTATCTCTTTCAAAGTTAGACTGATGTTGTGACCTAAAAATCTTCATAAAAGTTTCCAGCAACTGGAGCCCAACTCTTGCCAATTCATGCATATTCCCAAGTGTCGAACTCATGGTTTTATTTAATTTGCAACTTTTGCAAGTTGGTGGTAGTAAGGGAAAGATTCCTCGTAGGCTGAATATTTCTTAAATATTTTAGTTATAGAGATAATATATCATATTTTAAAATAATTTCAGACTCATGAGTGCAAACTTGGTTGACTAATCTGACCTTGTAGATGTGTTTAGAGTGACCAACTTGTTAGTGAAGAAGATTTTCATCTATTTATTTCGAGGTAATCATAGTTTTCCTTTGATGATCACCAATCGTTAAAATAGACAGCCGGTTTGGAACTGACCGGATGATATGAACCAGAACTGAACCGGGTCTGAAATTAGAACCCACAAAAGAAACACGGAATGATAACCGAACTGAGACCCCCAGGTTCGGTTATGTGCCTCCTACAAGAACTGGTACCGGACTAAAATTGGAACTGACGGTTCATGCTGCTCGTTGGTCCAGTTTTATATGCTTTTTAAATTTTATTTTGCCCTTATTTTTGTTTTGTTTCAAGCTGGAACCGTAAACAGTTATGAACCAATAATCAAAACCAAATAAAACCAAGTGGAACTTAGTCCAGTTCCGGTGAACCGGTACCAGTGGTTTCTAACTGAGGGTCCAGAACCTGCTCGGTCCATGATATCAACATGAAAAATTGAGAATTTCATGCATTCCAGATTTTTCATGTTGAAACTCCCCCTAAAAAGAGTAATCTTTCACTAGAGTAAGATGATCTAACTCATGTTTTCGACTAACCTAGCCATCTTAATCATATACTTAGGGCAAGATCTTAAAAGAAAAACTAATAAAATATTTTTACAGGAAAACTAATAATATATAGAAAATAGACAGTTTTCAGGTATGGGTTTGGTGCCTATCAAAGTAAAACATAGTTTTCCACTTTAAAATATCATATCATCTCTCTCTCTCTCTCTCTATATATATATATATATATATATATATATATATATATATATATTCTTAAAAGAAAAAAAACAACTTGATGGGCATGGACCGCCTATGGGGTAACATTGACGGGTCTAGTTTGGGATATCCCACCCGAGTGGCCACCTTTTATTCAGCTTTAATGAGTACCTCCACATCAGATAACATTCATAAAGAGAAGAAAATGAGACTCGATACACTGGTAACTGTTTGGCAGAGTTATAACTTACTATGACAGATCTAGAATATATATGTATATATATATATATAGATAGATAGATAGATAAAGAGAGGGAGAGAGATTCAAGGAACATACAAGTCTCAACCATCTAATTTGAAAGATAGAGAGTGTAAATTTGAATTTTAAAAATAAAAAGTTATTTTGAATTAAGTATACTTATATAAAATACAAGCATAATTTTCACATTTAAAATTCAAATATAAACCATTTGTCTTTGGATAGTTTAGATTTGTTTGGATATGTTAGGATAACATTGCTACCATATACTACGCTTCTCTCTCTATATATATAAAGAAAGACAGTTCACACACACTCATCCATACTAAAATCTCCTTAATAATCTCAATAATTCGATCTTTAGGATCTATGGTTGAGATCCTTAAAAGAAAAAGTGAAATAATGCTAAATGCATTTAATGTATCTAAAAAAACACCATCTTACCTATTGATTTTTTAAATTTAAATCAAATTTACCATTATCTTACTTATCAAATAGTTGAGACTTGTAAGCATCTTCCAGCATGGGAGGAATCTTTGAACAGGAGTGTGCGTCCTTACCATGTTCTCTCTCTTTCCCCTCCTCCCCTCTCTCTCTCTCTCTTGCTATATATATATATATATATATATATATATATATATATGGATGTTGATGGGGCAGATGGGGCTAGAGACCATGGTCCCCTCCCGATTGAGGATCCATTTCCCATTCTTGTCCTTGTGTCCCATACGGGTTCTTTCTCCGCAAAGAGCCCTTTGATATTTCAAGGCTGATAAACTATAGTTAGGTTTCTTGTAAACGCATACTATACTACATGAAGTATAAAATCATGTAGACCCAAGGCTGGTTAGCTGAAGTCTATTCTGTCACATCCTAATCCAATTATATAATGCATGACTAAATCCAGGCATTTGCAACCTTGGTGTGGGTGCACGCACCTTGATATATTTGCAAACCAGAATTGAATAATCCATGTTTGACAGGTTGTGTGGTACTTAAATCTCCGACCCACTTCACGGCTAGATCTTTTCTTTTTTGGGTTATTAAGGGGAGGCAGAACCCCAGTATCGAAGTCATGACCTTCAACTTGTGAGTTGACCTCCTAGCCTGGTGGTTGGCTTGAAAGAAGTTCGAGTGAACTTGACGACCAAATGAAGCTGGCAAA
The DNA here is from genome assembly GCA_036023115.1 of Brasenia schreberi. Lineage (NCBI taxonomy): Eukaryota > Viridiplantae > Streptophyta > Magnoliopsida > Nymphaeales > Cabombaceae > Brasenia > Brasenia schreberi. Next base: position 16,250,186 of record JAYKKT010000079.1, on the reverse strand, counting down.
GACTAAAGGATGATTGTTTATCTGCTGTACATGTTTCTTTATATAATTATGAGATAATCTTTTCTGTTTAGCGGATAACTGCGGTCATGGGAAAGATTGTCTCTTTATATAATATGCTGTATATGATCCCTTTATATAATTATGAGATAATAATCTTGCTTCTTTAAATCCGTTGGTTGATGAAAGCCACCATATCATTTAGATGATCATTTTCTTAATATTTCATGGAGCTTGTGATTTTCTTGGAAACAAATTGCCTAAATTTATGTCTTGAAAGAATGCAAACTGGGTGAATCTTGTATTGTTCTAGCCTTATAAACATACTGGATGACATGCCCCCGACAGTGGCGGACTCATGATGTTTTTTGGATGAGGTATACTTTTATTTCATGTCTACAAAACACTTTTATTTTCTTGAATATGATGGTAAGCTCAAGAAATTTTGAGATTTCAGGAGACACTCATGTCTCACCTCCCTGTGACTCCACCACTGACTCCTTACACGAACATACAGTACACTCATGCCAACAGGATTTTTTGTTGTTCTAGCCTTATAGATTTTTTGTTCTATATGTTTTAAGGGGTTTTTTGCTTTAAAACTTATTTTGTTACTTTAATGAATTCTTCTTTTTTGTTTAGCCTCTTTTGCCAATTACAAGTTTTTTTCTAAAAAGTTCAAATATTTGATAAGATTTTGGCTGGCAATTTATGCTGTTTAAAGCTTTTGTCACTATTGATACATGTGGATATATTAATTAAAACTCAATTCTCAACAGTGTGCTAATTAAATACTAGAACTAGTGGCTGAGTATCAGATATCATGTGATCACATTAATTTAGCATAATGGATTCAATTTGCTTCTTTAATTCAAACCAATGGTTTGATCATCCAATAAGTAATTCGCGTCGACAACAGTTCAGACCCTACGGAGCTGGCATCGGTTACTTAACTCTCCTCTTATATTCGGGCTTGTGACTGGCTATAAAAGGGTGAAACCCTCTCACTATGAGCAGAATTAGGTCCTCATATAGAAGGTGAATAAAATGAAATTTATGTGGCTTAGAATGACCTTCTAAGCATATATCTATTTGGAACTGAATCCAGATCCAACCTATACAGAAAAAGTTAAAAACGAATTCGAATATTTTTGTGGTAGAAGCTGACAAGGTTTATGTGGCCGCACATGATTTGGATCTATCTGCACCTGGAACCGATCCAAATAACTATTAGTGGTACTGCCTGATTTGATCCAAATAATCTGGGTCTGATCTCTGAACCCAGTTAAGGCATCGATTATTATATATATATATATATATATTCAATAATGTCAAAATCTAGATTGCATCCAACTCTGATGTTTTGCTCTGTGATTGCTCTTTTGGATAAGTGTCTGCATTTTCCTTTGAGAATGAGAAAACAAATAGGGTTTCACCATATTAACTACTAAGTGTTTTCTTTAGCATATTAACCAAATAACTAATGCTGGACAAAATGGAGTGCATGTTCAATTGAGATGCCGGGTAGAAATAATTTCTGTGTGAGTCGAGAGTCGAGACCTCTTGGTCAAGATATAGAGTATATTGCCCTCCTGTCAATCCAGCTACAACTATCAAACCAAGTACATCCCTTATGCCAACAAGTCTCATACGCCACAGTATGTGACCCACTCTCTTAAATCTTATCCTTTGTATGATTATCGATCACATTTGAGCCTATGAAGCACTGCCAAGTACAAATTTGAACCAACCTAACATGAGAATGTTTAGCTTTTCTAAAGTTTAATAAAGACATGCACGTTGGATTGTCGATATATTTTCCAACTAAAGCATATGATTTGCTTCTATTTCTTGAAATTTTATTATGGTAAAATGATTTTTGAACCTGAATAGGTGGAAATTCGAGCTGAATTATGGGTAGGAAAATGATTCTTTGAGGCCTTCTTTTGGCAAATTAATTGATTCTTGTAAAATGCAGCTATTGAACCCTTGACTTGCTGGTGTGCTATAATAATTCAACTGCAGTATCTTAGGAACTCCAACTAATCTCTTATATTTATAAATGACCTTATATTCACCACAATGCCATTGAAAATAAGCCTTATCAACACCAAGAGTAGATGGCTAATGTTAATTATCATTTTGTTGTGTCATATTAGCACAATACTTTATCATTTCCTTATAATATATTTGGGAACTTCTACATGGCAATGACGAATTATCTTATTCAATAAAATTGTGTATATGATAAAATCTATCGAACATGATAGCATGGATCCAAATAGAGAAATGATCCATCGATGAAATCTAAAAGAAGGTTGGACCAAATGGATCTCCTCATCACGTATATCAGGTTCCGATTTTCTTGGTTTATTGATTCCAGTTGGTTTAATTAATTTAATTGTGATGATGATCCTTTTTTATCTGAAAACGTATAATGGATATGGGTTAGGATCCAAAAGACCCATTTTAATCAAATAAAAGGCTAGCTCGAAGGCAGAGCAATCAACGTCAAGAAAATAAGAAAGCATGCAATGACAAGGGCATGTGACCCACACTGGATCATAATGTAAAGTCTTCTATTGCCTTTTTTAATGGCTCCCCTCGCTTTAAGAGCCATAATCTCTTAGTGTGAGAGAGGTGGGTGTGGGTGGTGGCGTGTTACATTGACAGACTTGTCATTGTCGTGATCCCCTTTATTAACTCCCTTTCTTCACACGGTCATGCTGAAGGTGGGGCTTCTCACAGCGTGATTGATGATTGATTTGATTCCAGAATATTTATATAAAATGTAAATCATTTTGCCTTCACATGCTAAGGCTATGTATTAAATGAAAGTCATTATTAATGTTCTTGAAGGAACATATTTAAGACTCAGATAGACCTGTCCTGTTCCACCAAAACTTGGAATTGGAACAAAATCAGCCCCCTCAAGTTCTGTATCTGATTCCAGTTTCCCCGGTTTTCTTTTCAGTTCCAGGTATGGTTTAGGTTCTTGTTCAATTTTGTTTTTTAAAAAGTTAGAAAACATATTAACTTTTTTAAAAACTAACAAGAAAGGCCTTCGAACAGCCGGTTCTGGTTTTGGTTTAGTTATTCACTAGGGTGTGGTTGAGTTATGGTGTCAGTGTTCTGATATTAGAATTAAGCTTAAACCCATTTGAGCTTGTAATCATGATATTGTAGAACCATGGTTTCATGTTTGATTCATGAGTAGTATTAACTCTCAAGTTTTGGTGCGAACAGGAATATAAACATGAAAGAGAAGGAAGCCGATTGGGTCTTTGTGTGCAATCCCAAGGTATAACATATGGCCCTTGGTGTCGAAGTTTTTGACTTAGAACCACAATTTCATGCCAATGAGTTGTGGTGTCAGTGTCTTAGTATTAGAACTATAAGCCTGAATCCACATGAGCTTGTAATCATGGTTTCAATTCGTAAGTGGTATTAACTCTTAAAATTTCGGGCAAAAACCCTGTTGTTCGCAGAGATTTTTATATGACAAACAAAGATTTCTTCATAAATTAGATATTAAGAGTGAGTTAAGTCATGTAGCTCTTTCTTTTAATGTATAATTGGGAGTATCAATCTCATCACCTTCAACTTGTGAATCGAACTCCTAACCAGGTGAGATATTGCTCTATGTCAAGTCGTGTAGCTCTTATCTAAGGTAGAGAATGTGGTCATGTTCTGTTACTAGGTAGCATCTGGATAGAGATGGGGCTGGCAATATCAACACAACATGAAAAATGCAACAAAAACATTACCTGAAAACTCCATGTTCGTGTCCACCCAAAATAACAAGCAAAATTGGGTTCATGTTTGGGTTGACATGTTTTCGACATGAACACAGCATTCCACGACACAAAATTAACCAAAAAAGCGTAATCATGACAATCTAACAAGAGAAACTTTGCATGAGGTTCAAAGTCTCAAAGATTCGTTGTTGACATGAATTTTTCATAGAATCTTTGGCTTTGGAAGTTCAACACCTAATTTGAGTAAGTATTTGAAACCATAAAAATATAACCTTGTTTTAACTTGATAAAAAATACATAATGATACAAATTAAATGTTTAATAAATAAAGCCACAAGGGATTTGTGTGTGTGTGCATGAACGTGCACATGCACATACGATACTCATACACCATTGCTTTAGAGAATTGTTCCTTAGTTCTTTAATAGCTAAATCAGGTTTAGGTTTAACCAAAATGCTGATCTAAATAACTTTTTAAACTAAATGACCGTGACTGTATGATTGTGCATTGCGGTTTAACTTACCGATTTAAAAAAAAAATCGTCATATCTTTTATAAACAGTGATGCATTATTATTAAAAATTGCATGCTTATGTAAGTTCTATAGGAGGAATTGGCTTCTTTCTTAAACTGTGGTGTGGGCTTCATGGCTCGCCCTACATATTACGCAGGTATTCTTGAGGAGAGCCATTAAAGAAGTTGATTGACTATTAGTTGTTGAGCGCGTATGAGACTTAGTCACTACGAGATAATATAGCGCTTCTGGTTTTATTATTTTCATATTTATATAAATGGATTGTTGTTGGATCGCACTATGATAATTTTGGATTTTAGATTTTAGCTTGTATGTTTAATTCTACGTCATCACGTTTTCACAGGATTTACCCATGTGGCATGGGCGAACGCCATTCATGCAACTGCTTCTCATAGGTCATGACACAACTCAGTGTTTAAGAAGAACGCCATTCCTCCTCCTTCTCCGCGCTCATCTACTGTAAAAATCTAAATGAAAATCAAGAACCCGAATAAAATGAAAATGTTTGTTTGCCAAGTGCAATAAAAATAGCATTCCGATTAAAAGCAGCTTCATGCAGAGAAGGATAACTCCTGAAGATAGATGTTCTAGTTTGTGAACAGATGCAGAAACAATTATTCACTGTCTAACTGAGTGTTTTGAAATCTAAATAGGTGTGGAAAAGGTCCAACCTGAGATAGTTAGATGACAGAATGATGAAGAGAATTTTACTGATTGGTGGGAGAAGGTATAAAATTGATGAAGAGGAGTTTTGATTGGCAAGATCTGTAAGTAGTGGATGGCCACTCTCAGTCCCATTGCTAACAACCACCACCATGAAATTAGGGAATAAGGGGCCTCTTCCCAGATTTCATGAGATCCTATTTTTTAAAACTTAAACGTTTATAAAAACTGATTTTTGTTTTTCAAAAGTAAAACACACGCATCTCTCGGATAAAAGCAAATATGATTGTTAAAAGGGAAAGCCCAGAGCGGTAAACGTGAAAGGCAGAAAGCAATGTATAAGTAAAGAGTTTATATAACTCGAAATAGATAAGAGATAATCTGATTATTATGTTTTTTTGAGAAAACCCTCTACGGGTAACCCCAAAACTAAATACACATTTCTATTCCATTCTCTATAGGAAACACAGAGAAAGAAAGAAAGCAGAAAGCAAAACCAATGCAGGCAGTCGACATTCGCTGTGCACAACCGAATCGAGCATAGACAGACGACTTTGGAGATCATCGACTGCCCCAACATTTGATATCAGAGCCTGTTTGAGCTTTGCGGCAACCTTAAACAGGCATGTGGTCCTGCATTAAAAAAAATTTGTTAGAGAGAGAAGCCGAAAAGAGTTTTTTTTGGCATAAATGAAGTTTTCTTTTAAATAGAAAGTAGAGATAAAGGTCACAGGCAGACAACCGAAAGTCATCCGATGAAGGTGGCCTAAGGCAAGTCGAGGCGGCCAAAGGCCATGCCGAGGTGGTAAGAGGCTAAGCCGAGGCGGCTAGAGGCTAGGCCAAGGCGGTCCGAGGCCACATCAAGGCATAAAAGAGCCGCAGGCAGGAAAGGCCGTAGGCAGAAAAGAACCAAAAGCTGAAAAGGCCGAAGGCAGAAAAATGCTAGAGGTTGAAAGGCCGGAGGCGAAAAAATGTCGAAGGCAAAAAATGACTCAAACATGAATAGTAAGAACGCCATTCCTCCTCCTCCGCGCTCATCTACTGTAAAAATCTAAATGAAAATCAAGAACCCGAATAAGATGAAAATGTTTGTTTGCCAAGTGCAATAAAAATAGCATTCCGATTAAAAGCAGCTTCATGCAGAGAAGGATAACTCCTGAAGATAGATGTTCTAGTTTGTGAACAGATGCAGAAACAATTATTCACTGTCTAACTGAGTGTTTTGAAATCTAAATAGGTGTGGAAAAGGTCCAACCTGAGATAGTTAGATGACAGAATGATGAAGAGAATTTTACTGATTGGTGGGAGAAGGTATAAAATTGATGAAGAGGAGTTTTGATTGGCAAGATCTGTAAGTAGTGGATGGCCACTCTCAGTCCCATTGCTAACAACCACCACCATGAAATTAGGGAATAAGGGGCCTCTTCCCAGATTTCATGAGATCCTATTTTTTAAAACTTAAACGTTTATAAAAACTGATTTTTGTTTTTCAAAAGTAAAACACACGCATCTCTCGGATAAAAGCAAATATGATTGTTAAAAGGGAAAGCCCAGAGCGATAAACGTGAAAGGCAGAAAGCAATGTATAAGTAAAGAGTTTATATAACTCGAAATAGATAAGAGATAATCTGATTATTATGTTTTTTTGAGAAAACCCTCTACGGGTAACCCCAAAACTAAATACACATTTCTATTCCATTCTCTATAGGAAACACAGAGAAAGAAAGAAAGCAGAAAGCAAAACCAATGCAGGCAGTCGACATTCGTTGTGCACAACCGAATCGAGCATAGACAGACGACTTTGGAGATCATCGACTGCCCCAACATTTGATATCAGAGCCTGTTTGAGCTTTGCAGCAACCTTAAACAGGCATGTGGTCCTGCATTAAAAAAAATTTGTTAGAGAGAGAAGCCGAAAAGAGTTTTTTTTGGCATAAATGAAGTTTTCTTTTAAATAGAAAGTAGAGATAAAGGTCACAGGCAGACAACCGAAAGTCATCCGATGAAGGTGGCCTAAGGCAAGTCGAGGCGGCCAAAGGCCATGCCGAGGTGGTAAGAGGCTAAGCCGAGGCGGCTAGAGGCTAGGCCAAGGCGGTCCGAGGCCACATCAAGGCATAAAAGAGCCGCAAGCAGGAAAGGCCGTAGGCAGAAAAGAACCAAAAGCTGAAAAGGCCGAAGGCAGAAAAATGCTAGAGGTTGAAAGGCCGGAGGTGAAAAAATGTCGAAGGTGAAAAATGACTCAAACATGAATAGTAAGAACGCCATTCCTCCTCCTCCGCGCTCATCTACTGTAAAAATCTAAATGAAAATCAAGAACCCGAATAAGATGAAAATGTTTGTTTGCGAAGTGCAATAAAAATAGCATTCCGATTAAAAGTAGCTTCATGCAGAGAAGGATAACTCCTGAAGATAGATGTTCCAGTTTGTGAACAGATGCAGAAACAATTATTCATTGTCTAACTGAGTGTTTTGAAAGCTAAATAGGTGTGGAAAAGGTCCAACCTGAGATAGTTAGATGACAGAATGATGAAGAGAATTTTACCCACGGGTGGGAGAAGGTATAAAATTGCTGAAGAGGAGTTTTGATTGGCAAGATCTTTAAGTAGTGGATGGCCACTCTCGGCCCCATTGATAACAACAACCATGAAATTAGGAAAGAAGGGTCCTCTTCACAGATTTCATGAGATGGTATTTTTTGAAACTTAAACATTTATAAAAACCGATTTTTGTTTTTCAAAAGTAAAACACATGCATCTCCCAGATAAAAGCAAATATGTTTGTTAAAAGAGAAAACCCATGGCGGTAAACATGAAAGACATAAAGCAATGTATAAATAAAGAGTTTATATAACTCGAAATAGATGAGAGATTATCTGATTTTTACGTTTTTTTGAGAAAACTGTCTGCGGGTAACCCCAAAACTATATACACATTTCTATTCCATTCTCTATAGGAAACACAAAGAAAGAAAGAATGCAGAAAGCAAAACCAATGCAGACAGTCGACATTCGTTGTGCACAACCGAACCGAGCAGAGGTAGACGACTTCAGAGATCATCGACTGCCTCAACATTTGATATCAAAGCCTGTTCGAGCTCTACGACAACCTTAAATAGGTATGTGGTCCTGCATTAAAAAAAAAATTGTTAGAGAGAGAAGCCGAAAAGAGTTTTTCGGCATAAATGAAGTTTTCTTTTGAATAGAATGTAGAGAGAAAGGCCATAGACAGACAACCGAAAGCCATCTGAAGAAGGTGGCCTAAGGCAAGTCGAGGCGGCCAAAGGCCATGCCGAGGTGGTAAGAGGCTAAGCCGAGGCAGCTAGGGGCTAGGCCAAGGCGGTCTGAGGCCACATCAAGGCATAAAAGAGACGTAGGCAGGAAAGGCCGTAGGCTGAAAAGAGCCAAAAGCTTAAAAAGCCGAAGGCAAAAAAATGCTAGAGGCTGAAAGGCCGGAGGGGAAAAAACGTCGAAGGTAGAAAAGGACTGAGACAAAAAAGGCGGGAGAAAAAATGGACTAGGAAGGGTGACGACCACAGTCAAGTGGCAGCAGAGGCCGCCCTCCACTCCCACCAACCTTTCTCTCCCTCTCGATCTCTTTCTCTTTCTTTGTTTCTCTCTCTCTCTTATTATTTAAACCCACGATTTTACAAAACCATGGGTGGCGAAACCATCGGTTTTGCAAAACCGCAGGCAGAAAACTGCCTAGGGCAACGATTTTGAGGTATGAAATGATCATTTTGCCCTTCACAGAAATGAAAATTATGGAATACCAAAGAGCAAAATTACCAAAATATCCAAATATTTTGAGATAAAATAATAATTGTACCCTTGTCAATGTAAAAAGTCTTTTCTACCCATAATAGTTCGTGAAACTACAAAAGACCAAGGTATAGTTTTAGTGTTTTATCCCTCAACAACAACAACGACAATAACTAAGCCTTTTCCCATACTAGATGGGGTCGGCTACATGGATTCTTTGTTTCCACAGATCCCTATCGTGTGCCATGTTAGCAGTTAACTCCCAATAAGCTAGATCATTCTTTATTGTTTCTTTCCAACACTTTTGTGGTTGTCCTCTACCTCTTTTAATACTTTTCAAATTTAGTTTTTCTAACCTTCTTACAAGTTCTTCTTTTGATCTTCTTTCTATATGTCCAAACCATCTTAAACGATGTTCTCTCATTTTATCCTCTATTGGTGCCACTCCTAATTTGTTTCTAATAACCTCATTATGTATACAGTCTTTTCTTGTATGACCACTCAATCCATCTCAACATCTTCATTTCTGTCACAGACATCTTTTGTACATGTTGATGATTAACTGCCCAACACTCAAAACCATAAAACATGGCAGGCCTAATTGCTGCTCTATAATATTTACCTTTTAACTTTAATGGTATCTTCTTATCATAAAGAATACCTGATGCTCCTCTCCATTTTAACCAACCAGCATTAATTCTATGTGTAACATCTCCATCAATTCTTCCATCGCTCTGAAAAATTGACCCTAGGTATTTAAAACTTTCCTTTTGGGGAATGCAATGTGTGCCAATTTTAATTTTCATGTTCTCTGAAGTAACCAAATGATCAAACTTACATTCCATATATTCTTTCTTTGTTCTACTAAGTCGGAGGCCTTTGATTTCTAATGTTTCTCTCCATAGTTCCAATTTTCTATTAACGTTTTCCTTAGACTCCTCCACTAATCTAATGTCATCTGCAAATAACATACACCAAGGTACTTCATCTTGAATATGTTTTGTTAATTCATCCATCACCATTATAAATAAGTATGGACTTAAAGTTGATCCTTGATGTAACCCAATATTAACTTCAAAGAAGTTTGTCGTTCCTTCATGAGTCCTCACACATGTTTTTGCACCATCATACATGTCTCTTATAAGGTTAATATATGTCAATGGGATACCTCTTTTTTCCAAAGTTCTCCAAAGAACCTCCCTCGGTACCCTATCATAAGTTTTTTTTAGATCAATAAATATCATGTGAAGGTCTTTCTTTTTTGCTCTAAAATGTTCTATAAGACGTCTCAAAAGGTGAATCGCTTCAATAGTAGATCTGCCTGGCATGAATCCAAATTGCTTCTCTGTTGTACTTGATACTTGTCCTCAACATTTGAAGAAATTTTAGAACCCGTATTTTTGGTGATTTTATGGATATAGCCCTGACTGTCTTACAAAATATCCGTTATACCACCCTAAAAAGTACAAAAATGGCCTTGCACTTTTTGTGAAATGCCGTAAACTGTGATTTTTCACATTTAGTCCTGGTTTTTACAGTTTTTCCAAAATAGTACATGTAGGTTAAATAAACTGTAGAATGATGCCTGGTAATATAAAATCCCCAGTTTTTACAGTATTTCCAAAATGATACTTGTCGATTAAATAATTTACAGTACATACTCATGATATATTTACTGTTTAATACTTAGAACTTGTGAATATTGCATTTAGGTGTCTGGCTAATTTTTTGTGATTCTTTATGCTATTTATATTGAGAGTACCTATGTGATTGATGTGAATGTGTGGCATAAAAGATTGGGACATATAAGTCTAAAGAAGTTGAGGAAATTAATCAACTTTGACTTACTGCTCAATTTTAATGATAACACTTTTAATAAGTGTGATGCCTGTATATAAGAAAAAATGACTAGAAAATTAATTCTCGAAGAGGTAATTAGGACAACAACCATATTAAAAATAATTCATGCAAATTTATGTGGACCATTTAGAGTAAGAACACATCAAGAAAAGGTTTATTTCATAACCTTTATTGACGATTACTTGAGATATACTTATATATATCTCTTATCACATAAATTTGATCTCTTATCACATAAATTTGAGGCACTTGAAGTATTTAAAGAATATAAGCAAGAAATAGAGAACTAATTGAGGCATACAATCAAAGTCTTAAGATCAAATAGAGGTGGAGAATATACCTCAGCATCATTTTTGGAATTCTGCAAAGACTTTGGTATTGCAAAATAAAATATGATGCACAAGACACCTCAACAGAATTGTGTAGTAGAGAGATATAATAGGACCTTACTGAATATGATAAGGTCAATGTTAATCGATGCCTATCTACCAAAGATATTTTAGGGACAAACAATAAGTACAGTTGTGTATATACTCAATAGAGTATCATGTAAAACTATATTCTCTATATGATACGAGATGTGGTTTGAAAGAAAACCAAACCTAGGTCATTTTAGGAGGTGGGGATATGTTGCTCATATAAAGATCTTTGACCAGTTTAGAGATAAGCTAGATAGTAGGTCCTTAAGATGCATATTTATCGGATATCCTAAAAGATCTAAAGACTATCAGTTTTATCATAAGGACCATAAATTATAGAAAGCAGGGATGCAAAATTTTTAGAAGAAACTAAGAATGACATCCTTGAGAATGATGATGATTATGTCGAAAGTATAGATCAATTATCTTTTGAACCTATTGATGAGCTTCCTGAAAAAACCAAATCTTTAAGTTGATACAAAAGGCTTAGGGTCACACTGTTCTACTCGAAGGATTATCATACGTACCTTACGTAGAAAGTGTGTAATTCAGTAGATTTAGATGAGCTAACTGATAACTTGACTTATCAACATACTATTGACTCATCTGAATTGTCAAACTGGAAAAAAGCCATGGATGAAGAAATTGAATCCATTGAGAAAAACGAAGTCTAGGACTTGGTTGATTTGCCAAGAAGAAGTAAAGCCATAGGTTGTAAATGGGTTCTCAAAAAGAAATATAAGGTCGATTGTGCGATCGACAAGTTTAAAGTGAGGTTGGTTATAAAAGGTTTTTCACAAAAAAATGAAATAGATTATGTTGAGACTTATTTCTCAGTTGTGAAATTTGCATCCATTAGAATAATCCTGGCTATATCAACATATTATGATTTGGATTTACATCAGTTAGATGTAAAAACTACTTTTCTAAACAAAGATTTAGATGAATCATATATACGTAGCAGCTCGAAGGATATAAAATTGAAGGTCAAAGAAGATAAAGTATATAGGTTGAGAAAATCCATATATGGCCTAAAACAGTCACATCACCAATGGTATTTGACTTTTTAAATTGTCATAGTTGAACTTGGGTTTATGGCTAATAAACTTGATCACTGCGTATATGTATGTAATAGTGGGAACCACTTTGTCATCTTATCTTTATATGTAGATGACATATTGTTGACTGGAAATGATAATGAGATGATTGTCAAAACCAAGTCATGGTTAAACTCAAGGTTCAAAATAAAAGATATGGGGGAAGCATCATATATCTTGGGTACAAAGATTTTTCGAGATAGAGAATTAAAACTTCTATGCTTAAGTCAGGAGAGATATATTGATTATATCCTCAAGAAGTTCAAAATAGGTGAATGCAAGTATGCATATATACCTATTGCAAAAGGGGTTAAATTGAGAAAGACTGATTGTCTTGGTGAAGGAGACGATAAGCCCAATGATTCTCATGCACAAGCTGTGGGGAACCTTATGTATGCTATGTTATACACAAGACCTAATATCAACTTTAGTGTTGGTGTTGTAAGTAGATATGAAAGTAATTCTGGATGACAACATTGGATAGTTGTGAAAAGGATTCTGAGATATCTTAAAGGAACAAAAGACTTGAAACTTTGTTTTCAAGTAGATGAACTGAAAGTGATAAGATACTCACATGCTAACTTTGATGGGAGCAAAGATGACAATAAATAAACTTCGGGACAAATATTCTTATTTGGAGGTAGTGAAGTTTCTTGGGTATAGAAGAAATAATATTGTATAGCATTGCATACACAAGAGGTTGAGTAGTTGCTTGTAGTATAACTGCTACTAGTGCCGTTTGGATAAGCTGCTTCATACGTGATTTGAAGCTGGATATAGCCAATGAGCCAGTTGTTATATATTGTAACAATAGTGCAACAATTACTCTTATTAAGAGTGGAGTTGATAACTCATGAAGCAAGCATATAACTTTTGTCCTGAAGTTATATATGTTATATGCCAAGTATTGAAATGTTGGTTGATCCCTTTTGATAGTGCACTATTTTCTAAGATGCCTTTTTGATAGTGCAACAATTACAATATCACTATGTTCATGATAAGCTCAAAAGAAATGAAATAACAATATGTTATATGCCAAGTATTGATATGTTGGTTGATCCCTTAACAAAAGGCATCTTAGAAGAATTGTTTACTAAACATGTAACCCATATGGGGTTGAGATATTAGTGTATAAGTGTAAAAAATATAATTTGTTGAGAGTTATGCTGGAAAAACACGTTGCTTGTGGAAAAACTGCATAACAGATATATGTTGCAATTTAGTTACAACAAGGAAATATGATACAACTTGGTAAACCCTAAAGTAGTGGGAGGAAAACTGTGTATAAAAAAGATTGGCTCTAATAGCAAAGTAGGAGATGTAAGTAGTGGATAGCGACTCTCGGCCTCATTGCTAACAACGACCATGAAATACGGGAAGAAGGGTCTTCTTCTCGGATTTCATGAGATCGTATTTTTCGAAACTTAAACATTCATAAAAACCGATTTTTGTTTTTTAAAAGTAAAACACACGTATCTCCCGGATAAAAGCAAATATAGCTGTTAAAAGGGAAAACTCAGAACGGTAAACGCGGAAGACAGAAAGCCATGTATAAATACAGAGTTTACATAACTTGAAATAGATGAGATATACTCTGATTTTTACGCCTTATGAGAAAACCCTCTGCCGGTAACCCCAAAACTACATACACATTTCTATTGCATTCTCTAAAGAAAACATAGAGAAAGAAAGAAAGCAGAAAGCAAAACCAATGCAAGCAGTCGGCATCCGTTGTGCACAACCGAACCGAGCAGTGGCAGACGGCTTTGGAGATCATCGACTGCCCCAACAAAATCAACGGCTTTAACAACAACTTCTTGTGAAAAATTTGGAATGCGAGAAATAAGGTGTTTGAAGGGACTGAACAGAACAGATTTGGAGAAGAATATGTAACTCTAATTTTTACAGAAACTTATTTTCTGTACGGGATATTCTCAGTTTGCTGATTTGTTGGCTTCTAAAGCCATTTGCAATTGTTTTTAAATAGTTCAAGCAATCCATTGATACAAAAAAAGAACAAGTAATCTTCTCCTTTATACCCGGCGCAGTGAAGGAACATTTGTCTTCACCGCCTCCATAGTATGAAGAGGTGGAAGTAGAAAGAAAAGGGAACGATTAGTTGATTATGCACTTCAAAGAGGATTTAGTTGGGCGAGAGGAATATCACCTTCGTTTCCAGCAAGAAAAGAAACCTCACCATGCTCACTAGTTATGTGGGGTGGCATTTTTAGAACTGGCACGACAACACAACCCGAACCTGACATGTAAAACCGTGTCCTGACCTGTATGGCTGAACCAAAACCCAAATGTATATAATGTGCTATACCTTTTATACATAAGTACTACATAGATGCATACATACACATTTGTATGAGACATATTACGTATATCTACTATATGCCTATAGTTGTATATATGTTTATATACATATAACTATATGTTTATATGTATAATATGCTTCAGGTCCTATACATAATTTGTTATATATGTATGGGGTTGTAGCTGGCTCAATCCGGACCTGAACAGGGTTGTGTTCGGGTCTATAAACTAGCCGGAACGAAAGATTAGTGGGTTCTAGGTCAACCTGTTTTTGACCTGCACCTAAAGTGACCCTCGCAAACCAGACCCAGTGATCCTATTTGCCATCCATAGATCCAAATCTCTTAAAAAGAAACTCATTTTAGACCTGGTTCCCAAACGAATAAAGAAAAGGAAAAAGAAACAAAGGCATTCTACATCTCTCATCGTTTGGTTATGCTTAACGATTAGAGGGTAATAATTTAGACATGTCACGAGGATCAAGATAACACCCCGTATTGTTTTTTCTTTTATGGAAGACAAATCCGTATTTATCATAATTATCTTACCTAAGTCTTTTCTATACTTAGTGGTGTTAGTTAGAGGGTACAACACGAAAACTTTCTAGGTTAATTATTCTCACTCAAGCATGATTAATTTCGAAATTTGAATGAGATTGTATTTATTTATGCTCAAAACGATACATCTCTTAAAACATGACAACTACCTAACGCAATCCTCCTCTTCTATTCGGACTTAAGACCAGCCATTGAAAGATCTCTTGCATTAACGGAATTCATAGACTCCGGTTTTCGATCGTACCGGCTTCAGCCTCCCCATTGTTACAAACGCTGTGACACGTAAAAAATGTTGCTTTGTACTTGACCTGCTTTCCACGAACACGAAATGAAACAATACGAACACAACCCTATCACGAAGTCGCACCCTGAGGCATTGAGGGGGGAGAGAGGGAGGGGAATTTGGCAGCGACAAAGACTATTTGGTTTGACCAAGGGAAATATCTCAAAATTGTTCGATGATTGACATACAATTCATGAGTCGCCTACAGGGTGCTATAATTTTCACTTAACCACCCAAAAGTTGTGGCACAAATCACACAGTTTTCCTCTCTTAGCTTGCTTTGAATTCTTGTTCTACTTACCAAAGTACAAGAACTGGCACAAGTAATCATGGATTTCTTGACTAAGGGGTCAACTGAAATAACCTTCAAGCTGAAAGCAACGAAGTCCAATATCTTTTAGGCAAGGTAAAAAGAAAAGGAAGAATTAAAAATGAGATTAAAGGACACCTAAAATTGACTCAACCTTCAAAGAATGTTTATTTGAGGAATAAGAAACAATGTTCAATCCCTTAATAAGAAATGTGTTGGAGGATAACAACAACAACATCTAAGTCTTTTCTCATACTATGGGGATCAACTATATGGATTCTTTGTTTTCATAGAACTTAATCATGTACATTCTTTATTGTTTCACTTTTTGTTCTCTTTCACTTTTCTTTTTTAATATTCCCACAATCTAGTTTCTTATATCTTCTTACGACAACTTCTTTCGGTCGTTTTTCTATGTGTCCAAACTATCTTAAATGGTTTTCTCTCATTTTATCATCTATTTTACCATTTCTAATTTATTTTTAATAACCTCATTATATATACAATTTTATCTTATTTGATCGTTCATGCATCTCATCATCAAGAAATGTATTGGAGAATAATTGAATCATTTCAAAATGAACGATACAAGCAAGACTTAGAGATGGCTGGTTTTGAACCCGGCTCGAATGGTTGAACAAGACTCAAATTGCTTCAGTAGTTGATCAAAACCGGGACGAAGAGAATCAAAACCAAAGGTTCGGTTCTAACATAAGAAAATCAAACTACAACCAAAAACAACGATCCATAACTAGTGGTTTCAAGTCGTTTCTTCTCCCAATTTCAAAATTCTACTTTTGTTTCCTAGATTTTCAAATTTAATCTGAACCAAAAACCATTGTAAGACTGGGTGAAACTGAAACTGGAACTCAAAATCAAGGGAGCTTGTTTGATTGTGTTCCGGGTTCTGATGGAACCGAACAGGTCTAGCAAGACCTTCAACTTAAAAGTCTTTTTCTAGCTGACCCTCTACCAGGAGAATCATAACCCCTCATGGCTGCTAACCCTGGCTTTTCAAAATATAAAAGGTAAAAGAATAGGTAAATGAAGTAAAATATCATGTAAAAAGAGCGGCAGTCCGTGAAGTGTCTCCATAATGTGGTGGCTAAACGAAGAATTTAGCTTTGGAGGGGACCATTCGGTAAATTTTTCTTAAGTTGGCGGTTGAAGTTGAAAATTTGTGGCTTCCAGTTAGAGTCAGCGACGCTTCGAGTGCACGTCTCTCAAGTTCTTGAATCGAAAAGAATGGTTGCATCAACGACAACAGCAGCATATTCCCTATGCAACCGGACAAGCAAGGGATATTCATCTCTCTCTCTCTCCAAATTGAGACGCAAATCATTCGTTGGTGTTGATGGAAGAGTTGTTCCTTAGCTCTCTTCCGTCTGTCCTATTTCTTACGAAAAGAGGGGCGTCAATAGCTTGAGTTTTGAGATAGAGAGGGACAAGGGGTTGTGGGTAGACGGAGAAACTGATGATGGAGATGGAACATATTCTCCGCACCACCGTCTTGCCTTCTTCTTCTTCTTCAACGGAGGAGCCGGCAATCAGTTCTGCGTCTGGCCTTTTCAGGTCGCCGCTTTTCTCATCTATTGTGGCGTTTATGATTGCGCAGTTGATCAAGTTCTTTTCCACTTGGTACGATTTCTCTTGGATTCATTTTTAGTACCCGCCCTCCTGGAAAATGCGTTAGGTTGTGATGATGCAGCGTTTTATTTTGGTGGCTGTAGTAAAAGAACATCACTTTTGAAAATATGGCGTCCCCTTGAACAAATATCTTCTTTTTGTTGCGTTAGATGACGATCGATCACGTAATTTGAATGTAATATAGATAACTACTTTTTGGATTTTAATAACTCAGTATGCTAGTTCAGTTTCTGGTATATGAATGGTATTTTAGATGAACCGAACATCCACAAAGATGAGAGATGAGAATAAGAAGGCTTGTGAAATGTTTTTGTTTGATGGTGTATGTAGGGAATCATGTGGGTAATTCTTTGAGTATGTGTAATGCTAATGAAGTTGCAAGAGAAGGCCTCTTGTTTAGGTCAATTCTTCCCATTTAATAGTAAAAAAAAAGGTTAGAGTCGCTTGATATTTGTTGGTGAATTTAAAGATTGATTTTGTGACGACGTAAACTTTGGACGAATTCTTCGTCTCCAAGTCTGGATGACCAGGTAAGTAAAACTTTGGTTTCTTCAAGTTATTTTCTTTTAACATTCTAAGCTGGAGCTCAAGTTTGATACGTTTTCAAGGTTGAGGCTGGTTTTATTCACTAGGTTAGTCCACGCCCTAAAAAATGATCAGTCCTAGAATAAGTGGGCATTCATCATACATAAAGATATACCGTGCATCAATTTCCAACTTTCAAATTTGACACTTGATCGAATGCGATGGCTAGATTTACATCCCAATGGCGCAACTGTAATGGTTGGAGAAAACAACTCGCAGTACTGTGAGGAAAACTTCTTCAAACCATTTGGGATTGCTTTGGCATGCTTTTATTCTTAAAAACGCAATAACAGTGATAATCTTGAAGTCTGAGTATAACATCGAGTTTAAGGCAGCTTCTGACAAGCTTGGTTTAAGCTAAGCTTAAGTATGATTTAATGCTACTTCTGCAAGCAATTGCAAAAGAGAACAAGTTATAAAATTGCATGAACAATAGAAACAGACTCTAACCCATATGCTAAGATTATTTGATCTCTGATGTGTCCATCGGGATCCATGTCATAATGGAAATCAATCAAATACAGTGTAGGAAGCAGCTGCATAAATGAAGTATCTTGTTTTTTGAGAGGCAACTGCATAAATAAAGTAATGCTAATCAAAGAAAGGCAAACTGAATACTGGATCACCAACTGTACCAGTTTATGAAAAGTTGCCACAAGAAAGTAAGTACAGGGTCATTTAGCCAAGATGGACGTTGGTTCAGCTGTAGTTGACTTTTTTGAAACTTATGTGTTTGAGCTTGCCTTGTTATCTTAGAAAGTCAAACTGATAGGAGAAACACAGGTGACCTTATGTGATCAGTAGATTCAGTACACATATAAATGACTATAGCAATTTCTAACTGTCCTTGGATCACAATTTGATAATGCACAAATAGCAACTAAAGATCTGATACTGCTACGAGCATAGGACTGACGTGAATTGAAGATAAGGGTCCAGAGCTTGACCTTCCGACAACATCTAACTTTTTCATGGATATGACTACTAAATCTTACACACAAGTCTTTTTCCTGCTTGGAATGAAAGGAAAAAGCAAACATGTTTGTTAATGTGGCTTGAATTTATGATGGATATAAAATTGACCTCACCGGAGAAGCCTGCGGTGCAACCTGTAATTCAATATTTAGCGAAACATTGTATGTTTCTGGCCCTTCTTGGGTAGGGTGTAAATAAAAATAAACATCAGGGATTAGGATCTAGAGAGCTTATTGTGATTGCATCTGTTTTTTTTATCATAGTGGGAAAGCTTCTTTCTGTCTTGCCCGTGAAGTAGGATTTCTGGATGAACCACGTTAAATCTTTATGCCCATCTTAATCTATTTCTCTTTATTTTGTCAGTTCTGCAATGCGCACTTTGTGTGCTCATTATGACAACATTATATAGTGGTTATAGCAAAGCTTATAGAAACAACACCTGAGCCTTGTCAGTGTCCTCTAAAGCTTGTTGTGGAATCTGCTAGAGAAGTCCAATTCTGTGATCACTGTAGCACTTTAAAGCATATATTGGTTTATGTGAAGGCATTGGACAGATCTTTTACTTGTTGTGGAGAAAAAGTAAAAGTTCCCTTAACTGTCAAAGGCCACAAATGCAAAAGAAAATTCAAAAAAAGAAAAACAGCCATGAGTTAAGAAATTTTGAATTCTCTTGTCAAAATTTTGTACCTAGCAAGAACCATTTGATGGAAGGACAATCCATTAAAAATGCATTCAGCCAAAAAATAAGTTTCTCTAGCTTCATACTCAAGGTCTTGCCATCGGCTTCTGTTCTTGAGCTACCAATAATTCAATTGTTTTAGATCTTTTTCTCTTCTTGAGTGCCAAAGTTTCTCCTTTAATTGTAGTGGACCTTGCACCCTGAATTTGGTTATTTCATTAATGAAAAGATTCTTAGAGAAGTCTTGCCTATCCAACTCTGCAGAATATAACAAAAAAATTTATTGGGTGCCTACTGTTAAAGCGTAATATACTTTTGTATTCATATGTTCTTCATGTAATGTAACTTTTTATTTGTTGTATTTGTTCAGGGCTGCCCAGCTGTTGGAAGTCCCAATAGCAGCTCTCCTAGCTGTTAACGTTCCAACAGCTAGTCAGCTAGCCGTTAGGCCCTCCTTAGGCCATGTTTGGTATCCACTGTATATAGTGACCCCTTCTTCTTGCAATACTATGCTTTACCTACTGATTAATGAGCATTTCAGTTTGTTCTTCAAGTACATACAAAGCTCGTTTTAGCCTTGCTGTGCTCTTGGGGTTTGTACTTAAGTATCTTGGTGAATACCAATTCTTGCCTTGAGGAGTTCTACTTGGCAGTTAACAACATCTCATGGTGCTTCATGTTGCAAATAGAAGGCTGAGTTTAAACATGAAATGTGCCTATCATTACTGAGTCATCCACAATTTATAAGCAAGCAAGAAAATGAAAGTACTAAAATCTTGTGCTATTCAGCTTTATGACTTTTATTCATCCTTTTATGTTGGATTTTGTCTCGTCTCATTGTAAGTGCTCAAAAGTTGATAATTTTGTGTATTTACTTTAAAAGCAAGTGCTAGAATTTTGTTACGACAATGGGGAGATCAACTACAGCAGCAATTAGGCCTGCCATGTTTTATGGTTATGAGTGTTGGGCAGTTAACCATCTACATGTACAAAAGATGTCTGTGACAGAAATGAAGATGTTGAGATGGATGAGTGGTCATACAAGAAAAGACCGTGTACATAATGAGGTTATTAGAAACAAATTAGGAGTGTCACCAATAGAGGATAAAATGAGAGAATATCGTTTAAGATGGTTTGGACATATAGAAAGAATATCAAAAGAAGAACCTGTAAGAAGGTATGAAAAACTAAATTTGGAAAGTATTAAAAGAGGTAGAGGACGACCACAAA
The DNA here is from genome assembly GCA_036023115.1 of Brasenia schreberi. NCBI lineage: Eukaryota > Viridiplantae > Streptophyta > Magnoliopsida > Nymphaeales > Cabombaceae > Brasenia > Brasenia schreberi. The sequence continues at coordinate 16,229,515 of JAYKKT010000079.1, read as the reverse complement.
AGTGTTGGAAAGAAACAATAAAGAATGATCTAGCTTATTGTGAATTAACTGCCAACATGGCACATGATAGGGATCTGTGGAAACAAAGAATCCATGTAGCCGACCCCGTTTAGTATGGGAAAAGGCTTAGTTGTTGTTGTTGTTGAATGGGGGAGAAGATCAACTATTTGTGCACAAAAATATTATGATTTTTTTTGCTTTTATGTGAAATACCAATTGCACATGTGAAACCCTGTGAATGGCTTTTTTTATGTGTGGGCATGATTCTGCACCTAGGAAACACCTTAACGCTTGTGGAAAGCTTTTCCGATTTCCTATGTAGAAAGGTTATCTTGTGGGTTTTCTAGCATACCCTCAAAAGGAAAGGGTAAGGCGCCTTGGGTTTTCCTTAATCACGGTGATGTAACCCTTTCTCTTTTCTGTGCTGTTTCTTGTTTGACCTTGAACTTCCTTATGAGATAGCGTTGAAAACATGATATTCTGAATCTCATCTTTTGTTAGGATGTTATTGTTATTTGCAAAGCTTGTACATGCCTTTCATTCTAAATTGATGTCTTCTGAGAAGCTATAATTTGTTTAGATACAGGTACAAGGAAAAACGGTTTGATGCCATGCAACTTATTGGATCCGGTGGAATGCCATCATCTCATTCAGCAACAGTCACTGCTCTTGCTGTTTCTGTTGGACTTCAAGATGGATTTGGAGGATCTCTATTTGCTATTGCCACAATCATCGCATGTGTTGTACGTATTCTTGTCTTCTCTTCGACCACTTACATATACAGAATCATTCTATGGTTTGCTTTAGAAGTGTAGGTTCCTTTATTGCATCTATATACCTTAAGATTGTGCAAGATGCTGTACTAAAGAGAAAAGCTTAATATCATGAGTCTGTGGATTTTGGCATGAGCTAAACCTAGAATAAACATATATATATTATTGTTATGAAAGCACTGAGTTAGGTTCAAATGAAATCAAGGATGAAACAATTGATATTGTAGAGACCTCTCAAAAGAGAGGAATCAAATCAAACAGTGAATAGGTATTGAGATGTTCTACATGAGAGAAAAGAAAGGAAAAGAGCCAAGACTAGTTATCTAGTCGTTGGTTTTCTACTAAAGGTACCCAACGACTATATTAACATGTCAAAAAGAAAAAAGGTACAACAACAACAACAACTAAGCCTTTTCTCATACTAGATGGGGTCAGCTACATGGATTCTTTGTTTCCACAAAGCTCTATCATGTGTTATGTTAGCAGTTAACTCACGATAAGTTAGATCATTCTTTATTGTTTCTTTCCAACACTTTTGTGGTCATCGAAAACCGCTAGATCATTCTTTATTGTTTCTTTCCAACATTTTTGTGGTCATCGAAAACCTCTTTTAATACTTTCAAAATCTACTTTTTCATACCTTCTTACAGGTTCTTCTTTTGATCTTCTTTCTATATGTCCAACCACCTTAAACGATATTCTCTTATTTTATCCTCTATTGGTGCATACATAATTTATTTCTAATAACCTCATTATGTATACGGTCTTTTCTAGTATTACCACTCATCCATCTCAACATCCTCATTTCTGTCACATACATATTCCAACACTCAGAACCATAAAACATGGCATGTCTAATTGCTGCTCTATAATATTTACCTTTTAACTTCATTGGTATATTCTTATCACAAAGAATACTTGATGCTCCATTTTAACCAACCAGCATTAATTCTATGCGTAACATCTTCATCAATTATTCTATCACTCTGAAAAATTGACCCTAGGTATTTAAAACTTTCCTTTTGAGAGATGCAATGTGTGCTAATTTTAATTTCTATGTCCTCTGAAGTAACCAAATGATCAAACTTACATTCCATATATTATGTCTTTGTTCTACTAAGTCTAAAGCCTTTACTTTTTAATGTTTCTCTCTATAGTTTCAATTTTCTATTAACTTTTTCCTTAAACTCCTCCACTAACACAATGTCATCTGCAAATAACATACACCAAGGTACTTCATCTTGAATATGTTTTGTTAACTTATCAATCGCCATTATAAAGAAGTATGGACTTAAAGTTGATCCTTGATGTAACCCGATATTGACTTCAAAGAAGTCTGTCATTTCTTCATGAGTGGTCACACATGTTTTTGCACCATTGTACATGTCTCTTATAAGGTTTACGTATGTCAATGGGATACCTTTTTTTTCCAAGGTTTTCTAAATAACCTCTCTTTGTACCCTATCGTAAGCTTTTTCTAGATCAATAAATATCATGTGAAGGTCTTTCTTTTTTGCTCTAAAATATTCCATAAGACGTCTCAAAAGGTGAATCGCTTCAATAGTAGATGTGCCTGACATGAATCCAAATTGGTTCTCTGTTGTACTCGATACTTGTCTTAACCTATGTTCGATAGTTCTTTCCCACAATTTCATAGTATGACTCATTAACTTGATACCCCGATAATTCGCACAATTTTGAATGGCTCCCTTGTTCTTATATATGGGTATAAGTGTACTCGCTCTCCATTCCTTGGGCATCTTTTGGTTTTTTTATATTTCATTAAATAGTCTTGTGAGCCAAGTGATTCTTGTTTCTCCTAAGATTTTCCAAACTTTTATAAGAATATTGTCTGGTCCTAGCGATTTACCACCTTTCATATGTTTAGCCTCTTTGACTTCATTTAATATGTCGGTAGAAATTGTGGTTTATATACTTTTCTAATTTTGCTAACTCTCCTAAGCTAATACTAACATATTTATTTTCATTAAAAAGCTTATAAAAATAAATTTTCATCTATTTCTTATATCATCATTTACCACTAGAATTTTGCATCCCCGTCTTTGATGCATTTAAGATAATTAAGATCTTTAGTTTTCTTATCTCTAGCCCTAACTATCCTAAAAATATCTCTTTTACCCTTTTTTAGTTGAGTTTTTTTATATAAATCCTCTCAAATTTTAGCTTTTGCTTCACTAACGGCCTTTTTCGCTTCTTTCTTTGCTTTCTTATAAGTCTCTAAAGTTTCACTAGTTTTTTTAGCATAATATAATTTGTAACATGCCCTCTTTGCCTTGATTTTATTTTGCACTACTTCACTCTACCACCAAGCTTCTTTTTTGTACCGGTATACCTTCCTTAGATTCACCTAACACCTCTTTCGCTGCTTTCCTAATATGTATAGCCATATTGTTCCACATATCACAAGGTGTACCAACATAATTCTAAGCATCTCCTCAAAGGACTTTATGTTTAAATATATCTTTTTTCTCGCTTTTGAGGTTCCACCATTTATTCTGAATAGCTCGATGCACCCTTTTCTTTGTCCATTTTTTATTTGTAAATCCATAACTAAAAATCGATATTGGGTGGTTAAGTTTTCTCCTGGAATTACCTTGCAATCTTTACAACACGCTCTATCTTTTTTCTATAAATAAAGTAATCAATTTGTGTTTGTGATAAGCCACTCTTATAAGTAATTAAATGTTCATCTTGTTTTTTGAAGATTGTATTGACTATAAAGAGATCAAATGGCATAGCAAAATTTAAAATCTCCCTACCTTCCTCATTTATATCCCCAAAACCAAAGTTTCCATGTATACCTTGATATCCTAAATTCCTAATACCTCTTTACCGACATATCCATAATTTAAAACCTGTATCCTCTATCTTTGCTTTTTCTCCAACCCACTTTGTCTTTGTAAATATAAAATATGAATCTTTCTCCGAGTCGTAGTATCTATCACCTCCATTAGCTTACCTGACAATGTTCCGATATTGAAAATGCAAAGACCCTCTCTGTAATTTATTCACTGTATTCGGGCGACAATGTAGCGGGACTAACTTCTTTATCTACACCTGTCCATGATGTGGGAACACTCTCTGCAATTGATTAAGTACATCCAAGCAAAAATGTAGTGACCCTTACTTAATATTTACTGCATTCGAGCTCTGCAGCACGTCGCTAGGCGGGGACGCCTCAAAAAAATACTCATAATTTGTGTAATCCATGGTATAAAAATCCAACAAAATTTTACGCTTAACACAATCCTCCTTCTTTATCGGGGCTTGGGACCGGTCATGCGAAGATGATCCCTTACATAGGGGGAGTTGTAAGAAAGAAAAAAAGGTATAGCAACAAAATACAAAAGCAGACATACAAAAGTACATTATATTTTAACACTCCCCTCAAACCCAAAAGGGGAGGAGAGAGAATGAAATAACGTATGAATGGCTTTCCTGATTAGCAGCTCAGCTTCTTAGTCGTCCTTGAAACACAATCCAACATAATCCTCTAAAGCCGTCTTGCTTTGACAATCCCAGCCATAACCATGGGGTTCAACTATTCGTTTCATTGCCACAAATCATATACTGATCCCACCAGTCTCACATGACGTTGATAACAACCTTCAGTTTGTTGCCTCAGATTAAGTACCGAGCCCATCAGGCTCTCATGGAGCTACGCCACATCACTCATTACTAAAATTATGTGGAGTACATCAATAACATCAATCCCACATCAATCGTTACTTGTGATCGTGTGGAGTACATCAATAACATTAACATCGTAGCTGCCTTAAGCCTTTCTTTCCATTGCCTTGTTCAAACTTCACATCGGACTCGCCATCTTTTATTTTCATATTATAAATGTCCACGTATTTAAGTAATTGATAGTGAGGATGCCATTGTGCCTGAAACACAGCTGTATTTTCCAGTATAAGTTGTTCTGAGTTAATAAGTTGCTGTTGTGCTAAATATATGGCTGTATTAGTTCCAATCAAGAGATTGACCGGGTGCATACCCATCCATACCGTTATTGCATGCGCTGCTCTTTCTTCTCTCATGAGTTGTCTCAGTTCATTGTGTGCACTTATCAAGAACTTCGGTGGAGTATAACTCTTCAAGAAACAATTAAAGTCCAACAAATAGAGTAATATAATATAATATAATCTTCAAAACATCAAGGATTTTCAAATAATTTAGTCAAAAGCATAAGAAAGACACTCTTAGGGAAAGATGAGCTAATGTTTTTGTTTATTGAAGTGAGATCTTCTAGTGTGACGTCAATTCACAAACAAACGACAACTGGGAAATATGCCACCAAACGGGGCTTAAGGTAGAGCTCAACCATAAAAGGCGGTAAGCATGTCATAGAGCACCCAAGTGTAAGCAACGGTATCACCAAGCTGAACTTAAGGCGGAGCTCGTACCATACAAAATGATATCCATGTCATAAAACACCAAGGCGGAACTGGCAACATGTAATAAATCATCAAGGTGTAAGCAATCACGTCATCAAAACCTAGCTAAAGGCAGATCTTGAACAGTACGGACAATCACAGCCCAACCATTACTTCAAGAACCAAGCACACTAAAAGAATCCAATAAGGGAAACTCAAAAGACGATGAAACTTTTCAGAAAGAACGTAAGCCTAATTCTCAAATACCAAGAAAGTGAACCCGGAAAAGGTATAAGACTAAAGATAGCAAATCATGTTTTAACAAAAAATACAAAACAATTTTTTAAAGATAATTTTCAAGAGAATTTCAAAAATCTTTTTCAAGATTAAAATTCTACCAAAAGTTTGTCTTGCAAAAGGGTCCATAATAACAGACTTTGAAAAAAACATGTTTTAAGACGTTCCTGAAAATACTTTATACAACATTTGCAGGTAACATGGTTATACAAGTGTTTGAAAAATGACCACATACAATCATTACAAAAACAAACAGAAGTCGAAGCATATCAAAAGGCTAAACCTATCAATATCACATATAGACCAAACACAATCCAACAAGTGACTACAAAAGTTAGAAACAAAATCAATAGGCAATAATCGAAATTTCACAAGAATTCTTTTACAAATTCTTTTCAAACACTTATGTCCATAAAAAGTATGCATGCTCTTTGGAGAATAACTATTCAGGTCAAGTATGAAATCACAATAACCAAAATACCCATCAATTAACAACGCCCACAAGCTCAAACAAACGTCACTCACCTAAGAACATTCACTGAAAAGAATCGAGAAGTCTCCAACCCAACAACCAAGAAACACACGGAATATCACAATCTCATCCGAAGCACCTTATATCAAAGGGCTTCAACCAATAAAAGGGACATAGAGTTATAACACGGAGCACTTCTTAATATCGCCATCAAATCATGCCACTTAGTATGCGAGAAACAACACCATAACAGTGTCCCACATAAGAGAAACCAAAAAGTTAACAAACAACCAATAAATACACTCTACCAAGCAGAAGCCCCAAGATTCTATAGATAAAGCAAAAAGCCAACCTTACAACCTGTTGACGCTACTTTGAACGATAACACAACCAAATGTCAAAACATTGTAGCAGTCGCATTGACAGGCCAAAAAGCAACAAGATACTCGAAATAATACCCTATCAACTACATCTAACAAGGCATCAAATACACCAATCAAATCAATCTCATGAAGAACTTAGTAGATTTGAGGTATCATCAACTCAACACTCTCAAGGTTTTCCAAAAGAACGAGAACAGCCAGCCAACGTACTTCCAAAAGCCCAAGTAGCCGATAGAGAAGTCAATCTGAACATATTGATTCTGTACACAGAAGCCTTGGAGAAAACCAGGGATGAATAGTGATCAACAGAAGAAGTTTATGCCATATAACTGGTTAAGATCGAGAGCCATTAACTAATTTGGAAGGAATGCACCTGGCTTGAAATCAGTTTATACAAAGGAAAAAACTCAAACACTCAATCCTGAACTAATATCACCAATTGGAACAATACCGAAATCCAGTAGAGGTGCATTGATAAATGTCAAGGGTGGTTCACACATACACGGAAGAGCGCACCTGGTTAAATTTGCTTGCGTCAAACATGCGGATGCAACTTCGTACCGAGTTGGTAGGGGTGGAGGGGGAGCCGCCCGTGCCCTGGAGTTTCAATAAAAGCTGACTTCGCAAGACTGGACGCTACCCTTCCTGTAAGATCCTTTGCAAAATAATTTCAACCCAATCCTCCTCTGTGCCTAGATACCTATCCTGCCAAATACCACCACTTCTCCTCGCTAATAGAACAGCTGAAGTCGCACCACCATGTAGATTCATCGGATCCTCAAATATTAGAAAGTTGTACTTCTTGCCCTATCATCTCCAACATCCTTTTCACCATCGGATACATTGCCAAGGCCGCCTATCTCTACTTCAAAACGAAATCTCTCAAGCGAGAAACATGTGAATTGTTGCATCATCGTCGTCGATAGTCCTCCTATGCCAGTGAAGCATCCCCAAGATCTAGTTGACGGTGGGTACAGAGTCCATGGAGTCGATCCTGGCGAACTCGTAGTCTGGACAGCTGACTTCGCGCTACCCTTCTCAAAAACTAAACCAAATTGGTCCCTTGTGGTTTAATCCACATCCGTCCCAGTGTTATGACCAGATTTTAGTCCTCCACTTGCGGTGTTGATGCTCAACTCATACCTTGGCCACTGAACGGTAACAACTGCAGTTGAGAAGGTCCTCTTCTGTCAGCAGCAGCACGGACTTGCCGATTTCGAATGCCAAAGCCGTTGTCCTCCGTCCAGTCGCTTCCTTCATAACCGAGCTACCACTAGCATAACCGCCACGGAATCATCTGGGACTACACCGCGGAATCTGCCACTCCAACCGGACTGTGCTTTTCCGCGGTTATATTTCTTCCGTGCAGCTCTTGTCTTTATAGATCAGTTGTCCATTAAAGAAGATGGCAGGAAACATAAAGCCCTGGATGGATTTGTCTCACTGTCGTTGATGACCTTGGACTTAGTATTCTCCCCAAAGGAACTGAATGTCACCTCGAGGCTCTTGTCATCCTTGGCCCAAGCAAGACCATCCACAGAAACTGGTACTCCACCATATATGCAGATGATATCGACTGGGAAACAGATGATGCCTGCTATTCTGACTTCTTTCCAAAGGAAGAAAACAAAAGGGAAAATGGTAAAAAGCAGAGGGGAAGCTCTTCCTCCTCTAAATCTCCTTCACTGCTCTTCTACTTTCGTTCAATCACCGCGAACATCGTCACTCCACGCAGTGCTCATCTAACTTTCATGAACAATAGGCCCATTGGAGACGAACAAGTCAAGTATTGCAGCCTCCCTAATCGTCTTTGTTGCCTCTGATACCGTGTTATGAAAGCACTGATCAAGGTTCTGATGGAATCAAGAATGAAACAGTTCCATTGTTCAAATTACAATAAAACAGTTCTCCTTTATTGAGATGGTGTACAGGAGAGTACCCAATGGCGGTGTCAACTGGTTAAAAAGAGAATAAATATGAAAAATAAAATATAGCAATAAAGTACAAAAAGTAAGAATGCAGAAAATACATCGTATTCTAACAATTATGCCCCTGTGAAAAATGGAGAGAATTTTAGTAGTCGTATTCCAATGTAACATGAGTACAAAGTAGTCCACAGTCCATTGTGAAATTGCTATATCGATGAAGTGGGTATGCTAAGAATGTAGCACATGAAATGGTGGCGTATAATCCATGGTTTCATGGTCTTTTTTTCCTGGACCATCCTACGATTATCGCCACATTCATTTAACAATTCCATGTATTAGGTGTCACGTCATGAGAAATTAAATGTCAGAATGAAAGACTCCTTGAAATGGCTCATGCCTTGAAGGTACTAAAATGTCATGGGTGTTGACAACTGAAATAGCCAGCATCGGAGGTTTAGATTACTTCGGGAAAGAAGTACTGACCGTTTTAAAGTTATAAAGGCAAACAAGCTGGCATACCCAGCTTATATGCGAGTTGGAGCTTCTTATGGATAAGCTAGAAAATACATAAAGAATTTCTCATGTTAGTAAGGAAGCTCGCTTTGGAAGATTAACAATGTTGTCCTGCTACGTACCGGTCACGAACGAAGAAGAACAAAGAGACAATCACATAATACAAACCACACAAAACAAGATTTAGGTGGCTTGGAGAGAGGGCTTGTTACAAATTACATTATGCTAAGAAAACTAGCGAAACTTTAGAGGCTTATAAGAAAGCAAAGAAGGAAGCGAAAAAAGTCGTGAGTGAAGCAAAAGCTAAAATTTTGGAGGATTTATATAAAAAACTCAACTCAAAAGAAGGTGAAAGAGATATTTTTAGGATAGCTAGGGCTAGAGATAAGAAAACTAAAGATCTTAATTATGTTAGATGCATCAAAGACGATGATGAAAAAATTCTAGTGGCAAATGATGATATAAGAAATAGATGGAAAAACTATTTTTATAAGTTTTTTAATGAAAATAAAGATGTTAGTATTAGCTTAGGAGAGTTAGCCAAATCAGAAAAGTATATAAACTATAATTTCTACCGACATATTCAAAAGAATGAAGTCAAAGAGGCTCTTAAACATATGAAGGGTGGTAAATCGGTAGGATCAGAAAATATTCCTAAAGAAGTTTGGAAAATACTAGGAGAAATAGGAATCACTTGGCTCACAAGACTATTTAATGAAATATGGAAAAACCAAAAGATGCCCGAGGAATGGAGAGCAAGTACACTTATACCCATATATAAGAACAAGGGAGACATTCAAAATTGTGCGAATTATCGAGGTATCAAGTTAGTGAGTCATACTATGAAATTGTGGGAAAGAATTATCGAACGTAGGTTAAGACAAGTAAAGTACAACAAAAAACCAATTTGGATTCATGTCAGGCAGATCTACTATTGAAGCGATTCACCTTTTGAGACGTCTTATGAAACATTTTAGAGCAAAAAAGAAAGACCTTCACATAGTATTTATTGATCTAGAAAAAGCTTATCATAGGGTACCGCGGGAGGTTCTTTGGAGAACTTTAAAAAAAAGAGGTATCCCATTGACATACATTTACCTTATAAGAAACATGTATGATGGTGCAAAAATATGTGTGAGGACTCACGAAGGAATGACAGTCTTCTTTGAAGTTAATATTGGGTTACATCAATGATCAACTTTAAGTCCATACTTATTTATAATGGTGATTGATGAGTTAACAAAACATATTGAAGATGAAGTACCTTGGTGTATGTTATTTGCATATGACATTGTATTAGTGGAGGAGTCTAAGGAAAAAGTTAATAGAAAATTGGAACTATGAAGAGAAACATTAGAAAGCAAAGGCCTCTGACTTAGTAGAACAAAGACAGAATATATAAAATGTAAGTTTGATCATTTGGTTACCTTAGAGGACATAGAAATTAAAATTGGTACACGTTGTATCCCCCAAAAGAAAAGTTTTAAATACAATTTTTCAAAGTGATGGAAGAATTGATGGAGATGTTACGCATAGAATTAATTATGGAGATGTTACACATAGAATTAATGATGGTTGGTTAAAATGGAGAGGAACATCAAGTATTCTTTGTGATAAGAAGATACCAATGAAGTTAAAAGGTAAATATTATAGAGCAACAATTAGACATGCCATGTTTTATGGTTATGAGTGTTGGGCAGTTAATCATCAACATGTACAAAAGATGTCTGAGACATAAATGAAGATGTTGAGATGGATGAGTGGTCATACTAGAAAAAACCGTATATATAATGAAGTTATTAGAAACAAATTAGGAGTGACACCAATAGAGGATAAAATGAGAGAATATTGTTTAAGATAGTTTGAACATATAGAAAGAAGATCAAGAGAAGAACCTTTAAGAAGGTATGAAAAGCTAAATTTGGAAAGTATTAAAAGAGGTAGAGGACGGCCACAAAAGTGTTGGAAAGAAACAATAAAGAATGATCTAGCTTATTGTGAGTTAACTGCTAACATGGCACACAATAGGGATATGTGAAAACAAAGAATCCATGTAGCCGACCCCGTCTAGTATGGGAAAAGGCTTAGTTGTTGTTGGAGAGAGGGCTTTCTCATTCTCCTTCCATGGCCATCGCAGAGAAAATTTCACTGTTTCGATAATCTATGTTACAAAATGAGAGCCGCTTACAATGGTACTCTATAATTTGATCAGAAGGAGCTTCATTCCTCACTCCCAGCCAATTCAGTGTGGAATCTGACTTTCAGAATTTTATGGAAGAATAAATCAGGCTCCACATCAAACTCCAACAATACCTCCCTTATCTACTAAGACAATCTAAAGAAATAAAAACTTTAATGGAAACGGCCTCTTCTGTTCCTAATTCCCTTTATTCTACAAAAATTCTGGTTGGCAATGAAACAATGTACATTCATTTTCTTTCTTTTGCTTAAGACTGATACTTTTCGGGCAAGTTTTCGTGTCATTCACTTACATATCTTGTACCTTTGATATATGCTTATTTTTGAGCAAGTTTTGGGTTGACATTGTCACAGGTCATGCATGATGCTTTTGGTGTTAGATTGCATGCCGGCCGTCAGGCTGAGGTGATGCTTATATTTCTTTTACGTTTTCTTTTTCTCCTCAAGATGCACTTTATTGAGGTTTCCTGTTGCTAAAAAGACAATGGTTCCATGTCGTAGACACGCTAAAAAAAACAATTTTTAAAGAAGTGCACTTTATTTAGTCTGCACATCATCCCAACCACCTGTAGAATGGGCAGGATGAGGGATGTCGCACATACTCTCTCCCTCTGGCCACATTCTATGCATAAGCATTTACAGTGACCTCTCATCTTATCAATGCTGTTCATTGAATTGTTCAGGACTGTGTACGCATTATCCGAACTAATGGTCTTCTTACAGGTTCTCAATCAAATTGTGTTTGAACTTCCAGAGGAACATCCTTTATCTGACACTAGACCACTACGTGAACTTCTCGGCCACACTCCGCTGCAGGTTTCCCTTTTGACTTCTCACACATTCCAATCCTTGTTTTCTTTTGGTTTTTCTTTTTAATTTTAGTTGCACATATTTGATATTGCAAGAGTTCTATTTCTTTTCCATAACTGTTTCTTATATTGGTGTACTAGCATCAACACTTTTAGTGGTTTTGTACATTAGGACAGAACTATGTTATCAATAGCTAGCAGTTAGTGCTTGACCCTTACATAGCGATAGCGGGGATATAGCAGTACACTATCATTGAAGATTAAAAACTAATATATATATATATATATATATATATATATATATATATATATATATATATACATACATACATTACATAATAGATTTTAATTTCTAAGAAATATCAAGAAACACATAACCACCGCAATCATAAATATAAATCAAACTAAATAAACAATATCTAAGAAGACAAATGATAAATATCATGTGGAATATACATATTGTTGAAGTGAATTTGGATTAAGAACACAAAATTGTAAAACAAAGTGGTCCCGTGATTATGCTCCATTGAAGCAAAATGGAATAAGGAAAATGAATGATCTTATATGCATTTAGCGCTATTTTCACATACCCAAAAGAACCAAAGAGAGAATATCTTCCCAAGTTCATGTTTGCATTTGATGAATGATGTTATTATATATATATAGAGAGAGATGCATGTAACGAAGACGATGCTTCAATGTGGCAGCGGAAGGTTGATGAATATCACCTCAAAGTATCACTCACAAAAGCCTTAGAAAAGAATGATATAATAAAGTGTATACAACAAAGGCACAATATTAAAAAAGAATATTATTTAGCCACAAAAGGATTGAAAAAATCTATTACATGAAAGCCATATTTATAGAGTACATGAGGCATAAGAGAGGAAAAGAAGATAAGAGGAGAGAGAAGGGGGAAGAGAAGAGAAGAAAGAAGGGGGAAGAGAAGAGGAGAGAAGGGGGACTGGCTGCCAGCCAACCCCCAATGGCTAGGGACCTGGGCCCCCAATGGCTAGTGGCCTTACAGGCCCTGGTCCTAACGGCCCGATTGGCCAGGGCATGTTCTAACACCTCCCTCAAACTGACAGCTCCATGACCTAAAGTTTGCCAATCAAAAACTGAAATCGATGAGCAGGTAATGACTTGGTGAAAACATCTAAAAATTGATACTTTGATTTTATAAATTGTAATATTAAATTGCCTTTAGATGCTCTTCACGAACGTAGTGACAATCCATCTCGATATTCTTTGTACGCTCATGAAAGGTATGATTGTTAGCTATATACATAACACTTTTATTGTCACAGAACATGATTGGAGGAGCTTTAAATTGTATGCCCAAATCCTGAAGTAGTCGTCGCAGTAAAGTTAGTTTGGTAGTTGTGTTGGCCATTGCATGATACTCAACTTTGGTGTTGAAAAGAAATATCTTTTGTTGTTTCGTGCATCTCCATTAGATGAGATAGTGATCAAGGAATATGCAATAGCCGGTGATAGAGTTTGTCATTGACATCACCACCTTAATCATCATTAGTATATGTGAGTAACTGAGATAAAGAGGAAGATATAGAAATACTCCCTTGGTTGAAGTTTGCCAAATATAACGAATAATCCTCATAATAGCACTCATATGTAATGAGGTTGGCGCATGTTGAAACTGACTTATAATATGAACGACATGAGTGATATATGGCTGTGTTATAGTAAGATAGGTGAGTGGTCCAACCATTTGTCTCAATAATTGGTTGATTACTTCATGTGTCTCAACAACTTTGTCATCTATAATGCCTGATCTAAGAATAATATCATTAGTAAACTTAGTTTGTGATAAAAAGAAACCTCTATTATCATGAGTTACCTCAATGCCAAGAAAATAAGAAAGTTGACCAAGACCATTCATTTCAAATATATTACCAAGTTCTTGCTTGATTTGTTGGATACCAGAATTATCACTACTTGTAATAATCATATCATCGACGTAAAGAATAACAATACCTGCAAAGGACTTTCTTATAAACAAAGTTGTGTCAGTATAAAAGATAGTAAAATCATGCAACATAATGAATTCATTCTATCAAACCAAGCTTTGGGAGCTTGTTTGAGACCATAAAAATCTCTTTTGAGCTTTAAGACTTGGTTTATAGGAAGATTGAGACCAAGAAGAGACTCCATATACTTCCTTCAACCAACCATTCAAAAAAGTATTTTTACATCTAACTAATAGATATTCCAATGATGAATTACACACACAACTATAAGTGTTCTAATAATTATCATTCTAGCCACATGAGCAAAGGTTTCTTCGTAATCAATTTCATATTCTTGTGAGTAACCTTTGCCAACTAATCTAGCTTTATAGCAATCTAATGAACCATCACCATTAGTCTTGATCTTTTTGTTTGATTGTCTAGAGACAACATCCCAAGTTTGGGCTCTATATAAAGCATCAAACTCTTCATTTATAGCATGAATCTAGTCTTGTGATAACTAGGCTTCCTTAAAGGTTCTAGGTTCTTTTATAGCTGAAATATTTGTTACCAAAGCTCTATGCTTGTGAAAAGCTATCATAGGAGACAAACCTTTCTGGATGTGTAGAATCACGGTTTGACCTTCTAGCAATAGGCACAGATCTCCTACTATAATATTGATCAAAAGGTTTAACAGGGTGTCTTGAAGTCATATGTTCATCAAGATCATTTTCTATATTAATCACCTCTTCACCTAAAATATCATTTAAGAAGGAATAGGAGTCATCAAGAGAACTAACATCATCCATGCCTTTAAAAACATATTCATTTTCAAAAAATTTGACATCTCGCGATACGTAAAACTTATCATTTTTACAATCATAACACATATACCCCTTTTTAGTTATTACATATCCTAGAAAAACACATTCTATGGCACAAGATGATAGTTTATCATCTTTGTCAGTATAAGCAAAACATTTACATCCAAACACACGAAGTCTAGAGTAATTAGGAGAAAGTTGAAAGAGCTTTTATACAGGAGACATGTTTTGTAAAATTGAAGATGACATTCAGTTAATTAGGTAAATAGAAGTCAGGCTTTAGCCCAAAAAATTTTAGGAACACCACTAGATAATAACGACGTTCTTATGGTTTCCAATATATGGCGATGTTTATGTTCCGAAACATCATTTTGTTAGGATGTTTTAGTACAAGAAGTTTGATGCACAATCCCAAATTTGTCAAGATGATTTTTAAACTCTTTGGACATAAACTCTCCCGAGTCGGATCTAAAAATCTTAATTTCGGAACTAAATTGATTTTTTACAAGATTGCAAAATATAATAAAATTTTGAAAAATATCAGACTTGGCCTTTAAAAGATATACCCATGAGTATCTAGTGAAATCATCTATAAAAATGATATAGTAGGAAATCCCTCCTTTAGATAAAATAGGTGTCGGTCCCCGTACATCCCAATGAACAATTTCAAATGGTTTTGTGGAGATATGTGTTTTGTTTGAAAAGAGTAGATATTGCATTTTGCCAAGTACACAATCTTTGCAAGAAAAGTTTTCAATATTATTTATTTGAAGAGGATATTGATACAACTTTTGAATATTAAGATGTTCTAATCTTTTTTGTCATAGAAGAACATTACTAGTCAATACATTAGCATATCCTATGCTATGTAGGTAGTCCATAATATAAAGTTCGCCCTCTCTATAGCTACAACCAATCACCTTTTTCGAGAGGCGATCTTGTATAATACATCTCATGAATGAAAAAGTTATAACACAATTTTTATCCAAAATTTGGGATACCGAAAGTAAGTTCAAGTTTAGTTTTGGAACAACACTAATTTTGAAAAGTTCAAGTTTTGAAAAGTTTAGTCAATACATACACTAATTTTGTTTTGCAAGTTGCCAATTTTATCAACATTTAATTGTGTTCCATCTATAGGATAAACACATGATTTTAAAATATTTTTATTTTTAAGTCATATGAAATGAGGTGCCGAAAGTAAGTTCAAGTTTAGTTTTGGAACAACACTAATTTTGAAAACTTTAAAATTTTTGTTTTACAAGTTGCCAATTTTATCAACGTTTAATTGTGTTATATCTGTAGTATAAACACATGATAAGGGTTTTTCAACACATGATTTTAAAATATTTTCATTTTTAAGTCATATGAAATGAGGCACCAGAACCAAGAATCCAAAAAATCGTACATTTAACTTGGTTAGTTGAAGAAGAGCAAACTACACCTATTGTTGCTTTGTCTTTCATTTGAGTTTCAGTCTTTTTATCTTTTCTTCGAGTGCAACGATAGAGGATGAAGCTTGTTCTTCTACTAATGCCACATTTCTTTTCAATTTTGGACAATTTGGCATTATGAGTCTGACCTCTCTATAATGGTAGCAAATAGTGTCTTTCTTGTTTCTTCACTTTTGAAATGAGGAGGTCGGTAAGCTTTCATATTTGCTCCGGGTTTTGATGCGGCTAAGGCAGTGTCTCTTTAAAGTCTAACTTCATTCATTCTTGTTTTCGCCATTTGCCATTTGGAGATAGGTAATAATCTCTTCTTTTGTAGGAAAATATTTTCTATATATATATGAGAGATGACCTTACCCCTTCAAATTTTTTTCGGAGATTTCTTAGAAATTGATATACGAAATCTTTATTATCTTTATATTGTCTCTCACTAAGACATTGTGTATATTTCTTTTTGTAACCATATAATTGATTCCAAACATTAGAACATTCGCCAAAAAATTCTTTTACCCTTTTTATCTCCTTGTTTAAGTGTTACCAAAAACTCCGCCCATGTAAGGGATCACCCTTGCATTGCCGGTCCTAAGCCCGGATAAAGGAGGAGGGTTGTGTTAGGCTTCCGACAGCCAGCGTAAAACTTCGTCGGATTTCTACAACATGGATCACTTGGCTCACAAGACTATTTAATGAAATATGGAAAAACCAAAAGATGCCCGAGGAATGGAGAGCAAGTACACTTATACCCGTATATAAGAACAAGGGAGACATTCAAAATTGTGCGAATTATCGAGGTATCAAGTTAATGAGTCATACTATGAAATTATGGAAAAGAATTATCGAACGTAGGTTAAGACAAGTATCAAGTACAACAGAGAACCAATTTGGATTTATGCCAGGTAGATCTACTATTGAAGCGATTCACCTTTTGAGACGTCTTATGGAACATTTTAGAGCAAAAAAGAAAGACCTTCACATGATATTTATTGATCTAGAAAAAGCTTATGATAGGGTACCGAGAGAGGTTCTTTGGAGAACTTTGGAAAAAAGAGGTATCCCATTGACATATATTAACCTTATAAGAGACATGTATGATGGTGCAAAAACATGTGTGAGGACTCATGAAGGAACGACAGACTTCTTTGAAGTTAATATTGGGTTACATCAAGGATCAACTTTAAGTCCATACTTATTTATAATGGTGATGGATGAGTTAACAAAACATATTCAAGATGAAGTACCTTGGTGTATGCTATTTGCAGATGACATTGTATTAGTGGAGGAGTCTAAGGAAAAAGTTAATAGAAAATTGGAACTATGGAGAGAAACATTAGAAAACAAAGGCCTCCGACTTAGTAGAACAAAGACAGAATATATGGAATGTAAGTTTGATCATTTGGCTACTTCAGAGGACGTAGAAATTAAAATTGGCACACATTGCATTCTCCAAAAGAAAAGTTTTAAATACCTAGGGTCAATTTTTCAAAGTGATGGAAGAATTGATGGAGATGTTACACATAGAATTAATGCTGGTTGGTTAAAATGGAGAGGAGCATCAGGTATTCTTTGTGATAAGAAGATACCATTAAAATTAAAAGGTAAATATTATAGAGCAGTAGTTAGGCCTGCCATGTTTTATGGTTCTGAGTGTTGGGCAGTTAATCATCAACATGTACAAAAGATGTCTGTGACAGAAATGAAGATGTTGAGATGGATGAGTGGTCATACAAGAAAAGACCGTATACATAATGAGGTTATTAGAAACAAATTAGGAGTGGCACCAATAGAGGATAAAATGAGAGAACATTGTTTAAGATGGTTTGGACATATAGAAAGAAGATCAAAGGAAGAACCTGTAAGGAGGTTAGAAAAACTAAATTTGGAAAGTATTAAAAGAGGTAGAGGACGACCACAAAAGTGTTGGAAAGAAACAATAAAGAATGATCTAGCTTATTGGGAGTTAACTGCTAACATGGCACACGATAGAGATCTGTGGAAACAAAGAATCCATGTAGCCGACCCCGTCTAGTATGGGAAAAGGCTTAGTTGTTGTTGTTGTTTGTTGTTGTTTAAGTGTTACCAATTTGTCTCTTAATGTCATTCTATGAGTTATATTACTTTGAACATAAGATTTTTTAAATTATTCTCATGCTTTTTTGGAGTTAGTGAAATCGGTCAATGTGTCCCTAGTATGCCCATTTATATTGTTCATGAGCACCCATAAAATTGTTCTATGACATCCCTTATATCCATCTTTTTGCTATGTGTGTCATTAATAGTGTTCTACCTTCAAACCACTTACATAGTCCCATAACTTTTTGAAATATAGGTAATTTTTCATAGATTGAGCTCATGTCTTGAAATTTGAGTGTGTTAGATGGAAGTTAAATCCTCCCTTATCATCCATATTTGAAGGAGAAAAAGAAAGGAAAGAGGTAAACTTATAAAATACGATTAGCACTCTTCTTGAAGCGATTAATAATATTCTCACGATCGCAAAATGACTCTGATACCATATAATGAAGACAATGTTTCAATGTAGCAGTAGAAGGTTGATGAATATCACATCGAAATATCACTCGTAAAAGCCTTAAAAGAATGTTATAATAAAGCGTACACAACAAAGGCAAAATATATTAAAAAGGAAATATTATTTAGCCACAAAAGGCTTAAAAAAATCTATTACATGAAAGTCATATTTATAGAGTACATGAGGCATAGGAGAAGAGAAGAGAGGAGGGGAAAGAGAAGAGAAAGGAAGGGGGACCAGCTGCAAGCCAACCCCCAACGGCTACTAAACTAGCCGTTGGCCCTAATGGGTCGTGCCGCTTGGGCCCATTTTCTAACAGTTGGGAGAAACTTTAAAGAGTTTTTCTATAGGAGATAAATTTTGTAAAACCGAAAAGAGCATCCGATTAATTAGACTACAGTCATAATAACTTATTCTCAAAAATTCTTAGGAACACCACTAGATAAAAGCAAGGTTCTTCTGGTTTCCAAAATATGTCTATGTTTACGTTCGGAAATACCATTTTGTTGGGGAGTCTTAGAGCAAGAAGTTTTATGTATAATTCCAAACGTATCGAAATAATTTTTAAATTCCTTTGACATAAGCTCTCTTCCTAAATATGACCTAAAAATCTTGATTTCGGAATCAAATTGATTTTTTACAAGATTATGAAAGATAACAAAATTTTGAAAGACATCGAATTTTGCTTTTAAAAGATATACCCATGCATACATAGTAAAATCATCTATGAAAATAACATAGTAGGAAATGTCTCCTTAAGATAAAACGGGTGTTGATCTCTATACATCTGAACGAACTATTTCAAAGTGTCATGTGGTAACATGTGTTTTGTTTAGAAATGGAAGATATTGCATTTTACGAAGAACACAATCTTTGGAAGAAAAATATTACTTAGACTTTATTCCAAGAGGACATTAATACAATTTTTGAGCATTAAGATATCCTAATCTCTTGTACCATAAAAGAGTATCATTTGTCAAAACATTAACATATCCTATATTATGCAAATAGTCTATAATGTAAAGTCTGCCCTCTCTATAGCCACGACCAATCACATTCTTCAAGAGGCGATCATGTCTAATACATCCCGTGGATGAAAATGTTACAACACAATTTTTATCCGAAATTTGAGATACAGAGAGTAAACTTAAATTTAGTTTTGCAACAACACTAATTTTGGAGATTTCAAAATTTTTATTTTGTAAATCACCATTTTTATCTACATCTAATCTTGTTCCATCCGCGATGTAAACATATGATAAAGATTTTTTAGCACACGAGTTTAAATTCTTTCATTAGAATTCATATGAAACAATGCACCCGAATCAAGAATCCAAGAGGTCATATCTTGAATTTCATTTATTGAAGAAGAGTAAACCGCACCAACCATTGCTTTCTCCTTCATTTGAGCTTCAAGTGGTTCACTTTTTGTGCAAGGATGGAAGACGAAGCATGTTCTTCCACTACGGCCACCTTCTTTTTTAATTTAGGGCAATTTGGCTTTATGTGCCTGACTTCTCTACAATGATGGCAAATGACTTTTTTTTATTGCTTCGCTTGATCTTTCGTTTTTGAAATGAGGAGGACAATAAGCCTTCACATTTTCTTCGGGTTTAGATGCAGCAAGTGTGGTATCTCTTTCAAGCCTAACTTCATTCATTCTTATTTCCATCATTTGATGATCGGTGAGTACCTCTTCTTTGGTAGGAAACAACTTCCCATATAAGAGATTACCTAACTCTTTTAAATTCTTCTCGGAGACTTCATAGAAATTGATATACAAAATCTTCATTGTCTTCACATTGTTTGCTCATTAAGATATTGTGTACATTTTGAAATATTCACCAAAGAAATCATTTACTCTTTTATTTTCTTGTCTAAGGGAGACCAATTTGTCTCTTAATGCCATTATATGAGCAATATTACTTTAAACATGAGATTTTTTTAAATATTCTCATGTTTCTCTTGTATTAGTGAAGTCGGCCAAAGTGTCTATAGTATGTGCATTTATATTATTCATGAGCACCCATAGAACCGTTTGGTGACCTTCATATTTTTTTTTTGCTCAAGCGTAGCATTAATGGAGCGTTCTACCTTCGAACCACTTACATAGTCCTATAGTTTGGGCTATGTTTTGTAGTTTGAATGTGTTAAACGGAAATTAAATCCTCATTTTTTGTCCATATTTAAAGGAGAAAAATAATTATAAAGTGATAAACTTACAACAAAATCAATAACACTATCGGCACACTTCTCGAGGTGACAATCAATGTTTTCATGATTGAAAATGACTTTGATACCATGTAACGAAGATGATACTTCAATGTGTCAGTGGAAGGTTGATAAATATCACCTCAAAGTATCACTCACAAAAGCCTTAGAAAAGAAGGCTATAATAAAGCTTATGCAACAAAAGCACAATATTAAAAAAGAATATTATTTAACCATAAAAGGATTGAAAAAATCCATTATATGAAAGACATTTATAGAATACATGAAGGATTGGAGAGGAGAAGAAGAGAAGAGAGAAGGGAGAAGAGAAGGGAAGGGGGTTGCCTGTTAGTCAGCCCCCAACGGCTAGTGGCCCTGACCCTGACGGCTCGATTGGCTAGGGCCTGTCGGGCTGCTTGGGCCCATTTTCTAATAACGCACACATCAAGAACACATATAGATGCATGCTTTCAAACTGTATTGTAGTGTTCTACTCACCTACCGTTTGGACGAGCATATTGTTTCTCAAATAAAACAAGTGTGGTCGATAAACCAATACATGCCATGACTAGGTATTTCATAGAAAGGCATAATAGAAGCACAAATACAATACTCGATTTACAAATTAGGAAATTAGTGAACTATATAACAAAAGCTCAAACTCCAAACTGCAAATTAAAGAAATGAAAATCGAAAATTCACATAAAGGAATAACTCAAAAATACAAAGAACTCAAAGAAACATAACCTAATTAAAGTAAAAAACTCTTCATTAAAACTTAAAACCCTTCATTTCTCCTTCAAACGTGCAATGAGAGAGTCGAGAGAGAGAGAGAGAGGCGGTTGTTGTTGCTAGGTTTTACACATTGGTTTTTATTGAACTCTTGAATTGGATTGGGTTGACCTATCTCTATGTGGATCGACCCGCCTTATATGCAATTCAAGACTTAGCGGACTGCTATAGCACCAACATTGGCGTTATTAGCGTTTTTCAGGGTCAGCCGCTAAGTACCCTTTGTTATAGAGGCCACCAAGCTGCTAAAACGCTATAGTGTGCTATTAACTACATAGGGACAGCATACCTATATCTATTCTTTGTTTATGTAGTACTAGCATCTGTTAAATTCGATATCATCTTAGATATATATAGGTACACAAAGTCTTAGAACTCATTCATCCATCTACCATGCATTATCTCTTGAATTCTCAAACCAGTTGTGACCTTCTGTTGTGATAGCAATAAAGGTGATCCTTTTTCTTTCTTTTAACAATCTATATTTAGTTTTTCATATGAATTTCGAACTTCACCAAGATCTATAGAAGCTTTCACTTGAGAAGTTATCTTTCTGGAATAGCATAGTTACCGTACAAGAAAATATGTGTTAATGTTGCATCCTTTTCTGAAATAATCTTACTTTCTTTTCCTCAAGTACCTCTCCGAAATAATCATCACCTCCTTTCTGTGATGGTCCTGATCTTAGGGCCAGGCGTCTCACATTACAAAGTACATACTGTATGTTACTTGTTCTCAGATGAAGTGTGTCTCAAGATAGGCTCCATCAACCTATATGAATTTGGGAAGAGATGGATGGCTTGGCAAATTATTTCCTCAACTCCCTCCTATCACCCCTTCAAACATCAGAAAGATAAGCGGTAAAGAAAAGAAGGATCATGGACTCTGGAATACGGACTTTAGTTTGCTTGGTCATTCTTTTTCTTTTAAGGTCCATGCTGTTGGCTTTTCATATTGATTCATAGTTTTTTGCTGTGTTTGTATTATTTTATTACAAATAAATTATTGCAGAGAACCACAATTACTGTTATCTTGTGAATTGATAATTATTTTCAAGTCATAGAAAATTAAAGTTTTCCTCTTGGACTGAGTTAACACCAACAACCTAACATAAGCTAATGCGATGAACTTGTATGTACTACAAGTATTTTATACTTTCTATAAGCCTATTCAGGCATAAGAAGAATCCCCTAGTTTGTTGTGGTGCACGAACACGCACAATCTTGATGTTTTTAATGGACTTAAGAAGCGACTAATCAAATATTCAAATATGTTCTGCTTTGAAGATTTGTGTCCAACTATAGTCAATTTAGCTGCTTTATTCATTTTCTGTAGGTATGACAAATCATGAACTGATTAGAAAATTAAGAGTGATAACTTTATGCATGTCAATATGTAACTTTTAGGTTTGTGTTTTGTTTCATTCTCAGGTTGTTGCAGGTGCAATGCTTGGGTTAGTAACAGCTCTTTTGGCATATTCCATATCCAAATCAGAAGTGGGGCGCTTTGGTTTGTGACAGCGCTTTTAGCATATGCCATATCCAAAGAAGAGAGTTGACCATCTAGCTTGTTCAGAAGATCGTGAAAAAAACCTAACTTATATTGGACCCAGGACGGGAAGATCTGGAGCACCGTGTTTTCATCCAACTTTACCTCAAATCTGTGTTTGTATATCTGATCGTGTTGTTTTTCCTATGTGCTTTGGGAAGTTTCTGGCATGACGGTATTGCTTCTTTTGGCATAAAGAGTAACTGAAAACCCTGTAATTCTATACGCATAGTGCATAATCCTTTGCAGAAACATGATCTCAGCAGTTAAGCTCTTCCATGGAGTCATCTTTGCATCTGCTGTTTATGATTATCCCTCTGAATGATTCATGTCAATCGCTCATTCTTGCAAGTTTTCTTCTATCTCCAAGTTATCCTTGTGATTCATCAGTTTTCCAAACTTCCAAATTTTCCGATACGACCAACAGATTTCACCATACTTCCGTTCCTTTAGTATGTAGTTCATGACCTCAAGTTGGTTTATTTAAAGTGGTTATCATGTGTGCTTTTGTTTTGACAGAAAAAATGTAAGAAGTCAATATTATGGTAAATGCGCCATAATAATGGCCCTTTTAGGTAGTATGACAGTTGCAGAATGGAACCATGTTTTGCGTTCAAATTTTGAATAGCTTTTCTCATCATATTTTCTCTGTTTAGTCCGTCGTGAGAGACAGATGTCAGTGCTGCAGTTGGTTTTCTAATCTGCCCTTTGAATTATGGTGTAACCTACTTATTATGACTTGATACACTTTTGTTTTTTGAAATTCCTCTTTGTTCAAATTGTCATTGCAAAGGGGCTTAAAATACGGACTTCTAGAATTATTTGACTTGAAGAAATTGAGTATTTAGCATTAAGGGCACATAGAATCTAAATATGAGAAATAATGGGTATAAGGATAAGGACGAAGTGTGATTTATGCTACTGATTTCAGGTTTTGATTGGATTTGGGCCAAAGACCCATCAGTAGATTCAATGGTGCATCTAGTTGGGTTTGTAAGAAGTATAATGAATCCAACTACCTATTTCCCAGAATACAGCTTGGCATCCGTGGAAGGCCACGTCTAATTCACTCTTTTGCTCGTCACACACTGAACTTTTCTTAGGAATGTGGAGAAAATTTTCTTATTTGAGAACATTTGTTATTTGCTATACAAATGTGAGAGTTGCAGAGACTTTAAACCTTTGCTTTGCCATTGGAAAAGAACGAAAACGAAAACTTAGTGCTTTCCCAGAAACTACTAAAAAAGTTTTCTTTTTTTCCATGAAAGGGAGAGGGAGAAGCTAAGTATGCACAACCCGTGTACTGAACTCATGACCTTCAATCCGTTAGTCTAGCTCCCTAGCAAAGTGACCTATCTCCGTGTGAAACCACTAGAAAAGTTGACAGCGATTCTCCACCCTCCCCAAAGTTCTCATACTTTGATCACCAATAGAATTCAAATTCACCATAGACCACCAACGTAAATACTCTTTTCTTGTCTGGTTTCACAATATGAAAACGGACTAGTTCATATGAATAAGCCAATACCATGAAAAAGAAAAGGAATTGCCTTCGAGTTCTTATTTACACTGGAAAAACTTAATTGCACCCATAGTGGGAAGAAACATGGTCAGTGGCAAGCGTAAGAGGTCTCGCTTTGGTTTCTTAAGGTGTTCAGTCATATACCATCACCAGGCATAAAACAATGAGATTGGGACCCTTGCTCGCAGGGCATATCTTGGGCTGTCCTGTGTGAATGCCAATACTGATTGAACCAAGCTTGTTCGCATGACAGACGGGGCCGGGCTATCTTTTCCTATAACTAATTATCAATCTCAAAGTATTTGAATAAACATGAATAGATACGTAAGCCACTGATCTCAGATCTGTAATTCAAGAAGATTCATTGTCAAATGCATGGCAGTAGGATAGAGCACGTAGATGGCACAAATTAAACATTTCTAGAGTTAAATTTAAACAAGATCTCCTAAACCACTCAAGTGGGAAGCTAAAGCCGATGCATGACCCGAGTATCAAACTCACAATTTTTGAGTCGACTCTCTAGCCAGGTGAAATATTGCTCTTTGTGCAATTAAATAAATATCTAGTAGTGCATTACGTACCTCTCACATGCTAATCAAGGAATTTGTCTTGTTAAACTTTTCTCTTCAACTTTCAGGAAATGGAAGTTTTATAACCTTTATGTCAACAGTTTTCTAATCTATCAAGGTGCTCGTAAGTTGCCAGTAAGGGTTATTTTATTACAACGACTGAATTCATCAGAACATCCACCTTAACCTTAAGCAAGCCTTGTCCCAATTTAAGTGGGATCAGCTAGAGGATGCAACAAGAGGACTTTTAGTCAACCATCCTATTACGCTTCTTCCTGGAATATCTTCAGAGTTACGCTAACAACAAATGCATTAGTGCTGAAAAGATCACATCCCATGGTAACACATCACGAGATGTTTAAATGAGATATGCTTCCATCAGGTATGAACTCATGTTATCTATTCTTCGTAGTTTTTTCACTGTTTTTACTGGCAGTTCTGTCACCCGCCCCAGAGATTTAATGTATCTGCTGACTGTGCCTTCATGGGCTGTTATTTCAAGAAGCATCACTATATGTTGCTCAACACTCTTTTTCTTTTATTAGATGTCACTTCAATCTCAATATCCGAGAGAAGACCTTATCCATCTCCAAGGTGAAATCACCAATTGATTCAGAGTCAGCAGTCTGCCACGCAATGTGATCATCTGGCCTCACAAGGACAGCTCCCTTGCTCACCGAATACCACCAAGAAGATGACAAAGAGGATGATGTCAAACCTGGTGCATTCTTGATCTCCACCTCAACCACCTTCCCCCAATGCCTTTGAAGCAACTTCATCCTATCATGAGTACGCTGATGAGAGGAGTCTTCCGGCCACACTATGCAGACCTTAAGGGGTAATTTGATGCCTTCTGCTGCTTCAAAAGCAGCAGATGCTAGTTGGTACGACTCTTGTCTGGGTCCCACCATTAAAAGAAACTCTACTTTATCTCCTCGTACCAAGTCCAACGTTGATAATACATTCTGCAGAAACACATATTATAAAAGGAAATTTCAACAAAAAGTCATGATAAAGGAGTTCCTGCTACCTCATGTGAAGATGCATCTAACAAGCGAACATTCATATGAGGCAAACGTGCTCCAATTTCTGCAGTTGGGACATATTCCTTCCTTCGGCCACCGTATATTACTTTTCGATCCTTCAGCTTACTATCAGCATCAGTTATGAGGGCTCCCTCCAGATACCTGGTATGAGGTAATGATAGTTACACATTGCAAAATGTGGTAGATTTGCAGACTAACTAGATATTGGCATCACCTGAATCCAAGATCCTCTGCAGGAAACTGAAGCTGAAGGCTTTTCCCCTCTTCTAAAATGCTCCTCAGTTTAGCTAGTCTTGCAGATCCGAGAGGATTGGCATCATTCAGCACAAACGGTAACAACTGTGCACGACCAGCAGCAAAGATTCCTTCGAGAAGAAACTTCTGGACTCCAGATGGGAAAAAGCTACCAATGCCACTATTAATGGCCTGATGTACTTCCCATACCACATTGAACACAACCATTCAACCAAAGTACTATCAGATTTACTCCCAGGGAGCACTACTCTTGAACAGGAAAATTTGCTTTGTTCTAGAAGAGAAACCAAGAACTTTGTTTAAGTTCTGATTTGGGAAGAGAGTGTTAAAACTGTGTTCTGGGTATTTGTGTAATTTTATCTATTTACAATGTATCCTAGGGCATCAATTTAGTTTTGTCTAGGTATGTTCTTTTGATCTTTTAGAATGTATTTATGTACAAATTTGAATTTTTTACCCTTTTCTTATGTTTGTCCTTTTCTGTAACTCAGTCAGCAGGGATGCAACGGTTAGAATTCCAGCAGTTGCATTCTGCTGACCCCCCTTTTCTGCTGTACATACTCAGCCCTACAAAAGGGCTTCTTGTTGTATTCTTTGGTATACCTTTTGGCATGAGAAATGAAGGATTTCCCTTTGTCATTTTGTCGTAAGTGCTGATCATCAAAACTGAGTGTAAGCTTGACTGTGTCAAGTGATCTTTCAGTCGTGTGAAATGGTTTTCATCCATTGGAAATATCAAGTTGTCATCTTCTCACTTCAAGAAGCTTGGAGGTCGATTTCTTACATGGTATCAGTACCTTTGTGGAACTGTTTGCGAGGCGTCTTGAATTCTGTACCAAA
The DNA here is from genome assembly GCA_036023115.1 of Brasenia schreberi. Classification (NCBI taxonomy): domain Eukaryota; kingdom Viridiplantae; phylum Streptophyta; class Magnoliopsida; order Nymphaeales; family Cabombaceae; genus Brasenia; species Brasenia schreberi. Next base: position 16,202,189 of record JAYKKT010000079.1, on the reverse strand, counting down.
GAACGACTCTTTTGTGCAGTTGACCTCTTGAAGAACTATTTGGTGGTGATTTGTTGAAGCCAAGAGGAGCTTATTTCATGATCAATACTTCCTTCTTGGTGAAAGGTTAGCTGATTCGTTTGCAAATCATGGAAGATAAAAGGCAAGAAGTTCAACTTCCTCCAGATGAGCACCAACTACAAGACATTGGCTTGGTCTATCGAAAACTACCTATACTCAAAAAAGCTCTGGGGGTACCTGAGTGGAACGAAAATTGAACCAGCTGCCATCACCAAAGAAGAAAAGGACGAATAGGTTCATTCTGTGGCTCTTTGTGAACAATGTTGGAGTGATCATGTACGCCATAACTTGGCCAACTTCATAAATAGTAAAGTTGCATGAGACTATTTCAAAAGGTCTCATGTTCACAATGAAGACGTAAATTATCCACTCTTAAGCAAGGAGACAAGAAATTTCATGACTTTTTTGGTGAGTTCTCCAACATTTTGAATCAACTAAGTGGTTAAGTCAGGAAATAGTGCACCGAAAAAGATTGGTGATGAGACGCAATTTTTATGGGCATGTCATGCACAGTGGAGTTAGTTGTGTGAGACATTATCTAGGAATTAGAATGAACATGCAGCCTTCCTTTGCTGTGTAAGAGAAAAGAGAAGAACATGGAGCAATAGCCCACAAGGACCAGGAGTAGTTGCAGGAGCACAACGAGAAGAACAAAGAAAATAGCTTGTTTTTTATGTTTTATTTGAAGTTTGAAACATTGACAATCTACTATGATTTTCTTGATCTAAGTAGTTTAAAACTTTAAAGTAGGTTTTTTCAACGTTATTAAGCTAGTTTTATCTTTTGTGCATGCACGTGATTGCATGACTTTCTCCGTATTACAAAATTGCTTGGTGAGTATTCTTTATTTTTTTAATGATTCAAGAAAGAAAAATACCCACATATCATGCCATGTAGCGTGATACAACACTATACATGCATATTGGTGCCTTGTGAGATAAGGGCATCAGTACTGCTATTTACAACCTTGATGTTGCCATTAGGAACTGAAATATATCAAATGGATGTGAAAATACCTTTCTAAAGTATGGTTAAAGGATGAGGTTTACATGGAACATCTTCCAAGGTTAGATGTTACTGAGGCACATGTTTTACGTTTGAAGAAAGTGCTTATGCGTTACATGCATATTGGTGCCTTGTGAGATAAGGGCATCAGTATTGCTATTTACAACTTTGATGTTGCCATTAGGAACTGAAATATATCAAATGGATGTGAAAATACCTTTCTAAAGTATGGTTAAAGGATGAGGTTTACATGGAACATCTTCCAAGGTTAGATGTTACTGAGGCACATGTTTTACGTTTGAAGAAAGTGCTTATGAGTTGAAACAAGCACCCAAATATTGGTCGATGAGTTCACGAAGAAGGACCATGAAATGAAAGGCAAAAATGAGACTTTTAGATGTATCCTAGACCCAAAATGTTATCAAAGTTGTGCTAGGACCATGAAAAAGTATTTTTTGTCAAAAGATTTTTGGGACTACATCGATGGAACCATAAAAGAACCAATTTTGAATATTGATGGTTTGGATGACGATGAAATTGGCAAAGCCCACGAAAAATACAAGCAAGATTTGAAATTATGGGGAAAAATGAATGCAAAAATTACATGGATTATTTATCAAAATGTGGATGAAAAACTTAGAAATAGAATTAGTGCTTTTGAAAACGCTTTTTAAACTTGGGAATACTTGAAGAAACTTCATTCCCAAGATGATTTTGTGTTTCCAAAGAAGCCGTGCTTGCCACATCAAAATCGGGAGCAAACTTCAAGACTTATAAGCCTCTACATGCAAAGAACAACGAAGGCATGTCAAAGAAGCCTATGGGACCGTGGTCCAACAAAGACACTATTTGCCATTATTGCAAGAAAATTTGACATATTAAAACCACTTGTCCTTTACTTCGAAAAAGGAGTGGAAATGTGGGAGTCGTAGAAGAAAGGAGTCAATAACATCAAAGCATACATACAAGAAATTTTCAAGGAAAAGGCAAGCATTTCCGAGAATGCCCTATCCACTTCTTAGGGTATGTCTTGGTTTTTAGATTTCGGTGCATATTTTCATATGACACATAGTGAAAACTTTTTGATTGAATCTCATGAAACTATTGGGAAACATGTGTTTACGGTCGTAGGAACAAAACTTCAAATCAAGAAAATAGGAAACTTTGAAAAAGAAAATTGTAAGATTCAAAACGTAAGTTTTATACCAAAACTTAATTTAAAATTGCTTTTGGTTGCTCAAATATGTGACAATAATTGTATAGTCACTTTCTCATCCCAACATTGTGTGGTGCAGGATCACCTATCGAGGAAGGTGATTGGTCAAGGCCATAGAGAAAGTGGACTATACAAAATGGACTATGTTGCTATGCCAAACTCTTAGTTTTGTAATGTAGCCCAATATGCTACTCTTTGGCATAAAAGACTTTGGATACTTTGACTCTCAAAAATTATGTAATATTCCTTTGATGAAAACGATTAGAGAGAAAAAGTTTGAATGTAAAGATTGTATTCTTGGAAAAATGCATCATCTTTCTTTTGGAGAAAGAAACTATATACCAAACAATGCTTTTGATTTAATACATTTGGATGTTTGAAGCCCCGCGCCCATTGTTTCTAAAGGAGGAGTTCAATACTATGTTATTTTTGTTGATGACTTTACTCGTTTAACTTGGATATATCTCTTAAAACATAAATCCGAAGTATTTGAAAAATTTGTAGTTTTTTGCAATATGATTCAAAATCAATTTGAGGACACCGTTAAGATCTTTAGATTGGATTCGAGAGGAGAATATATGTCAAATGAATTCCAAAAATTTATTGAATCAAATGGGATTGTTCATAAAAAATCATGCACTAAAACACCCCAACAAAATGGTTTAGCAGAAAGAAAACATAGACATTATTGAGACATGTCAAACTTTGTTAATTGCTAGTATTCCTAAATGTTTATGGGCTGAAGCTACTCTTACTGCAGTTTATCTTATAAATAGAATGCCTTCGTCTAATCTTGAGAATACTTCACCTTTTGAAAAACTATATAATATCCCTCCATACTATGAACGACTTAGAGTTTTTGGATGTAGGTGTTTTGTGTATAAAGATAAAAATGATAAACTGTCACCTAGAGCAATTGAATTTGTATTTCTTGGTTATGGCATAGATAAAAAGGGTTACAGGTGTTTCGATCCCAATAGAAGACAAATTATACATTTTTAAGGATGTAAAAATTTTTGAGAATGATGCTTACTACAAGTCTAAACCCTTAGAAAATTCTAAATCTTCCATTTCTCAAGACTTTTTTTATCTAGAAGAAGATAATGATTGTAACTCAGTAGATAATCAAGAAAACCCTAGTGAAGATAGTGATACTCCATATACACCTGTTGATACTCAATCAATTCTTGAACACTTTCCTTCACATTATACAAGACGCACTAGAGAAACCAATGATACCCGTATAGAACCTAATAATACAGGTTTAGAACCTAGAGTCTCAAGACCTCTCCAGCGATTTGTGTCCTATGAATCTTTTGAACCCCGACGAAAAAACTTTATTGCCACTCTTCGTTAAGTTAAAGAACTCCGATTCTATAATCAAGCCAAAGGTATTCCAGAATGGGAAGATGCTATTAAAGATAACTCAATGCTCTAGACAAAGCTCAGACATGGATAGTAGCACCTATACCAAAGGATAAAAAAGTCATTAGATGTCGATGGGTCTACAAAATCAAAACTCATAGCAATGGTCACATCGAGAGATATAAAGCCAGACTAGTTGCTAAAGGTTATAACCAAGAATATGGAATTGACTATGATGAAACATTTACCCTAGTAGCTAGAATGACCACAATTAGAATTCTCATAACTATTAGTGCGATTAGGCAATGGGATATATACCAACTTGATGTTAAGAATGTTTTTCTGAACGATTATTTGAATGAAGAAGTTTACATGAGTCCTCCTCGTTTCAATGTTCCTCCTGGTCATGCTCTTAAATTGCGAAAAGCCTTGTATGGTTTAAGCTTGGTTTGATCGATTTGAAAAATTCATGCATTTGCATAATTTTACGACTTGTTATACTGATACTGCATTGTTTGTACGAAAAACTGAATCAGGTATTGTTATTTTGCTTTTGTATGTGGATGATATGATCATCACAGGGAGTGATGAAGCACGAATTACAGAAGTTAAACTTAATCTTCATCATGAATTTGACATGAAAGACTTGGGTCTCCTAAATTACTTTTTAGGCATTGAAATAATTAAAATCAATTGTGGATACTTTATGTTTCAAACAAAATTTGTCAATGATATCATTGAAAGATCTGGTCTTACAGATACCAAGATTGTTGACACACTAGAAGTTCTAAGCACCAAGTTAAGATCCACTGATGGTGAGAAATTAGTTGATCCCACCTCGTACCGACAGATAATAGGTGCTCTTACCTATCTTACTATTACCATACCAGATATTTCCCATGCAGTACACACAACAAGTCAATTTCAGCAGGCACCCACTTCTGTTCATATGAGTGTCGTTTTACGCATTATTCGATATATTAGAAATACTGATAACAAGGGGGTTATCTTAACTTCTTCATCTTTTGATTTATCTTTATATACAGATGCTAATTGGGGTGGAGATGTCAACGATAGACACTCTACGACTGGTTTTTGTGTTTTTCTAGGTGAATCTCTCATCTATTGAAAGTGCAAAAAGCAACAGAAAGTGTCACTCATCTACTGAAGCTGAATATCGAGCCATGGCTACGACTACGATGGATATCTCTTGGATCACAACTATTCTAGCAGATATGGGAGTTACTTTGCAATGTCCTTCCATCATGTATTGCGACAACAAAAGCGTCATGTACATTGCCTCCAACAATACTTTTCATGAAAGGACGAAGCATATTGAGATGGATTGCCACTTTGTTCGAGAAGAATGCCTGAATAAGAAGTTTTTATTGTGTTATGTCACATCTGAGATGTAGTTAGCAGATTTCTTCACAAAGTCTCTTTCGGCTACTCGGTTTCAGTTCTTGTTAGACAAACTTTCAATGTATACCCCGTAAGTTTGAGGTGGGTGTAAATGTAATAGGAGCACGGGCCCTAAGGGGCCGTGTAATTTTTGAATAAGAGAGGGTCAGGGCTAGCATGGCCCTGTTCAGAGTTGTTGGATGCTCCAACGGCTAGCCCCAACAGCTAGTACTGGCCGGCCAGCACTAGTCATGTTTGTTGTTGTTTTTCATTTTTTTTCATGTACAATGTGCTCTATAAATACCACTTCATCTCATTAATAAAGTATGTTGTCTTGGCATAGCTTTTGACTTGTTTTTGTATGCTTCCGCTCTCTTGTTTGTTATACTTAGATTGGCATTCATACTTGAATGCCATTTGACTCTTGGCGATTTGGTGGATTTGATTCGTGAAGTATCAACCTTCGACTATCGACAAATATTTACAACCTTCGACTCTACTCATTGTGTATTTTAGGAACTGAACACGAGGAGTATCTTTGGTCAGGGTAGCATGAAGAGAGGGCTCAACTTCTATGAGGAGACCAAAGAGACAAAAAAGCAATCAACCTTCATGGCAACAAATTAAAAAGAGGAAGTGGTTTTGTGTCATCATAGACTAGGGCATTTGCCACTTTCAAAAATAAGAATGGTGTCACATGAGTTAGCTAGTAGTTTTTATTTTGTTTTGCGACGTGATACTTGTAAGAAAGCTAAGCATAATCATGTGCCTTTTCCTATAAATGAAATCAGAGCTTCTAAGCCATTTGAAATTATTCATCGTGATGTCTGGAGTTCATGCTCTACTACTTCCTTACACGATTATAAATAATTTGTTTCATTTATTGATGATTGCACTATATTCACCATGGTTTACCTTATGAAATTCAAAGATGAGGTAAAGGATATCTTACCCGCATATTGTACATTATCCATACTCAATTTCAACTGCCTACTCCTTAGATACATTCTTCTTAAAACTTGGCATCCTACACCAAACATCATGCCCAAACACCCCCTCAACAAAATGGTGTCTCGGAGAGAAAAAATCATCATATATTGAAAGTTGCTAAGACCTTGTTAATAGTATATAATGTTCCTAAGCAATATTGGGGAGAAGCGGTCATAACTGCAATCTACCTGATAAACTGTATGCCTAAGAGAGACTCACCTTTTCATTCCCTATGTGCAAATCAAAAACAATTTCATATTCCTTTAAGAGTATTCGGGTGTACTTGTTTTATGCATGTATACAATAATGCAAGAGATAAACTAGATGCTAGAGCAGTGAAATGTATCTTTTTGGGATACTCTTCTACCTAGAAGGGATGCACATGCTATGATCCAGTGAAGAAAAGGAGTTATGTCACAATAAATCTTATCATATGTTCCTTTTTCCGTAGTACTACCCATCTTACCTTCAAGAGATTATCAAGTGATTGAAAGTGAAGAGCAAAAATCTACACTCCAAGAGGACAATAACTGGAAGACATATTCTAGAAGAGACAAGAGGGTTATCATGCGTGATCTAAGTGCTACCCTTATCAGAATTTTCACCCAAAATCAATTCCTCAAACTCCTTAGGTAACTCCTTTAATTCCTCCCTCTCATATTTAGGATGATTTACCCATTATAATACAACAACAACTAAGCCTTTTCCCATACCCATGCCTTACGAAAAGAAAAATGTGGGGCAACAAAGTATCCTATTAACAAAATGGTCTCCTATACTAACTTTCCAAAAGAATATCAGTTATTTACTAAGATAACGTGTCCATTCTAAAACACTTTGAAGAATCCAAACAAGTCCCAGAATGGAAAGGTGCAATGGAAGATAAAATCACTGCATTAGAGAAGAACCAAACTTGGATACTTATGGACCTTCCACCAGGTAGGAAGAAAGTGGGTTGTAAATGGGTTTATACTATAAAATTCAAGGCCGATGGAACAATTGAGAGGTATAAAGCTAGATTGGTGGTAAAGGGATACAACCAATCCTATGGTATTGACTATACAGAGACATTTGCTCCTTTAGTGAAGATGGATACCATCAGGGTGCTCTTCAGTGTAGCCATCAATAAGAAATGAGAATTATGGCAACTTGATGTGAAAAGTGCTTTTCTCTAAAGAGATCTCTCATAAGAAATTTACATGGACTTACCTCCTGGGTATAATGAGAATGTGGTTCAAGGTATGTAAATTGAATAAATCTATTTATGGACTAAAGCAGTCACCAAGAATCGGGTTTCAAAAATTCAATGATGGGATACTTAGTTTGGGATTCAAAAGGAGTCTTACTGATCACACTCTATTCATAAAACAAGGTGAGAAAATTATCCTATTAGCGGTTTATGTCAATGACATTATTATTATAGGAAATGTTGTATAGGGATTTTGCTCACTAAAGGGGTGGTTGCATCAACTGTTTGATCTAAAAGATTTTAGGAAGTTACACTATTTCCTTAGCATTGAAATAATTAGATGCAATAACAACATGTTTTTATGTCAAAGGAAATACATCTTGGACTTGTTAGAAGAAACAAAGATGTTAGATTATTGTGTTTGTACTGTTATGATTGAAGCTTCAAAAGGAATTATTGGGACCGCTGAAGAACCATACGAGGATGTTGGGAGATATAGAGACTTGTGGATAAACTCATATATCTTACAATCACGAGACCAGATATTAGCTTCGTTGTGAGTTATGTTAGTAGATGGATGCATTATCCCACTCGACAACACATGAATACCATGTTCCATATAATCATATATCTGAAATCTACTATCACACATGGATTCTTATACTCACCAAACACTTTATTGGACATTGAAGTATTTTCATATGCAGATTGGGCAGATTCACTGGATGATAGAAAATCTACATCAGGCTACAATATATGTGTAGGAAGTAATGTGATATCCTGAAAGAGTAAGCATCTGTAATTGCAAGATCAAGTGTAGAGGCTGAGTATCGTGCTATTGCCTTTGGTATGTGTGAGGGCTTATAGGTGTTATCACTTATGGAAGAAATCAGTATTCGAAGAAATATCCCAGTTAGCTTCTTTACATATAGCAAGGCAGCTCTACAAATTGCCTCAAATCCTGTTTACCATGAGCACTTTGAAGTAGATTGTCACTTTATTAGAGAGAAGATAACTCAAGGAATATTCAAACTCATACATGTGCGCTCAGAGGATCAACCGACAGATATCTTGACCAAACCACTGATGGTTGGCAGCTTGAAGAGAGCTCTCAGCAAGTTGGGAGTAACTAGTTTCCTACCCCCAAATTGAGGGGGCGTGTTAGAGAAGAGACCTTATTTGGATCGAGTTCCTATTGGATCAAGAGCCATAAGGCATATTTTCTTTAGTATAGGAATAGATTAGTCTTTTGTTTATTTATGTTCTTTTTAACAACCCTAGTCTTATCGTGTAAGTAAGATTAAGGAGAGAAGAGAGAGAACTTCCGAGGATGGCAACAGCCAAGCCAGCTCCCTTTCTTCCTTCTTCGATGTATCTTCTCATTCATTAAATGAAGATTTGTGTGAAAAATCAACACTAGCCTCCTAGGGCATCAATGTAATTTTATTTAGGTATGGTCTTTTAGAATGTATTTAGGTACAAATGTGTAATTTTTACTTTTCTCTTTTTTTGTTCTTTTCTGTAATTCAGTCAACAGGGATGCAGCGGCTGGAATTCTAGCCGTTGCTCCATGCTGGCCCTTCCTTTTCTGATAGATTTAAGATTGTTATGGCAAATAAAGGAAAAGATTTGGCAGAAAGTAGAAGTTACCAGAGTTTGCAATATCTGGGCTAAGGCCAAGGGCAGAAGGGACTGACATGGCGTCATTGAAGTTGTCAATGCTTAGAGCTGTATTGAAAAGAGCAATCTGGAAAACATACCTTTCATTCTCAATTTGTAAAAGTGGCTACATACGCATAAGTAATAGGAAACAATGTCATACCGGCTTACGCTCCATCTCATATGTGTCAAGAACAGCAGGCGAAGCAATACCATACATTACAGATGCTATCTTCCAAGCTAAATTATGTGCATCCTGAACACCAGTATTCATCCCTGCCAGCAATAATCCAAAATAGATAATTATCGATTACTGACATTTTTCTTTGAGAGCAGTGAACATATCCTACAAGGATACAAAAGCAAAACTTTCTAACCATCCTTGATAACCACAAATTTTCTGCTCTATCTCACAGGGATCTGTCATAGGTCATTACAGTGTGCTGCTTATTGGAAGAAGTATACGTAGGTCCAAAGATATTATCTTAGAACATGAAATCTAAAATTGCTATCTGACATCCTTGAAACCCTTTGCTTGTGAAGCTTTATTGAGTTGACGACATGATGCATGTGACCCATTTTTGAGGTGTTAGGTGTAAGATTTCCAGTGTGTTTTCTCTGTTTCCTACATGAAAATTTTCCTAGATATGGCCATCCACTACATCTACTCAGGATCCACCTATACTTGGATACATGTATTCTTGACACTTATAAGTACCAACCAGTGGCATGACTGGACATATAAAGTCAGAGATCAACCAATAAGTCATCTAATTTTGGACACTTCCTACAACCTCATTGCCCAGAAAATGTATCTCTAATATATTAACCATGAAACATAGCCAGTGGCCGAGGTAATACACTCAGTTGGTGAATGAATAACACTCGTACTGAATCAGCTTACCAGGTCCAGCCTACAACTCTAAAAGCTAAGAAGTCAGGTCAGAGATTCAAGGACAAAAGTTTATGTAGATATTCACATTATTTTGATATATAACATTCACAGGATTAAGACAATATGGGCCCTGTCAATTTTTCTCATGCATAGATTTGGATCACTCCAGAGTTACTTCAGCATCTTTTCAATAAACCCACTCTAATTTTCAAAAGTTTGATTTCACGCAAGAATTAACCTCAAAATTAGTGCCAAGTAGTGCATGTCACGGTAAGGACAAAAAACATTACCTTCATCGAGACAAGAAAGGGAAAGAGAAGAAGAAAAAAACAAACTATGGCACCAATTGAAAATCATATTTCACCATGCACTATATGCTTGCAGCATATAGTGCATAGGAAAAAGAAAATTTGTCAAGAGAAACATATTTCTCTTACAGAATTAACACAACGACTAGATCAGTCATACTAACCGAAGCCACCAGCAGGTGGAAACCGATGAGCAGCATCACCCACAAGTAATACTCTATTATCTACAGCAGAGTACTTCTCAGAAACTTCTGCATTCATTACCCATGGTTTTATGTCCCTCACATCTATATCCCAAAGCTTGTGCCCAACCAGATTGAAGATTATCTCCCTACATTTCTGCATCATGTTACATTTTATCAAAAGTTGTGTAATGAATTCTATAAGATGGAAGCCTTTGGTTACAGCACTTTAGTACCATAAAATATTTCAAAAAATCATGAAGCATATTGAACACCAAAGTGAATATTAAGTCCAATAAATGCATGAAAATGGTTCCAGCAGTCCAGTAACATAACTAGTTCTGAATTGCCTCTGCTTATTTTTGGATAGAAGACGACCTTACAGCTGTATTCTCTCATGATAAATGAAATGCTTTGCCAAGTTGAACTCCCCAGATTCCAGAGCATTAAATGTGATCGGAAGCTTACAATTTAACGTTTATAAATTTTAGAATTTTTGTTATCAGTTGTTTCAGTATCCACTAACTACGAGTACTTGTGTGCATGTCATGCACATGTTTCAGCGAATCATTATATGTCACTTCATATTAGAAAACAAAAAAGATACCCTGAGACAGCGTTTAAAGCAGTTCCTTTCACACGCACAAACACACACATAGAGTAACCGCACAAAAGAACATGTAACGCAAAATTTTTCTTCAAGTATATACCTCAACAGTGAATTCTTCCAGGTCTTGTTGAGGAGGATAGTAAGGAGTCTGTAAAAGAAGATGAACGATAATCTCTAAGCTTTGCAACAACTCTTCAGTCATTCACAAGCGACATATCAAATATTGGTAAATCAACTAAATAAGAAGTTCAGGAAAACATGTTGCCTGCAATACAAACTCCCCTTGGTTGAGATCATGCGCCACAAGAACCCCTATAGCCTCAGGATTAAAGATGAAGAACAACATTCCTGGTCTGTGATGCAGTAGGTAGTTTCCAAGATCTCGGCTCAAGAAATGGACACTGACAAGGTTTTGCATTTCTCTTTCTCCTTTCATGTTTATCCCAACTGATTTCCTTACTGTGCTCCCTGCACCATCCGCACCAATAAGGATGTTGCAATGGATATTCCTTTCTATCAGCTTTCCTTCTTTATGAACGGAAGCACCTACCATGATACCATCAGCAGTAGGTTTGAATGACTTGAACTCATGCCCCATCAGGATTTTCTTATCCCACTTAATACAGTGCCTTTGACCACCATCACATTTATCAGAAGAAACAATATGGAAGCCCAAATTTAACAGCTTTTTAAGTAGCAACCTTACAAGCTTGTACTGCGAGAAGTGTCCAACAGATATAGGACTCACGATCTGATCAAAATCTGACAAGTTCCTACAATCAAGTCACTAACCAAGAAATATCTGAATTGGCTTGTCGCAACAAGTGCACTCAAATTAATTCTCACCCTGAGGCTTCATATGATCTACAGATCCGATCATTGGACCAGAAAGAGAAGTGCAATAAATGAACTTTCTCCATAAATTCACTGGAGGCTGCAGCTCAAGGATCTCGTCAGCCAAACCATCTAGTTTACGGAACAGCTGCAAAAAGAATTGTGTTGCGATTGTTTAATGAACTCAATCTAAAAAAATAAGATTACATCCCAGATGAACAGATAAGACCAATAAGATTAGCCAAACAAGAATGATATCTACGCATAATATCAGAAATCAAGATAACAAATAGGAAAACCTCCATTGAGCGGTTGTTGATGAAATGAGCTTGAGGATGCTGAGAGAAAGCATTGTTTTTCTCTATAAGTGCACAGCCTATTCCTACAAATAGCATCAACTATTTTAGCTCCAGACAGACAAGTTCACGAACATAACAGGATAAATCGACCTTAGGTTCTAGCAGAAGGAATTATAAGGAATTGATAGAAGACAGTATTCAATGTTACCACAAGATAACAGATCAATAACTTTAAATGTTTATATAAAACAAGAACTGGGACAGTTCTGCCCATCTTAGAGGATGAATATAATTAATTATTGTCTGACAGCCAGCTACGTCATGCATCTTGAATCAGACAAGAATAATATGGGGACAAAATACAATAATAACAATTGTACAATTTTATGGAAGTTTTTAACCACATTACTCAAAGAAATTCAAGGGGTTCAAATAAGCTACAACAAAGCTCTTTCTTCCGCAACATTAGCGTGGCAAGTACAATTTAATCATAAAATCTTGTATAAGGTCAGCTTTATGCTTATATGCATGCGATCTAATCTTTTCTTACTTATGCAACAGCTTTTCTTTCTGCAGTCTACTGTCCTAATCTTAATACGCACAATAGTTTTGAGAAAGATGTGGATTAAGTATCAATTTTTCTGGAGCAAATACCAATGCACATGCAGTCCCAGCTGGACTCAAGGTAACATATTTTAATCCATCAGTGGTGGGCCTATAATTACAAGACAAGAAAATGAAACTAAATTAATGTCTGGGTAATTCTAGTCAAAATAGACAAAGAGTACACCTACTGTCATCCACTTTCAGAAAAGTATATAAATCACAATTTCTACCGACGTATTCAAAAGAATGAAGTCAAAGAGGCTCTTAAACATATGAAGGGTAGTAAATCGGTAGGACCAGATAATATTCCTATAGAAGTTTGGAAAATACTAGGAGAAATAGGAATCACTTGGCTCACAAGACTATTTAATGAAATATGGAAAAACCAAAAGATGCCCGAGGAATGGAGAGCAAGTACACTTATACCCATATATAAGAATAAGGGAGACATTCAAAATTGTGCGAATTATAGAGATATCAAGTTAATGAGCCACACTATGAAATTATGGGAAAGAATTATCGAACGTAGGTTAAGACAAGTATCAAGTACAACACAGAACCAATTTGAATTCATGCCAGGCAGATCTACTATTGAAGCGATTCACCTTTTGAGACGTCATATGAAACATTTTAGAGCAAAAAAGAAAGACATTCACATGATATTTATTGATTTAGAAAAAGCTTATGATAGGGTACCGAGGGAGGTTCTTTGGAGAACTTTGGAAAAAAGAGGTATCCTATTGACATATATTAACCTTATAAGAGACATGTATGATGGTGCAAAAACATGTGTAAGGACTCATGAAGGAACGACAGACTTCTTTGAAGTTAATATTGGGTTACATCAAGGATCAACTTTAAGTCTTATTTATAATGGTGATGGATGAGTTAACAAAACATATTCAAGATGAAGTACCTTGGTGTATGTTATTTGCAGATGACATTGTATTAGTGGAAAAGTCTAAGGAAAAAGTTAATAGAAAATTGGAACTATGGAGAGAAACATTAGAAAGCAAAGGCCTCAGACTTAGTAGAACAAAGACAGAATATATGGAATGTAAGTTTGATCATTTGGTTACCTCAGAGGACATAGAAATTAAAATTGGCACACATTGCATCCCCCAAAAGGAAAGTTTTAAATACCTAGGGTCAATTTTTCAGAGTGATGGAAGAATTGATGGAGATGTTACGCATAGAATTAATGCTAGTTGGTTAAAATGGAGAGGAGCATCAGGTATTCTTTGTGATAAGAAGATATCATTAAAGTTAAAAGGTAAATATTATAGAGCAGCAATTAGACCTGCCATGTTTTATGGTTCTGAGTGTTGGGCAGTTAATCATCAACATGTACAAAAGATGTCTGTGACAGAAATGAAGATGTTGAGATGGATGAGTGGTCATACAAGAAAAGACCGTATACATAATGAGGTTATTAGAAATAAATTAGGAGTGACACCAATAGAGGATAAAATGAGAGAATATCATTTAAGATGGTTTGGACATATAGAAAGAATATCAAAAGAAGAACCTATAAGAAGGTTAGAAAAACTAAATTTGGAAAGTATTAAAAGAGGTAGAGGATGACCACAAAAGTGTTGGAAAGAAACAATAAAGAATGATCTAGCTTATTGGGAGTTAGTTGCTAACATGGCAAACGATAGGGATCTGTGGAAACAAAGAATCCATGTAGCCGACCCCGTCTAGAAAGGGAAAGGCTTAGTTGTTGTTGTTGTTGTTGTTATTAGCTAAAGTAGAATCTCAAACCGTAATAGCATGAGTGGTTATAATAACAGCAGTATCCTTATCATTCTTTAATTCGAACATGTCAACTAGGATGACAACTTCTGGAGCAAATGTGTTGATATTGACAACTTTGTGACAATGAAAAGAATAGGTAAACATAATGACACAACAGGAACAGGGTTGTTCCAAATTCTATACTTGGTGAAAGATCTAATCGACTGAAATGTGAACCTATCTCCCAAGGAAAACAAAATCTGGATCCTGATAGGACTCTAACAAGGAAAGCTATTAAGTGGAAAGCCGGAGTTCTTCATGTGTAAAGCATCATATTAGCTTCATAAAATGTTCAAGAGGTGGATAACACAGAGAATAATGTGTACCATGTCAGTGAGGAGATATAGTTATCTCTCTGAACTTTCCTATTGTATGCATAGGTATGCCTTCACTAGCATTAATCACCAAAACAATGGCCCTTCCAAGTTCCAGGTAATAGTTTAAGAAAGGATAAATGACTTATCAATTTCACTATGAGCCTTAGGAATATAAAAATAAACAAAAGCACATATACTGACATAACAACTAAAATGTCAAAAATCCCACAGAACCAATTTGATTCACCTCGCATTGGAGTCATTCTAACATAATCTGTAAACCACTGAGAGCATTCTATGCATTGTTACTAATTTATAGAAATTAGTGACCCCAAAATCTCACTAGAATAGAGCTCAGGATGGCATAGGCCTTTGAGAGCACTCTGCAGTTTTTTAGGAATTTATGTGAATGAATGTGCCCCAAACTTTTACTAAAAAAAAATTAAGGATGGTACTTCACTATCATGTGGAGTACACTTTTCTTTTAAGCAATCCCCAGAAATTCACTGAGGGTAATTTGAATTGGAGTAGAGAAGAGAATTTAAATTGCCTTCTAAGTTCTAACACATTCTCACGTTTGGATTTCATTTTTTCCTTTCTTATTTTTAGATAATATAATGAGGTAGCAGGTCTGGATTCACAGAAGGTGGACAAGGGGAAATTGAGAAATTGACTGAGTGAATCACCACAATTTGGTTTTTTCCAATGTTAGGCCTCAGGCCGATGGTGATTTGAATGGTACTTGTTGAAGTTGCGGATGTTGCTGCTTGAATTGTGTTCCTTGGGACCGTTGGGACTGAGATATTATGGTAGGCGGAGGAGACAGATTTCACTTTTCAAATGACAGATTGAATTCTCAGTTCAAATTTTCTGTTCAGATTTCCCACCTCGGCACCTCATTAGCTGGGAAGTCCAATTCTCCCACTCCCAAGAACTAGGGGAAATGAAAAAGATGAATATATTGATACTTATGATTTGGGAGGGAAATTTTATAATTTGTTAGCAAAAAAAACTTCTCAATCTCAACTGAATTCTTGAGAAACTTATCCAAAAATATAGATAAAACTCTAAGATATTGTTTTATTTGTTACTCATTTCAATCATATTACACAACGAATCATGGTTCCTTTTTTTGCCTCCACATAATGTTGGAAGATACGAGTCTTCATTCTTTTCTCATATGGATCATACGTCTGCCGTGTTCCTCAGACATATTTCACACCCACCAAAAGGGAAACACAAAAACGCAAAAGTAATCAAACGGCCAGCTAGAAATATGAAACAAAGATTACGGGTATTATTTCTTCTGAGGAAAGATGATGGGTATCAACAGTAGAATGGACAATGTGGTAATCAAACAACAACTAGAATTACCTAACTTGGTGAGCATCATAGAAAGAACCAAGCCGACCGGTCCAGCGCCCACAATCAGTACCGGAAGAGTCTCATCCTCGTTATCCCTCCTTACTGATCCAGCAGTAGAGCAGAGACTTCTAGAGAGGAGAAATACAACCGTGGGCTTTATCAGTAAGCGACGACCGATCAAATTTGGATCCCAACGCCACGTCCATGGCATCAGCACTCTGTGCGTCCTCATCAGGGAGAGAGAGAGAGAGAGAGAGGTCAAAAGGGCTCTTCTGGCGGCACTCTCAAAATCTTACTAGAGGTCAATGAATCGGCCTCCACCATCGCCTATTAGTAACGGCGCACGAGAAACTAGGCCCTGGCCTCTGTCCCGGCAAGTCGTTGTGTACGCATTTAAATAATCCTTTCTTATGCTTTATAATAAAACTCATGAGAAACGGTATGCTGTCGAAAACGAAGAGAACTCAGTGAAAAAATATTGAAGTGATCTTTAATTAACTCATTACCTAAATGAATGCTGCTACGCGTTTTTCCTTCTCGTAATATTTGCTTTTCTTCCCTTGAAACAGTGCATCACTTGATAAACCTACGAGTTAGGGTTGTGAACACGAGTAAAAGTGCAGAAGGATGCTTGATTGCAAGATCCGCCCGTCGTCGAGAAGGAAGAGAAGTCGGCGTTAGTGATCCCACGGTGCCAAGTGCAAGTACTGCCCTGACACTCATGTTGCCCACAACGGTGTGTGCTACTCATATTTGATCTCCAATAAAACTTTCATCATGGATTCAACTTTTTTCCAATTGTTTCCGAAAAACATTAAAAAACAAAGTCAAATCAAAGCTCGTGTTGTTTTCTAGTGGAGTCATTCCACTTTCATTTTACAATCTTTAAAGGGTGTGGCACCTTGAATATATCCGGTTTGCAATCGGATTGTGGGTTTGAATCAGAACCGAACTGTTCGCAATATATACGGCAATCATCAGACCTTGTAGAACCGGTTTTGAAAGCGAAAACCCCTCGATTCGGTTACGGCTCATAATCTTCAAAACCGGATAAAAATGGCTCCATAATCAACGATTAGGGTTTGATTCAACCTGATAATCTAATTGATTGGTTGACAGTCGGTCTTTCTCATTAATTGTTTTATATGATATAAATAATATAATATTAACGATAAATATAGTATAATGTGTAGTATAATATTATTATTATAAATGATATTAAAGGGAGCCCATTGATTGCTCTTTGACGGAAAAAGTAAAAAATCACGGGTTTACTGGTTCATTTGTGCAAGAAACAATTATGTTGTAGGAGATTCAACAAATATTATCTACACATGAAGGACTCTCTCTAAAAGATAAGTTATAAGGATCTTACTAGTTCAACATTCATTTTACAAAGTTTTACCATGAACAACGTATTGTTAATCAAGTAAAGTATAACTACTTTGCAAAAGATCTACAACTTTAGGCATGATGGTGATTATGATACACTACGAAATTATATCACGGTTTTTCATCATAAGTGGGTTTAGATACCATTAATCCAATTTTCTTTACAAAGAAAGTTCACTTGCTAGTGAACCTACTTTTATGGGGCTTTTCCACTAAAACTCTACTCAAGATAGAGAGGGGTTTATTCATTTTGTTTTAATAGAACATCTTTCATTTAATTTTAGTCACAAAATTGATTTTGTTGATTATGTAAGAAATGTACATAATCCTTTAACAACACATATTTCTAGATAATCAGTTAGTAGACATATACATAAATTATAAAAATAGAGAACAAGAAGTTACTTGTATTTTTCAATTCATTTGATCATAGTGTTTTATTGTGTGCTGATATATGGAATGACAACTAGTAATTACGTGCATAGACGAGTGTTACTGTTCAGTGGATAGATGATGGTGAATTAAAAGATGTCTTATTTCACTTCATTATTTTGATAAGTCACACGTTGCATAAAGTATTGTTATATTAAAACCAATTTTGAAGAATATCTGTTAACTCAAAAGATTTTTGAATTTTACTTGAGAATATTACTGCAAGTACTTGTACTGTTTCAAATTTATAAAGAATATATCAACCTATTTAGACGGTAATTTTTTATATTTGTTGTTCTTGTCATGTACTTAACTTGTATATATAGATGGTTTGAAGATTTTAAGGCCTAAAATACAACATTTTAACCGGTAGATTTTTATAAAAAATTGTAGGTGACTAAGAAAATTCTAAAAAGATGTTTATATTGTTGGAATTTGAACTAACAAATATTGTTCGTGACTATATCCTATAGAGACCTATTAACAAAGTTTTTACATCTTTATTTTTTACCATAGAATTTATTTAAGTTTAATTAGGAAAAAGTCTTTTAAATCTCTTACATGTTTTTAATAACACTACAAACGTATTATATGATATTTACTATCAAATTCATCGTTTATTATTTTATGAAGTTGTAGAAGTAGTTTATTGGTCAGCATATTTTCGAAAAGCTTCTTACTAAAGGAGATAACAAAAAAGCAGCTTTATTATTATAAATACTCCACTTCTGAAGCTAAAATGCGTGCAACTCCAATATTCATAAACTCTATCTACAGCTAAGCATTTAAAAAGACATGTAACTAACACTTCCAACATGATTTCTCCATTGATTTTCTTTCAAAGGCCACGTCATGAAATATATGCTTATTAATAATTTAATATTCTCTCAACAATAGCATAAAGTTCACTAATAATTTAATAACTGGATGTGATTCTAACTTGACGTAATAATGTCAGCAATATCACGAAGGTAAATAAACAAATCAATATTCTGCATCATTGAAAAACTTAAAATCTGGATGGCTTGAATTCTTGCGACCAGAAATACTCCGGCTCAAAATTAAAGATGTTAATCATGTCGAATTCAGGTCGTACCAAAAAATTAAGAAATCAAACTAAGTTGAGCTCAGCAGCGTGAGTTTGTAACTCGAGCGGGGGCAATAAGATGTTGGAACTATTAGCTGGTGAGGATGCGGTCCTAATGTGCTATTGGTATATATTTTGTTTTTTAAATTTAAATTTTTATTATTTATTACGTTGGTCCATAGAAACGTTTGAGTAGAGATGTGAAGTTTTTTTGTATATAAAAAGAATTTTCACATTTCTATATAAATATATAGAGATGTAAAGGTTTTTATAAATAAAAATATATATAAAGAGAGAAGAGCAGCGATATATGCTTAAACATACTCAATCATTTTTTCCGTTCAATCAAAATGACAAATAATAGTTATTTAAATTTAAAAAGCTAAGCTTTTAGTACTTCACATGCGACTCGCTTCCAGTAAGCTAAATCTAAGTAAAAAACTTTGTTATTTAGAAAAAGTAAGTTATATAATGGACAACAACTTTACATGAAAATCCATACACCTTTCTTTTTGTTGAATTCTTTATCTCTCTCTCTCTCTCTCTCTCTCTCTCTCTCTCTCTCTCTATATATATATATATATATATAGGATGAGACAAGAAACTCCTCAGTCTTTGCGTCTAGACCTAATGAAGAGTAAACAGAACCGCCCAAGTTATAAAATGGGTCGGGGCACCTAAGCAAACCGAACCCGTACTATACTTGAGAATTCATTGCAACGGGTATTGTTCGAGCGGGTGCCCGTTCCATTGTTTAGAAACAGTTTGCATACACGGAAAAGAGGTATGGAAGACGTCATTCGTCTCTCCCGCGCATGCGCTCTCTCGTTCACATTCTGTTGGAGATTCGAGGTGATGATTGCCATGGAAGGCAAACAAATGGCTGCGTCTGCTGAAAATGGAGACTCAAGATCATAATTACGCAGAAATCGAATCGCCGATGGTACAAGCCGAGACGAATTACTGGCTATTCAGACCCTGGTGCACTCAACATCTTGTTGCTTCGTCCGTTTTCATCTCGTTTACTTTTCCTTTCTGTTCTTCTCTGTTTGCAATCTAATTCCCTGCTGCAGGTACACCGTAGGAGGAATAAGTAGAAGACGACGCACTGGCGATTCAGATTCATGCTTCTTATTATCTTTTTGCTCGTCATTTTCATTTCCTTCTGGCTAGAATGTTTGTGGTATTTTGGCCTGCATTTCTTCTTAGGGATTCATTACCTCTTGGTTGTCTGGTCTCTTGTTCCGTTTTCTTCTTTAGGATTCGTTACCTCTCAGTTGTCTGTTCTCTTCTCGAGGACCCATTTACTTTGATGTTGAGATTTCCCGCCGTCACACGTTGTGACCTCACGATCAATTATGTTTTGCCAGATTTGGAGATCCTTTCGAATTATCAAATGGCCTTTTACGTGATTTTGTGTTCTTTAGGATTCGGTGCCGAGGCAGGTTATGGCGAAGCGTTTGTTACTGATTCAGCAATTTTTATTTGAAGAATGAGCAGTTCGTAAGTGCCTACTGTCTAGCGAGGACTTAGAGGCACGCTTAGTTGTCGTTGCATTAGACTGTAGATTAAAATTAGATGATTCAATTAATGATATAAAAAATATAATTAGTGATACAATATCAATCGCCAATCAATTACATAGAAATTATAATTTTATATCCTTTCACACGTAAAAGGAAAAAGCAACAGCTATCATATATTCTCCTCTTTTCACGTTATTTTTAATTGTATTTTAAAATTAACTTTAAAATCATTAAAAAATTGTATGTTGGACTAAGTTTGGGGTAAATATTGCTACTCATTATAATCTTTGTGAATTTGAAAAGAATGAAGATGGAAAAAATTTTGTTATTTTAAAACGATGAGAAGAGCATCAAATTATTTATCATATTTCATTTTTAATTGTTAAGAATGTGTTTTATTTGAGTTTTTGATGTCATGAAAGAAATATTTAGTGTAAGTAAAAATATATTAAACAAACATCAAGCTCAAGCTTATTTAAATGATTGGATAAGATTAAGACGTCGAGAAAACAAGAACGCGAAGAAATATGAATTATACATATAAATAGAGATATTTAAATTACTAAAAGAAGAACTAGTATTGCTACCACTGACACAACGCAAACATAAAGCGATAATGTTTAGAATTTATCATTTCAAATTAGAATACCTGTCAAAATGTAAATGAGAACGATGATAACTTTGGCTCTTCTACATCCAAGAGAATAATAGGCCCATTTTTAGTTTTATATGTATAAATATAATAATACAAAATTGTGATGTTAAAAACTTAAGCTAAATGTATTATATACTTTTATGTATATATAATGTAATATTTATATTTGAAAGTTAATATGAATGTATCATTTTGCAACTTAGATCATATTCTATATAATGATATGAGTGATATATATATATATATATATATAATTTGTATTATTAAATAAAATAATATGCATAAGAATCACCTTACAAACTGTACCACAACCAAAACAGCTTTGGAATTGGTCTTCAAATTGCACCCGGAATCACCCAAAACCGATTTTGAAACTGAAGGATGGAACCACCCACAACCAGCCGTTCCAAAACCAGAACCAGACTGACCCAAGACTAACCAGAACGACCCAGATCTGTTTGATTCCAGTTCCAGGTTTCGGACATGTCTAATCCAACCTAATGAATCCGGTCTTTATTCAACAGAACGAGTGGCTAGGACGTGGAACGTAAATGGATTTGAATGCCAAGAACGTGCTAAATGCAAAACGTGAAGAATTACGAAGCCTGGAACTTCCCTCCAATGAATAAAAAAGAAGAAAACTTATGCACCATATAAAACATCTTTCACAAGTCAACGGCAGCAATCTCAAACGATAGGTTATGTCGATTTCCTAACCAATTCACCCTTGATTAGTCAACAAGCAAGCACGCCACAAATGGGAGAGAAAGAACACTCCGCTTGTTGAAGATAATAAGATGTGTAATAGAATGCAACCACTAATACCGTAAAATCATGTTCTAATGAAGATAAAAGCGATCTTGACACAATTCAATAAATTTTACTACATAGTTCTTAAGTTAGGAGGCTCGCTAATTACATATTACTAGCAGAAAGATCTTTTTACTCCGCTGCTTTTCCATTACAAAAATTAGAATGCAGTAGCTGCATTAACATTGCTACACAGATACAAACTAGATTACAAAGAATGAAGGCAAGAGACATTAGTATACCCACAAAAAAGAACATATTTTACACCTCTCCTTTACTAGAAGCCGGTAACTTGATTCACAATTACAAATCCGCCACTTTGCTTCTCGGCAATATCTCAAAATTCAGCACCCAGCTGTCGCGGCCGCCTTATTGTCGCAAACAAATGGTTCCTAATATCTTCGCCTTAATAGTATTTGTATCAGAATGTATATGAGGGAAGCAATCTTGAGTCCGGAAATTTCAATGCGCTTCACAGAATGAACGGTTGGCGAAAACAGAGAAACTTGGTACTTGCAGCAAATAGTTAGGGAGACAAAATTATATTTACACAATCCCCATTTTAAGAGCTGTCCAAGCTTCTCATTCACCGAACTCGTCAACTGCTCCTGAGGCAAAGAAAACCCCCAGCCCTTGGTAGGAAATGGGATCACTGAATGACAGTGGGAGATGTCTTCCCCTAAAGTTTTATGAAGAGAATTCAAGCAGCAGAAAACTTCATGAAGCACCTGTTCTCAGGCATACACTTGCACGAACAGATAATCAAGTTTCAGGCAATAGGGCTGTCCGTTGAGGAAGATGCACCTATTTGAATCATCACCAACATGGTCCGCCAAGAATGAAAAAGAAACGAGCCATCTTGATTGGTTCAGTCAATTTCCCCTTCTTCAACATCACCAGCTGCAGCAAGAGTGGGCCCGGTGATGCCAACATCAGGCAGACCATCATCTTCATCCTCATCCTCATCCTTTCTGTATAACCCAAGTTGCTCCAGAGGGTTGCTTCCACCAAGCTTAAACCCCGCAGTCATAACATCAACATGGCTTGTTTCGTCAACAGAGCTAGGCATATGGTCCGGCAATGGCACCGATTGAAACATTTCTAAATGTTTGAGGAATTGGGAATTCTCATCAATCTCAACAGTCTTTTCCATCTAAAACATGACAGAAAATCAGGACCCTTCTTATTTGGGCAAACCCCCTGTTTTTTCAGTTAATATCAGGTTACCTTTTGTAAAGCCAGCCTTGCAGCCTCACGTTCTAGCTCCCTCTTTTTCTTAAGCTCCACCGCAGCAAGAGCTTCTGCCTGTCTTTGAGCATCTTCAGCAGCTTTAGCTTCTGCCTCTATGCGCGCCTTCTCTGCATCCCAAATTACAAAAAAGAGAAGCTCGTTTTAGTAGAAATCATTGCCATCAACAATGAAAAACTTGAAGCCTTCAGTTTTTATCTTGTCATATGCTGATATCATTGGCAAATTATTTTTGTTCTTTTCTTCATTGGTTATGTCATCATCAAAATGCTTATGAACAGAGTATCCCCAATCGTACAGAGACTGCAGGAATATTTCTGCTATTTTATGACCGACAAAGAGTACAGGACAGAGGTTGCAATATTAGCAAAAACCTTATGTGAGTCTCATCCCCATTAAGAATATGGACCATGTAACCATTGGCCTCCAGGTACAACCAAAACCCAGATATAACAAACGCCAGTTGGAGGGAACAAGGAATTCCAGTATCCATACATACATACAAAGTACAGGCATATACATGTAGGAGTGTGCAATGTGTGTGCGTATAACAGTATTGAAGATGTCAGCATCTCTATCAACTGGGATGAAATAAAAACTAATCGTGTTGGCTTCACCAAGTGGGGTTGGCTAACAAGGCTTCCTACTAAATCATCCATCCTCATACTATTTTCTCTCTCACACACACACACCTGACTTGAGAGCTTTATCTATACCAAGCTTTTCCAGGTTTAAGTGGGATCTGATGTATGGTGCAAGACAAGAACCTTCCTTGGAGTGTTCTAGGCCAATTATGTTAAAGTTTGGAGTGGAGTTATGTCGTAGGGTCACCTCTAGAAGGTGACCATCTTGGCCTAGACACCAAAAGAGTGACATGAAGTAGACACTGGCATAGTTTGTAACAGTTTAAAAGCTGGGATATGTAAATAGCTTGTGGAAAGAGGTCTCTTTCTCTCTCTCTCTCTCTTAATCGAATTGCTGATTTCAGTCAAGGATGTTCAAGGTTTAGCTGATCATCTTGATTGCCATTGTCCTGAGGCACCTGCACCTAGCTACACGACCAGACCCTACAGGATTTGTTGAATGTTCCTGCTGCTAACTCTGAGTCAAATCTAACTAAACTTTTCACATAAGCCAAAGAAATTTTGATTAATCTAATTAGCCACCATTTAATCTATCATTTACAGGTTTTCACAGGGGCAACATGTTGTGTTCAAAACAGTATCACATCACAAAGATATAAATGCATTTTGTATGTAACACCAAGGAAAACCCTATATACATGAAAGATAAAGAACAAATAAAAATAAGTGAGAAAAAGATGTGGAAGAAAAAAGGTGGTGGAAGAAGAAAGATGGGAGAAAATAGGAAAAAATAGGACAAGAATGAAAAAAAATAAGAGAGAAGAAAAAGAAGAGGTGGTACAATAAGAAAAGAAGAAAGGTGAACGAGAAAGAGAAGAAGGGGCAAAGAGCGATAGATGAAGATTAAGAAAAGAGGAGTATCAAGCTTTTGAGAAGGACAATTTTTTCCTTGAATGCCTTGATATTATTCAAAGTCATGTTCTAGAACTTTTAGGAAGCCAAAATTGTCTCAAACAAATGGCCAACAATTTTTTTCTGCATCTTTAGGGCTACCTCCAAAACTCTCCCAAATCAAAACCAGCTTCTTACAACAGAAAGCTACTGTATGCTTTTAATTGATTAAATGCTTTTAAATCAATCTAGTCTGAGCTCAGCCCAATCAGCTTAAGCTTCTAAGTTTTACCCAGCACGATCACTTTCTTTAACTTAATCAGCTATTATTTTTCTGTTTCAGAAAGCGAAACTTTTTCTATCGAAAAGAAACACCGATGACGACCTCCAACAACAACAACAACAACTAAGCCTTTTCCCATACTAGACAGGGTCGGCTACATGGATTCTTTGTTTCCACAGATCCCTATCGCGTGCCATGTTAGCAGTTAACTCACAATAAGCTAGATCATTCTTTATTGTTTCTTTCCAACACTTTTGTGGTCGTCCTCTACCTCTTTTAATACTTTCCAAATTTAGTTTTTCTAACTTCTTACAGGTTCTTCTTTTGATCTTCTTTCTATATGTCCAAACCATCTTAAACGATATTCTCTCATTTTATCCTCTATTGGTGCCAAACCATCTTAAACGATATTCTCTCACTTTATCCTCTATTGGTGCCACTCCTAATTTGTTTCTAATAACCTCATTATGTATATGGTCTTTTCTTGTATGACTACTCATCCATCTCAACATCTTCATTTCTGTGACAGACATCTTTTGTACATGTTGATGATTTACTGCCCAACACTCAGAACCATAAAACATGGCAGGTCTAATTGCTGCTCTATAATATTTACCTTTTAACTTTAATGGTATCTTCTTATCACAAAGAATATTGGATGCTCCTCTCCATTTTAACCAACCAGCATTAATTCTATGCGTAACATCTCCATCAATTCTTCCATCACTCTGAAAAATTGACCCTAGGTATTTAAAACTTTCCTTTTGGGGGATGCAATGTGTGCCAATTTTAATTTCTATGTCCTCTGAAGTAACCAAATGACCAAACTTACATTCCATATATTCTGTCTTTGTTCTACTAAGTCGGAGGCCTTTGCTTTCTAATGTTTCTCTCCATAGTTCCAATTTTCTATTAACTTTTTCCTTAGACTCCTCCACTAATACAATGTCATATGCAAATAACATACACCAAGGTACTTCATCTTGAATATGTTTTGTTAACTCATCCATCACCATTATAAATAAGTATGGACTTAAAGTTGATCCTTGATGTAACCCAATATTAACTTCAAAGAAGTCTATCGTTCCTTCATGAGTCCTCACACATGTTTAAGCACCATCATACATGTCTCTTATAAGAAGTATGCAATCATTGTAAAGATCGACACCACATATTTGGTGTTTTTTAATTATGTCCTTGCTGATTTGATTCAGGTTTTAAATATAGCTTGTATATCTAGTACAAGTAAAATGCTAGTAACATGGTGTACAATATGTGAACAATGTAAATACTAGATGGACTGCTTATTAGCTGGAGACTTTCAATCTTATACGACCAACCTACTAAGGAAAGTCTCAAATGTAAATGTTTCCCTATATCAAATACAGCAAAGCACAGACCCAGCAGCAAATCTGTCACCTATCATCCTTTTTAGTTCTCCCTATAGAGATTCTAGGACAGCATAGTAGACTTCTCTCTCCCTTTAACAAACGATCATAATTTCCTCCATACTCAACTTTTATTGAAACTGATGCGGCAATAACAGTTTTCTGCATCAACTCTGCACTACAAGAGGATATTAAGACTATGTATTACAACTAGTTACGGGATGAAGCGTGGGTACCATAATATAACATGTTTGGAGATCATCACGGTTTTGGAACAATCACTCTTCACCTTGTTTCCCGATTCATGATTTTGGCTATAAGTACCTACCTATGAATGTGTCAGATCCTACCATGGGGCCATTTGGCACTGCCAAAACATTGCCCATAAACTGTTTTTTGTGATTTCTCTTTTCAAACAACAAAAGATCATCTCAGCAACTACAGCCCTATCACTGGGCCTAACTATTATATGGTGATGCCACAGCAAGGCAAGAGATCCTACAACGTAATAGAAGAAGTGGTCAATACTTCAAAGCTAACCTTCTCTTTGTTTCCTTTCAAGTTCTTCCCGTTCACGGCGCAGTTTCTCTGGATCTCCCTTTTCACCCTGTTTTGACAAAATATCAACCACACATCTACTATTGAGTATCTGGCACATGTGTATCCTACTATCAGTTCACACACAATTACTTGCTTGATTCTCAATATACCTGGTCAAGCGTCTTTTCACGAGCCTTAAGAATTGTGTCAGCAAATCGACTCCTCAATAGGGCAGCTCGGTAAAGCTTTTGGGGGGAGACCTGCCTTTCAGGAGGAGCATTCTCCCCTAAAAACGTTCATGGTAGAAAGGTAAGATGATGCAGCTAGAAACGTCAAACACCCTTCAATACCCAAAATACTTCCTTAAGAATCATGCTTACCCTGATTGTGACTGTCAGCTCCACTGGAAACAGCTTTGGTTTGCGAGTTCTGCTCAAGTTCTTCCAATTCGCTAACAGGGCCTGTTAGAATGTGCAGAGGAAATATTATACAAGTATGACAGCGAGTCAGTAGAGTCGGTAAAGATAATGTTTTTATCATATCAGGATGCACAAAAACAGAAAAAGCAAATTCCAGTACTTACGACTCCCATCATCAGTTTGAAGCTTTTCACATTCTAAATGATCTAAGGATGGTTCAGAACATATCATTTCCTGTAAAAACAAGAAAAATGAACAACAGCAGAACCCCTTAATCACAAACAGGTCTCTTAGAATCTCTAGTGATATATGAATATCACAGGCCAATCCATGAAAAAGGAACGTGATAAGCTGCACTAACAAGATGCACGAGCTGGTGACTAACCTTGGTTGCTGCTGCAGGGGATGTCACTTTGTTCCCCTCGGAATCACTTTCTGAAGAACTTGCGGAGTCTGAATTTGCATACAAAAATCAAACTTTATCTCCAAAAGCAACAAATGACAACATTACATTATAACAAAAGTTTACATCCACTTCAGGTTGGCAAGCAATCAGGAATTAAAGCACTAAACCAATAGCGTGTGCACTTTTTGAGTGCATATGAACAAACAAACTCAAGGGAAAAGTACAGTTAAAATCTTTCTCTGCTCCTGTATCCCATTCATTACATTCAAAACAAAATAAAAAGAAAATATAACAAAGATAAAGTAAACAATCATATGGATGCAATACTTCAAAAATCCGACAATTTAGAAATAATCACAGTATATTTTGTTCCTGTGGGAGATGTGGTAAATTTATTTACCCAAATATCTGGATCTGATAAAAATTTCACTATGCACATTGAACAATTGTACAGACATAAATCAAGAAAGACCAGACGTTCAACAGAATCCATGGAGACATTTACTCTGTGATACAGTCTTACAGAGATTTTCTTCTTAAACGTCCATGAAACCAATTAAATAAATAGAACTAAGGCCGTTAATGGCATACAAAGGCGGCCTGGTTACACAAATATAGGGAGAAAATAGAAACATCAAGCATTAGAAGACAGACCACTGGAATAAGATCCAGAATCGCTACTGGAGCTGCTTGAACTTGTGCACTTGCTACCACGCGGTATCATGTCCTTTTCAATTTCAACTGGAGGGTAGCTTGCAGCAGGAGGATCATTTCCACCAATATCTACATCCTCATCAGCAGGCTCCGTCCCTAAGGTACAGGTAGAGCCAAAGGTAGAAAAATACCGAACACAATCTGCCACATTTAATAAAAGCAGTACGTGCATCAAACGTAAAACAAATGCACAAATATGCGACAAGAAAAGCACCAACCTTTGCAAGTCTGCATCAGCGAATTGCTAATCCCAGACTCATTCAAAATCTGAGCTCACCGAATCAAAAAGTCACATGGATCATAAGCACGATAAAGCATACTTCCAAGAAAGGCACACTCACCAAGTATAAACTAAAAATTATAAATACCTCCACTTCAACTGGATTCACATCAATCGGGTCAGCCTTCTCCTGATGCTCTTGTTTCTTCTTCACATGGTCATCCAAAAGCTTCCGCAATGTAAACAAAACATCATCGCTCAGAGAATCAATATCAATCTCTATTTCATCTTGGTTATTCGGGTTTGCATTTTGGCTATGCTGTCGTAAGAACTCAATAACGTGCTCCAAAATATCATCTGCCAAATTCTCCAAGTCCGTGCTAAGCCTTTGCTTTTCAGCATCTGACATAACACGTCTTACAGTCTCTACATTGACCTTGTCGTTCACATCTGAGATTTTCCGCTTCTTTTGAGTTAATCTATCCCCTTCTACCTGACGATTCGGCTCTGTAACAATCGCTTCTGGAGTGGCCACTGGCATGGCAGTTTTGCTGGTATTTACCTGCGCCACTTTTGCTGAAATCTTCTTCTCTATGACCTTCCATCTCGCTTCAAAAAACTTGCTTAGAACGTCTGCCATAATATGGACATCGTTACCAGGAGGATTATATGTTTTTGCATTTGAGAAAGTAAGTCTAACGTCTGCTGCGAGTGCATGAGCGCTTTCATAGGTGCCCGAAGCTAGATTTCTTTTAACTGTTCCGAGATCCATTGGATGCTTGATAATATGAAAATAATCGGGAATATTCAACTTAACAGTATCAACAGGAGTATTAAATACCCAAGCATATTGATGCGCCATTAGACGATCAAGCAGATTTTCACATTGTTTCACAACCGAATGATCCTTGTACTTTGATTTATTAGCAATTGCATCTACCGACTCAAATCTTCCGGAAGGCCCACGTGTCAATAGTCCACCGTTCTTAGAGATTCGATTTTTTCCAGCCTTCCCAGATGCCAATTCAGGCAAATCTGAGCGATCGTTTCTCTTATTTGGTTTTGCCTTGCCATTTGCACTAACCGAAGGTCCAACGCTGATTTTCGCCTTCTCGACACCGGATTTCCAGCTTCGCACGTCACTAGAAGACGACATAGCAACCCCATTAAAACAGCTCGAAGCTATCTTCCTCTGGAGGCCTCTAACCTGCTCTAAATCGATTCTGAGTTTCTTTTCCAGTTCTTTCCTTTCGCTTCTAGACATGTTCGCAAGAGAAAAAACCTGCAATGGAACGCCAAAAGCGTCGGACGTGTCGACGTTCAAACTCATAGACTTCCTTATTGGCGCACAAGAGTCCTCTGAAGCCGTCAAATCCGCATCAATTCTCCCGGAGCTTCCAACACCGCCACTATCCGAATTGCCTGCGCGATGCTGTACTCTGGCACCGTCTGATTCCCCAGTCGTTTCAATCCCATAATCCGGACGAAAACTCGACGAGTATCCCCTTGATGGTTTGTGCGATTTCCCCATCGCAACCATGTGAAACCAGATGCCACCCCAAATTCCTTAGAGCTTCGACCATTCGCTACGAAAGCTGGTGATGCCATGAAAGAACAAGAGGAACCATATCAGAAACGTCAAATATCCCTCATAAACCCAGATTCAACACCGCAAGAAATCGAGCTCAATCCGCTGAAAGAACCAAAACCCACTAAAGATTCCAGCAGGAAGATCGAGTAGAAGCAGACCCAAAATGAACAGAGACGAAGCTGCAGAGGAAACAAAACCCTACACCAGATCAGTCTCCCGAAATGCACCACCACCAAACCCTAGAGTGAAGAATCACGCGAAACAAGAACAACACAAGCCGCGAAAATGCAAGGAAATGAGAAATTACCAGGAATTGATCCCAAGAGTTCGAATGCGAAACCTGGATCTGGCGCACCGATATCCCTCTTCTTAGGAGAGAGAGAGAGAGAGAGAGAGAGAGAGAACGAGGGGTGATTTTGGAAGAACAAAACTAGCGAGGGAGATGTTGCGCTCGTTCTCCTTCGTCGACCCGATATTTATAGACCGCCCAAGGGAGGGCCACAATCGATCTTCGCCGTCCACTTAAACCCTCATCCGACGGCTAAAATAACGCCATATTCCCGCCCTCCGTTTTCATGCGAGAGGATATTTTCGTTATTTCTTTATCATCCATGTCTTTATTCTTGTCTCGAGTCTTCGATTGCCCACTTTCAAGTTTCAATTTGTTCTCTTGCTTTTCAAAGAAAATTTCTTTTTCTTTGGTTATTAAAGCATATATGGAAGGTAAGAAAATACATTCTCTATGATTAATAGACAATTCAGAATGGTTTCTTTAAAAATGTCTTTGATACAAGGTTCTAAGAAAACTAGACTTTGATTTGGTCTTGACAGTTCCAAGCTCAGTTATGAATTAAAGTTCAAAACTCTAATTTCATATAACCAACTTAAATACAAAACTTCAATACCAAGAGAGTGGTGGGGTCAAAATAGTTGGACACGAGAGCTTCGCACAAAAACTCAAGCAATCTTTCTCTTATTGTTTTGTCTTACTCGAAAACTTAAGTATAAGTAATACTCGCGAATCAAATATGAAATCATGAGTACATGCCATGTGCCAGCAACTCTAGTACTAAGGACCTTACATCAAAAAAAGTTTGTGAAAGACTAAATGAGGCTCTATATCTAACGCAACAAGATCTCATGATTCATTTTTTGTTAGGAGGATGCATGTAAAGTTACATACATTTTTATATAAACCTAAAAAAGTACATAATTGTGATTTCACTACGATCCACAACATAAAAAATTATTTTTGAATCAAAATATTCAAATTTTGATGTTATGGAAAAAATGTAAAGTGTTGTAATTTGAGACAAATGGCAAGGATAAGAAAAGACAAATAGCTAGGAACTAAAGAAAACCGGTAAAAGAAGTTGTTAAGTGGGTTCAAGTTGGATCGAATTGGCTGCACCAATACAACACCCACAAATGACCCCCCGCGGCCCCGCCTAACCTCTTAGGTGTGAGCGTGGACTGTTGCACCTTGTTGACCAACTAAGACAAGTCTTATCCCACTCTATTGTGTCGGCTATATTGGTCATCATTTTGATTGATACTATACACCCTGGTAACATTATATCAAATCTCTCTCACACACACAAGATGGACATGTATTTATATATAAACATTATACATATTTAGAAACATATATATATATATATATATATATATATATATATATATATATATATATATTAACATGATACTTGTGAGAACCCATTGGTTGAGTTAGACGTGATGTGAATCATGGTTCTCAAGGAGATGAATAAGGTTTAAGGTGACGAACCTGAATTCTCAAGAACCTGACTTAATTTATCCCAATATCATTGGCATTACGCATTTAAACAAGGGAGATGATGAAACAATGGAAAGCACTACCACATCTAAGGAAATGTCAGTGCAAAAATTAAGACTATTCCTATGAAAAAATAGAAAATAAATTAGGAACAAAAAAAGTTGATAATGTGATTGATTGGGTTTCTTTGCTTGATCAATACAATCACTATTTATAAGCCTTTCTCGAAGTACCAATAGTTGAACCCATATTTTATCTTTATGCACACGGTTAATAACGTTCCATTGGGATAATTTATGTTGCTTTTATGCTGCAATGTTACATATGATTTGTCACTACCTTATACATCGAGGCTCATCTATGTCATAGACTTAAACTTATGTCCCCTTTCAAGCTCGTCGTGAGCTTACCTTGTCAGTTCGATTTTCAACATCAACAATTTTATTCAAACCAAGTTGGACATGAGTTTGGTATTTGGGTTTTCTTCATTTGAACCAAACGGTTCTAGTTCAAAGTCAATTTTCACATACATGAACCTTTAAGACCCTACTTGCATCCCCAAGAGAGTCAGGTTAGTCGACCTATTCACTCACCATGGCGCACCCACCCGTGAATTGGTAAGCTAGCTGTAGCTTGAAGTAGGGTTTTTAATTTTGTGTCTCCATGTTCTTTGTACTACTTTAGGTAGACACGAACACAACACAAGATAACTGTATTCTCCTGTTGCGGCGTATAATGCCAGCCACGGTGGGAATTTCGTGTCACAGATCATCTTAGTATTGCCCTTTTGTGTTCCTGCCATAAATGTGTCAACTCAAATGTGGCCCATATTTTTCATGCTGCTCTGGGTATGGACAAGAACGACGCATATATAACCCACAATGTACACAAACTTCTTGAGGATGACAGTGCCGGATTTTTCGTGTCGTGGATCACCACCCGTAGTTTTTCAAGTTACTGAAAGAGAGGTGTTGGCTCATTCAAGATTCAGAAAATCGTACACAGAACAGTTAAAACCGTGGGTTACTCGCGCTGTTATCTTTTGAGTTTTCATCTCACATTCAACAAAGCCTAAGGTAGACTAGTGTTATAAGTAGTGTATCTTATCAAGTGTATTGTAATGTATCGGCTGTATCGTAACTTTAAAGGAAAATAAAAAATATAACAATCAAAATTTTAGTTGCACGGACACCTTATGGGTCGGGTCGTCGGATACTGCCAATGCATGATACATATATTCTCACGTTATAAGCTGATATATATAGTGATTGGATCCTATCAACCACTCATGGTTGATTGTTACTATTGGGACGCATGAATGTAATAATATTGTCCTATGTACTTTTTCAAAAACCCTTAAAACTTTTTAAATCAACGGATACTATTGAAAACAATGAGTGAACCTAAGAGGTGAGCATTTTCAAAATTTTCTCCCTATATATACATACACACACACGCATATATATATATATATATATATGCGTGTGTGTGTGTCCAATAATTGGCATGTTTCACCAATATGGTGCACATGCACACACACATGCATACATACATACACATCAAATAAAGAAAGCGACCAGTTTAAGATATATTTCAGTAACTCATCAAATTGCTTTCTCAAAATTTCGTTTATGAGCAGTAATTGCCTTAGCGACAAAGAGGAATTCTTAGTTTGACGTTTCACATTCTAAACATTATTTCCTACTTAGAATATAAGTTTTATTATATCTGGAGGGTTTTCTTTCAAACCTATTTTTAGTATTTTTTTTGTTTATTTAACCACCTTTGCTATTTGAAACACATCTTTGAGAAGAGTTTGAGTTTAAAGAGAAAGAAAAGAATGGAATGGGATCTTGGGTACAAACTCATGAGGTTAAGATAAATTAACGCCTCAGACAGCGAAAGGATCATCCTATGCCCCAGAAAATAGATTATTAAGAGCCATACTTGGTATTTAGGTAGGTATCCACTGCAGAGGAAAGTTGCTTATGTATATTAGACCTTTTGAAACAGATATAAGTTTTAAAAGGCAATTCCAATTGATCAATGAATATGATTTCTCTTTTTTCATATTATTCAAAGATAAAAAAAGGGTATTGTTTTCCTATTTGGACTGTCATCTCTATTTAAATTTATGTGTTGTTTCTTTCATGTGAAAAATGAGTAAATAAATCGATCAAATTATGAGAAGCCTTCTTTTTTTGCACCTCGATGTTGCCACCTTGAAGGGACATGGGGACATCAAAAGGGGATCCTATCAACTTGTTCTTATTTAGTATAATAAGCTTATGAACTTCTGTCTTATTTAATCACTGATAAACAAAAGAAAACTTCCATCCAAGCTTCGCTCAGACGTCTCTCTTTTGGGTGCGAAGCAGTATCAAACCAGCCAACAAGCACTAGAGATCTTCCTCTATCAATTTCATATTCCATATCCTCATATAATAGACGATGGTACATAGGTTCATCGAACTCTCCTCGCCATACTATCTCATCTACTGGATACATATACCGATTCAATCTAGTCTGCTCATTTCATTTAAAACTTGGAATTCTGATTCCTTTCATTAATTGAATCATTGATAAAAGAACTAAACTAATAAAATAAGACTAACTCAAGTCTCATTCAAATTAATAAAATAAGACTAGACCAAGGAATTCCCATATTTTAAAAGTCTAGAATATAGAACATAAGTAAACATTTATTTTTTTATTAGCCTTTACATAAAAGTACTTTTATGGATTGTTTATTGTGTTTGCTTTGTTCAGATATGATCTGAGACAATAAAGAAAAAAAAGTGATTCATTTTTGTCTTAGTTTCATTTCGTCTCACCCTCATAGAACACTTCATGGATCATCTCATAACACATGACCCTCATAGCAAAATATTCAAGATTTCCTAGAGATTTCACTTTAATGCTTCCGTAGCCTCTCATTCTTGATGGCCATTTTGCAAGAAAGGTAGGATCAAACGAAAGAGTAGCCAGTTCACGTGAGAGTTAGGAAACCCATGGACATGGAACTTGAAAAAAAAATATTTGGGACTTCCCAGGGAGCTAAGATTTTTAGGTTATGTTGCAAGGAAACGGAAACGGATATGAAAATTAAAACTGGACGTAGGAAACAGCAAATCTTCAAAAGTTACTAAACAAGGAAGCAACAATCTCTCTCTCTCTCTCTCTCTCTCTATATATATATATATATATATATATATATGTAAAACAAATGAAAACAAAAATATTTTAATATTATAATTCAATATATAATTGCATTAAATAAATAAATATAAAATGCATCCACTTAAGTGTCATCAGCAAGAATTGCGCACCTCTCTTCGTCGAGAATTAGAAACACCTATTCTTCAACTAGACAAAGCCTATAACACAAGCTGCCAGTAGAGTTTGGATTGAGAGAGAGAGTGTCAGCCTGACTGTTTGATTCTCGGCCGAGAAAAGACTGAAAAGCCAATTGTGAGGGCATTTGAAAAGGAAATGTTTCCGAGTAAAGGGAGACTCCAGTGAAACATTTTTCAAAAAATAACACACTTTCACGTAGTTTCCTATTTGTGATATAAGGGGATAACTATGAGAAAACTCTTTCTATTATTCATAAATCTCTTTTAAAAAATATCAAAATTACTTCTTCATTTTCTTTCTTCTCTCTCACCCAGTTCTAACAAGAGTCTCCTAGCATTATCGTCTTTTTTACAATTCAAAACGAATACTCTTACAAACCTCACTGAAAAAAAAGAATAAGAAAAAGAACAATAAAAATCAAAAATAAAAGAAGAAGAAAATTATAAAAAATAAGAAAATAAAAAACATCACACTTCAACTCAAGACATGACCCATGTCTCCCAAAGAAACGTGAAACCTCAACCACATTCTCAACCAAGAAAGATACGACTGAAGTACATCTCCTCCGTTAGAGAGATGCACATGTATAGTCTCGCGTCAAAAACTTGATGTCATTTTTAAGTTTTTATTTGACAATGAAATACCCCACAAAATCACTTAAACCCTCTTCGAATCAATCTCCTCATTTCTTTCTCTCCTTTTTTTTTCAATCAATTTCAAAACACTATAAAATGGTAGATGGTTCAATTCATACATTGGAGCTTTGAGTCGTGGGTCATCGAAAAAACGGTATAGAACAATAGACAATAAGGTAAAAACTCACAGAAAGTAAGTTTTGAACGGTCAAAAGTACTAATGTATTTTTCAGATTTTAACATGGACAAAGATTGGAATCACAACAGAAAAGAAAATGTGTGCACATAGTAAAAAGGGTGTGTGTATATCAAACGGAAAACGCCTCCGTGCTTCATAGATTTTAGGTTTCGTTGACAAACAGGGCCTAAGTAGAACCACACCAGATGCACACCCAGGGAACCAACCTAGCGACTCGTCGAGGTTTCTAAGCCAAGCCCCCCCAAGGCAGGACACCATCGAGTGGGTGGCATAATCCGGGGACAATTAAAAGAGATCTGTGTAAGGGTTGTGCAGCCAGCCATAAGTGCGAAGACAGCAAAAACGTGAGAAAGAAGAAAACTGTGCACCAGAACAACTTCAGAAGACACTAAAAGTAAACTACTCAAAGTTAGAACAGAGCTCAGCATGATCCAGAGAGACAGCGCACTTCAACAGTATGCCGTCCGTTTCTATTTTTATTGACAAGCTAAACCCACCAGACTGAAACTTCTGATCCTTGCATATAAAAGTGCAACCTAAATATCTAGC
Organism: Brasenia schreberi; assembly: GCA_036023115.1. Classification (NCBI taxonomy): domain Eukaryota; kingdom Viridiplantae; phylum Streptophyta; class Magnoliopsida; order Nymphaeales; family Cabombaceae; genus Brasenia; species Brasenia schreberi. The sequence goes on along the minus strand of JAYKKT010000079.1, from coordinate 16,165,370 downwards.
TACAGAGATCTCATGGACTATATAGAAGTTACCAATATGTTGCTTTATGCGCTTGCGAAAAAAGGAGGTACTAACATGGATAATTTCTCCAGGCATACAAGCAAGAGGGGAAGCGGAAAAGAAAAGGCAAAAAAGGTTATACATTTGCTAAAAACTAGAAAAGGTAGTAATTTCGAGAGAGAGGAACAGAATTTATAGCTTGGCAAGTAAGAAGTTCCCCATCTGCTGTAACTTGATACGTCTCAGGATCAACCTCTATATTTGGGAGTGCATTGTTCAACTTCATGTCTAACTTTGTTAGCCCCCGCACATGACCGACAGCTTCCACCCTTTTCTGAAGCCCATATTTCTTGGCAATATCAGCTTCTTTGGCAGCCTGGACACCGGAACAAGATTCAACACTTGGGAACATGATTAATGTAGGATAAAATATAGGATCACACCAATCAGTTTTTGTGCTGAAGAAAACTCGCCTTGCTAACAAAAGCAATAGAACTGTTACACCCAGCCTTCCCATATGCACCATACATTGGCCTCATAAACACCTGCAAGGCAACTCAGTCCGATGTCAATCGAAGACGGATTTTTAGAATACAAAAGATAACACACATCCCACATAAATGGATAACTTATAATTGCAAACATGATGCAGCTCCAATGTGCCCTCTTTCCAGATGCAATACTCATGATTATAAGGTCCTCACTCATTTGGGAACTGCGCTGAACATCACATCCTGCTCAGGCAAAAGTTGAGAATATGCAGGCAACAATCACATGGCACTGAATGAGATACAACTATTTACAAAATATTGATCTGAAACCATAAGATTCAGCATCAATCAGATCTTTGCAACGAAATAGATGATGAATGGTTTGCATAGCATAAGAAACACACATTCTTGAACAAAGAAACGATAATTTTGAAGTTAACGATTAAAAGGATAGCAAAAGAAGTCATTATTACAGGTTCAGGTGTAGGGATGCTAGCATTCGGATCTCCCATGTCAGCCCAGGCAATGAAGCCACCTTTCATCACCATCTCTGGCTTTGTGCCGAAGAATGATGGCTTCCAAAGAACCAAATCAGCTAATTTCCCTGTCTGCATGGACAAAATTAACCATGTGAATTGTAAAAAGGAACATCTCAAGCTCCTAAAGTATGTATTAGATATTCTTAGAGGGCAATCAATATATACAAGCAGTGGCAACTTATTGTGATATAGTATTTATTCTCTAAGCTTCATCACCTACAGAATGCATCCAAATGTTCAAAGTATTTTGTCCTTCATTTCTTTTAAACCAAGTTGCTTTACTGTTGACCAAGTTCTGAAACATCACCAGCTTAAACAATTTTGAATAACTTGTACAAATCTAAAGTTCCCAGTAATTTGCAGAAACTTAAAACAATATCCTAGATTGAAAATTACACTTCTATGCGAACATAAAGGGCTTTGTTTATCAATTCCACTTGTGCTAAAGAATGAATATCGTACCTAATTTCCTTAAGATGCAGGGTACCGGAAACTCTCTCTCTCTCTCTCTCTCTCTCTCTCTCTCTCTCTCTCTCTCTCTCTCTCTCTCTCAAACACAAGATTAGAATGAACATCATAAAAAGGGCATACCTCAATTGAACCAACAATGTGGCAGAACCCATTCGCAGTTGCTGGGTTTATTGTGTATTTTGCAATGTATCTTTTTATTCTAAGATTGTCATTTTGGCTGCCCTTCAGGTCAAGTGAATCTCCTCTCTGTAACTTCATCTTGTGAGCGGTTTGCCATGTTCGAGTGATCACCTGACCACAATGTTGTGTAACACAGACAAATAAGAAATCTTTGAGTATACCAGTAATAAGCAATGACATCTAAAAAAGTAAAATGGTGAGAAGATCCGTCCAAAAATAACCAACTGTTATTTCGTCTCAAATTCAAAACTGAGTATCCTGTACATGCTGGCATTGTATGCATTACTTTGTTCTTGCTATAATACTAGTTTCAGAAGATGTTAGACCAAACTATTTATACTTAAGTATCATGACAGATGTCAACAGCAGTTGCTGGTCACAGAAAGGATATTCTTCTACGCGTGTTACACTGCTTATAACTGTCTTGTGTATCTTATGGGGATGTTAGAAAACCTGTAGCTATAGTAGCTCCCTCTTAAAGGTTGCCTCAGGGTATCTATCAGATCCTTAAACTCTAAACTAGAGTAGAGACGTTACTTCTTGAAAGTTTTGTTCCTTAGAACCCTAGAGAAAAAGATATTCTATTTACACATCAAAATCCATGGTTGCTGGAAGGGTGAAGACGACCTATCTAACAAAATCATGTTTGGTGAGTTAACTGAAACTAGAACTTTTCAGGAGCTATCCAAGTTGCACTCTGATGACTAAAAGACCAGATTCGTCAACTCTTAATCTCTTGTTTGGTGAGGTCAGTGAAACTAGAACCTTTTGGGACTTACCCAATATATGCTCCGATGACTAAAACACCCTTTGCCAATTCCCAACTTTCTTTAGATTCAGTTACCTCTTTTCACAATCGTTCTTCACCCTACCATCCCAACTTTCATTTACTTCAGTTCTATTGGTTCTATAATTCTTCAATTCTCTCACCTAAAACTTTAAGTTCATTTTTTCTACAAGCCTCATATTGGACTGGTACATATTGTACATAAACTCTTTACTAACTTTTCACCGAAAATGATGCTTCAAATGGTGCAGACCACACTTAAGGTTTAAATATTAAATAATAAAATATTTTGGCATATCCAAAGTCCAAACTACTTCTGAAATCTACAGGTTCAAACAAGAGAGAAACATTATAGGCATATAGCTTCATTTTGACCATAAAATGCTTGACATTGACTCAATTTTGGATAAACTAAATCCTAAATGGAGCAGAAAACAGCGTGCCTTGTGTACCTTGCACTTAAATACAGCATTCCAAGAGAACGCCATCTGGTGCTGCTTTAAAGACATCCTTTGGCTAGAATATGTTATGCATAGAAGGTCTTGAACTGATTCACTGAAAAACCTTCTGCTCCCCCGAACAATGCTACCATCGCTCAGGCTACACACACTGTAACGGGTAATCACTTCTCTCGTTCAACTTCCAAAACTTGGATAATTGATTCAGGGGCTACGGATCACATGGTTGGAGACTCCTCATCCTTTGCAACTTCCAAGACTCTTACAGACAAGGCACCCATTAAATTGGCAGATGGTTCCTTCACTTATATGATTGGACAGGGCACTGTATCTACATGTCTTTCAGATTTACCATCGGTCTATCATGTTCCCAGTTTTCCACTCAATCTTCTTTCAGTCAGCTCTTTAACTCGTACATTGAATTGTTGTGTACTTTTCATCCTTCTGGCAGTGTATTTCAGGATCTGAAGACGGGGAAAATCTTTGGACATGGTAAATTACAGAACGAATTATACATTCTTGAAGACTTTTCTCAGCCTTCCACCTCATACAGTGTTTCTGCCACACCTTCTTCGGATGCAGCTCTTCGTCTTTGGCATTATCGTCTCGGTCATCTTCCAGCGTCTAAAATTCCTTATGTTGTTCCTCGTTTTCGAGTCCCGTCCAATAAATTTCCGTTTGAATGTGAAGTTTGTCATCTTGAAAAACACCAAAGGGCATCTTATCCTTTGAGTGATTCTCGCAGATCTCAACCTTTTGAACTTATTCACTCGGATGTATGGGGTCCCAGTCTAGTCAACTCTTTGTTTGGTCATATGTATTTTGTATCCTTCATTGATGATTGTACTCGTCTTACCATCATTTACTTAATGAAATCGAAGTCTGAAGTTGCGTATATTTTTCCTATTGTGCATAAATTTATTTCTACTCAATTCAATGCCACTGTTCAAATTCTTGGGTCTGATAATGGGGTTGAATACATTGGGACACAATTAGCAACTTATCTCCAAAACCACGACATTGTTCATGAGACTACCTGTCCTTACACACCCAAGCAGAATGGTCTTGCTGAACGAAAGAATCGTAATATTTTGGAAGTTACCATAACCCTTCTATTTCAGAGTAATGTTCCCAAATTCTATTGGGGTGAGGCTGTCCTTACCGTTGTTTATCTTATAAATCGCATGCCCAGTCATACTCTTCAGGGGGAGAGTCCTATTCATACTTTTAATAAATCCTCCAAACCTTTCCATCTAATACCTCATATCTTTGGGTGTACCTGTTTTGTACATATTCCTCTTCCCACTCGTGATAAACTTGATGCAAAGTCTGATAAGTGTATTTTCTTGGGCTACTCGACCTCTCAAAAATGATATAAATGTTATGATACATTGCATCAAAAACTATATGTTTCCATGGATGTCACTTTCTTTGAATTTACCCCTTATTATTCTCCTACACTAGACTCTCCTCCCTCTCCTAGCTGTGTACTACCACTAGTTCCTAGTGAGGGGGAGTATCATGAGATCGTTGAGAGCCAGCATGAGAACAAACAACAATCAAAAGAGATTCTGATGTACAAGAAAGGACAACAGAAGATTGTCTACACTCGAAAAGAACAATGTACTAAAGAGATTTCTCCTGAATCAGATCCTCAAGGGCAAGTAGACAGTGACCTAGAGCTTCCTATTGCTGTTCGCAAAGGTAAGCATGCATGTACAAGATATCCAATTTCTAATTATGTTTCATATGTCAATACTTCTTAGAGTTATCAAACCTTCATTATGAATACTGAAAAACAAAAGATTCCTTCAAAGTTTGAAGAAGCAATCAAGTGCCCCTTATGGAAAGCTGCAATTGAAGAAGAATTGAATGCCCTCGCTAAAAACAATACATGGACCATCACACAGTTGCCTTCTGATAGGAAAACAATAGGATGTAAGTGGGTGTTTACTATTAAATATAAGGCAGATGGAACAGTGGAAAGACATAAAGCTAGATTGGTTGCTAAAGGATACAGTCAATCATATGGCATTGATTATACCGAAACCTTTGCACCGGTGGCTAAACTTATATCAATCAGAATACTTCTTAGTATGACAGCAAATTTGGGATGGGACCTATGGCAATTGGATGTTAAGAATGCTTTCTTACAAGGAGACTTAAATGAAGAAGTATACATGGAACTACCTCCAGGACTGCCCAGGAATTTGTCATCTTCTAATAGAGAATGTAAACTCAATAAAGCGATATATGGGTTGAAACAGTCTCCAAGAGCTTGGTTTGAGAAATTCAGTAAAGCAGTGTGTAGTTTGGGATACTGCAGAAGCCTCAATGATCATACAATATTCTTCAAGAAAGGGATAAAAATATCGATCCTCGCAGTTTATGTTGATGACATTATTGTTACAGGAGATGACACTGAAAAAATATCAAAGTTGAAAATGAGCCTTCATAAATTATTTGACATTAAGGATCTGGGCAGACTTCATTATTTCTTGGGAATAGAAGTTCTTTACTCTGACAAAGGTATCTACTTGACTCACCCAAAGTACCTAATGGATCTCCTTGAAGAAACTCAAATGCTTGAATGTAAACTTAGTGATATTCCAATGGAAGTAAATCAAAAATTTTTTAATGGAGACAGTGAAGAGTTCAAAGACATCCATAAATATCAGAAGCTAGTGGGTAAGCTCATATATTTAACCATTACTCGACCAGATATTGCATATGCAGTTGGGATTATGAGCAGATATATGCATTCACCAACTAAAAATCAGATGGATGTTATGTATAGAATTCTCCGATATCTCAAATCAACTTCAGGAATGGGTTTACTTTACTCGAAATCATCACATTTAGATATTGAACTTTATTCTGATGCTGACTGGGCAGGTTCTTATGATGATAGAAAGTGAATTACTGGCTATGTTACTTTACTTGGGGGTAATATTATATCTTGGAAAAGCAAAAAAACAGATAGTTGTTGGAAGATCTACGGCAGAAGCTAAATATAGAGCTATAGCACAAGCGATGTGTGAAGGAAAATGGATATCTTCATTGATCACTGAATTGAGTTATTCAATTAACCATCCTATACCCTTATATTGTGATAGCAGTACAGCAATTCAGATGACATCTAATCCAGTATATTATGAAAGGACCAAGCATATAGAGATTGACTGTCACTTCATCAGGAAGAAGATATCCAACAAAGAATTCCAGCTGGAGTATGTTCATTCTTTCAAACAGAGGGCTGATTCTTTAACTAAAGCTACTACCAGCAAATTATTAAAGGAGACCATATCCAAGTTGGGTGTCATCAACATTTTCCACCCAACTTAAGGGGGAGTGTTAAGGAAAGTCGTGTCTTGTCATGTAATAAGAGTCTAGTCGTGTAAAAGAGTCCTGTGTAATATCAGTTTGTCATTTTGAGTCTTATGTCATCTTAGAAATAGTTAATTCTTAGTAGGGGTAGATTAGGAAATTAAGTTAGATAGGGTATTAATAGGTGATTAGGGTTAGATTGAATTATTATGAAACAGAGGAGGACAGTTGCAGCAATGGGGCCGATTTTGGTCTTGACGCAGATTGGAGGAATGCCTCCCATCTGCTCCATAATGTAATTTTATGTTATGTTGAATAAGATGAAGTTCATTCACAATAATTACTACTCTATAATATTTTCCTTTAAACTTTAATAGTATATTCTTGTCATATTTGTCATATAGAATACATGAAGCACCTCTCCATTTTAACCTATCAAGCATTATGAATAATGTTATAAGTAAAATGGACCAAGCAATCCCAAACCAAGAACCACACCTTCAACCTAGCATCTCCTCAACATGATTTCACAATCACAACTTATAAAATTTTTGTTAGAATTGTTTATGCTTCTTTAGGAGGTCCAAAAAAGCAGTTATCGATTTTGAATTGCTTGAACAAAGGAATGCAACAACTCTTGAATAGCCTTTTAGAAGCTAGGGTGACTGCAATATTGTTTGTTGAGAATATATATATATATATATATATATATATATATATATATATATATATGTGTGTGTGTGTTATGTTTTAAGTGTTATTTCTGTAATTTCTAATAGTTGGGTATTATTGTAATTGCCTGGAGTGCTAAGGAATCACCCTTTCATGGCTGGTCCCAAGCCCGGAAAAAGGAGGAGGGTTGTGTTAGGCTTCTGACAGCCAGCGTAAAACTTTGTCGGACTTAACATGGATTCTACAAAAAAAAAAGAAAAGAATCCATGTAGCTGACCCCATCTAGTATGGGAAAAGGCTTAGTTGTAGTTGTAGTAGTAGTAGCCTGGAGTGCTAAGGGCATTTTGGTAATTTTTTTGTTTTACAACCCATTATATAAGGGTTGGAAGTTTGTATTAAGAAAAAGAGTTTTGTGATTAAGAAAGAGAGAGAGAGGGGCCCATTTTTTCTTTTCACTTTGTGTTATTATTTTTTGATATTTAATCTCCATTGCGCAACCATGTTTTCCAACATGGTATCAAAGCCAATCGTTCAGATTCTTAAGGGTGGATGTCATTTGATGATCTTCATTAATGGTGAGAGAGATGTGAGCTACAGCTTTTTAGCATTCTGTGTAGAAGAAGTTTGTTGATTATCATGACAGCATTAATGCACGGAAGAATGTTGCAATGCTACGAAGAGTATCACTAGATGGTTAATGTTTTGTTGTTTGTGTGTTGTAAAGAATATTACCAATGGAATCTGCAGTCATGAAAAAGATTTCAGCCAATTAGGATGTTTGTTGGTCGTATTCCTATTGAAGCTACTGCTCAAGATTTACATGCCTATTTTAGTCAGTTTGGTTGGGTTGTTGATGTTTACCTTCCCAAGGATCCAAAGAAAATATCTCACATAGGATTTGGATTTGTCACATTTGCAGATGAAGCAACAGCTACACGTGTTGCTCGAGTTAGACATTTTATTCATGGTTGCGAGGAGGAGATGATACCCCTCGCAGGAAAAACACTCGCATTTTCATTGCCAGAGTACCAGCAAGTGTGACTGATGATATTTTCCACAGCTACTGTTCAAAGTACGGTGCAATAATTGATGCTTACATGCCTAAGGATCCTGTGACAAAACAACACAAGGGATTGGATTTGTGACATACGAGAATGCAAATTCAGTGGATCTGCTCATGTCAGAGATGCATGAGCTTGGAGGATCTATAATTGTTGTAGACAGAGCAACCCCAAAGGATGAGTCCCGAGGACATAGGATGTCTGGCTATTCAGTGGGTATGATTATGTTGACAATGCTTCTTGGACAATTGGGGTTGAACCTCCAAGTCACGATATCCTTTCTTGTGGCTATACATCCCAAGAAACTATTACAGGTGTAGGGCAAGTACTACTTCGGGGGATGTTAGTTCAGTCAGGTTCTTGCTGAAACTTCAAAAGGAAGTTAAGATGCATAAATTCTGCCACGCAGATGGGAAGGGAGAAGAAGATTAAACAAGACTTTATTTTGGGACCTAGATTTGGCAAGGGAAGATTTGGATCAGTTAGATTATGTTGGAATAATGCCAGACTAATTGTGGTGGTTACACATGGTGATCTGCTTCAACTCTCTCATCGTGTTGTTGCCAATCTGTTATGAATCCAGTTGCAAAGCTGCAGGTAAAGGAGAGAAAACGAAAAAGGAAGAAGAAGAAGATAATGAAGAAGGAAAGCTATTGGTTGCCTAAAGCGAATGAGCCATTCTTTCTAAAAGTGGTTACACCAAAATCTGGAAAGTAAGATCAGTTTTCTTTTGAAAGGTAATTTCAAATTTTTTGAATATCAAATGCTGGAACTGAAATAGGAAGTTATGGAAAGATATTTTCCTGAATTTGTGGGAAAGCAAACCAGAAAAGTAATAATGGAAAGTCACTTTCCTGATTTTATTGGAAAGTTAACCAAAAAATTAGTTATGGAAAATAACTTTTGCGATTTTATGGAAAAATTTAACAAAAAAAGAAAGATTATCCTCACGTTTTTAGGAAAGAAAAAGTGGTAACTGTTGTCCATCATCTGCATAAAGAAAGTTACTGCAGAGAAGAAAAAAAAAGGAAAGGAAGATGGTTAGTTACCTAGTGGGCCTACTCTTCCCAAATATTGTGAGATGGTTAGGAAGAAAAAGTGCACTAAATTAGAAGAAAATTGCTAATTGAATTCGAGTTTGAATTTGAGCTTCCAATTTCAAACAATAAACCCCAGATTTTTTGGAAGATGTTTTTAAAGAAAATGGATATCAATGGCAGGAATTTATGACGCGAATGCCCTTGCCATAGTTCCTTCCTGTACAGCTTAATGCCCATTCTAGACAAGGTAATAGTGCAAATAGACACAACTATAGTGCGTTTGCTGGGATACATGAAATTGCTGAGTGGTGAGGTTGATGAAGAAATTCAGTGTATAAGTGGCTCGAGCAAGAGCTTCAAATAAGGTTGAAGAAATTACAAATCGTGTTAAGGCCTTTTATGAGAGCCTTGACCCTGTCAAGAAGAGACATAAAGTGCCTTATGTTGATGGAAATGAAGAGGACCTGTGGTTGTCTAAAGAGCGCTGGGAGCATGTTGAAGCTGAAAGAAACAAGAAGTGGGGCATTCGAAAGGCCTGTCTTGTATGACGTGGAAATTGTAATTGCAGAATATGTCTATCTGGGGATAATCTAGTAAAGATCAAGATCTGTGAGATAGCAGCAAAGGATAAGATGCAGTATCTTCACCATCTTCTTTCGTGTGTGCTTTCTGTAATGAAGCAGATTCCTCAGGAGCAGTCATTTAAAATGGAGATGGAAAAGAAAATACAGGGTGTCAATCTAGAAGTTCCCAGGGTGAGGTTAAATGCATACGAAGAGCTATGTTGTGACTGCTCCAGAATGCCAATGATTGATTATCATCGTTATTGCTCAAGTTGTGCCTTCGACTTGTGCCTCACTTGTTGTCAGGATCTTAGGAAGGTGTCCCAAGTCATTTATGGAAAGGCAATGACAAAAGACAGATTTGTTGATAAAGGGAAAGAGGAGGCCATCAAACAGGAACCTCCTGAACATGGAATGACCACAGGACAGTTTTATTTTTGACATGGACAAACATGTCATTGATTTTTCTCATTTATTTCTGAATTGGACTTTGAATAACGATGGAAGCATTCCATGCTCCTCAATGGAATGTGGTGGAAGTAATTATCAGACGTTAGATCTGCGGGGAGCGTTGAAACTAAATTGGCTCATGAAAAGAAATAGTTGGTGGCACACCCGGTGTTCCTGAAAGATGAACAGTCTTACAGTTAAGAGAGTTGCTAAGAGAGTTTATGAAAGGTTGTCTCAAGGAGGATAGTTGTCACTGCATACAAGTTGTGAACGTTCATGTATGAAAGAAGACGTTACGAGATGTTTAGAAAACAATACGAAGAAAGCAAGAAAGAGAAGGCAGCCCATGTAGGAGCGCCAATGTTCAGTTGTGGGCAGATTGGATGAAATGTCTCCAATCTGCCAATTCTTGAAAGTTTACAGAAAATAGATAAATGCTGAAGATTGTAGTCATGAGGACTGCCGAAATGATTTTATTTGCAGCCATTGAAGTTGCAAAAATTTGTAGCTATGAAAGCTGCTGAAAAAGGACAGCTAAGAAAGCGCACAAAAAATATAAAGAAGAAAGAGATGGCGGTGGCTCCTAGGGGGGGTGCAATGCCAAATTCTATCTTCTATATTATGTTGTGTAAGCACCAACAACAACCACAAAAGCGAAAAAAGTTTGAAAAGAAGAAAGTGAGAAAGGCGGTCCTATTCCATCTTCTAAAGATTGACAAGAAGAAAGTGAGAGGCAGACTAATTTCATCTTCTATCTATTTGGAGACCGAAAAAGTTTGAAAAGAAGAAAGAGGGAAAGGCGGTCCTATTCCAACTTCTAATGATTGACAAGAAGAAAGTGAGAGAGGCGGCCTAATTCCATCCTCTATCTATTTGGAGACCATACTTTATGATTGAAAGAAGAAAGTGAGAGAGAGGGGCGACTGCATCAGAATTGTCAGCCTATCCAATTCCATCTTCTATCAAGTGTTTGGTTGGTAGTTTGATCATCATAATGATCCATAAGTGTGGTGAAGTAAAAACAAGTGTTTTAGCAAGTGTGTATGGTGGAGATGATACCTCCTACCATAAAAGATCAGCTTTCTCAAGAATTGGAAAACATGACTTGTGAAAAATAGCTGCTGAAGATAATCAGCCATGAAGACTGAGTTGATGTTGCAGTCAAAGAAGTTGTTGAAGATTAGATTAATCATGAAGACAGATAAAGAATGTTGCAGACAGATGAAGAATTTTGGCAAGTTTGGAGTTCGAAGTATCTCACTCCCAACTTGAGGGGGGGTGTTGAGAATATATATATATATATATATATATATATATATATATATATATATATATATATATGTGTGTGTGTGTGTGTGTATGTGTGTGTGTGTTGTGTTTTAAGTGTTATTTCTGTATAGCCTGTGAATCAGAAGATATAATGCTAATTGCCCCAATATCGTGCAAAATATCTTCAGCAGCAATTGTTTGTTCTCTTATCCTTGAATGTGCAAAAGCTAAGTCTTCTGGAATTTCCCTATTCAGATGATGGCAGACCATCTGCATGCACAGAAGTCTAAATTGAGAACCAAATGTCAGCAACAATGTAATGTACATCATTACTAGCATGTTTATGTCTTACCAACATGTCAAGATGCTCATGTACAGTATTAGATGTAAAAGGGCAGAGTGGGATTTGTTGATGAGGGCAGGACATTCTTCATACCACATACTTTGATGATATCTGGAGCATGGCCACCACCTGCACCTTCCTTAGCTTGACTAGCTATTAGAAAATTTTGACAACCACTCAATCTGACTGATAGAGCTTTCTAAACGACTAGAAGTCCTCTACTTTTGCACATATAGGTCATACTCCGTATCTTTTGGTCATGGCTCCCAAGTCCCATGCATGATGCACTTTATATGATTGAGCTAATAAAATAATATTTTTCATATCAGTGTTGTGTTTCAAAGCGTACTCCTCCTATTTGTACTTGGTGAAATATCGCCATTTGATTAGACCTACTACTGAATGACACCGTATCAACTCCTTTCTGGCTGAAAGGAAAAGATCATTATCTTCAATTGTTTGTACATCTTGGTGGTACTCAAATCTGACCAACTTGGAAGGACAGCAATGGCTTCCTAGCTTGCCTCACTGCAACTGCAAATGTACAAGTGTGTGCATGCGCCTGAGTGTGTTTGCATGTTCATGAACATCATGCATGTAACTAAATCCAGTTATACTAAAATTGCAAAAAAGTCCTTCACCTGTGATATGTATGAATAGTTCTCCCTCTAAATGCTTCAATAGTATGTTCCACACATCCAGATTCATTCAGTGTGTCAGTGTGGATATTAACCTAACACCAAACATAAAGAACAGAGATGAATTAAAGGATTGGTTCTCATGAATGACCAAGTTTTAGAAATACCTGGATATCATATTGTTCAGCAACAGCCAAGCAATTGTCTATTGCCGCTGGGGTACTCCCCCAATCTTCATGTAGCTTTAGACCCATGGCACCTGCTTCAATTATTTCAGGTAACCCCTCACCTTTTGCACTGTTCCCCTATGATTTTCCAAGCAAAAAGATAAATTTTCAAAGATGAAGTAAAATTGTATCACAAAGGTAACACCTCAACTTTCACAATGTTTTATTGTCATGATATTATGTATTTTGTAGTTCATAACTCATTAGACATGAATCAGTACAAGGAAAAAATAAATAAGACCCAACCACCAATCTGTTTTTCACTTTCAGTAATCCTTTAGCTTGCCAACGGCATATTATCCTCTTTCTCATGAAGGGAAATCGAAAAAGTAGAACAAACTAATGTCATATAATCAAGGCCCGAAAGAGCACAATCAGGCCCTTGCATCATAAAAACAAATCATTGCACCACATTGACCCTATCAAAAGAGACATTGGTTTATCATATGATACAACATCATATTTGCATGAGGTGGTACTGTTTTTCAATTTTTGGATTTCTGTGTGGCAGAAAAATTCATCTGATGACTTTTCAATTCCTTATTTAAAGCCAACAAGAGTTTGACATCTTATTGTCCAAACGTCTTAACTCTCCAAATCCCTCCTTTCACCCACAAAATAAAAGCCTTATCTCATAACAAACAGGTCTTTTGACACATCTTGGCTTCCAAAACGTCATAGCTCTCCAAATCCTTCCCTCCCCTTGTAAAATCACTCAAAAAGTAGAGGATCTAACTTCACAAAGAAACCAATTTTATTCCCAACAACCATAAATATTTTGCTCACTTTTATGTCTTGCAAACCTAAAAGCGAATATCCAAAAGTAGATTGGAAAGTTAAAGTGTTTGTACCAAAAAATTAGAGATTTATAACCCACCATATATATGTCCCACCACCAGGATCTAATATGCAACTTTTCTTACAACTTTCACCTCATTTTGTGCGCCTCATAGGCTCATAGTCATACTATTTATTTGTCTACCAACCGTAGTAGCAGATTATTTCATCCTACTTGTCTTTCCATCCATAAGTGTACGTGATCCCATGTTTCAATATTGCGAAGTAAATTACAGCTGCACCATCTGGACGAATGTTTTCTGGTATATGTTACATGGGAAGTGTTTGGAATCCCATGTTTCAGTATTGTGAAGTAAATCCAGCTCCACCCATCTCCAGTACATGTTTTCTAGTGACATTATTTATGATAAGATGTCTAAGTACCATTTTCTAGGGCATCGTGACAATATAAGTCCATAGTCTGCACAAATTCTAGATGTCATTCACAAAAGCTAGATTTTAGTATACTCAAAATAGAGCACCGATGGGCTCACACAACAAAGTCTATTCAAGAGAAGAGAAACAAACTGGCAATGAGCATTTGAATACAATGGGAGCTAGGACAACCATTAGAGAGTAGGCCCCTCAATGGCTTTTGAGAATAGCTTGTGAGAGCTAGAGACCATAACAGAAGATGAGGTGTACATTTTCTTTTCCTGATTCTGCAGTTAAATGAGGACAAGATAGAATTCAAACACGTAAAAATGTGTTGAGGTTGTTAACATGTAATAGGGCGGGCCACTAGGGCCCGGCCCTTGCTGGCCCATGGTCAGGTACTATGGCTAGTTAATATAGCCATTGGGGAGATCTGATCCTCAACAGTGCAGTGCAGTCAGCTGCTCCTTACTACTTTCCTCTCTCACTTGTAATATTTGCCCTATCAATAGAGCCTCAATCAATAAACACTACAAGCTGTCTCACACAGCCTTTTGATTCGTGATTTGACTCTCTCTCTTAACTATTGACTCTTGTTGTATTCTTGACTTGAGACATCCATATTTGGATGCTTTTATATCTTAACAATTTCACAACATATTGACATTTTGCGACTTCGCCGATTCAACATTTAAGCATCAACAATTATTTACATGGTATCAGAGCCTTGTTTTGAAGAATTCGAGAACATCGGGAAGCGTGACAAGATTGCAAAGTTCGTGAAATTGCTCCAAATTTGAGGTAAAACTAAGATCTTTGATTTTTGTCTAAAATTGAGAGAAAAAATGAATCTTTTACATGTATTCTTGACCCGAAATGCTATCAAAGTTGGGCAATAACTATGAAAAAGTATTTTTTTTAAAAAGATTTTTGGGATTATATTGATGAGATGATTCAAGAACTAACTTTATACATTGAAGATTTGGATAATGATGTTTTTAAGGCAAAAGAAAAATACAAGCAAGATCTAAAAACTTGAGAAAAGATAAATGCTAAAATAAATTTGATTATTTGCCAAAATGTACATGAAAAACTTAGAAATAGAATTGGTGTTTTCGAAAATGATTTTGAAACTTCGGAATACTTAAAAAAAAATCACTCTCACGATGATTTCATCTTTCAAATTAATCTTATGGAAATGATGATAATGCTTAAACATGGAAATTTAAGCACTAGAGACTATCACAATGAATTTTCGAAATTATGGACTCAACTTAAAAGTTTTGATAGATTCGAAAAACTTCAAAAAATAGATGAATTTCAAGAGTTTTTAGACAACCAATATTTCTTTTTGTTCATGCACGGCTTAAGGGATGAATTTAAAAATATTAGATCCAACTTAATACATACAAAACCTAGACCAAAAGGAGACTCGTTTTTTGCCGATCTTGTTATCGAGGAAACAAGATTAAAAAAACATCAATGTTGCAAAAAAAGTTGTTATTGTCGCCTCAAAGCTGAGAGCAAATATTAAGACATATAAGCCCCCTCATGTGAAAAACTTCGAAAAACAAAGAGATATATCAAACAAAAAAACCCACGGGACCAATTGCCGAACAAGGACACGATATGTCATTATTGCAAGGAAATGGTCATATCAAAACCACTTGTCCTCTCCTTCGAAAGAAATATGAAAACGTGAGCGTCGTGGAGGACAAAGATTGAGGAGTTTTGTCTACCAACATCAAAGCTTACATAGAAAAAATGTTCAAAGAAAAGGCAAGCATTTCCGAAAATGATCTCTCCACTTCTCAAGGTATGTCTTGGTTTTTAGACTTGGATGCTTCTTTTTATATGACCATAGTGGAAAAAAAATTGAAAAATCCTCAAGATATCTTTGGAAACCATGTTTTTACCACTTATGGTACGAAACTTCAAATTAAAAAATTTGGGACTTTAAAAAGAAGATTTTAAAATTCAAAATGTAAGTTTTATACCTAAGTTGAATATAAATCTTCTCTCGATTGCTCAAATTTGTGATAATAGTTGTATAATCACTTTCTCATCTACGAATTATGTGGTGCAAGATCACCAATCGAAGAAGGTGATTGGTCAAGGCCATAGAGAAAGTGGACTATACAAAATGAATAGTTTAGTTATGCCAAATTTTGAATCTTGTAATGTAGTTCATGATAATACTCTTTGACATAAACGACTTCGATATTTGAATATGCATGACTCTAATTTTCTTTTGTTAAAGAAAAATGAGATTCATAATTTTGATTGTAAAAAATGTATCCTTAAGAAAATGCATCTATCTACCTTTTGGTGAAAGAAATTTTGTCACAAGTAAATCTTTTCAATTAATACATTGCGATGTTTGGAGAGCATCCCCTGTTATTTCCAAAGGAGGAGTACAATATTATGTAACCATTATAGATGACTTTACTCGCTTTACTTGGATATATCTATTGAAACATAAATCAGAAGTATTTGAAAAATATTTAATTTTTCATAATATGGTAAAGAATCAATTCGGTTCTATTATTAAGATTTTTAGATCCGACTCGGGAGGAGCATACTTATCAAAAGATTTTCAAATTTTTTTTGAAACAAATGGGATTATACATAAAAAATCATTCACTAAAACCCTATAACAAAATGAGTTAGCAGAAAGAAAACATAAGCACATTATAGAAACTTATAGAACACTTTTAATTGCTAGTAATGTTCATAAGTTCTTATGGGCGGAAGCTACTCTTACCGCCATATATCTCATTAATAGAATGCCTTCAACCTGTCTTAAAAATATTTCTCCTTTTCAAAATTTATGGGAAATCAGTAGGACCATATAATATTCCTATGGAAGTTTGAAAAATAATAGGAGAAATAGGAATCACTTGGCTCACAAGACTATTTAATGAAATATGAAAAAACCAAAAGATGCCCGAGGAATGGAGAGCAAGTACACTTATACCCATATATAAGAACTGTTGAAGAATATGCTTATCTAGTGTTCTTTGTGTTAGTTTTATAATTTCTGATGTTTTTAGGTATTATTGTAATTGCCCGAAATACTAGGGGCATTTTAGTAATTTTCTGTATTGAGGGTATTTTAGTCATTTTTCTTTTTACAGCTCCTTATATAAGGGTTGGTAGGTTGCATTAGAGTTTAAGACGTTGTGTGTAAGAAAGAGAGAGAAAGAGTGGGGGGCCTCCATTAGAGGTCCGCCCCTTCCTTCAATCTCTCATATTTTCCTCCTTAATGTGAGTAATATTTCTTGTTTTAATCTTTCGCATCGCGACTCCAAATTTCAACATGGTATCAGATCCAAGTAGAAAAAACAACAATGACTCTCGCATCAGATTTCCTTCCCCCTTCGCTATGAAGATTTGAGTTCCCTGAGAAGTTCAGTATGATATTCTTATTGAGAAGACGAGGAGGCAATTTTCCAAATAGCAAATTATTCTGCAAGTACAATTCCTTCAGGTTTGGTAAGTCTGCTAAGAACGATGGGACTTCACAAGTTAAGAAGTTGTTTTCAAGATGAATGATTCTCAGATTGATGCATGCACTCAAGTCAGGTATTGGACCGATTAATGGAAAGTATTCATGGTTGCTGATCCAATGTACATTGCACCCATGTCCAAGGAACTGGCAAGCATGGATCACCCCCCTCTTGTGCCCAGTCCATCAGTGGGTAACGTGAACATAAGCTAGAAACAATAGAAGCAACTTGACACCCAGGATTAATCTGCAGATATTTGTTTATCTCAAAAGCATTCAGAATAGGTCCCCTAGATGAATCGGATGTTTAACACTGGCTGGGCATTCTGCTACTTTGCTGAACTTGAGGATTTAGGTCCAGCTTAAACTAGGAAATTCAGGCTCATTCTTCCGGGCATGCCAGAGTACAGCAAAGCTGCTGTAAATGTTCAAGAAAATGCACAAGGAAAGTTCAAGTTGTATGAACCAGGATACCCTAACATATCTCTACCTTATGTCTTTCATTTGCCTTTGTCAAAACATCTGAAGCTAACTGCAAAGTTGTGTTGCATGGATATTTATCGGTATAATAACACTTTTCGGATATGTGCGGAAGTTGCATTCGGAAGTTGCATTGAGGCTTGTTAGGCCTGAGAAAAAGATAGACGTTACTGTCGTGCAACATTCAAGAAATTACCTGCATTTATGGCACATGACTGCACTTATTAGAATGTGGACTGTATTTATTTGGACAGTAACAGGCATGGCAGGCTGCACTTATTGGAAAGGTGGTTGCATTTAAAGAATGGGTGCTAATGGGCCACATTACTGAATCTTTATGACGATGACATTTATTGAGAGAATATTGCAGCCACCTAAAACGTCTGAGAGGAGATTTAATATGCAGCTGTGGAAAGTGTTTATGGGCTGCTTTAACTGCCTGCATGTGGCAGCCCTAATTAATGAAGAATTCCAACCAGCCCATAATTCTGTCATAGTAAATGTTAATTTTGTCTATGGTCTTCTTGCCTCTGGAAGCTCTCATGAGCAGGAGGGTAGCTCTGTACGAATTTCTAAAAGCATGTTGAGAATAGGTTGTTTCAGACTCAAAGCATTTATTACATTTACTGCTATGTTGGCTGCCTTTATTGGATTTGGCTGAATTCATTGGATTTGGCAACACATTTATTGCATATTCGAATTTTCAGGAAAGTGTAGCAATTTGTTAGGCCCATAAAGAGACATTACAGGAGCAGTTTGGTGGCTGCATTTATTAGATATGGATTCTATTAAGGTACTATTCGTATTCCCAAGAATAATGAGCACAACACCAAGTTTAATAATGGTTTTGTGAAACAGAAATTCGATGGTTATTATGAATATGACAAAGAGGTACTAAAGCAGACAATGCTCCATCATGAAAACGATTATGGAGAAAATGAACATAGAGCCTGTTTCTGGCACCCAAGATGATCAGGTTGGAAAAAATCTAATATTAAGGAACCAAACACAGAAGCCGAGGGCTATGAAACTACTAATGAGGAGGAAGGACATGACCAATTGTTAACACCTTATACGGCTAATGATTCCTATGAATGATGAATATGAAGTGTTCGATCAAATGCTCAAGAAGAGATGATTAACATGAACATCAAGTGTTTGTGGAAATGTCTAAGAGAGAACTGAAAAAAAAAATCAAGAAAAGAGTACAGAAGGTTAGTACATGTTGCAGAAGAGTGAGGTTGGATGGAATGTCTCCAATATATTGATTCTTGTGAAGTTTGTAGTCACGAGGACTGTTAAAATGTGTGTTGCAGCCAAAGTAACTGCTTATGTTTTTACAACTAGGATGGCTGAGTTGATGTTATTACAGCCAAGATGATTGAGTTGTTGTTATAGCCAAGATGGCTAAGATGATGTTATAGCCAGGAAGACTGAGTTGATATTGTTACAGTTAGGATGGCTGAGTTGATGTTGTTACAGCCAGGATGGCTGAGTTGTTACAGTAAGGATGGCTGAGTTGATGTTGTTACAGCCATGAAGGTTGAGTTTATGTTGTTACAGCCAGAAAGGATGAGTTGTTGTTACAGTCAGGATGGCTGAGTTGTTCTTATAGCTAGGATGGCTGAGTTGTTGTTACAGCCAGGATGGCTGAGTTGAGTTGTTGTTGTTGTTATAGCCAAGATGGCTGAGTTGAGTTGTTGTTATAGTCAGGAAGACTGAGTTGATGTTATTACAGCCAGGATGGCTGAGTTGTTGTTACATCCAGGAAGGCTTAGTTGATGTTACTGAGTTGATGTTGTAGACAAAGATGCTACTTGTGGTGATCAGCCAGGAAGGCTAAGTTAAAGATGTTTCAGCCAAAGAAGCTGTTGAAGATCAGATCAATGATGAAAACAGAAAAGAATGTTGCAAACAGATATGAAGATTTTTAGCAAGTTTGGAGTTCGAAGTATCTCACTCCCAACTTGAGGGCGGGTGTTGAAGAATATGCTTATCTAGTGTTCTTTGTGTTAGTTTTATAATTTCTGATGTTTTTAGGTATTATTGTAATTGCCCGAAATACTAGGGGTATTTTGGTAATTTTCTGTACTAGGGGTATTTTGGTCATTTTTCATTTTATACCTCCTTATATAAGGGTTGGTAGGTTGCATTAGAGTTTAAGATGTTGTGTGTAAGAAAGAGAGAGAAAGAGGGGGGGCAGCCTCCATTGGAGGTCCGCCAATTCTTTCGATTTCTCAAATTTTTCTCGTTAATGTGAGTAATATTTCTTGTTTTAATCTTTCGCATCGCGACTCTAAATTTCAACAAGAACAAGGGAGACATTCAAAATTCATGAATTATCGAGGTATCAAGTTAATGAGCCATACTATGAAATTATGGGAAAGAATTATCGAACGTAGGTTAAGACAAGTATCAAGTATAACACAAAACCAATTTCGATTCATACTAGGTAAATCTACTATTGAAGCGATTCACCTTTTCAGATGTCTTATAGAACATTTTAGAGCAAAAAAGAAAGACCTAAAAGCTTATGATAGGGTATCGAGGGAGGTTCTTTGGAGAACTTTGGAAGGAAGAGGTATCCCATTGACATACATTAACCTTATAAGAGACATGTATGATGGTGCAAAAACATGTGTGAGGACTCATGAAAGAATGACAGACTTCTTTGAAGTTAATATTGGGTTACATCAAGGATCAACTTTAAGTCCATACTTATTTATAATGGTGATTGATAAGATAACAAAACATATTCAAGATGTACCTTGGTGTATGTTATTTGCAGATGACATTGTATTAGTGGAGGGGTCTAAGGAAAAAGTTCATAGAAAATTGGAACTATGGAGAGAAACATTAGAAAGCAAAGGCCTCCGACTTAGTAGAACAAAGACACAATACATGGAATGTAAGTTTGATCATTTGGTTATCTCAGAGGACATAGAAATTAAAATTGGCACACATTGCATCCCCCAAAAGGAAAGTTTTAAATACCTAGGGTCAATTTTTCAGAGTGATGGAAGAATTTATGGAGATGTTACGCATAGAATTAATGCTGGTTGGTTAAAATGGAGAGGAGCATCAAGTATTCTTTGTGATAAGAAGATACCATTAAAGTTAAAAGATAAATATTATAGAGCAGCAATTAGACCTGCCATGTTTTATGATTCTAAGTGTTGGGCAGTTAGTCATCAACATGTACAAAAGATGTCCGTGACAGAAATAAATATGTTGAGATAGATGAGTGGTCATTCAAGAAAAGACCGTATATATAATGAGGTTATTAGAAATAAATTAGGAGTGACACCAATAGAGGATAAAATGAGAGAATATCATTTAAGATGGTTTGGACATATAGAAAGAAGATCAAAAGAAGAACCTATAAGAAGGTTAGAAAAACTAAATTTGGAAAGTATTAAAAGAGGTAGAGGATGACCACAAAAGTGTTGGAAAGAAACAATAAAGAATGATCTAGCTTATTGTGAGTTCACTCCTAACATGGCACACGATAGGGATTTGTGGAAACAAAGAATCCATGTAGCCAACCCCGTCTAGTATGGGAAAAGGCTTAGTTGTTGTTGTTGTTTCAAAATTTCTATAATTTATCTCCTTATTATGAAAGACTAAGGGTTTTTTGTTACAAATGTTTTGTTTATACTGATAAAAATGATAAGTTGTCCCCTAGAGCTATTGAATGTGTTTTTCTTGGATATGAAAATGACAAAAAGGGATATAAATGTTTTGACCCTATTAATGATAAACTATATGTCTCTAAGGATGTGAAATTTCTTAAAGATAACTATTATTATAAATCTAGTTCTATTGAAAATAATAAACAATCTTCTTCCTATGATTTTTTCAATTTAGAAGATAGTGAAACTGATGATAGTGATCTTGAAGACAATCTTGATGTTATACAACATGATGAGAATGATGTTGAAGAGACAAACATATTTTAGACCCTTTTCCACTGCATTACACTAGAAGACCTAGGGAACAAAATACCTCACGATTAGAACCTAGAATTTCAAAGCCTCATCAACGCTTTGTATCTTATGAATCTTTTAGAGCTCAACGAAAAAACTTGATTGTCACCCTTTTAAAAGTAAAAGAGTTTAGGTTCTATCATCAAGCTAAGGGCATTCCGAAATGGGAGGATGGGGTTGACTGCATTGGATAAAACTAAAACTTGATCTATTGTTAACAAACCCAAGGATAAGAAAATTATTGGATGTAGATGTGTTTATAAAATTAAAACTCATAGTAATGTTAATATAGAAAGATATAAAGCTAGATTTGTAGCAATGGGTGCTCAAGAACATGGAATTGATTATGATAAAACATATGCTTTTATTGCTATAATAACACTATAAGGATTTTCATTAATCTTAGTGCTATAAAAAACTGAAATATTTTTCAACTTGATGTTAAAAGTGCCTTTTGAATAAAAAATTGCATTAAGATGTTTATATGACTCCTCCTCCCGGATTTAGTGTTCCTCAAGATCATGTTCTTAAACTTCAAAAAGACTTGTATGGTCTTAAACAAGACCCCAAGGCTTGATTTGATCGTTTTGAAGACTTTATGCATATTCATAATTTTGTCTCTTGCTATACTGACACTGCATTATTTGTGAGGAAATCAGATGCACGTATAGTAATTCTACTCTTGTATATGGATGATATGCATTGGAAGTGATAAGTTGGCATCTTGTAAGTTAAAAGTGATCTTCACAAAGAATTTGAAATGAAAGACCTTGGTTTGCTTTGTTACTTTTTGGTAATTGAAATTATATGTAACTATAGAGGATACTTTATGTCTCAAACAAAATTTGCAAGTAAAATTGTTGACAGGTCAGGTCTAACCGACGAGAAGAAGGTGGATATACCAGAGTTCTTACAACAAAATTGAGAGCAATACATGGAGAGAAACTAGACGATCCTATCCCATACAAACAACTTATAAGAGCGTTGACCTATCTCACTATCACTCGTTTAGACATATCACACGCCATACACACTCTAAGCCATTTTCAACAAGCTCTTACTAGTGCTCACATGAGTGCGGTTATTAGAATCATAAGATACATAAAGCACTCTGTAGATGAGGGGGTACTTCTGACTTATTTCTCTTCACTTGATTTGACTGCATATTATGATACAGATTGGGGTAGAGATGTCAATAATCGACATTCCGCCACAGGTTTTTATATATTTTTAGGTGAATCATTAATCTCTTAGAGATGCAAAAAGCAACAAAAGGTGTCAATTTCATCCATATAAGCAGAATATCGAGCCATGACAACAACTGCTACTGAGATCTCATGGATTACAGAGGTGAACAACCATCCACTCTGTTTTGTGACAACAAGAGAGTCATGTACATCGCATGTAACAACACTTTTCATTAAAGAATGAAACATATTGAGATGGACTGTCACTTTGTTCGAGAGGAATGCTTAAAGAAAAAGTTCATTTTATGTTACTTACGATCTAACATGCAACTGGCAGACTTCTTCACCAAGTGATTATCGGCTACTAGATTTAACTTTTTGTTAGACAAACTTTCGATATACATACCGTAAGTTTGAAGGGGAGTGTTAACATGTAATAGGACGGTCAGGTATTGGATGCAGTTAATCATTGGGGTATTGCTCCCCAACAGCTAGTTAATATAGTTGTTGGGGAGATATGATCTAATCCCCAACAATGCAGTGTAGTCAGTTGCTCCTTAGTACTTCCCTCTCTCAATTCTTGTAATATTTGCTCTATAAATAGAGCCTCAATCAATAAACACTACAAGCTGTCTTACACAGCCTTTTGATTCGTGATTTGGCTCTCTCTCTTGACTCTTACTCTTGTCGTATTCTTGACTTCAGATATCCATATTTAGATGCTTTTATATCTTGACGATTTCACCAACATATCGACATTTTATGACTTCACCGATTCAACATTCAAGCATCAACAATTATTTACAGAGGTCTACCATTGGGCTGATGTCCAACATCGTGTATAATTTATTGAATAAAGGTTCATCTCATGGGTCAGACATAACAAAACACATGGCTTCCATGTAAGCCAAGAAGCAGTAAATGATGAAGACATCACTATAGAGAAACTGATCGACACAATTCTTTCAGCATATAAAAGTCCTCACAATTAGTACCAAGTACTCTACTTGAGCTTTAGTTATTTAGTCATGTTATATGATTCACTTCTTGTGATAGACATAAAATTCATGCATGTTGGATGCTTTGCATGCCATCCAACCTATTCCAAGATAATACAACAACTAGATGGGCTATATGATTCATTGTTTCCATAGAGCTCAACATTTGATTTGTTAACAATTAACTACATAAGGTAGATTATTTTTTATTGTTTCTTTCCACCACTTTTGTGGTCTTTCTCTTCCTCTTTTAATATTTTCACCATCAAGTTTCTCACACCTTCTTACTAGAAACAATAAAAAATAATCTACCTTATTATTTCACCACCACTTTTGTGAATCATATATTGTTAACACTCCCAATTTGTTTTTAATAACTTCATTACTTATATGGTCTTTTCTAGTGTGACTACACATCTATGTCAAGCATCTTCATTTCTGTTAAAGACATCTTTTTATACGCGATGATTAACTGCCCAACACCTAGAAGGGCCAAAATTATATAATATAATTGGTCTAATTACTGCTCTATAATATTTATCTTTTAACTTTAATATTATCTTCTTGTCATATAAAATACTTGATGCACATCTCCATTTTTTATTGTAATGAAAAACTGACCTTAGATATTTTCAACTTTCCTTATAAGAGATGCAATGTATGCCTTAATTCACATCTAAAGTAACCAAATAATCAAACTTATATTCCATATATTTTGTCTTTGTTCTATTAAGTTGGAAGTATTTACTTTCTAATTTTTCTCATCACCGTTCCAATTTCCAATTAACTTTTTCCTTAGACGCGTCTAGAAACACAATGTCATCCGCAAATAAAATACAACAAAGTTCTTCATCTTAAATGTTTGATTAACTCTTCAGTAATCAATATAAATAAATACACTTAAAGTTGATCCTTGATGTAATCAAATATTTACTTGAAAGAAGTAAGTAAGTCCTTCACGAGTCCTTACACATGTTTGTGCACCATCATACATGTCTTTTATAATATTGATATATGTTAATGGGATACCTCTCTTTCCTAAGGTTCTCCAAGGAATATCTCTCGACACTTTATCATAAACTTTTTCAAAATCAATAAATACAATGTGGTTTTGTTTGCTCTAAAAATATTTCATAAGACATCTCCATAGGTGAATAACGTCAATAGTAGATTTTCCGGGCAAGAATTCACATAGGTTCTTTGTTGTACTTATACTTGTCTCAACTTCTATTTAATAATTTTTTCTCATAATTTCATAGTATGGCTCATCAACTTGATACCTCGATAATTTGCATAGTTTTGAATGTTTCTCATGTTCATGTATATGGGCATAATTATACTCTTAATCCACTCCTTAAGCATCTTTTGATTTCTCTATATTTTATTAAATAGTCTTATAAGTGAAGTGATACTCATCTCTCCTATCCTATAGATTTAACAACCTTCATCAGTTTAAGAGCCTCTTTGACTTCATTCATTTAAATATGTTGGTAGAAATTACGATTTATATACTCTTCTAAGTTGGTTAGCTCTTCTTATCTAATACCAGTATCTGTCATATATAACTTATTTCAAGATAATCTTCCTCAATATCAAATTATCAGTGAAATGGAAATTCTCATGTCTACAATACTTTGTGTTATTGACATACATATGTACATACACTCCTAAATATGCATACACATGGACATATATGATATGATATTTACAAAATTGACACATTTCTTACTTCTCATGCAAATTTGCAAGTATGAATCAGTAAGCAAGATAACATTATGGAAACTAGGATAATGAGCAAGGCATCAAAATAGTGTACCTTTCCTGTGAACCCAAAATTCAGTGGCAGGTCATCTGTAGATTGCAACATTAGCTGCATTAGTACAGGAGCAGGAGTGCATGTGGTTGCTCGTGTTCCGTGTGCCGGTCCAGTTCCACCACCAACTAGTGTTGTGATACCTAGGACAAATCAACCCAAGCAATTACAAACCATTGCTACATATGTCACTCAGAACTTTTTGTAAAGACGAATAGAGGGTAGACTTCAAAACTAAACACTGGCAGAACATGCTTTTATATGATCCATCTCAACACAGATAACAACATTACTGCTAGATGATATGAACTACATAGAGAACTCCTGATCAATATTTCTTGAATACATGCAGCATGCTGAAAGGTATTTAAGGAACCCTCACCATTGGCATTCAAGGGATTATCAGCATTTGTGGAGCAGTAGGATTAATGTAACTTTCACGTAGTTTTACATTGGAATATTTCAAAACCAGTCCTCTAATTTGTGATCAACATAAAATGCTAGAAGTATCATTTGTTTATCTTATCTGGAATCCAAAAATCAAATGTCCATATAAACATATCATAGGCAACCTCTTATGTAATCTATTACAACTAAGCCTTTTCCCATTCTACATTGGGTTGGCTACATGGACTCTTTGTTTTTTTGTAGAATCCATGGTAAGTCCGATAAAGTTTTATGTTGGCTGTCAAAAAGCTAACGCAACCGGCCTTTATTCGGGCTTGGGACCGGCCATGCAAGGGTGATCCCCTACATGGATGGAGTTTCAACCGCTTATGTAATAAAAACAACTAAGCCTTTTTCCATACTAGACGGGGTCGGCTACATGGATTCTTTGTTTACACAGTCCTATCATGTGCTGTGTTAGAGATAATTAGTTGTTAGTATGAGTCTATGTCATGAATTAGTATACTTAAATGGTCGTATTGTGTCTTGTAATTGTGTCATTGTGTCTTGTAATTCGGATCCATTAGGACCGATTCTTAAGGATGTAAGTGTTAGTACTAATTAAGGGCATATTAGTCCTTTAAGTTAGATTAGGTTTATATATTAGGTTGCTGTCGTTAGGGTTGGTATGTAACGTGAACAACATCAGAGGGTGGCGGTAGACAGAAGCAGCCGACCAACCCATTTCTTCTTTGTTTCAATATTTGATTGACTTTGTTGAATGATTCATCATCAAACCGACATGGTATCAGAGCCTTCCATGAAGATTTAGTAATCCGCCGAAGTCCCAAAATCTTGAAAAACACAACAATAAGTACACGTGTGAGTTTTTCTATGTTTGGTACAGAAAAACAATATTATTTCTGCTGGTATAATAAGATGCGCCTCATTTG
Source organism: Brasenia schreberi (assembly GCA_036023115.1). Taxonomy (NCBI): domain Eukaryota; kingdom Viridiplantae; phylum Streptophyta; class Magnoliopsida; order Nymphaeales; family Cabombaceae; genus Brasenia; species Brasenia schreberi. Next base: position 16,138,330 of record JAYKKT010000079.1, on the reverse strand, counting down.
AATCAGTCTTGGTACAAGCCAAATCAAACGTGGTATATCATCAATCAGATTTTTTTGTGCATTGTGTCATAAATCTCTTCGTGATCAAGTCATCAGTAAAGGAATCCCGTGTGTTGATATCTTCTTGGTAGCTGCGGTGGACTGAAATTAGATTTGTCATTAAAGATTTTGATTCGTATATTACATATTCAATAGCAACGTGCAAGAGAAAAACAATATAGATTGGGTTAGTATATGCAAATATACTAATCTGTACCACAATTAGTATCAATCTATTTGCAGAAAAAAAGGAGGCATTTCAGTTTCAAACAAGTGTGAATTAATATGGAAGGTAGATTGAAAGAAGAAGCACAATCATCCATGTATGGAAATGACCAAAAGATGGAACCATTCCAAATTACGAATATTCGGCTAGATGGAAGAAATTACAGAGAATGGGCTGCATCTATTGAACTTGCGTTATGATCCAGAGGAAAGGTATCTATTATTAGACAAAGTTCACCTCCTCTAGAAGGAAGTAGTGCAGATCATGAGAGATGGTCTAAAGATGACGCTCTTGTTAGCTCATGGCTAATCCAATCCATGAATCCTTCTATCAGTAAGACCTTTATGTATATGAAATCAGCAGCTGAGATTTGGTCTGCAGTGGAAGAAGCTTACTCTAGATAAAGAAATATAGCCAAAGAATATGAGATTATTGAAAGAATCAGAAAATGCCACCAAGAGACCAGATCAGTCAGTGAATACTATGGAGAATTACGAGAACTCTAGAATGAACAAAGACATATTGTGGAAAATAAGTGCAGCCACTGTGTAAAGGATAGAACAGCGGAAGGAGAAATCAGAAAAGTGTTTGATCTACTTTGAGGAATTTCATCAGAATACGAATCAATCAAGTTAAATATTTTAAGTAAGAAAGAACTTCCATCTCTCGGAACAGTATATTCACTTCTACTAAGGGAAGAAGATCGGAAGAATTTAGAGAAAGGTGAACATATAAAAGTTGAAAAATCAACATTTATCGGCAGAGGACAAAAAAATTATCAGAAGAAAAGAGACTCATTTAGAGGTAGAGGAAGAGGAAGGAATCAGAATTATGATAAGAGCAAATTACAGTGTACACATTGTTAAAAGAAGTAGCACACATGGGAGTATTGCTGGAAAATTATTGGGAAACCTCTAGAATATAAAGATTATGGAAAAAAAACCACTGAATACAAAGATTATGGCAGCCATATAGCCACTACATCTGAGCAGAAAGCAGAAATAAGTCCTATATATGAAATGGCAGCATTGAAGAAACAGATTGCAGAAATTGAAACACGCCTACGAGACCAACCTTCAACCTCTTCCTCAAAGCCAGAGTTAAGTCCTCCTACTTCTCACAGTATTAGTGGTAACTACTCTCTTAAAGCCTCTACAGCTTTTCCTAATTGGATAATAGATTCATGAGCTACCAATCATATGGTAAGAAACAAATCTAATCTCATGCAATATGAAGTGACTTCAACTCCTCAATATGTAAAAGTAGCAAATGGCTCTTTGATTCCTATGGAAGGAAAGGGAACAATTCAGAGAGATAATCTCAGGCTTAACTCAGTGATATATATTCCAAAATTTCCAGTAAATCTACTTTCAGTAAGTTCATTGGTTAGAGACATGAATTATACAATTACTTTCTCTCCATATTGGCTGTGTTTTTCAGGATCTGAAGACGGGAAGAATCTTTGGACGTGGTGAACTACGGAATGGATTATATATCTTACCGGGAGATCAGATGTTAAGGCAAAAAAGAGCATTGACAGCTAGTACTACTGAAGACGAAATAAAAATATGGCATAGTAGATTAGAACATTTACCTGTTTCAAAATTAAGAGAGTTTGTTCCTTTTCCAATTCCTAGTGATGTGGTCATTTAGTGTGATGTATGTCAAAGAACAAAACATCATAGATCTACTTTTTCTAGTAGTGAATCAAGATCAGTTGTTTCGTTCGAATTGATACATTCTGATGTTTGGGGACCATGTGTGATATCTTCTGCTGGAAATTTTAAGTACTTTGTTACTTTTATTAATGATTATTCGTTGCACTTGAAGCCTTTTAATGAAAGGAATCATTCAATTATTTTTAATAATTCAAAAGTTTTGTGTTGAAATTCATGCTCAATTTAGGAAAACTATCAATATGCCGAGTAAAGTGACAATGCATGTGAGAATATTTCATCTTCCGATTTTTAGAATTCAAGGCTAAACTCAGGTATTTACATCAAACAATCTTGTCCTTATACTTCACAACAAAAATGGGAGTGGTTGAACAGAAAAACATTGGACATTTAATATTAAAATAGTCGTGACTTTACTCTTTGCTTATGAATGTCCTTCTTTGTTTTTGAGGGGATGTTGTTCTTACATCTTGTTATATGATAAATCGTATGTCCTCCTTCTGTTAAATGATAACAAAGTTCCTTACATTATATTCTTTCGTGATGACAGTTTATCAATGGTATCCTCCCATATTTTTGTTCATACTTGTTTTGTTCACAATCTTACTCTTGTAAGGATAAGCTCACCACAAAAGCCAAGTGTATGTCTTTTCTTGGTTATTCCTCGTCTTCTAAATGGTATCGTTCATTCTCCTAATTATCTAGGATCGTTATATTGTCGCCGTTGATGTCACCTTCTTTGATCAAGTACAACCTTTTCTTCCTCTACTCCGAATGATGTTGATCTCACTAGATTGACTTTATCACGTTTTGACCGCTATCCTCTTATTAATTCCAACAATAGTCTTAGTCAGTTTTGTCTTATTCCTATCGCTGTGCCCATGGTCCTTTCTCGTCCACTTATTACTTATCAGTACGTGTCCATGACCGCCTACTAGTGCAAGTCTTGTTCCAAAAGAAGTGCATCTTAGATGACTCACATGTCCTTGCTCCGATGTTCACTCGGGATCACGCATCGGTGATCGAACGATTCACCTTATGCTCTTCTGAAAAGGAAAAAGATCTTAACCCTCGTCCAAATTATCCTATGCTCTTAGTTATGATTTGTTTCTCTAAAGACACCTTTATTTTGAGCTTTATTTCGGCTATTGATTCTATTCGAAATCCACATCGTGAAGCACTATCCTCATCCAAGGATGAAGCAATGGTTGAGCCATGAATGAACGAAATGGGTGCACTCTGGAAAAAACGAGACATGGGATCTTGTAGAGAGGCTAGAGGACAAGGAAAATCTACGTTGGTTCGTTGTAGGTGTTTACACGTTAAAGTTAGGTCCAGATGGTCAATGGACCGATTAAAGGCTCATTTAGTAGCAAAGGATACACCATTCAACCTATGGGATCCTTGATTATGAGGAGCATTTACTCCCGCAATTAAGCAAAAATTACTCGGTGAGAATCAATCCTCTCCTTGGCGGTGCACTCATTGGGAGATTTATCAACTCGACATTAAAAATGCTTTCTACACAATGATTTGCAAGAGGAAAGTTCATACATGGAGCAACCACCTACAGGGTTTGTTGCTCACTAATGAAGTCGACATGAATAGGTGTGCAAACTCGCAAAAGGCATTGTTGTAGGCTAACAATGCACTCCCCGTCAGCTTGGTTTAGCGAATATAGTTTCAAAACATAGTTCTTCAAGCTTTTGGCATGACCTCTTATAAGTGAAGTTGCGACCATTCTATTTTCTTTTTAGATTATCATTCTCTCGATCAATGCATATATCTTTGTTGTTTATGTAGATGACATTGTCATTATAAATGATTAGGATTGAATAGTTTGAAGCAACACTTATTCAAGCATTTTTAAACTAAGGACTTGGTAAATTGCTTATTTTTCAACATTTCCAAGTGGCACAAGATCAAGACATGACATTTCTATCTCTTAGAGGAAATACACTTTAAAGATTTATTTTGGAAGAGATCGGCTGATGTTGTAAAGCATGTAAAACTATTAGATACACCTATGGATCTTAATGTCAACCTTCTACCAAGATGCAAGGGGAGCCATTATCAAATCTTAAACATATCAAAGGTTGGTTGGAAAAATTGGACCATACCTCATTACAATAACTGCCAAACGGTTTCTTTCCTATTGGGAGAGTTGGTCCAATTTATTAATTCCTCACTAGAACCACATAGATTCACCATTTGTCGAGTGATACTTGCTAGATATATTAAGGGAGGCTTAAGGGAAGAGACTTGCTATATGAAGACAAAGGGACATATAGAAATGGTTATAAAGATGCTGATTGGGCAGGTTCTCCCTCGTAGATAGACATTCCACCTTCAAGATATCGTGTTTTTTTGAGGACAATCTGATATCATGGAAAAGTAAGAAACAAACTGTTGTTGCTAGATCAAGTGTGAAGGCGAAGTATCGAGCAATGGCAGTTGCAACATGTGAACTCATGGTTAAAAGACAATAGCTTGCAAAGGAGTTAGGACATTTTGAAAGAGCAATCAATGAAACTTGTGTGTGATAATCAAGCAACCTTGCATATAGCCTCAAATCTAGTATTCATGAAAGAACAAAACACATTGAGATTGATTGTCACTGGTTGTTGTCATTAGGGTTGGTATGTAACGTGAACAACATCAGAGGGTGGCGGCAGACAGAAGCAGCTGACCAACCCATTTCTTCTTTGTTTCAATATTTGATTGACTTTGTTGAATGATTCATCATCAAACCGACACTATGTTCGCAATTAACTCACAACAAGCTAGATCATTCTTTATTGTTTCTTTCCAACACTTTTGTGGTCGTCCTCTACCTCTTTTAATACTTTCAAAATCTAATTTTTCATACCTTCTTACAGGTTCTTGTTTTGATCTTCTTTCTATATGTCCAAACCATCTTAAACGATATTCTCTCATTTTATCCTCTATTGGTGTCACTCCTAATTTGTTTCTAATAACCTAATTATATATACGGTCTTTTCTTGTATAACCACTTATCCATCTCAACATCTTCATTTCTATCACAGACATCTTTTGTATATGTAGATAATTAACTTCCCAACACTCAGAACCATAAAACATGGCAGGTCTAATTGATGCTCTATAATATTTACCATTTAACTTTAATGGTATCTTCTTATCACAAAGAATACCTGATGCTCCTCTCCATTTTAACCAACCAGCATTGATTCTATGCGTAACATCTCCATCAATTCTTCCATCACTCTGAAAAATTGACCCTAGGTATATAAAACTTTCTTTTTTGGGGGATGCAATGTGTGCCAATTTTAATTTCTATGTCCTCTGAGGTAACCAAATGATCAAACTTACATACCATGTATTCTGTCTTTGTTCTACTAAGTCAGAGGCCTTTTCATTCTAATGTTTCTCTCCATAGTTCCAATTTTCTATTAACTTTTTCCTCAGACTCCTCCACTAATACAATGTCATCTGCAAATAACATACACCAAGGTACTTCATCTTGAATATGTTTTGTTAACTCATCAATCACCATTATAAATAAGTATGGACTTAAAGTTGATCCTTGATGTAACCCACTATTAACTTCAAAGAATTCTGTCAATCCTTCATTGAGTCCTCACACATGTTTTTGCACCATCGTACATGTCTCTTATAAGGTTTATGTATGTCAATGGGATACCTCTATCTTCCAAGGTTCTCAAGGAACCTCCCTCGTTACCCTATCGTAAGTTTTTTATAGATCAATAAATATCATACGAAGGTCTTTCTTTTTGGCCCTAAAATGTTCTATAAGACGTCTCAAAAGGTGAATCGCTTCAACAGTAGATCTGCCTAGCATGAATCCAAATTGGTTCTCTATTGTACTAGACACTTGTCTTAACTTACGTTCGATAATTCTTTCCCACAATTTCATAGTATGGCTCATTAACTTGATACCCTGATAATTCGCACAATTCTGAATGTCTCCCTTATTCTTATATATGGGTATAAGCGTACTCGCTCTCCATTCCTTAGGCATCTTTTGGTTTTTTCATATTTCATTAAATAGTTTTGTAAGACAAGTGATTCCTGTTTCTCCAAGGATTTTCCAAACTCTATAGGAATATTGTCTGGTCCTACCGATTTACCACCCTTCATATGTTTAAGAGTCTCTTTAACTTCATTCTTTTGAATATGTCGGTAGAAATTATGGTTTATATAGTTTTGTGATTTGGCCAACTCTTCTAAGCTAATACTAACATCTTTGTTTTCATTAAAAAACTTATAAAACTAGTTTTTTCATCTATTTCTTATATCATCATTTGCCACTAGAATTTTTTCATCATCGTCTTTGATGCATCTAATAGAATTAAGATTTTTAGTTTTCTTATCTCTAGCCCTAGGTATCCTAAAAATATATTTCACCCTCTTTTGAGTGAGTTTTTTATATAAATCCTCTCAATTTTTATCTTTTGCTTCACTGACAGCCTTTTTTGCTTCCTTCTTTGTTTTCTTATAAGCCTCTAAAGTATTACTAGTTTTCTTAGTATAATGTAATTTGTAACATGCTCTCTTTCTCTTGATTTTGTTTTGCACTACTTCATTCCACCACCAAGCTTCTTTTTGTGCCGGTACACCTCCCTTAGATTAACCAAAGACATCTTTCGCCACTTTTCTAATATGTATAGTCGTATTGTTCCACATATCATAGGGTGTGCCAACATAATTCCAAACATCTCCTTGAAGGACTTTCTATTTAAATATATCTTCTTTCTCACTTTTGAGGTTCCACCATTTAGTCCGAATAGCTCGATGCACTCTTTTCTTCTTTGTCCATTTTTTTATTTGTAAATCCATAACTAAAAGTCGATGTTGGGTGGTTAAGCTTTCTCTTGGAATTACCTTACAATCTTTACAACAGGCTCTATCTTTTTTTCTACAAATAAAGTAATCAATTTGTGTTTGTGATAAGCCATTCTTATAAGTAATTAAATGTTCATCTCATTTTTTGAAGATTGTATTGACTATAAAGAGATCAAATGCCATAGCAAAATTTAAAATCTCCCTACCTTCCTCGTTTATATCCCCAAAACCAAAGTTTCCATGAATCCCTTGATATCCTAATGCCTCTTTACCGACATGTCCATTTAAATCTCCTCCTAAACAAATCATCTCCCTTTGTGGAATCGTTTGAAATACCTTATCTAACTCTTCCCAAAAAACTGTCTTTATACTATCTTCTAGTCCTACTTGGGGTGCGTAAGCACAAACTATATTCAAAACCTCTACTCCTAACACTAATTTCAACATCATGATTCGGTCACCATATCGTTATATGTCTACTACGCTCTCTTTTAAATCTTTATTTATGATAATACTAACTCCGACATGTCGGTACCTTGATATCCTTATGCCTTTTTACCGACATGTCCATTTAAGTCTCCTCCTAAACAAATCATCAACCTTTGTGGAATCCTTTGAATCACCTTATCTAACTCTTCCCCAAAAGTTGTCTTTATACTATCTTCTAGGCCTATTTGGGGTGCGTAAGCACAAACTATATTCAAAACCTCTACTCCTAAGACTAATTTCAACGTCATGATTCGGTCACCATATTGTTGTATGTCTACTACGCTCTCTTTTAAATCTTTATTTATGATAATACCAACTCTGTTTCAAGCCTTTTCTTTACCTGAGTAGCATAATTTAAAACATGTATCCTCTATCTCCTTTGCTTTTTCTCCAACCCATTTTGTCTCCCGTAAACATAGAATATGAATCTTTCTTCGAATCATAGTATCTACCACCTCCATTAGCTTACCAGATAATGTTCCGATATTCCAAGAACCAATACGAATCTTATTATCCAGGACTAGCTTCCTTACCCCCGCATCCGTCCATAATCAAAATGCGGAGACCCTCTCTGAAAATTTTTCACTACATTCGGGCGATAATGTAGCGGGACTAACTTCTTTACCCACACCCGTCCATGATGTGGAAACCCTCTCTGTAATTGATTCACTACATGTAGTGTCCCTTGCTTGCTTACTGCTTTCGGGCTCTGCAGCACGTCGCTAGGTGGGGACGCCCCAAAACAATGTTCATAATTTTTGTAATCCATGTTATAAAAATCCGACAGAGTTTTACGCTAGTTGTCGAAAGCCTAATACAACCCTCCTCTTTTATCCGAGCTTGGGACCAGCAATGCAAGGGTGATCCCTTACCTATGTTATCAATAGCGCGCTATAGCGGGTAGCCCTTCGTAGGGGACCCGCCAAAGCAGAATTAGCGTTGTAAGCGAACGCATTCGGATCAGATTGGGTCGGGTGGCAAGGGTTTCTCGTTCATCCCTGACTCCCTCTGTCTCTCGCCTCTCCCTCTCCATCCTCTTCGGGTCGCTCCCGCCTGTCGCCTCCCCCTCCCCATCCTCTCCGGGACGCTCCCACCTGTCGTCGCCACCGCCTCTAGGTATGCCTCTCCCTCTCTGGGCCGCTCCCACCTGTCGTTGTCACCACCTCTAGGTACGCCTCTCCCTCTGCCGCCACCATCTCGCTCTCTCCCGCCTCAGCCACCTCTCCCTGTCCTGCCTCTCCCTCTCTCCTGCCTCTCCTTCTCTTTGCAGACTCTCTCTCTCCCGCCACCATCTCCCTCTCTCCCGCCTCAGCCACCTCTCCCAATCCCACCTCTCCCTCTCCATCCTCTCCAGGCCGCTCCTGCCTGTCGCCACCACCGGCTCCAGGTACGCTGTCGCCTCCCCCTCTCCACTCCGAAAATTTTTCACTACATTCGAGCGGCAATGTAGCGGGACTAACTTCTTTACCCACACCCGTCCATGATGTGGGAACCCTCTCTTCAATTGATTCACTACATGTAGTGTCCCTTGCTTGCTTCTTACTGCATTCGGGCTCTACAGCACGTCGTTAGGCTATGCTAGGCTATGTAAGCTAAAAGATGTATTTTCAAAATAATAATGTATATCTCATCATGTATTTTACCAGTCGAAGCTATGTTAGTGTCCTATAAAGGGATACATATGGTGTCTCTTGGAGATGTGAAAAGTCATTTGAGTAAACATTTTAGCTTATTTTGTTATATTTTGACTTGATTTACTTCCAAAGGTTGATAAATGCTTATTTTGTTGTCTGCTTATTTGTATAATAGTTTATCATAATAGCTAAAAGATGTATTTTAAAAATAATAATGTATATCTCATCAAGCATTGTACCTGTCGAAGCTATGTTAGTGTCCTACAAAGGGATACATATGGTGACTCTTGGAGATGTGAAAAGTCATTTGAGTAAACATGTTAAATGAATAAAATGGTCATAACAAAACCTCTATATGGGGAGGTAGTATGCCAAATTGAAGTATGAGATCTTAGCCTTAATTTATAATATATATTAGTTTCTTTTACTTATTTTGCCTAATGTATAGAATAATTTGGTTACATTTATGTTTTTGTTTTAAATATAAGTTTAACAATTCAATATGCATATGCTACGTGAAATTTATTGTTTGTCTTCTTAAATTTGTTTATTTAGTTTGATAAAGTAGTAGTTATGTGTTTCTTGATATTTCTTAGAAATGAGTAATCCATTATATATATATATAATTATTTAATCATAAATGAAAGTGTACCGCTAAATCCGCTATATCCCCGCTACCGCTATATTAGGGTCAACCGCTAACAGCCCGCTAACCGCTATTGATAACATAGGTCCCTTGCTTACTTCTTACTGTATTCGAGCTCTGCAGCACGCCGCTAGGCGGGGACGCCCCAAAACAATGTTCATAATTTTTGTAATCCATGTTATAAAAATCCGACGAAGTTTTACGCTAGTTGTCGGAAGCCTAACACAACCCTCCTCTTTTATCCGGGCTTGGGACCAGCAATACAAGGGTGATCCCTTACCCATGTTATCAATAGCGCGCTATAGCGGGTAGCCCTTAGCAGGCGACCCGCCAAAGCAGAATTAGCACTGTAAGCGAACGCATTCAGATCAGATTGGGTCGGATGGCAAGGGTTTCTCGTTCATCCCTGACTCCCTCTGTCTCTCGCCTCTCCCTCTCCATCCTCTCTGGGCCGCTCCCTCCTGTCATCGCCTCCCCCTCTCCATCCTCTCCGGGACGCTCCCGCCTGTCGTCGCCACCGCCTCAAAGTACGCCTCTCCCTCTCTGGGCCACTCCCGCCTGTCGTTGTCACCACCTCTAGGTACGCCTCTCCCTCTGCCGCCACCATCTCCCTCTCTCCCGCCTCAGCCACCTCTCCCTGTCCTGCCTCTCCCTCTCTCCCGCCTCTCCTTCTCTTTGCAGCCTCTCTCTCTCTCCCACCTCAGCCACCTCTCCCAGTCCCACCTCTCCCTCTCCATCCTCTCCGGGCCGCTCCCGCCTGTCGCCACCACCGGCTCTAGGTACGCTGTCACCTCCCCCTCTCCATCCTCTCTAGGACGCTCCCGCCTGTCGTCTCCACTGCCTCTAGGTACGCCTCTCCCTCTCCGGGCCACTCCCGCCTGTCGTTGTCATCACCTCTAGGTACGCCTCTCCCTCTACTGCCACCATCTCCCCCTCTCCCGCCTCAGCCACCTCTCCCTGTCCTGCCTCTCCCTCTCTCCCACCTCAGCCACCTCTCCCTGTCCCGCCCCTCCTTCTCTCTCATGCCTCTCTCTCTCCCGCCACCATCTCCCTCTCTCCCCTTTTCATGCTTATATAATTGGATAGCAACTTACTCGTTGTGTTGTTTTTCACTTTGATTAGGCTGGGCTTTTTAGGAAAATTGGTTGTCTGCATTGTCTCTAATCATTAAAATTATGTCCAATTTGCTTGAAATCCTAATTGAAGACCTCATCACTTAGTGATGCACTTACATACCAAACCAAATTCATAAAACCTTGTCTAAATACGACCACAAGAGAGTTTATTTCCCAATGAAGTCTTCAAATCGGTGTTCCTCTCTATATTTATTGTTATCAACTATAAAAGAAGAATACATGCGTTGGTGTCTACAAACCAAATCTTCCACTTGGTAAAGAGTGTGGGAGTCTCAACTCTGTGTGTTTACAATGTTGGTCTGGTCTAAGGTCCTCTGCAAGTAATTCATTTGAGGAACTCTTAAACTATAGATACAGCTTGTGCTTGTTTGCTGGCAATGGGCATCATCATCATGCCTTCTACTGATCTTTTTCCTGCTTTACATCTAACACCTTAGTGACTTGCATGCAGTTTAGTGGTCGCCAATGCCTATTCCATGTAAGTTTGTGTGTATTTATCTCCGTGTGCATACTCTATACACCCAGAAGGTTTTTGCTGCGATAAATTACAATTTGACGTTGTTTCAGCTTTCAGAAGTGGTAACAATGATATCATGGATCCTCCTTCCTTTTCATTCTTTAATCAATTCAACATGATGATCAGATGATAAGTTGTGCATATCTCTTACATTTTTGCCATAGGTCTCTCTTTCTCAACAAAGATATTACTCGTGCATATAATGACCACGTATGCTCCCTTCTCTTTAATTCATTTTTTGTTCATGGTTGTCCTATTACTCAAATTTTTAATGCATATGGCATGTAATTTTGTAGTTTAACATTCATTGGATTCTTCTACTTGTGCAAGTATCATGTGTTCTTGAGACTGTTGGTAGGTGCTACCGTGCTTGATTAGTTGTTGCAGCTGATATGTTATTATCTATTCATGGCAATAATCTACTTAAGATCTTGATATTTTTTAGAAATTAGAGAACCCATTATATATATATATATATAATTCTTTAATCATAACTAAAAGTGTACCGCTAAATCCGCTATATCCCCACTATATCCCCCGCTATATCAGGGTCGACCGCTAACAACCCGCTAACCGCTATCGATAATATAGTCCCTCACATGGGCGAAGTTGGGTGCACGGTGTAGAGAAAATAATCTTTATTGACGTGAATCAATCAATACAATTATCAAAGTTACTCCCAAGCAATCAACCCTAAATTGGCCACACGGCAGTTGCTGCTGGTTTCTTCTCTCTCTTTTTCACACCCAGATTAGGTTTTCTAATCCTTATTATATTAGAGTCTTGTAACTTAAAAGACTCTTTTACCCTTATACTAAAGAAATATTAAAAATATAAGTAAAGGTTAAAAACGTAAGTAATTACACTTATGGAACTTGTATAGGACCCAAACATAACATTTCTCAACACACGGCATGCTAGGTTAAGGTAATCTAAAATGCCAGGCAATAAGATGCATAGTAAAATGTTTTTATGTTGAATTTGTTTGCATGATCAATTATCATTGCCTTAAACTAAATTACATCATCAGGATAATTCACTGGCTGAATGCATTATATTTGCAGTAACTCCACTATCATGAAGCTCGTCACATCAAAATAAAGTTTAGATCTAAAAATAGTACAACTATTCAAATTTAACTGCTTGAGAATAACAAACCGCTTGATATTGCTTCATCAGCCAATTGAGGACAGATAAAATGAACATGACAGTCTATTCCCCCAGCTGTGACAATCATTCCTTCTGCAGCAATAACCTCGGTGTTGACCTGTAAAAAAAAACGAAAAAAGTTGGTCCATGGAAAGCATGATGATACCAGCAGCACAAGAATAAATAACTACGTAGAGGCAAGAGAATACTCCAACTATCATGTCTGTATGCACACCATCCATTACATCTGGGTTCCCTGCCTTCCCAATGGCACATATATTTCCATTTTTAATACCAATATCAGCCTTGTAAATTCCTGTATAATCAATAATCAAGGCATTTGTTATGACAGTGTCAAGGCAAGAATCAGCTGGATATCCAGCTGCTTGTCCCATTCCATCGCGCAGAACCTTTCCTCCTCCAAATTTACACTCATCACCATAAACTGTAAAGTCTCTTTCAACCTCTGCAAACAGGTTTGTGTCCCCTAATCTGATCTTGTCGCCAGTTGTTGGTCCATAAATATTAGCATAAACCTGGCGTGAAACTTTAGTTGTGAGATCACTATCTTCTGTTGTCATTCCATCCCTGTGAAAGAAGCAGATGATAGTAGCAACATTGAGTTTGCATTTCTACTCCAAAAAAGGTGAACAATTATCAGAAGTCGATGAGTCAACACAGAGATTCTTACACAGTAAGAGTATCATCCATATGCCCAAAACCTTTTGCGAGTACATCATCCATTACTCTGGGAGAACTTTCAACAGGCCCATCTGAAATAGCATTGCCCCCTCTAATCACATGCTGCCCACTGATACTGACAAGTACAACAGATTTTCGATCCCCTGGCTGGAAAACAATGAATTCATAAAGAAAAAATTCAAGGATGCTAAGGAGAGGGGTGTAGAATTTACCAATCAGGGAAAGTGTAAGGCCTATGACTAGTTCCTACAACTAACATATAATTGATGGGGTTTATCTTTAATGATAGGATGCAATACAATGGCCAGCATTGCTAATATAAAAAAATCATCAAAAATAAGAACTCACATGCATATCTTTACACAGGAATGACAAGGGAGTTTATTACGATACTTTTAAAGACACTTCGTTTTAGAAATTTTGAAAGACTGAAGGAGATACATGTTTTCCTTTTGTTCGTATTCCAAAATAGAATGAATATCTTTTAAAAGAAAATATGGGCGTTCCTGGTAAAGAACTGCCGGTGAATCTTTGTATCTTGTTCTGGTGACTTAACCCATGAAGGACGGGAATATCAGAGTGGTACTTGAATTTGGGGCAAATGTTTGGACATTTCACGTTTTTATGCTTTTCAGCAATCTTGGTGTTTTTTTAAAACGATTATCTATAAGAAATAGACAGTAACAAGAAAACAATTTGACACAACTATGTTAATGATGCAAATGTTCAAGCTCTTACCTCAAATCGAACAGCTGTTCCTGCTAGAATGTTGAGCCTCATACCGTAGGATTTTCTCCTATCAAACACCAAGTATGGGTTTACTTCAATAAAATGGTAGTGACTTCCTACCTGAATGAGAAACAAAAGTTACGGGGAAAGACCAACAATAGCACTGGAAGGTTCAAGATAATTATGAGTTAAAAGGTAACTTTACAGATGTATCTCCAAAAAAATAAAATGAATTGTCATGCCCGCTAAAGAACAAGAAGTCATCTACTACATAACCATGTGTATAATTTCGCGTGCACAAATAAAATGACAACCTAGATGAGAATGTCTTCTATTATGCATTTCAATACCTAACCAGAAAAATTAATGAAAGAGGTTCCTGTGAGTGTATGATAGTAGACATGATCGGTTTGGAACCGGTCCTGCAGTTTAAACTGGAACCAGTAAAACGGACCCAAATCATAACTGAACCCAAGGGATCCCTCATTTACAGTTCGTCCTTCCATGGAATCAGGAGCGGTGGTGCCCAATTTTATAAGGATATTCAAATTTTTTATTTGCATAATTCTTATGAATTCTAGGTTCAAATCAGAACCGTAAATGGACATGCCAGTTATAAATCGCAACTGGAAGTTGGTTGGGCTATGGTTTATGGTTCTAGGCAGACTAAAACCAGTAGTTTAAATCCTTGGTTCCAGTTTACCTGGAAGTGGACAGTGGACATGTCTAATCATAATGAGAATCAATATGTTTAGATAATAGAATCATATGAATGCCAAAAGATGTATGTGCCTTTTCCAGGACTTGCTTTATCTTGTTGGGTTACAGAGCATCCAAAGCTGTCATTTGGGAAAAGGTATTGCAGATATTTAAAAATTATAAATTGTTAGATGAGCTTCTGGTTTTAAAGAATTCTTGTTGCAAATCATCCAGTTTTGAGAGATAGTTGTCTTTCATCTGACATGGCCTTAGATTTTGCATGTTTTCTTTTGAATTTGGTAATGATAACAATTTTAGGGGCTCAATCGTTGTGATAATAAGCAATGACCTTTTAATTTTGTTATTTAGATAATTGTTACATCAAGGGGCCCTGGAGATAAGGTGCAACAGTTCTGTATAGCTGACTCTTGCCATATCAGCAAATGGCTTGACTGTGAGTGAGGCTGAAAATTAGCTATTCAAAGACCAAACTAAAGTTTGCTTTAGTAGAAAAATGTTTGGCACCTTCCTTCCCAAAAATTGAAGAAGTCATACTCCAATGGTTACTGGATCTTCTGTTGTGCTTTCATCTGCTTCTGCTGGACCGGTCTTAGATTCACCATAGACTTCAGATAGTTCTGAGATTTGTCTCTTCTCTACCAATACAACATACTGTTATCCTTTTGGATGGGAAGCTGCTGAAAGCCAATATAACTAACTCACTGACCTCGTATATGCTACTTCACCTGAAAATATGCTGTGTTCGTCATACTCCCGGACTAATCCCAGGATTCCTATTGTTTGTGTTTGATTCACCATATTATAGTGTTCTTGGATCGGCATATACTATTAAGAGACAGGTATATGACAGCACTAGTACAAATAACCATTCAGAAAATGAAGGTGGAAAATAAAAATCCAATTAATGCAAACTAAAAAGGTAATTCTACCTGAATTGGTCGGTCTGCTTTATTCAGTACTTCAAGAACAACAGCTTTTCTACCATAATTTATAGCAATGTCACCATCTCCAATAATTAGTTGACCAGGGATACAGTGTTCCATAGTATCAGGAAAAACATCTAGTGGTGGAACTGAAAAAAAGAGAAAAGTTAATGCTGGAACACTCAAATCCAGGAATCATCCCACATCAGTTTGTTCCTTCACTAGAAGTAAAAAGGAAAGTTATCATGGTGAATTACCACTATCTCATTATAAATTTAATGAACAACAAGAGGACCAACGTGTCAAAAGCAGGAAATGAATGACTCATGTCGTATAGCTAAATTGAATACAGAGAAGGAAACAAACCAAACGCTAACCTACAAAAAAACATCAACCTTAAAAGCTAGTCTTCTAGACAGAACTATAAGCACCTGAATTGGAATATGACATGAATATTTAGTAGGACTAGTCGTTGTAAGGACAGGTTTTCTCAAACATGAGTACATGCATATGCATAGTGTTTCATATGAGCAATGGTCCTATTCTTTAAGTGTGCATATGCATGTACTCATGTTTGAGAAAACCTGTCCAATGTGAAATCATGTAAAAATAGATCTGTGACAAGTTGAGCACACTGTAGCGATTCCTTTTAAAACTCCAAGATGTCAAGAAATTTGTAGGGAGAAAACACCATATATTCATGTTGGTGGAGCAGATCACATAACTAGGATTCGATCTCTAACCCACGCACTTAGATGTTTCCAAAATTCAAAAAAAAAGAGCACACTGTGAGGATAAGAGGCTGCCATTTTGGAAGAGATTTAAAAACATCGAAGGAGTGATGTTGTGAACTGGAATTGGTGAACCTCCACATGGAGTTTGGGGGGCCAGGGCTTAGAAGGCAGAGGCGCAAGAATGAGCAGTATTCTTCTTTGTCCAATCGTCATTTTGGTTGGACTGAGGATAAGGCCATGTTGTTGGCATCTGTCCAGAAGTACGCGCAGATGTTTTGCATGGGCGTCCTCTGATGGAGAAAATACAAGGATGTCGTCGATATACACCGCAATGAATTCCTCTGTTCCTTTGAAGCAGTTGTCCATCTTCCTTTGGAAGACGGCCGGTGCATTTTTCAAACCAAATGGCATAACCAGCCATTCATATAATCCTTGTGGCACCCAAAAGGCTGTAAGAGGAATTGATGTTGGTTCCATCATCACTTGATGAAAACCACTCTTAAGGTCAAATTTTGAGTAAAATTTACTCCCTGCAACCTTCTTAATAATGGAATTGATACCTGGCAGAGAATATTGATCTTTCTCTGTATTATCGTTCAGGCGTTTGTAGTTGAATACCATGCGCTCCTTGCCTCTTTTGACAACTCCTGTTTTTGGATCTTGAGTTGTGCCTGAATGAACGATAATGGCGGTAGTCCTGTGTTGACTCTGTGAAGGTCTGATTACTCCTAGTTGTAGTAAGGCGTTCACATGTTTGGCGAACGTCTCCTTCATTTGTGGTGTCACCTGTTTTAGAGGTCGGTCCTCAATGATGAAGTTTGGGTTCTTCAATGTGATTTTGCAGGTGATCATGTTTTTGGACCAATGTTTTAACGGATCCTCGCCAATAAATCCGGCGTCCGTTAGCTTCTGGATGAGGGGTGAGAATTTCTTCTGGAAGTTCTCAGGGGTTGGTCCGGAGTGGTACATCACTGCTTCTTGTAGTTGTACATACTCAAGATCATCTATTTCTTCAATGAATGCAGCGACTTGGGCCGTTTGCTTTGTCTGTATGGTGGTGACATTCTTATAAAATGTAATAATATCACCTTCAATCCGAAGCCCTCCTTGCATTGATCTTATGAAGTTGCAGCCGATGATCATTTGAATTTCCCCGCCTAGTTCCATGGGGAAAGCATAGGTATATGGGATTTTGAAAATGTTATCTCCAATTAACATTTTCCCATATTTCAGCTTTCTGTTGGCACTCTGCTTGGAATTAACACCTGAGAAGTGAACCGTAAATGTGTTGTCTTCCAATGCTGATGCTGGGATAGATTTCTCATCTATGCAGCATGTAGTAGCGCCTGTGTCCAGTATAGCTTTGACTGTAAAGATTGGGGTGCCGGGAATATCCAGATTAACTTGTAAGTTGTAGAGACGATTGCGGATGAATTTCTTGGGATGGGTCTCCCCACCACACTCCGCTGCGATAGTGTTTTGTAAGACAAACACTTCATCTTCATCCGTATCATGGATTTGTATTCCCTTGCCTTTGTCATGTAAGCCAAGTTGCTGGAAGTCTTTGTTAAGGTCATGGACCAGTAACTGATCTCTGAGGTACTGGTTTTCTGTTTGGAGTCGCTTGTTTTCGACCTCCAACCATTGAATGTAGTCGATTTGAGCCTTGATAATGTTTCTGAATTTTGTAGGCTCTTCGGGCGTCTGTTGAATTGGTTCAACAGGGACGGGATGGTTGAAGTAGTGTGGACCGCAGAGTCCACAGACGACCAGTTCGCACTTAGAGCAATGGATTCTTGCTCTTTTCATTGTTGGAATTTTGCAGTAACAGCACTGCGGGTTGATTACCACCTGGTTGTAACCAATCTTGGGTGCAATTATTGGTGAAGGTGATATTCATCTTCAACCCAACATAATCAAGAAGATCCTGGAGAAAACGGATGCAGAACTAACTACAAAAGCCGGATTACGATCGTGGTTGGGAATTTTAAATTATGCAAGGAATTTTATACCCAACCTAGGCAAGCTACTAGCACCCCTGTATGGAAAGACAAGTCCTACAAGCGAAAAGAAGATGAATGAACAAGATTGGAAACTTGTTCAACAGATCAAGAAGCAGGTCCAGAACCTGCCACCATTATCAATTCCACCACCCACATGCTACATGGTCCTAGAAACAGATGGGTGCATGGAAGGATGGGGAGGGGTCATCAAATGGAAACCTCAGAAATATGACCCAAAGACACTAGAAAAACCGTGCGCTTATGCAAGCGGCAAGTTTGATCCCCCAAAATCATCAATTGATGCAGAAATTCATGCCGTGATGAATAGCTTAGAAAGCTTAAAATTATATTATCTAGAACAGAAGGAGTTGATGATCAGGACAGATTGCCAAGCAATCATCAGCTTTTTCAACAAAACCAACATCAACAAACCATCGCGAGTTAGATGGATCGCATTTGTTGATTTCATCACAGGACTAGGCATCAACATTGTCTTTGAGCATATAGAGGGAAAGGAAAATGTGCTCGCTGACACATTATCCAGAATGATCCATATTTTGGTTGAAGAAAACAGGGAATGGTCTACTGAGCAATTATCTTGTGTTAACAACTTTGTTAATTTTGCTCAGGAATGGACGGCAAGGCCATCACAATCCCTGACAATGCTGAAGGAAGTTCAGCAACTAAGCGATCAAGTCCTAGCCTTGTTGACAAATACAAGGCCCCAATGGAAAAACTCCATCCAGTGTACAAGCCCGGAGAAACCAATCCAGGCCGCTCGGCTGAAGAATGTCAAGAGCTCCGCAACACTCTATTCCACATAGAGCGTGTTGCAGGATGGATCGTGCAGAAGGATCTGGAAAGCCTGATCCAGATCCAAGAAATCAAAAATGAGGCATGTCGGCAAGCCTCCACTAGGGATAATTACTGGGGAGATATCCGGTACATTATCCGATACACTCTTGAAGAAATACGGGAAATTGCAAAAGCCATCAACAGACTAATCACAACTTCCCAGAATGTACGTATCTAGTCATCGCCTGTGCGCGAATATTACTTTCGGCCGCCTGTGGCCAACTTTTTATCTGTCGGTTTGTCGTATTCGCTGTGCGAATCACTTTTTCGGCCGCCTGTGGCCAACTTTTTATCTGTCGGTTTGTCGTATTCGCTGTGCGAATCACTTTTCGGCCGCCTATGGCCCACTACTTTAATAATGAGTCAAGCGGGACCACTGCTTTATCCAAAGCAGCCCGCACTAAGTGTACTGCACTGCTTTAGTCAAAAGCAGCTGCATTATTGTACTGCCAGGAATCTGCATTATTGCACGACCCAGCAGTACAGGTCAATAATTGTACTGCAAGGGCAGTACAACTCGAAGGCTATATAAACCTTCGAGCAGTCCATAGAAGAGCATCGAGTGCCTTCAGTTAAGTTCTCTCCTGCTCTTCCAGTGTCTGTCAAGTGTTCGTCAAAGTGTGCTTCGTCTCTACCTGTAAGTTTTAAGTTTTCAATATTCAGCAATAAAAGCCTTGTTTGTTTCATTGTTATGCCTTCCACCCTCTCTCGTATTTTCCTGGTATCAGAGCTTGGTTTAGTTGAGTTATTTGTATAAAAGATTGGACCTATTTTTGTAACCAGAAACCTTAGTTGTATGATCCTATCTGAAACGCTGTCCAAATTAGAACTTCCAGTGGGAACCAGTTAGGCAAGGTGTGCCGTGAACCTGTAGTACCAAATAGCGTTGTTCGAAACTTGGCCTGCGACTCAGGTGAGTCATTCAGCAAAGCCTTTCTGCAAGCAGAAAGCGGCCCGGTCTCACATCAAAGCTCAACCGACCCTAAGCCTTTGTGCTTGTACTAAGGGAGAGTGGAACTGGCCTTGGCTAGCAAGGTAATTTACCCAGCTTTAGGATGTATGAGTTCCTCATCTAACTCGATCCCTTCGAGTTTATCTGAAAACCCTGCAGTCAGAAAAGCTGCAATAGAAACCGGTCCTATAGACCCCCCAGGTATTGTTTACATTTCCCCAAGTGATCTAAGGGATACTGGAAAAGCTCTAGTCACCATTGCCAAACAAGGCAATTCACTCGTTCAGCTACTCACTCAAATCTTAAGCAATCAGGCTATCCTAGCATCTGCAATCACTGAGCTAAAAACTCTTGGTACCCAATCCGAGTCTAAGGAAGACAAAATCATAAGCGAACTTGCTGAGAAGTTCAAAGGCCTCTCTGTCTCTGAAAAGAAAGGCAAGCTAAAAGTCTTCAAAGACCCCTATACCATTCTGAGTGACGAGAAAAAGAAGTTGAAAAAGTAATGGATCGCCGCCCAGCAGCCGTTTCACAGACCATTACCTCCACTCCATCAACTTCCGAATTTGAGGACCAAATCCGGAGCTACAGATCTGGACAACGGCGTCTATACAATTTACAAAGAGGAATCAACCGATTCCTGCATCGACGCCCATACCAAGAAGTGTTGGAGACTCAACTCCAACCTGAGCAACAGTTACAACGATTATTAAGAGAGCGTGCAAACATGGTACCAGCAGAGGTACTTTACACCTCTCGTCAGGATACTACACAACATCAGGTGTACCAACACCTCTCAGAAGAAGCTATATCCTGCACTGATGATCAACAAATTGATCGACTGTTTATCCAGCCAGAAAGCTACCAAGCGCTAAGAAGAAGCAATTTTCGCTTCATTCATATAGGCCTGGCACAGGTGCGACTCCAAATACTGCACCGAATGGACGAGGGTACCCAAGCCCTCATAGTTTTCCGTGATACTCGGTGGCAAAATGATCAATCGATATTTGCTACCATGGAAGTTGACTTGTCCCGAGGAAGACAAATAACGTTCATTATTCCAGACACAATAATGACGCTACGGGACTTCTATAATCATTTTCAGATATCCATCAGAACCAGAGGATATCAACAATGGCAAAGTGGTGAGGCTAACCTCATCATAACAAGGGGATTAATTGGGAGATTATCCAACACTCCCAACATGGCTTTTGCGTATCAAATTAGTCAGGTAACTGACTACCTCAACAGCCACGGTGTAACAGCACTTCTAGGACGAAGGCTTACCACTCAGGAATCCAGAAGCCTTGACTGGTTTATTTCCAATTCTACGGTGCTTCCACCACCGGTGACCCCCAACGAAGCAACGACGTCAAACCTCATTGACGGTCGTGTGTCAATCAGATTCTCGGAATATACCCAAGCACCGGAATCTGAAGAAGAAGAAACGGAGCAAATAATAGCCTTCTTATCTGAAGAAGACCCAAGTGGGGATGAGGATGATTTCATCACCTACCATAACTATCTAGCCTCACATAGTGCTCCAATTGAAGAAGAGGGACCAAAATGGGATGAATCAGAAGAAAACGATGACTTCATTAACCCATTTGCCCTAGAACAAATCTTGGTGTGTGAAGAAGACATGGACTATCCCTCTATGTCACACCTAAGACAATCAATAGCTGCTGCAACAACTACGGAAAGTTCATCAATTTACAATCCAGCGCAGCATGATACTCCAATGAACCAACCGGGCTATGCTCCGGCCACTGGCACTACTCCCCCTATCAGACCGAATTTCGAGGGAGCATCAACCAGTGGAACCAAATTCAAAAGAGGGTTCAACAACGAAATGTGGGATCTACCCTCGGCAAAACAATCGCAGGGCGCAATCTTTGTCATTCCACAGCAGATTGGCCTGTTTCACGATGTCTTCTCCAGATGGGAATCAATTACACGAAACCTTGTCGCTGACAAAGGTTTTACTGATGCTAGAGACAAAGCAGATTTTATTGAAAATCTGCTCGGAGAAGTAGAAAAACTGATTTGGGTTCAGTGGCGGATGAGCTATCCTACAGAATATGAACATCTAATTGCTGCTGCGGATGGCCGAGAAGGCACCAACAACATCCTAGCCCAAATGCGACTGGTCTTCACACTAGAAGACCCAACACAAGGTACTACCGGAATTCAAGATCAGGCATACAGAGATCTTGAAAAGCTTTCATGCAACAATGTCAAGTACATTGTTCAATACATGAACGACTATCTACATCTTGCTGCTAAAACCGGTAGAGTATGGATTTCAAATGAACTGTCGGAAAAGTTCTGGATGAAAATGCCAGGAGACCTCGGCAGTCGGATAAAGAAGGGATTCGACGAAAAATATCCAACAGTCACCATCGGCGTTGTGCCTCGAATCCTGTACGCATACCAATATCTGGAGCAAGAATGCAAAGAAGCAGCATTCAAAAGATCTCTCAAAAATCTATCATTTTGTTCACAAATCCCCATTCCAGGGTATTACAAAGACTCCAGAGAAAAGAAAAGATACGGATCGAGGAAATCCTCTACATACAAAGGAAAACCCCACCCATCACATGCCCGTGTAGAAAAACGGAAGCACTTAGTCCGCAACAAAAAATGCAAGTGCTATCTTTGCGGGGAAGAAGGACATTTTGCAAGAGAATGTCCATCCGAAAGAAGAAATATCAGGCGTGCAGCCATATTTGAAGGACTGAAACTACCCGAAGACTATGAGATCGTCTCCGTCGACGAAGGCGAAGCAATCAGCGACGCCATCTTCTCAGTCTCTGAAAATGAAGACAATGACGAGTCCTTCGAGCATCAACTTCAAACACTTAGCCTGCACATGC
This sequence comes from Brasenia schreberi, assembly GCA_036023115.1. Taxonomy (NCBI): domain Eukaryota; kingdom Viridiplantae; phylum Streptophyta; class Magnoliopsida; order Nymphaeales; family Cabombaceae; genus Brasenia; species Brasenia schreberi. The sequence goes on along the minus strand of JAYKKT010000079.1, from coordinate 16,115,479 downwards.
TCCGACGGCTTGGTGAAGAAAAAGAAAACAGCTATAGACCAAGCGTTCTACTCAGTCCAAAACAAATGGACTGTACACATCTCTGGCACCACAACCAGGTGGTAATCAACCCGCAGTGCTGTTGCTGCAAAATTCCAACAATGAAAAGAGCAAGAATCCATTGCTCTAAGTGCGAACTGGTCGTCTGTGGACTCTGCGGTCCACACTACTTCAACCATCCCGTCCCTGTTGAACCAATTCAACAGACGCCCGAAGAGCCTACAAAATTCAGAAACATTATCAAGGCTCAAATCGACTACATTCAATGGTTGGAGGTCGAAAACAAGCGACTCCAAACAGAAAACCAGTACCTCAGAGATCAGTTACTGGTCCATGACCTTAACAAAGACTTCCAGCAACTTGGCTTACATGACAAAGGCAAGGGAATACAAATCCATGATACGGATGAAGATGAAGTGTTTGTCTTACAAAACACTATCGCAGCGGAGTGTGGTGGGGAGACCCATCCCAAGAAATTCATCCGCTAGCACTTCCCTGCATAACAAGGAAGATCAAAGGTCAAAGTTTAAGAAAGCCAGAAGTGGAATCAACCGGATGCTTCATAGAATAAGCAACTTGCTGTGACTTGCGAAGGATACGCCTATCTTATCAGGAATTGCTGACAGCGAGGGGCACGTTCCAGATTGGTGTTTTCAGTCATCATTACTTTACATGTAACCAACTTAAAGGTGCTTTCATAAACCTACTATCAGAATGGTATTCTACTGAAAACAGGATGAATGTGTTCCAATTTTCTCGCAAATCTAGTGTATTATCCTCTCATGTCGCTTATCTTTGAAGGATGATTGTGTTTCAATTTTCTTGACAGATTTAGTGTATGACATCCTTTTATCAATGTTGGCTTCCACACAAAGGTTTTGGTCCTGCCCTCAGGGTGATGTAACAAAACTACAAAAAATATTCTTTGATATTGTTCTCAGTTTTGAAGCGATTCACCTTTTGAGACGTCTTATGGAACATTTTAGAGCAAAAAAGAAAGACCTTCACATGATATTTATTGATTTAGAAAAAGCTTATGATAGGGTACCGAGGGAGGTTCTTTGGAGAACTTTGGAAAAAAGAGGTATCCCATTGACATATATTAACCTTATAAGAGACATGTATGATGGTGCAAAAACATGTGTGAGGACTCATGAAGGAACGACAGACTTCTTTGAAGTTAATATTGGGTTACATCAAGGATCAACTTTAAGTCCATACTTATTTATAATGGTGATGGATGAGTTAACAAAACATATTCAAGATGAAGTACCTTGGTGTATGTTATTTGCAGATGACATTGTATTAGTGGAGGAGTCTGAGGAAAAAGTTAATAGAAAATTGGAACTATGGAGAGAAACATTAGAATGAAAAGGCCTCTGACTTAGTAGAACAAAGACAGAATACATGGTATGTAAGTTTGATCATTTGGTTACCTCAGAGGACATAGAAATTAAAATTGGCACACATTGCATCCCCCAAAAAAGAAAGTTTTATATACCTAGGGTCAATTTTTCAGAGTGATGGAAGAATTGATGGAGATGTTACGCATAGAATCAATGCTGGTTGGTTAAAATGGAGAGGAGCATCAGGTATTCTTTGTGATAAGAAGATACCATTAAAGTTAAATGGTAAATATTATAGAGCATCAATTAGACCTGCCATGTTTTATGGTTCTGAGTGTTGGGCAGTTAATCATCAACATGTACAAAAGATGTCAGTGACAGAAATGAAGATGTTGAGATGGATGAGTGGTCATACAAGAAAAGACCGTATACATAATGAGGTTATTAGAAACAAATTAGGAGTGGCACCAATAGAGGATAAAATGAGAGAACATCCTTTAAGATGGTTTGGACATATAGAAAGAAGATCAAAAGAAGAACCTGTAAGAATGTTAGAAAAACTAAATTTGGAAAGTATTAAAAGAGGTAGAGGACGACCACAAAAGTGTTGGAAAGAAACAATAAAGAATGATCTAGCTTATTGGGAGTTAACTGCTAACATGGCACACGATAGGGATCTGTGGAAACAAAGAATCCATGTAGCTGACCCCGTCTAGTATGGGAAAAGGCTTAGTTGTTGTTGTTGTTGTTGATTGTTCTCAGTTTCAGGCTTCAGCTGCTTTCCTGCTCCTCAAATCAGCTTGCTGAACCTAGATTTGCACCTTACCCGAAAGCACTACAAGGGAACTAGCATTAGGTTATTTGTGCGTAACAAAGTTGGTTTACATGGACGCTGAGTTGGAAATAATGACCTTTCTAGATGATGCATAAGGCCAATTCATTTGAAGGAAAGCTGATTCTTAAGGGAATATTCTAGCTGGCACGGATGTTTCTTGGACAGGTTGGTCTAGAATTTGCGGTGAATGTGCTTCTACTATATTGCCCTGCTGGTGAGCTGCCACTTTGTAAACTTGCATGACTGGACACCACATGGATATAATCCCCTGGGTGTGCTGCTCTATAACATGTAATAGCCAAAAGAATGTAAGACGGCTGCTTTATTCACCTGGAAGAAAAGAACCATGCAACGCCCACCCCATATTCCCATTCTCACTAGCGATAGGATTATGAACAGTAACTAACTTTGTCCCATCTGGAAAAGTTCCTTCAACCTAAAAAAAATGCAACAGTGCAAGAACAATGTAAAACATGAGCGCTGATGAGGAATGACATCATACAGGTACAAATATTAATAATGACACTCAATAGGAATAATTATCTAGAAAAATATTGTTGAGAAACAACCCAAATAGGAATAATAACAAACTAAACGAGAAATAGCATCAAACTGAAGCAAGAAGGTGACGGCGTCACCATGGGTTGCCGGTCCCTCTCTCTCTTATTCCATTCTCTTAATCACATGGTTTACAGTTATGACATTACTTATACTAGTTTATAATGTAAAAGACCTAAATGCCCCTAATTAGTAGAACTAATAATACTTAGCTCTCAATGGATGAGATTCTTATCCATTGGGATCTATATGACCCAAATACAAGGATCTCCAACACGCCCCCTTAAGTTGGGTCTTGGATACTTCACCCAACTTGCCAAGAGCTTTCTTTAATCCATTCTCAGCTACTGGTTTTGTAAAAATATCAGCCAAGTGGTCTTAATAACAAACATGAATGATGTTGAAAATTCCTTGGAAAACCTTTTCTCTAATAAAATGACAATCAACTTCGATATATTTTGTTCTCTTATGGAATACAGGATTAGAAGCTATTTGGAGTGTAACTTTACTATCTGTGAATAAATCAATTGGAATGATCATTCTCATACCAATTTCTTCTAATAGCAATAAAATCCATAATCCCTCACACGTACTAATGACAATAGCATGATACTTTGCTTTAGGACTAGATCTGGCTACCACTGATTGTTTCTTATTTTTTTATGAGACAATATTACCCCCTAGACATACAGTGTACCCAAAGGTAGATCTTTGATCATCCAGAGAGGCAGCTCAATCAGCATCTGAATAAATTTCAAAATTGAGAGATGAATTGGGAGAATAACATAAATCATGAGTAATAAATGACTTCAAGTATCTGATAATATGGAACACCATATTCATTTGGTTTCATTTGGTGTCTAGATGATGAGTGCATCCATCTACTAAGATAGCTAAATGCAAATCTTATATCTGGTCTTGTAATGGTGAGACATATGAGTTTACCAACTAATCTCTAATATCTGCCCACATCTTTATATAAGGTTCTCAGGGTTTTCAACCGTCCCTCTTTGAACTTTAATTGAAACAATACATATACGACAATCTTCCATCTTGGTCTCTTTTAATAGATCCAAAATATATTTGTGTTGACTTAAGAATAGATAATCATTACATCGAATAATTTTAATGCCCAGAAAATAGTGTAGCTTTTCCAAGTATTTCAAGCCAAAGAACGTGTGCAGATCTCGCTTCAAGTCTGTGATTCCTTTCACATCATTACCTTTAATAATAATGTCATCAACATATACAGCCAAGAGAATAGTCTTCTCACTATGTCTGATGAAGAATGTGTGGTCACTCGTGCTGCATTTGAAACCCAGGCTGAGAACACCTTCGCTAAATTTTTCAAGCCACACTAAGTGATTGTTTTAATCCATAAATCGATTTCTTCAGCTTGCGTACTTTGTGTGACTCGGTCCTCTAATTATAACCAGGCGGTAAGTCGATATAGATATCCTCAGTAAGATCTCCTTGAAGAAAATCATTTTTCATATCCAATTGTCACAAGTCTCATTTCTGATTCACTGCCACACTTAGAAGAATTCTGATAGTATTTAATTTTGCAATAGGTGCAAATGTTTCGGTATAGTCAATCCCATAGGATTGGCTATAACCTTTAGACACCAACCTGGCTTTGTATCTTTCTATATTACCATGTGCTCGATACTTGATAGTATATATCCATTTGCAACCAACGGTCTTCCTATCTGGTGCTAACTTATAAGTTCTTAGGCTTGATTTTTTTACAGAGCTTGAATTTTATCTCGTATACTAGGAGAAATAGGAATCACTTGGCTCAAAAGACTATTTAATGAAATATGGAAAAACCAAAAGATGTCCGAGGAATGGAGAGCTAGTACACTTATACCCATATATAAGAACAAGGGAGACATTCAAAATTGTGTGAATTATCGAGATATCAAGTTAATCAGTCATACTATGAAATTATGGAAAAGAATTATCGAACGTAGGTTAAGACAAGTATCAAGTACAACACAGAACCAATTTGGGTTCATGCCAGGCAGATCTACTATTGAAGCGATTCACCTTTTAAGACGTCTTATGGAACATTTTAGAGCAAAAAAGAAAGACCTTCACATGATATTTATTGATCTAGAAAAAGCTTATGAGAGGGTACCGAGGGAGGTTTTTTAGAGAACTTTGGAAAAAAGAAGTATCCCATTGACATATATTAACCTTATAAGAGACATATATGATGGTGCAAAAACATGTGTGAGGACTCATGAAGGAACGACAGACTTCTTTGAAGTTAATATTGGGTTACATCAAGGATCAACTTTAAGCCCATACTTATTTATAATGGTGATGGATGAGTTAAAACATATTCAAGATGAAGTACCTTGGTGTATGTTATTTGCAGATGACATTGTATTAGTGGACGAGTCTAAGGAAAAAGTTAATAGAAAATTGGAACTATGGAGAGAAACATTAGAAAGCAAAGGCCTCCGACTTAGTAGAACAAAGACAGAATATATTGAATGTAAGTTTGATCATTTGGTTACTTCAGAGGACATAGAAATTAAAATAGGCACATATTGCATTCCTCAGAAGAAAAGTTTTAAATACCTAGGGTCAATTTTTCTGAGTGATGGAAGAATTGATGGAGATGTTACACATAGAATTAATGCTGGTTGGTTAAAATGGAGAGGAGCATTTGTGATAAGAAGATACCATTAAAATTAAAAGGTAAATATTATAGAGCAGCAATTAGGCCTGCCATGTTTTATGGTTCTGAGTGTTGGGCAGTTAATCATCAACATGTACAAAAGATGTTTGTGACAGAAATGAAGATGTTGAGATGGATGAGTGGTCATACAAGAAAAGACCGTATACATAATGAAGTTATTAGAAACAAAGTAGGAGTGGCACCAATAGAGGATAAAATGAGAGAACATCGTTTAAGATGGTTTGGACATATAGAAAGAAGATCAAAAGAAGAACCTGTAAGATGGTTAGAAAAACTAAATTTGGAAAGTATTAAAAGAGGTAGAGGACGACCACAAAAGTGTTGGAAAGAAACAATAAAGAACGATCTAGCTTATTGGGAGTTAACTGCTAACATGAAACAAGATAGGGATATGTGGAAACAAAGAATTCATGTAGCTGACCCCGTCTAGTATGGGAAAAGGCTTAGTTGTTGTTGTTGTTGTTGTTGTTGTTGAATTTTATCTCGCATATCTGCCTTCCATTTTGCACATTGTTCAGCCTCTTAATGTCTTTCGAATATAAGTCTTATCTGCATTCATCACAAACAACTGATATTCTTTTGGATAATTAGAATAGGATACCATTTTATGAAAAAGATATTTGGCTCCTTCTCTTTTTTCTTTACGAAGAGCAATAGGTAAATCATCCTAATTACTAGAAGGATTTACTTGAGTACTTACCGAAACTGATTCAGGAGTCGTATCTTAGTTGAGGGTAGCATTAGGATTTGGTAGGACTATCTTTCTTCTCTTGAATAAGTCTGTCATTTCTTTCCTTCTATCGGATAAGTTCTCTTTATTCCTTCCTTCTACCGGCAATATCGGTAAGACGATACTATTGGGAGAATTTGATAACTTATTACCGTCTGCACCAAAGTATTATAAGTTTTCATGAAATGTATACTCCTTTTCCCATGATGGGAATGGTGGATCCATCAACCAATTGATGTATGTCCCCTTCTAAATTAATTAATAATCATCAAAAAATTCTTTCATGCCAACCATATGATCAGTCGCCCCCGAATCAACTATTCATATCCTAGAATTAGATGAGAAAACATTATCCAATGCCATGAAGGAGGAGGGATAGGTTATGGTAGCTTCATGATTAACGCTAGAAGAGGTAGATGCAGTTTGTGACGCAATTACGCTGGCTTTGAGGTCTTCTAATTCCTTCTTCATCTCAACCAATGAATTCAACCATGTTTCCACCTTCTGTGTCTCACTTTGATCACTGAATTAGGCCCTATTAGGTCTATTTTTAAAATAGGTAAGCATGCCCACTAGTTCCCAACACATTTCTTTTATATGTCTAATTTTGCAACAACGAGAAGTTCCCAACATGTTTTTTTTTATGTCTAGTTTTGCCACAATGAGAACACGTCAACTTTTCCTTTTCATATGATCTGCCTCTAACACCATATCCACCTCTACCATGTGTATGTGATTTATTTGTATTCCTTCCTATAAATGCAATAGTATCTTGATTGATTTTCTCTTCTTTTTCTAAGTGATTTCTGTATTCTTCCCGTAGAAGTAGAGTGTATACGGTACTTACAAATGAAAGTTCCTCTCGACTGAGAATGTTACTTTTATCCACCTCATATTATGAAGAGATCCTACAGAAGATCAAAGACTTTTCGTTATTCAAATTCTTCATTTTTTTCTTTTGTACAATTTTGACATTTGGTTTTCAAATAAAATTGCAGCCCCTCTCATAAGCCACGAAATTCAGCATAATACTTACTCATTGACCTTACTCCTTGTCTACATTTTCTAATCTTTTCCATAATTTCTTCCTTTGGACATATGCATCTTGGGCAGTCACCCAGATGTCTTTTGTTAATTCTAGAAACATAAAAGTATTGTCAATAGAATGAGTCATGGATTAGATAAGCCATGCACTTACGAGAGCATTCTCTCTACGCCATCTAGAGTATGAGAGATCAGAAATATCGGGCATGGGAATATCTCCAGTTAAGTAATCTCATTGCCTCCTTATCATCACGGTTAGTTCGATGGATCTAGCTCATTGGAGATAATTTTTTAAATTCAACTTTATATTTGTAATTTGAAAGCTTTCTCCTTTATCTGAACCAACATTTTCACCATAATCTATCATTTTCCCTCTTTCAGGGGCTGAAATAAACTTTCCTTCTTTTTCAATGATTCCACTTCCGTATTGCTGAAAAAGTTTTCTAGAAACAACCCTGATTGAAAATTAACTTACCTAATTGAAATTTCTTCTAACTACGATCAATCCACGCAACCTTAATCACTTCTTATTCCTCAAATCTATAGTAAAAATGCTCTAATCTCATAGGTTAGTCTATGATACCATGTAAATAGGAATAATAACAAACTAAACAAGAAATAGCATCAAATTGAAGCAATAAGGTGTCGACATCACCATGGGTTGCCGCCTCCTCTCTCTCTTATTCCATTCTCTTAATCACACGATTTACACTGAGGGCATTACATATACTAGTTTATAACTTGAAATACCTCAATGCCCATAATTAGTAGAACTAATAATACTTAGCTCCCAATGGATCAGATTCCTGATCCATTGGGATCCGTACGACCCAAATATAAGAAATTAAATACAGAAATGTAAATTAAAGAGGATCTTATAAGTTGCTTCACTCTTCAAATTTTCTACCTCGGTGCCCCAAGTCTATCTTTATTCCTGACATATATAGTCCCTTGTATCACACTCTTAACAAAAACTTACACAAAAGTGGTGTATCTTTGTCCATTACCACAGTACGACAAATATAAATTTACTTCCTACACCTTTTTTCCCACTTTGAGGTGCTAATAAAGAGGAAATCAAATAAAAATGAATGGTGAAAGACAAGATGAGATGCAAAAGGTAGTTACCAGAGTTGAAATATAAGTAAAAACAAAGTCAAATAAAAGCATTCCAAATATAAGATATACAATGAAACTACGGAAATAGATGTCGCAGCATCCAAAGATACCATTGTACATATTTTAGGAGTTGGACGATTTATCATCAGCACTTGACATTTCTGATTTCTGAAGTTCAAAGATGAACTTGCAATACAAAATCTTCTTTTCAAAAAGTACACACTACACATGCACATTAACCTAGAATTTTCAACGTCATGTATTGTGAAAGAAGCTACCTGAATAGTGTCAATGAGATAGGTAACAGCTGGAAGAACCTGTCTCCTGTAGATAATGTGAAGAGTTATAAGAAAAATATTGCTGACAATGAAAAAAGATCTTCACAAGTATCAACCAACAAGAAGAGACCCATTATTTGCAAGCATTTGCAAACCTAAAGAGGTCAAAGGTTTTAAAAAAGGTTACCAAACTATGTAATATTTCACCAACTCCATATCAATAAGTGGTACTAGGACTTTCCATGATATGCTACAACAGAAAATGGTAAGGAAAAGGATAAGAAAAAAAGAATAGACCAACATCGACAACTACGCCTTTTTTCATACTAGATAAGCCTTTTCCTATACTAGATAGGGTCGGCTAGATGGATTTTATGTTTTCATAGAGCTCTTTTTTCCTTCCAATACTTTTATGGTCTTTTTTTCCTCTTTTAACAATTTCAGCCCGTCAAAAGTCCAAAGTTAAGCATTTTTGGGCGAGAGTACTATTGAGATGGGTAACCTCTTAGGAAGTCCTCATCCGCACCCCTTTTTAGAAAACTCCATCATGGCCGTTCCCAAGCCCGAATGCAAAAGGAGGAGAGTTGCATTAGGCTTAGGGAAGTCCTCATCCTGCACCCCTTTTAGAAAACTCCGCCATGGCCGTTCCCTTCCCAATCCTGAATGCTAAAGGAGGAGAGTTGCATCAGGCTTCCAACGGCCAATGTAATACTTTGATGGAATTACTACTATGGATTTAAGGAAAAGGAATAAAAAAGAAGAAAACATATTAGAAACATAAGATTGCTGCACAAGTATATTTTGAACTATCAGCTTGAAATGCTTCTAAAAAAACACTGGTGATAGTTATTATGAGTAAATAATTGTTGAAGTTGTTACAAACTCCAAAAAATATTGTGATGATTAAAAAGCCAAGCAACTATCCAAAAATGACTCATTGTACCCACTTCAGGCCAAAAATATACTGTGTTTGTCTTTTAAGTCCAAGAAAGATGGAAAGACACAAAAACTGCAAGCCACTATATCACTACAAAGTCATTAAGGACTGTGTTCATTAATGCATTGCCGAATTCGAAGCTTAGTGTATGTCCTTATGAGACCTTGAAGACTCAAATATGGTACATGAACACCTCAGGTCAAATACATTACTATTTGGTAGTAGACTTCTCAAGAAATAGTACAACAACAACAACAAAGTCTTTTCTCATACTAGATGGGGTCGGCTACATAGATTCTTTGTTTTCATAGAGCTTCATCATGTGTTATATTAACCGTTAACTCAACATAAGCTAAATCATACTTTATTGTTTTCTTCAAATACTTTTGTGGCCTTTATCATCCTCTCTTAATATTTTCACAATCTAGTTTCTCATAGCTTATGATAGGGTACCGAGGGAGGTTCTTTGGAGAACTTTGGAAAAAAGAGGTATCCCATTGACATACATTAACCTTATAAGAGACATGTACGATGGTACAAAAACATGTGTGAGGACTCATGAAGGAACGACAGACTTCTTTGAAGTTAATATTGGGTTACATCAAGGATCAACTTTAAGTCCATACTTATTTATAATGGTGATTGATGAGTTAACAAAACATATTCAAGATGAAGTACCTTGGTGTATGTTATTTGCAAATGACATTGTGTTAGTGGAGGAGTCTAAGGAAAAAGTTGATAGAAAATTGGAACTATAGAGAGAAACATTAGAAAGCAAAGGCCTCCGACTTAGTAGAACAAAGACAAAATATATGGAATGTAAGTTTGATCATTTGGTTACCTCAGAGACATAGAAATTAAAATTGGCACACATTGCATCCCCCAAAAGGAAAGTTTTAAATATCTAGGGTCAATTTTTCAGAGAGATGGAAGAATTGATGGAGATGTTATGCATAGAATTAATGCTGGCTAGTTAAAATGGAGAGGAGCATCATGTATTCTTTGTGATAAAAAGATATCATTAAAGTTAAAAGGTAAATATTATAGAGCATCAATTAGGCCTACCATGTTTTATGGTTCTGAGTGTTGGGCAATTAATCATCAACATGTACAAAAGATGTCTGTGACAGAAATGAAGATGTTGAGATGGATGAGTGGTCATACAAAAAAAGACCGTATACATAATGAGGTTATTAGAAACAAATTAGGAGTGGCACCAATAGAGGATAAAATGAGAGAATATCGTTTAAGATGGTTTGGACATATAGAAAGAAGATCAAAAGAAGAACCTTTAAGAAGGTATAAAAAACTAAATTTGGAAAGTATTAAAAGAGGTAGAGGACGACCACAAAAGTGTTGGAAAGAAACAATAAAGAATGATCTAGCTTATTGTGAGTTAACTGTTAACATGGCACACGATAGGGATCTGTGGAAACAAAGAATCCATTTAGCCAACCCCGTCTAGTATGGGAAAAGGCTTAGTTGTTGTTGTTGTTGTTGAAGTTTCTTATAGCTTTTTATTGGAGCTTCCTTTGGTTGTCTTTCTACATATTCAAAAAATCTTAAATGATTTTTCTTCATTTTGTCATCTATTGGTGCTACTCCCAATTTGTTTCTAATAACTTCATTAAGTATATGGCCTTTTCTTGTGTGACCACTCTTCCATCTCGTCATCTTCATTTCTGTCATGAACAATTTTTTTTACATGTTGATAATTAACTGCCCAACACTTAAAGCCATAATGCATAGCAGGTCTAATTGATGCTCTATAATATTTACCTTTCAACATATGATACACTTTGAAACACTTGAACCAGCAAAGAAGGTTTTAGTCAACTTAAGAATTTGATTAATTGTATACATTATCCCATAACCTCTATTGGTGATCGTGAAATAAACATGTAAATCTGAACACCAAAATCTACTATCTGATAAGTTGTTTCTTGTCGCATGGTGCACCAATTTTAAGTTCCAATGTTCTCTAAAGTTCTAAACCATAACCAAGTAAAGTTAATTCAAGTAACAGTTGGATAACTTCCAATTTTGGCCATTAAAGCATATCTTTATTGCACAGAATGGGATAAGGTGTGTTACGAGCATGACTTTAACAGCCTACAGATTTGAAAGTATACTATATTTAATATGGGACCAACCTACACAAACTTGCGGATGTTTCTGATGTTGATTGCTGAAACCCAGAAGAATAAGATGTTAGGGCTTAGGATAACTAAGTATAAAAGCTTCAGATGTTTATCACTAGCCTACATGATTATGAAGTGCACTTATGCCACCAATGGATTACATCTAGGTACTGGAACATTCAAAATAGTAGTGGAACACCATTCAGCTTAGGACCATATTGTTTTTAGTTTACCACATAAAAGAAGTATGATCGTTACCTTCCCAAAAGTTGCCTCCCTATATCCATTAGCTCTGCAACTGTTTTGCCCTCTCTTATGAATTCCAAAACCTATGGAGTAGCAACCATGAATATCATAGAACAATCACAGACTATCAATTTATTAATATTGAATTCAGGTGACTGCTCATCTTGGATGTATGGTTTTCCTGAATATGATTCTAGAAACAAAGATCAGGTGGACAACAGCATGGTATCATATACAAAAGTAGAAGCCATGTTAGCCACAAAAATATATTCATCAACTTCAGATTCTATAATTTGGTAATAGCTTTATCCTCGTCACAATAAAACATTTTCTTTGCCTTTTCAATTATAAAGATCAAACTAGATAGAGAAGTTACATATGGAAAACACACATGTACTTAAAAGCTACAAAAGCAAACACTTGGTAGGACAAGGCAGAACAGATCTTTGAGCATTGATCTTTCATGCAGATAATGTTACACATAAAGACAAAAAATTCTTTTACCCCCTGCATTTGTTTTAAGAATTTCGCCATTGGGCAAGAGATTCAATCCTATAAACTTTAGATTCTTAAAAGTCAAAACCCCTTGTTTTTCAGGCATCCTTTTCACATTCAAAGTAATGGCAGAGGGCATACTAAGTCGGAGGCCTTTGCTTTCTAATGTTTCTCTCCATAGTTCCAATTTTCTATTAACTTTTTCCTTAGACTCCTCCACTAATACAATGTCATCTACAAATAACATACACCAAGGTACTTCATCTTGAATATGTTTTGTTAACTCATCCATCACCATTATAAATAAGTATGGACTTAAAGTTGATCCTTGATGTAACCCAATATTAACTTCAAAGAAGTCTGTTGTTCCTTCATGAGTCCTCACACATGTTTTTGCACCATCATACATGTCTCTCATAAGGTTAATATATGTCAATGGGATACCTCTTTTTTCTAAAATTCTCCAAAGAACCTCTCTCGGTACCCTATCATAAGCTTTTTCTAGATCAATAAATATCATGTGAAGGTCTTTCTTTTTTGCTCTAAAATGTTCCATAAGACGTCTCAAAAGGTGAATCGCTTCAATAGTATATCTGCCTTGCATGAATCCAAACTAGTTCTCTGTTGTACTTTACTTGTCTTAACCTATATTCGATAATTCTTTCCCATAATTTCATAGTATGACTCATTAACTTGATACCTCGATAATTCACACAATTTTTAATGTCTCTCTTGTTCTTATATATGGGTATAAGTGTACTTGCTCTCCATTCCTCGGGCATCTTTTGGTTTTTCTATATTTCATTAAATAGTCTTGTGAGCCAAGTAATTCCTACTTCTCCTAGTATTTTCCAAACTTCTACAGGAATATTATCTAGTCCTACCGATTTATCACCCTTCATATGTTTAAGAGCCTCTTTGACTTCATTCTTTTGAATACGTCGGTAGAAATTGTGGTTTATATACTTTTTTGACTTGGTTAAATCTCCTAAACTAATACTAACATCTTTATTTTCATTAAAAAGATTATAAAAATAGTTTTTCCATCTATTTCTTATATCATCATTTGCCACTAGAATTTCATCCTCGTCTTTTATGCATCTAACATAATTAAGATCTTTAGTTTTCTTATCTCTAGCCCTAGCTATCCTAAAAATATCTCTTTCACCCTCTTTTGAGTTGAGTTTTTTATATAAGTCATCCCAAATCTTAGCTTTTGCTTCACTAACGGCCTTTTTCGCTTCCTTCTTTGCTTTCTTATAATCTTCTAAAGTTTCACTAGTTTTCTTGGCATAATGTAATTTGTAACATACACTCTTTGCCTTGATTTTATTTTGTACTACTTCACTCCACCACCAAGCTTCTTTTTGTGCCGGTACACCTCCCTTAGATACCCCTAACACATCTTTCGCCACTTTCCTAATATGTATAGCCATATTGTTCCACATATCACAGGGTGTGCCAACATAATTCCAAACATCTCCTTGAAGGACTTTCTATTTAAATATATCTTCTTTCTCGCTTTTGAGGTTCCACCATTTAGTCTGAATAGCTCGATGCACTCTTTTCTTCTTTGTCCATTTTTTTATTTGTAAATCCATAACTAAAAGTCGATGTTGGGTGGTTAAACTTTCTCTTGGAATTACCTTACAATCTTTACAACAGGCTCTATCTTTTTTTCTACAAATAAAGTAATCAATTTGTGTTTGTGATAAGCCATTCTTATAAGTAATTAAATGTTCATCTCATTTTTTGAAGATTGTATTGACTATAAAGAGATCAAATGCCATAGCAAAATTTAAAATCTCCCTACCTTCCTCGTTTATATCCCCAAAACCAAAGTTTCCATGAATCCCTTGATATCCTAATGCCTCTTTACCGACATGTCCATTTAAATCTCCTCCTAAACAAATCATCTCCCTTTGTGGAATCGTTTGAAATACCTTATCTAACTCTTCCCAAAAAACTGTCTTTATACTATCTTCTAGTCCTACTTGGGGTGCGTAAGCACAAACTATATTCAAAACCTCTACTCCTAACACTAATTTCAACATCATGATTCGGTCACCATATCGTTATATGTCTACTACGCTCTCTTTTAAATCTTTATTTATGATAATACTAACTCCGTTTCGAGCCTTTTCTTTACCTGAGTACCATAATTTAAAACATGTATCCTCTATCTCCTTTGCTTTTTCTCCAACCCATTTTGTCTCTTGTAAACATAGAATATGAATCTTTCTCCGAATCATAGTATCTACCAATTCCATTAGCTTACCGGATAATGTTTCGATATTCAAAGAACCAATACGAATCTTATTATCTAGGACTAGCTTCCTTACCCTCCCGTATCCGTCCATAATCAAAATGCGGAGACCCTCTCTGAAAATTTTTCACTACATTCGGGCGGCAATGTAGCGGGACTAAATTCTTTACCCACACCTGTCCATGATGTGGAAACCCTCTCTACAATTAATTCACTATATTCGGGTGAAAATGTAGTGGCCCTTGCTTACTTCTTACTGCATTCGGGCTCTACAGCACGTCGTTAGGCGGGGACGCCCCAAAACAATGTTCATAATTTTTGTAATCCATGTTATAAAAATCCGACGAAGTTTTATGATGGTTGTCGGAAGCCTAACACAACCCTCCTCCTTTATCCGGGCTTGGGACCAGCAATGCAAGGGTGATCCCCTACATGGGCGGAGTTGTTGAATACCTCCTTAAAGAACTTTATTTTTTAATACATCTTTATTCTCATTTTTTTAGGTTCCATCATTAGTGTGAGACTCTAAGTAGCTCTATATACTCTTTGCTTCTTTGTCCACCTTTTTACATACAAATCCATACTAAGTAGTTAATAGCGCGCTATAGCGTATTAGCGGCCAGAGAACCGCTATATCGTTGGAAGATTAGCGGGCGACCTTCTTGGCCGCTAATAGCGGCGCTATGACCGCTATATCGGTCCGCTATATCAAGAATAGCGTACAAGATGGTTTATCAATTTTTATTTTATTATATTTTGACTTGATTTACTTGCACACGTTGATAAATACTTATTTTGTTGTTTGTTTATTTGTATAATGGTTTATCATAATAGCTAAAAGATATCTCATCATGTATTTTACCAGTCGAAGCTATGTTAGTGTCCTATAAAGGGATACATATGGTGTCTCTTGGAGATGTGAAAAGTCATTTGAGTAAACATGTTAGCTTATTTTGTTATATTTTGACTTGATTTACTTCCAAAGATTGATAAATGCTTATTTTGTTGTCTGTTTATTTGTATAATAGTTTATCATAATAGCTAAAAGATGTATTTTAAAAATAATAATGTATATCTCATCAAGCATTGTACCTGTTGAAGCTATGTTAGTGTCCTACAAAGGGATACATATGGTGACTCTTGGAGATGTGAAAAGTCATTTGAGTAAACATGTTAAATGAATAAAATGGTCATAACAAAACCTCTACATGGGGAGGTAGTATGCCAAATTGAAGTATGAGATCTTAGCCTTAATTTATAATATATATTAGTTTCTTTTACTTATTTTGCCTAATGTATAGAATAATTTGGTTACATTTATGTTTTTGTTTTAAATATAAGTTTAACAATTCAATATGCATATGCTACGTGAAATTTATTGTTTGTCTTCTTAAATTTGTTTATTTAGTTTGATAAAGTAGTAGTTATGTGTTTCTTGATATTTCTTAGAAATGAGTAATCCATTATATATATATATATAATTATTTAATCATAAATGAAAGTGTACCGCTAAATCTGCTATATCCCCGCTATATCCCCGCTACCGCTATATTAGGGTCAACCGCTAACAGCCCGCTAACCGCTATTGATAACATAGAATCCATAACTAAAAATTGATGATGGGTAGTTAAGCTTTTTCTTTGAATTACCTTACAATCCTTACAACATGATCTATCTTTTTTCCTACAGGCAAAATAATCAATTTGTGTTTATAACAAGCCATTCTTATAAGTACTTAAAATGTTTATCTCATTTTTTAAATTGTATTGACTATAAACAGATCATTTGTTAGGGAAAATTTAAAATTTCCTTACGTTTATCATTTAAATCACTAAAATCATAGTTTCCATGAATACTCCTCACAAACATATCATCTCTCTTTGTGGAATTCTTTAAACTACCTTATATAGCTCCTACAAAAATACCTTCTTTATGACATCTTCTAGTCCTACTTAAGTACATAAACACAAACTATATTTAAAGTCTTTACTCCTAACGTTAATTTTATCATCATAATTCATCACCGTATCGTTGTAGGTCTAGTACACTATCCATTAAATCCTTATTTATAATAATACTAAACTTTATTTTGGGCATTTTCTTTGTTCTCAATCTTCTTACCTTTTTCTCCAACCCACTTGTCTCTTGCAAATATAAAATATGAATCTCATAATCATATATTAGCTAGTCAATGTTCCGATATTTTAAGTAGTTTTTTTTATCTCTAAAAGAATACATGGACCCTATGTGCAATGGGCTCACTCCATACATAAAAACCCTCTCTACAATTCATTCACTATTGCATTTGAGTTCTATGGTGCATCACTAAGAGGGATGCCTCAAGTAAACACTCATAATTTTAGAATCCATCATACTAAATCCGACAAAATTTGATGTAAGTTGTCCGAAGCCTAACACAACCTTCTTTCTTTCACATCTAGTCTCAGGACCGGCCATTGTGGAGTTTGCAGGATACAACTATATATAAGTATAAATATATATTATATTATACAAAATTAACTATATTTATAAAACTTAAAAGACAAAATGTTGGTTTTCATAAGTTGAACTCAGTAATCAAGTAACTGTCTCCATCTTTTTGAAGGATCTTAGGATTAGTACTGGTGGTGAGTGTCTGAGCGTCCAACACCGATGCAGCATCTTGGTCAAGAAGCTCAAAGTGAAATAAAACTAGACTAGACTAACGAACCATTTCCACCGAAAATTACAATTTTCAGATGAAACAGAACTACCAACAATTTTTTCATCATGACCAAATATGTCAATCCACACAAATACCCAGATGAAAACACACAGATACAACACCAACCTGGGTCGCGATTAATGCGACGGCTTCGGGATGATTCAGCCGGAGCCCGCGAGCCAAACGCTTCTGCGCGAGGAACCCCGCATTGTGTAGAACCAGTTTGTCTACCTCCCTTGGAGCCAACTTCATCTTCAATATAACTCAAATTCCCGCTACAATCTGCAACAGTTCCAAACTCATTGTTACAATAGGATATGCGGAACTCGCTAATCTAAACGAAATCGAAATGAAGATGGTCGGTTCTGAAAATCTCCCATGCAAGACAAACCTATATATGGCCGTCCAAAGGCCATAGAAGGAAAACAGACAATGTGATGACTGAGTACACGTATCACCTGAACACGATATCTATGTCATTGCCGGAAAGGGTTTCCCGTGAAGAAGGTATTTGGAGTCGCAAGGATGGAAAGGTGGAAATCTGAGCATCAACGAGATGGAAGAAAAAGTATGATTACGTCAACGAGGGCATTGTCGACTTTGAAACAGCGTTTTGCTGACGGAAGATTGAAATAAGAGGGGAACAGCAACAAGAGGGACTTTTTTCGTTTGAAAACGAAGTTCAACTTATTCATTCGTCCAAACATATTGAGCCACAAACCTAAGTTTATATTGGGAATTTTTCAACCTCTATACTTTACCTTCTTTCCCTTTTAACTATTTATCCTTTCAGTTTTGCTTTCATCTAAATCTCTATTTATAAAATCAGTCTTTATATCTAATTGATATAAATCTAAATTATAATATATTGATATTACTAGGATTATCGTTATGAATGTAAATTTTGTAACAAAAGAATATGTCTCAACATAATATATCTCTTCCTTTTGTGAAAAAACTATTTATAACCAACCTGGCCTTAAATTTTTTGATAGATCCATCAACTTTATATTTCTTTTTGATAACTCATTTACGGTCTACATCCTTCCTTCATTTTGGTAAATCAATCAATTCTTGTACTTAGCTTTTCTCAATCGATTCAATTTTCTCATCCATAGGTTTTTCCCAATATGTTGATTAAGATAAATCAATAGTTTGCCGATAAGTCAAGTTATCTATTAGCTCATCTAAATCCACTGAGTTACAGATTTCCTGTACAAGGTAAGTGTGATAATCTTTTAATTAAGATAGTGTGATCCTAAGTCTTTATGTTCATTTAAAGTTTCAGTTTGTTAAAGAAAATCATCTATGAGTTCAAATGATCATTGATCTAGATTATCAACATATTCATCATCATTTTAAAGGATGTCGTTTTTAGTATTTTTTAGGAATTCAACATCCGTACTCTCTATAAGTCTACTCCAGATGTGATAAAATTGATATCCCTTAAAACCTTTAGGATATCCAATGAATACACATCTTAAGGACTTATTGTCTAGTTATCTCATAAAGTATATTTACATGAGCGATAGATCCTCACCTCCTAAGATGACCTAGGTTGAGTTTTATTCCAAACCACATATATATATATATATATATATATATATATATATATACACTGTAAAAAATATCTTTGGTAGAGAGGTAGCTGTTAACATGGACCTTGTCATATTCATTAAGGTCCTGTTATATTTTTCTACTATACCATTATGTTGAGGTGTTCTTAGCATTGTATTTTACTTTGAAATACCAAAGTATTTATTCATCTCGATTTTATTTGGTCATCCATTTAAGATTAGATCTATATTGCATTTAGAGTGAGAGCTCAATGGCATGGCTATCTTGATTCCAATACTTAAAGGGCATGGCATACAATTGTTTATAGCTTATAATAAATAATAAATAAATTAGACAATTATATGCCAAAAAAATGTGGGAAAGAATTAGAAAAGTTTATGCCAAGAGATTTTTTTGAAAAAAAATTGTAAAAGAGAGGTATCTCATTGTCATACATTAATTTTATAAAAGAGGTGTATTAACAATGCATGTACATAAACATGTGCGTACATAAATATGTGAGGACTCATGAAGAAATAATAATTTTATTTAAAATTAATATTGGATTACATCAAGCACCAACTTCAAGTTTGTGAAAGACGTTAATGGATGAGTGTAACCAAAAAAATAACAAGCAATTAAAATTATGGAGATAAATATTAGAAAATAAAGGCTTTAACATAATAAAATAAAGATAAAATATATTTAATACAAGCTTGATCATTTGGGTACTATAGATAATATAAAAATTAAGATTGACACACATGCATTCTTCAAAAGAAAAGTTTTTAAGTACCTAAGATTAGTTATTGAGAATGATGAAAAAATTTGAGGATGTCATGTAGAATAATGTAAGTTTATTAAAACGATTGGTGCATGAGGCACTCTATGCAATGAAAGGATGTCATTAAAGTTGAAAGGTAGATACTATCGAATAGTAATTAGACCCACTATATTATATGATGCTTAATATTAGACAAATAATCTTTACATGTGCAATATGATATAAATTAAAATGCTAAAATGGATGTATAACCATACAAAGAAAGACCATATTTGTAATGAGGTTATTAAATATAAAATTGGGAGTAGTACCAATAGATGATAAAATGAAGGAAATTGTTTAAGATGATTTGAACATGTAGAAATGCAATCGAAAAAATGGTAAAAAAGTGTGAAACTATATAGTGATTATGTTAAAAGAGAAAGACGAAGAAAATAGTAATGAACCATCAAGCTTCTTGAGTTAATTATTAACATGATACATGATCGAACTATGAAAACAAAGAATACATACAACCATTTCCATCTAATATGAGAAAAGACTTTGCTGTTATTGTTGTTTATATGACCATAAAATTTATGATTGCCTTGGTTGTCTATACAACTATGATAGATTTAATGGTGTCACTGAAATTAGACAACCTCATATGACACGAAGATCCGTTATTTAAGGGAGTGTGGGGTGTATCAAAGGATGTTAACTATTGCCCTCAAGAGGATCAGGTGTGATAGGGTTCATGAAACTTTGATTGAGTGTATCCTAGTACATATTGGTCATTATAGGGGGCATGAGAGATTTATGGGACTCTCCTCAAGCTTGTGCCGAGGCTCAGGCCCGATTTGGGTAGAAACCTCAGGAACACACCACGTTCAGGTCAACTCGACACAGGGATTAGGTAGCCATAGTTTGCACGATAGAGTTGTATGGTTTTGACGGTATCTCCTCCTCCTATATACTTGATGTGATTTTTGATGTGCTGAAAACTAGACAACCTCATATACACTGATAAGGATACGAATTTTGGTGATTATTCTAATCTTATCTAGCTTTTTATTGACAGCATGGTTAAAGGCTTTCTTATAGGGTCAGCTTGTTTCGCTATAACTCCTTCTTTCGAACTCTGATTCTTATGATTCTTGATTTCATAAAAAGAGGACGTAGAGACATTTCGAAAAGATTATGACTCATGCAATTCAAATTAGAAATAACTGAGTCACAACCATTTCTCGATAAGGTAAGCTCGGCCAATAAAAGTCTTAATGCCTCTATGGGGGTATGATTGTTTTCGTCATATCTCATATGTTTGAACTTTGATTTCAGTGATTTTTGTTCCTCATAAAGTATATGTAATGAGCTTTTTAGACATTTAAGAATTAAGAAAATATGTTCAAGATCAAATTTTTGGATAATTTTGTAACTTTGCATAGATTTTGATAAACCAATGGTTGCAGGTGTGATTATGCAATCAAGGACCAAACTCATGAAGGAAATGCAGTAGAGAACAAAAAGAGAAATTGCATTGACAAAAGTATAGACTATAACTACAAAAATTAAGAAACAAAAGAAATAAACAGGTTGATTGTGATGCCAGATTAATTGATCCCTTTAAGATAGACAATCACTCCTATTTATAGTTGATGGTGAGAAGTCTTAAGATCTTTTCCCATTCTTTCAAATCAGTTTATGTAACAATCACTTATTTTTCTTTTCTTGATATGCAGATCTAAAACTTTTTGTGGGTTGGGGCGATGTGTCTACCCCACCATTTAGGGTGGGGCAAACTATGTAACGTAGCCATGGATTCGGCTTCGGCATCCTCTTATAACAAACCATTTTAGGGCGGGGCAAACTAAAAGCTCATAGTTTTCATTGGTTTTTGAGTTTTAGGTGGGGCAACCACCCCACCTTGACTCAATGGAGATCCGTCGTTGTATGCAAGCTGGGGTTAGGCGCACACACACCCCTACCAGACATGCACCCCATGGACTCAAAACCTTCATCATGAAGGTTCTTTTGAGTCAATCCAAACCAAACCATCTATTATCGTTGCCGCTGGTGAGGAGTTCGATTCCCAGAGGGTGCATATGGGTGTGGGTGTATTTGGCTTTGGCCTCCTCTTATAACAAAAAAAGGAAATACTTTCAGAGTTGGGTTAGTGGCCCACTGGCGAATCTACATTAAGCAAAGAATGACCTACAGCTTAAAACTATGAGCTTTTAGTTCAGCCTTCTCATCGAGAGCTCAAGGTTATAACTGTGGTCCATAATACAGAGCCCATATCTGAACCATGGCTGCCTTCCTCACCTCAACGAGTTATTTGCATCCGCCATTGATTTGTATTGCTTACATTTTAAGGCTGCAACTCATATATGACTCGAAAATGTGCTCACTTGCATGGGGATGGCTCCAACCTTCCACTAATAACAGCGAATCGGATTCAGGTTGGATCTTGGCAAAACTGAAGCTGTTCTAACTAGGTTCAGGTTTGAAAGACAAAATTTAATGCTGAATCCCACTATTTTAATTTCCTACTTTTAAATGTAAATATGATGTGGTTTTAGTTGAAGATATGGCACTCATCCTTATTTGTTTAGTTATATCCAATTTGAAGTATTTATCAAACATATTTTAGCTGGATAGGAATTTTTTATCTGATTCCATGCAATAGAATAAATTCTCAAGATGAATAATCACAATTCACAAAGAAAAAGAGATGCTTTGAAGCACAAAGAACAATTGATCACCTGGCTAGAGGGCAACTTATGAGTTGAAGGTCATGAGTTCGATACCTGGGACATGCATCTTGATTTGTAGCTGCTAGCTATAACATCTGTGCTATGTACATGACACCAAAAATACACCAATTTGAGATTAACCTTCCATTTATCAAAGGCAGTATCTCTTTGCATCATATGGATTCTAAAAATTTATGATGTATACGTGAATGAGTTGAATTACTTATCTCTTGAACCATCTCTGCATGGGTTGTGAAAGATCATCTCACAAAGCAGCAGTAACCTCTGAAGTTGACTCCATCTTCTAGTTTCATGGGTAATTTCATTGCCTTCGTGAGCAAGATCATGTTGAGTCCATTTTCTAGCTTTGTGGGTAATTTCATTACATTCCCGAGCACGATCATGTCCCTCATTATGAACTGGCACACATGTTTATAAAACTACTCGATCAACCACTGCAGAAGTTGCATTCCCCCAAAGGCATCCCACACTTCCTCCACCATATCTGATTAATTTAGATTCACAAGCAAATATTCATTGTTGGATCCAACCTGGTTGTCAATCGGATAAACATTATGTGGATTATGACATAAATTTGTATAAGCTCAACCACACCTAAGGAAGGAAGGCACGTTGCATGTGCGCATGCAATGAGGAAAACATAACTATAACTTCTTCCCTCCTTACCCACTATATATATATAGATAGATAGGAAAACTTTATCCTACCCACAGTGACACCTGCTTACCCACGTCCATCCATAGCTTTTAGGTGTAATTTCAAAATTTTTAAGGGGTTTTAGAAAAATGTAAGGAGTCTTTTTATTACTCATTTAATCTAAAAGCAATGGGTGAGTATGATCAAATCACTCTCTCTTATATATATACACTAGATCTTACTCATTCATTGCTTTTGGGTAGCATAAATATAATTTTAAAATTTGTAAAAGACTTAAAAAATAAGAAGAATATGTTTATTACGCTCATGCCATCTAAAAGTAATGGATTGACCGGATCCAATCACTATATATATAAAGAAAATTGGATCATACCCATACTGTTTACTCATAGCTACCCATTACTTTTAGGTGGTATGACATAATTGTAAAATTTGTAAGGAGCTTTGAAAAAGTAAAATGTATTTTTTTCGCTCATGTCACTCAAAAGGTGTGTGTGGGCATGAGTGAAAGGTGTCAGTGTGAGCTTGATTCAATTTTCCTATATTTTTAACCTAACACTTAACCATTCATTGCTTTTAGATGACATGAGTATAATTACAAAATTTTTAAAAAGCTTTTGAAAAATATGAAGGATATTTTTATTATACTTATGCTAGTCAAAAACAATGAGTGAGGAGGATCCAATCACTCATACAAGAAAAATGGATCCAACTAACATTCTCGCCCATTATTTTTGGGTGACATTAGTACAATTTCAAAATTTTTAACAAACTTTCAATAAGTATAAATGGTATATATTTACTAGACTCATGCGACCCAAAAGTAATTGGTAGTGGGAAAGTATTAGTGTGGGCAAGATCCAATACACATAGAGAGAGAGAGAGTAATTGGATCATGCCCATTGGGGTGAGTAAAGTTTAGTTAAAACCAAAATACCGAACCAGAATTCATGGTTCGGTTTAGTAACCAAGAGATTCAGTTTAGGAAATAGTATAAAGTCGGCATTTAGTTATGAAAAGTCCATAACTGAATAATCAAAATTCAGGCTAACCAATATTCCAACGATGCCCTAGAACAACCGCATTTCCCCGATCTCTCCCGGTCCCTCTCTGCTGCGACTGTGTTCGAAACGATTGAGATCTCCATCATCGGAGTTCTTTTCGTTAAGCTTCTGTCTACAATTATTCGTGCTCCCTAACATATAAAATCAAGGTGAAATCTGCATAACTCTTCTTGTTTTTGGTATTTTGTGTTCTCGATAGTTTCATCTTTCATGAGTGTTTTTCGTATTTTCTCTTAGTGCATTTTTGTGTTTGATTTCTCTTAGTGTTCAAACTGAACTAGTTTTGAGACCAATAATTTTCAATATTTCGGTATTCAGTTATTTTGGTTGTGTGAGAGCTCACTTTTTTTGAATGACATAACTATAATTTTAAATTTTTTAAAGAACTTTAAAAAAGTACGAAGATATTTTATTATACGAATGCGATCCCATCAGCATGAGTGGGCAAGTACCCTCTATGGACAGATCCAATCTCTCTCTCTTTATATATATATATATATATATATATATATATATATATATATCAAGAGTTATGTTTGACTACAAATTGCATTAAACTATGTTTTATGAGTGCGTAATGGCAAACATTATTATAGGACGTACATTCATAGATATATTTAATCATTTACAAATTGCAATTGAATACTCATCTTGTCCCACCTGGCACTTCCGGATTGCAAGCCGATCATTAAGACAAGGTGAGGTGTCCACATCATCTAATTGTTTTATTCCTTTTGTACAATGGGGGTGCCAAAGCCAGATGCACTCCGGTTCAAACTCATCGCTTTCAACCTGTGAGGCGCACCCTTAGGTAGGTGAGATATTGCTCATTGTGCAACAAAAAGTTTTGAAAAATAAAAAGTATATAGACCATGGTTAAAACCAGCAGCAACAAGAATCGTGTACATTAAGATCATAGGCTATTATATTATATGAGTTTTTGCCTTACTAGAAAAAGACCACAATTGTCAAAAATGAGCTTTATTAGATGGCTCACCACAAAAAGAAAATGATATTTTTTCACCCTAATTTTTTTTCTAGATCCGCCACTGACCATTCAAAAGAAATTTGATG
Source organism: Brasenia schreberi (assembly GCA_036023115.1). Classification (NCBI taxonomy): domain Eukaryota; kingdom Viridiplantae; phylum Streptophyta; class Magnoliopsida; order Nymphaeales; family Cabombaceae; genus Brasenia; species Brasenia schreberi. Next base: position 16,090,139 of record JAYKKT010000079.1, on the reverse strand, counting down.
TTGATTCGATTAATATGAGATTTCATAGATAAGAGCAATCAATAGTACATCTCTCATCGTAGGTCGTGATTAAGATATGACACTAATACATATTGACATGACCTTATGATTTGTGGCAGATCTAAAAGCTCTTATGGAGTGGGTCGAATAGCTTCTTGAATGGTTTTGAATGGGGGCGAACTATGTATTGGGAAAGGTTAAGAGCTTCTTTACTTGACCTTGCAACTGTAGGATTCAAGCCCAAATGTGAAGTGGAGGGTTGTGTTAGGTGGCCACCAGTCGGGCCGCTGGTCAGCCTTTTAATTGGCTTAAAAGTGGGGTCGTTCTGCACCTTAGGACCACATTAGATTAAAAGGAAAAATTACTCATAGTCCTCTCTTTCGTAATCAAACACCCCCTGACAAAAGAAAAGTACCATATGCGGTGTGTCACCGCTCTTTTCTTTCATGCGATCCGTGAAAACGGTTCTCAGAAGCACCCAGTGATAACGAGAATCGCACGATTGTTTTAGCCTGAACTCTCTCGATATGTAACAGAAAAAAAAAGCATGAAACAATCTCTTTTCTCTCCAATAGCTCACGAATCATGATCCCTCGCATATCTACATATTCATCTACGATCGGTGAAGCTCTCTCAAGCACAATTGACACATGCTCATAGGGATAAAAGAGGAAGAACAACTTGCATTTATCCTCAAAAGGTATAATTTTTATGAAGGGTTGGACTTAATGAGAACTTAAATAATAAAATCCTATTAAATAAAAACATATCCAAATAAAACGCTTTATACCCAAACCAAATACCAAACAAAATGGTAAACCTAAATGAGACTTGGGTCGTATGATTCGTTCACGCATGAAATCACTCTTAAACACCTTAATGTTTGTCACATGCAACCTTCTTATTACATTTCAAATAAATATAAAAAGATCCTATACAAAACTATTCAAAAGTACGCCAAGACCTTAACCCCAACGCGCGAGCCTCTCATATCGTGCGTGGCATATGTGAAACGCCCGAAATTGTCAATGTAGCACACTGTAGATATCAAGACTTCGAAGAAGTAGATGTTTTAGTAATATTTTCGTTCAAGTATGTTTAACTTTAGAGTTTGATGAGATACCATGCAGTTATAGAGTCAGCGACCAAAACAAAAGGCCCAGCAAACTCGTTGTTGGCTACCTAACTCAACCCCTCAACCGGAGTTAATCTTGACACTCTTTCTTGTCTTTGAAAGAAAAAGAAAAAAAAGTTGACACTGCTCGTCATATCTGAACATACTTATAGCTTCATAATATTACTTTCTTAATTAAATATTGCTAATCTATTTTTAGTTCCAACTGAAACGGATCGATTTGGACTTTGAGTTTGGGTCCGACTTTTTTTTTTGGGGTAAGATGGATCCTACTATTTTAACTAAGCATATCCAGTTCCACAAATCACATGAAGAAAAAGGGGCACGACCACCAAGAACGATCAGACTTGATTTTTCGACTACCGTGACTCATCATATTAGGAGACGTAAAAAAAACTTGTACCTTTATATCGTCAAAGTATTGAAAATTGTGAAATATGGGTGAGTAGTGTCTCGTCCTGACCCGGACCCGGCTCATTTAAGACTGGATCATGCTGGTCTATTGAAGCGCAGCTGCTTATGGGTCAGTAGGACTCGGTTCATTTGGGAGTTGGCAGATCCAAAATCTTTTTTTTATCGCATGGCATAGCCTACTGACATGCCCAAGTTGAATGGGTAATTTTCTTTTTCTTTTATTACAACGGGAAGATGAATATGCACACCCCAGGAATCGAACTCACCACCTGTTTGGTGGGAATCAGGGAGCCCTGCCAGTTGAGCTAATGCTGAGCGTGCAGTGGACAATGTTTTGGAGCTCATAAAATCAGATTATAGACTATAGCTTATTCCTTGATTTTTTTTTAAAATTTCGGGTGAGGCGAATGTTAAACCTTGGGTCAATCTATATCTAAAACTGTATCCAATATTGGATGATATTGGCATTATGGAGCCTGATGACAGGAATCAAGCTCACATATAGAAGCAACCTGGCTGACCGGGTTAGGATGTTTCTGGGTATCGGGTGCACTTACTAATTCATGATCTTGTATGCCCAAAATAATAAAAAAAAACGTTCATTTTTTATACGACGATATTTTTTATGAAAGCATTTCATTTGCTTCTCTCCAATGGCCTAAACCTAACTAAGTGGATGGTTTTGCATATTGTTTCTAACACATATACATTTAACTATATAGTCAACTACACGAGCGTATAGGACTCAGAGCTAAGACGTGTTCGCCGCATGGGTTAGGGAACAAGGTGACCCTAGACGAACTTGCCATGGGCTGAGTTCTCCAAATGGTTGGCATCTCATCTCGGTTTGCTGACCTAATCTCTACCTAACTATTTGGGATCAAACAAGATCCAAGTAATTGATATCAATGCTACATAAATATATATATCGATTCATTGGCAGCCCCAAAGGCAGAAAGAAAAGGATTTTACACTGTAATACATTCAAAGCAGTGAATATAGTAAATGCCAGAGAGAGAGAGAGAGAGAGAGAGAGAGAGAGAGAGAGAGAGAGAGAGAGATCCTCTCCTTATGCTCAGAAGTTGACATAATAAAATCTCACAATCTAACATCATTGATCCAGTTGACATTATTTTATTGCCACAAGAAGTGCATGTGGGCATCCAACTCTTGCCTCCAAGCTGAACAAAGGGAAGGAAAAAGAAATGATGCTTCCTTCAAAGTATGCAGTCCATCACCATGAAAGGAAATGAGGGGCGGTTTATTTTGTCCCTTTTTACCTTTGTGGTAAATGAAAGGGACCAGTAAGTAGATGGTTTGTGCATCCACAAACACATTCAATGGTGTGCAACCAACCATGCTTCCAATCTTAAAGGTGATGCTAGGTGCGCACTCATTTAGCTAAGGATTCTTGATGGGACCCATCTAGGCTTATTGGTGGGTCCCCCTTAAATTACATGAATCTTTTAAATTCAACTTCTTTTAGTTTTTTAAATAAAATTAAAAAACATCACTGGATTATACTGTGTGAAGCATGATGCTGAGGCACCAATGGCAGAGTTTTGACCTAATGTTCCCTTAGGTGGGGCCAACTGTAGCATTTAAGATATAGGGCCCACCAAGGACTCAGGCTCTCTGTGGAGAGTTTCATATTATCTGGTTTATTAAATGTAAATTGTCGGTCCCATGTGATTTTCACACTGCTTGCATATCTTCTACCTGAATGGTGTGGTATTAGATAGAGCCGGTTCCAACCGGAATCGAATCGGGTTAGGTATCATTTCAAAACCGGCAGTTACGGTTTTAGATTTTGGGTTAACCGGATTCAGACATGATGTCTAAGTGGTAGTCGGACACTATAAATTTGAGTAAGTCGCAATAGTTCACCATAAAGGAGCAATAGCTCACCTCGTTAGGTCACAACTTCAAGGTCATGAGTTCCATGCCCTTCGTGCAATGGCTTCAGCCTCCGCACTGTACACGAGAAAGGGGAAGCGACACGAAAGTAGGGTGAAGTGCGTAGGTGACACGAGTTGCTAGAAATGCTTGGTTCACAAGGCGACGCTTCCATGAAGAATTGTCCTACTCTGGTTGCGCTGGCTGGTTTCTTGATATTATAATTGATGAGGCAAGACAAAAATGTTTCACAGGATTGGAATGTGTTGTCCAAGGGTAACAGGGAAAAATAAGAAAATAATCCAGCATCGTTGTTTTATAGCAAGAGGGACAAGTTTCTTGGCTGTGCAAACCATTTAAAACATCTCTCTCTCTCTCTCTCTCTCTCTCTCTCTCTCTCTCTCTCTCTCACACACACACACACACACACACACACACACGCACGCATATGCAAATGTGCCATGGTAAAAACTTTGATATCCAACTTATATAACAATCTAGAAATAAATCAAGCTGCTGTAATTTGCAGACTTGCTGGTTCTCTAGCCTTGCAGCTCATTCAATTCCCTATGTTAATAAGCATGCTAGTCTATAGCGTCAATGAGGTTCACGAGACAAAAAAAACGGTAAGGAGCTCAAGCACAGCAGACTATGTTGTCGTTGTGTGTGTTTGAGCATGCACGAATGTGTGACTGGTTCATGAAAGTTATGCAATGCGGGATATACAGTCACAAAAAAGTGAACTGCAAAATCCAAGTTGAACACTAAGCATCTGTTCAATGAAATTTGTACCCAGAAACAAAAGGAATCTGTAACTGAAAGACAACATGCAGTATCAAGAATATGCACTGAAGGGTATCATTGATGCAAACTGGAAGACGGCAGCAGATGCTACCTTCTACGAGGGGAAGCTTGGCGCCTAATAAGTAATAACAAAGGACAAATGAATTATAGTAGCCGGCCATTAAAGTAATTAGTCTTGAATCAAGACACGATCAGTTTCAGACAAGTAATATCTCATCCCTAAACTCACTTGTCAAGAATGGTGGTTCTCCTACAAATAGTTATAAAGCATCAATAGATTCTTATCTAGGTACATAAAAACCAGTATTCTGATGAACAACAGATAGGGAACTATTCAAAACAACTCCACAATACGAAACAAGACCTATTAACAAGTATCAAATTGATAGTGGTACCTTTGCCATAATGGTAGAGAAAACAATAAATAATCTTCATTAAGAATGTTCACTTCAAATGATGAATCTTTCTGGGGCCTCCGACAGGCAGGCATATGGAAAGGCATGTAGCAGTTGAGGTAGAAATGTGTATATATAATATATAAGAGTTGGCATGTGAGAGTAGAAAAAGAAAGGAAGAGCGTAATAAGAATATACTACACAATATAGTAATGGGAGAAGCAAGGAGTGGTTTCCAGCCTCACTATCTTGAATCCTTAGATGTTTCATGAACATCTGTTGCATGAGAAGGAGCCGCCAAGTTTTAACTGCAAATTAGTTCCACAGCTTTCTCTTAGAGATGAGATCAGTGCCGTAGAGTTCATAGGGCAAACCCAAAGAACATTCTCAGGTTTCATTTGGGCACCACCATCCCTCCAAATAAGTACATGGGCCTGATATGGTTTTCCAATAAGCAGCCTCGTCAACTACTTTATTAATCTCTCCCACTCGTGGTGCACCCTCCCTTGGTCCTCAATGAAGCAACCAAAAAATTGTCACTGTCTTATTAGAGGAACACCCAAAAACGGAATCAAGCAATTAGTTGTCGATCCTTAGTACATCATCTTGACCGTCATCATCTGATCGTGGAAGACATTCTTGTGGGTTTGCATAGAAATAGTCCTCTTCCTTTGGCCTGTCTGGAATGACTAGTCTATTCTGGGGTGTTCCATTTCGATTTTGATGAGTTTGCTTGACTGCACTTGAGAAATCATTCCAAGACAGGATTCCATTCGTGTGTTGGTCAATTAATTCAACCAAGAGCTTTCTGTCCAGCAAGATTGTTCTCTTGAATCCCATGAACCTTCAATCAGTAGCAATAGAAGTTTGAGGAACGCATAAAGGGAAAAAGTAAGATGGAGGAACAACTTATAATTGCAAAAGAGGAATTACCTTCGATGGCCTTCAACAACCTTCGCCATATTACCATCGTACGTGGGAATGAAAACATCACTTTCTAATGAAACCAAATAATCAAGCGCAGCCATTTGTGAGGAATGGTTTCGGAAAGGCTTAAGATCTGAAGATCCTAACAGCATTTCTTTTCTAACCTGCTCAGTTTCCACAAGAAAATATCAGCATCTGCAAAGATGCATTACCCAAATAATCTGGCAGAAACCAATGTCAACAAAATAAAAAAATGGAACAAGATCTTAGATCTTGCAGGCAGCGTGTGTTCCTCATACATGAAAGCAGCAATATAAATTTGAACACTTTGATCTATGCCTAGTGCTGTCAATATTAGAGCAGTTTCCTCAGGTGTCAAAGGGCATAAACCATCTTGCCTTTTAAGCTCAGAATTAATGACTTTTTCCTTCCACCAGGGATAAGCATATCTAAGAAATACCATTTCCAAAATTATATTCAAAGGACAACTAGAGAAAAAAAATTAGATGTTGTAACACATTAATATAAGATTTAGATTACCTCATTCTTGTGAGTTCCTCCACCTCCCTGGTGTCACATCCATGAGCACAGCCAGAGAAGGCCAACATGTCCATCTCATATCTAAGATGAAGCACAAGGAAAGGTCCCCTTTCCCTCAAAATATAATAAAATGATCTACATCAAATATGTCTTGGAATTCACTGACATAAAAAGTAATAAGTAGTCATTAAGAAAGGAACCTAGTTCAAAATAAGTAAGGTGCAGAAGCCTTCCACCCTCACAAAATTGATGGTAGTAGCAAACATATACACCGAGATAGAATGTAAAGAGTCACCTTGGGTCTGCCCAAAAGACGCTTTATCCAATTCAGGGACTATAAGCGTGACATTTAAATATCTTGCAATGGCCACCATGTCACATATCTAACCGAATAAAGTATGTAAGATAAAAAAGACACCATGATCGTACGGCAGGATAATTCTAGCACTGTCACCGCCCCCAAATAAATCAATCTCAACGAGAAAAAATGAAGCGGAAAAGGGTGCATTTTTTAACTATTAGAGGCAAAAGGAGAAACAAGAACTTACTTTTAGGAGGAAGAACGATTTTCCGGCTCTCAATGTGAGAAGATTGATCCATCTGTGTTTGAGTAAAACAAGAGGGCCATCCCTTAAGCAATCTAGGCCCCCAAATATCGCCCAATGCCGTCAGTTGAACCACACACGTCCACAGAAGGACGGTGGTTGTCGCCCTAATAATCCAAATCTGAAATCTTGAACGGGACAGCATGGCAGTCTTCAGTTTCTCTGCCTTCATCTCTTCACCTTTGAAGAAAACCATTTACCACAAACACACAAAATTCATCCCACCAAGATCTCAAAATTTCCTGGAAAACGAATGACAGATCTCAAAACTATTGGTCCTTACTCCTCCCCCCGAATTATTCACCACCAACTTAATAGAAGTAAAGAGAATATAGAAATCGAGCGAAACGATAAATCTACACAGAATCCCAAAAAGGGAAGACGCTAAACATCGATAACAAGCGTCCCAGAACATCCAACTTCTCCAACCAACCCTTAATTTCCTAAAATGCCGATAATAACAAACTACTCAAAACAGCAAACAAATACTCCCCACTTTCGCTAAATTCCCAAAACCAAATCTAATTGTCTCAAAATCCCGTAACAATGCCACCACTAAACCATCAAAGAAGTTGGAAAGAAAACCCACTTAAGGAACCGTGACAGATCCCACAAACAATCACAAAGAACGGACCAATCTTCCCACAAGGCAATGGCACCAACAAGAATCCCCAAACAACCAAAGAATAAGAAACTCAGCCTATCAAGAAAAGGAGATTCCAAAAACAGAGACACCCATTAAGGATAGGCTCATCATCAATCTCAACTCCCAAAAACCATGACACCCTCCCCCCCCCAAATGAAAATCTCCTTTCGCTCACTACAATGTACGTGGTGAACGCGTGTCTGTGCGCGTATGGAGATGGCTTTTAGTGCATTAGATAGCCAGTGAAAGAGGGCGAGACGGTGAGAAGAGAGAGGGGGGGCGAAGTACAACGAAGGGTGTTTCTGGCAATGAAACTTTTTCCACCGTGGAACGAAATCTAGACGTTGGTTTTGGTTGCTTCCTCGGACCAATCTCCCCGCTCCCTAATTACGGTAATTACCTTAATCCGATCGTCATTACCCTGGCTAATCGTTCATGCTTTCCTTTCTTCCCGGGATTGCCCCTTTCGGTGTGTCCGAATTGATGGCGCCTCCGATCCACGGGAGTCCGGGTCGGTGGGTTCAGTCATGGAACTGTGGGTCCCACTCACTGTTCTTACACATGCCTACCGACAGATGGTAATTGGTGACGTTATTGGATCACGAGGCGGTATGAATCGGGTCTGGGTTGCTGTACGGTTAATTCGAGACTTATGAGTAAGGTGAATACTCAGTTTAACCAAGGGCTACAATAGAGTCATATAGACATTGACCAGTTTAGAACCAACCCGGTGGTTCCAACCAAAACTGAACAGGGTCCGGAACTGAAAGATCTTACCTGCTGGTTTCCTATTTGTTATTTTTTCTCATTTCAAAAGTTTAGAGATTTTATAAGTTCCGAGCAGTTTAGGACTCAAGCAGAAAGCGAAACCAAAACCGGTCTAAGTCTTGGTTCGGTTCTAGTTCCTAGTTTCATGAAAACAGGAACTGGTGGTTCCAGTTTACCTTCAATTAGCCATGTCTATATGCGTATACCAAATGGCATATCTAACCTAAGAACTAATGGAGATTTCTCTCGATGGATCCCTCACATGATACAAATCCAACTTTGAATCAGATAAGTTGGATTCTTATATAAGACCATAACCAGATACTAATTGAAATTGGATTTGGATTTGGATTTTCCTTTTTCAGACGTATCTTAATTCGAGTTATGGTGTTGTCTTTTTTTTTGTTGACATTGTCCTTTTCTTCTTTTATATGGTTCAAACCTTTTCGTATTAAACTGTGATCCCGATTGCCGTCATACCTTATTAGATCCATTTGGTAAATCACATCTGATTCGAATCCGATTCATTTATCTCAAATCCACAGCTTTTCAACACGAAACAGAAACATTGTTTTCCATCTAAGGATTTTGGTTTCTTAGCATTCCTCATGGATTCTTGTAAGACTCAAATATACTCAAGTCAGGTGTCTTACCAGTAACCTGACTCAAGCTCGAGTTCAGAATCCACCCATAGGTCGATCCGAATCCAACCCATTGATACCCTCCCGATATGTTGATTGGAACTGTTATGATTTAGATTTGGTGCCAGATAGGAATTGCTGGATCCTGAAATGTGGGTCAGAATTAATTAGGTCCAGATCCATCGCCATCTTAGTAGGACCCCGGTCCTGCTTAAGCAAATTTCAGGATGTCTGGATTTTTTTTTAATTATCAGGCTTTCGCCCTAAAAAAATAAAATGGAGTATGGGTCGGGTTCAAAACGGTGTATGAACCCGATCTATATCCAGTAGAATCTAGGGCTGCCAGGCGTACAGCAAGCGTGAGTCGTTTTTAAAATAGAGTTCGGTTCCGGGTCAACATTTTAGTGCAATTTGGAGTTTTGGATTTTGTGAGCGTTGGACCGCGTTACGTACCACGAATGACTCACTACACCAACTACCAGATGATATTTAATTCCAAAAAATATATTTTACTTACAAATGATTTTAGTTATTATATTTGACAAAAAAATATCACATTAAGTCTTTTTAGCAAATTAATGTCATCAAAATAAATTCCTCCAATGAAAAGTAATTTTTGTAATTTTTTTCTATTTCATTTCTAGTCGTCTCCTCCACGTGCTTATATGCTCAAATTCATTTATCATTTCCAAGGATATAAAATCTAAAAATATATAAGAATTCTGGTTTCAAAGATGAATCAAACACTCAAAGATTTAGCTCAATAGTAGAGCGTTACAGGGTCGTTGCTTGTGGTGGGGAGTTCGACCCCTAGAGGGTACATGTGTGGGTCGCTTCTGCCTCCTTGTAAGAAAAGAAGAAGATGAAATCGACAAAGAACTATATTTTTTTCCTCTATAGGACCCCACCGATGAATGAATAGTAGATGTAGTTTTCGTGTCATTTTCGTATCAAAACATGTCATTGTCCAAACAGGGTTGATTTTGTTTCCTTTGCATTGGTGGAAAGGTACATGGACTTTTTTTTTTCTTATTCCACTATTTGGTTTTCGTGTCCACTTTATCATATTAACAGCAATTTTGTGTTGTCAAAGAACACTGTCGTGCATTTCGTGCTTGTGTTAAAAAGAGATCAAACCAAAAACAACCCGATTTTTGTGTTAGGTGAATAAGGAGTATTTGGGTCATTTCCGTGTGAGGTTTCTGTGCCTCTTATATTGCCATTCTTAATTATCTCCTGAAGCAGCCTGCCTGGGAAATAGTGCTTGCTTTCAGGACAATAAAAGCCGGGAATCCAAGATTATCCTGGAACTTCAACTTTGCGATATGTTTTCCCATTAAAATACACGGATATGCGATTTCTTCGGAAAATAATGTAATTTGAATCCGCAGAAAACTGCTGTTTGCGATGCACCAGAAACAAAGTCCAAGAAACACATCAGACTTCAATTTCCACTGAAAACACTGGGTACCCATTGAAAACAGCTCCGTGTAAAGAGATTCCTCTATAACACAAGCCTAGATGCCTACTGGCACATCAATATGGCCGGTTCGAAACTGGCTCGGCAGTCCCAACTGAAGCTGAACCAGTTCAAGAACCCAAACTGAAGCATCTCCGTGTAAAGAGATTCCTGTATAACACAAGCCTAGACGCCTACTGGCACATCAATATGGCCGGTTCAAAACTGGCTCGGCAGTCCCAACTTAAGCTGAACCAGTTGAAGAATCCAAACTGGTCAAACGGAACGGAAAGGTGAGAAACACCCAGTTAGATTCTGGTTTCACCTTACATAGAATTGGAACCAACCGTTTCAAACTGTTGGTTTTTCAACAACAACAACTAAGACTTTTCCCATACTAGATGGGGTTGGTTACATGAATTCTTTGTTTTCACGTAGCCCTATCATAATTTATACAATCCATGGTAAACAAGTCCAATAAAGTTTTACGCTGGCTGTCAGAAACCTAATGCAACCCTCCTCCTTTATTCGGGCTTGGGACCGCCCATGCAAGGGTGATCCCTTACATGAATAGAGTTTTTCAAATTGTCGGTTCTTTATTTTTTTAAATTTCAAAATTTTATTAACTTTTCTAAGGGTTTAAGACAAAAATTGGGACGAACCCTGTTCTGGTTCTTGGTTTACGGGGGAAACAGGAATCATGTCTACCAGCACACACATATTCACATACTCACACAGAGAATTACTTTCTAGGAATAGTTCTCTAGATTCCAAGAGCGGCGTAAACCCAATAAAACCTTGAGAGCCTTAAGACCGACACCTCATTACAAGGTCATAAGTTCAATACCCATCACATACACTCCTCTTGTTAAGGTACCAGTTTCTAAAACACGACAACCACCCAAAAAATAAGTCCACATATACACTTCCACTGAAAGGGACACGCAAATAATCGGGTTATGTACAACACAAACTGACATGGACATGAAACAACTTGACACAAACTGTCTCGATCAAATTCCTAACAATATAATGTACAACACATAAACCTGAAAAATTGTGCCTTTTGTCCACCACAAGTGGCATGAGAAAAGTATCATGTTTTGGTATACTTGTCTATGGACACAGCCATAACACGACACGACACAAACATCACATAGGCCTAGCTCGTCAATAAGAAAGACTGCAAGGATTGAAAGCAAAGCACATTTTAATTTAGTTCAGGGTAACTAGCCTACCGTTTACTGGTGGGTGAAACTCATTGATGAGTTGGGCCCGTGATGGCTCGTGCGAACCAAGACTGGGTCTGACACAACGGCTGTCAAAGTTGACTCGTACTTTGCAGCCTTATAGCTCTCAGCAAAAGTGACAAAACCACAGTTTGGATACTACTCGGCGCAAAGTAACAAAAATCAAATCCAAGAACACAATATTTATTTTATTTATGCATTAGATTGAAGACAAATTTTGAAAAACTAAATTTTAAAAGTATTAAAAGAGGTAGAGGATGACCACAAAAGTGTTGAAAGAAATAAAGAATGATCTAACTTATTGTGAGTTAACTCCTAACATGATACATGATAGGACTTTGTGAAAACAAAAAATCCATGTAGCCGATCCCGTCTAGTATGAAAAAAAGCTTAGTTGTTGTTGTTTTAGATGCTCTTACATTTAAAATACTCTCTCACCCTTTCAGACATGCTTGCCCGTGGGTATTGAACTCATAACCTTCGTGGTAAAGTTTCTTGCAAGCCGACTGCCTAACCAGAAGAGCCGCAGCTTCATATGCAATTGTATGTGAATTTATGAAGTACAATAAAAGTAAGTTGTCTTATGATAACTTGATCAGGACAATTAGCTGGAATATTGTTCATAGTGCTAATAAAAAAAGGGCAAGTGTTCAATTGTGAGGAAATCAAACTATTTAATTAATAATGTTAAATTAAACTATTTAAGATTTGGCAGGTGTATGGAAATCAAACTATTTAAACGTGATGTATGTATGAACCTGTGTGCATCCAATTTCAACTAGCTAAATTCAAAAAATTTAATTATTTGAGCTATTTTTAAATGATTGGATTTAACATAAGATGCTTTTAAGTTTACCAATATTATTCGGGTTAGAATTGCAGTGCGAGATGCCGTATTTGCCCATCACCTATATGAAGAAAAAATATCAACCCTATACATAGGGTAACAGGGTGTTTGTGGGGCAAAAAAATGGGTTCGAGTATGTGTTGAAGAGCCTTTTGAGGCTAGGGATGGCAATGGGGAGGGTTCTCACCGTGCTTCCACCCACCCTGCACTCGAAAACCTGTTGGGCCTTGCTCAGCAGGTGCACCCACTTTGGTATAATCCATCCCATCTCGTCATGCCCTATTTCGATATATATTGAAAAAAAAATCAGTTAAGTTCATATATTTTACATAAAATAATAAAATCTATCTTATGGTATTCTATATTAAATTAGAAGTAATTATATATATATATATATATATATAGTATACATGGGAGTCAGGTTATACTCGATGGAAGCCCATAATATTAAAAATTTAATCTCACTATAATAAATGGTGCAATCACACGTACGACACATAAACATCACACAACATGTGTATTGAATGCACACTATATACATTAAATGATATTGATATGTATTTATGTGAAAGAATGATTTTGATTTGCATCATTCAGCGATTGTACGGATGATTCAAATGACATCAATATGGGTTGACATGAAAGGATGATTCGATTTGCATCATTCAGGCGATCGAATGGATAATTCAAATGTCATGAATATGAGTTGACGTGGAAGGATGATTCAATTTGCATCATTCAATGTGATTGTATGAATAATTCAAATCTTCTAACAAAGTTTACGATGAAACTGGATCTAGTAGTTCCCAATTTCTCTCTCTCTCTCTCACTCTCTCTCTCTCTCTCTCTATATATATATATTGGAAACTGGTTTCCTGTAAACCTTACCAAAACTTTCATCCCTATTTGAGGCACCGACTTTAACCGGTTACAACAGTTCTATGTTCCATTAAGGCAGCCATTCTTCTTTCACCAAAACTTTCAAAAAGTGACACACTGTGGGTGATCTTTTAATGCATCATCAGGCCTTGCTTGGGTGAAAGTCTTAAAGCAGATGGAAGTGCATGATTATGAGGAAAGTTTGCAAATGACCCGAAAAGAACCCGGGACCCATCAACATGACCAGGAGTGATCCTTAACTTTGTTCTCGTGTCGTGCCCTAGTTTAAATGTCAACATTACACGAAAGGCAATGCATCGATACTAGGTACATCAATTTGGGTACGTGTCGATCATGTAGCGAGGTGAACACAATGTGACTCATATAGAAGGCAAGTTGATCACAACTTAAAGAATTAAATGCATACGGCGCCGAGCCACAAAAATATGTTGCTCTGATTGTTCCTTGTTGTGTGTGTGTGTGTGAGAGAGAGAGAGAGAGATTATTATGTGGGGATGTTGGTGTATGCATAAAATACAAAAGTGAGATTAATGAGTCTGTGACAGGTCGGTGTGCTGCATAAAATGCAATCTTACATCAGCACATCGGTCTGGAAGGAGATAGAGTCCCATTCTTTCTGCTGCTGTTCGTGTCAATTCGTGTTTATGTTGAAAGTATCTTAAACCCTAACTGAACCTGGTTGCTTTTGTGTTGCTTCGAGTACACAAATGATTACAAACTTCTCTAATCGTGTCCACGTGGGATGCTATACTGTGACAATCATCTTTTGGATTGTGTAAATGTCAAAATTAGGTTAACCTGAACAATACCTAATCATTTTAGTATTATTACTTTGGATGGACACATGCACCATTTCCGTGTTAAGTAGAATATGAGTGCTAGGTTTCGCATGGTGTACGGGTTCGATTCCATTTTGAGTTATTTATAATTTTTTGTTAGGAAAATTTTCAAAAAAACTTCCCTGTGATATACCGGTTTAACTTAACAAGTTAGGAATAAAATTTTCAGGCAATAAAATTGAAACCTACAATTTTTGTCTTTGATAAAAAAAGACCTATATTTTGTGACATGGAGCTTATAGACATATTGATGTGGCACCTATGTCACATGCGCTTATTTTATATATATATAAAGTTGTTGTCACGTCAAATGTGATTAATATTTAATATATATTAAAAGCATTATAATATATACTAATTAATACATAAATATTACATTAACTAATTAATTATGTATACATTAATTAATATTAAATAGCTATTAGTTAATATTTATATTATTATAAGTAATATTAACCAATATTTTAAGAATAACTATATATCAATTAAATATAATATAATATTAAATTTATCTATTAATAATTAATATTTAATATAAGTTGAAATGTCAATGCCGTAACAGCTTGAGGTGACGTAGCATAAGTACCACGTTAGCATACCCATGTAAGCATCATATGTCAATAAAAATAACACCGTTATGATAGAGATACTTTTTTATTAGTTTAATTTTGTGAAAAAATTAGGTCTCAAAATGTTAAACCGGTATACTACATCATGGTTTTATGAAATTTCCTCCTTGGTTATAATCGCAAGGCCGAAGCTAGGTACCTGTCCCTCATATTTTGAACTCATGACCTTCATCTTATAAGTCGATTCCCCTCTCAGGTGAGCTAACACTTTGAGAGGGGAGCACCATCCATGAACTAAGTTTATATCGATTTATGTTTTTAAAATATGATACAACTCTCAATTATTCAATAGTATATTATTATAGAAGGTTTCTATAATTTAAATCTTACAATACGATTTTACTCTTCATATAAATCAATACATAAGTCGGTATAAAATAATGTTCCACATGAGGTAAACTCATCCATGTTATAAAAATCCGACGAAGTTTTATACTGGTTGTCGGATGCCTAACACAACCCTGCTCCTTTATCCGGGCTTGGGACCGGCAATGCAAGGGTGATCCCTTACATACGCAGAGTTAAATTGTAGCCGACCCCGTCTATTATGGGAAAAGGCTTAGTTGTTGTTGTTACGAGGTAAACTCATGCTATATATACATATACATACATACATGCATATATACATACCTACACATATGTATACATACATATACTTTATATATACATTTGAGAAATTCTGACCAAATTACGTGGCTGAAATTCCAAATCAGTGATATGACGTACTATCTAAAGTATACCATTTTCTTGGTGGTGAACAAATTGCATTATAGATGCTGCTGCACAAGCCATGGAGTAATCTAAGGGCCTCCTTGTTGTGCAACCACAGCCGTTAATCTTTATTATCTGCACCACCATTGATCTTGAAAAATCCAAGGGTCCAGATTTTATCTTGTTCACCAAACTATGGGGCCGGTCACGGACTTGTGATTGTGTTGACCCGACGCTTGCGCAATCGAATTACATGTGAACTGGAACACTGTACTTGTTATTCTTCCTCAAACAATCATTTATCATTTTTTAAATGATCATTTTACCTAACACGAGTGAAGTACACATATAATTGGGTTCGGTGGATATTCCTTTATCATTCCTTCATGTGAGCATTATATGATACCTTCAATATTTAAATGTAATACTTTTGCTGGGTTAGTTCAGTGGAAAGGGCTTTCGAGCCTACAACTATATAGCATATCCCCAAGCCAATCATTTTCGGAACCATCTAAAACCGGATCCGTTAGAACTATACGCATAATGGTAATTTTATGACCCGTTGAAATTTTAGACTTTCTTATATTTTCTTTTCTTATTTTTATTGTATATATTGTAAAATAAGCAATTTTTTATTTGTTTTTCCTCGTAAAATGTACCATTCAAAGTGCTTTTTACATGTAAAACAGATTCAGAAGCATAATAAAACTATGCCTAACAGAAAGAAAACCAGAACTGGAACCACCATATAACCACACAGGGAATTGAAATAAAACCCTGGGAACTGGAACTGGACCTGTGCTTGTTCAGTTACGGGTTTCGGTTTCCAGTTAACTGGAACTGACAGTGTCTAACTATGACAGTACGGTAAGCTATCGGGCTCCTAATTCTAAGATCACCACTTCAGCTTATGTGGTGGTCTTACTATTGAAACAATTAACTTTAAAGTATGATTGTCTCACATGCTATGAATGAAGAATCATGTTGAGGATTTGGTTTGGCATCACAACAAACCTATATATTGAAAACTTCTTTGTTTATGTTGTTCACAACTTAGTTTTTTACTTGTTTTTTTTTATTTTTAGTTTTTAAGAACCACAAATTCATAGGGATATGTAAGACTAATCACATGAAAGATAAGCTAAATCAATAGATATATGATGCTTGTTTAGGAATTGTCTTTGTATTGTTCATATATAAACTCTTTTTTCTACACTTTATAAACATTTAAATAAATCAATATAGTACTTGTTCCTTTATACATTTGTAATCATGTGATTCATATAATATTGTTATGTATTATACTTTATTCATTACTAGTGTTACTCTATTCATTTACTGTTACTATGTATTATGCCTTTCCATGTATAACAAATCATTATTATGCCTTTCCAAGTATAATAAATGATTATATACATTCAGTAGTTTTTTTATGAAACAAGGAGAAAAGGATTTGTTTCGGAACTTAGGACTGTTTTCTAATTTTTTCGGTTGTGCCGATAATATGAATTATGTATTTCGGCTGTTTTAGACAATCCAAATTTGTCCACAACAATAGGAATTTTTGGCAATTGTAGTTCCATCCAAAAATATCAGTTGAAATCGAAACCAGTCAAATCAGACTTAAAACCAGAGATCACCCAGTTCTGGTCACACTGAAAGTACATGAAACCAAAACCGAAACTGATCCCATTATATATATAGCAGTTTAGAGATCAAACGAAACTGAAACTAAAACCGATCTCGTCTCAATTCAGGTTTTTGATTTCAAAAAAACAAATCACCGGTTTCAATTTACCCGGAACCCGCCATCTCTGGCTGAAGCTTCTTCTTTTAAGGTGGGCAATCAAGAGATCTAGTCTGCTCACCGGGACATTTTGGGTCGACGGCGTGTGGAAGACGAATTTTGTGATCATAGCAGGTGGGATGCCGCCGGACACTTGGCATTTAAGCTAACAGATTGTTTAATGTCACTTCTCACAAGTAAACTATTGATATTATTTTCTCATTTCATCAAAGTACCTAATCGCACATGAAGTACAAATAATTGAATTTTGGAGCATACTCTCTCTCTCACACACAGAATCATTCACACTGCAAATCATTCATTACGACGAATGAGATTTTGTTGATTGACTGGCAACAATATGCGATATGACAACACTAAACTCAAGTCACTATATTGATTTGGAAAGCTATGTGTATATATATACATAGATACATACATACATTATACACACACACACACACACACATATATATATATATATAAAGAGAGAGAGAAAGAGAGATAATTTAGTTCATGTCCAAACTTATCTATGTTAAAATCTCCTTAAAGATATCAGCACTTAGATATTTAAGATCACTAGTTGAGATTTTTAAAGTATCACATACATTTACTACACCTAAAAAAAGAGTTTGTGATATTTTTAACTTTTAAATTTGAATTTCAACTATTGATCTATATGATCAAATAATTGAGATCTTTAAGAATGTTTATATATATATATATATATATATATATATTGGATTCTGCCCGCAGTCACTCATGCTTGATTATTGATTTTAAAAGTCATAAGTTTAATAACTTTGTCTTATATATATATATTTTAAAAATTCTTAAAATTTTTAAAATTATTTTTATGCCAGCAAAAAGTAATTGGAGTAAGTCTTCCAATATTGCAACTAAGGATGTTGGTGTTCTGGTATAGTTCGATTCCAGTCTCATTCTTGAGCCAAACAATTCAGTAACTTTTGGAAAACCAAAGTAAACCATAAGTTTGGTTTGGTTCAGTTCCGTACCGTAGTTCATTACATTTTGATATGCCACAATATGACGGGTTAGAGTGTATAATGATGTATAACAAATAATCAATCACATGACAAAATTATTTGTTTTGTGTCTGCTTAGATAATGTACATTTCTCTGTAATTATATGTTTTCCTTTTGGGTCTTGAACTGGAGCTGGTAGTTTCAAACCATCGCTAACCACACACACACACACACACACACACATATATATATATATTAACACAAATGGTTCATTAGCTCAACGGTAGGAGTTGTTGGTGGTGGGGAGTTCGACTGCGGCACTAGTATTCAAATATGTATTTTCGCACAAAATAAGAAAGATGATACTAGCTGTGTAAAGGTATCATCATCTCATACATAAAGTTTCCTTTCCCCTATCAAATATGTATTTTCGCACAAAATAAGAAAGATGATGCTGGCTGTGTAAAGATCTCATCATCTCATACATAAAGTTTACTTTCCCCTATCAAGTTTAGTTGAAATCAGACTTATCTTTGTTTTTACACAAACTAAACACACACAAGACAGGGTTAGCATTTTCAGAAACGACACGAAAACCATGACATATACGACCCGAAAATCTCATGTCCGTGTGCATCCAAAGTGACACTGGAAAATGACAGTTCGTGTTGGGATTGACCTATTTCTAGCAGGAAAAAAGAACGCTACTGCAGCACTGCCAAACACAACCACAACACAATTTGAAAACGTAAAACCCCACAAGGACACGATACGAGCAATACATGATAGCAACTCACAGTGACATGAAAACACCAGATTAAGGTTCATCTTAACACGAAATGACACGATTTGAGCATGACCCGAGACGTGGTGGAATTCTGCTCACTAGAGCAGTTTTGAGCCAAATTAAAGGTAGAAGATTGCCTATGTCAAAACCTTAAGAGCAAGTACCTTATCCCTAATATTAGAATAATGCCATACAATAAGATACTGCCATCTCGGTGTCGAGATAATACACTTTAGCAGCAAATCTAGCTAGAGATATGGTCTATATCACAAGTGTATCTTTTAATGGGTAACTTGTCGTCCTATATGCACCCCCATTAAATTTTATATATATATAAAGAGAGAGAGAGAGTCTAACATATTTATCATGTTATTTACTTGCTATATTTTTGAAAATCTGAATCACTTATATGAATAACTAGATGAATGAGTTCAAAAGTAAAAAGAAAATGAGAACCAGTGTTACAAAGTTGCACTTGATTCACATTTTTAATTTAACTGTTTGTCTTTTTAAAATGAACAGTCAAAATATTCAATGATGAGTAAATATATAAAGTACATACACCGATTTCTTTTTATCCATTGCTTTTGTGTGGCATATACTTTTTAAAATTTGTAAGCGACTTTGGTAAAGTGTAAAAAGTATTTTATTATACTTATACCAACTACAAGCAATGAATAAACACATGTAAAAGCGGGTAGAATCCAATAACTCTCTCCGTGTGTATATATATATATATAAGAATTATTTTATATGTATATATACATAAATATTATATTAACCTGATGGTGGATTTGAGTGTCATGTGATGTGACACTAACATGAATGCAATTTATGTAAGTTCGGAGATAAAAGGATGCAAAACCGCACAAATAGCTCGTGTTTTGGTATTAGATCATGATTTCCTAGATTACATGATCTAGACATGGCTGCTCTTGAACTAGGGATGGCAATTTAGGCCCACTCCCACCTGTGCTGTTTGGAGCAGGTTTACTGGCCTCAACCGCTACGAAACTGTTCGCACCAAGATCATTAGCTCAACAGCAGGGTGCTCTAGCAGTGTTGCTGCTAGTGGGGAAGTTCCGACTCACAGAGAGTGCATGTGTGGGTGTGGGTGTGAGTGTGAGTGTGAGTGTGAGTGTTAGGCTTCGTCTTTCTCTTGTAACCGGGAAGAAAAAATGTGTTGACCTATTTTTGAGATAAACACGAAATAGCCTGGGAAGAAACATGAAACTGCTGGCAATATTACATCCATCCTACACATAAAGCTAACATGCTCAAAGTAACCCAAGCACAAAATGGCACAATACATTAAGGTATTTGAGATAATTCTATGTTATTGAATCTGCAAGAATATGCACAAATACCTTAATGTAAAATATCTTTCTATGCATATTCTTGCACAAATATCTTTATGATTCTATATTTGAGATAACATTTGAGACTTGGATAAAAAGTACTATTATAATTTCGTACTTTGCATTTAATGCATTCACACGTTAAATTTTAAATAATTCAAATCAATGTTATTGATAACAAAGATCGACTATTGAAGACCACTATATATATAGATAGATATATAGAGAGATTGGTACACGTAAAGACTATTTGATTGAATGATGACCAAGAGTTGATTTTTTTTAAGAAAGTGTCGTACTTTTTTATTGAAAAATGATTGAAAACTTTTTTGATCATTATCATCTGAGAAAAATATAAAACGGTCCATTTCAACTCACAATGAAAACTTTTTTGATCGTCTTTTCATGTATCCAAATAATTTTAAATAATTTCTCTCATTTTATTCTAAAGGTCTTTCCTTGTTGTATGATCACCTCATCCTTGCCCGTAAGAGTCGCTGGGCTAGGCTCATGTATGGAGGTGATTGGTCACAGGAATCAAACTGACCCCCAAAGTAGATCAAGGCCCCGTCATGCTACACCAACTCCGGCAGAGTGACTTGTTACAGCATGTCCTCCCCACCAGCAACGGCGCTAGAGAGCCCTGTCGTTGAGCTAACGCTCTGGGTGCACAATGCATATTTCGGTGGTAGGATTTTGTACCCTTGACAGTAGGTCAGGTGTTCGATTGCCCAAGGAGTGTTTATAGTTCGTAACTGGTAACAGGAAAATCTCAAGTTCCTAAAAAATAACTCAAGATTTTCTCAAATACTAACAAGAAAAGAACAAATGATACATAAACGAATCCATCGTACATAGATCAAAATTCCACAATTGCAGAGAAACGGAAAATAGCGATGGTTCATTATGAATAGTTCTCGACTCACATCCGCTAATATCTATTGCCGCTAAGATTAGAAACAAGACTGCTTTCTTACCCTGCTGAGGAAAAGGTTTCAGCTACCTACAGTAGCATCTCAGCAATTTGAACTGCATTAAGGGCGGCTCCCTTCCGAATCTGATCACCACAGACAAACATGTCCAACCTATCAAATACAAAGAGGTCCAAGTCAGAGATGGAGCAACCCGCACTCGCCAACTAACCCACAGACGCATGCAATGCATGGGACTCATGCGTTGCAAGTGACCCATCGAAAGCTTACCCATAATCACCATCCTGGGATAAATCACGACGAATGCGACCAACTGCAACATCATCTTTGCTTGACACCTTGCCACCATAATAATGAACATTAAGGACTAGAAAACCACACACGCAGAGAGAGAGAGAGAGAGAGAGAGAGAGAGAGAGAGAGAGAGAGAGAGAGAGGACCTTCAAGGGAGTGGGGAAATAATTGGAAGCTCGATCGTCAATCACCACAACACCAGGAGATGTTTTAAGAATGTCACTTGCTGTTATCTGGGTAATTTAACATGCCAGGACCAAAGAAAACAAATTAGTTAGAACTGAGGGCTAAGTCCAGGCAATAGTGAAGTTTGAACTTTAGAAGACATATAAGGAGTGCTTAAGACGCAATAACTGGTTCAAGATTATAACAGAATTCGTTCTTTTTGTTCAATAAATATGTTCCAACTGAGTGGAACAAGTACATGACAAGGAAAGAGAACTATACAATTCTTTCTGCAGTATTGACAAAGTACCACCACGACCAAGGTTCTCGCACATTCCACTAACCACCCTCAAATTTGATCATCAAAAACCTGCCCCGAGGAAATGAAGCACTCCATTCACAAACAAGTGATTCGCCACTTTTAAACAAAGTACACCTATTCACTATGTCAAGCTCCTCTGTTGAAGCTTATCATAACATGAGGTGGGATCCTACTCAGAGCCGCCTCAAACACAACAAAATTCTAATAACTCTAATATCAATCAAGTACTTCAACATACAAATTACGACCTTATTTATGACAAATGTTTAAATAGAGGGCTTAGTTGCATGTTTGTTCTGTATGGAGCCCCTAAATTCTTGTTTATGTAACGAACATGAGAAAATGGTAGCAATGGTCAATTAGGCGACATTCATTCGTCATAGTTTATATGAAACTCTAAGGGAGACAAGGCCCCCACAATAGTTCTCAAACCTCAAACAATTTTGGTTTGTTCCATTACGAGAACCTAGTTTTCATAAAGTCTAGTCAATTTTCACATGAATTGAAACAAATAATAGAGATCATATTAAAATGGAAAAGTTATTATGCAGCATGGAAATGGAGGAAGTAAGATGAGTACCTAACTGGTAAGGTGGAATTTTGTGTAGGTTTTTATGCAGCTATCCACCACCATATTGGTGAAAAAGATGGGCAGCATACCAATTCCATGACAAAGCACAACATTTAAAGGAGTGGGATTTTCTGTCCAACTGGGCGCAAACTACCTCAGAATGTACTAAAGATATTCTGCTCTATCCTATGTTACATAGGCATGCAGGTAGAGAAGACATGACACAGCAACTTAAAAGCACATGATCATTGAATTTTGTTAACATCTAGTTGTTAAGAGAACAAAGGGAAAACACAAATACTTCTTGAAGCACACCCTAAAAAGTCTACACAAATTTAATATCAGCTAGCTTTTAGATCTATTAAATGTTCTAAATCATGACAGTGATGGACACCAAAGAGTTACCCATGCTGGTGCATTACGTTTTCTGACACAGGAACTTGTCCCAAAGTTGCGTTAAGGGAACGGTCCCAGAAATAGGAACAGTACTGATGGACCTAGAGTACCCAAGGATGACATAGGGGTTTCTTTTGAGAACCCTTATAGAGTCAAGATAAATAGGAAAGAATTATGCACGTGATTCATTCTCAGCATTCACAATAGATTCTAGATTGCCAAAAGTTTCTCCAGCTCTGACCTCTTACTGCCAACATGATGACCCTCACCCGACTGGAGATGCCTATCGTGAAGAAAATGCAGCCCATGAATTTAGTGCTCAAAGAAGATTCAAGGAATTCCAATCCGACCCATCATGATGAGAACAGATAACCATGACAGACATCACCGAATGTCAGAGACTCTGTAATGCATCATAATAATATCATTTCTCAGTGCAAATAAAACAAGTTGAGTACTTCACATAGATTGGTCTTAGTGTGCATTTCATTGTTATCTTCCATGTAAGCATACACCTTTAGGATACATGAGATCATATAATTGAACTTCCACTTCGTGAAATCACATTAACATTAAGATAATTGTGAACCTAAAAATTCCAAATAAAGTTGTCAAGGTACATGTCTTTACCTTGAGAAATACTTGGATGAATAATGAAAAAGAAACCCATCACCAGAATGGATGACAGTGGAGCATGTGGTCTGATTACAGCAAAGGCTAATGTTGAGGAACGGCATGTGGAAGCCATTAAAGCAACTCACGATGTGATGGACTGAATGGATGCAATAAGATTAAGGGGGTTCTAGAACGTAGGACCTTAAACCTATAGTTCAAATGACACTTCACATGTTTGAGGTGGCACCTTGGAATGTTAATCTCGGTTCTGATTATCCACTTCTGTTTAATATGCATATGACATCTAAACTCACTTTTTTTCGTCTAATCAATTACAAAGACAAGATGACCGAAAAAGATTGTATCTTTTTGAGCATAAATGTCTCAATGAATTGAACACTGTAGCATACAAGATATTTGCTGAAAATGCACCCCCGTGTTTCGTGGAAAAACAATTGCTAATGACATCCATGAAATACAGGCATACAGTCTACCAGTCTTTTGTATTCGTAGACATCTTTATTGATTTCTGAATTTACAGTTTGGAACCACTACATTCTTTTACAAAGACAGGTTCAAGGAGATTTGAACATTTCAAGAGACAAGCAGAGGGGAGATCCCTAAGAAGGCGTGAGAATCAGACAGTGAACACCTTCAAAGAGGCAGATGAAAGGAAGGCCTATGAATTGTTGGAAGGAAGAAATAAAACATGGTCTTCCTGTTTTGGATTTGAATTCTACTAATGGCACATGATCAAGATCTATGGTGACTAAGAATCCATGAAGTAGACCAGATTTAGTGGGGGAAAAGGATTTGCTTCACTTTGGGTGGGAACCACTACATTCTTTTTAGTAAAAATCTACAAGCAATAATCAACAAATCCTTTACTGTGAAACTCAAAAACGGGAACTCAACCAGGCAGGCACCGAACATTCAGCATATCACAAAGAATAACAAACAAGAAAAAGACATAATCAAGTATCCCATAAAACACTACAAACATAATGACTTCCAGAAGCTTAACCCTGCATTACCTCATCAAGTGGTTTCTCAAATTGCAGATTCACACTCTCAGCATGTGCACGCATTACAGGGACTCGAATACATGTGGCAGTTACTCTGACAATGGGATCATTCTGCAAGGAATTTAAAGACTGAGCTTAACACAAATGGAAATAAAAGAAGTGACCAATAATATAAAGATAACTAAATGACAAAAGGCACATACCCAAATTTTTTGGGTCTCCTTTACCAACTTCATTTCTTCTTCGTTATAACCATTTGAAAGAACTGGGGCATTATGCGAAAAAAGATTGAAAGCATACTGCATATATGCAAAATTGCAAGCAATGGACAGCTAGCATCAACAGTTAAGTCAAACCAAAATGCTAATTCAAGCAAAACTCAGAAAAAGAGGACCTATTGATGCGACATCTCATCAACACAAGATAGAACAAACCTGTTGCTTGAAAATTTTGCAAGTTGGCTTCTTCCCATCCAGGACCTATTGACGTGAGAAATTGACAATTCAAATCAGTACAGCGAAGAGTTCTGGGGAAAACCCATTACCTATCTGCTTACCTACATAAGAAAGCATCCTAAGGATCCAAATATATCATTTAGGTTTCAGGGTCATCTTTCACGTCTTGACACATTTATTTGGAAAGATGAACAATACACCCGTATTGCTGACTTTCCGAATAAAGGAAACAAGTTACTCAAGAAAGCTGCCTTGAATCAAATGGACTAAAATGCCAGTTCAAACTTCTAGTGCATTCAAAGAAAGCATATCATAACTAAACATTTACATACACACACACACACACACACACACACACACACACACACACACACACATATATATATATATATATATATATATATATATATATAGAGAGAGAGAGAGAGAGAGAGAGAGAGACCTCCCGAGTTTGTAGTTCAAGCTCTTCCATAGCTGCTGCTCCTGCACCACTAGCAGCCTGATATGTACTCACCACCATTCTTGTTACCTAAGACCACAATTTCATCATTTAGAATGAGACAATGGTGCTTACCATAAATGACAGGAAAATACTGTTAAAGATAAATCATCCCATCTGCACACAAGCAAAGCAAGAGGAAGAAGTGGAGAAGAACCTGGTGCCAAACAATCTAAATAATATTTTTCTGAAAAAGTATGAAAATTTTAGAAGGAAATCACTCATTTCCTGAATGGGGAAGAGTATTGGTCCAAGAAAAAACTAATTGTGTAAAGCTAATGCCATCATAAGATAAAAATTAGAGAATGTGACATAGAATCAAATTAGTCACAAGGAGGAAAAGAAAAAAAAGGAATGGACTGGGGAAAGGATGTGAGAAAAACATATCATTAATTGAGAGTCTAGATGTGTAAAAGCCAACTCTAGCTAGGCTTCTTTGGATGCCATCATCGGACAAAGTTGCAGAATCAACCTATTATACATGAGATACTATTTTGCCCCTTACGTTCTTATGGATGACCTCAGTTACATGATTCTTTTTTACTTTTCAAACTGTTCATGTGGTAAAAGATGAAAACACCACTGTGCATTCAAAGTACTGAGCGCTGGCTATAAATTAGATGACTGCTTCAAAAGGCAGGGAGAGGCCTCAAAAGTGCTGGAAGAAAATGATAAAACATCATGTTTCCCTTTTGGAGTTAAATGCTAATGTGATGCAACATTCAGCACAATGGCCATGCAAAATCCATGTAGCCGACCTAACTCATTGTTGAAGAAGGCTTGGGTCTGGTTTTTGTTTTGTTTGCCGAACCAAGAAACCTTCAAAACTAACAGCATTCATCATAGTTTTGAGTTCAAAAAAGCCACCATACGTTTGTTCCAGTGTAAATAATGAGTGCATGTCCCTTCCCCTTAATCCATTGAAGTTCTAAAACGTTAACTCAATCAGAAGAACCTTGGGGATGGGAATTACAAATGAACCACTGCCATGATACTCACACATGCAGTGAAACCGCACATACATGCAGATAATGTCCTAATTGAGAAAGGCATAAATGATAATGATAATTAAAATGAAAAGAGACCACCAAGGGGTCTGATTATAGCTCATTAAGAAAGATATTAGTAAAAAATCTAGGTTGCAAAGAAAGAACAAGTAGTTAAATGCCCTTATGGCTATATCACATAACATTTGAAAAAATCTAGAAAGAAGATTATCCATCACAACAACTCAACTTTGTACTCCAAAACGATCAAATTGTAACATTTAGCGATGGCCAAGCCTTAAGAAAGTCAGACATCTGTCTTACCAATTGAACAGGGTAGAGTCAATCTAGAGTAGTGATACAGAGGACGCAAGCTAAAGATGGCCTAGGTTCCAGAGAAGGAATCTGATCAGCCAATGTGTTATCCATTAAAATCCACAGTGGAATAGATCCACAACTCCATTTTTCAGTTCGGTCCTATAAAACATGGTCCAATAAAATGAAGATATCCTATCTCATATCAATTTTCAACTGTTGTTTATTGTATATGAAACCATACATATCGATTTATACATGACCCAAACTTCAGAACTATCCCAATTTGGGAGAGAAAACAGCAATTTATCCAAGTTCACCCATCAACAAATTAAGATGACATGTGAAGAGAGAAAAATAAAGAGATGACTGACCTAGAAAGTACAAAAGCTTTTAGAAAAATTTTGGGTGTCCTTTTCTATATAAGGGCTCTTGTTAATTCTCTATTTGGTTTGGGATTTGATTTTCCTAACTGCTTTTTATTTCAAATTTGGTTAGGGTTCTAGTTTCTTTCATATGAAAAAGTGTAAAGCTTGTTATATCAAAAAGATCACAACAAACCTAAGCTAGGCTTATCTAGGACTCTCCTCTTTATGTGTAATGTCCGACTCTGAGTTAGGTCCATACCCAAACCCACACTAGAGATTGCTATCCAAATGTAAAAAAAAAAAACACCATTGATGGTGGATTTTAGATAAGGAAATCCTAACCACGGGAAGGAAGGATTCTCCTTCCAATTTGAGGTTCACCGTGCATAAAAGGAGTGAGCAAGGCATCATTGTATGCCCATGAAGAAGAGGCTCAGAAATGGCATCATTGGCAGCCAAAATCCGCAAATTTTCAGGTATGTTTTCTGTTTTTCGTTTTCTTAGATTTTTCCGATTAAAACAAAGGCCAATTCCTACTGACATCGACTTTTAGTTATGGATTTACAAATAAAAAAATGGACAAAGAAGGAAAGAGTGCATCGAGATTCGGATTAAATGGTGGAACCTCAAAAGCGAGAAAAAAGATATATTTAAACAGAAAGTACTTCAAGGAGATGCTTGGAATTATGTTGGTACACCTGGTGATATGTGAAACAATATGGCTATACATATTAGGAAAGTGGCGAAAGATGTGTTAGGTGAATCTAAGGGAGGTGTACTCGCACAAAAAGAAAGCTTGGTGGTGGAGTGAAGTAATGCAAAATAAAATCAAGGCAAAGAGGGCAAGTTACAAATTACATTACGCTAAGAAAACTAGTGAAACTTTAAAGGCTTATAAGAAAGCAAAGAAGGAAGCGAAAAAGGCCGTCGGTGAAGCAAAAACTAAAATTTGGGAGGATTTATATAAAAAAACTCAACTCAAAAGAGGGTGAAAGATATTTTTAGAATAGCTAGGGCTAGAGATAAGAAAACTAAAGATCTTAATTCTGTTAGATGCATCAAAGACGAGGATGAAAAAATTCTAGTGGTAAATTATGATATAAGAAATAGATGGAAAAACTATTTTTATAAGCTTTTTAATGAAAACAAAGATGTTAGTATTAGCTTAGGAGAGTTGGCCAAGTCGGAAAAGTATATAAACCACAATTTCTACCGACGTATTCAAAAGAATGAAGTCAAAGAGGCTCTTAAACATATGAAGGGTGGTAAATCGGTAGGGATAATATTCCTATAGAAGTTTGGAAAATACTAGGAGAAATAGGAATCACTTGGCTCATAAGACTATTTAATGAAATATGGAAAAACCAAAAGATACTCGAGGAATGGAGAGCAAGTACACTTATACCCATATATAAGAACAAGGGAGACATTCAAAATTGTGCGAATTATCGAGGTATCAAGTTAATGAGTCATACTATGAAATTATGGGAAAGAATTATCTGTTATAATGAAAGACAGGCTAAAATTGAAAAGAATAAAGTCTTTGACTTATTGTGGGGCGTCAATCCAGAATTTGAATCAGTAAAGCAGAATATCTTACGCAGAGAAGAGCTTCCTACATTGAGAACTGTTTACTCTTTATTAATAAGAGAGAAAGATCACTGGAATCTTGAGAAGAACTATGTTATTAGTCCAAATCAACATACACTTCAAGTCAGAGGAGATACTTCTCACTTTCGTGGCAGAGGGGGACACCAGAGTCGTGGCCGTGGCCGTGGTAGAATTAGTTCAGATGACAAGGAAAAACTCGTTTGCTCTCATTGTGGCAAATCTCGTTATACCAGAGATCATTGTTGGGAATTACATGGCAAACCAGATTACTATCGAAATCGTAATA
The DNA here is from genome assembly GCA_036023115.1 of Brasenia schreberi. NCBI lineage: Eukaryota > Viridiplantae > Streptophyta > Magnoliopsida > Nymphaeales > Cabombaceae > Brasenia > Brasenia schreberi. Next base: position 16,060,975 of record JAYKKT010000079.1, on the reverse strand, counting down.
CCTCTGTCCATTCTGCAGAAAGTTCCACTCCTAGCACTGATGGTATTCAGGAGATTCTAAAAAGAATAGAAGGCCTTGAACAGAAATTCTCGGACAAATCATCTGTTTCCTCCACTCAAGCTACAGTGGCTCAGGCTACATATACAATAAAGGGTATCCACACTCCTAACTCTCCTTGTAGAATTTGGATAATTGATTCAAGGGCTACTGATCATATGGTAGGAGATTCCTCTTATTTTTCAGCTTACAAGCCACTTAGAGATCAGGAACCGATCAAATTAGCAGATGGGTCGTTATTTATATGATTGGAAAGGGAAGTGTATCTACTTGTATTTCAAATTTACCATCAGTATACCATGTTCCCAGTTTCCCGATAAATCTTCTTTCAGTCAGTTCTTTAACTCGTGCCCTGAATTGCTGTGTAACTTTTCATCCTACTGGTTGTATATTTCAGGATCTGAAGACGGGGAAAATCTTTAAACATGGTAGGCTAAAGAGAGGATTATACATTCTTGAAGACAATTGTCCACCTTCCATCTCTTAGAGTGTTTCAACCACACCAGTTCCTGATGCCAATCTTCGTCTTTGGCACTATCGTCTTGGTCATCTTCCAGTGTCGAAAATTTCATATGTCATTCCCAGCTTTAGAGTCCAGTCCAATAAATCTCAGTTTGAATGTGAAGTTTGTCAACTTGGGAAACACCAAAGGGCATCTTATCCTTTAAGTGATTCTCGACGCTCTAAACCTTTTGAACTTATTCATTCTGATGTATGGGGTCCAAGTCCAGTCACCTCTTGGTCTGGTCATAAGTATTTTGTCTCTTTCATTGATGATTGTACTCGTCTTACCATCATTTACTTAATGAAAACAAAGTCTGAAGTTGCCTCTGTTTTTCCTATTGTGCATAAATTTATTTGTACTCAATTCAATGCTTCTGTTAAAATTCTTTGATCCGATAATGGGGGAGAATACATTGGTACTCAGTTACAAAATTATTTACATGCACAGGGAATTGTTCATCAGACTACATGTTCCTATACACCTGAGCAGAATGGTCTTGCCGAACGGAAGAACCGTCATATTCTGGAAGTCGCTAGAACCCTACTCCTTCAAAGTAATGTTCCCAAATTCTATTGGGATGATGTTGTCCTTACTGCTGTTTATCTTATCAATAGGATACCCAGTAATCCCATTTAGGGGGAGAGTCCCATTCATTGCCTTAATAAAACATCTACACCCTTTCATCTCATTCCTCGTATCTTTGGGTGCACCTGTTTCGTACATATCCATCTTCCACATCGTGATAAACTCGATGCCAAGTCCACTAAGTGCATCTTTCTAAGCTATTCGACCTCTCAAAAGGGATACAAATGCTATGACCTATTGCTTAAAAAACTGTATGTTTCCAAGGATGTAACCTTTTTTGAATTTCATCCTTATTATTCTACTTCCTTTGACTCACCTCCCACTCCATCTTCTGTTTGTCCACTAGTTCCTAGTGAGGGGGAGTATCCTGAGATAGTTGATCATCATAGTGAAAACACACAGCAACCAAAAGAGATTCTGACATACAAGAAAGGACAACGGAAGATTGTGTACTCTGAAGAAGAAGAACCATGTGCTAGAGAAATTTCCCCTGAATCAGATCCTCAAGTGCAAGTGGAGAGTGACCTTGAGATTCCTATTGCTCTTCGCAAAGGTAAGCATACAAGTGTACGATATCCAATTTCTAATTATGTTTCATATGTCAACACTTCTCAGAGTTATCAAACCTTCATCATGAATGCTGAAAAACACAAGATTCCTTCGAAGTTTGATGAAGCAATCAAGTGCCCCTTATGGAAAGGGGCAATTGAAGAAGAATTGAAAGCACTGGAAAAAAACAATACGTGGATCATTACTCAATTGCCTTCTAACAGGAATACTGTAGGATGCAAATGGGTATTTACTATTAAATATAAGGCAGACGGAACAATAGAGAGATATAAAGCCAGATTAGTTGCTAAAGGATATAGTCAGTCATACGGCATTGATTATACAGAGACATTTGCACCTATGGCTAAACTTACATCAATTCGAATACTTCTAAGTATGGCAGCAAACTTGGGATGGAATCTATAACAATTGGATGTTAAAAATGCTTTCTTACAGAGAGACTTAAATGAAGAAGTGTATATGGAACTCCCTCCAAAAATGGTCAGAAATTTTTTATCTTCCCATAGAGTATGTAAACTCAAGAAAGCTATATATGGGTTGAAGCAGTCTCCAAGAGCTTGGTTTGATAAATTCAGTAAAGCAGTGTGTAGTCTGGAATACAACAGAAGTCTCAACGATCATACAATATTCTTCAAGAAAGGGACAAAAATATCTATTATTGTCGTCTATGTTGATGATATTATTGTTACAGGAGATGACCTTGAAGAAATATCAAAGTTGAAAATGAGCCTTCATAGACTATTTGATATTAAGGATCTGGGCAGGCTTCATTATTTCTTGGGCATAGAAGTTCTTTACTCTGACAAAGGTATCTACTTGACTCAGCGAAAATACCTTATGGATCTCCTTGAAGAAATTCAAATGATTGAATGTAAACACAACGACATTTCAATGGACGTAAACCAAAATTTTTTTAACGGAGACAGTGAAGAGTTCAAAGACATCCATAAATATCAGAAGCTAGTGGGTAAGCTCATATATTTAACCATTACTCGACCAGACATAGTGTATGTAGTTGGGATTGTGAGCAGATATATGCACTCACCAACAAAAAATCAGATGGATGCGGTGTATAAAATTCTTTGATACCTCAAATCAACTTCAGGAATGGGTTTATTTTATTCGAAATCATCAAATTTGGACATTGAACTCTATTCTGATGCTGACTGGGCAGGTTCTTATGACACCAAAAGTCAACTACTGGCTATGTTACTTTACTTGGAGATAATATTATATCTTGAAAAAGCAAAAAACAAACTGTGGTTGTAAGATCTACGGCAAAAGTTAAATACAGAGCTATAACACAAGCCATGTGTGAAGGAAAATGGATATCTTCATTGATAACTGAATTAGGTTACTCACTTAACTATCCTATACCTTTATATTGTGACAGCAGTGCAACAATTCAAATGGCATCTAATCCAGTATATCATGAAAGGACCAAGCATATAGAAATTGACTGCCACTTCATCCGGGAGAAGATATCTAATAAAGAATTCCAGCTGGAGTATGTTTATTCTACCAAACAGAGGGCTGATTTTTTAACTAAAGCTAGGAGACCTTATCCAAGTTAGGTGTCATCAACATTTTCCACCCAACTTGAGGGAGAGTGTTAAGGGAGTCGTTGTGTCATGTGTTGAGAGTCGAGTCATGTAAAAGAACGTCCTGTCTCATGTTATTTTGTTAATTTGAGTCCTATGTTATCTTAGAAATAGTTAATACTTAGTAGGGGTAGATTAGGAAATTAAGTTAGAATAAAGTATAAATAGCTAATTAGGGTTTAGGCAGAAAGTATGAGAAAAAAAGTGGAATAGACGGCAGCTGCAGTGTGTGCGAATCCTGAGATTAGGCCGATTGGAGGAATGCCTCCAATCGGCCATATTCTGTAAGTTGGTTCCATTTTTCATTCAATAAGATTGATTTTATTCACAAGAAGAGGTTCTTTCAAGAACCTTGGAAAAAAGAGGTATCCCATTGACATACATAAACCTTATATGAGAAATGTACAATGGTGCAAAAACATGTGTGAGGACTCATGAAGGAATGGCAAACTTCTTTGAAGTTAATATTGAGTTATATCAAGGATCAACTTTAAGTCCATACTTATTTATAATGGTGATTGATGAGAAAACAAAACATATTCAAGATGAAGTACCTTGGTGTATGTTATTTGTATATGGCATTGTGTTAGTAGAGGAGTCTAAGGAAAAAGTTAACAGAAAATTAGAACTATAGAGAGAAACATTAGAAAGTAAAGGCTTCAGACTTAGTAGAACAAAGACAAAATATATGGAATGTAAGTTTGATCATTTGGTTACGTGAGAGGACATAAAAATTAAAATTGGCATACATTGCATCCCCCAAAAGGAAAGTTTTAAATACTTAGGGTCAATTTTTCAGAGTGAAGAATTGATGGAGATGTTACACATAGAATTAATGCTGGTTGGTTAAAATGGAGAGGAGTATCAAATATTCTTTGTGATAAGAAGATACCATTAAAGTTAAAAGGTAAATATTATAGAGCAACAATTAGACCTGTCATGTTTTATGGTTCTGAGTGTTGGGCAATTAATCATCAACATGTACAAAAGATGTCTGTGAGAGAAATGAAGATGTTGAGATGGATGAGTGGTCATACGAGAAAAGACCATATACATAATGAGAACCATATACATAATGAGGTTATTAGAAATAAATTATGTGTGGCACCAATAGAGGATAAAATGATAGAATATCGTTTGAGGTGGTTTGGACATATAGAAAGAAAATCAAAAGAAGAACCTGTAAGAAGGTATGAAAAAATAGATTTTGAAAGTATTAAAAGAGGTAGAGGACGATCACAAAAGTGTTGGAAAGAAACAATAAAGAATGATCTAGGTTATTGTGAGCTAACTGCTAACATGGCACATGATAGGGCTATGTGGAAACAAAGAATCCATGTAGCCGACCCCGTCTAGTATGAGAAAAGGCTTAGTTGTTGTTGTTGTAGTAAAATAAAGGCCAATTCCATAACACATTTAATCACCAGTCACATTACATAGAAGTGCATGTAAAGTAACTGCATTACATAGAATAGATAAAAGCTTAATCGCTATATAACATGCTTAGTAAAATTTAAGTAGAAAAGAGTATTTTCTATTATGTTGTTGTGGTCGAGGACTACCACAAAAGTGTTGGAAAGAAACAATAAAGAATGATCTAGGTTATTGTGAGTTAACTGCTAACATGGCACATGATGGGGCTCCGTGGAAACAAAGAATCCATGTAGCCGACCCCGTCTAGTATGGGAAAAGGCTTAGTTGTTGTTGTTGTTGTAAAACAAAGGCCAATTCCATAACACAGTTAATCACAAGTCACATTACATAGAAGTGCATGTAAAGTAACTGCATTACATAGAATAGATAAAAGCTTAATCGCTATATAACATACTTAGTAAAATTTCAGTAGAAAAGAGTATTTTCTATTATTTACAATAGATGAATATACTAGTGACGGTAAAGACTCACTACTGGACTTAGTGGCATGCCGCAGATTTTTAGCAGCATATAGTACACCTAGCAGCCGATATAGTGGCCATATAGTGGGAAACTTTATAGTTCTCTGGATATCGCCAAATGGTGGCTGTTATATCATCTAAGGACTGTTAAAAATTAAAATGTCATACTACACTACAGCGGCCTCTATAACATGCTATTGATAATAACAGCCTATATATCCTAAATGTGAATAACAAGGAAAAGGAAAATGACAAAGTCTTAAATATTGAATAAAATGACTATGGAAACCAACCAGCTGAAATAGTGATTGCAATTAGAAGACAAAACATTATGCATCAAAGCACGCTAAAGATAATAACTGCAACTCTAATGAATAAAAAGATAATGCATAGTTACAATAATGTGAATGCAGATGACCATGCTATTAGGTAAGGTTTCATCAGTGAAACTGAAGTATAATTTTGAAGTCAAAAGTTTGCATTCGTGAGGAATGAAGAAATAGTCAAGAACAAGGTATCAAAAATCATTGATGTCTATCCATATTTCATAACTTATAGAGTATGATAGATTATCAAACATAATTATCCACATTTGACAAGGAACCAATCTTCGTAGCATGCATTGATCTAAAGGAAAGAAAATGAAACTGGAAGAGAGATAAAGAAACGTTCTGCTGAGGCTACATATGTTGACATTGAAAAACATATGTTAAACGAACACTAGAAAAGTTTTTCCACCTTAGCATGCCGATGAAGAGGAGTTGCTGCCATCAAGCATATTATCGTCGAACAATTGGGATTTGCAATAAGTGCGCCTTTTCCATTACCAAGTTTTATATGAGACATCGCATCTGGATTAACCTAGAAAGAAAAGGAGGAAACAATTAAACAACCTCAGTCCAATTTCGCGAGAAAAGAAAGGGAACTACTTTCCATCCTATACAATCAAACAAATGGAGTTTCAACATGATGGTAAATAAGAGATACAGGTAAAGAACAAGAACCTCTGGGATGACTAGCGGAATCCCTTCATCCATTCGGAAAGCAGAGCTATTGTCAACTACAATTGATCCTTGCGAGGCAGCTATGGGTCCAAACTTTTTACTACAAACACCAGTTAGTTACCGGCCATTAGAATGAGGGAAGGATTAGAAAAGCTACACGCGGAAACATCAATCATAGCACCACAATTTGTACAACGCTTAAGCAAGAAATTAACAGCTTGAGATAAAAAGAACTTGCAAAAAGGAGCAGCAGATATGCAAAAAGCAGGACAAGGATTAGAATAGCTACACGCCGAAACATCAATTAATCATAGCACCACAATTTCTACGACGCTTAATCTAGAAATGAACAGCTTGAGATCATAACTTGCAAAAAGGAGCAGCAGATATGAAAAGGGCAGGACGAGGGTGAAGGAATATAGAAAGAGAAGACCGACCTTATGGATCCGCCAGCACTGAATAGAGAAATGTCCACTCCTTTGAAGCTTTCCTCAGTGAGCTCTTCCACAACGTACTCCTTTCCCTGTAACGGGACCCCAAAACGAAATCAAAGGAAGGAGACTAAGTACATTTAGCATAGCAATAACTAAAAAAGGAATGAGAGGGACGAAGAACAAAGGTATGCGGTTTTGCGAACCGAACCTCGAAAGAGATGATTTTTCCAGCGGAACGCTTGCTGGCGAGCATAGAGATGGAACGATAAGGGAAGTCCCGATCGGAGAGCACATTAAGAAACTCCTGTCCGACAGCGCCGGTGACGCCGACGACGGCCAGGGAAGGGCCGTCCTCCCTCAACGCCATTCTCACTACATTCCTCTTACTCCTACACTTTGCAGTAAAGGGTAAGGACGAAAGCCTCGTCGAGGAGACCGAGCGAGGAGATGCCATTGAAACTGCATGAGGTGAAGGTCGCAGAGTTAGAGACGACGACGCCATTGTTGTGTAGATGGATTGAGGGGAGAGATGGGTAGGGGTTAAGAAGAAGACCAAGATTGAGTTCGGTGGAAATGAGCAATCAAGCTTATTAAGGAAATGCTCAAAACCATGAGCCCACAAGATGGACTACGTGCTGCGGTATGGCTGACTGACGTAGAACCCTCTGGCGGATCCTGACATACTGACGAAAGACGGCGAGACGAGGATTGCACGTCGTCGTCGTCGTTTCTCGTTGTCTTCCCAAATTTACTTTAAACCAGTAATGTTTAACATATTTTTAGAGTACTTTTATTACTAAATATAAGATTTAATTGACTGATTTCATTGAAGTGTATTTTGTACTTAGATATAAGTTTTAAAAATGATAGATTCTCTTAATAAAGTCATTAAGAGAACATTTGATATATAATTACTAAATGCACAACTCAAACTATTATTCATATTTATCCAACACATACCACTCTCTCTCTCTCTCTCCTTTTTCCGTGTAATCTTTTTTAATATCAAGACTAATTAGAACTCGCTTACTATCGCTTCTCTCTCTTTGTTTAGTTGGAATCGAGTCACCTCTCTTTTTATCATCGATCATTGATTCTCTCTTTTCCCTCTCATCTCTCCTTGCTCTTTTGTATCATTAGAACTCGTTACTCCAAACAAAAAAGAAAAAAGAGATGATGGTCAGCACATCTTTTTTACAAGGGAGATGCATTATGAGTCTCTCCTATGTATAAAAAATACGAGACAAGTGCGTCTCTTTTACGTAAAAGACACGTACCTCGTGTGTCTCTTTTGTATAGAAATACGCCTCTTTGATTGCGATTAATGGAGAAAGAAAAACAATACTTTGTGTTTGAGATAATATGAGCACCCAATTTGATGACATTGCTAGGAAAGAGCCGTCCACAATTCAACTTGCAATTAAAAAAGCAAGCTCCTTCTTCAATCTTTAAAGTGTGAAAATGTAGATGATAATCACTTTCAAACAGAAAATGTATTCATGATTAATAGAGGACCTAGAAATTTTTGGGTGAAGGAAGTGGAGTCGGGTGAGACGATTTTTTCCACCAAAAGATAGACATTCCATTCATTAGAAAAAAAAGCAAAAAGGGCTCCAAAGAGCATCATAAAACCAAGAGCCATAAAAACGAAGAAATAGAGATGCAAAACAAAAATAATAAGATTTTACATGATGACAATAAAAAAATCATGAATAAATACGAAACACCTTGCAAAAGCACAACCTTCTTACGTAATAACAGTTGGATGCTTGAAGAAATGTTTTACCTTTATTTTAAAAGAGTCTTACTAAAGAAATAAATTAAAATACACTTCCTTTGTTTCTTTCTATCTACTTATCATCACCTCCAAGGATTAAGAAAAAAGAAGAAGAAAGTAAAAAGAAAATGGTATAAGAGGTAAAACGATTTTATTCCCTTCAGTTTCTTCTTCTCTCGTATTCTCCAACTCTTTAAAAAAAGGAAAAAAAAAAGATGAAGCCTATTTTTTTATTTAAAAAAAGATTAAAAATTATTTTTTTATTTAGTATGAATGGGATTCTATAAACTCTCTCTCCTATAAAGATACATTTGGTTAGTGCGAGAATTGGTTTTGGATTGGATCGAGCCGAGAACTGACTTCTGGCCAACGTCAGGTTGACTACGTTATATTACTTGACCCGAATTAGGCAGATCGGAGAAAAGACCCTAAACACAAAACTTGAACCTATATTAGGGTAGTGCTCTCTCTAAGCATGAAACCGTGAAACAAGGTCCACCATAGGCAAACTGAACTTCTAAACCAGAGCCGTTACCCTCAGCAGAAGGAGCCATGGGTTTCAGTTAACTGCAAAATCTGGACCTATCCTGGGTTTGGGTATAGGGACTTGAAACCAGTTTTTATAAACTGAACTAAAACATAAACACAAACAAGAATCATTTGTAAAACCAGTGGCATATCAAAAAAATTGTTTTGGATGGGGCGTGCCTAATTTTTTTTTCAAATTTCAATACTTAATTAAAAATTTTAGAATTTCTAGTGGGGTGGTTGCCCCACCTCGCCACAATGTGGATCGGCCACTGCTCAAAACATATGCAAACTTTGGAACCAATTATACGACTATTTATAAGGTATTATTTTTAATCCTTTGAATATTAGAATGTCAACACGCATGCTCAATAATTAATAATTTTAATTGCTGAGACCTTAAAATATTGGTTTATTTAGTTTTTTTATTGTTGGAACATCATAACATATTCGTTTGCTTTCATTTTCAATTGATATTGATTTTAATGTAAACAATCATAGTCATTATCCATTATGTTTATTCTTCTTGAGTTTATAAAATAAAGAATAGTTCGAAATTGGATGGGAACCCAACCAAATCATGGATGGAAAATCTAAAGAGACAAGCAACATGTCAAGTGGTTCAAAACTGGATTGAATCAAAGAAGGGTCCTATTGTACATAAACCATGCCTGTATGAGCTTACAAAGTTTTCACCTACTTCGTCCCATTACCGAATCAAATCACGGCATTTTGAGTTTGCTCAGAAACCAACCTAATTTCACTACAAGGTAGACATGGCCGGTTTAGATAAGAACCGGATCTGGGTATCATGCAGTTCGGTTTCAGTTCTACCTTTCATAAACTGAAACCAGAGGTTCGAGTTCTATATATATAATTTTTTATTTTCAAACTTTTAATAGTTTTTTTTTGTTTTTCGGTTGCGAGCTGTTTAAGCCTCAACCGGAACCGCCGATGATGTGAACTTTGAGGTGTCCCTTTCCCATTTCCCGATTCATATTTGAATTTTAGAGAAAGCTTTGATGGGGGTGCACAGAGAGGTCATAAGTCACCACTAATTTAATCCCCATGCATAATGCTCGTTTCAAACCATCGATACAGTTGATTTTTGCTACATTTGATTTCATGAGTTTTGTATTCATGTCGTGTCGTTTATGTTAGTACCATAAACAGGTTAACAAGAAGACAAACAATTATATTTCCGTGTTTGTGACACGAGGCATGGGCCAAGCCTTGCTGACATTGGGTTTTGTTTCGTGTCTGAAATTGCCACCTCTACTAAGACACAGGACGTATGTGTCTGTTTCTACAGAATGCATCCTCGTCTCTCTCTCTCTCTCTCTCTCTCTCTCTCTCTTACACACCGCCACTCACATCTTCTATTTGAAGTAAAACTAATTACTTTTACTTTCCAACTGACATTTTTATGAAGGCTAGAGATGTCAAAATAGGCCTGGCCGAGTACGGTCTTGGAAAAATGTAGTGCCGGGCTAGAGAATCCCAACCCATATTTGAAGCCGAGCAAAGTTAGTCAGTAGGATCATATGCCCATTGGTTATCGGATAAGGTTTATAAGACCCAATCCAATCTGATTCAAGTTTCATTTATATAAGATTGATGACTGAATGCGCTTTACAAATTTTTTTAGCAACATTGATACACACCCTTTTTTGAAGTTCTGAAAATACAACTCATCATTTTACATATTTAATAAATTACGCTTCACACAAAAAAGCATGTTCCTTCTTTCTCCTTCGTCATGAATGGGTGTTCGCCCCTATTTCTACATGTTCCTTCATCCATTCTTCGAATCCCGACCCATTTCAGCCATCTATTAATCAATCTACAATAATTTTCAATAAAAATACATATTGAAATCCATCGAAAAAGAAAGAAAAAGAAAAAATAGGAAGAAAGAAGAAAAGAAAGGATAAGAAAGGCCGATTCAAACTGGGGTTTCATTGATTTATCGCAATATAGTGTTGATATGGTTTTAGTTTTTTTATTTTTAGTCGATTTCAGTGAATTTTGACTGATTTGTTGCTCGAAAACTTAGGTTTTATGGATAGAGACTTGTCCTAGGCACAAGTCTCTTTTTGTGGGAGACACACTAAGGCACATCTCTAGTTGTTTCTATTTGATTAACTACTTTTTCTTTTTTGTTATATAAATATGGCTCATAAAACACAAGTATAAGGTCAACTTCACCACTTTATCTAGGAGATGCAATGCCATATCAAGAGAACATTCTACATACAACAAAAAGAAGAATAAGATATTGTGACAAAAGTTGGTCCTTCACATTATGAGGAGGATATATCAACATGAGAGACTAAGATTGATATTATAAGGAGTATGAACAAGGGATCCCCTGATATGCTAGAATTACTCTCTATCTTTGAAGGTAACATTGCTTATAAGATATGATTAAAACATATAATCTTTAACTTTATTAAAATTTTATATTTGATATCAATAATCACTATTACAATTGACTATATAAGTGTATATTTGTAGATAATACGAAAAGTGGTAACAACCCACATATAATGCACATTGCTGACAAAACATAGCTATTGAAGAGGGCGAATGTGAGGCTTGATAATTAGGTTGAAATTGTAGATATGAGTGGGTAGATTGAACATACAAGTTTGCTATAGGAAGTTATAGACATGCATTTTTTATTATTTTTACTGAGCATTGACAATAAGATATAAACAACTTCTACCTGTCATGGGTGACATGGCTTTCACGTTGTCCACGAGATACTTAGTCTTCTAATAGAGGGACAACTTGTTGTCTTAACATAAGAGATAATAACAAGTAAGGAAGATATTTTGAGTGATATGTAGAGCATCGATAAAGTGGTATTAAAGATTAAGGACCATTAAGTTTGAAGTAGTCTGAATTAAAGAAGGGGAATCAATAACAAAAATAAAGCTTTATTATATTATTGTATCACTTAGGTTGTATATTATATCAGGATAAGTTTAGAGATAGAGTATCAACAATGATCATGTTTCTATTGTATATGATGTTTGGAGGGTTGATAGTTACACTTAGGGTATAACAATATTAGTCTATTTATACATACAGTTAAGAAAGACATATTAGATAAAAGTACAACTTAGTGATCATACTTCTTTGTTTAAGGTAAAAACATGTATTATTGTTGCTTGCTACAATATCTTCCATATAGTCATTTTTTTATAATTTAACAAGTTATATGTTTTAATTGTAAGCATAAATTTATAAATATTTTCAACTTTCAGAGTTAGCATGAGACAAAAATGGCTCGATAGAGAACCACAAGTAGGCTGATGAATGAAAAATATTTGTCACAAGCAATCTCTTATTAATCGGCTTATTAAGTAACGTAAGCAATTTGATTTGATGATGGTAGAACATGTATTCTGCGAAACGGTAACTATACTATTAATCTTTTAATTAAACATAACTTTGTATGTTATATATTCTTATATTTTATTTTATATAATATAGTTTGACTTACAACCATATAGTTCCGTAAAATACTCAAATTGTAATGTATATAAGTTGTCTATATACCATAGTTGCCTTCACTGTGTGGATGTTATAGAACCTTATATGCCATATTGTGTAGTTCGATAATTCAACCATCACCAAGACATCCCATTTGTGCCTATAAGGCCCTTCATTACAAATAGACCTACAAAGCCCCATGCATATAAGGTACATTATAAGTCCCTGACACTACTTGAGTGGAACAACACTCATATAATTTTGAGCATGTACACTTTGGCATCCCAATATTGTATCTTAATGAGTGTGATGAGTTGTACATAGAGTAGTACATTCCTTGGATGCATCGATTTATTCTAAAAGATTTTATCAATCAATTGTGTTCGACTCCAATTAGATAATACAATATATCCTTTTTTACGTAGGTAAATGAATATATATATATATAGCATTTCTAATTTTATTTTCTTGTGATTATAATACTAAATTTTCTCATAATAACTTTCTTATAATAGTGTCTTAATATAGTACGTGACACACTTGCACCAACTTTAATATATTTACAGTGCACAACATGACTATTGTAAGGCAACTCTATGTTGTTAGAGCTATTATAGACATATAAATAATATTACCAACGAGCATACTAGTTGATCATATATGAGAATGATGGTGACAATGTCTGACATTTTAGGATAGGGCTTGTATTTGAGAGGTTTTTTTGTAATATTTAGTATACGAAAATGTAAATAATATTTGTAATAAAAGAAAGTAATGATATACATGTATTAATGATCAATTTCACATACCTATTAGTTTTATGAGTACCCTAATGAATCACTCTTTCTATCCATAACGAGATAATTCTCTTCTTATATGGGTTCAACTACTATTCTTTAACGTAAGAGAGTAACATAATTTTTTTTTCCCAGTTCAATTATATTATCTCTACTATCTTATTGTAACTGCTCTCATCTAATGAGTGAATAACCTTTCTCCAACTTACACCAAGCGTACTCGCCATCTTTTTATTTCTTTTCAATTTGATAATAAATGCTTTAGTAATTTTGCTATATGTCATCTATATAAAAGTGAGTTGTATCCAAAAATATTATTTAAATAACATTCACCAAAGATAAATCACGATCACTATAGATGACATGTGGACAATTGTTTAGAGTGCATGACTCTCTTACACACATCAATATCTAAATATAATTATTTTCTTTTTTATACTTCAAGAAAAGGTATCTTATACCTATAATGTATAACCATTAGATACTATGTATACGTGAACATTAGAAAATAAAAGTGAAATACTTATATGTTTATCTTATATATGCTATCAAATTCTAATATCATGAAAATACATGTAATAGTTGCACGAAACAAAGATATACAAATATGATATTATTGATGGTATCCATATCAAGGATTTGATGATGTCATTTATGGTATTGATGAGTGTAAAGATCATGTAGTAATATAACACTTTGAGAATCTCTATATTTCTTCCTAATTTTTATTCGTGTATTATAAATATGTTTTACCATACTCACATTTGTTTTATCAACCTTCTTCAAATGCATCAAAATATGCTTCGGTTTGTAATGACTTTTTGTAAGGTCTATTATTATACTATACTCTAAGCCACTCAATTAGCCTACGAAAGCATGTCTTTCAAGATATAAGTCTAGAGAGTGGTTATGTGTCCCATTCACTAAATCAACTTCTAATAACGATCGACCATAAACTCTTCTTTCTTAATAAAAATGGATACTTTACCTTCTTAATGCTTGTCCACCTATTATTTTTAAATTCAATATTTTTACTTAGCTTGTATTTGTCACTCCTTTCGCTCCTAAGCCATAGCTTGCTTGTTATGTCTTTACTCTTTGAATGAAGAATAATAATAACAATATTATGTTTCTTCTCAATATTTCTTACATACTCAATAAGTTTATTATGACTCCTAAAAATATCTTCTATTGCAAACATGAGTGAATAGTCAAATTCATTACCCGTGTAATTAATAAATGTTCTTGTACCTCAACGATCAACCAGTTAACGAATACATCACTCGGTGCACTACAATTAACTTCTACTCTCCTTAGTCTTAGTATAATAAATACTTTGATAAGTCGTCGTGTTTTATGAATTAATTCCATCATAAGTGCTTTCGCTCGAGTTGTTTGATATTTTGTAATATATATAAGAGATGGAGCATAACACATAACAACACATAGTTTGGTTGATGATACATTAAGAGAGAGTGAGACAGGGGCATCCTTCCTTAAGGAGAGACGATCTAAGCATGCCTCTCCATGAAGAGAGACGTGCATATGTTGTGTTTCAAATCAAAATTTTCAGTGAGTGAATCCTTCTACCTAAAATCATGAAACATCTTCCAAAATAAATAAAAACTCAAAAACAAGACAAATCTACAAAAATATAAAGATATTACTAAAAGAAGTGTATTTTTGAGTGAAATATGAAGTGTGTGGATAGTAAAAGAGGTGTGCAAATAGTAATGCCTATTTATGGTCATCATGGTCTATGTCGATAAATTGTTCAACATTCAATTATTTTACATGTCACGTGCAAGGATTCAAAATATGTTTGATTTTTAAAACTCTGAAGTTCAAATTTTTTGTTAGAAATGAAACTCACACTAATCTTGGAGCCTTCTCATAAAACAAAATGCAAGCAGTATCTATCTATCTATATATATATATATATATATATATATATATATATATATATATATATATATATATATATATATATATATCTGTATGCATGTGTGTATGTATATGTATATGCCAGAACAAAGTAGTTTATGGTCATTACATCTGTTACTTAAGGGCATCTTTGTCAACTTAATGATTTCAAATTACCATTGATGTCTTTGTACAGGATATTTTCCATTCCTATTTCCTGATGGTGTATAGTTCATTGCTTTTCTCTTTCGCGGATGGTTCTAAAATATATTGCATAGAAGGAGGAGCAACTGATATTCAGGATAGTAATGGTTCTATTTTCTTTCTTTTGATAGATATTTCTAAAATATATGCTGGAAGACCACCCTTTTCTACTCGGCCCCAAGTTCAGATAAAGAGCGGAGTTGCATTAGATAACTGCCTGCCTGCTTAAGACTAAGTTGAATTCTTTACCGTGGATCCTACAAAATAAAACGCAAATTTGATCAGGCCATTGGTACTTTATAATACCAAGTTTTGGGTAGAAAACCATCAATACTTACACATGATCTCAGTGGAAAAATAACATTTTTCGGTGGATGTTTAACCACATAGGAAAGAATGAAGTCTAACAGAAGATAAAAATGAGAAGCACGCCTGGACATTTGGAAATTAGGTGGTGAACACTTGAAAGTAGGGGTATTCAAGGAACCAAGGAAACCGAACCAAACTGCCGGTTTTGGTTTGGTTCCAGTGGTTGTGTGGTTTGGTTTGGTTTGGTTCAATCCCAGAAGGAAAAATAAGTTGTGGTTCATTTCATGGTCCGAAGGTTAGATTTGAACCATGACAATCGAACCAAAACATACATATATACACATACGTGTATTGGAGGTTGGCCATAACAACTCTTTATGTTTTTCTTTCCCAAACCCTAAGAATCTTCCAAACCCTCTTCCTTTTCCCTCCTCAGTTCCTCCTCCTCCCTCTTCATTTTTTCCTCCATTTGACTCATGAAAAGTTCTGTTGGAAAGAGTTGATCACCCCCATAGATTCACCTGGTTTGTGTTCTCTCTCTAGCTTCGCATATGAACAACTAATTCTATAACTTTTTGAGTTTATCTATCACTACATAATTTGGTTATGATACTTCTTCATATTGATTTTTTTTGATATAGAACATAACTGTCCTATATTAGCAAAATCTCAAAATGTATAGAGCAGTGGTCCGCAATCGAACCAAATGGCAATTGGTGGCTTGGTTTGGTTTGGTTCTATGTACTATAATGGTGTGGTTTGGCCTCCAAAATTGAGAGCCCATTATATTGGTTTCCTTCAAGGTTGAGGCTAGAACCGGACCATCCCTACTTGAAAGCTGTGAAGGAAGCATCAACCGTGTTGGAAGAAATTGATAAACATGATTTTCTTTTACAGAGTTAAATATGAATTGAACACAATAAATGCACAATGACGAAGAATCCGTCTAGGGGAACCCACATAGTATCAGAGAAAGCTTGTATTGGTTTTCAATTTGGCTTTTCTATGTTTGGTTATTATATGGGCAGTAAGGGGTTTTTGTGGATTCTACATTGAGCTGTAGTGCTGTACTGTGAGGAATTTCAGTTTCTCTTGTAAGTTCTTAAATGGGCTTGTTCTTTCTCTATCACAATGATTTACAAACATAGATGATATTCTCATTTTTCTTGTCCTCCTGCAATCAATAGGGACGAGTTCTAGAAAAGTTACTTATTTTGGTTCGATGAACATATGTCTAATGCTGCTAATGTAATAATAGAATTGCTTCTGTATTTCAGCTCAAGTAGGGTGCTCCTTAATGCGAAAGACATGACAAGGATTCCGTATATGCTTGAAGGACTTATTTCTGGGCTTCACCCTTAAAACATTTTATATCATTGCGCCCATCTTATACCAGAGGTTTTTCTTTTCCTTTTGCTCCCGGACACTCACATCAGCATTATATTATACTGAGTTTGACTATCAATTTTTTCCATACTTTGGAGCATTGATCAGATTTACAAAAGCAGGGAGCAGATGCTCATGGCCAATGACAAGCCTATTGTGTATCATTGAGAGATACAGTGGGAAGCTTTTCTTTTATCTTTTTTTCCATGTTGGCTTCCACATTTACCTTCTGCAAGATTGTATGGTAACACGAAAGAACGCATAATCTACAAAGTTCCTATGGTAATATGACAGGAAACAAAATCTACAATTTACTTTTAGCCTTCAAATATGACTGACCATAACTCATATTTTATCCATTTGTCAATCCACACCTTGCCTTTAGAAGCGTTTCACAGAAAACCTAATGTTAATTGCAGTGGATTTAATCTATTCTCCATAGCTTTTAGTGCCATTTGGCTCATATAAGCTAGGTATGTATGATTGGCTTGTGTGTATGTTAGAACACCATTTGAACCCAACTGATCTGGTGAGAATGCATATCGTACAACAATCAAAAGTTTAGATTTTACCAAGAAAATGTATAGAAGAAATGATTTACATTCTGGGTTGGAAAATGAAGAATGTGAAGAAGAGGAAGCGATTTCATTCAATGAACAGGATATTGCTTCTGGATTGGAAAGCTGTGCTTGAAGCCTTTTGGGTTGATTATTGGCCGATAGAGCATTCAGCACAGGCAAAATTGAGAGCGCGTTCACTGCTATTTGGGGGACTCCTAAAGGATTACAGATTCAAACCCTACGTAACAATATCTTGAGAAAGAAGTTGATATTGTGTGAATTCGATTGGGCTTTTCTTGGCTTTTTAAGGGATTTACATCGAATCTAGAAGAATAGGAAGAGAAGTTGAAACCGCAGAGCTTGGAATTAATATATTTCCCGGTGTGGGTTCAATCATGGGGAGGCTTGCAGAGAAGTACAAAACTCTTTGTATGGCAGAGAAGGGGAATTTTTGATGAAATGAGTTGAAATAGGAATTATCAAAGAAAGAATTAGTATAGGCGCTACAAATATTTCAAAATCTAAAATTAAAGACTGTGGGTCCGGATAAGGAAGAGACAGAGGTTCAGTTGAAGCACGAAACAGCGGGAACTCACTGCATTTAGTGCATACGCATTGGACATGTTGAATGAAGAAAGACAGAAAATACAAACCCAAACTGGAGTTTGGAGAAAGAAAATGGAAGATGAGAACACCATAGTGACAATTAGTCTTCTCAGAGATCTTCCCAACTTTTCTGCAAGGAAAAAACTAAAAAGAAGGATGGACAGAATGACAGGGATGAGGAGAGTAAGAGAAACGGCAAACTGAGTATGGTAGGAAAGAAGGATGATAACAGGTTGGAAGGCAATTATAAAACAGGATTATACAGATTAAAAGAAAATGAACAAATAAAGAAGATACTAGAGATAGCTAAAGAGCAATGTATCACTGTATGATGAAGAGACGGAAGTAAACCCAGACAATGAATCTGATAGCATGTTCAGTCAGAATATATCTCTACAAATAGTACAAAAGGAGGACATGATCGAAAGAGATTAAAATAAAGATGAGCACAGAGGTGTTCTTCAAATTCCCAAGGAGAGAAATAACTAGAAAAGAACAATGGATCTGGATGAAGATGAAAGTCAACAGAAAAGAATGTGTCCATGTATGGAGAACAGTGAAATCCCATGGGTGGAGGGTGCCAACCCAGAAATGGCCCCACGGAAGAAATGAAAAGCCTTGTATGGAATTGTTGGGCCATGGGGAGAGCCTTGACAATTCATTCTCTTAAGGGTCTATGGAAAACCCACTTCTCAGAAGTCTTCCTTTGATAGAGACAGAAAAATTCTATGTTTGTGGAGACTAATCTTAGAAGATGGGGATTTGCACAATGCACATTCATTCATCCCAGAGCCTAATGGTTTGGGATGGGTGGGATGGAGAGATAAAAGTTCAGTTATTACACTGGAATCTGAATCATGCTTTGCTTTGTATTGTTTTCTCTATTCTTGATGAGGAAAGGAATCATGGACGATGATTAGAGTGCACCTGCATAGTGTGTGGATTCATTCAGGCAAGACCAATTTGACTAGATCATACAATGATTACTTGGTTGGGGATCAAAATATGTTATAGGAGGTGATTTCAACACAATTGTAAAGCAAGGGGAAAATGATCGAGGACAGCCAAAGTCGACAAGTTCCATGAACTCTTATTCAAAATGCATTAATCAATGTGATGTAACAGATCTTGTTCTTTTGATCTTCTTTCTATATGTCCAAACCGTCTTAAACGATATTCTCTCATTTTATCCTCTATTGGTGTCACTCCTAATTTGTTTCTAATAACCTCATTATGTAAATGGTCTTTTCTTGTATGACCACTCATCCATCTAAACATCTTCATTTCTATCACAGACATCTTTTGTGCATGTTGACGATTAACTGCCTAACACTCACAATCATAAAACATGGCAGGTCTAATTGCTGCTATATAATATTTACCTTTTAACTTTAATGGTATCTTCTTATCACAAAGAATATCAAATGCGCCTCTCCATTTTAACCAACCAGCATTAATCATATGCATAACATCTCCATCAATTCTTCCATCATTATGAAAAATTGACCCTAGGTATTTAAAACTTTCCTTTTGGGGGATGCAATGTGTGCCAATTCTAAAACGTAGAGAAAACAATGGAATCACTAGTGATTTTTTAAGTCCTTTATCTAACTTTAGCACGTGATGCATATTGAAACTATACAAGTTCTGCGTTGATTCTAAATCAGGTACAGTTGTTACATGCAGAATGCTTAAGCACTTAGTTCAAATAATGCAATTGATATGTAGTTCAACAGTTTCAAGTTTCAACTACTAGAAAGTTTAGTGCATTTTAGGTCCATTAACTAAAAAAGCATGCAGGTGATTACATACCAATGGTAAATTTAGCAACATTTCCTAATGTTTACATAAGGGAGGATGCAAAGCAATTTTCAACACAAAAATTTCTCACTTCGGAATGCATAAAGGTTCCTTGACAGATTTGCTTAGCATCCATCAAGACCCTCAATTTTTTGGAATCCACACAAATGAGATAGGATGAACATATCTGTCATATGCATCTTATTATATCTGACACTAACCATAACTTTGCCGAGGAAATATTTGAATCACAGGTTTTTGATTTGCTAAGATTGCACTACACTGACGGAAGCAACTTATCTGACACTGGAATGCATCTTTGAACTAGTTATCCATTTAAGCCTAGCATGCGCTCTTGTTTGCTACAAGAAATCAATGTATCGGTGAAGAGATTGACTAATCAAACAGTTAAAAGAGTAGGACATTGTTCACAAGTAAATTTTGATATGCTCTGTATAAACTATGTACAAAAAGATGGTAATCTTCAAAGAAAATCGATGTTCTTTGTCAAAGTGCCACTTCAGATAAGGCTCTTTTCAAGCCTGCAACTTTCTACTGATGATCAATGAAATTTTCTACTCTTCCAACGTCAACAGTTTGTCACATAGAGAGGTTCTACACACCTAGAAATCACTTCTCCGTGGGCTTTCAATAGAGTGAGTTCCAAACCATAACATGAAATTCTTTACTAATTAGGAAACTGAATGATAGTTGATGCCAATCATGACAAGCGCACATAACCATATAGTTTTCTAAAACTCTAGCATGTAATACCATGAAAGAGCTTATTGTGACGTGAAAGTTCCGAGAGTAATCACAGTGCTAATACCAACAGTCGGTACTTATCTTTCTCTTTTATAACTAGCATATAACACCATTAACCAAATAGAAATAAGTATAAATTCTGACTTGTAGGTTCAGCTGGTTGCTCAAATGCCAAAACCCAAGCGACAATTACTAGAACAACATACGTAGAGGAGATTATGATTGTGGCCATCCTCACTGTCATCATCTTACACTTGCTCCTTCGGTCCTTCATATGAGGTTTGTTGAAAGATCTTCACGAAGAAAGAAACTTTCGTAACTGCTAAAAGAGTCACCGTCCGGAAAATCCACCAGAGATTGTTCTCTAGAAGATTCGAGATGCTGATATCTAAAACACTCCTAACATACGATCATGCCAAGAAGTTGCCCATTTCGTGTCCAAGAACTCAAATCATTGATATCCTCCTAAGTCAAACTGACCATCAAATGGTCTTATTATCGATCTAACAAAGAACAAGAAATCAAGTACCCAAAGATCAGCATTTGATCGTTCACCATGTTTGATATCCAAAACGAATCCATATACTACAACCATAAAGAAAGAATCCTAATAAAATCTATAGTATGGTGCTAGCAATTGAACAAGAAAGACACCTATCACGCGGAAAAAGAAACCATCAAACTTGCCATTCATGGGATTACCATTGCTTCATGGTTATCTAGAGGACGTTGATCTTCTCATGTTCTGGCGTTCTTGCTCTTGAAGCCGATGGACGTACACGATGCCGGCCCCGACAACAGAGACCACCGTTACGAACACCGCGAACGCAGTCTTCTTTCCCATTTTCTTCTTGATATATGTGGATTTACTGCTAGGTGAAGAAGAATCTGGATAATCTGGTGAGCGATTAATCTATGCAAGTCTTCGCAGATTTTCCTCGCCAACTGTCGAAATCAGCTTCTTCCTGTCGGGATTCACTGATTCGCGATTTTGGCCAATGAACGCGTGCTTGCGTGTGTGTGTGTGTGTGTGTGAGAGAGAGAGAGAGAGAGAGAGAGAGAGAGAAAATCATATTGCTCAGATTTTGTCATTGACTAGATCTGATATAACCGGATCCTCCATAATCAGAAAAGGTTTCAGACTGTGCCTAGAAAATGAAGACTCGGCGCAAAATCCTTCAATTTGGACTGTATAACCTAAATGATGTGATTCCGATACTTACCTTATATATCAAATTTAATAGTTAATAAAATGCTACGCTTGACTCCACTCACAAAAAAATGTTCATTGTTTTCAAGAAAAACAAAAAACACAAAACGTTCACAGAATGGCATTTCGCATCCGTGTTGTGCCGTTTCATGTTTCACTAAAGAACAAGTCGATCCAAACGTGACTCTTTTTTTCTCTGCTCATCCATCAAAAATGCTCTCTCTCTGACTCTTATCATTTTGTCAATATTGACATATGCTTCATTATGTTATGCTCCATAAGTGACACTTGTCAATCTTGTTTTGTATCTGTTAGATGTTTGGAGTAATATCTAACAATGAATTTGAATAATTTAACAAGTGAACTGTTGTTTTCTTTTCTTTTTCTGGAGAAAGTGTTCTTTTCTATTCGAAACTTGACAAGATTGTGTTGACCAAATATAGTAGATTTTGATGTGAAACATATATCAAAGAACTAACTTGAGAAACTTCACTAATGTTTATCGTCATCTTAACAAGCGGCATTCTACCAAATGAATCGTGAAACATGCGAAGTATCACAAACCCGCGGTTATATGAAACTAATCGTCGTCATGGGTAGGCCGTTGTGCTGTATGTGCGTGTGTACTGTTGATGGCACATTCTAAAGCCTTCTAGAAAGAACTTGCAATCTCAACTTTCAGTGACATGATGAGGTCTATGACAAAGTGCCAATCCATGTTCTCAATCCGATCTCAATTTGCCATATTTAGATTCCAGCTGATAGTGAACGACAACATTTATACATGCCTCTTATTGTCAAAGTTTCATGAAACAACATAAATTACACAAATAGCCGGTACTGCAGGCTACTATGAATTAGGTAATGGAAGGGACATCCTCATCCATCTTCAAGCCACTGATTGATTTATCACCACCTAACTCACCAGAAGAATCAGATGAAATATTTGCATCTTCACTCTTTTTAACCTCAATAGATGAGGTTGAAATGAGAGCAGCAGAGCCCTTTCTCAGCTTCTGAAGAGTAGCTTCTGCAAAACACTTGAATGGGTGGGTCATCATATCGTAATACTTATAGTTTTTGACATAAACCTATCAAATGTAAAAAACTAGTAGTAAATCCATTCTGCAAAGATTAATCTTTCTTTCAAATGATCACACACGGAAGACATTTCATGAAAGAATGGTCTATATTTGTCCTGGACAGAAACAATCAGTTGCCAAACTAAAAGAGTGCTGGTTCGAAATTTTCAACATAAAGGTCAGGTATTTAAATCTTGATGTACATAAATGCCAAAGAATTGAAGCGGTGATATTTTTTGAACAAGCAAACAGGTTTCCAGTTTCACTCTATAGCACGTTAAATGATAGGGAAAGTATTTTCAGAACGAAAAGTTTCTGTTAAGATGATCACACGGTTGAAGTTTAGTTCCAAGAAAATGTAGTAACTTCATAAGCAAAAACAGAGATTGAAAAATAATTCCATAGGCAAATCAAATAAAATAATCACACGGTTGAAGTTTAGTTCCAAGGGAATTTAGTATCTTCAACAGCAAAAAAAGGATTGCAAGATGCATCCATAGGCATGGCCAACGAATCAAAGGTTGGCAAATCACAGTTACACTATACACTCAAACTTTGGTTTTCGTCTCTGTGTTGTCAGCGAGCACCCATCCATGCATGTTTGTGTATGAGAAGAAAACAAAATATCTTATTCTAACTAACTACCCCAAAAGATCCAAATATCCTTATCTTGATTCTGTTGTTTGAATAAATCGTTAATGATGAATGCATAATCTAATTGCAGGATGTACTTTCAGATACATGCATCAATCAATAACTATACTGCAAATTTTCATGAACTGATTTGCAATTTCACAAGCTCCAAAACTACAGAATCCTTTCTGTGCTACCAACTACGGTGCAAAGGATACCATGTGGATAGACTCTTTCCTAAAGCTTCAACAATTTGTGGCTTCTGATTCCATAACCGTCTCTTCTTGTTGGAGATCATGTTGAAGATCAAGACTAGTTTTATAATTTTGCATAATTTACTTTTTTGTATTTAAGTTTATGTCTTGAATAGTTTGGATCCCAATGGATCAGAATCAAGTCTGATTAGTGTTATTAAGTAAGGGTGTTTATGTCATTTAAGTTAGAATCTAATTTGTATAAAACCCTTAAGTAAGTTCATTAGGTTAAAGAGGATGAATAAAAAGAAAAGAGGATGCTGCGGCTGCCAGGCACAGAGCCGACCCGCAATTCCTTAACCTGTTTTTGATGTTTTCTACTGCTGTATTTCATGAAATCCTTCGTGTTATCAGAGCCTAGTAAGACTCCTTGATCGCCACACAATCTCAAGTCGCAGAGATCTAGGAAAAGCATCCAGAACACTGGAAAAGCTTCAAAAGCTTGCCTCTGAAAAAAAGGAAAAAGGCTACGACTCTTGCTGCTGGACTGGAGTGGCATAGCCATGACGAGTCAAATGAGGAACCTCAGCAGCAGCAAGCAGTAGTGTATGACATATATCAAGCTTGCTGGTCTCGTGGATGTTAGACCTCAGAAGAAGATTCCAAGAGGCGTTCTTTCACAAAGAGTTAAGTTGTTAGATAATAAACCAAATGATATAATTTTTTTTCGTGGATTCAGACCTATCGCATGCAGCCAGATGCAGTAAAGGAAGATTAGGAAATTATATATTTATTTGACCATTCATTTAGGGGAATCCCTCGGGCTCATCTTGTTTCACATCATGAATATTGACCGTGCAGAAGTTTCAACACAACAATGATAACCTGCTGTTCACATGGAACCAACGCAAGAAAAAAGCTGATTACACGTTTAACTAGATACGGTGCAATAGTTGTCTTCTAAAGTGAAGACGAGGAA
This sequence comes from Brasenia schreberi, assembly GCA_036023115.1. Taxonomy (NCBI): domain Eukaryota; kingdom Viridiplantae; phylum Streptophyta; class Magnoliopsida; order Nymphaeales; family Cabombaceae; genus Brasenia; species Brasenia schreberi. Next base: position 16,036,070 of record JAYKKT010000079.1, on the reverse strand, counting down.
GACAAAGATTCAGAAGGGGACAACTTCAGATTAGAAAGAAGTAAAATGGGAGATGGTTGTGAAAATAATTCCTCGGACAAAGGAGAGGGATTTCAAATAACAAACCTGAAGCTAGATGGCAAGAATTATCTTCAATGAGCCAGATCCATTGAAATAGCTGTGATGGCTAAGGCGATGGGATTACCTAACCGGTGACATTCCTCAGCCCCCTACTACGAATCTTCACTATTCAAGATGGCGTAGGGAAAACACACTAGTTAGTGCATGGCATATACAATCTATAGTACCCTCAATTGACAGTACATTCATGTTTCTAGATTCAGCGAAAGATATTTGGCTAGCAGTTCAAGGTGTCTATGCTTAGAGGAAGAATATAGCTAAAAAATATGATATTATTGAGAAGATTCGGAAGTGCACACAGGGAGGAAATGCATACTGTTTAAGCGAATATTATGCAAACTTAGAGGTTTATGAGAAAAATTAAAAGACTACTGTAAGACAAAATGTCAAAGTTGTAAATGAAGAGTTTGAGGAACGGAAAGTATTTCATCTGTTGTGGGATATCTCTTCAAAATATGAGGATGTGAAAAATAATATTCTTAGCAGAGAAGAGCTTCCTTCCTTGAGTGCATTGTACTCTCTCTTACTTCGGGAAGAAGATTGAAAACATCTAGAGAGAAAAACCAAGATTAGTTCTGAGACCACTGTATTTGTGGGTAGGAACCCTTCTAACTCTTCATTCTCTCGTGGAAGAGGAGGATATTGTTGTTAGAATCCTTGAGATTGCATCAAATAAGAATAAAGAACAAGATCTGTGAAAAAAAAAGAGGTTAGCACCCTCTTGGCTGCCGTAGTCCCGTGTACTCTCTTTTATTCATTCTATCTACACCCTAAAATGTGTTTAGGGTTTATATAGTACAAGACTTATAACTTAAAAGACTAATGTGCCCCTAATTAGGCCTAATTCCCAATCGATCGGGAATCTGATCCATTGGGATCCACAGTAATAAAAAATATAAAAAACAAGTGCATGAATAGAAATCGTCCATCTCCATCATCAACTGAATCTCCAACACGCCCCCTCAAGTTGGGTCTTGAAGACTTAAAATACCCAACTTGACACGAGTCTTCTTTAACCCATTAACAGAAATTGGTTTCGTGAGAATGTCCACTAGTTGATCCCCAGAACATACGTAGAGAAGATTGAATATTCCTTGAGAAACTTTTTCTCTAATAAAATGACAACTGTTTCAATATGTTTGGTCCTCTTATGAAAGACTGGATTAGATTCCATCTGAAGTGTTGTTTTACTGTTAGTGAAAAAATTGATTGAAGTCTTTCTTTTTAGGCCTATTTCATTGAGAAGTGATATGATCCATAATCCTTCGTACATGCTAAGGACGATAGCACGGTATTCAGCCTCTGCACTTGACCTGGCCACCACTGATTACTTCTTGCTTTTTCAAGATACTATATTTCCTCCTAGGCATACCACATAACCAGACGTCGACTTTCTATAAACTTTGGAACTTACCCGATCAGCATCTGAATAAATCTCTATATCAAGTGATAAATAAACCATAAGTGATAGAGGATTTCAAGTATCTGATGATATGAAAGACTGTACTCATATGATGTTTAGATGGAGAATGCATCCATCTACTAACATATCCTAATGCAAAACCCACATCTGGTCTTGTGATAGTAACATAGATTAGTTTTCCCACTAATCATTGATATCTACCAACATCTTCATATGGTTCTATTGAATTAGTGTTCTCCTCTTTTGAAATTTCAATCGGTATTGAACATATTCGACAATCCTCCATTTTAGTTTCTTTCAATAAGTCTAGAATGTATTTTCTCTGACTTAAGAATAGACAATATTTGCTCTGGATAATTTCGATACCCAAGAAATAGTGTAATCTGCCCAAGTCCTTTAAGTCAAATAATACACTGAGTTGTTTTTTCAGAATAGCTATGCCTTCTGTATCGTCACCTGTAATGATGATGTCATGTACATATACCAATAATAAAATAGTTTTCTTTCCTTTATTTATAAATAACGTATGATCACTAACACACTGTTTGAAACCCAAACTCATAACACCATCACTAAATTTGTCAAACCATGCACGTGGAGATTGTTTTAAACTATAAATAGATATTTTTTACTTTGCAGACTTTATTTGGTATTTGTCCGTGGTCATGTCCAGGTGGTAGATCCATATAAATATCTTCCAGAAGGTCGCTTTGAAGAAATGCATTCTTCACATCCAGTAGCCATAAGTTTCATCCTTTGTTGACAGTCACACTTAGAATAATTCTGATAGTGTTCATTTTTGCCACCGGTGCAAACGTTTCTGTATAGTCAATACCATAGGATTGACTAAAACTCTTGGCCACTAATCTTGCTTTGTATCTTTCTATATTTCCATTAGCTTTGTACTTTACTCAATACACCCATTTACACCCCAAACAACTGATACTCTTTTAGATAGTTAGAGTATCTCACCAATTTTTGTAAGGAGTATCTTGCAGTTGCACGTTTTCCTTTTCAAAGTGTAATGGGTAAATCATCAGGCTCAATAATAGGATCTTGAGGAATTACCTGAGGGAGTGTCAATTCTGATTCAAGTGAGAATCTTGATTCAGAGTAGTAGACTGTTGCGGAAGAAATGCCTTTCTCTCACCTCTGGTATAAACATGCCATTCCTTTTTTTGTGGAAGGTGTATCTCTTCTTCTTTCCTTTCAAACTCTGGTTGATTTACACGAGGTGGAAGTGGTGTCACATTAGGTGGATAGATATCTGACTGACCTTCTTGTTTGCTATAAAATGGAGTATCTTCAAGAAAAGTGACATCCATAGTAACATATGACTTTCTTTTTATAGGATCATAACATTTATACCCCTTCTGAGTAGCAGAATATCCCCAAAAAAATGCATTTCACAGCTCCAACATCTAATTTAACTCTCATCCCATAGTATATATGAACTAAACAAGTGCATCCAAATACTTTTGGTAGCAAATGAAATTGTTTTTAAGAGGGGCATAAGAAATGAAACGGAGTATTACCATTTAAAACCCTGCTTGGCATACGGTTGATAAGATACACAACTGTTAAGACTGCTTCACCCCAATAAATCTTTGGAACTTCGTACCCAAGTAAAAGAGTTCTGGCCACCTCTAGAATATGTCTATTCTTTCTTTCAGAAACATCATTTTGTTGTGGAGAATGTGAACATGATGTTTGATGTAAAATACTCATATTTAAGAAATATAAGTGGAGCGATTGAGACATATATTCACCAACATTATCACTGCGAATAATTTTGACATTGTGCTGAAATTGTGTTTGTATAAACTGACAGAATATAGGAAGAATATCTTTTACTTCCTCCTTGGTTTTCATAAGATATATCATGGTAAACACAAAAGGTTTAGAAGATTTTTCTTCATTTAAAGGAAATGAAATACGATGATGTTTTGCCTTCTGGCAAGTTTCATAGTTCACATTCAGATTATTACAATGAGTAAACTCTGACAATAACATCCTAATCTTTGATAAAAGTAAATGTCCTAATCTCTGGTGCCATAAAGATAAATCTCTCTTTTGCTTTTCTGTAATTATTGTTGACTGCATTGCTGACTTTATCGTAGAAATAAAGGCCTTTCCGCATACTACCCTGACCAAAGAACCTCCCGATCCTCGGTTCCTAAAAATAACATCCAGTAGAGTCGAAAATTAAACGACAGTTTAGATCTTGTGTCATGGCAAATACAAATAATAAGTTTACTGAAATATTTGGAACATGCAATACATTCTTTAAAATTCCAAAAGGTGTAATAATACTTCATTTTCCAACTATCGGAGTATGTGAGCCATCAACCAATCTAATATTAATGTTGCCCTTAATTAACTCATAGGAGTTGAAGAAATCTCGACTACCAACCATATGATCTATGGCACCTGAATTAATAACCCATGTTCTGAAATGAGAAATAAATACGTTACCCTTAGCTATAAAGGAGAATGGATATGCCATCGTAGCTTGAGAGTCAACATTAAAAGAAGTAGATGCAGTTTGTGAATCACTTAGACGCGCTTTAAGTATCTCAATCTCTTTCTTCATGTCAGCCAATGAAACTGCATTGTTTTCTGCATTGTGTTTATCTCCTTGGTCACTGCTGAAGTAACCTTTATTAGACCTATTTTGGTAGTAAGTGGGTTTACCAACTAATTCCCAGAAAGTCTCCTTTTTGTGTCTCGACTTTCCACAGTGAGAGCAAGTTAATTTGTCTTTCTCTTCAGAAGTAAGAGATGTTTTACCTCTGCCACGCCCATATCCTCCTCTTCCACGGGAGAATGAGGAGTTAGAAGGATTCCTCCCCACAAATGCAGTAGTCTTTGAACTAATCTTGGTTTCCTTTTCTAACTGTTTCTGATCTGGAGTACATTGTGCTCAATGAGGGAAGCTCTTCTCTGCTAAGAATATTATTTTTTACAGCCTCATATTCTGAAGAAATGCCATACAAGAGATTAAATACTTTCCGTTCTTCAAATTCTTCATTGCGTTCTTGCATGAAATTTTGACATTTTGTCTTCGAATAAACCTGTAATTCTTCCCCTAAGCCTCTTAGTTTCGCATAATATTTGCTGACTGATCTACCTCCCTGTCTACACTTCTTGATCTTCTCAATAATATCATATTTTTTTGCTATATTCTTTTTCTGATCATAGGCATCTTGAACTGCTAATCAAATATCTTAAAGTCGTGAACACCTAATTCGGATTTTTGTTTTCATTCAGATCTAGGCAATCACCGATCTTCTTCTTGGAGATCAAGTAGGGAACAAGTCTTTGTGATAGTGTTAGACACTGTCCTAACAGAAAAATATGATTCAAATATATAGCTGAATGTTTGTGGCAACACGTTTATCAGAAAATGAATAAAAAAAATTATATGAAATAAGATAACGACGACTTCCTGTGGGTGTAAAGATCTGTGTATTGACCCTCTTCATTCTGCATCTTGCCTGTGATTTAGGAGCCCCACAAAATTCAATCAAACTAAGGTGACTCCAAGTAGAAGGAAGGCTGCAACACGATGAAAACAATCGACGATCGCAGTCGACGATGGGCTTCAGCAGCTTGTTGTCTGTTGTCTTTGTGTATGGGCTAACTCCCACGCTTCAGCTGAGAAGATTTACAACTCTAAGCTCTAATACCATGTTGTTAGAATCCTTGAGATTGCATCAAATAAGAATAAAGAACAAGATCTGTGGAAAAAACAGAGGTCAGCGCCCTCTTGACTATTGCCGTCTCCTGTACTCTCTTTTATTCATTCTATCTACACCCTAAAACGTGTTTAGGGTTTATATAGTAGAGGATTTATAACTTAAAAGACTAATGTGCCCCTAATTAGCCCTAATTCCCAATTCTGATCCATTGGCATCCACATTATTCAAAAATATAAAAAACAAGTGCAAGAATAGAAATCGTCCATCTTCATCATCAACTGAATCTCCAACAGATATGGACGTGGCAGAGATAAAACCTCACTTACTTCAAAAGAGAAGGACAAATTAACTTGTTCTCATTGCGGAAAATCCCGACATACGATCTCAAATGTCGTCTAATTTTCGATTCTATTGGATGTTTCTTCCAAGAACTGAGGACGGGGAGGATCTTTGGTCAGGATAGTATGCGAAAAGGCCTCTATTTCTACAAGAAAGTCAAAGGAGCAGCAATACAGTCAATAATAATTACAGAAAAGTAGGAGAGAGAGTTACCTTTATGGCACCAGAGATTATGACATTTAACTTTATCTAAAATTAATATGTTATTACCTTAATTTGCTCATTGTAATGATTTAAATTTAAACTGTGAAACTTATCAGAAGGCAAAACATCATCATGTTTCATTTTCTTTAAATGAAGAAAAATCTTTTAAATCTTTTGAAATTGTTCACTCTGACATTTGGGGTCCCTGTTCTGTTACTTCATTACATGATCAAAAGTACTTTATTTTCTTTATTGATGATTAAACGAGGTTTACCATGATATATCTCATGAAAACTAAGGAGGAAGTGAAAGATATTTTTCCCGTATATTGTCAGTTAGTACACACTCAATTTAAGCATACCGTTAAAATTTTTTGGAGTGATAATGGAGGTGAATTTATGTCTCAATCAGTCCATTCATATTTCTTAGATCGTGGTATTTTATACAAAACCTCATGTTCCTATTTTTTATAGGAAAATGGTGTTTCTGAAAAGAAAAATAGACATATTCTGGAGGTGGCTAGAACTCTTTTACTTGGTTATGATGTTCCAAAATTTTATTGGGGTAAAGTAGTCTTAACAATTGTTTATCTCATAAACCGTATGCCAAGCAGAGTTCTTAATGGTAATACTCTATTTCATTCCTTATGTCCTTCCCAAAAACAGTTTTATTTACTTCCAAAAGTGTTTGGGTATACTTGCTTTGTTCATATATATTGTGGTGGGAGATATAAACTCGATGCCAAAGTCGTTAAATACATTTTCTTGGGATATTCTGCTACTCAGGAGGGGTATAAATGTTATGATTCTATCAAAAGAAGGTCATGTTACGATAGATGTTACTTTTCATGAAGATACTCCATTTTATGGCAAGCAAGAAGGTCAATCATCAGATATCTATTCACCTAATGTAATACCACTTCTACCAATTAAAAATCAACCAGGGCCTGAAAGGGAAGAAGAGGAGATTACCCTTTTCAAGAGAAGAGATGGCAAGTTTATACTAGAGGTGAAAGAAAAGCCTTCCACCCATAGAGTCTACTACTCTAAATCAAAATAATCACCCTGAGTCATATTTGACTCCTCCTTAGGTAACTTCTCAAAATTCTGGTACTGAACTTTATGATTTACCTATTGCAATTCGAAAAGGAAAACATGAAACGATAAAATATTCTTTACAGAATATGGTTTCTTATACTAATTATCCCAAAGAGTATCAGTTGTTTGTGATGAATGCACATAACACTTATATTCCCAAAACATTTGAAGAAGCAGAGCAACACTTAGAGTAGAAGGCAACAATGAAAGAAAAAATTGCAGCGTTAGTAAGAAACCAAACATGGGAATTGGTAGATTTACCACTAGAGAGAAAGACAATGGGATGCAAATGAGTGTATTCAATCAAGTACAAGGTCGATGAAATATAGAAAGATACAAAGCGAGATTAGTGGCTATGGCATTGACTATATAGAAACCTTTGCACCAGTAGCAAAAATTAACACCATTAGAATTACCTTAAGTGTGGCTGTCAATAAAGGATAGAACTCATGGCAGTTGGATATGTAAAGAATGCATTTGTGCAAGGGGACCTTATAGAAGATATTTACATGGACCCGCCACCTGGGTATGATCATGGACAAAAGCCAAACAAGGTACGCAAACTAAAGAAATCAATTTATGGTTTAAAACAATCTCCTTGAGCATTATTTGAAAAATTCAGTGATGGTGTTATGAGTTTGGGTTTCAGACGGTGCGTCAGTGATCATACACTATTTATCAATAAGGTAAGAAAACCATTTTGCTATTGGTTTATGTAGTGATATCATCATTACAGGTGATGATACAAAAGGCATAGTTGTTTTGAAAAAACATATAAGTGAGTTATTTGACTTAAAGGATTTGGGCAGATTATATTATTTTTTAGGAATTGAAATCATTCATAGTAAAGATTGTCTATTTTTAAGTCAAAGAAAATACATCCTAGGCATGCTGAAAGAAACTAAAATAGAGGAGTGTCGGATATGTTCTACTCCAATTGAAATCCCAAAGGAAGATAATGATGATTCAATTGAACCATATGAAGATGTTGGTAGATTGGTGAGTTAAACTACCTCACCGTTACTCCTGGGCTCGACATTTCTTTTGCAACAAGTGTGGTTAGCCAATTCCTAAACTCTTGTGAGGACCACCGGGATGCAAGGATACGGATTCTCAAATACATTGCGGAGCTCCCTAAGAGGTCTCACGATGAAGATAAAGTGGGACATACTCAAAGTCATTGATACTCGATGCCGACCGGCGTGCTCCTCCTACCGACGTACGATCCACTTCGGGTATCAGGTACTTACTGGAGGCAACTAGCTCTCGGAAAAGTAAGAAGCAAAATGTTATCGCAAGATCTGATGGCACAGTATCAAGCCATCGAGCCATGGCCTCGGGCCACTTGCTGAACTTACTTGGGTTGAAACAGCTCCTCAAAGAACTTGGAATGTAGGGTGAGGCTAGCGAAAAATGACACTCATTATGTGACAATCAAGTTGCATTTGCATATAGCCTAACCAAGTTGTTTCATGAAAGGACCAAGCACATTGAAATAGACTGTCATTTTATTAGAGAGAAAGTTACCCAAGGAATCTTTAATCTCCTCCATGTCCGTTCAAGAGATCAATTGACAGATATTCTCACGAAATCAATTTCTGTTAATGGATTAAAGAAAGTTCTTGCCAAGTTAGGTGTTTCAAGTCTTCAAGGCACAACTTGAGGGGGCGTGTTGGAGATCAAGTTGAAGATCAATACTAGTTTTATATTTCTGCATAATTTACTTTTTTGTATTTAAGTTTATGTCTTGAGTAGTTTGGATCCCAACAGATTAAAATATATCCATTGGGAATCGGGTCTGATTAGTGTTATTATGTAAGGGTGTTTATGTCATTTAAGTAAGAATCTTGTTTGTATAAAACCCTAAGTAAGTTCATTAGGATACAGAGGATGAATAAAAAGAAAAAGGGACATTGCGGCTGCCAGGCATGGAGCCGACCCTCAATTCTTGAACCTGTTTTTGATGTTTTCTGCTGCGGTATTTCATGAAATCCTTCACTTCTAACAAAAGAGTGGCATCAATGCGCTTCTGCATGCATGCATGTAGTAAATGTGAGTGTATGTGCTCCTGACATACTAGGAAGTGTTATAAAACTTGCTACATACAACATGGTAGCTGAAACATACACTACTACCATAACTCTCAAAGCCGATATTCCTAAACAAGACAACTGCCGTCGGACACACTTTCAACCTCTGTCCATATGCTGTATGTAGCGAAGTTGTCTGTTGCAGCAAAGGTGGAAGCTTGTTGCCCTTGCAAATGATGCTATGAAATTGGGGTGCCATGAGTAATGGTATAGAAGTAGCAAGCCAGGAAATAGAAGCAGCAATCAGTTTGCCAGTAGTATGAGTGATACCAAGCTAGCACCAGGACGGTAGCAGCCAGCAAGCAGAAAGTTCATTAGCAGGAGCTATAAGAAGCTGATGCTAGTAGGATAGTAGAAGCAGAAACACCCAGTCCGCAGTTATTCTTGTAGGAACTATGCATTCCATTTGTACAAATTGCAAGCATACCCATTCACAAGTAGCCATAGAACTAAGAGCTGGGAGACCAGCCAACTAGCTTTGCCCTAACACTTCTACAGTGAATTAGATAGCAGAGTGTAGCACCTTTCCTACCACTCCTTGAAACAATCCCTCGTTTCTTTCAAAGCTGTGATTCTCTCTGTGTGTCCAAAATTCAAATATAGTGAGTGTAAACATGTACACGAGTCTGAATGTATACGTGTATATAAACATATGAAGGAGTGCTTAAAACATGTCAAGGAAACATAAGGAGACAGATAACCATAACATTTATACTTCAAAATTTTCATTGTTTCAAAATCTGATAATTGTCCATTGTCCAACAACTGTTTTCTTGTAAAATGTCATAGAAACAGAATCCTAAAGTGTCATAGACTCATAGGCTCATAGCCACAGAACAACACAATGCCATTGGCATTCAAAGCCTATAAGAAGAAATCTATCATCCCCAATTAGCCTCATACAAAACAAAGGTGAGATGAAATGGCAATCTTATAAATAGGGAGAGAAGTAGAATGCCAATGTAAACTAGGGGAAATATGTTACTTGGATCACAAGAAGCAGACAAACTTAGCACCTTTCCGTTTCCTCCTCTCCTAGGACCCCTCACACCCAATCCAAAGTAGCGTCATAACGTGAAGAGCATATGAATAAATGGGTTTAGGAGGATCATAGATCCTCACACGAACATGGCCTATATTTAGACCCCACGTCCATGTCCAAATAGTAATAGCAATGATATACACTACTAGAAAGCCATTCATTGCTGATTCAAATTTCTTCTAGTAACAAAAACAAGGCAGGTCAACCAAGAGTACGGCCTATAAAGGGCCCTCCTTGGCAACATATCATGTGAACTTTCTACTTATCTACTAAGCCTGTAAAAGCACAAGAGTACGGCCTTTATCCTAAAGCCTCTGCACGGACCAACGCGATAAATTCAGAGTTACACTTGAAAAATCTCGCTTTGACATGATGGGTAGTTGAGTTCCATCTTACAAACCAAAATAAACAGAGCAAAACCATGATCTTCAGACCCACAAAGATAAGAATCAATTATTCGAACGACAAGAAACCAAAGTGGAACACCATCAAAACACCAAAGACCGAAGCACAAAACAAACAATCGCTAATTTCCAACAGATGTCACCACCAAAAGCGCCTAAAAATGGAGAACACGAAACATGGTTCTATGCGTACAGCCCTAAAAACTAAACTACACCAAACGGCAAAATGGGTAATTTAATTTTCAAACAGGGAGAGATCGAACCATAGATAGAGAGCGAGTCATCCTTCAGGATCCTGGAATTGGGGCGGTCGAGGTCCGAATCGAGAGGGGGTGGCCTCCTCGCTCCCAGACCCTGAAATACCTCCATTGACGCCTCCCCTCCAGCAGAAAGCCCTCAAAGGCCACTCGATATATCGGAAGACCCACATAGTCAAAAAGTCGAGAAATGGACACAACTCGTGAAATCTTGACAACCATAGTAGAGTTGGCGGGAGATTGCATCTTTGAATCCGAGCCGTTGGTGACCCGACTATGTATCAGGGTTTAGGCACCCCAACGTTCCAAGTCTACCCACGAAAATCAGGCCAGGTCCGTTTTATTCTACCTCAACCTTGCCCCTTCACCTGATGATGACGAATGATGATGAAGAGGAGACACGGCCTGTTCAGCACCGTCGATTCTAATCGAAACTAGACCAATTTGAAATCAGAATCGGAACCAAAAACCATTCAATTCAGTTATGGCTCGGTATTTCCAAAAACCAAAACTGGAACCAAGACTGACCTCATAATTGATGAGTCAAATCCGCTTTAGAATCAGTCATAAATAGTGTTGTTCGATGCGTATCATATCGTGTATCGTTTTGGTCCACGATACGATACGTATCATATAATATCACTTGTATCATATTTTAATATTAAAAATATGAAAAAGTATGATAATTGCAAAGAATTCATATAATTTAGACCATGCTTGATTAAGGTTAAATCCATTTTGTATTCATGTGATTGATATGTTATCTATTGAGCTCAGGTTTTAGGTTTGTCATTTTTTTCTATCTCATCATTTTCTTTGTCTTAATTTAGAATTTCATGATTGAATATCATTATCATTTAACTCTAACATGTGGTTGTTAAAAAGAATACTCGTTCAAGTTTTACATGGATTAGTTGAGCCTCAAAGTGCCTTATGAAGACCTTTGTGCATAATGATTTACATCCAATTGTCAGTTAGTGAGACGGTTCTTTTTTTCTTTTTTGCAAGAGTTGATGTGCAAGGTAGTCTAAATTGTATGTCATTACTTAATATCAAAATTATAAATTAGGTTGAATATGTTATATAATTATGAAAACAAGCACGACCCCTTATCTACATTTTGTTAGGAGACCACATTTAAGTAGTTAGAATTATGAAAACAAGTACACCATGTAGAAAATTAGTATTGTGTTCATTCTGTTTTCATAGTTTATTTTTATTGTACGTTTGAATTGAGTGAGATATTTTGAACTAGCACCATTTTTGGAAAATATTGTATGTTGATAACTTGATACGTTAAAAATATATTTATTTTTTCTATTTTACGTGCAAACATGTCATACGATATGGGCAATATGGGTTGTATCGTGCGATACTATATCGCATGATACAACCCAATAAATTATGTAGCATGATACACTGCCCAGTATCGTATTATGGAGCCCCACGATACGATACACATTGTACCATATGTCGGCATATAACAACGACAACTAAGCCTTTTCCTGTACTAGAGGGGTCAACTATATGGATTCTTTGTTTTCACATACCACAATTCTTATAATTTATAGAATTCATGGTAGATAAGTCCGACAAAGTTTTACACTTACTTTTGTAAGCCTAACGCAACTCTTCTCCTTTATCGAGGCTTGGAACCGGCAAGGTAAGGGTGATCCCTTACATGGGCGGAGTTAAGTCCATCACCATATAATGGTTGAAATTCAACAACTTTTAATAATATTTGTATATTTTATAAATTTATAGTATATAAAACGTATTTTCTTTAGAATTTAAAATTTTAACTTTTTTACTAGAACAGTTTCAAACTCAAACCATAACCGTCTCAAAAACAATGGTTAAAGAACGTAACAGGCCCATTCCGGTTCGAGGTTTCAGTTTACCAGGAACCCATCGTGCTAGGACCACTATCAAGGCTGTATTGATGGAAATATGGTCGAAGCAGGGCGATCCTATCTTGCAGTCCTTTATTTGAAAACTTTTTCTTCATAAAAATACTATTGCTTTATTCATTAAAAGAGTTTGTGAAAGAAAAGATGGACACACCTCAACCCTTGTACAAGAATCATGAATGTGATGTATATGGCTGAAACCTCTGCAACTCTGTTATAATGTATGACAATGTGTACAGCTTCAAATCAGCTCTCATAAATAAATATATCATTGGATATCACTCTTAAGGATGTTGATCCTAAAACCTCTCTGCCATGGAAAAATCAGGCTCTTCCGAATATCATACGGTTCACCTAAATTGTAATTCATAGGCCCTGCTCGCTATATTGCTTGCAGCACAACAGAATTTCCACGGAGATCTCTAATGATACACCCCAGATGGCCGAAGACCTTGTGGTTCCTTGCACCTTTGCAAAATCAACATTGAACTTCGTGAAATCTGTTGGTAGTCGCTGCCAACAGGTAGAATTCTTGACAGATAGGACTATTTGTGAGGGAATTTTTCAAAAATAAAAGAATGATGATGAAGAATATATGATCCAGTCTTTCAAGAGGCATGACCAAGGCGCCTTATGTTGAACATTAAGGGATTTCATTTTAGTCCTAGTGAAATAGTTGTGAAAGACACAACTGTTCAGTTGGTTTTTCAAGAGCTTACTAAGAGACTTCAGCGTCTTTTTGGGAGGTGAAAAGAGTCACGACACTTCTTCTAACAGGCACAATATTGCTCAATTGAGGTGAACTAGATGTTCAAAATAACCAACTAAAAGAATGCCTGTTCACTAAAATAGTGAACGTTGATTTCTCTGCAACTGAACAGCCACATCGGTTCAATGAAACAGAGGTGCGTAGACAGGAAGAGGAAGAGAGATCAATCTCGGTTCATCGTCTAAACCTCCGCTATTATACGTTTTCCTTCCTGTCTCGTTTTCTGAAGGATTCTTTAACTTTCTGTTTGTTCTCGTGAGCACGCACAAGAGTAACATAGACCCATTCAGTTTCAGAGCATCTCTGTTTCGGCGGAAGCCGATTGTGCTTGTGTAAGGCCAATTGGTTGTAGCTCCATTATATCCAGAAAGACTTTCACCAACATCCGCTTGTATCTGGTTCTCTGTTTCAAGGGGTGGTGAAATCAACCTAAAAGAAACTGCTTCATTACGCCTTGGAGTTCATCAGCATATTCTTCATAATCCTTTATTGTGGACAGAATCATTGCAAATTTCAGTCTCATCTTAATACAAACTTATGCAGAAGTTTCCCGGAGACTTAGCCAACAGATTCAAAGTCTTGAGTTTTGGTCGTTAGTGACTGTCCTCATTATAACATCAAGCACAACCGATCTTAAGGTGGTGTTCATTACGCATCACATCATAGAATTGGTGATACTCTGTTGCTACACTTGTTTGGAGAAACATGTTCTATATCCAAGTCATCATTTCAAGAACTTTCTGTTACGAAATAGACTCACCTAGAGTTCAATGCGATATTCTTGTTGTAGTGATTTTCTTTCAAGGAACATCGGAAGAACATTGTGTCCTATACAATCTTTAGGCTGATTTCATTCATTGATCCTCAAACTATAGCATTCTTGAGGGAAATGACTTTTGATTTCGTAAAGGTGGACAAATTTGATGGCAGAAATTTCTTAAGATGACAACGAAAGGTGCACTTTCTGTTGACAACAAGGTGATATATGTCCTTAACACACTAAGGCTGGAAGAAAAGGAAGATAGAAACCATTGAAGCATCTCGTACAGGACAATAATAGGATAATGATGATTACATCTGCATGAGACATAGAAATATCGGATGCCTTGTTCAATGCATACCTAGACTCAAAACATGCAAAGGAGTTGTAGGAAAAGCTTGAAGCACACTACATGGCTAAAGATGCCCCAAGAAATTCTTAGTTACATGTTTTAATAATTATAAAATGATTGATGAAAGATTTATTATGGACCAATTTTATGAAATAGAGCAGATCTTAAATAATTTTAAACAACATAAAATAGAAATGGATAAAATAATAGTTGTATCCTCCATTATAGATAAACTTTTCCCATTCTTGAAAAGAGTTTAAGCATAGCCTTGTGCACAAGAATGATGGCATATCTCTTGAATAACATAGAAATCATCTTAGACTTAAGATGAATATCATAAACAAGATATTTCAAGGGGACAACTCAAGAGAAGGTTCATATTATAGATGAAAAATCTAAGATACCCTAAAAAAATGATATAGAGATTTTAATAAATCTCATGGAAACAATGGAAGTGATTTTAAACCAAAAAAAAGAAAAGAAAAATGCTTTCATTGTAGTAAGCCCGATCACCATAAGAGGGAATGTAGGCATTTGAAGAAGGAAAATAAATAAAAGAATTCTCCTTCTTCAAAGGAAAACCTTGTTGCCATTATATATGAGATTAACATGATTGAAGATGTTGAGTTATGGGAAGTTGACTAAGGTGCTACCTGCTATGTATGGAAGAACAAGTCTCTCTTTACCCGTTCCATACGTGAATGATGCTTCAATGGTGCAAGTCAAAGGTAAGGAGACAATAGAACTTAAGTTTACATCAGCCAAGGTTCTCATTCTTATAGATATATTATATGTACCGAAAGTAAGGAAAAATCAATCTAGTTTCTATACCCTTACTCAATAAGTATGGGTTCACATGTGTCTTTGAGGGTGATAAGTTTATGTTGTCTAAGGAGGAAGGTTTGCTGAAAAAAATACTTATGTAACAATATGTTCAAGTTGAATATGATTAATGAGAGTATTGCTTATGTTTATAAATTGTTGTGTCTCTTGATTTATGGCATCATTAGTTAGGACATGTTAATTTTAAAAACTAAATGAAATCTTGAAATCAAATTTAATTCTTAGCATGTCTCAAAATATTAATAAATGCGTCACATGCATGCTCACCAAAATAACAAAACTATCTTTTCAAATAATAGAAAGAACTTCAAAGATCTTAGATCTTATACATTTTGTTGTATGTAATTTGCATGGTTGATCCATTATAGGTAGTAAGAAGTATATATTACTTTCTTTGATGATTATTCTTGATATTGTCATGTATATTTGATGTATTCTAAAAGAGGAAGCATTATAAAATTCAAGGTTTTCAAAACTCAAGTAGAATTATAAGATGAGTTATATATCAAATATTTAAAGACATATCAAGGAGGAGAATATTATAACCCTAATTATTTTGAATCCATGAAAATCATACACCAAACCGTTGCTCTATATACACCACAACAAAATAGAATAGGTGAAAGGGAAAATAGGGTGTTGATGAAAATAGTAAATGCTATGTTATCTTACTTAGGTACTGGCAATGGCTTACTGCATATTATATATTAAATAGAGTCTCAACTAAAAATAACAAGTAACCCCATATGAACTCGAAGAAAAGAAAACCTAGCCTAGGCTATTTAAGAGTTTGAGATTGTAAAACTATGTTAAAGTTTAGGAATCCAAAAGAAATTGGATTAAAGAGGAGTTGAATACATCTTCAGTTCATTACACATCACATAACAGGATCGGGGATGCTCTGTTGCTGCACTTGTATGGAAAAACAGGTTCTATATCAAACTTATTATTTCAAGTACTTTCTGTTACGAAACAGACTCACCTAGAGTTCAATACGGTATTCTTGCTGTGGTGATTTTCTTCAAGGAACATCGGAAGAACACTGTGTCCTAAACACTATTCATGGCTCCGTCCTTCCATGTTTCCTGCAAAATTTTGAAACGATGCCATCTCTCTTGATAAGTTCTCTTGGGATCTTGTTCAGCTTTATTCCTTTGGTACCATGCATTGCTGGCTATAGCCCTTTGATCCTCATTGAATTCTTTGAGAACCGACGATATCCAGTTCTGCTAATATCCTTGCTCCATGAACAGTAACTTCAATGGAAGTTAATCCCGTAGGACAGCCAACGAGTATGTCATCTCCTTATGATATGCTTGACACTTTCTTAGATTGCTTTTCACAGATAACATAAAATTGTTTTCTTCAACTCTTCTTCCTAAAGTTCTGTTGGTAGGTAAGACATCTCTGGGTGTACATGAAAAAATCTGATTTTCCGTGGAAAATGTTCATGAACTTCACAGACTCGCTGTCTCTCCCTCTTCTCCTGGTTCCAGGCTAATCTGCAGCCACTTGTTACTGAGTAATTTCATTTGGTATTTGGCTACTAGCATATTGAATCTGGGTACAAGGAAATCACTGAGTGGAATGGCCCTGATTACCTCAACTTTATGCTTGAGAAAGAGTATTATTAATAAGCCAAGTATGCCATAGTCTTCCTTGTTGATGGATTTCAATGCGATCATAGACTCGCCTCACATCTGGAACTCCATTTGCTGGTCTTTGCAAACGTGAGCTGGCCCATCATGGGGATCCACATATAATCCCAAATATCAATCTTCTTCTCATCTCCTGCACTGTTGATTATGCCCAGTTCCAGAACTAGGATTTGTTGCTCATTGGCTTTTGGGGAGGCAAGGTGAGGCTAGCAGACTCCACACTATATGTGTGCCGCATACAATTGATCCAGTCCAAGTAAGCATGCCAATGAAAGACACTTATTTGATAAAGTCCTTACTATTACTGTTATTATTATTATTATTGTTATTATTCGACTCCAGGCCCCGATCTACAATTGATCAAGTCCATGTAAGCATGCCAATGAACTCGGTCTTCGATCCAACATCTTTGTATCATGAGGAAACCATCCAAGCGACCAATAATGACACTTATTTGATGATTAACCAATAATTCAAGTGATTAATTATGGCAGATCCAAAACTAACGTTACAATTAACTGTATGATTAGCCAACGACCCATACTCAGTAAACAAAACCACCCGATATTGTGGGGTGCCTAAATAGTCTTCCAGTCCTCATTCAGTTGCATCAGGATCGCATCTCATGCAGTTCTCTATGTGCTCCGATCTCACACCCTGCACACTATAAATACGCCATGACACACAACCTTCAGCATCATACACTTGATCAAAGTTCATGTCAGTAACTGAAGCTGTAAATTAGCAATTATGGCTTCTTCATACAGCATGAAGCACGCAGTCATGGCGGCATTGCTGGTACTGTGGCTGGCCATGGCGGAGGCCTCGATCTACCGAACTACGACCGTGCGAACCATGGAAACAGTGACTGAGGAGGATGGCATGTCAGAGTCTGCCGGGCCCGCAGACTGTGAGATGGAGCAGATGGAGCTGGATGAGTGCCAGAACTATGTGGAGAATGGAGGTAGTGAGAGTTACCATGATAATATTGTGATCAGGATGATACCGAGGAGAGGAGGAAGCGGCGCGCAGAGGCCGTCAAGGCGGTGCTGCCAGCAGCTGAGTGAGATAATGGAGAGGTGCCGGTGCGAGGCCATTAAGCAGCTGGTGTCTGGAAGAGGTGGGAGCAGGAAGGAGAGGGGATACGAGGGCGCGACGCAGAGAGCTGAGAACCTCCCTAAGTCATGTGGACTCACCTCCCACCGTTGCCAAATTCAACGTTAGATCTCTCTCTCTCTCACACACACACAAAACAACATATAAATATATTTGCACATATAAGTATATATTATAAAATCAGTTTGAATCCAAATCTGATTGTAATATCATAAAAGATCAAAGTTGTCATACGTCGAATTCCCAAGACACACACACTCTCCTCTCTCCGCACACACACAACCGCAATTCACGTGTAAGACGCTAACATTTTCCATTGTGTTATGCAGGCGTTTGAGAGTTTTCGTATGGTAGACCGCAATAAAAGGCGATGAGATCACTCTTTTAGTTGTCTCTATTCAACTCAGAGAGTGAGGAGGACAGTCTAGTGTAGCCTTGGAAGAGTGAAAGCACATCATCGCTTGTCATCTTTGTATTAGAGAAAAATAAGTCAGTGTCTACCAGCAATTTTGTATGGACTATTCTAATGTCTGAGCTATGTAGCACGGTTACGCTCATTTGGGTCTCGTACCCATATCCGGTACGAACCGGGTATGGGTATGCGTATGGTATGTGGGTATGTACTCATACGTGTCGTGGCATACCGGTACTTTAATATGTATACCGGTACGCATATCCAGAAATGGGTACGCTACTCGATTTCTCCTCTACTCTCTGGCTCTCTCCTTCTCACTCACCAGCCACCTCCCTCCTGCCGCCCTGCGTCACTCTCCTTCGTGGCTTCGTCTCAGGCCGACCGCCGACCACCGATCGCCGACCGCCGCTCAGGTATACCATTTCCGTTTTTAGGGTTTCCGCCGCCTTGGTGCTTTGTCTGCATATGATCTTTCCTACGTGGTCTTCTCTCCGAGCATCAATTCTGAAGTTATTTGCTTTAATCAAAATGATATTTACAGCATCTCTCTCTCTCTTTCTCTGCGTGTGTGTATGACAAAAGATTGGTGTGGGTTGTGCTTCATTATTTATTATTATAGTGAAATCTAAGGGACCTGGCACGCCTTAGAATATACAGATATTTCAATCTCAGGTAGTATATCAAAGCATATGGCTCATTTTCACTTTGGCTTCCGGATGTTGCTATTTTGAGAAAACATGTATATCAGTATAGTATTGCAAATACGTTAATATGCGTAAATTCTTTCATCATGATTAGTATAGTTGGCTGTAGGCTGTAGCATGACTCTTTCATGAAGGCAAATATAGTTCGCATCTCTGTTCGGCTGATATATTATTTTTGAATATTAAATTTAATGAGATTGACTTGTCCTTTTGTGCTTCTCCCCTTGCTTCTTTGAAGTAAGAGATCGGTTGTTAAAGGGTTGAACGACCATCCTGATATTATTGTGGTTCATACTTTAAGATGCCAGTCATTTATAGTTGTTGTGGGCCTGTGGGGTTTGGGAGGTTATAGTACAAATGCTGTTTTGATATTGTGCTACATGTTCTGATGCTGTTGTGCGTATTGCTGCACGACATCTTGGACAAGCAACTGTTGAGGTCATTCCTTCCATTCATTTTCCTTTTGTCATGATAGCAAGCTCTAATGTTTAAAAGCTTCAATATTAGTGCTACGTTTTATCATGATTCATGATCCAATTCTTGTGCAGAGATTGGCCCTATCATTAATATTTGCTTTTGTTGCACAAATAAATGATTTGATGCGGAAGCACATGGACAATCGCAAAAAATATAAAACAGGAGAAGGATTTATGTGGTTCGGCAAGATATGCCATTTATAAAGGTCTATCTATCTCTTCATTAATTCTTTTTGCATATGTTGGTCTTGCTTATATGTTGTTGACTTCATTATTATGATTTATGATATTCTTGAAATTATGCTTCTTAAGGAAAAACTCTTGATTCTTTTATGGTAAGCACTGTAACTGCAATGATGGGGATTGCTTTTTATGTTGGTTTCAAATCTTTCCTTGCAAATTCAATTGATGACTTCTGGTATCAGGTATGTGTTTGTTGTTTAATTGTTCTTACTTTCAAGAAGAATATAAATGGCATTCTCATAGTAGTCATAGTCAGAATAAAATTATTCACAAAAACTAGAATGCTCTTTAAAATATAGAATGCTCTATATAATTGTGTGTATATATATATATAATTTTTTTTTTAATTTTTTAATAGTAGCGTACCCGTACCTTAGTTTTTTAAAAAATTACGTACCCCATACCTGTACCAGGTACCGATACCATACCCGTATCCATGCAACGAGCTTAAATAACCTAGTTTTATCAAGAATAAAAATATTGCAGTAGTAAATTACATATATGATAATAAACCACCAAAGTCCTGCATGTCTGCAGCATGATAAGAGATTGGTGAAGCAGGGTGCCCCATTAAGCATCATTGGTTCTGCATTAATGCATCTCTTATAGCAATAGTCAGTATCGTCAGAGACTCTGTGACTCTTTGATAAAGCACCAATTAGTTGCTAGGGAATTTCCTTGGAAACCCTGCTCGTACTGTCTACAAGGTGAAGCAAATGCAAAGCGGCTCTTTGACATACAAACCTACTGTAAGGCGAACTATAACCATCATTATCATGGATGGATCTATTAATTTCAGGAAGAGATGATGTACAACGAACTGCATAATACATTTCATTTCAAAACTCGGAATATGCCTGCAGAAAATCTGTTGATCAGTTTCCATTTAACTTCAGGCGTTAGCTGCTGGGCATACTTCGAGTTGAGCTTCAGAAACAAAGCACATTAAGCTGCAGTTAGTTATAATCTGTATTGCTGATACCTGGCATAGAATCTTGTCAAGACAAGTCCAATAATCTCGATACACTCTCTAAATCTTTGCATTACAGCAAACATCCAAGCGTGGTTTCCGTCCCATCCTTGCATTAGGATTGAACACATCGGCTGCACAAGCTTTTTCTCTTTCATCAGCAGAAGAAACATCAGACGCTAAAACTCACAAAGGGCGAACGAGCAGAGCATTGCTTTGCGAGTGCTTTGAAAACAGAGTGCTAAGAAATAACGGTAAACCCTTACCACGTTGGAAGCAGTACCACCGGGACAACAGGAGAGAAGAATCAATCCCACAGAAAGAGCAGGCGGAAGCCCGACCAATTTGCTAATAATCACTCCAAGGGCAGGCGTAATCGTGAACTGCGCAACGCACCCAAATAGTACCTGCAATTCTTTTCATCTTCTCTCATCAATCCATGTTGAATTTGCCATTACACATCAAGACGACGACAACAGTGGAACTTCATGTATAATTCAATGCATTGAACCCATCAAAATAGCAAGCCGCAAAATTCAATTCACATAAGCAAGAGAAACGCCTTAAAAAGCACCATCTTTCAATTATCGTAAGGGGAGGCAGGGGTGGCGTGAAGACTCCACAAACTTTTTTAGATTCCAACAGCACCAAAACTTTTAGTCACATAAACTTGCGCCATCAACAGGGGAGGAAGAACTTACGGAGAAAGGACGGCGCATGAGGACGTTGAATAGATGCCGGAGCTAGATGGTGAGGCCCATCGCGAGCATTATGAAAGCAAGAGCTAGTCTGTAAGAGGTAGGACGTCTCTCCACGAAGAAGGAGAAAGCGGAGGGATTTATGCAGGCAACCAAACCTCCCACCGTCACATAAAGCGGGTAAAGGCTCGCCGCCGTCTCCAGAGCGCTCTGCCACCATCTCGTAGCTTCAGCCACCGCAAATCCGTCCCCACTGCCACCACCATCCTCTGAAGAGTCCCTTTTCGAGGATTCCTGAACGAGGTCGGAGGCATTCCGACCAAAGAACTTTGGTACGCGAAGGAACTTCGGTATGCCATTCGTGGTACGTACCGGATACGGGTACGTCACCCAAAACGGCATACCCGTGCAACATAGTTCAGCAGTCTTCTTGAAACTGCAAAATTTTAGTAGTATTTTCAGTTGTGACCACAACTGAACCGTGGCCTATAGCCTCATCAATAAGAGATCACTTATCAATCCCACTAGAGGATATCAATCACAGATTCTCTTGGAGAAAAATATACTGACCTCACAAAATCAGTTCCTTTGGAGCACCAGGCAAGGAAGCCACGCAGGAGTTTCTCTCCGTCACTATCTGTAAAATCCGTCAGCAACTATTGAACAATATTTATTCAACCAATATATATATATATTGGTATAGTATCCAATGATAATGTTAATCTCTTGGATCTTCAATGGCTTCTAATTCATCTAAAAGTAGTCCACCAAGATCACGTGCACGCAGCTGGGGATTCTTTTCCTGATCAGTGTTGCACAAAACATCCAACATACACTACAAAAAATACTGTTGAAAATATTGCAGCATGATACGGAAACTTCAAGTTTGCATTACGTTCTGTTCTGCTTCAAGAATTTGTGAATGAATGGATCTGAACAGACTGGCCAGTTTAACTATTGTCATCATTTGATATCACTTTTCCACACTCTTCTCCCTAAATAAAAATTTCCGTTTTTCTCCTTTTTTGGTTTACTACACGTGGAAACCTGTCCCTATCCTTCGAAAAGGGACGAGGGTGTTGGAAATCGAACCCCATGCCTCTCGCTTGGGAAGCAAGATATCTGCCATGTGAAATGCATCCACATAAAGGTTGCCGTAGTAATTCAGTTTTCAGGTAAGCTCCATTTTCCTGCTTCTTTTTGCAGGAATAATGCACTTCATACATCATTTAACTTATTGATATATGTCTGCAAGCCCCAAAACATACCGACCAAGCCTTTTCTCACATTAGGTGGGTCGGCTACATGAATTCGTTGACGTCGCAGAGCTTGTGAACTTGTGACGTATTAGCAAGCCGCAGAACATATTTCACTGAAGAAGTCATTGTCCAAATGACCTGTCTTTTTGAGAGATAGGTTGAATAAAGTTTGATAGAAAAGCCTACTACTGTGCCAGTGAATCAGTCCGCAACCAATGAAAAAGGAAAACTGAAAAAGCATTAACATGGTAAAATATACAAATATGGTGCAATATAAAAAAGGGAGAAATATTAGCTTTCAAGAAACATAAGGCAAATCCTGTTTTGGCTCTCTTCCATAATCTACAATGCCCTCATCCTATAACAATAACACATAGGTTAATTTAATGCATAATCTAAGTTTTAAATCTGGTTGCTTATAAAGTAAAGTTTATTCCATAATCTTCACCCCCCTGACTTGTAGCTACAGAATCCATCTCATGCCACCAAGTATGGTACAAAGAACATAACGGTCACCAAAAATAGCATCTAAATCTCCAAAACTTCAACGATTTAAGTGGTCTGATCTCTCATATTCACTTGCAAGTGTACAAGAAGTGTGCCTGGAACCAGAAGTACCCAGAACCTGGCGTTAGGATTGACAAATAATGAGCAATATAGTAAGAGAAATAGTTAAAATCATCACTCTTTAAAAGATAAGATAGAACAACCTAATATCCAATATTTGTTAAAAGCTATTTAAAATGTTAAGATCCTGAAACTTTAGGTCATTAAAGACCTTAAGCCTCCGAATTTTGAGCTTGTTAAGATATCGACATTGTAGGGCTCAAAACTTTTACACACTTATAATTTATGCCCCAGCAGGCCCCTTAAAAAGCATAATTACTTAATGTAACTTGGAGTCTAATAATTTATCTCCCTAAAACACATAATTAATTAATGTTGTGAAAGACACTTAATTGACGATTAACCAACAAATCAAGTGATTAATTATTACAGAATATATCACCTTCTCCTTTCCAGCAACACTCGATCTACTTGCAATCGGACTCGGCAGCAAGTGACGGCAACGAACAACAGCTCGTTATGCCGCAGATCCACTCGTTCTCAGTTCACTCTAGTCCTCGGTGCAGCGGAGACACTCACACCCTCCGCGGTAGAGTTCACTCAAGCCTCGCTCTCACTTAATCACAGCAAGATCGACGGGAGGATGAAGAAGAGAGGAATCAAGAGAAGAGGTTTCACACTCACGTCAAATGCAGAATGCCTTACCAGAGGCTAACCTGATGTGTGATGGTAGAACACTTGGACGACGATGATTCCTGAGTGTCGAGAGCACAACTTTGGAAATATGAGTAACTACTTTGTAATGATTTCACAATATCGAGAATGAGTACTGACTCAATGGGAGGAGAGTTGTCACCGGACCCTACATCTACATCTGCCAGTCGAGTCAAGCAAGGGATGGGGGTGTGAGGAATCGAACCCCATGCCTCTCGCATGCGAAGAAGTGCCTCTACCATATGAGCTGCATGCACTCACTCAAAGACCGCCTTCCTAATTCAATTTTCAGCTAAAGTCTATTTGCCTTCTGACTGTTTCAGAGACCATTCAGTTCATACATTCATCTTTCAGCTCTGTACAATATATTCGCACTAAAAGCATGAGAGTTCTCGCCCTCAAGTGCAACATACAATGCGATTTACTTGGTGCTCGATCCTGTTGCTTTCTTAACATGTTTATTAGCAGCATAAACGAGAAAACGCAACTGTTCCTGGGTCAGCGTGGTTGAGATCCTGTCAAGATCGTTCGTGTTTGGATCATGTGCACAATCCAAGCATGAGTTTCATTAGGCTGCATGAATAGACCATGAACAGTGTTTGGTTCAGTTTGGCTAAAATATTTATATATGTACATAGATGTAAAATGAAAATGGTAAGCCTACTAATCCGGTAGGTATACACGTAGTTTGGTAAACTCAGTTCGTGTTCGGTTCATGCTCGGCTTGGATGAAACAAGCTAACAAACACGGACAAGGTTTTGAGTTGATCAAAGACTATAAATGCATCACCATAAACACATTATTACTCAACAACAGATCTTATTCGCCTAATTCACATGTTAGCACAACCAAAGCCACCGAAGAACGAGAAATACATGGCTTCTTCTCCCAGCATCAAGTGTGTAGCCATGGCGGCACTGCTGCTGTTGTGGCTCACCGTGGTAAAGGCCTCAATCTACCCGACAATGACGGTCCGAACCACCATGGAGACGGTGACCGAGGATGACGGATTTGTGGAGAATGGGGAGAGCTTCTTGTTGATAACTTTGCTGAAAATATGTGAACAAAAATACTTTCTCTTCGAGGTCGTACAAAGTAATATCTTTTAGGCTATTTTGTCACTCCCGGATTTCACTTTTGTGAATACAAAGGACACCGACAAATGCCTTGAGAGGATGTAATGAAGAACTCTTGGCTTGCCTAGTATAAGTTGAAGCGAGTCTTTGACAATACCGGTACTCTATGATAATGCCACGAGGTTTTCTAGGGACAAAGAAATCTTGCTCGTTTAAAGAAACTCTCTTGACTCAAAGAACATAGGTGAGGAAAGTCATGAGGCTATAAGGGATGCTTACTAATGTGGGTTCTTCTCCCTTGGCCATGGACCAAGTGCCCTTTTATAGGCATCCAAGTAGCTTTTCAAATGCCCACTATTATGGCTCTAATTGGTGACTTTACTTGTCAGTATGCCCATTCAGCCCATATAGTGTTGTAACCTTTCTCCATTTAATGTAAGAGACAGGTAGTGGGTACTATTTATGGATTTACAGGTAAGTAGGCAACCTTTGAGTTTCCCAACTATATAATTGTAACTGCAATGCAGTCTTAATTACATTTACACCCACTTTCACTACTATCATTTGTAAATTTCTACAACATTCCCCACCAATTTATTAATACACTTTTCGAAAACACTATCTTTAAAACCTTATAGTTTCATATAGGTGTCTGACGATTGAACATATACCTAGTAAGAGGTGGGTTCCCACTCATCCGAATTGAAATGGTACACAAGCTTTGAACCATCCAATCCATTTGAATAAGTGTGCATAACTTATATATAGGGTTTACGTACCAATGGAGTCACTATATATGTTGACACAATTATAAAGGCCTTGTGTCAAAGTATCCTCTTCCATGAGTGCTATTGGAGTCTAAGCCCAGGACTTTTAAAAGCGGCCACACTTCTCACTCATATAGGTAGACTCCATCAAGAATGCCTCTTATAAGAACATCCTAACATAAATCTGCTATGGGTCTGTTAAGAGCATAACTCAACCAATTCCTTTACTTTATGGGACCAAATATCTTGGGATGGTTACAGAGGTAGGTACTTGCAATCACACTAATAATGTACCTTAACCCATTGAACTTACAACTTGATATTACTTAAGCCTGAGTCGGGTTTTCATTATCAGAGATTTATTTAGCGGACTTGATACCCATCCATCTTGATGCTTTTAGCACCAAGTCCTTTGTCAAAGAATCAACAGGATTGAATTTTGACCTTATGTAAGAAATAAATATGATTTCATTCTTAATAAGATTTTTTACATAATTGTGTCTCAAACCACTATATCATAATTTCCCGTTATACACATGGCTATAAGCCTTGGATAACATACTTTGACTATCACAATTCATATATATTGGATCCAATGACATTGACAATATTGAAATGTCATAAAATAAGTTTTTAAGCCATTCAACTTTCTTACTTGTTGTTGCAAGGGCTATAAATTCAACAACTCTGATGGAATCAACTATCTAAGTTTGTTTCTTTGAGGCCCAAGAGACCGCACCCTCACCAATTGTAAAGACCCATCCACTTGTAGAAGCATGGTCTTCTACATAGGTAACCCAACTAGCATCCGCATAACCTTCTAAAACAGAAGGACTTTCATTATAAAACAAATTATAATGGAGAGTTCCTTTTAGATATTTTAAAATTCTTCGGATTGTAATTCAATGGTCCCTACTTGGTTTTCATGTCAAAATTACTAGACAGAGAATCTCTTTAGTGTTTTCACCTCATCCCAATCAGTTGCCAAAGCTTAGCATATCATCCACATATAAGCAAATCATAACTCCTTTACCATTATGAAATTTACTATACACACATTTATCAACTTCATTTATTTTAAAAATTATCACTAATTAAAGTTTATCAAATTTTTTATGACATTGTTTAGGAGCTTGTTTTAAACCATATAAAGATTTAAGAAGTTTACATACTTTATTTTCTTATCCAGGAACTACAGACACCCCTTAGTTTACTTGATATAAATTTCTTCTTCTAAATCACCATTTAAAAACTGTTTTTAACATTCATTTGATGAATAACAAACTACAGATGGAAGCAAGTTATAATAGCACTTTAATTGTAGCAATTCTTGCTAAAGTACATATGTATCAAATAAAATTACAATTGTCTTCTACCAAAAACATTTGAAAATCAAGTCCAGAAGTCTTTTCAATTCTTTGCCCCTTACTTTAGGCTCAAGGCTTTTGGAAATCTCATTTTCAATTTCAAAACCATTATTTGATCTTGAGCTTGAATTAAATATATTTTTTGAAAAATAACATCTCTTTATTCGATAAAGGCATTGACCGAATATAAGTCATTTGATTCTATAACTATAAACTGGTACACTTTACTGTTTTCGGCATACCCCAAGAAAATATACTCAATTCATCTTTTACCTAATTTCTCTCTTTTAGATTCAGAGAGTTTAACAATAGCTCTATATCCCCAAACTCTAAAATAATAGAGATTAGGTGTTCTCTTTTTCCAAAGTTCGTAAGAGGTGATTTTGTTTCTTTTATTAGGAATCCGATTTAAGATATAACATGCCGTTAAAATTGCTTCACCTCATAAACCATTAGAGAAACCCAAATAAGAAAGCATTGCATTAATTGTTTTTACCATGACTCTATTCTTTCTTTTAGGTACCCCATTTTGTTGTGAATAATAGAGAGTTGTGATTTGGTGAATGATCCCAATGGATTCAAAATAACTTGGATTATAGTATTCTCCTTCCCTATCTGTTCACAGGCTTTTGATTAAAGTTTTTTGTTCAAGTTCTACTTTAGATTTGAAAATCTTGATTTTTTTTAAAGCTTGATCTTTAGAAGATATCAAGAATACATTGGAAAATCTTTTGTAATCATCAATAAATGTAATAAAATATTTCATGCCGCCAATAGTTGGCTAGTCATGCAAGTCACAAACATCGAAATGAATCAAATCTAGTATTTTAGAACTTCTTTCTACCTATCAAAAAGGCAACCTAGTGATTTTTGTATGTATACAAGTTAAAAATTGTTCATTAGGTCTTGAAATTTTAGGTATTAAATTAGAGTACATCATATCCTCTAATCTCCTAAAGTTGACATGATGTAATCTATAGTGTCATAAATCAAACAATTCAGTAATGTAAGTAGAAACATTGATTTCATTCACAAGGTTCAACTTAAACATGTCATAACACAGATAACCCTTTTCCATAAACATGACACCTTTAGATAATATATAAACTTGTCTCCTTCAAAACTGACTTAAACCCATATTTATTTAAAAGAGGAACAAAAATTAAGTTCTTTCTAACATCCACAACATACAAAATATCAATTAAGGTTAAAGATTTACCAGAGGTAAATTTGAGTTCCAAGGAGCCTTTACCTTTAACTTGAACTGTTGAGGTATTTTTCATATACAAAATGGGTCCATCATCTTCATTGATAGACTTGAAGAGACCTTTGTCTTTACATATGTGTCAGGTTACACCTGACTTGACCCACCATGCACCAATGTCCTCAACCATGTTCACTTCGGTTACAACCGTAATAAGGTTTTCCTTAGATTCGAAACTCTATTTTTTAATTCTCTTGAAAAACCGACAATCCTTTATAAAATGTTCGGATTTCCACAATGGTAGTATTGACCTTTATTTTTCTTGGTTTTAGTTTCCTTACCATTTTTGCTTTGAAATTTGTTAAACTCTCTATTCTTCATTTGCTTAGGTTTAGATTCAACTTCTTTGGTCACATGGACTTTCTCTTAGGTAACTATTTCTTTAGAACCTTATTGCTTTTAGTATTCCTCTTCAAGCCTAAGATGGTTCTAAAGTTGGTGAAGAGAAATGTCTTCCTTTTTGTGTTTAAGAGTATTTTTGAAATCTTTTCAAGGAGTAAGTTTGTCAATAATTGAGGAAACAATTATTTACCATTCATGTGCATTTGTGTTATTTAAAATGATTCAAAATCCGTTTGAGGTAATGAAATTGCTCCATAATGGATTTTCCATCAATCATTTTGAAATTGATGAAGTGAGTAACTAAGAATTTCTTACTTGTGGTGTCTTCAACCATGTACATCACTTCAATCTTCTTTAAGAGGTCCTTTGCGCTTGGAGGATCTTGATAGAGATGGAACAAAATGTTCGACATTCTATTGAGGATGTGGTCAATGTAGGTGTATCATCATTGTCTTATTTATGATATTGACAAGTCTTCTCAAAGGTTTTGTCCTCATTCTCTTTTGGTCTCAAAGTAGACAACACATAAACTATCTTGAGAGTGGTAAGTAGGAAGTGTATCTTTTTCTGTCAACGAATAAAATTTCTTTCATCAAAACGATCTAGCTTGATAAAGTCAACAATCATATCACGTAAAAATGCCATTAAGAGGAACGAGTTCACTTACAACATAAAATAGCCTAAAGAATGTTTGCGACTTTGCTAAAAATATGTGAACCAAAGTACTTTTTCTTTGAGGCATGCAAAACACTATTCTTTAGGCTATTTTGTCACCCCTAGATTTCACTTTTCTAAATGTAAAGGACATTGACAAATGGCTTGAGGATACAATGAGAACCCTCGTCTTGCCTTGCACAAGCTGAACCGAGTCTTTGACAACATTGATACTCGAAGATAATGCCACAAGGTTTTCTAGGTCCTAAGAATCCTCGCTCGTTTAAAGAAACTCTTTTGACTCAAAGAATATAGGTGAGGGAAGTCATGAGGATGTAAGGGATGGTTACGAATGTTGGGTTCTCTCCCTTTGGCCATGGACCAAGTGCCTTTTTATAGGCGTAAGTGGCTTTTCAAATGCCCACTATTATGGCTCTAATTGCTGGCTTTATAAATCATCATGCCCATTCAACCCATGTAGTGTCGTAACCTTTCTCCATTTAATTTAAGAAATGGGTAGTGAGTATTATTTTCTAGATTTACATGTAAGTAGGCAACCTTTGAGCTACACAACTCTCTAATTGTAACTGTAATGTGGTTTTATGCTATTTTAATTGTATTTACACACTCTCACCACTATCATTTGTAAATTTCTGCAACACTTGTCAGGGACGATAGATCTGGATGAGTGCATGAAGTATGTGGAGTATGGAGGGAGTGAGGGTGATGGTGATTAGGATGGCGTTGAAGAGGGAAAGGTCGGGTGGGCAGCGGCCGCCGCATCAGTGCTGTCAGCAGCTGAGGCAGACAAGCTCAGATTGCCGCTTCAAGGCAATCAGGAAACCGATTTCCGAGAAGAGAGAGGAGACAGTAGGAGGGTAGGATCAAGAGAGCTGAGAACCTTCCTGGGATTTGTGGACTCAGACCCCAGCACTGTCATATTAAACGTGAGTCTCTCTCTCTTAACGTGATATAATATATATGTATATATATCATGTTTTTGGGAACCACTTTTACATGTTTAAGAATGGCATTAGCTAAACTTATTGTGTTATGCAGGTGTTTGCGAAGTTTTCGGTAGTCTAGGACGTTGACACTGGGAGATCACTGTTATTGTTATTTATATTCAACTGCAAGAGTGGAGGAGGACAAGCTGCTACTCTCGGTCTAGTATGGGAAGAGGAACCCACATGATCTTGTTGTCATCGTATGTCGTGCCTAAGAGGGAAATGAAAAATTTGGCTATCAAACCTATGCCTTTTGTTGATTTCATAATAAACAAAGTTTTTTTTCATGCCATACTTGATCATCAACTGTATAGAGAGAGAGGGAATCCTAAATGCATAATATTCTTTGGTGTACAATAATCTTGCATAAACAATCTATAATCTTGCATAAACAATCTTTGAGATCAATAATAATGAATTGATTTAAAAGTATTGTAATATTTTTATACTTTACTTTTAATACGTTATATGTACTAAATGCAAAGTAATTCAAATATCTATGGATGATCTTAAACTAACAGTGGAGGTGAACAAGATTATGCATGACATTATTCATATAGAACACTATCTACATGTAGAGAGAGATAGAGAGACATCATAGCCCATGTGCACATACATTGATGCTTCAATTAGCTTAAACATCTCTACCATTTAATAGACTTTATCAATAGTTAAGATTTGAATTAAAAAAGTATTTAATGTATATAGTACATTAAATTTGAAGTACATAAACTACAACAGTACTTTTTACTTTTAAATTTAAATAATATTATTGATTGATGAAAAAATGTTTAAGTGGTTTTGCACATTAATATGTATACACGTTTACCGTGTCCTCTCTCTATATTGTATATGTAGAGAGAGAGAAATTAGTGAGCTAATCCGTCATCCTTTAGAGAGAGTTTAATGTGCTTTCTATTCTACGTACTTGTTATACTCTTGAAAATGTCAATCATCCGTCTCATGATATATGTGATTGAGTTTAAAAGCAAAAAATTAAAAATACTAATATGAATTATTGGGATTTTTAAGAATAATCAAGCACATATATATATATATATATATATATATATATATATATATATATATATATATATATATATATATATATATAGAGAGAGAGAGAGAGAGAGAGAGAGAGAGAGAGAGACAGAGAGAGTTGTTAAGACTCTCATTCGTGCAATTTCATCCAAATATATCCAAACCATTAGATAAAAAAGATGAATGGTCTACATAAAAAAAATTAAGTCAAAAAATACAAGTTACACTTTATTTTTTTGCTTTTTAAAAGAAGTTTTTTGTTACTTTTGTAATCTAAACCATTCTCTTCTCTCATCCCATGATCATTATCGCTATGAATGGCCTACAACGAATGAGTATTTAACATAGCTCTCTTTATATACTGTACACAATGCACCACTTTTTGTGGAAAACACAAAATACACTGCAAAATTTGGTAGCATAAAAATAAAAATTATAGCAATATGGTTATCTTTACAAAATGACGCCTTAAACTATTCTTTTACCTATTTGTCTAAAAGTTAACTATTAACTATCATTAAGTAGTCTATTCTAAAATTTGGTAGCATAAAAATTATAGCAATATGGCGATCTTCTTAAAAGAACGCCTTAAACTATCCCTTTACCAGTGTGGTCTGTAGAAAAGAGGGAGTGTATGTGTGCATGTGTGCGTGTGTGTGTGTGTGAGAGAGAGAAGTATCTATCTGTGTGTGAGAGAGAGAGAGTTCCAAACGGATGCAGGGATTCAAGGGGAGGAAGCAGCTCTTCAAACTTATAACATCCCCTCATGATATGTACAGCATTGAAACATACTGATCAACTTGAATTATCAATACTTAATTTTGATGTTGACTTGCTACCAAACAGAGAGAGGCAGATGAGAAATCGGACACCATGATCATGAAACAGTGTGTCACGACCTGCAATCAGATCCAGATTCAAAAACCTTTATCGATGCGGGTTGGACTAAACGGTCCTGATTTGGATGCTTATAAATGAAGATAACCCCAAATAACTTTTATAAGAAGTTCACCTCAACTTGTGTCCAGCCACTGTTACTACAACGGATCCGTAAGGTACTGATTGGACCTCTAATGATGTAAGGAAAATAATTATTGGGCTCTGAAATTAAATATTTGCTGCTTTTCTTTGATTGACAGCTATTTTAAATCTTTGTGACTTAAGCTGGGGACTAAGTATTTGTTCCTATACAATGTCTTAAAATATGTGCTGTGACATTCTTGGTTTTTGTCGTTCATCAAGTTAGTTCAGATCTTTAACAGCATCACTCAAAATTACAAAGTTACGTGAAAGACGATATTATGTGATCAGGTTGATGTAGATGCCGATTCAATAGTTAATTAAAAGTAATATATAATAATTAGTAACATTAAAAAATATTATTATTTAAATATAATATTAAATATGAATGGGAATGACAAGTGATACTAACTTGGTAAATAGCATGGTTACATGATCAATGTGATAATAGATGTGTCATGTCGGATTAAGAGTAATGATATTGTGTATTTGTTACGGATTTGATTCAATTAACGAAGAAAACTATAGAGTAGTAATTCAGGACTGAAATGAAAAAAAATCAACCAAACCACAAAATGCTTTTCTAGAGTTTTTCATATAATATAACAAACAACAACAACGCCTTTCCCACACTAGACAGGATAAACAACATGAATTCTTTGTTTTCATAGAGCCCTATCATGTGCCATGTTAGTAGGTACCTCACAATAAGCTAGATCATTCTTTATTGTTTCTTTCCAACACTTTTTTAGTCATCCTCTACCTCTTTTACTACTTTCAAAATCTAGTTTTTCATACCTTCTTACGAGTTCTTCTTTTAATCTTTTTTTTATATGTTCAAACTACCTTATTCTCTCATAATATATATATATATATATATATATATATATATATATATATATATATATATATATATATATATATATATATATTATATTATATTCTTACCCTTTAGGTGACCCCTCCTGGTTACTTTTATTAAGGTTAAGATTTTGACAGCTCAAACCCCAGCCATGTGTTCAACAAAAAAGAGGAATGTTCATTAATTAAGATGAACCATGTGATAATAGACTACGTATAATATAAGTGTGAAAAGCTAAGATAAAGGCTTCAACAGATCTGGACAAGCATTTGTAAGCCTGATAATTAGAGCAATCGTGCGTAAATGGCAATAGTATACTAGAAAAGCAACGGGCATAAAGTAAACTAGAATAAAGATTCTTTGTTGATTCTAGTGAGACCAAGGTTTTAATTAAACTCAGAATTTTGGAGGTGTTTGATTTCTCAAGTAAGCTTCTCTCTCTCTCTCTCTCTCTCTATATATATATATATATATATGTGTGTGTGTGTGTGTGTGTGTGTGTGTATGTGTGCACGTGCGTATGGCCCCTGAGGATATTGGTGTAGTGAAGTTAGACACAGAATACCATTGAAATACATAAAATCCCAAGAAGAATAGCTGTTACCCTTTATGTACTTAAAGCTTTTGATATATTTATACTTATAAAAAAGGAAATTTCTTTGCAAAAGGTTCGTAACCAATTTGAGTGTTTTATCCGTTTAATATTTTGTTTTGACTTAACAAAATATTACATCTAATTTTGCATTATTTATGAATGATAGTTAAGAAGCATAATGATGCGCCCAATGCCAAACTAGGAGAAGACACAATATTGACTTTCTAAAAGCATACAGTAAATATATCGATAAAGGTGGCTCGAGAAAGTTCCCGTGGGCCCACAATTCTAGAGTTAGCTAGCTGTCTTAATGTTGGCTACAGGATTGTGACTTAATCATTCGATCAAACTTTTCTCTAATCAGACTATAGATATTCTTCAATGACTTTATTATTATATAGGGAGAAAAGAAGGAAAATAATAAGATCTTTTGAGACTATATACTAAAATGTTATTTTCAATTCACTAGATAAGAAACTATATGTTATTGGATGACTTTATCAATCCATATATACATATATACATACATATAGAAGGTGAGTCTATGCTTCCTCGTCCATACAAATATCAACTACACAAAGTAAATTAAAAGATAGATGTGTGAATTAAGTATACTTAAAAAAAGTATATATAAATTTTTTGTTTTTTTATTTTTTAATTCAACCAACTCTTGCCAGGTAAGTGTTTGCCCTTCCATGTTCAATCTTAAGCCGGAGAAAAGGGAATTGTGTTAGGTAGCTAACAACCATCGTAAAAGTTTATCAAGACATTTGACTTGCTCAACATTAATGCACCAGATCTCATACCAATACCAAAGTTGAGTGTTGTATCCTCTAACCAACCCTACTTAGTGGAGGAAAAAGCTCAAATAAGATAAAGCAAAAGGACCTTTGAACTCAACCATCATCGATCTTTTCAAAGATGTCCAATCTTTTCACTTTTTATACTGTATAAGCGTCATGTAAAACACAGATAATACATATATAATGTATGTATGTGAGTATGAGAGAGAGTAAGGACATAGTGATCCATAGTCACCTTTTAAAAATCTAAAATAACCAGTAGATGAAATTCTATTCAATTTAAATAATAAAACTTGCATAAATATATTCACGTCATCGCAATAACAAATCTTCAATTTTTCAACTAACTTCTGGATAAGATCTCAGCTGATGACCATGATATTAGAGTAGGTATTCGGAGAGCTCCCATTCAAAAAGCATAGATAAATATATCCGCATGTCAGATTTATTTGTTCTATAGAAAGCATGTATTAGATTTGAATATGTGGTCACAGAGACCTTTTAGAGAACGAAAACTCAATGATTCATACTATTCTAAAATTAGATAAATGACATAGAAAACGTTTTCTCTTCACACCACTGATTTAATCTTGTTAAGTGTGTTTTAAATAAATTGGAGATTATTATGTTTTTATTTTATTTTGTGTGTCTGTCTGTATGTATATGTGAGTGCGTGTATGTACGCGCATGTGTGTGTGTGTGTGTGTGTGTGAGAGAGAGAGAGAGAGAGAGAGAGAGAGAGAGAGAATTCCTGAACAATGAGTGGCACATTTAGGCCACCAGTTGTATCTTTGATTGAACAAACGATGAGTCACCTAGCAATGAGTGGCAGAGTTAGGCCACCAGCTCTTTCTATTTAGGTCACCGGCTCTTGTTTTTCTTATGTGACCTTAAAATATGCCCTCACAGTGCACTTAGAGTGTTAGCTCTTTGTTGTTGGTGGGAGGGTTTGATTCTCAGAGAATGACAGTGCTGTAGGGTCGTTGTTCTTGTTGGAGAGTTCGATTCTCAAAGGATGCATGTGTGAGTGTGTGTTATGCTTCGGCCTCCTCTTATAACAAAGAAAAAAAAACCCTCACAGTCACGTATATTCTTCGATAAGTCAACACTTTCATTAAATGCATTAATGACATGACCTTAAACCGATAAAGTTGAATTTCATACCTTTGGGCGCACACCACCTTAATTCACAATTTTCCACCTTCATGATATCACCCCACAGCTGCTGCCAATTTATTCGTTTATTATTTATTTATTTATTTGAAAAAAGCTGTTCAATTTTCTGTCTGCAAACATGGCGACTCTCTTATAAACTACTCATGTTTGGTGCCACACAAGTTGCTCCCAGATCAAGCTTAAGGGTTCAAGCGACTAGAGTTGCTCAGGATCGAGATTTATATATATATATAGATAGATAGATAGATAGATAGAGAGAGAGAGAGGTTCACGTGCACGTCATCTATCCTTAAATTTCAACTTCTCTGTCATTTGACATGATTAATGATGAAGATTTAAACTTAATAATTATTTAATGTAGTGATATATTAAATAAAAAAATAAAAAATACAATAATACTTTTTACCTTAAATTCAAATATCTAGATCATACTAATCAAACGAAAATATTTCTAATAGATTCCATCATAAATGGGTGTGCATGATTACTTCTCTTTATATATATATAAGAGAGAGAGAGAGAACGATGAGTTGATAGACTCCCACTTGGTCTTCTTGACTATTTGAATAATACATCTATTTGAGAGGATGATTTAGATTCAAACATGAATCGTTTAATAAAAAGGATGGGCAATCCAAATTAATAACAAGAGTCTAGGATAAATAGAACTCTAGCATCTCCTGTTCTCTCTCTTTATATATATATAGAGAGAGAGGGAGAGAATCATACATTTTAATTGACACGATCAGTCGACTTGATCTCAAGCTAAGCTTAATCGGGTCAATCTTGGTTGCACCAAGCTCAAATGAGTTAGTGAGCGGAGCTCAAAGATCGAGGCTTAAGCTCCAGCTTGAGCCGACGTTACTTTTACGAGTTGGCTTCTCCAGCCTGCTCTTGTTGACTCGGCTCCAACACCCCTCATCCACTCGCCTTAATATGATGTTGACGGTCGAATGACCGCATTTGTTTACATATTTGCATAAAGATCGAAAAGGACGACAATAGATATGACCACAATAATTCGCCGAACAGTGTATCCGGATAAGAATCCTTCTTCTTCTTTTTTCTTGGTGATATGATGAGATACATATGCTGGGTATCGAACTTGTCACTGGTACTTGTGACTTAACCAGCTAGCCATGTGAGCTGTTACTCTGTGCTCAAAACCATTTATTAAAATCGTGGAACTTTGGATAAAATGGACCTCTTGGACCAACGAACCATTGGTTATGGCTCTTTCGTTGTTTGAATGGTATGTCGTAAAGCTTTAACAAGTAAAAATATCCATTAATCTTGTTCTTGATTGATTTTCGTTGCTTTTCGGAAGTACGAATATAATTTGAAAATAACATTTGAAAAAATGATAAGGACGGTCTTATTATATTAATGTTATTGAAAAACAATAACCAAACATAAATAGACACAATCACTCATAATATTATATATATAATATACGTAGATGTATGTGTACACATGCACATGAACCCAATCGCACATAGTTTTCTAAAGGGTAATTTACATTCACTTTACCAAATCAAGTTTTTTAAAGTTTACATTCACAACGTGCATTGTATTTTAGACAAGGGTAGTTTAATTAGTGCATGTTTGCACATGCCTAAAGGCTACACAACCCATGTATGGTTGGTTTAGTACCACTTCATCATTAATGCAGCAACATTCCCTCTTCTCATCAGCTCCGCACTCTTTAGGCATCCATTACTTATTCGCTAACCACTATATATATATATATGTATATGTATATGTATATATATATATATGTATATGTATATATATGTATATGTATATGTATATATATATATATATGTATATGTATATATGTATATATGTATGTATATATATATATGTATATGTATATATACATATATATATATATATACATATACATATATACATATACATATATATATATATATATATATAGAAAAAGAGAAATAGTTGTTACACAACCTCTCATACTAGGCATTACTTGATCATCAGCACCGTTTATGCAGTTCATCATATTGTGATTCAAAGCACCTATCTCGAGTAGCATCTTATTACATAGACTGGTTTCATCATTCAAACATTTTCTTTTTGGTTATAATGGAGGCTAAAGCCTAGTATACATACGATTGCATGCACCTCAGGGATCGAACTAGCCACCTGCAAGGGAGCTTCAAAGAGCCCTATTGTTGAGTGTAATCTTTGATGAATATGACTCGACTCGAAATGGATAAAGGGTCTGCGTCGCCTTGGTGCA
Organism: Brasenia schreberi; assembly: GCA_036023115.1. Taxonomy (NCBI): domain Eukaryota; kingdom Viridiplantae; phylum Streptophyta; class Magnoliopsida; order Nymphaeales; family Cabombaceae; genus Brasenia; species Brasenia schreberi. The sequence goes on along the minus strand of JAYKKT010000079.1, from coordinate 15,997,704 downwards.
CTAGCTGGAAAGATCACACTCTTGTGAGATAGAACTTAAGTTTTGCAGTGGTTGTCAACTACTTGCTTATGTTGAGTTAACTGTTAGCATGATAAATACTCGGGTTTTATAAAAACCGAGAATTTGTCAAGTAGTTAGTGCTACGTGCCTTTTTTTTACTATGTGGAGGCCGAAAGCATGTCCTGGTATCAAACTCATGACTTTCAACTCGTGAGTCGTCGACCCCCTAACCAGGCGAGCTACTGCTATCTGTGCGTAGTTTTTCTCTTGTATTCGAGCTTGGAATTAGCTATATAAGAGTGAAATCTTATCATAAACGGAGTGCTAATGAGATTGGTAACATGTCATGAAGCTGTTGAAGCAAGAACGTTGTTTGGGTTCGGAACCCAAATTGCAAAATCAGATCCAGTTCCATAGTTAACTCGTCTTGTAAGGTCTAGATGAAGATGCAAGTAGAGCCCCAAAGAGTTGATGGTTCACTTTTTCATTTATAGATCCAACTAAACCATCTAGACTGGTTCTTGTAGCCATTAGCTTGGCCGCACTTGCTCGATCGACGATGACCCAATCGCCACCACATCAAACAGACAGAAAAACTCGAGTAGGTTGAAACAAACAAAACATGGTCCGGTTGGTGAAACTTGACTCTATACCATATTATTCCACATAGATCCACATCAAATGGGACCAATATAGTTTCTCATGCACCCATGTAGAACTATTTAAATAATAGATCTAGACCAATTAAATCAATCCAAACCAACAGTTTGATTTGGTTATTTTTGCTTTGTGGTTTGGTTTAGTTCCATTTGAAAATAAATCAAGAACGGTGACTTAATATCAAACCAAATCAGAGTCGATGGTGGTGTTTGGTACAATTCGACGTAGTATGCTTCTTCAAACCTTGCTACTGGTTTACTCAAGGTTGAGCTGAGATATGCCAAACCTGCCCAGCGGTTTCAGTCGAAACTGAATCGAGTCAAGAACCGACTAGAATCAGAACCATTAAAACTGGACCAAGAACCTAATACCACCCAATTGGATTCCAGTTCCACCTTTCATATAACTAAAACGGGTCTTAAACTGGAACCAACAGTTTCAAACCACAATTCCATATTTGTTTAGAACTTTTATAAGATTTTAAATTTTCTAATAGCTCTTTTCAATTCCAGGTAGTTTAGGCCTCAAACTGAAACCAGCAGCTTGGTCTCGATTTGGTACTGATTTCCGGTTCCAAAGAAATCGGGTACCCGAGACCCATCATGTCTAGTTGAGCCTAAAACCGGACAACAAACACCTACCCGCAGCCAACCCAGATGAGGTCTAGGGTATTGGTCAAAGGATCCAGCCACCTGGTGTACCCCACTAACTTGGCATGAAGCCCATCAAACCCGGGCGTGGGTCCGGGCCACACCCGTGCACGTGAACCTAACCCACCTTTCGAGAGGACTGCCTCCTTTTGGGGCCATGCGGATGTTGACTAAAACGAGTGTGAATCCGGGGTTCCAACCCCGAGATCGTCATCCCACGCTCACCATTCTCGTCAGTAGCGACAAAAATGAGCCCCCCCTCTCTCTCTCTAAAAAATTTCTCTCTCCTTTCACCCTTGAAGAATGGACTTTTGACAATCTTGTCCTTTTATTTTAACCCTTATCAAGTGTTTAGTTCAACGATATGTGGCTTTGGCAATTTTGTTAATTTCTTAATTTTAAGAATCTTGTATAATTAAGTTTTCCTTCTTTTTATTTGAAAAGCATGCTTAGCACCCAAGGCGTTCGCCCACCTCAGAGGGCTCTCGGCTTGCATATTGTGGGTCATAAGTTCGAATCTCAGGAAATGCATAAGCTTCAGCCTCCCGTTGTAACGAAAGAGTAACGGGGTTGCACCGAGAGCATTAGTTTAACGATGGGTCTTCTAGCGTTGTTGCTGCGGGTGGGGAGTTCGACTCTAAGAAGGTAAATGTGTGGGTGTGTATTAGGCTTGAGCCTCTTTTTTGTACAACAACAACTGAGCCTTTTCCCATACTAGAAAGGGACAGCTACATGGATCCACATAGCCCTATCATGTGCTATGTTAGCGGTTAACTCATAATAAGGTAGATCATTCTTTGTTGTTTCTTTCAAACACTTTTGTGTCTTCTACCTCTTTTAATAGTTTCAAAATCTAGTTTTTCATACCTTCTTACATGTTCTTCTTTTTATATATCCAAACCACCTTAAACGATATTCTCTCATTTTTTCTATTGGTGTCACACATAATTTATTTCTAATAACCTCATAATATGTATACGGTTTTTTCATTTATGACCACTCATCTATCTCAACATCTTCATTTCTGTCACATACATCTTTTGTACATGTGAAAAAAAATGGGAGTTACTATTAGCATGCACCTAACCTGGTTTATGCCACCTAGAATTAAAACCAAACTGGAAACTTGGTAAGTTCAATTATAGCTCCGCCTTCAACAAAACAAACAGAAACTAGTCGTTCCAAACTACATCTTGGATCCTGTTACAAAATCCCAGCTTTGATACATGTTCTCTTTAAATGATATTGAAACCAAGTTGAATCGGACTCAAAATTGAACTGAAACCAAACTAAAAACCGACTGAAGCGAAACCAAACCCAATTGGATTCTAGCCAAGGTTTTGATGGAGCTTAAACCACAGGTTCCGAACGAACGATCTCGAATTATCCCTGACAGAGCAGGGCTTTTATTGCAGGATAATCGATCATTCCTAGCAAGCAATAGCCACAAAATGATCATGCATATCATAAATTAGCCCATTAAAACAGTTTATGGTATTTTTGTGGGTTGTATTAAGCCAAATATTTTATAGAAGTTTCTCCCAAATTTCAAAGATAGAAAAGTAATAAAGTCAGCCAACAGCAAATCTTGCCTGTCCAACACAACGCCCTGCATGCATCTCAACGGCTGAGATTTCTGATAGTACTAGCCGTTAAAATCACGAATCGACGGCTAAGATTCAGAACTGCTTCGGCGCAGGATGTCTGACATCATACGCATTTTGTAAATGCCGTAATGTAGGTAATAATCAGAGTGATTTGTGTTTCTCTCACTAGTCACTGTCCGGTCCCCATGGATGACTCTTTCTAAACTCCGTTCTCTCTCTCTCTTGGGGAGTCACTCTCTTTCATGTAGTCCTTCTTCCTATTATCTTAACAACCGGGAATCTCTCCACAACAATGGCAGTTATCTCTGCAAAGCGCTAATTTTCCTTCCTTTCTTGTTGTGGGTTTAGCTGAAGATGGGTGGTGTAACGTCGTCTGTGGCTGCCAAATTCGCCTTCTTTCCACCGAATCCTGCCTCTTACAAGATCGATGAGGATGAAAGTGGTTGGTTGTCCATGACCAACGTTCCTCACAGAGAGAACGTCGACGTTCTTAGATTGAGGACCAGGAAAGGGAACGAGATCATCGCCATGTATGTGCGTAATCCTATGGCCAACCTAACCCTTCTTTATTCTCATGGAAACGCTGCTGATTTAGGTCAGATGTATGAGCTGTTTGTGGAATTGAGCATCCGTCTCAAAGTTAATTTGATGGGGTGAGTGACTTTTGTTCCATTCTCTTTCCTTTTTTCTAGTCGTCTTGTTTCCTTGTTCTTTTGTGACAGATCATTGTTTCTCTTCCTCAATATGTTCCTTGTCCTGTGTCGTTTCAGTATTCTTTTTGTGGGATTTTTTTCTGGATTTCAAATTCTCGTTTTTCAGGTCAACTTTAGTGATTTGGTGTGGCAACAACTAGGATTTGTGATTTTGGTTATGTAAAACCTTTATCTAATGGTGGTGCTTCAATTTTGGGTTCTGCTGGGGCATTATGTGCAGTTTATCTCCTTATTGCTTGCACAGAGAAGAGTCATACACCTAAAAGCACCAAAGCCGGTCAATTCTCCATCATTTTGGTCTAACCCCAGGAACAACTGTAACAAGAATGTCTAACAAAGATCTGTTTCGAAGGAGTTTTCTTAAATCTGTTTTGATGTAATCTGTTACTGTTTTCTTCTCCTATTATAGAGTTCACCAGGTGGTTATCATAATACGCTAGCCGTGTCTAGGAGATTATACTATAAAAATATTATTCTAAAGTTTTTCTCTTCAGATAGGTAATTGGGCTTTTGCTTGTAACTTGCGGATCATCTCTGGATTGTGGTTTACACTTGTAGGTTGGGATCATGCTCGAGAATTTTATGATCTTGTATTACTCAAACATCCTGCGTATGATTTTTCTTCTGATTGGACATATGATCAGTTTTGGAAACCATAGTCGTTATAAGAAATTCGTTCTCCATTTTGTTTTGGCAGCAATTCTGAAAGATTAAAATTCATCTGATCAAATGGGTTCAGACTTTCAGTGACTGCTCTTCTATTTGTGTGTGCGTGCGTGCGTGTGTGGAGGGGGATGGGGGAAGAATGATCAATTTGGAGATATCAGTATTTTGTCTGATTTATTCCATTTATTGGATTCTTTTTACTGAGGCTAGCGGATGGTACGCCAATAAAGGCTATGGCAAGCATATGGTGTGGCTGGAAATATATACACTTGTCTAATAACATAACTGTTATATGAGTGCATTATATGCAGCATGCTACATTTAATCACTTGCCATGTGATAATTTTCTAGGTTTTATGATGTTGTTGACCAAAATTTTTATCTCTATACAGCTATGACTATTCTGGATATGGGCAATCCTGTGGGAAGGTCAGTTGCATCAACTCAAAGCCTCATTTTGCCTTCCCTTAATTATGTTTTGGATTTGTAATCTATTTGTTTTGTGCATTTCTCTTGTCAGGCAAGTGAAAACAACACTTATGCTGATATAGAAGCTGCTTATAAGTGTCTTGTGGAGAACTATGGGGCTAAGGAAGAAAATATAATTCTGTATGGTCAATCTGTTGGAAGCGGACCAACGCTGGATCTGGCTAGCCGTTTGTCTCATTTAAGAGCTGTTGTTCTGCATAGTCCTATACTTTCAGGCTTGCGAGTTATGTATCCTGTGAAGCGAACATATTGGTTCGACATTTATAAGGTAGATCCCTATAGACATCCCGTTGTCTTTCAGATAGATTTTTGGTGTGACATTCATTCGCCTGGATCAATTTGTGGTGCAGAACATTGACAAAATACCACTTGTGACCTGCCCTGTTCTTGTCATTCATGTAAGTATAGGCAGCTCCTTTTTTTTGTTCCGAGTTTTTCTAGATGTGCATGTGTGGATGTCAGTGAAACAATTTGGATTAATTTATTGATACGACAAAGGAGTGCATCTCAAAATTCTATTTATATTCTTTCTGTTAATTGAAGTTCTTCTTTCCAGGATCATCAAATTAGACAGATGAACATATCAGTCCTCATATTGATATTGGAAATTAACAAGCCCTTATTCCATTTCTGGGTACAAGGACCAAAAAAGTTACACAATGGGGAACACATCCATAAGTTCCAGTCTATTAGGGAAGTTAACGTGATACTTCATTATTAGTGAATTTCGTGTATAGAGAGCAAGAGTTCCCAAACTAATGCTTTTATCGACCATTATCAACTAAATCTATATATGTATAAGCAAATAGTCCTGCACAGAAGCATGGTTACATAACTATTTACTGAAAGAGTTATGGATGAACAATAGAAGTAGTTTTTGGTAATCTTGCAACTGAATGCAGTATCTTTTTTTCATTTCGTTTTGTAGCATGAAAATCACATACTCCATTTTCTTAGAAGTGAATTAATGGTTTATACTGTTTTGAAGGCTTTTCATTTCAGGCCTCATTTTATCCCTTCTTTAATGTGTCCATGTTATACAGCATATTCTGGTTTCAAGTCATTATACCAAACTATTTGGAATGGTACAAATGCGACCAGAATATATGATGCCAAATGAAAGTGTCATGCACATGATGTAATAGTTAGTCAAGTCACATGGATGCCCTCATATAGATGAGCATGCATATGAGCAGGGAGGTTTTCAGAAAGCGATTTCCAGTAAGCAAGAAAAGATTTATGTATTGGAAGAGTTCAATGTTGTGCTTTTTGAAGGGCCATAAGAGTTTAATGGTGTTGAGAGACCCTTTTCGACTATTTACAGTTTTCTTGCACATTTTCCCAAATGAGCTGACGTCTTCCATAGACCATGTTCTTCCATATAGTGTACAATCTGCGCCTTGCCTAATGGGGTGGTCATGTGCTACAATTTCATAATTTTAATAGGAGCAGAAAGAGAACCTTTATTAGCTTTATCAATTTATGACACAGTAGATAACTGTACAATTTTGAGGAGCATAGTTGTTTCAAATTGAAGAAGTTTCTGTCAAGCTAGAGGCAAAAGTCAGCCTTGAGGTGGAAAGTGCTGGCATATGAAATGGAGATAATCGACCTGAACAGGTTGCTGCACTTGGTTACAAATGGATCAAAGCTGAGTCCCAAATCTGAACTGCATACAACTCACAATGGTTGGAAATACAGGAATCTGTTGTTGTGAACGTTTCAAGTTCCTTTCCTTCATTTCCTCACTGACATTCTCTTTTTCTTTTTCCTTTCTCATTTCCAATAGCAAACATTCTTGGAGCAATTTTTATAGCCTCATGTCCTAAAAACTCTGCTCTGCCTCTTATCTCTGGTTTTTCACTTTGACAAATTCATCTCAATTAGTCTCTCTTATAAGATGAAATCTGTCCTTTTGAGGAGAATTAGAAAATGAAAATGAACATAACTCCTCATATTTCAGATTTGTCATCATAGATTTGTAACATTGCAGACTTGCTAGCTTGAATCCTCGCCGATACCTGATTCCATTTCCTAGGAACATGATGAAGATTTCCCTGTACCATTGTCATACCACCGCATGTTAATATAGTCCTTTGACTAGATAATCAATGTGTCAATATGTTATGCTTTTATGTTGAGCTTTATTAGTTCTTTTGAAGCTTATGCATATTATCATAAGTTATTGGACTCGTAGGTTTTTGGTTCACTTGGTCACCCAATCCATAAAATGCTAATTTAAGCATGTAAATTAAATTGCAGATTATTCGTGTACGTAGTATGGGGTTTTGCATTTACTCAGCTTCTCTCCTACGTCCCTTGTCAGTTTCAAGAATTATTTGTTTCAATGATAGGGCAATGCTTTTTGAAAACCTTGGATCCATCACAGTTTATTGAATGACATTAAGGCAAGATCGAACTTACTGGGATACTAATTTTGTCATGGCCAAACCGACATCGTGCAAGCTGATGGGATGGGTCAAGACCGACGCTTAGCCTCATAGCCAAGCAAGCTTTAGCGAATTTCACCTTAGTGTTGCAGTCGGCCACCGGCAACCCAAAACGGAATGTGAGTGTCCCTCTCCGAGTGTCAAGTTTGATGAAAACGTTGGCACTCGAAGACTTGTACACCCCAACGGCAAAAGCAAGAGGCAAAGAGAGTAAATACACGAAAACTTGAAGGCAACTTGAGTTCTTTTTATAACATATAGGAGTTCGCGTGGTCCCAACACACAAAAAGATTTTTGGGACTCTTTCCTTAAAAGAGAGTTTTTACAAGGAGCCAAAAATGGCTATGTACAATTCATGATCGAAGGGTCACAACCTCTCCCACTCGAATCGTTGTTGTTCGAGAATGACATCTTGGACATCTCCCTCGCTTGTGGTTGTTTGACTATGTATGTTCCACTTCAGGGCCAATTTTATTCCACATCAACATCTAAAAAAATCTCAATATCAAGTGATCCATGTGGGAAGTACACGAAACCATGGGTAATAGATGATTTCAGATATATGATGATATGAAATATAATATTCATATGGTGTTTTGATGGTGAATACATCCATCTACTAACATAGCTGACCGCAAAACTTATATCGGGTCTGTTAATTGTGAGATATATCAATTTCCCACTAATCTTTGAGATCTCCCCACATCTTCGTAGGGTTCTTTATAATTTCCAATAGCTTCATTTTGAATCTCAATGGGAATAGAGCATACTCTGCAATCTTTCATTTTTGTTTCCTCTAATAAATTGAGAATATACTTTCTTTGACTTAAGAACAAACAACCCTTGCTTCGAACAATCTCAATCCCAAAAAAATAGCGCAATTTTCCTAGGTCTTGCTTCAAACAATCTCAATCCCCAAAAAATAGCATAATTTTCCTAGGTCTTGCTTCGAACAATCTCAATCCCCAAAAAATAGTGTAATTTTCCTAGGTCTTTTAGATCAAATAAAGCATGTAACTGTTTTTTCAAATAAGTAATTCCTTCTACATCATCACCAGTAATAATAATGTCATCAACATACACAATTAAGAGAATAGTTTTCTTATCCCTCTTGATAAATAAAGTGTAGTCACTAACACATCGTGTGAAACCCAAACCAAGAATACCATTACTAAACTTTTCAAACCAAGCTCTAGGTGATTGTTTCAAACCATAAATAGATTTTTTTAGTTTGCATACCTTTGATGACATATTTCCTTGATAATATCTCATAGGTAAGTCCATGTAGATGTCCTCAATAAGATCTTTCTCATATCCAGCTACTATAGTTCCCATCCGTGGTTAACTGCTACACTTAAGAGGATTCCGATGGTATTCATTTTTGCAAATGTCTCTGTATAATCAATTCCATATGATTGAGTATAACCCTTAGCTACTACTCGTCTTGTATCTTTCTATTTGTCCATCAACGCTAAACTTTATTGTATACACCCACTTGCAACCCACAATCTTCCTTTCTGGTGGTAGATTTCTCAAATTTGATTCTTTTCTAATATTGCAATTTCTTCTTTCATAGTTGTTCTCTAATCTTAATTTTGTTCGGCCTCTTAAAATATTTTGGTAATATAGATATTATCTGCATTCATCACAAACAACTGATACTCTTTTGGATAATTAGTATATGAAACCATCTTATGTATAGGATATCTAGTAACTTCACATTTACTCTTTCAAAGAGTAATAGGTAAATTATCACAATCATTAGACACGATTGAAGGAGTTACCTGAGTTGGAATAGGAGCTGATTCATGGCGAGAATTCTGATCTAGGGTAGCATTAAGATTTGAGAGGAATATCTTTCTCTCGCCTCTTGAATACGTTTGCCATCTTCTTTCATCTGCAGTCTCTTCTTCTTCAACCTTGTGAGGCTCTTCCAATGGGGGAATCGGTAGTATAATTGAAGCAAGCTGATCTGATGATTGATTTTCATCAACACCATAAAACAATGAGACTTCATGGAAAGTAACAACCATTGTAATATATAGTTTTTTCTTTCAGGATCATAACATTTGTAACCTTTTTGAGTGGAAGAGTACAAAGAAAATACACTTAATAACTGTAGCATTTGCTATGAATGTGCACAAAACAGGTGCATCCGAATACTTTAAGAGGTACTTGGAATTGCCTTTTTTTAGGACATAAAGTATGAAAAGGTGAATCACTATTAAAGACCCAAGTGAGCATGCGATTTATAAGAAATACTGCGGTTATGACAACTTCTCCCAATAAAATTTAGGAACATTTTACCTAATAAGCAATATTCTCCCCTCCATTATCACTACAAGGAATTTAGTGATAATGTTTGGTATAAAATATGTCTATTTTTCTTTCAGAGACTCAATTTTGTTGTGGGGAATAAGAACAAGATGTTTGGTATAAAATTCTTTGACTTTAAAAAATGGAATGTAGTGATTGAGATATATACTCCCCTCCATTATCACCACAAGGAATTGGTACCTGAAATTGGGTATGGATAAATTTGCAGTATATAGGGGGAATATTCTTCACCATATCTTTGGTCTTCATGAGGTAAATCATAGTAAATTTAGTGCTTTTATCGATGAAAGAAATAAAGTATTTATGACCATATAATGAAGGAATAGAACATGGACCCCAAACTTCAGAATAAACAATTTAAAATGGTTTCAAAGCTCTAGTTTCATTCAAAGGAAATGATGCACGATGATGTTTGGCCTTTTGGCAAGTGTCATATTGCAAAAGCAAATCACTACATCTCAAAAATTCAGGTAATAGAATCCTAATCTTAGAAATAGGTAAATAACCCAATTGTCGATGCCATAATATCAACTCTTCCTTCTCCCTTTTTGTAGTTAGAGTAGATTACATAGCTGTCCTGGTAGTTTTCTCCTAAAAATAAAGTCCTCTCCTCAAGCTATCCTGACCAAAGATCCTCTCCGTTATCAGTTCTTGAAAAATACAACACATAGAATTAAAGGTTACCACACAATCGAAGTCCTATGTTAGAGCATAAACTGATAAGAGATTGATTGAAATATTGAGAACGTGTAAAACATTTTTAAGTCCCAAAAGCAGTGATTATACTTCATTTTCCCACAATAGGAGTATTAGACCCATCGACCAACTTAATGCTAACACCATTCTGAATCAACTGATAGTCATAAAAATATTCTCGACAGCCAACCATATGATTTAAAATTGGCGCCTAAGTCAACTATCCATATTCTTAAATTAGGAGCAAGTGAGTTACCAGAAGCCATGAACAAAAAAGGATATGCCATGGTAGCTTGGAAATCAATGGTAGAAGATGTAGATGCAGTCTCACTTTAAGTTCTTCGATTTCCTTCTTCATATTAGCCAATGAACTCAGTTCGATTGCCAGATTCTGTCTTTCAACTTGATCACTGAAATATGCTTTATTCGGTCTGTTTTGATTATAGTTGGGTCTGCCTACTAGTTCCTAGCAAGTTTCTTTTGAATGTCGAGTTTTCTCATAATGTGAACAACATAACTTATCATTTTCATCTGGAGTAGATTGGAATTGACCTCTACCACGGCCTCCATAACCTCCTCTACCACGGGATCCTGAATAATTAGGTACATTTTTCCCACAAAACAGTAGTTTCTTGGCTTATTTTTCTTTTTTTCTCTAAACGTCTTCTATCCTCTTCTCGTAGTAGTAAGGAGTATATTGTACTCAATAAAGGAAGTTCTTCTCTGCTTAGGATATTATTCTTAAACCGGATAATATTAAGAAGAGATGTCCCCAAAATACTTTCCGTTCTTCAAGCTCACTCGTTTGTTCCTTTATGCAACTTTGACATTTGGTCTTTGAGTAGTATTATAATTCTTCTCATAAGCCACAAAGTTCTGCATAGTAATCACAAACTGATCTTTCCCCTTGTTTGCATTTGCGGATTCTTTCTATAATCTCATACTTCTTTGCAATATTCTTTCTCTAAGCGTAAGCATTATGAACAGCCGCCCAAATGTCTTTGGTTGATTTTAGAAACATAAAGGTAGTTGCAATGGATGATATCATGGACTGAATGAGCCATGCACTTAATAGGGCGTTTTTCCTACGCCATTTAGAGTATGAAAAATTAGTTAAGTGGGGAGTGAGAATGTCTCCAGTCAAATATTCCCATCACCCCTTGCTATAACAACCAGTTCAATTGATCTGTCCTATCGTAGGTAGTTTATGTCATCTCTAATTTGATGTTTATAATTTGAAATCCTTTTCTTTTCTCTGAAATAACATTTTCTGCATAGTTTATCATTTTACCTTTATCAGACATAAAGAAAACCCCTTTCTTCTAGGGTTGGAAAATTTTTTGTTTTTCAGAAATTCTTTTTCATAATATGACTATTCTTGAAGATAAAACTCATCACATTCAAATTTCTGTAGACTGCAACTGATTCACATTGCCCTACACACCTTTTTCCTTTAGAAACTGCGTAGAATCATGAAAAAATGCCCTAATTGCAGAGATTAGGCTCTGATACTATGTTGGTAAATAACCTAAAACATAAAACATAAAAAATCATGCAAATCTTCATCACTAAAGTACGAGGGCTAACGACTCCCACATGTGCAACCGTCCACTCTCTCTCTCTTTATTTCACTTAAAAGTTGATTACATTTAGGGTTAGATATATAATGGTTTATAACTTGAAAAACTAATGTATCCCTAGTAAGTAAAAGAGATGACATACGACTCTTATTGGATTAGAATGTGATCCAATAGGAGTCAGACGATCCAAACTAGAAAATTAACACTGAAAGTTAATAGTCTTCAACACCGGTCATTGCCATCTTTAAAATAGAGACGTTCCACAAGGTTGGGGCGAGCATCTCTGCATGGAGGAATGACAAACCCAAGACTATGGAGTGATCAACATCTGTCAAAGTGACAAAAATTGGCCTGTTTGTATCGGTCTCCAATCCAAAGGATGACGTTGTTTACCTCACCACATACTCGAGTCACAATACCCAACACACCTTTGATATATGCATCGGTCCTGAAAATATGGAATCCTAGCCGTGTGCTTCCGTTAATGATAGAAAGTTGTGTGTAGCTCTCGAGTCAATAATGGTCCAGGTCTCTATCCCTTTGGTGGTATGCCTTAAACACTTTTACTGCACTGCAATAACGTACCGACTGCTTACACCCTTTTGCCACATTTAGGGTCTTCGTAATGGTCATTACATTCACTAGTTGGGTGGACGGTTCTATGGGGAAGTCCCGCAAATAGTGGTTTCCTAACAATGATAACATTTTAGGACGGTCTTCTCCTTATCTTGGTATGGCCAGCCTCCTCCGTGTTTATTATGGGACGGTCTGCGATCATCTCTCCCTTTTTGCGAATGATTAAATGGTACTGTGCCGCCATTGCTCTTCCTAGGCTTCTTTGGACTCTGGGGACGGTGGGGCCAACCTTCCTTTCGTGGTTCATCGTCTAGTAGGCGTTTAGTCATACTAAGGGTCGAAGCTAAATCCTTCAATCACATTTGTCGAAGCTTGCGCTCTGCCTCATGTTGTAATTCGTTTATGAAGAAGAAATGATCTACTTTTGCCATGTTCGAGATGTACAATATGAAGGAGGTGAACTGATTGATGTACTCGCGGATAGATCACTCATATTTCATCTGCATGAGTTCTTTTCGTGCCAAGTAATCCGGGTCCTTGGAAAGCAACTGCCTCTGTATTTTATGTTTGAAGTCATTAAAAGTATCGATAGTGCATAGTCCCCGATTGACATCCGTGGAGTGATATCTCCACCAAAGTAAAGCACCCTTGAGGAATGATGTTGTTGTACCGATCCTCCTATCACCTTGTCTAATCTCTCGAGCCTTGATGTACTCATCAACTTGTCATAAGAAATTCTCCAAATCCTTGGCATTTTGGTTCCTTGAGTATGTATTTGGTTTCAGGATACTATCATCTCGAAATGGGGTACCAATGATCCGCTAATAATAATTGGGCCCTTTAGTTCGCCTTGAGGGCTTTCAACTTTTCATCAACTGACTGTGTTGTTCCCTTCACGGCTATGTCACATGAGTGCGAGTGCAGGATACGGCAAATTTAAAAAATTTTGGGTGCGGCGACACGGCTAGGGTATATAATATTATATATTATATATAATATTTAAGCTACATAAATCAATCATAATACAACTAGTATTTGCTAATTTTGGGTGCACGTAGGTATCAATTAACAAGTTCCCTCATAATGATTTGAAACTTACAGTGATTTTACGAGCTGCAAAATATCCAAGTTATGGATTCAAAGAGTTTCAAGATATTTTGTAGGATATAACATATACTAGTATTTGTGCTAGGATCCACTAGTGATGTCATACTCTTCTGTTCTATTGATCTGGCAATGTTCCTGGTCTTTAAATGTGTTTGGTGACAGAGATTATTCTATGCAAAGGCATATAGTATGGAGTCCAATTGTTCGCACCCAAAATCATTCAAGCAGCTTTATATTTTATAAAGCTATAATAGTAAGTACACAACTTTATATTAAAGCAAAACATATAAATGATAAAAAACTACTAATTTCATCATAATACACAAATCAATCTTCATTATCCAGACCCATTTATCCGTGAGTTATAAATTTTTTTTTTTGCAATTTTTTTTTTGGACATGCTGCACCAACACGGTGTCGGTGTCGGTGTCGCACCAGTGTTGGGGTCGACACTCCACCCCTTAGAAGTGTCTGTGTGACTTAGCTTCACGGTTAGCATAATTGTCAATTAAGGTTTCGCCCCAATTGTCCTTAATGATATTGATGACACCATGCATAAGCTCAAATTGTTATGTAATGAAATTTTTAATGTGATAGACATCGTCTCTCAAGATTTGTGTAGCCCCGTAGTTGGCTATGTCTGCTTTCACTTTACGTAGCTAATATCTTCAAGTTATTTAAGTGTAAATGAGTAAATCTTTTCGGTCATGTTCTGCGTGAACAATGAATGATGTGGAGCTTTGCCTATTTGCCATATTTGTCAAGCCAACCTAAGAGGAGTTATTCTTACCGGTACCCGATAACATTTTTCGTGAGCTTCAACTCATTTTGATCTCATTTTATTAAGGTGAATCAAGACATGAAATGTAAACAATAGGTACTGAATCCATTTTATTAAAGTTCAAACCTATATACAATGCAACTACATAGGGGTTAATGGTTTATTGAGTACATAAAGAATATTTATAGAGAGAAAGCCAGCAACACAGTTGTTGGTTCCAGAGGGCCACTAGCTGTTAGGTCCCCTGATGGCCCTGTGCAAAGTAGCCCTGGCCCGAGTGGCCTAACTCGGGTGATCTTGGTCCATTGGGACTTGATTTCAAACGCAGACTTATGGGCGTTGTTGGTCTAACCCAATTACATTTTAACACCCCTGAAACTTACGGTGTGAATACCGAAAGTTTGTCTACCAACAAAAACGTGAATTTAAGAGAGCACAACTTTCTTCGAAACATCTTTCCATAATCAAAGTATCAATTTGTTTTTCATCCTACACGAAGACCAATGAAGTATCAATACATATATTCACTCAATTTCTAAAATCAATAAGATAATTTATGATATCTAATATCGAAAGCAAACAAAAAATGAGTCAAATAAGTTCATGAAGTTCATGTGCTCTAATTCAAGAAAGTCATTTGATAGAAAACATTGATATCATCCAAATAAGATTGTCTATTATAACAAATAGGTTCATAAATCACTGCAAAACTTATGATATTATAAGGGGACCTTAGTATATCAAACAAACTTTTGAAGGTTAAGCTCAGAACCTGAGTTTTAAGGACAAACTCGAAACCCAAATAAGATTTTTAAGACAAAGCTCAAAACCTTTAAGTCAAACAAGTTTTTTAAGGTTAAACTCAAAATACTTCAAATCAAACAAGTTTTAAGGCCAAGCTCAAACCCTAGTTTTAAGGATAAACTCAAACCCAAACAAGCTTTTTTAGGTAAAGCTCAAAACCTTCGTACATACAATTCCCAAGGCCCTTAAATATCCTTTAAACTCAAAAGTGATTCTGTGGTTCCAAAAATAAGACAATGCATTAAGATGATTAAAACAAGTCAAAGGAAACAATTTCATAAATTCTCTTAAAATAATTTTATAAAATACAAGGTAATTAAATTAAGATAACTATAAGTATTTTTTCAATAGTGATTACCCTCCAACCAAAAGGCCAACCACACGAAGCATCTTAATCACAAAGATCTCGAACAAAATGCCAATAAATGGATATCATAATCTCATTAAAAAGCAACCTTAAAGGAATCAATTTCATGCTTTTCAAAATATATCACAAGGTTTGTCTCAAAATTCTCTTAAAATAATTTTATAAATACAAGTTAATCAAGATAACTATAAGTGTTTTTTCAATATTGATTACTCTTCAACCAAAAGGCCAACAAGGTTATGTAGTGTAGAACATTATGTGTTATGTTGAAGCACTTGAAAATCAATGAACTCTTCAGTTATGGCTGGTATTTGGTTCCGATTAATGAACTTTACCATCAAGCTCATGTTTTTTTGTTACCGATGAAGTTTCCCTTTTCTTTAACTTCATGATGGTGTAGTTGACGTATTAATGTTTGATGCCACTATTCAGGGAACAGCTGACGATGTAGTTCACTGGTCTCATGGCAAGCAGCTCTGGGAACTTTGTGAAGAGAAGTATGAACCGTTATGGATTGAAGGAGGAAATCACTGTGACCTTGAACTCTATCCTCAGTATATTAGACATCTCAAGAAGTTCGTTTCAACAGTCGAGAAATTACAACCACATGCTGCTTCCCGGAAAACAAATGATCAGTTTGAGCCATCTCGGCAGAGCACAGATGGTTGCGCTTTGTTGAGGAAGAGTAGTGACAGAAGGGAAAAATCAAGGCCTAGCACAGACAGGCCTTCTAGACTAGGTAGTGATTTGAGGTCAAAAGTTGAGAAATTAGAGAAGTTAAAAATCTCTTTCAGCCAATTTGAGAAGTCACGCAGAAGCGTGGATCAACCCGACCTCTCGAGAAAATGCATGGAACAATTGGAGAAATCAAGGAAGAGTGTCGATCGCTTGGATAGAATACGGGCAGGATAAGAGGTTGTTCATTGTTGAGGTAATAGCATGGTCATACTAGAAATGTATTTATGCATTTGTTTACTTGGCATAGCCTGTTTGCAACCTTAAAGAAGAAGGAAACGTATCATGCACTGTAGTCTGATCGATAGAGATGTAACATCAATTAAAAGGATGGCGTGTGGAGGATCTGATTGTTGTTGCTTACTAACTGTGATGATCTTTGATTCTTTAACTTGTCTGCAACAGATACCTCATTTCTCAGGTAAATTTGTACACCCGTACTTCAAGGGAGTTTGTTTCAATGTTTGCTCAGATTCGTTCCATTATGGTCTTAGAAGCTCGGGCACTTCAAATATATTTGCCAAATCATCGGAAAGAAGATGTTCTGAGGATTAAAAGTATCGTAATCTGAATGTTTTAGAAACATTTATCGTCAGTTGATGTGATACACTTACTGATCCTTTACTTTAAACTCATCTAGCAAGCCATGTAATTTCTCTGTGGGTGTGCGCTGTCCTTTTCTTTATGTTTTCTAAATGCTTAGTTTGAATGTCACCTCGATGACCAAAACCAAGCCATTTCTATCACTAGGGAAATTTTGTGCCATGGATTCTTGCTCATCTTGTTATCTATCTTGGATCATACTGGCACATATTGGATAACAATGTTCACGCATTTTCTAGCAATCTACAACTAACTAACGATTGGCTGTACTGGAATTATTTTACCATTGGTTTGTTATATATGTGGATTCATACATGGTTGCTTTGGAACCAGCCGGCAGTTAACTGGAACAGAATCGGTCCAAAACCAGAACCAGTCTGAGCGGACCTGGAACTATGACATGGTTGTTATATATATATGTGAGTTCATATGAATTGTCTGTGGTCAATTAAGAACATGTTAATCTCTGGTTTCACATGGTTCTACTGGTTCAATCACCAATCACCTGTGCTGTCTCATATTGCTTTCTAAAACTCTTTGACCGTCAAACTGTATATTCTTCTACTGCCTAAAACTGTCTTTTAACTGTCAAAATTACTATTGCCACCATAAAACCACACACACACACACACACACACACACATATATATATATATATTCAGTTTTTTTGGGTGGTTGTGGTTTTTATGGTGATGGTGGTTTTGATCGGTAGAAAATGATTTCTTGTCGTGGAAAAGTAGAAGGTAATGGGGGACGGTGTTCGGTGATAAAAGGTGATAGAGGAGGGTGCACGGTGATTAAACGGGTGGAAATATGTGAAATGGGAGATTGAGTATCATGCTTAATTGAGATCATTCCCTCTTCTCCCCCCCCCCCCTCTCTCTCTCTCTATATATATATATAATATTCCTTTGTTTTTTTGTTCAAACTGAAATTGTATGGAATCAGTCCTGTTTTGTTCTGTGCAAACCAAAACCAGTGGTTTCTAACCATTGGTCCCGGTTTACCTACAACTGCCTACGTCTACGTAGATTAAAGGGGGGTATCAAATTGTTTTCTCCTTGCATACATTCTACGGCTTTCATTTGAACTTGAAATGCTGCTTAGTGTGGAAATGCGTAGAAGTTTTAGTATATTGATCTTTAATTCAAACTTCATGTACAAGATTATCCAAGAGTAGGAGAGGTGTAGTGATTGCTTATTTTGAGATTCAGTAAAAATCAATGACTGATATATTAACAGTGATCGTCCTAACGTTATCAAATAATAAACACTACCATCTTCATGGATAGTGCAACTGGTACTTTGCACTTCCATTACTTTTCTTGGATCTTTGGATTCTTTTAGAACACCATGGAAGCCTTGAAAGTGCATGCAAGAATTACCAATTTTTAATGCACGTATCAGTTATATCAGAATATGAGTTCTCGTCATTGGCAGTAGCGGGAGGCTTCTGAGCATGACTAACTCGGGATCAAATGTTCTGGTGCTGGAACAGAAGATTCAGAACTCAATGACTTTGAATATCCATTCATTAGTAAAAAGCGTGCTCCCATCTTTGAATTGGCATAACAAGAATGATCGAACACTAAAACTGGCCGCGATAAAGGCAAGCATCAACCTTCAGTAGGGTCTTGCTCGTGGGAAAGACGGTTTTCCTCTTAATTCGAACAGCGTGACATGACTTTTAGCCCCTGGTTGCTTAGTCCGACGGGAGGTAGGGTCGGCAGTTGGTCTGATCTAGCATGGTTATGCTTGCTTATCTAACACGTTGTTGCTTTAGTATACATTCTAGCAGCAAATAATTTGAAGTTTTTTCCTTTGCTGTGATCATGATAACTAGAGGAACATGGCATCCTAGACATCTTGAACACTCTTTTGTGTAGCTTATGATTATTATCGTACTGCTCTGCTGCTACTAGAGTTTCCTTATTAGCATAAACGTTTGAAAATTAATTTTAATCTGTATTCCTTTCTTTGATTACCGAAAATGATTTCTTAAGACCATCGTTGTGAGACCTCAGTTGATACTTCCTCCCAAAATGGGGAAACATGATTCCTAGCTTACTCCTAACTTGCTTCTTTGCTTCACATTCTCTTCTGAAATCTCTGCTCGCATCTTCTTGTAGCGTTTCCTTCTCTTTGGATTAGCAAGATGGGGTCTTCCCTACCAGGTATACAATTAGTATGAAATTCTATATCAAAGGGAATACCACTCCGGTGGTTTATCCTTCCAGCAACATGTACATCAGGACTCCCAACTTAGCTGTCAAAACAGAATGCTGTTCCTCTGTTTACGAATCCACTGAAGACCTTTAGGAACCTGGGGCTTGCTTCATCGATCTACAACTGGATCACTCTGCCCCTCAAGCCCTTGGACACTGCTTAGAGTATCTCTTCTAGATGATTATTCAATGATGACCTGCGGACGCTACACACCTTTCAGTATCTTAGCCTACGAAAACCACTAGAATTTCTTACCTAATATAAATTCTGTCCTGCTGAAATGAAGTGTCGGTTCCAGTCACTGCAGTAATCGTAGTACTCATATACACTAAACATGTCTTGCTTATATAGGAAATACGGAGTCATTGGAGAGAGAGAGAGAGAGAGAGAGAGAGAGAGAGAGAGAGAGAGAGAGAGAGAGAGAGAGAGAGAGAGAGAGAGAGAGAGAGACCCTGTCAGTAACCCCACCGAACCAGCTGTCTTAGAGAAAAAAAAATGCGTCTGCTTGTTTCTACAAGAGATAGTGAAGGGTCTGGGCAATATAAGCTTAGAGTGTGGTATCATAATCATCATGTGATGATGATGTTGGTGAGAATGGTGATTTTTTTCTTCATTTTTGTTTATAACAAGAAATGTCAAAACAACTCAAAAAATACACCAGGCAAACCTACATGATGAGGCACCCTTCATTGAGAAAAAGAGCAACAGTAGGAGAATTCGACGCCAGCCATTGCTTTCAACGACTTCTTTGGAGGCCTTGGCAAATGGGAATTCTTCCTCCTTGACATGTTCCCTGCTTTGTAAAGAGTTGATAAAGATACGACAGAACCTATGTCATTCAATCTCATCCTTTAGCTTTAAAGATATTATCTTGTCATGCTGAAAAAGGTCTAAGATATATCTATTGTAAATCTCCTTTGATGCTGACCACCACTTTTGTAGTTCTAACAAATGAAGACAACACACCACCTTTCTTCCTGCATCCTCATTGCAAAGCATGTATCAAAGATTAGGTTTTCCTTTTTGATCTTAATCTATATTTGTATCTTTAGCACCATATGGTATTAATAGATCTGCCAAAGTAGCCAAACAAGCCAAGATCGACCAGCTTTTGTGTTGGCAGAACAAATTCCCGAAGAGAAATTTAACAAAAAAAACTGCATATTCCAGAGGGTTGCTAGCCCGGCCCAAATGACAAACCCAGTTCTTGCTTTCCATTGCCCGATAGTTCGGCTGCTTATTCATGGCTTATCTCATTCCTAATTCAAGACAAGACAATCTTACAGCGAGACAGTCTAAAAGCCAGAACAGGTTGATAGGAGCTTCCCCATTAAACAAAAAGAAAAATAACTAAATTGTTGTACATTTCATAATATTGAAAACTTCTTTCTCATTTAATCAAGGATTCAGCAGTTTAACAAAATCGTCATTGTAAAAATCACTCTTGTTTTTTGTGAAGTTACTCTTCATTTATCGGTAACACCAGGAAACTAATTGGACTAGCATGTTTCCCCATCCATATGTAAAATGAGAATCACATACACTCAACTACATGGGCTTGTACAAGCCAAGAGATCGATCAGTCCACTGTTGTTCTGCATATAAAATTCGGAAGCACATGCACCATCACAGAAACGGTTCAAAGGAAAAGCAGTTTGAAAAGGGAAAGGAAGACGAAAGAATACAAGGTTTACGTGGTGCGGCCGAAGATGCCTACTGGCTGGACTAGAGAGAAAAAGATTCACTGTGATGAAGTGTCCACAATATGATCTCTCACAATACAAGGTTTACCTCTAATTTTCGTGTCCAACTCGGCTCACGCCATAAGCTTTCTGGGTCAAACCACAATTCATGTCTATCACAAATTCAAGCCACATCAACATTAACCTATACAACATAAGCTGAATTTAGCTCAGCACAAGTTGAGATGTGCCTAACAAGGAGCAGTTTTTCTCCATTCACAGATTCTCTTACTCATGCTGTTGACGATATGGAACGATAATATTGGTAAAAAAAGATATAGAATGATAGTAACAAGTAGAAATAAACAACATTGTGGATGATTCTTTTAACTGAAATGAAGGGCAAGTTTCATCCAAATAAACATAAACAGTAAAAGGAAAAGGTATTTTGGTTGTAAAAAGGACCATATGGACATCAAATATGGAGGCAAGAATCAGTAGCATTCAACAAGTTGGTCAGAGGCTGTTTCCTGCAGATTCACTGTTGATCGTGTTATTTTGCTTGAGAACCATTGAACACGACATAGGGCTTGAAATAGTCAGAAACCAGTGACCCACACGCTGACACTAAAGAAAGGAACAAAATATGGAGACTCAATTGCCTTGCTTTCCTCGATACATCTCAAAGATGACCATTCACGCCATTGCAGATCCATCAACATCCACACTTCCATCAGGGGACCCATGCATCATGAACTCAACACAGTCAAGCACATAGCTACCAGAGTAGGTATGCATGCCTCTCTCTCTCTCTCTCTCTCTCTATATATATATATATATATATATATATATATATATATATAATAAAGCACATAGCTACCAGAGTAGGTATGCATGCCTCTCTCTCTCTCTCTCTCTCTATATATATATATATATATATATATATATATATATATATATATATATATATATATATATATATATATATATATATATATATATATATATATATATATATATATATATATATATATATATATATATATATATATATATATATATAGAGAGAGAGAGAGAGAGAGAGAGAGAGAGAGAGAGAGAGAGATTGGATCCAACCCACCACCAATGCTCATTCATGTTTCATCATTGCTTCTCACGAGCATCAACACAGCACGAATGTAATAGCATGTTACATCATACTTTTTCAATAACCCTTAAAACTTTTAAAATTATATTAATACCACAAAAAATGCATAGATGAACATGAGTAGCCATGTGAGAGGGTAGAATCCAAATTTTCACACACACATATATATACCAATCCTTCTCAAACATCTCTACTATTGATCATGGTGATTGAAAAGTAGAGATTTGACTCTCAAAATAAGTGTATCATTATATTTTTCATACTCACATTTAATGCTCAATGGTACACTTTACTTTATCATTTCAAATTTCTACTATTGATCGTCATGATTGAACAATAAAGGTATTTGAGAAAATTTAATCATGTATTGGATTGAGCATATACTTCTCTCTCTATATATACACGCACACATGAGAGTTTTTTAACTGCATTATGTTGTTCATGTTGTTTGGTGCATAATCTTACACTAACATCTCCACCATTCGATATCTATGATCGATATTAAAGATTCGAATCACTTTGCATTTAATGCACTTAAATGCAGGTAATGGATAGTAGAGATGTTGGTAGAAGACTATACACCAAACAACTAATTGAAGGTTAGAGATTCGAATCACTTTACATTAAATCCATGTACACAGGTATAACGATACATTTAATTCAAATCTTCACCATCATTATAAAGATAGGACAATGAAGATGCTAGTGCAAGGCAAGATTATAACCAAACACCATTATACAGCTAAGTCTCTCTCTTCCTCTCTCTCTCTCTCTCTCTATATATATATATATATATATATCAACAAGGCTTGCCAAATGTCCATACTTTGGATTATAGCTTAGCGGGCTACCCTAACTTAACTGTATCTGCAGTTCTCTCGGAGTGCATGTGTCACGAAGGATGCTTCGAACTTACCCTCGTGCTGTTTCCCTTTATATAAACAGAGTGAACAGAAATATACCTGTTATTGTTCGCCTGTTCATGTATTAGTCTTGAACTTCATGGTAGTCATTCTGTCTCCGGACACACACACATGCACACACAGAAACAGACACAGATGAGGGAAGGTGAAGAAATTTGTCCTTGTCTCCGTGGCCAGTGGCCATGAAAATGTAGCGGAAGTCTACTCTGGAAGCACCATTTATATAATTATGGTCCACGCGTTGGCATTAATCGCCAAACATGTCAAACTGTTTAGTTTAAAGGAGATTCCTTTAAGAACCCTAGGTCATCGCTTGTCCTCACTTCCTCCATACTTTTTCTCTTTTGTGCAAATTGAATCTGAAACATTGAAGAAGCAACGGTTTGGTTATTTCTATCATTGCTTTGTTTTGTTCTTTGTTTTGAAAACGCTTCGATGAACCTATGGGCTTCCTATCTTAGGGTTCGTTGATGAAAGACTTTCGTCTTGTAAGAACAACTAACCATTTAATAAGATATGAGTTGTATTCTATTATAACTCCTTGGCTACTAATTCAGGCTTCTTGTTTGCATACTGATAAAATAAAGATACCCACGAATTTTTTAGTTTTATAATAAATAAGGTAGTTAAAGATAATCATTTCAGGCATCCTTCTCAACCTCTCCTCTCCTCTCTCTCTCTCTCTCACACACACACACACACACGCACACGCAGAGACACATACACAAACTGTGGGCTTCCTACCTAGGGTCCATTGAATTGGGTTTCCGTTGTCTTATATATAATAAGAGAACCAATAACTAACCGAAGAAGCAGAATGACTAGCATTTGGTCTTTAGGTAAAGCTTCTTAATTATCCAACTATATCAGTAAGTTGACAGTTAATTAACTCTCTCTCTCTCTATCTCACACACACACACAAACTGTGGGCTTCCTATCCTAGGGCCCGTTCAATTTGGTTTCCATCGTCTTATATATAATAAGAGAACCAATAACTAACCGAAGACGCATAATGAACAGCATTTCAACTTTCGGTAAAGCTTCTTATCCAACCATATCCATAAGTTGACAGTTAATTAATCTCTCTCTCTCTCTCTCTCTCTCTCTCACACACACACACACACACACACACACACACACAAACTGTGGGCTTCCTAGTTCAATTTGGTTTCCATCGTCTTATATATAATAAGAGAACCAATAACTAACCGAAGACGCATAATGAACAGCATTTCAACTTTCGGTAAAGCTTCTTATCCAACCATATCCATAAGTTGACAGTTAATTAATCTCTCTCTCCTCTCTCTCTCTCTCTCTCTCTCTCTCTCTCTCTCTCTGTGTGTGTGTGTGTGTGTGTGCGAGCGCGCACTCGCGTGTGCCCACACCTCCTAGAATCACTCGCTCAGGGCGCCCCTCGGATGTAAAATTCTTAGTCAGCTCCTGATTATGACCTAGAGAAGTCCAACTAAGTATGGGGATTTCATGCTTGAATCATGTTCCTTCGTGCCGTGTCGTGTTGATATAGAAAACAAATCAACAGAACATGAATCGAACTTTTCCCCATCATTTTTGGTGGAGCTTTCTTTGGATTGCCAGCTGGGTCTGATTGTATTCACTGCCATGACATTTTTTGTTCGTGTCAAAAACAGGTCAACCACACACGACCCTATTTATTTCATCACTTTAGGTGGACACGATCACGAACTTACCAGGTGGTTTCCGTGACTAAAATTGTGATGGGCCCAATTGTGCTTGAACTATATAAGGACTTGGTGGTTTCAATATCCCTTATATCTTGCATTAATCAAGTTTTTCATTTTGGTTTCTTCTTAAATAGCTAGCTGATAAACCACAAGGTGATCTCATAAAATCTTAGGATAAACCCCCCCACGGCTTATGATTGGCACCAGTGAAGAGTAGCGACACTCTGGATGGAGTCGGATGCAACATGGAAGCATAGAGCTTGAACCATTTAAAAAGAATAAGAATAAACATGGTACCTGCAGAGGGTTTTCAACAGGAGAACTATTTTCTTTTGTTGTATCGCTTGTCTTTCTCATAAACAAGTTATTGTTTATTAATATACTTCGCTTTTTTCTTTATGTTTTCCGTTAAAACTATTACTTTTTTGTGAGAGATTTTTACTATATTTAAAGCAAAATAGTTTTTCATTTTGAAGTGTTTGTTTTTTATTTTTAAAAAAACTCATGAAATCCATAAAGAAGATCTTTCTTCTCGCATTCCATATATGAGGTTATTGGGACCGAAAGTAGCCACTAATAACTTACATCTCTCACTTTCCACTTTAGCCAAATTATGATACATTGATTTCACCTCCTACTGGTTAAGTGATTTCCAAGTTATACCTTTTCCAGTTGTAAGCAAATTGCAATTTATATCAGTTATGCAGTTTTTCATAATCAATACATTTTTCCTATATAACAATCATCACAGTGTATTTCCACACTAAAACTCTAGGCATATCTCAAACTGATGTGTGTACCATGATTTGCAAAGTTATCTTCAAAGATGCCTTTAGTTAAAGGGTACACCAACATATCACTAGTTGGCATATAAAATATAAATATCTCATTTCTCTTAAGTATATCATGAACATAGTGGTATTCTAACAATTATACACTTCCTTTTAGAGTGTCATTTTCACTCTTAATAAGAGTAATTGCTTCACTATTATCACAATAAATGACAGTTAGCTCGTTGGCTATACCCAACTTCAAATCACATATGAAGCGGCTTATTCAAGTGATAATCGTTGCAACCATATTACAAGTAACATACTCAACTTTTTATATATGCAATGTTACACAACCCTATTTCTTGTAAGCCTAAAAAACATCACTATCTCCAAATAAGAATATTTGATCGAAAGTTGACTTGATGCTATTTTTGCTCTTAGCAAAATCAGTATATGAGTATCCTACAACTTTTAGTTCATCTGCTTAAAAACATAATTTTAAATATAAGATATCCAAATATAATTTTTACAGTTATCCGATACTATCAATCATGATTACTTTGATATCTACTTATAAGACAAATAACAAAACTAATATTCAATCTTTTACACAACATAACTTACATTAAGCTGCCCACAACTTATGCATAAGGAACATTAGGCTTGTTTTCTCTATTACTAGGATAATCAACCTTACACAATTTTAACCCTTTAGTTACAAATATATTTGTTGGTTTGTAATCACCCATTCTAAACTTCTTAAAGATATAATCAATATCTCTCTTGACTTAAACATAAAAATTTAAATTCTCTATCATGAGAAATCTTTATACCCAGAATATAAAATATCTCTCTTATATCATTCATTTCAAACTTAGAGTTTAACCATGACATTGTTTTGACAATCATCTCATTGTCATTCTTAATCAATAATATATCATCTACATATAATGATAGAATGACAAAGAGATTCCCACTATTTCGGACATATACAAAGTAGTCAAGTTCATTAGTTATAAACCTAAGTTTCAAAATAATATTTTGAAAAGTCAAATACCATTGATGAGATAATTATTTAAGGTCATATAGAAATTTCTTCAACTTATATACCTTTATCTTTTTGGCCTTCAATAACATACCTTTTAACTGCTTTATATAAATGATTTTATCTAAATCATCATTTAAAAAATAATTTTTGAATCTAGTTGATATAAATCCAAAACATAAAATATAGAAATTAGAAGAATAATTCTAATTGATCCAAATTTTGAATAGGAGAATATGTCTCTACATAATGTAATTCCTTCTTTGGTGAAAAATCATTTGCAACCAACCTCACCTTAAACTTATCTATTGTTCCATCAATTTTATATTTCTTTTTAAGAACCCGTTTATAGCATATGGTTTCTCTTCCTCTTAACAAATCTACTAACTTTCACACTTGAGTTTTCTCAATGGATTCAATTTTATTGTCTTGTGCTTTTTCTTAGTCTATTAATTTAGATGAGTTAATAATTTGTTGATAAGTTAAGTTATCAATCAATTAATCTAAATCTACTAAATTATTAACTTCCTCTACAAGGTAAGCGTAGTAAGCCTTTAAGTATGATGGTACAAACCTATGTCTTTTATATTCACTTAAAGTTTTAGTTGTTCAAAAAGTTCTTTCAACATCATTTGCAAAAATGCCTTAGTATCTTTTAAGAATTCAACATCCCTACCTTTTATTAACAATGGTCCTTGTTATAAAACTGATATTCTTTGACAAGGATTTTAACATGTGTTATAGATTCTTAACTCTGAATATGACTTTAGTCTTATTTTCTTTTAAATCACATCTCATATGGTGTAGAGAATACATTCTTATATAATACTATATAATATATATGGTTGTAGTAACTACTTCTCTTCAAAATACTCCAAGAAGAAAAATATCTATTAATATAAATCTAATCAAATTCAATAGGGTCTTATTATATCTTTCAATTATACCATTTTGTTGAGGTATCTTAGGTATAATATTTTGTTATGAAATACCAAAGTCTTTGTAATATTGTAAGAATTCTATGGAGGAGCATTCATCATCTCGGTTAAACTTCAAGACTCTTATTTTTAACTTAATTGATTTTCAAGTTCTTGCTTATAATTTTTAAATATATTTAATGTCTCAGATTTATGTGCTATGAGATATAAATATTTATATATTGAATAATCATCTATGAATGTTATAAAACAAAAGTTTTGACAATGAAATCTTAACCTAAATGGTCTATATATATTTGTGTGAATAATTTTTAATAAGGTTGTTGTCCTAATAATTCTAATAATTTTCTCTTCTATACATGCTTCATAGGACAATCTAAGTAAAAACACTTATAAATAATGTAGATTATATCTTGCTTCTCTTTCAAAATGCAGTGTTGAGTGTTATCACCATTGCTATGTTTATTACAATAGTCTCTTTTGAAGTACCATATCTTGCCACAAACACTCGATTCGAGAAACAGGGACTTGTGATTTCTTGAAAAGTTGATCGCCCTTCTTGTTATATTTATCAATTTTTTATTTGACTTTTTCTTATTTTAGTTGTTCTTAGAACTAAATCATAAATCACTCTAAGCAACTAACAACTTTTTTTCTTACCCTCATTCATATATTCTTTAATTATTAGTTTTAGAGGGAGTTTAGAAAAGGTAAAGTCAGATTCAAGGGATGCGGCTACCATAATCCATGAAAGAAAAAGATTATTTGGAACAATAGATATTTGTAAGTTTTTAAGAATGATTGATTTTGCTATCGCTAAGTCTTTAGTTATAACCAAATTTGATTAACATTTTCAACTATAGTATCTTCTTCTCTTTAGCAGTTTTGTATGTTCAACTATAGATTGAATAAACACTTTAGGACAAAACTTTAAATATGACTTATAACATTTTTATAATTGTGTAAAATATTTAAGAGCTCAAACATATTTTTGTCATATGACAACTTTGTGACTTTAACATATAAACAAGGACAAAATAATAAAACGCACTATAAACTACGTTCACGTTCTCGGAATATATAGGGGCAAAATTGTAAATTGACAGGAAAACATTTATGCTCATGTTTTAAAGTAAATACCAAAGGGCGAAAATATAAATACAATGCACAAGGTGTTTCTAATAATTTAACACAAAAATATTTATACTATACCGTAATTTTACTTAATAGCAAAGATGATTTTACCGTCTAATAGAGACAAAATCGGAACTTCACTTCTATCGACAGGTCATTTTGCTTACAATTGGACAAAACCACTTGCAATTTTGTCCAAAACCGTTACCACTGCTCCTGGTTTCCTGAAAACCGTGGTACCCAACCACGGTTTTTTAGGAAACTATGTGTGGTTTCCATTGAAACGAGATTGGGTCAGGTTTCTCTTTACTTGTGAGACCGGTCGAAGAGAGTGAGAGAGAGAGACAATGAGAGGGAAAGGGAGCGTACGAGGGGAAGAAGACGAGAGAGACGGAGGCGAGTTTGAGAGAGTGTGGGAGAGGGCAAAGAGGCCCTCCCCTGTTTGGTGATTCACGGCCGCCTGTCTCTCGTCTGGTTTAGGAGAGACTCTCCGACGAGTCTCAACTGTTTGTCTCTCATCTCGCACCTCTTAACAGCCAAAATAATCTCTCTTTGTTTCTTTTAGACTTTTCGCATGTTCTTTAATTGTTTCACAAACTCTAACAAGAACAAGCAAGGGACAAAAGCTTGATTGGAGGACTTTCAAACTCAACTTTTTTTAAAAGATAAGTAACACCCGATCAACTTTTCCTTTCTCTATTTGATCAGATGAATTGAAAAACCAGAAACCCCTTTTCCTTTTATTTAGTGTTTTGCTAAACAATGATTATTTGTTTCTTTCATTCTTGTTTCAACCAAACATAAACCTAAAGAAGTTTCTGAACAGAAACATTTAACTTTGATTTCTGTAGATCTTGATTCGTTGTATTGTTTTCATTTTGTGTTTTCTGATTAAGATAAACTCGTTCTTTCTTTCTTTGGTTAATACTCTCTTTTGTAGTCAGTAAGCGTGCTTGTTGGATGCCGGATAAGAAAACCTTTACACTTTGATACCACTGAAGATTAGTGACACTCTTGGTATGCACCATGAAAGCAGAGAGCCCCCTGAACAAGAAAAGAAGAAGAGAGGGAAAAGAATGAAAATGGTACCCGCAAGGGGTTTTCAATATAAACAAATTAATGTTTATTATATACTTTACTATCTTCAATAAAGTAAAATCATTTTTATTTGAAATACTTGATTTTTGTTTTCAAATCATCTCATGAAATCTCGGAAAAGGGTCTTCTTTTGATTATTAAACCAAAAGTAACCACCAATAAATAACTTACAACCACTTTATAATCGAACCTCGAGAAAGTTTAGGAAAATATGAACAAACCTTTTTTTATTATAATTATAGAGTTGTCGGAATATGAACAAATTAAATAGTAGGAATAAAGAAATCTACAGTTTCGGCTGCTCAACAGTCAGAATATGTTATACTTAGTTCCGGCTATTTGGAACAGTCGGAATAAACTAACTTTCCAGAAGTGCATTTTTCCTAGATTCACCTAGCTAGTCTATTTAATTAGGTCCAGTTGCATGGACCCATTAATTTCTTTAGCCAAGTTGCCTTCTTTGTACTGTCAACTTGCATGCCAAGTGACTTGATCTTCGCATTTGATGGACTGGGCAAAAAGAGGTTGCCTGGTTCCTTTTTTCCTGAGAAAAAAGAGTGAGGCTGAAGTGATTAAAGCACACCCAATCTAGTCTTGATTCTTTGAGTGCAATCCTTTAATTGAATGGTTTGTACCCCGTCATGGAGGCAATTTTATGTGGTTGGGTCCTTTATACCTAAATGAACAAGTAGGTTGGGCCTTAGCTAGGAACAAGCATCAATATCTCATGGGAATAGAGTCCTCCAACCAAAACAACCCGAAATCGGGAACGAGCTTAGGCGGTCGACCCGTAAACCATGAGCTGTTTTGAAACACCCATGGCTCATGGAAGCCACGGCTCAGTTATATCGACTCACCCACGGCTCGTGGAAGCCAGTGAGCCGCGAGCTTTACTTGTGTAAAGCTTGTGGTCGTTTTGCTTTTGTGGATCATGTAGCTTATGACCAACTCGAATCCATATCTTAACTAGCCAGCTCGCACTCTCACAATGGCTTGAGTGAGCTCACCGGCATGCTATTTTTTCAGAATGCATTAAATGATACATAAAAGTATTTGATTTATAATTGTTAACTTTAATTAAACTTTGATTATTTTAGTGTATGGGGTTCATGCACTATCACAGGCTCTTATATTCTCCACACCATGCAAAAGATGTACTGATTTGATTGTTTCACAAAAGTATCTAGTGATTTTTAATTTTTTTTTGCAGCTTGAAAACTAAACTTTTTTTCATCAATGAAGGACATGAGGTTTCAATTGTTAATCAAATAAGGACCTTATAACTTATGGTATTTGTTTCGTGTTTAGTATGCACCTATGTAATTTATAGCAATTTCTTGATTTGTGGCACGCATGTATATATATATATATATATATATGTGTGTGTGTGTGTGTGTGTGTGTCTCATCTCACGTATTACTTGTTTCGTGTTGCTTCTTGTTAATTTATTTTGAGTTAGAATTCATACTTCCACATTCCGCTTCCGCTTCCGCTTCCGCTTCATGACGTCGCTTATAATGTCAATTTTGCATAATTTTGAAGTTAAACTATGATGCAGATAATCAGTCAAGTCCATTAGATGAACTTAATCAGCCTCATGGATATCCATTAGTCTCAAAATGGAACGAGCAGATCCAATAGGTCAAGTCAAGACTGGACCCAGACTTAACTGGGTTCGATATATGTTTGTTGCTTTGCATTACTTAGGAAGGTTAAACACAGTCTCATATGGCCTACACGTCGACCCGACCCGAAAATAATGTGCAATTTGTGGAAAGTTTTGCTGGTATGCACAAAGTAATGTCCCTCCATTTATTGCATGAGTTGAGTAAGAACCACTTTCCCCATGGGATTCCAAACACTACTTTTGGGTCGGACCCAGATCAAACATTTTCTTTTGGGACCCATAAAATTATTTTAATCTTCTGGTAGGACCTGGTGCGGGTCTTATCCTATACCCGGAGCAGTTCCATCCAGCCCGGTTCAACAGGCTGGGCCGGGCCCAAGTTGTCAGTCTATTGCATGACCTACATAAGGAAAGGCCAGATACCTGAATAATATGATGCCTGATTTTTCATTAACCCAAGGATGGCTTTGTCCGAGGGCAATCCAGATGGATCCAAGAACCCCATTTTGGATCTGGGTCTGGTTAATATACAATTATCTGGTTCGTAATAAAAGTACATAATAATGAGAAATCAACATCCCATGCAAGATTTTTGGAGCGCGGACGCTTTCTAGCAGCCAACTAAAAAGCAGATTGGATCATGTGTTTGTGTGTGTTAGGTTTCAGCTTCCTCTTGTAACCACAAAGAATAAATAAATAATCAAATATTTCAGTTTTACAGTAGAACAAAGCACAATACAAAAATTTGACTTCACTTTCAGTTTTTATTAAAAGAATGACAAAAATTAAAGAAAATATTAACAAGCAATTTGTGTTCAACCCATCTAACTCAAGTCTTGTTTGGTCTCAATATGACTCGGCTCTAAGGAGCTGACGGCTTGAATAGATGAAAGATTTTGAGTTGGTGAATGTACCACCCTCGATTATTAATCTTCCCCATTGATATATATATATGTGCGTGTGTGTGTGTGTGTGTGTTGATTTGCTCGCGTATTCCATTAACACTCCACCACTATGACAACAATAATTTGTATGCCCTTCTTTAATATATATATATATATATATATACATATATAGGAAACTTGATATTGCTCACCTTTCACATATTCACTCATTGCTTTTTAGTAACATAAGTATAATTTTAAAAATATTGCTTTTTAGTAACATAAGTATAATTTTAAAAATATTAAGATTTTTTTAAAAAGGATGAATGTCAATATTATTAAACCCATGCTTTCGAAAAGCAATAATTGGACATAAGTTAACATCACCAATAATGGGTGGGATATGATAACTCTATGTGTATGTACACAAAGAAATTGGTATATGATAGTAATACTTAAGTGCTAGTAAATTCAAACAAATCTCAACCATCCATCTTTAATAATAGATGGTTAAATTTAAGTTTAAAAAGTAATAAATATCAATGTGAATAAAGTATATCTACAAAAAGTATATATCTACTTTTGCTTTTTAAATTTAAATTTTAATGATTTATTTATATTTACTAGTACATAAGTACGTTAGCATATGTATAACGGTCACTAATAAGCTCTAAGCTCCGAAAACTTTAGACAAAAACATTGGAGATCCTGCCTGTTCTAATCAATCTCACATAATGGAATTCAACATAATTGAGATTGCTTAGCATGGGTTGCATCCCCCAATTCTAAAGTCGTGTTGAGAGCCACCACACAATTGAGTTTGTTTAGTGGTTGAGTCGTGTTAGCTTGTACTAGCTGTTTTAATATATTCAATTTGGATTAGATCAAACAACTGAAACAAGGTTTTACCTAGACATGGTCAGTTTGAATCGGAACCAAATCGGTCCTAGAACCATAACCATAACCGAGAACCCTCGGTTCGGTTACGGTTCCTTATCTCTGGCCGATTGTTCCAAACCATTGCTATTCTTTAACTATTTTTTCTAATATCTCTCTATTTCAAAAAGTAACGTGCTCTTATATTACAAAAAAACAAAAAGGAAAGCTTTAAATAAATATCCCAAAATCTTATATCCCAAACATGCATTTAACTCAATGGCAAAGGGATCCTCAAGTTGCAGTTGTTACTAGCAGTTTTGGAAACTGGAACCAGACATATCTAGTTTTACCAATGCCCAACGGTGATTGAAATAGTGGAACCATATATTAAATAGCTCAACGATTTGTATGATTCTATTATTTGAATGGCGGGTTATCGCCTTTTATCACCTTTCACTATTCAAAACTACATTTTACTAATTAAAAATATTATTGTTATTATTAAAATCACTTAAAATATAAATAAAATAACATAATCATATATAACAAATATTTAAGTTTTTTATTTGATTTTGATAATAAAGATGATAGTATTTATTGGTGGAAGACGGTTTTGGCCAATGGAAGAATAATAGAAATTGATGAAAGGTAGTTTGTTTTTAAAATGGTGAAATGATATAAAATGAATAATTAAGTGTGATTTATTGAGTATGAACTATTTCCTTTTTTTGTCTCTCTATAATATGTGTGTGTGAAAATGACGGCTTTTGAAGGGGAATCGAGCCTAGCCCGGACGGGCGGCAAACCTCGTAGTAAGTACAAACTGAATCCCAAAATTGTCACCTTCACGTGTAGAAAATCCTGGTCCGTCTACTTAAATCGCCCTTCTCACTCTTCTTCTCCCCGGCGTTCCTACCTAAGATGGCGGTTCTCCGCTGCCTCGGTTTCTCCTCTGGGATTCAGGCGAATCAAGCGACGGACATATTGGTTTTCCCGACGAGCTCTCTCCTCTCAGAAGATACCTCCGCTGCTGCCACCCCACCTGCCTCCGAGGCCGGAAGCCTTCTCTCCTCCGAGTCCAGCCTCCCCACCGTTCCTTTGCTCCACAACCCCTCGCCAGATCGCTCTTCCGGCGCTTACTCCGTTTCCTCTTGCAAAACCCCGTACGGCGCCGTCCACTCTCTCGCCATCTCCGATTCGTCCCTCTTCGCCGGCACCTCTTCCGCCGCCCTTCTCCGTTTCAGCAAAACGGCAAAGACAATGGAATTGGAAACTCTCGCCGGAGCCTCCTATTGTGGCACGGTTAAGTCCATCGCTTTTTCCACTGGAAAGATTTTTACGGCTCACCAAGACGGCAGAATTCGAGTCTGGAAGTCGTCCGAATCGGATGGGCTGCACCGAGTTGCTTCCCTTCCCACGGTCTCGGACAGGGCGCTCCGGTTCCTGCTCCCGCGCAACCACGTCCAAGTTCGCCGCCACCGAACCAGCCTGTGGATCAACCACGTCGATGCCGTCGCCGCCCTCGCCGTCCGCGACAGCTTCCTCTACTCGGTCTCGTGGGATCGGACGCTCAAGGTTTGGCGAGTCTCGGATCTCCGGTGCATCGAATCTGTTCGAGCTCATGACGACGCGGTCAATGCGCTCGTCGTCTCAGCCGACGGCACGGTCTACACCGGCTCGGCCGATACGACGGTCAGGGTGTGGGCCAGGTCGGAAGGGGCTAAGAAACACTCTTTGGTGGCCACCCTTGAAACGCACCGGTCAGCGGTGAACGCGCTAGCACTGAGCTCAGACGGCTCGATCCTCTACTCGGGTGCATGCGACCGGTCCATTTTGGTCTGGGAGAAGGTGGACGGCCCGCACCACATGATCTTAACCGGCAGGCTCCACGGGCACAAACGACCCGTTCTGTGCCTGGCATTGGCCTACGAGTTCTTGTTCAGCGGTTCTGCCGATCAAACGATTCGGATATGGCGGCGAGATTCGGATAACAGATACAGCTCAGTTAAAGTGCTGGAGGGGCACGAACGGCCGGTCAAGTCGCTGGCAGTGTCTCCTGCCAGCCCGACGTCTGAGTCGGTCTTGGTGTACAGTGGGAGCTTGGACGGCGAGGTCAAGGTCTGGCGGGTTTGGGGCCCAAGTTCTGATTGCTCAATCCCAAATTAAATTAATTGATTAATTAGGTAAATTAATCTTCTCTAACCAATATTTAAAATTTTCCAAATTGGCCCTCTTGGCCGAGTAGCTGTCGCTGGAAAAGTTCTTCCACATAGCACTCTGAGCGAGAGCTCACCTGTCTAAGGGGTTCGACTCGCAAGTTGCAGGTCATGAGTTCAATTCCCCGAAACATGCATAATGGCTTCTTCGACCTCCCATGCATCGTAAACCCAAAAAAAAGAAAAAAATGGGAAAAAAACTCCCATTTTTCTTTCTTCTGTTAATTTTCTATGACCGGTGATGCTGCAGGTGGTTAGGCAGCTGGTGTGGAAGCCATGAACGTGTTTGGCTTGGAAAAGTAAACGTAGGAAAATGTGAAGCCAATTCAAAGTGTGCATGGAATCCGGCGTCAGACAGATTGATGTAAAAAGAGTTGAATCTGTGCATGGTTGTTGATCAGTTACGAACTGGTTTCCCATTTGATCAATCGAAGACCGTGTGTCTCCTTCAAGTTGGTGATCAGATACATATGCTGATGACATTCTCCACGCTTTTACGTGGATTTATTTTCACAAGAAAACAAATCCGAATAAGGGGAAGAACTCCAATACTGGACCCTCACCCAGTGACGCTTTCATGCCTCCTAAACATGTCCAAGCAAGTCTTGGGCTTATTGAAGCACATCCCTGATCAAGATCTACCGACGAGTCAGCGTCGATGGGAATGTGATTTACGTGAAAATACATGCGATAGCGAAGCCCATGAACCGGACCGGGGTTGCTCGGAAAAGCAACAGCGGGACCGGTGGCAGTACTCATGGAAAAGTAGGGAATGCTAGCAAGGTTCCAGGGGATTTCAGCACATTACAGTCTGGTGGTGGGAAGGATGTTCGCCATGTTCGGTAAAGAGAACATCTTTTGCGGTTGTATGTTTGGTGAATGGAGGAGGAGGACCGAACGGCTTTTGCTCTTCTTTTGTATTATAAATTGGTGGGAACCTTTTCTATGTTTGTTGCCTAGCAGGTGACCAAGACAAGCATCTTAATTCATTTGCTCCACATAGTGAAGCCAAACAAGATCTTCACACACACGCACGTATATATATATATATATATATATAAAGAATGAGAGAAAGAGAGAGAAAGAGTTATTAGATCTTATCGTTACTGTTATCACTCACGCTAAAACATTGTTTTTCTAAGAATATATATATATATATATATATATATATATATATATATATATATAAAGCTTATATATATATATATAGTTAAAGAGAGAAAGCTTCCCTTTTCGTATATAGTTTACAAACCTGTATAGTAGTTGGATCCTATTGATACTGCTTGGCAACACCTCCTCCGGACTATGATCTTTTATTGACGGTTTTTTGCGTTCAAATCTGTCACCGGTCTCGAGTTCGAATTTTGTGAACGGATAAAACCAGCTTTGGGAGCACTTTCACCCCCAACAATGAGTTTTGATGGCTATGCCGCATGTGGTGACTGCATCACTGAAAATTAATTGGGGAGACAATTTCAGATCACCATACAAAAACGAACAGAAATTGTAGTGAGAACGAGAGCAACTTTGGGAGAATGAGAGTAACTTTTGGACAGAGACCACATCTGCAGGTGGGAGAACCTTTCAGGGAGAGAGAGAAAATCTGCAGACTGGAAATCCTTTGAGAAAAAAAAATCTAATTGAGTCACAGAAAAACAGTGAAATAGCTAAGAGAAAAAGGTCGGAGCTGTGATCGCGAATGTGAGAGATAGAACAGAAAAAGAAAAAAGAATTCCTCGCACGGACAAATCCTTATTTTGATAACCATTAAAAAAACCCATTCCGACAGTGGAAAAAAAAGTATATGTCATACTATTTTTCGATTATCTGTGGCAGTCGAAATTGTTTCTAACAACAGTTGAAATAAGCTTATTTTTAAAGAGATTAAAAATAAAAAAAACACGAAAAAGTAAATAAAACCCGAAGAAATAGTCTCTTGTGAAAAATCGAGTGCGACCAAAGTAAGGAACCTAAATTTAATAGTGGAGAAAACTGACGAGGGGCCATGGCACATGAAATGTCCCCTTGATGCTGGTAAAAGCCACTAATCAACAAGACATGATTATTGCCCCATAAACCAAACTTTTTTATTAATGGGACCTATAGAAGGGTGACATAACATCAAATAAATGTATTCCAAAGGGTGAAAAAGCCTGCTGCATCAATCATTAACCTTTGATGGTTATGATCCATTCATGGAACCAAGAAAATGAGAGAGAGAGAAAGATTTTATATGATTAGTTGACATGAAAGCTCTTGAGAGTTTCTATCTTGCATGAAAGAAATTTTTCCAGCCAAAGTTCCCGTTGAAAAGACGCGTCATTCGGTCATTGATCAAGACCAGCAGCGGATTTACGTTGACACGGGGTGGCCTGAAATTCGAAAAACCAATGAAAAAGTTAATACAATCAAATCCATGACTATCATACGCCTGAGGTGGGATAAGCAGTTGGCACTATCACAAAAAATTATAAATCCGCCACTGATCAAAACAACACAATTATGTAATTCAGATCCAGGTTCCAAAAATATCATAGGTATATATTATTCAGTATAGCTTCTATCTTTTGAAGTAAACAGCTGCCAGAAAACAGTAATCTACTGTAAGGTTTCAGAAGTTATAGACCAATAAGGGAGAAGACTTTGTGTATTCACTGTACGTACAGGCAGGAGACACTCTCTCTCTCTTCCTCCTAGGCTCCCACCCTTCCTAAATCTTTTAATTTTGCCACTTTCACTAAATGCCATGTCGATCACGACCGATATGCATTGATATCGTAACATATATACAGATATTTAGATTAAATGAAATCCTTTAAGAGTTTCAATGTAGCCTGAAAGATACAGCTCTAGCGAAACTTTCTTTTCGAAAGATAAGGAGTCACTCATAGTTACTCCCCTTGTCGGATGCGAGTTTGTATTTATAATTCTCTAAAAGCTCACCAGGTATAAATACCAGCGTTACAGCATTGCCTTCGAAAATATTTCTTCCCTCCACTACAGCAGGCGTTTACGTACTAAGGATTTATACGTGGATTTGTTACACGGTATACAGAATTTGCTGATGGAAGGATAAACGTAAGAAAAATTTGTCAAGGAAAGCGAAGCGACAAAAAAAAATCTATATATGAAGGTGCAAAGTACACAAGCAACAAAAGAGAAAGATTTAGCCAAGGCTTTTAGTTTTTACAGTATTGAAGGACTCGGCGAACTTGGTGCAGCTTGTTCATCCAATGGCAGTAATGCTCTTTCTCTCTCTCTCTCTCTAATATATATATATAATCAGCTAGCTCTATGTATCTAGCTAATACTAGAACCATTACAGCTGACAGATGCAAATTTAGTGGCATGAAAGCAGCTAATAGCTGCTTCCACTTTTCGTATACACGTCCCTACAAAGTCGGATTTGCGAAGATGACTTCATAACACCCACACATGCGCACACACACACATATGTACAGACACGAACACATATACACACGTGTCTCTGCGTGTGTGTGATAGAAAATGAGACTGGTGCTCATGAGACATTTGCATTGGAAACTGCAGATAATATGACACCCAATTAAGCAAGATTCCTATGCTTTGTTTAATTGTATATGTTATTGCTATTGTTTGTGATTCTGCAAGTTGCGCATTTCTTTCCTGAGAGTATGTGCAGAATTGAGGGAAACAATGAAAAGAATACAATCAAGGCTTTGAGCAGCTAGCTTATTCATATGCATTGCCCGATTTTTCGACGCCATCCCCAAGGCTACCTTTTCCTTGGATGAAGGTTGAGATACCAAAAATTCGTCTAACTAAAAATAATTCATGTCTACGAGGAAATGGATTCCGTGCTTAAAAGATGTGCAGATAATCCAATGGTGAAGACATGAAAATATTTTAAGAGTAACTTCATCCCACCATTGACCAATATGTTCACCTAAACCTAAACCTAAACCTCAACTCTCTCTCTCTCTCTCTCTCTCTCTCTCTCTCTCTCTCTCTCTCTCTCTCTCTCTCTCTCTTATATAGAACACACACCTCGGTGTCAATATGAGTCCAAAAGACTCGCTATATTTTATAGTTTTGAATGTTGGACAGTAAATCATCAATATGAAAAAAGATGTTCATGACATAAATGAAGTTGTTAAGATGAATATGTGGTAATACAAGAGAATACCATATACATAATGAGATTATTAAAAAGAAATTAAGAATAGTATTCATAAATGATAAAATGAAGAAAAGTCGTCTAAGATGATTTGGACATGTACTAAAATCAACTTTGATAAAAAAATATCAAAAACTAGATGATAAAATGTTAAAAGAAGAATAAAACGACCACATAAATATAGAAAGAAAATATCATAGAATGACAGCTTATGTGAGTCAAATTGTTAGCATGGCATAGAAGGGCCAACCTCATCTAGAAAAGACTTAATAGTTGTTGTTGATATAGTGGAGATTTAAGTTAATTATCAATTGTTTTCGAAGATTTGAGTTGGTTTCTTTATGTCGGTGGGGATTGAGACTTGCCATTAATTTCCTTCCATGTTTGTTTCCTTAACCATGAGCGATGGTCTTCGGGTTTGGCTGTTTTGGAGAGACATACACATCAGTTCAGTACACTTCATTAATTAGGTAATGGGGACAACATCTCGCCTCATGAATCAATCACGTTATTTCTTCACATTATGCAGGCCGAAGCAGCGGTCGAGAATTTTTTTAGGATAAGAAATATCATACAGTTTTCCAGTGGATATTGAATATCACAGTCAAGTGGGCCTTGCAATTGTCATAACTGTAGATTTTTTTTGCCTTAGAAAAAGGTATTGGTATTGAGCTCTTGTGGATAGCATGGTTTCTTGAGTAGTAAGCACTAGAGAGATTTGATTTAATATTTAAAAAAGTTAGGATAATATTGTTCTTTGAGGTGCGATAAACACTAACCTTTATGTTTATTTATCGTTATTAATGAGATGTAATGAATCCCAACAAACCTATTAAGGATACAAAAATACCCTCGGTTTGTTTTACATGAATACAATCAAGTCTTAGACAAACTCATAAAGTAAATATGAAAAATATTACAAATCCAATTAATGCTATAATAGAATTTTTAATTTTTCTTAAAAATTGAGTATGAAAGGACTCACATCATGAGAGAAAACTTAAATAAATCTCATTTAACAACACCACTATATAAACACGGTGAAGATATAACTCATGTGGTGATACTAATGAGTACAATTGTCACTTAAAAAAGTAACTTCTAATAACATAAAATCGCTGCTAATTGTTCATGCATTACAATCACTATCAAGTTCCACTAATGAGCATAATTGTCACTCAAGAAAGTAGCTTTTAATACTACTAGATGAAGGTAACAACACTTCATTAAGTATTTTGGAAATCACCTTACAGAAAGCTCTAATAATTAATAACTTATGGCTAAATGAATGAATCCATTTCTACTAGGGATCTTGATCCAACTTGTTTGATATGCTAAACATATATATAGTGAAGTATTGCAGAAGAGTCTCCGTGATGAAGCAATTAATTAGTTTATCTATAAAAACTTCAGCTGGCTACTTCCTACTATGAATTAGGAGATAATTGGGAAAAGTAAATAGTCAAATAAAAGTGAGAGAAATAGGGAGGAGAAAAGGGAAACAAACATGCTATACGTAGTTCAATGATGAGCCTTATCCGTGATCGTAGCCTTAGTTCTGTCTTTTCCATTTCTTGAAGCCAACAATAATTGAGAAAATAAGCAGTTAAATAAATGAGTGAAATAAGGACATAAAAGAAAGGACACATGATATGCATTTTCATTGGATACTCGAGAAAGGAGTCTTTTCCGTGAAGCCCCTGACAAACATACACAATGCGTGCATGCACAAACACTGTTGTCATCAGTAGTAACCATGCAATTAGGATAGCACTTGTAGGGA
Source organism: Brasenia schreberi (assembly GCA_036023115.1). Taxonomy (NCBI): domain Eukaryota; kingdom Viridiplantae; phylum Streptophyta; class Magnoliopsida; order Nymphaeales; family Cabombaceae; genus Brasenia; species Brasenia schreberi. The sequence continues at coordinate 15,956,669 of JAYKKT010000079.1, read as the reverse complement.
TTTGTTTGAATAAAACGTGATGTGAAGCATGTTAGAAAACTCTGATTCTCATTCTCAATGGAGACAATAGATAAGGCTTCAGACGGTAGAAATGGGTTAAAGATGGAAATGAGTTAAAGATATAGATTGTTGATATAAAAAGTGACAAGCAAAAAAGTGAATTCTTAATCAATTATATGTTATGTCAACTTTTTATTATTTACTTCTTGATAATAGTTATCCATAATAGAAATCATCGAAATAAATCCATGCGATTTATATGTGTGTGTGATCAAGTGATCAAATACAGTATCATCCAAATATTAACCATGCACTTATTCTTCTTCCAGCATGTGCTCAAAGCTTCAAACAGTGGTACTTGAGGCAATCTTTACCCACGATGCATCTCACTCAATCTTGTACTACATCTAAGGAATAAAAGGTGCACGAGAAGGCAGAGCCAACTCTGCATGCGCAGCACCCGTTTATAGTTCACGACTTAGATCAATCGACAAAAGAGAAGAGTGGCTGTGAGAAAAGTGTTGGGTATAACTAAAAGAAAGGAATGGTTGAGAAGCAAATACAAAGAATCTATTCGATCCATTAATTCGGAACCATGGTTTCTTCTGTTTGGCATCCATGCACGGCCATGTGAGTGACCAAGGTTCACAACTGTTGAAGCCCTTTAATACGTAGGACTTGGTTGATACAAATTGGCATCTCTCCCCCCCCCCCTCTCTCTGTGTGTGTGCGGGCGCGCTTGCAACTTAGCAACTGTGGTGTATGGAGACATCACTGCTTTGTAAGGGTGGTCTTAATGAACTAAATTTCTCTCTGAAAATCTGGTTTTCTCAATATTCCATGCAAATCCTATTAAACAAAAACGAAAGTGTTACGCATGCTTCTACAGGAGTGCATGTGTGCGTGAGTTTGTGTCTGTGAGTGTAAGCTAAGCTATACGAACCGAATCAAGCTGAACAATACTTGTTCATTTCCTCTTGCCGAACCCCGATCAACTTGTCTCATCTAATTTCCGGCCATTGTTTTCTGAATGAGATCAAGTACTCATCAATTAATTTCTCTCTTTTTACTTCAAAAGCTTTTCAAGATAATGTTATTTAGTATAACTTCATTTGATTCAACAACCCCCATACTTTTTATTTTACTTAGTTTTCACGCTTAGAAGCTGGTGATCTGGAACCGAACAGGCTGTACATGGGCCGGCCAATTCCCTAGTTGGAGGGGGAATGGCTACTCTTTGGATTTTTCTACCATTCTTTTGGCAGCCTTTTGTTTAATATGACTCGAAGTGGGACTCTTAAGTCCACAAAAAGCGACCATAATTCTCAGACTATTTGGAGGAAGAAAACTTCCAAACTGGTGACCAACCAAGCTGGGTTCATGGGCTGCTCCATTAAGCTGATAAGCAAGATGAACCGATTCTCATTCATCTCGTCTCACCTAGCCTCGTCCAGTGCTGTGCTGGGCTTATTGTGGCTTTGGTTGGGAACCTAATGGAGCGAGCGAATTGGCTTTGCTCAATTATGTGGCTTAGTAAGACAAGATGTGTACAACTTGGGCTCAACTATGCTTGCCCGACCCTTCAGGCCTCATGCGGTTGAGCATATGTAGCATTAGATGCATATATGTTAGGAAAATATGCCGACCCAAGTATTTAGATGACTGTATATTTATTGTATGGGTTGAGTTCGGGCTTTATCTTTAGATAAGAATTTAGTTCACAAAAGACTGTATAAGGGCGTTCTATACACTCGAAGAGACAAGGACCTTTCATAGTGAGAAATATATAATCTTATATTAACAAAGAGCAAAACATCGATCCGAACCGACCATCTGTCAAAGGCACCAACTGATGAGTAAAAGGAAGACTCTTCCTCCATTCTTTAGCACATGAATGCTTCCCTAAAACCCTCCAAAAGCACAAAACATTTTATTCGTTACTTTAAGTCCTTTCATATTCATATAGAGTGAGAAAGATAGACTAAGAGAATAGAAAGACAGAGTATACAGGAGGCCAAACAGCCTTGGCTTCCTCTCATGACTCAAAAAACTCCTCTCATCTCTATGTTGATGCTCTCTTATTCCTTAGAGGAAGAGGGAGAGGGACATAGGGAGGAGAAAGGAAGATTATAAGAGCCCATCGGTGGGAAGTCGAACTCTCCCATACTTCTTGTGAGTTTTACTGGTACACTAGTGTGCAAATTGTATTGGAAAAGCTATTTCATAATATGAATGATTGAGAATGGCATACAAATTTACGTCTATTAATTTTTTTTTCTTTTGGTTACACCGGGAGACCGATCAGGTGTGTACACTTTAAGAGTCGAACTCACGGCCAACATCACCCGATTCCAAAGGCCTGTTAGGTGAACTAAACCCAGCGAGCCCAACTCACCGGCCTTTAGGGTTCTTCAGGTCAAGCCCAATTCACCGGCCAAGTTTCCGTACGCAGTGAACTAAAAGTTAACAGGGAGTTTAGTTTTTTTTTTATTTGATTGACAATAAAATTTCCTCTTTCATTATAAAAATTTGATGGTTTTGAAGTATATACGTAAGGAGATACTGCATGAACAAAACCATACACTTGTTAGATGCAAATTTGGTGATCAGTACATTTTAAAGATTATTTTTCTTTGACATGCTCTACGATAGAGACATACTGTTATCGTATCACCGTCGGCGACTTGTGCTACCTTCCATGATAGTTAACCCCATCCTTTCAAAATTATTAATTAGCACAGTAGTTCTTGTCTTTATTGTCTGTATTAAGCACTAATATGTATTTATCAATTACCTTCCTTCTTTATAAATATGTGTATATATAGAGAGAGTGACCGATCATTCATATCCACTCAATACTTTTTCAAGATACGAGTGCAATACCATTATCTTTTATTTTCTTTTAAATATACTGAAAACTTTCAAAACGATACTTATATCTCCGAAAAAATAATGAATGAACATATCAAAAGTGAATAGGAACCGGTTTTTTAATATAATATATTATACAATAATAATTAAGCTTTTTCTCATACTAAATATAGTTGACCGCATGTTTTTTTTTTGTTTTTTTCATAGAACTAGATTGCATGTCATAATAACAGTTAACTCTTGTTTTTAGAGAGAGAGAGACGGGCGTCATTTTGTGCGCACATGTGCAAAGGGTTGGGCCATTGCAATGATTGTGATGGAGCCTACCCATTTGAGCTGTGTGCACATTGTGCGCATTGTGGACATGCGAGACTGTGTGCGGCACGTATTGAGTGATTAAGTTCCTGCCAGATGAAGTGAATGCCCTGGGTACTGAACTCGTGACCTTCCATTTGAAGGTTCTATTGCCCCAAGATAGGAGAGCTGTGGCACCTATTGCAATCTTTCCCAGGAATTAATATATGAAGTTTCCCGTCCTTATTGTAAGACTGGTCAATAGGTATTAATTTTCATACTGTTAAATCTTTGTAAATTGTTCTGACCCTTGTTTACTTTTGGAATATGCCTAAAGTACTTGATGTATCACAATCGTAAATAGCAGAATGATCACGATCCAACTCCTTGCCCTGTTACCAGTTTTGAATTCTTTTATTTTTCCATCCATAGTTTGAGATAATTATAATATCAAAACCAAGAGAAAATTATGTAGGGCTGGTAGGCGGGCCTAACAGAGGGTGTTGTTGGCTTGTCTAACAAATGAAGATTTTAAGCTGAGCATGGGTCAATCAAGCATGAAGTTAGTTACTTCACTCGTCACTTCGTGTCCTGTCCTCTTCAAAGAGAAAGAGAAGAAAAAACAGATAATAGAAGAGATGGTAAGAGAGAAGTTACAGGAGGTCAAATGGACTCCAAAAACTCTTCTCATCTCTACAAATTTAAGTTTCTTATTTCTTTTTCTTTTGGTTACAAGAAGAGACCGTAGTCATGTATGCGCGCCTGGAGAATCGAACTCGCAGCCAACATCATCCGAGTTGAGAGGTCTACCGGGTGAGTTGAATGCTTTGAGTGCTACATTTTGTTAAGTTTCTTTAAATGAGAATGCTCCCATTTAAATGATCAATTAAATGAGTAGTCAGGTATGCCCTCAATTTCTTTTACTACTGAATGCATGTGCTAAAAATTTAGCTTCGCGTCCCATTGATACATCCAAAACTCACCAATAATTGAAACTATCTCTTCCATCAATGAAGAGCAACATCTCGTAAGAAATAAGTTAATTTATTTCGAGTTCTTTCTCTGTCATGCAAGTTGGCAAGTTGAATTTAGCCATTCCTCTCAAAAACCTTAAGAAGATGATGTCTGTTGCAGGCAATCCACCTTTTGATGAACCAATGAGGTTCAAAGTGATATTTATGATTGGCGAGAACAGTGATGGATCTAGAAAAAACTTTCCGAGGAATGAATAGCCATTGAAACTGTTAGGTAGACATAGCTGGTTCGAAACCAGTCAGTTTCAAGCTGAAACCAAGATAAGATGATATTCATACTAAAAAAATTGTGTCAATATATGTGTATACATATTTATTAAAAAATAACTTAACCTAATTAAACGAATCATAATGTAACAGACCTTTTTAGTAGAATTAGTATTTTAGACCTTATATTCGATATAGGTAGACCTTAGTCAAAAGGCCCACAAGGAATGATCAACTCTACACCCCCTTTTACAGCATTGCCTCCCTCCACTCCTTCGTCCTACAAGATTGAGACTAAACTTTTTGGGTAAGATTATGCAATAAGTTTAGTCTCATCATAATGAAAGAGTGAATGCGGGAGGCAACACTATAAGAAAGTGTAGGGGGAGATGTTTATCATCCACTGGTGTGTCTTTTGATTAAGGCCTACCAATGTCTAAGTTAATTTATATAAGACATTCAATTATATACCTAATATATTTATGGTTTTATGTTTATAGAATGAATATATGTGTTTGTGTGCCTATATTTATCCTGCACACCTCTCACATGTTCTTTCTTATCAATTCATTGCTTTTTGGTGGTATGAGTGTAGTTTAAAAATTTAAGAGTTTAAAAAAAACAGATAAAAGATATTATTATTATACTATCCTGCATACCTCTCACATGCTTTTTGGTGGTATGAGTGTAATTTAAAAAATTAAGAGTTTTAAAAAAGAAGATAAAATATATTATTATTGCACTCATACCTCAAAAAACAATAGTCGGACATGAGTAAACAATATCAATGATAGATGAAATCCAATCACTACATACATACGCACATATACATACCTATATATAGACCTTTGGGGTCATCCCACCTCCGGCCCTAGGGCAAGATGGGTCAAGCCATTTGCCCTGGCTCGTAATATGGGCTAGAGAATTACCACCAAGCACACCATTTTTCTATGGCTAGGAAGAACGGGCAACTCAGGCCAAGCACACTTTGACATCCTAGCAAGATAGGTTATGATATCAAGCCAAAAATGGCATTTTAATACCTTGGTTTGGTAGATTCCCATGTAACCTGCTGCAACTAGAACGAGTCCAACCGAACCTAGGTCCTAATCAGTACACTGTGTAAGATTCGAGCATTCAAAGACAATTATCTAAAAGAGAAGTCTTTAACCTTTTTGAGTTAGGGTCATATTGAATTTATTTAGGTTCTTCCATTTTCCAACTCGCATGTGAAAACTTACCTGACACCTTGATAGGTCAAGCAATCCAACTTGTATAGCTCGGGGATAGCATGCCTTCATCACAAGTTGGGTGGTGAACAATGTTCACTTGATCCTTTCACAAGTATTGGGACTTAGTGTTTGATATGAGGTCCGAGGGGAACCCGGCCAGCTTTCTGGTGCTTGGAGTTTCAAGTTTTCTTGTGTATGAAATGCGGAAGCCATTGTTGGTGTGGAACTGTGGTTCCACATATCCAATTTGAGTCAAGCTTCACAGCATCAGGGGAGGTGGACTACAAGAATTGGAACCATTAACTTTAGACGAAAAATCTAACACCTCTTTCTCTCTTTTCTCTCTCATGTTTCTATATGACCTCTTATGAAAACTCAAACATTAGTAACACTCGTGAACCAAACATAGAACAATCATTTGATTACATATCCATATAGCTCTAGGACTGTGCCTACAGTTCTAGTACTAGAGGTCTTGGCACCACAAATCAAGCACACCCTAATTGACTTGGATCCAACAAGTACCAGATCCTACCCTTGGTTAAAGTAGTTAGTCACATGGACTCTTCATTTTTGTGGTATATATGTATTTAGCAACATCAACGAATTGTATCAGGCAAGAGTATGTGATAACAACACATTGAATGCAACATAGTTTTAATAATCATCACTTGGAGCACTGATGTATGAAAAGAACTTCCCTTTTATGTTCAAAACTTGCATGTTCTCAGCTCAAGAAAAACTCAAACTCGACTCGACTTTTTGGAGACCAAGATCCTCAAGTCGAGCAGGTCACAAGCCTAATCAAGATTTATAATCTAGATATATACTCTTTTATATTTATAAAAGTTTTATGCATTTTTGTCGATCTACATTTATTTGGATCATTTGATTTCTCTGAAGAATAGTCTCTCACACCAAACAAGCACAACACAGATGAGGTCAATCATGTTCCAGCTAATTCATGAGTAGCCAAGCTCAATCTGATTCAAGCTCACCATGATCTCAAACCGAGCTGAATCAAGGAGATGTTGGTTACACCGAACTCAAATGAACCTAGTGAGCTGAACTTGAATTGTTTGAACAGAACTCAAGCTTCAGCTCGAACCTGAAGATTGATGCTCCTTCGAGCTTGAGCAAAGCATTTTGTTAACAAGTCAAGTCGAGCTTGCTTATACTCGAGCTCGGCTCAGCTTCACTACACCTCTAGTTCTCTTCTATTCTCAAGAAGGGAAGGAAAAAAACAACTCATGCCTTCAACACCATTCAGGTAGGTGTACCGGGGCTTCCATTTGGGTCATGGTCTAATGACAAACCAAAGTTGCGTTTATTATCCGGGCTGGACCTGCAAGATCCAGAGCTGAAACTTCTTCTCTCACTATGAGGTGACCCAAGTCTCCCTTTGGACCAGCTAACAGGTACTTAGCTGTGGCTTCGAACCATAAAAGCCACTGGATCTGAGTCGGCACCAATCTCTTCGAACCTTTTGGTGTGTATATTATGTCCCCTTTATGGTGTATGAATCCATACTAAACCTAAATCTGGTCCAAATTCATTTTTTCTTTGGAAAATTTCATGTTAAAACATTATAAGGAATTACTTTCTCAAAGTGGAACCTGGATTTGGATCTGAACCAACCTAACCTGAACCCCATTTCACAGGCCACGGCGATAAAGAACCTACTTTAATTGGTAAGTGTGGCAACTTCAGATACAACACAAAAACCCAACATGGACACCAAACGAAAACTTGGGGAGTTGTTCAGGTTGACCTGTGTTTTGTAAACATGAAATACAAGGACACGAGTATGACCTGAAACATGAGGTGCCAGCCCTATTAGTAGCGGTGCCAACAGGTTGTGCCAAACGAGTTCCTCTCATGTAGGTATTGTAATTGACACAGTTCCGCAGTGCAGCCAAGAAAATTAAAAGAAGCAAATTGCTAAGGTGACTATGATGGTGTCATTTTAGTTGAGATCTTTCAACTAAAACTCAAGTTCTTGATCATCATTTTAAAAATTACCTATTAATGCAATACTTATTGTAAAACAAAACTGTTGACCTACGGAAAGGGTTCATCTGAAAATGACTGCTTATGAACTGGTCCGGCGGTTTGAACCAGAACTAAAACAGCTGAAACTAGAACCAGCCAATGTTCTTGGTTCAATTACATTCCTTTTCACATGGGACCAGAACCGAACATTTTATGTCTTTTTGGGAACAATTTTTTAAAGTTTTTGGTTTTTAGGCAAACTGGAATCAGCCTATCCTTTGCCAGATGCAGCCTTGGGTTATCGAACTACTGACTTGTAGGGTGCAACCAAGAACCCTTCTTTTCCTATGGTGAAAAAAAGTGAGCCAATCCGGGGTGTAGATATGGCCGGTTTGGAACCATCCATGCGGTTCCAATGGGACTAAACCAGCTGCAACTAGAATGATCCAACTGAACCTAGAAGCAGGAATGACCTAGTTTGGTTTCGATTCCACCTTCTACGAAACCGGAACCACCAGTTTCATATCATACGCACAACGTTAGATCATTTGGTAGGGCTCTCCGACTCCCACCTCACAGGTGCTGAGTTCAGCTCTCACGGCATGCATGCATACACAGGTGTGTATTAGGCTACGGCCTCCAATTATGTAAATCCATAGATGTATGTATATCACTCATACTAATCAATCTCAACAATTTCTACTGAAGAATATTTACAACAACTAAGCCTTTTCCCATACTACTTGGGGTCGGCTACATGGATTCTTTGTTTCCATATAGCCCTATCATGTGCCATGCTAGCAGTTAACTCAATATAACCTAGATCATTCTTTATTGTTTCTTTTCAAATTTGTAGAATCCCTGGTAGATAAGTCTGACAAAGGTTTACGTTGGTTGTCGGAAGCCTAACGCAACCCTCCTCATTTATCTGGACTTGGGACCGGCCATGCAAAGGTGATCCCTTATATGGGCGGAGTTAAGTTTATGAGCATACAAGGGTGAAAAATCAAGCACCTTTTAAAAAGTACATGAACTTTTTAATTTTTTTTATTTTAATCTCACCGCTTATAACTCTTAATCCAATAGTTGAGATTAGTTTAGATAGAATTTATGTATGAATATCGTCTAACTTTTCTATATAATACACACACACACACACACACACACACACACACACACACATATATATATATATATATATATATATATATATAGATAGATAGAATTTATGTATATATATATATATATACATATATATATATGTGTGTGTGTGTATGTGTGTGTAAGAGAGAGATAGAGATAGAGAGACTTCCAAGGGCCTTATCCCGTGGTTCCAAATTTGATTTGTCTTATTACAATTTGGAGCCATCACTTGGTTCAGTTCAAAACTTCGGATTTCAGATCAAGATCCAAAATACTACAGTCTGGTCCAATTCCCGTAGCTTGAAGCTTTGGATCTGGACCAAGACCAAACCTAAGCCTAACAAAGCCCATCCATAAAAGCCAATCAATATCGATTTGTATTATACTGGACGAAGGCCCAAGTTCAGGCACTCGATAGGTTTTGTCACAATCAAACCAAGCCTTTGAAATTTCTCACTTTTATCCAGTAAGGTTCCAAGAAAACCAAGTACATGGAGAAAACTGGATCTTTCTCCAGTTGTCATGCTTTTATATGGCCGCCCAGTGACACGACATGAACACAACCTGAAATGTGAAGTTGCTGGAAGTACAACACTTGATACGTACACAACCTGAAAAATTCGTGTTGCTGTCCACTTAAAGTAACACAAGATGTTGATGGGGTTGGGTCGCCCTATTTGCAAATGATACAATAATTTAAAATTTTTTTTTGAAAGTGTACCCAAAGTAATGGCCCAACGGCCATGATTAAAAGTTCACCCACTGTTATGCTGATTTACTTGGAGATTGAGCCAAGAACCAAACTGAACCTGTCCATGAACACCCTTACGTATTGGAAATATGGTGAATTTTCACCAGGTCAATCTGGTGACTTTCTGTTAATTGGAAAATTGGTTCGACAACCAGCACAACCTGCAGGAATTGAACTCTTGACCTTTTGCTTGAAGTTTCTTATATGTCAACCACCTAATACGAGACCCTGGACAATGTGGAAGAGGAACACCTCAAATGTGGAGATGGCAATATCGTTCCTACCCGATAAAACCTGACCTGAACTGGTTTTGGAATAACCGACATATGAGGTGTTCCTCTTCCTGTTATCCGCCGGGAAAAGAGAACCATACACGCCCCATTTGCTTGTCAAGCTAATAGCTTCATTATAGTTTATCTTTTTGAGATTTCGAGTCTCTGACTGCAACCAAACTTCTAACACAATATTGTTTCTGCTACACATTTTCTTCGTGTTAATGACTAATTTATCCAACACTCGGAGATAGACACAAGAAAATAATTGGAAACAAAATGTGAATTCTTCAATAAATTGAAGATCATGATAAAATGAGGGAGGATGTGTACTATTAAAAGAGCCAGTGATAGGCTTAGTAAACAAGAAAAAAAAAATTAAGTGTAAAAAGCTTCTCACTACTATGTAGGTCGTGCCAGCATTTTACAGGCTCATATAAAATGTGGGTCGGCCCACATTTAACTTGGTGCGCAAGAGCCATGACCAATGCGTAATCTTCATGGGAAGTAAATAGAAGGCAAATTTGCATTAAACAATCAGCACACATTGAGATCATATCTTACAACAGCAAGTCATAATTCTACCACCTTGATAGCTCTATCAGCATCAGAAATTTTAGATGTAGCATCAATAGCCACATACTGGACTTGCTCATTTGAAATTTCATAAAAATTAATGTCACAAACTGAAGATACTCTCTTCAAATTTTATAAAAATTAATGTTGAGAATCATGTTGGAGGGTTGGGAATAATTATGAGAGATCATAATGGAGATACGATCAGGGGCAAGCTAATAGAATACCTTATACCTATTGCTACTAGTAGTTGACAATTAGGATGGTCTTAAAGGAGACAAGAAATTAAGATACAAGAGCATTATTATTGAAAGTGACTCATGTGCATCCTACAAATGGGAGAGATATGTGCATGAAAGTGAAATTCCAAAATGTATTATATGAAAAACAAAGCAATGATCTCTAACTAAACTGATGGGAGGGATATGCGATTGTTACCTATAAAAAAGTTAATGTGGGAATGAAAATTTAATATAGAAGCCACACAGAAAACTCTTATGGAATAGATATCTACAATCCACAATATAGGGATAACAACTCTTAAAGTGTTCAACAAATAGAACAAAGATTGTTAGTCTAGTCAATATAGAAGAGGGTCAAAAGGGTTTGTATCATCAATTGCATTTGAATCTTGTGTATAAACTATTCTAGAAACTATTGACTTTAAGAATAACTCTATTATTTTGTCTTCATCTAAAAAGGTAGATCAAGTAATTAATAATTAAGTAAACAACAATATACTTAGAAAAATGAAAGCAATACTTAAAAATAATCATAAAAATTAATTAAGTTATGACATATAATACATGTATGAACTAGATCAAAGTCATGAAACCAATTTCTTATAAGGATTAAAGCTTGAACATGCTTAAAAAGGATGTGACTTCTATATTTAGTGAGAACATGACTATCAATACTAAATAGTTGAGAACATCTAAATCAGAATGGTAATCATACTCTAGCTTTGACTCTCCCAAGTATAAATCCAATTATGACTTGCCTTCACTAGTATTAATTTCATATTCTTATATTTTAAATTATTCTATAAGTATATAAGAATATTTAATTTTTAATACAACAACAAATAATAAAATCATAAAGTTAACATTTTAAGAAAGTAAATATTTATTACTTACATTGAAAAGTTTCAATCCCTTAGATTTGATTTCTCTACTTGCTTTTCCCATAGTTGATTGAGATTGAGAAGTCTTCACTCTAGAATTGCTTTTGTAATGTTAAAAAAACTTGTACATATTACCGATTATAAAGTCAACCTTGTATTATATATAAATAGCGTCGAGCTTTGTGTAGCAAAACTTCAAAAATTGAAGTTTCATTGTGGGTAAAGAACAATCCCAAATGCAAGTATCATACTATACTCACTCCAACATTTATGAAACTTCTATTTCATGTCAACAACCACCTCTCTAATAAAATCATCTTCACAATTGAAATGATCATTCAATATACACTTATTTTTTCAAACTTACAAAAAAGTATAGGTTAGAAGTTAGGTAAAAAGAACCATATGTCAAATTAATAGTCTCATAACATGATTCTAGAAAATCACAAATTTTCTTTGCTCTCTGCCAACCACAAGATGTTAGACCATATTTAGAATTCACATACACCAATAAGAAATTATGAAAAACTTTTGTATATGGTCATGCACTATCAAGCATAATGTATATCGAGTTCTATCTAGTTGTTATATCTAAATGTAGCCCAACTCCCACATCAATATGTACTTATTCTACATATTCTTTAATATTTTTTACCTTTTATCTTATGTTTTTATATATTTGATACTCTCCCTAATGTTATGCAATGAATCCGTAGTCACTTTCAAGACATCTTAAATATTGAGATTTAAAATGTGAGCACAACAATAGACATGAAAAAAATCATCATTATATAATAAAAAATTATATAGAAAAGTTGACCTTCTAACATCATCACCAATATATCATTAGCAGAAGCATTGTCTAAGATAATAGATAATACCTTCTAACCTATACCACATCCTTTCAAATAATCATATATACATGTATCCAAATCAATACTTATATGTGAATCAATGCAAAAAAAATTGAGTATTTTACTACCTAACTTTCAATGATCATTAACAACACAATGAGCAGTTACATACATAACAATCATAAGTAATACACACTATACTAGAAATATTAACCAAACATTTTCTTATCTTTTACTTCTCTCTATTATCAACTTTATTAATATGAGAGACTAGAGCATTCCTAGAAGACATGACCTAGATTTGGATTTAGATATTTCACTTAAGCTCTAAGCTTATCATACTCAAGAGAGAAAAAAGGTAAATCATGCTTAATAATTGCTTCTACTAACATCTCATTGTAAATTATTTGATCTATCTTATCTTGGTTTGTCATCTTAATCCATAATCATTTGACCCCACATGTTGAAAAGAGATTTTTCTATAAACTAGAATATGACATTTTAAATGTGATGTTTCATAATTTTCAGGCTTTGAACTAGGTTTGATACCAACTTTATATTAGACGTCACAAGCATTACAATCTACTCTTTCTATATACCTCATTATCCTTTTCAAGTTTTATAAAAAATCACCATGCATTTGAGGTCAATTCTTTTAACTTCTTGTTTGGAGAAAATTCAGATTTAATACTAATAAAGGCAACGCTAGGTGAAACAAGGTCTTTTTCCAGCGATCACATTAAAGTTGTTATCATCATTTAGATTCATCTCCATAATCTATATTAAAATTACATATAAAATAAAATAAATTAAGACTACAGGTCACAGTTAAGAGGGGTGTAATATAAAGAAAGAGAATCAAACAAAGAAAGAGAATATGAACAAAAATCAAAGATATGATGATTTAATACCCTTATCTTGTTCTACTAAAAAAATACTAATTGCTACTGAAAAGTTTTGAACATGCTCAAGTTTTGCTTAACAATTTTAAAAAATCACGAATAAAATCATATTATTTGATACATACACATGCTGTAAAAATAACCAAAGATGATAAATTAGCCTGGAACTACCACGGCTTCAAACTAGCTACCACAGATGTCTTTACACTTCTAATGCATCATTTAGTATCTAGAGAACTATATACACGGATAGGCATGCATGCATCTATTTGATCCTTATTATCAAAATATTGTATTTTACAGCACCAAAACATAACTACATACTAGAAAAATAGTATGGGGTGGACACAAACCAAATTAATGTGAAAACACAGGCTGCTTGAATCCAAAAAAATACAGGACAATCTCTTAACTACAATCCTGAGACCTTCAGGAAACCTGCTATTTGACTTAAATTTATGAAATCAGACAAGCTCAAGAACTAAATATCCAAGCAAACATTGAAAGCCACTGGAAACATGGATGAAGAATAATTCCATATTACAAGAGAGCAAAACCAAAATAGGTGGCACTATTCAATATAAAATTAAGAAAGAAAACAAAAGTTCATAAGAAAGAATACTTCAACTCTCAATGCATGCTAAAAAAGAAAAAGCTTAACCACAAAAACAAATATATTAGCAGCATATAGTCGCAAATTAGTCAAACTCTACAAAAATAGAAAAAGAAAATGTTCAGGTATTGAAACATAATAAATATGCCTTAAAGGTTCTATAGTCAATGTGCAGTTAGAAAATCTAAGCTACGTATGCTAAGCAACATTAAAAAAATAGAAAAATCGTCCTGAAAGGTGATTTGGGTAGTGGAAGTCACCCATGCCTAACAAATTATTTACAAGAAATTAGTAAACGATGGCGGAGAACATCAACAAGCAAAGAAACAAGCACTCAGATTGATATGCTTTATACACAAAAATATGACTCATAGAACCCCACAGTGAACATTGAAAATCAGGTAAAAATAGATAATAAACCAAATAAGTTACACCATCACGATAAGTACACAAATAACCATTACTTCCACACTTAATCGTGATCCATATCATAATAAAAATATAGAAAAGCATATAACCATCAAACTTTAGACTTCCAAATCAAACCCTAAAGTTCAAAAGACATCGGTAACATAACAGAAGACAAAAAAAGATGATCACTTAGCAACATACTCACCAAAAAAACCCAAAAGTCAATTGTGAGAAGATGGACAATCTTTAAAATATCAAATGGAGTGCCTTGTTTAAGCAATGTCCTAATTTTGGATATGTAGAGCTATTTAGGCTTGTGATTAAGTGAAAGGAGAGGCGACTCGTTGTGCAACATTTAGAGGACACTGGCTTGGACCATCAGGCGATACTAATTGACACCTCTCCAAATGTAAGGAAATCCAATAAAGGGTTCACGTTCCAAGATAGATGGGGTTCTACAATCATCAGATACAACTAGAGTATTCCATTGAATGGGTTTTCAACGTATCAGCTGTTTTCCAAATTTAAAAGATGTGTACACTCTTTGGTGGCTTGGGGCATCACTAATAATCAGAATTCGGACAAAAAGATTGAAACAAGAGATAGAAAACTTAAAGACAGAGGATGAGACGCAAAAGTTCCAAGTGATCAATAAGCTAGAATTTGAATTAGAACAAGGTTATATACAAGAAGAGAATTATTGGATAGCAAAGTCGAGAATACAGTGGCTAAACAAGCAGGAGACCGAAGCACACTTTTCTTTCACACTTATTCATAATTTAATGAATTTGCCGTCTTCGAAGGAAAAAATGATCTAGGTTCTAGGGAGTTTCAATTATGCACATGAAATTATGTATTAGATTTGAGGTTTTGGCTCAAATATATCCAAATGGAGTGGGTTGGAAATGGGTATACCTACAATCTACCATGTACCCGAACCTCAAATTTGTGCCTTGCACCAGTGCAATTACCCAGGGGGATGGATATGGGACTAGGTCTTTCTTTTCTCTGTAGTAACGTGGTGCCTCATACCACACATCCAATTACAATAACTATTTATCAATTAAAATTAGTAAAACTATCTAATTCTTAGGTACGTAAAAATTAGTAATTTGTTCTTCACTTAAGTTGATAGCCCATGGTAGCTTGTTTGATATAATTCCCTACCAAATAGAGGACATGTGCGGGAAAAACTATCTAATTCTTCAAGAAGGATCACTTCGAAACCCGTATTAGAGATCAAGAGCTGCAAACCAAACTTTTCTTTGTTGGGTAAATAGCATGCAATTTGTTCTTTACTTGTTTAACGTATGAGCAATCCCACAACAAATGAATTATATCTTCATCATTCTCACAACGATTCCATTTGGTTGATCGGCTCATGCCTCTTTTTTATCTAAGCTGATTTGTAAGGAGGGCATCATTGGAGAATAACCACAACAAGAGCCATGTTGTTTCAACCAAGCTAAGTTATGCGTGAGCAATATTAACTGAGTATTCTCCTGTTTTGGAGTGTTTCCGTATCCAATGATCGTCCATTGAGGTATTAGTGTTGGATCTGTTGTTTTGGAGTTTTCTATATCCAGTGATCATCCATTAAAGTATTAATGGGGATCCGTAGCCGAGTAATTTGGTCGTGGATACTTGTTGGGATTATCATGTTTAAAAAAAAAACACTTCTGCTGAGAGTGAGTGACTCTTATTTAACAATTTCATCTTATCCTTTGTCTTATAAGCTTCCCAACTAAAGCAATGTTCATCCTTGCAATATCTCTGACTCCAAATCTTTCTTGTTGTTCTTCATGGTTACAGTCTTCCAATCGAATAAATGATTCTACCAATCTCTTTACATGTACCATCACGCAACCATGTGGTTTGCACTTGATATATAAGTAAAGCATTAAGAAATAACTTTGTCAAATAAATCTTACCTGCTTGATTTAGGAATTGTCCTTTCCAACAGGCAAGCTGGGAGTTCAACCTTTCTATGTTATTGACATGATTAAGGACTATGATGAAAGAAAAAACCTCTCTCTACTGTTAAAGGCTAATCCAAAAATAAATAAACATATTTATTAAGTACACCGCAAGTACACCGCACACCTATGTTGCAGGGTACATCAATTTGGTTGATGTACTCGTACCTGGTACATACTTGATATAGGTACGTGTATCGGTACATGTGGTACGTATTGATACCACATACAATGTATTGGGATGTGTAGGTGTGTACCGGTACGTGTACCCAATTTGGGTATGTTAAGTACCAGGTACGTATTGGATTCTGGTCGACATATACCTGATCGAAAAAATACATTAAAAATGAATTTTAATCCTATTCTCAGTCGATCTCTTTGCTCTACCTCATTCTCAGCGTGACATCTTTATCTATGATACGACCATTCTCAAACATCTATCTCTCAGCTCTATCCCATTTCCAGCGTGACATCATCTCTCCTCTCCCTCTCTGTTTGATTGAACATAATACTGTGACCCTCAATATGCAAGCCCCAATATGCATCTTCATTTTGATGATTATACAAATAGCAGCACATTTCATGTATATATAGTGGAGATAGAATGATATTTAATGCTCCAGTAATAGACAAAGCAATCACCATTCTAAGCATCATAAACATTGGACTACCATAATCCTAGGTCAATGGCCATCACTTGCTTGTATCGACAAACAAGGCCACAACAACCACCATAGTCATCCGTGAGGAAAATGGATAAAAAGCTAAACTTCTTAAACAACAATACAAATAAAGGAGAAGAAACAAATGAACTTTGACCATAACAAGTTCTTTTGAAAGCAATAGAAAACAAAAATTACCATAAGAGCATACAAAAAGCATCATATAAACCCACAACAGAGGCATATGATAAAAACAGGCAAACATAATTTTACACACATATATATAGAGAGAGAGATCAGTGAAGTCTGTAATGCATCATTGGAAATCTTTGTTATGGAGATCAATATCATGATGTACATGCTCCACTGGAAATACATATTTATGGTGAAAAGTTTTAGTTAGAAATCATGCAATATTTTTGCTTAATGCTTGTGAATCTAATTTTGTTTATTGATAGTTAAATATTGTTTATTTTCAGATATCTAATATGTCTGCTAATGGTAGTACTTCGTCTACTTATATCACTAGTAAATTTGCATTTGGAAGACTAAAAAAAGGTTGCCTACTTTGGTATATGTATCCTTGTTATAAGATAAAAAGACAGGAGGTGGAAATGAAAGTTGGCGGTATAACTATTGTAGTTTAAGTTACTAAAGTTCTTATTTTAGAGTGAAGTGTTAAAGGAAAAAGGAAATGATATAGTTGTTTGTTCTGCTGTTACTAATCAATATCTTTCAAAGATAAGACAAATTTGAAGAGAAGCACATAAAAAAGTTGGACAATTATAAGCTTTCTTATCTACTGGAACTACAAGTTTGAATCCACCTATATTTGAATCGTTTGATGGAAGTAAGAGAAAAAAATAGGTGAAAGTCAATTGTTAAAAATATTTAACAATGAAGCAATGGATCACTTGACATGTGAAATAGCAAGATTATTTTACTATGTAGGTTTGCCTTTTAATGTAGCTAGAAACCCTTACTATGTTAGTGCATTCAAATATGCTTCTAACACCTCAATTTCAAATTTTACTCCACCTAGTTATAATGTTATTAAGATTATACTATTGAAGAAAGAGAAAACTCATTTAATGAGATTGCTTCAACCTATCAAAGATAGCCAGAAAAGGGAATAAACATAGTTACAGATGGATGAACTGATATACAAAGAATACCTTTGATTAACTTTATGGCTATTTTAAATACAGGGTCTATGTTTTTAAGGTCTATTGATTGTTGTGGTGAGGTGAAAGATAAGAACTTTATTGCGGATGAAATTATAAAAGTTATTAATGAGATTTGATTTCAAAATATTGTGCAAGTTATAACAGATAATGCACCTATTTGTAGAGCAGCTAAGATGATTATTGAATCAGTTTATCCTAATATTTTTTGGACACCATGTGTAGTACATACATTAAACCTTACTTTGAAAAATATTTGTCAGCCTAAGAACTCTATAAATAATGAAGTTCCTTATAACGAGTGTTATTGGATAACAAATATTGTTGATGATGCTATTGATATTAAAAACTTTATCATGAATAATTCTACAATGTATAACCAATTTGTGCATCTAAAGTTACTTGTTATCGATGAAACAAGATTTGCTTTGATAATTATTATATTAAAAAGAATAAAAACCATCAAGCATGATCTTTAAAGAATGGTTATCACTGACCAATGATCTTATTATAGAGATGATGATGTTCCAAAGGTTACAGTTGTAAAAGATATGATTTTGAATGATATTTGGTGGGATAAGATTGATTATATTTTAAAACTTACAAAGCCTATTTATGATATGCTTCGACTATGTAATATTGATAAGTCATTCATTCATTTGGTTTATGAAAAATGGGACTCTAAGTATTTATCAACATGAAGTAAAGAGTTGAATAAATATTTCACCTTCTATAAAGTAGTGTATGATATTCTCATTGATAGATGGACCAAAAAGTTACACACCACTTCATTGTTTGGCTTATTGTCTAAATCTGAGATAAACTCTTTTAAGTTTTACGATTTAAATAACTTTCTTTTTGTTTGATTATTATATTGATACTTGATATTTTTGTTTTCTATCTTCTAGGTATTATACAAGTCAATGTATTAAAGAAGTTCCTAATAGAATTCTCCCATACAAAGATAATGAAATTTATAAAGTAAGGAATAAATGTCTGAGAAGGTTCTTTCAAGATCCAAAAGAAAGGCTAGAAGTGACAAAAGAATTTGTCAAATTCTCAAGCAATGAAGAACTTGGACAATTCGATTGCTTAAAAAATAGATGTAGTTTATCTCCAAAAGAATAGTGGGTTATTAATGGATCATTAATTCTCAAGCTTCAAACGATTGCTTTAAAGCTTCTTTCATAACCATGCTCATTTTCATGTTGCGAAAGAAATTAGAGTATATATTCCTTTATTCATTCTTATACAAGAAATAAGTTGAATCCTCAAAGAAATAAAGATTTGGTTTTTGTTCATATAAACCTTCGTCTTCTTTTAAGAAAGAGTAAGGATTACGTAAAAGATGAGACAAAAATGTGGGATGTTGGTGAAGATGATTGAAATCCATTTAAGAGAGCAGGAATTCTTGAAGTTACATAATTGTCTTTTGATGAACTAAATATAGAAGCAATCATTTTTACAAATGGTAGTAAAGGAAATACTGAGATCGAGACTATTGGAGTTTGAAACTTAACGTATTCAAAGATATTGTGTTTAGAATATAAATTTTGATATGAAATATCATATGTATTACATTATCCATCATATGATTACTAGGTACTACTTTTGATATTTGGGTATTCTTTTCTGCATTCAGTGTGGTATTCTTTTTCGTAACTCTTTTAATGTATTTTGAATTTTGATGGATTGTTTTCTTTTCTGCATTCACATATAATGTTTGATTTCTTTGAAATGTTTCAGTTTGGTATCATGGACTCTATGCTGATAGTGAAGGAAATGCATTCAGTTTGGTATTCTGCATTCGTTGATGAGCTTGCCTGTACTTAAATTTTGAAGTCTGCTACTACATTTCATCTATCATTCTTCTTTGAGGTCTTAGAATTAACTAAGGGACTCAATAGCTTTACTGTTTCTAGAATATGCCTAGCATTTGTCATGCAGTATATGGTCTGGGCCCAATATGGTCTGTTTTTGAAAGAAATTCACATATAATGTTTGATTTCTTTGAAATGTTTCAGTTTGGTTGTGCTAATAGTGAAGGAAATGCATTTAGTTTGGTATTCTTCATTCAGTGCTGAGATTGCCTGCACTTAAATTTTGCAGTCTGCTACTACATTTCATCTATTTAAGTTAGGAAAGTTTTTGTTATTACATTTATTTGGTAGACTGCATTCAGTTTGGTATTCTGCATTCGATGCTGAGCTTGCCTAGCATTAGTAAAGGAAATGCATTCAATTTGATTCACATTTAGTTTGGTAGTATGCATTAATTCCATATGATAGTGAAGGAAATGCATTCAATTTGGTAGTCTACTACTACATTCTGTTTGATATTCTGCATTCGGTGCTGAGCTTGCCTAGCTTTTGTTTTAAATGTCAATCTCTATTGCCTAGCCTTTGCAACTATGCCCAAACCTGAAAAAAGGTTAGACAATGAAGTTTCATGTGAGGAGTCAATTTTTACATATTTAGTTGTTCTTATTGCAGTTATTGTTGTTTAAAAATGTTTGTGCATATGACTCAATTTATTTCCTTACAGAAATTATATTAGAAATTCAATAGTTTGGCATTTGCTTTATGATTATTTTGTGTGGTGCAACAATAGCCGTCTTGGTAGAGAATGTTTAGAAGGCTTGGATGTTTGGGTAAGGTATTTAAAATATATAATTATGTATATGTATTTATATATATATATATATAAAATTATGTTTTTTAATAGTGACATATTCGTATATTTTTTAAATTGCATACCCGTATCCATACTGATATCGGGTTTCGACACCATACCCATATCCATACAACGTAGCCGCACACCCCTCAAGGGATCTCTAACACTATAGGCGTAGCGGGAATGGTTTGCACGCCACTGATCTCCCTCCCTCGTGCCTGTGTCGTGCCAGATACCGTCACGTGCCATCCTCTCCTGCCAGACATCCCCAGCTGCCACCTTCAGACAAATTCCCCTTCTCTTCCAATCCAAGAATAAATAATGTCTCAAGTTGTTTGGAGGCAGGGAAGGCCCAGTAGCGTTCCCTAAAATGATTAGTCTCATGTTCTTAAGGTTGGCGCTTGTGGAGGTGGCCATGTGCAATTTGATGAATCAGAGTCAACTGATGCACTCTTGTTGTTGCTTTTGATTGCTAGAAAGCTTTGCTTCTCTGCATCAAATGTCTTTCGATTCTTTTCAACAACGAAAATGGAGGTTGTTGTGTTTCAAGGTTTTTTCACAACGGTTTTTCAAGGGAGATCTTTTATTTGTATATTTTTTCTGTTCTTTTTCGTATTATGCACTGCTCTATTTATAGAGCAGTGCCTGCTCACTGTCTCCTGGCTTTTTACGTTGGGTTTCTCTCTTCTGGACGGTTATCGTAAAATCTAGTAACCGTCCGGCAGTTACATTCTGGCTCTTATATGTAACCCCTATCTCTGATAACAGACTAGATGATCAGTCCAACTGTTACTAGATAGGTTTTCCGATAATGACCATTCTTATCTGTAACATCTCCCACTTGACCATTAGGGCCAAGTGTATCTACATACTGGTTTTTCTCTCACTTTCCAGGGTTTACCTAGTAATGTCATTTACTGATTACTATTACAATTAATACCTGTTGTGTAGTTATTTTCCTCCATAACAATTTATCCGTTGTATGGTTGTTTACCTATACAACACTTTTATTCATTGTATGGTTATTTTCCTACACAACAATCAAACATACCTCAAGAAAAGTTCCTTTGTTATGCCTTTAGTCAAGGAGTCTGCCAACAAATCATTTTTGGCATGTATGAGATGGATATTTCCTTTCTCATAACCATATCATGAACATAGTGGTATTTTACCATTATATGCTTGCTTTTTTAGCAATTAGCTTCACTCTTGATAAGAGTAATTGTTGCATTGTTATCACAGTAAATGATAACTTGCTCGTCGGTTATTTCCAATTTCAAATTTCGTATGAAGCGACTTATCTAGATAACACTCATTGCAGCCATACAGCAAGCTACATACTCAGCTTCTTGTATGCAATGCTACACAATCCTATTTCTTACATGCCCAATAAACAACACCACTTTCAAATAAGAATATTTATCTTGAGGTTGATTTGTTGTCATCTTTGCTCCCTACAAAGTCAGCATTTAAGTATCCTATCATTTTTAGTTCATCTGCTTAAAAGCACAATTTCAAGTCTTTTGTTTCTTTTAGATATCTTAAAATCCTTTTCACAGCTACCCAATGCTACCAACTAGGATTACTTTGATATCTAATTATAAGACAACAATAAAGCTGATATCAAGTCTTATACACAACATAGCATACATCAAGCTACCAACAGCTTGTGCATAACGAACATTAGGCTTATCGTCTCATTCACCAAAAAAATCAGCCTTACATAAGTTGACCCCTTTTACAACAGGTGTATCTACAGACTTGCATTCACCAATTTTAAACTTTTTGAGGATATAATCAATATATCTCATATAGTCAATATATCTCTTTTGACTTAGGCATAAGAGTATAGATTCTCTATCTTGAGAGATCTTTATTCCCAGGATATAGGATGCTTCCCCCATATCCTTCATTTTGAGCTTTGAGTTCAACCATGACTTGGTTTTGACAATCATCTCATTGTCATTTCCAATCAACAATATATCATCTACACATAATGATAGGATGACAAAGTGGCTCCCACTGTTACAGTGATCAAGTTTATTTGCCATAAACCTAAGTTCTACAATGACATTTTGAAAAGTCAAATACCATTGGCAAGGTGACTGTTTTAGGCCATATAGGGATTTTTTCAACCTATATACTTTATCTTCTTCGCCTTCAACCACAAATCCTTCGAGTTGCTGCATATATATGATTTCTTCTAAATCTCCATTTAGAAAAGTTGTCTTTACATCTAACTAATGTAAATCTAAATCATAGTATGCAGATATTGCTAGGATTATACGTATGGATGCAAATTTTGTAATTGGGAAATATGTCTCAACATAATTTATCCTCTCTTTTTACGAAAAACCTTTTGCAACCAACCTCGCTTTAAACATGTCGATTGTACCATCGACCTTATATTTCTTTTTCAGAACTCATTTACAGCCTTTGACTTTCATTCTTTTTGGCAAATTAGTCAATTCTTAGACTTGGTTTTTCTCAATGGATTCAATTTTCTCATCGATGGCTTTCCCCTAGTTTGTTGCTTCTGATGAGTTCATGGCTTATTGATAAGTTAAGTTCTCAGTCAACTTATCTAAATCTACTGAATTACACTCTTCTTCTACAAAATAAGAGTGACAATCCTTTAAGTAGGATGAAGTGACTCTTAGCCTTTTATGTCCACTTAAGGTATCGGTAGTTTCAGGAAGATCTTTAATGGAATCAAAAGATGATTGGTCTAAGTCTACCAAATCATTAACTCATTCATCATTGTTTTCTAAGATGTCATTCTTAGTCTCTTCTAAGAATTCAACATCTCTGCTTTCAATGAGTTCGTGGTCCTTATGATAACCGATATCCTTTTAAACCTTTCAGATAACAACAACAACTAAGCCTTTTCTCATACTAGATGGGGCCGGCTACATGGATTCTTTGTTTCCACATATCCCTATTGTGAGCCATGTTAGCAATTAACTCCCAATAAGCTAGATCATTCTTTATTGTTTCTTTTCAACACTTTTGTGGTCATCCTCTACCTCTTTTAGTACTTTATAAATTTAGTTTTTCTAACCTTCTTACAAGTTCTTCTTTTGATCTTCTTTCTATATGTCCAAACCATCTTAAACGATGTTCTCTCATTTTATCCTCTATTTGTGCCACTCCTAATTTGTTTATAATAACCTCATTATGTATACGGTCTTTTCTTGTATGACTACTCATCCATCTCAACATCTTCATTTCTGTCATAAACATCTTTTGTACATTTCTGTCATAAATTGTTGCATCCTTTTAATTTTAATGGTATCTTCTTATCACAAAGAATACCTCATGCTCTTCTTCATTTTAACCAACCAGCATTAATTTTATGTGTAACATCTCCATCAATTCTTCCATCACTCTAAAAAATTGACCCTAGGTATTTAAAACTTTCCTTTTGGGGAATGCAATGTGTGCCAATTTTAATTTTTATGTCCTCTGAAGTAACCAAATGATCAAACTTACATTCCATATATTCTGTCTTTGTTCTACTAAGTTGGAGACCTTTGCTTTCTAATGTTTCTCTCCATAGTTCCAAATTTCTATTAACTTTTTCCTTAGACTCCTCCACTAATACAATGTCATCTGCAAATAACATACACCAAGGTACTTCATCTTGAATATGTTTTGTTAACTCATCCATCACCATTATAAATAAGTATGGACTTAAAGTTGATCCTTGATGTAACCCAATATTAACTTCAAAGAAGTCTGTCGTTCCTTCATGAGTCCTCACACATGTTTTTGCACCATCATACATGTCTCTTATAAGGTTAATATATGTCAAAGGGATACCTCTTTTTCCCAAAGTTCTCCAAAGAACCTCCCTCGGTACCCTGTCATAAGTTTTTTCTAGATCAATAAATATCATATAAAGGTCTTTCTTTTTTGCTCTAAAATGTTCCATAAGACGTCTCAAAAGGTGAATCACTTCAATAGTAGATCTGTCTGGCATGAATCCAAATAGGTTCTCTGTTGTACTTGATACTTGTCTTAACCTACGTTCGATAATTCTTTCCCATAATTTCATAGTATGACTCATTAACTTGATACCTCGATAATTCGCACAATTTTGAATGTCTCGCTTGTTCTTATATATAGGTATAAGTGTACTTACTCTCTATTCTTCAAGCATCTTTTGGCTTTTCCATATTTCATTAAATAGTCTTGTGAGCCAAGTGATTCCTATTTCTCCTATTATTTTCCAAACTTCTATAGGAATATTATCTGGTCCTACCGATTTACCACCCTTCATATGTTTAAGAGCCTCTTTGACTTTATTCTTTTGAATACATCGGTAGAAATTGTGGTTTATATACTTTTTTGACTTGGCTAAATCTTCTAAACTAATACTAACATCTTTATTTTCATTAAAAAGATTATAAAAATAGTTTTTTCATCTATTTCTTATATCATCATTTGTCACTAAAATTTTTTCATCATCATCTTTTATGCATCTAACATAATTAAGATCTTTAGTTTTCTTATCTCTAGCCCTAGCTATCCTAAAAATATCTCTTTCACCCTCTTTTGAGTTGAGTTTTTATATAAGTCCTCACAAATCTTAGCTTTTGCTTCATTAACTGCCTTTTTCGCTTCCTTTTTTGCTTTCTTATAAGCTTTTAAAGTTTCACTAGTTTTCTTAGCATAATGTAATTTGTAACGTTCCCTCTTTGCCTTAATTTTATTTTGTACTACTTCACTCCACCACCAAGATTCTTTTTGTGCCGGTACACCTCCCTTAGATACTCCTAATACATCTTTCACCACTTTCTTAATATGTATAGCCATATTGTTCCACATATCACAGGGTGTGCCAACATAATTCCAAACATCTCCTTGAAGGATTTTCTGTTTAAATATATCTTCTTTCTCGCTTTTGAGGTTCCACCATTTAGTCCAAATAGCTCGATGCACTCTTTTCTTCTTTGTCCATTTTTTAATTTGTAAATCCATAACTAAAAGTTGATGATGGGTGGCTAAGCTTTCTCCTGAAATTACCTTACAATCTTTACAACATGCTCTATCTTTTTTCTACAAATAAAGTAATCAATTTGTGTTTGTGACAAGCCACTCTTATAAGTAATTAAATGTTCATCTCGTTTTTTGAAGATTGTATTGACTATAAAGAGATCAAATGCCATAACAAAATTTAAAATCTCCCTACCTTCCTCGTTTATATCCTCAAAACCAAAGTTTTCATGAATCTCTTGATATCCTAATGCCTCTTTACCGATATGTCCATTTAAATCTCCTCCTAAACAAATCATCTCCCTTTGTGGAATCTTTTGAAACACCTTATCTAACTCTTCCCAAAAAATTATCTTCATACTATCTTCTAGTCCTACTTGGGGTGCGTAAGCACAAACTATATTCAAAATCTTTGCTCCTAACACTAATTTCAATGTCATGATTCGGTCACCATATCGTTGTATGTCTACTACACTCTCCTTTAAGTCTTTATTTATGATAATACCAACTCCATTTCGAGCCTTTTCTTTACCTGAATACCATCATTTAAAACCTGTATTCTCTATTTCCTTGGCTTTTTCTCCAACCCATTTTGTCTCTTGTAAACATAGAATATGAATCTTTCTCCGAATCATAGTATCTACCACCTCCATTAGCTTATCCGATAATGTTTCAATATTCTAAGAACCAATACAAATCTTATTATCTAGGACTAGCTTCCTTATCCCCCACATCCATTCATAATCAAAATGCGGAGACCCTCTCTGAAAATTTTTCACTATATTCGGCGGCAATATAGCGAGACTAACTTCTTTACCCATACCCGTCCATGATGTGGGAACCCTCTCTACAATTGATTCACTACATTCGGGCAAAAATGTAGTTGCCCTTGCTTACTTCTTATTGCATTCGGGTTCTGCAGCACATTGCTAGGCGGGGACGTCCCAAAGCAATGCTCATAATTTTTATAATTCATGTTATAAAAATCCGACAAAGTTTTATGCTGACTGTCATAAGCCTAACACAACCCTCTTCCTTTTCTTATCATTTTTCATTGTATACAAGCTTCACAATTATTGAAAGTATTTTCCTAAAATCTAGACAATAAGTCAAAGTTGGATCATTTCCTCAACTTTTTACAACTTATATGTCGTAGGCGTTTATGCCACATATTCACATCAACAATAAAGACACTCTCAATATAAGCAGAAGTTGTACCAATTTCATTATAAAAAAGCTTAAATAGTCCATGTTCTACATCAAATTCCCTAGAGAATAATATTCTCCCATGCTTTTTCATAGTCACCTTGTTAGGAATAAACCTAACCTCAAAACCTTTCTTTACCATGGCAGGGACCGAGACCAAATTGCGTCTTATAGATGGCACAATTAACATATCAGTCAATATAATTGGTTTGCCTTGCACAAATATTCTGAAAGACCCAATACCCAAAACATTCGAGAAAGTATTATTTCTCATATAGACTCGATGTTCTTAAGGTTTGTATTCCTTCAGATCTATTGTCCCTTCCTTGGTCTTTGAGATGTGCTGCGTAGCTCCTGAATCTATCCACCAACCTGTCATTGGGCGGTCAATATACAAGCATTCTAAAATCATGCAGATTATATCTTACTTTTTCGACTGTTCGCGTTGTGGGTTATTTCTTCTACCTTTCTTATTGCGATAGTCTCTTTTGTAGTGTCTCATCTTACCACAGTTGAAACACTTGACCCAAGAAGCAGTTTCTTGCGATTTCTTAAAATTTTGATCGCCTTTCTTGTTATTCTTGCCAAACTTCTTGTTTAGTTTATTTTTCTTCTAGTTGGTTTTGGAGCTAGACACTATCTCATCTTGCACTACTAGCAACTTTTCTTTCTTGTTTTTGACCATGTGTTCTTACTCTATTGTTAGTTTCGGAAGCAACTTAGAAAGGTTAATTTCATGCCCTAATCTAAGGGCAATGATGACCATGTTCCATGTCGGGGGTAGACTGTTTAGTATAGTAGATATCTGCATCTGTTCTGCGATAACTGATTTTGCTACGACTAAATCCCTAACTATTACCAACATATGGTTTACATGCTCTACTACATTATTTCCTTCGAAGACCCTTATTAAGTCATCCTCCATGTAGGTTAACATGTTTGTCCTTGCTATAGTGTCATCTTTTAGAAATGTTTTATACATTTCTACTTTTTGCTCACTTGAGTCTGGGGATGAAGAATGCATAGTTTCTTTCAATACTTACTCAACACCTTTAAGTGTTAGAGCCAGTGAGATTCTCCTCTTTCATGTTTGGAAGTTAAGACCATTCAACTTCTCGGTTTTTACAAACTCAGACACATATATCCTAGAGCTCATTTTTATGTGTTTGACAATAATAATAATCAAACGGTCTAAAAGGAAAAAAATATAAAACAAAGAGCATACATAACAGGAATAATGTTAGAACGATGCATAATATCATAAAAGTAAATCGACGATAATTTCATAAGCTCCTTGGGACAAATTTGAAATTTTCCCAACGAATTTTTGCCTTTGTATCCCGTAAATAATACCAAGGGTAAATCAGTAATTTTAACTATCTATCCTCTTTTGAAATTTTTTAAAAAGCCTAAGGATAAAATTATAAAATTACTCTTTGGTATTTCTATAAAATTCATTAAAGGTCGAGGTTAAAACTATAATTTTAACCCTAAGACTTAATTTTTCAAAAGTACAAGAGCCATCCTATCTTTTGATTGAATGGCAGAACTGAAATTATCTCAACCGAGAAGGGCATAAACATAAAATGATAGCTTGGTATTTCATAAATTTCACAAACTGCTAGAGGGTAAAACAAACTTTTTGCATAATAAGGGCAAAATAGTCTTTTTACTTGAAAATTTCTGTACAATTTTGTAATTTTATGTAATGGCAGAATTATAAATAAAGAAAATCGCTCAAAAAAAACTTTTTAGTCTACTATCCGAGGCAGTCACAAACCGCTAGGATGACTTGATCAGGGTCTTTGAAGAATATGAGACCGCTAAAGAGCTGTTTGACTCAATAAAAGCTAAATATGATACAAATGCAAAATTGCATGTGCAGTTGTTACTACAAAAGTATAACTCCTTCAAAATGAAGGAATAAGACAATGTAGTTGAGCATGTAAACCACATGCTGATAATGGCTAGAGACTTAGTTGTAGCAAAATCAGTCATCCCTGAACCGATGCAGATATCAACAATACTGAACAATCTACCCCATCATGGAACATGGTCACCACTACTTTAAGATTAGGCCCTGAGATTAACCTTTTTGAGTTGTCCCTTAAACTAGCAATAGAGCAAGAACATATGCTCAAAAACAAGAAAGAAAAATTGCTATTAGTATAGAATGAGTTAGCGTCTAGCTCCAAAACCAACCAGAAGAAAAAACCAAATAAGAAGTTTGGCTTTTAAGAAATCGCAGGAAACCGCTTCTTAGATCAAGTGTTTCAACTGTGAAAAGATAGGACACTATAAGAGGGATTCCCGTAACAAGAAAAGTGAAGAAAATAACCCACAACATGGACAGTCAGAGAAGCAGAACATAATCTGCGTAATTTCGAAATGCCTATATTTGGACCGCCTAGTGACAGGTTAGTGGATAGACTGAGAAGCTACATGACACTTCTCGAAGACCAAGGAAGGGGCAATGGATATGAAGGAATATAAACTTGGGGAACATCGAGTTTATATGAGAAATAGTACATTCTCAAATGTTATGAGTATTGGATCCTTCAAGATACATGTACAAGACAAACCAATTGTATTGACCGACGTGTTAATTGTGCTATCTATAAGGCACAATCTGATCTCAGTCCCTGCCTTAGTAAAGAAAGGTTTTGAGGTTAGGTTTATTCCTAACAAGATGACTATGGGTAAGCATGAGAGAATTTTATTCTCTAGAAAATTTGACGTAGAACAAGGACTGTTTAAATTTTGTGATAATGAAAATAATGCATCTTCTGCTTATATTGAGAGTGCCTTTACTATTGATGTGAATATGTGGCATAAACGCCTAGGACATATAAGTTTGAAAAAGTTGAGAAAATTATCCAACTTTAACTTATTGCATGGATTTGAGGAAAATGCTTTCAACAAGTGTGAAGCTTGTATACAAGGAAAAATGACGAGAAATTTTTTTTCCAAAAAAACAACAAGGGCAACAACACTGTTGGAAGTTATTCACACAGACTTATATGGACTTTTTAGAGTAAAGACACATCAGGGAAATGGTTATTTTATAACCTTTTTCGATCATTACTCTAGATATATGTATCTATATCTTTTGACATATAATTCTGAGGTACTTGATGCTTTTAAAGAATATAATCAAGAAGTGGAAAATCAATTAGGGCATTTAATCAAAGTCTTAAGATCAGACAGAGGACGTGAATATATCTCAACAAAATTCTTAGAATTTTGCAAAGACTTTGGTATTACAAAATATAATACCATGCCCAGAACACCTTAGCAAAATGGCGTAGCTGAAAGATACAAGGTCAATGTTAATCGATGCCTCTCTTCGAAGGGTATTTTGGGGAGAAGCAGTAAGTACAACAGTTTGCATACTCAATAGAGTATCATGTAAGGTTATATTCACTACACCATATGAGATGTGGTTTGGAAGAAAACCTAACCTAGGTCATCTAAGGAGGTGAGGATCCGTTGCACATGTTAAGATCCTTGATCAATCTAGAGATAAGCTAGATAGTAGGTCCTTGAGATGTATATTTATTGGATATCCCAAAGGTTCAAAATGATATCGGTTTTATCATAAGGACCATGGACTTATTGAAAACAAATAAGTTAAATTCTTAGAAAACAATGAACAATGTGTTGATAATTTGGTAGACTTAGACCAATCATCTTTTAAGCCCATAAAAGATCTTCTTGAAACTATCGATACCTTAAGTGGACATAAAAGGCCAAGAGCCACTCTTTCCTACTTAAAAGATTATCACACTTATTTTGTAGAAGAAGTATGTCATTCGGAAGACTTAGATGAGTTGACTGATAACTTTACTTATCAGCAAACAATGAACTCATCAAAAGCGACAGACTGGGAGAAAGCCATGGATGAGGAAATTGAATTCATTGAGAAAACAAAGTATGAGAATTGATTGATTTGCCAAAAGAAAGAAAAGCTATAGGCTGTAAATGGGTTCTGAAAAAGAATAAAAGGTCGATGGTACAATCAATAAGTTTAAAGTGAGGTTGGTTGCAAAGGGTTTTCGCAAAAAGAGGGAATAGATTATGTTGAGACATATTTCTCAATTACGAAATTTGCATCCATACATATAATCTTGACAATATCTGCATACTATGATTTGAATTTACATCAGTTAGATGTAAAGACAACTTTTCTAAATGGAGATTTATAAGAAACCATATACATGCAGCAGCCCGAAGAATTTGTGGTTGAAGGCCAAGAAGATAAATTATATAGGTTGAAAAAATCCCTATATGGCCTAAAACAATCACTTCACCAATGGTATTTGACTTTTCAAAATGTCATTATAGAACTTAGGTTTGTAGCTAACAAACTTGATCACTGGGTATATGTTTGGAACAGTGAGAGCCACTTTGTCATCTTGTCATTGTATGTAGATGACATATTGTTGACTGTAAACGATAACGAGATGATTATCAAAACTAAGTCATAGTTGAATTTCAAGTTAGAAATGAAGGATATGGGGGAAGCATCCTATATCCTGGGAATAAAGATTTCTCGAAATAGAGAATCTAGACTCTTATGCCTGAGTCACGAGAGATATATTGACTATATCCTCAATAAGTTTAAAATGGATGAATATAAGTTTGCAGATACACCTGTTGTAAAAGGGGTTAAATTGAGTAAGGCTGATTATCCCAGTGAAAGAAACAATAAGCCTAATGTTCCTTATACACAAGCTGTTTGCAGCTTGATGTATGCTATGTTATGTAAAAGTCCTGATATCAGCTTTGTTGTTGGTATTATAAGTAGATATCAAAGTAATCCTAGTTGGCAACACTGGGTAGCTGTGAAAAGGACTTTAAGATATCTGAAAGGAGCAAAGGACTTGAAACTGTGTTTTCAAGTAGATGAATTGAAAGTGGTAGGATACTCAACCTCGGGACAAATATTCTTATTTGGAGGTGGTGTTGTTTCTTGGGCATGTAAGAAACAGGGTTGTGTGGCATTGCATACATAGGAAGCTGAGTATGTAGCTTGCTGTATGGCTACAACAAGTGTTATCTAGATAAGCCGCTTCATACGAGATTTGAAGTTGGAAATAACAGAGGAGCCAATAGTTATCTATTATGATAACAATGCAGCAATTATTCTTATTAAGAGTGGAGCTGATTGCTCAAAAAGCCAGCATATGATGGTAAAATAACACTATATTCATGATATGGTTATGAGAAAGGAAATATCCATCTCATACATACTACCAGAAGATATGTTGGTATACCCCTTAACAAAAGGCATAACAAAGGATCTCTTCTCAAAACATGTTAGTAACATGGGTTTGAGGTATGTTTGATTGTTGTATAGGTAAATAACCATACAACGGATAAATTATTGTGTAGGGAAATAACCACACAATAAGTTCTGATTGTGACAGTAATCAGGAAACGACATAACTAGGGAAAACCTTGAAAAATGGGAGGAAAACCAGTATGTTGATACACTTGGCTCGAATGGCTAAGTGGAAGATGTTACAGATAAGGTCTGGCCATTCTCAGCTCAAGTAACGGCTGGACTGGCCATCCAATCCATTGCCTGGAACAGATAAGTTAGAATTGTAATGGTGGACGTTACCGAGATTTCCAATAACGTCCCCGTTAACGCTCCAGACGAGGGAAGCCACAGGAGAAATATCCGGGATGAGGGAGGAGCAGGCTGCTTATAAAAGGCAACCATTACAGGTTAGAAACACAGAGAAATATACATACACATAGAGAAAAAGAGAGTGTGAGACGATCTGTGAACCTCTCCCTGGGAAACCCCTGTGTGGGAACCTCGCGAAAATCCGTTGCATCAACTTAGGCGAATAGGTACCTCCGACACACACAGGCGAGCGGCAGGCTCAACAGCAATTGATCCGAGGCTCAACAACAGCTGATCAGAGATTCACCGACAGGCTGGAGTTTTCGCCGTCATGTAATAGATCGAGCAAGTTTAGTTTATATCCATCTCCCTTGGACCGTGGTGGCCTGCTGCTTAAACCAAATAAAAGGAATCCGCTTCTGCGGTTCCTCCACATGAAGAAGTTGCAGCTTCAATTTTGCAAGTTGATCGCAACATATTTCTTCTATATTTATATGTGTGTGTGTGTGCGCGCCCCCCTATACAAGGCCATATTAGAACCTGCCTCATGATTTCAACTGGAGTCGAAGCGAGCCAGGAACTGACTGGAATTAGAACCGATTGGACTGACACCACCTGGTTCAATTTTTATTCTACTTTTTGAAACTGAAAACCGAGTTACAACCAGAACTTTGCTTTCATGTTTTTCTAAAAAAATTTAAGTTTCAAAATTTTTAATGAATTTTCTAGTTTCATGCATCTTAGGACTCAAACCTCAACCGGTGATTCTAAACTGAAATTGGATCCATCCGTTCCCAATTCATTTCCTATTCCTGGTTCGAGGAAAACCAGAATCAGCCATGTCTATATAGACAAATAAAACACGCCATCTCTGTGTATAATGGAAGTAAGCCGCATAGGATGGACCCTGCTTCTTTTGAGATTTTATAATGCCATTACTTCCATGTTTGAGATCATTGTTCATGTCGAGTCATTTCGTGTAGGTTTGGTAGAATCATGTTGGGTTTTAGTGTGAATCATGAAATTGCCACCCTTAGACAATGGTGATGATTCCAATGGATCCAAGTCAACCGGCAGCTATATCCATTGAAGTCCCAGATGTTGTTAGCAGCAACGGACATGAAGTATGTAAGCAAACGAAGTTATAAAAGATACCCGTTTTCTTTTTTCTCAGGCATTAGTCTCATCAAGCAGGAGATCATCCTTGCCCTTTATGTTCATGAAAATCTTATGTGCAGCATGCCATTGCATACACTGGAAGTGGGGAGTTTTATGGGGCAAAGGCTACCATCAATGTGTGGGATCCTTCCATTGAAGGGGACAATGAGTTCAGCCTCTCACAAATGTGGGTTCTGTCTGGAATTTTTGATGGGTCTGACCTCAATAGCATAGAGGCTGGATGGCAGGTATGATTCTTCTCAAGTCCTCAATATGAGGCCCATTATTAAGCAGCCTGGTTTGATTTTTATTCACAAAAAGGGACAAACAGTGAAAAGTTCTCATTTTTTTTGTCAGGTTAGCCCTGAACTTTACGGGGACAATAGGCCACGGCTCTTCACATACTGGACGGTTGGTGCTTCTTCCTAGCAAACATCAAGATCTCTCCCTCTCTCTCACGCACACACATTCATATTTGCTTACCTTTTATTTGGTTTACAGAGTGATGCGTACCAAGAAACAGGATGCTACAACCTCCTCTGCTCAGGGTTTGTTCAGACGAACAGTAGAATAGCCATTGGAGCATCCATATCGCCCATTTCATCTTACGAAGGAAACCAATATGACATCACCATTCTCATTTGGAAGGTTGTTTACTTCAGAAAATGAACACTCTTGACCTCAGTTTAAAGCTTGAGTAGCTATTTCGTTGTGAGATCTTCAAAGTCAGCCCATTAAAACTCTCTCTCTTAATTTAATTATACAACAACTATCTGGTTCGATTCCGGTTCTTGGTTCCAAGAAAATTAAAGCCAACGGTTTCAAATTGTCGGTTCTAGTTTACCCAAAACTAGATGTCAATTAGAACATGATAGGTCCAATACATGGATTCATAATCACCATTCTAATCTATCATAAGTCATACCTGCATTTTATATTGTATTGCTTCAACCCCTCGAAAGGCAGTTTCGATAAATTTTTTCTAAATAAATCTCTTGTACAATGGTGGCCCTTCTCGAGGGAGAAAACAGAGAGCTCTGCCCCCCACAATTAGAGTTCAGTAGTGATTAGAAGAAAATTGTTGTGTGGCCTATGCCTCTTGTGGCTAGGTGTTTGACTCAAAAGAATCTCAAATGGATGGTTACAAGTTCGATACCGGAGGGGCATGCATACCACTCAAAAATGTTATCAGGAAAGATATAGGATCTCCAATGTAGCTAGACCAGCAACACCTCATAACTTAAGAAGAAAGAAAGAAAGAAGGAAAAAAAGAAAAAGAAGAATTCTCTATCAAATAGACATTTAACATTAAGATTATACTCCGCCATTACCTCATTCCTATCTTATATAGAGAGAGAGATAGTAATTGGATCCTTTACCACTAACACTGTTTATGCATGTCTTTTAAAGAACACGAGTGTAATAATATTTTTTTGTTTTTTAGAAGTTTTAAATTTTTTAAAATTATACTAATGCTTATGAAAAGCAATGGCCATATATTGGATGTGGCAGGTATATCCTATTTTCATATATATAACTGGATCCTACCATAGTGACACCTATCCACTCATTGCCTTTGGGTAGCATGAGTAAAATTTAAAAGTTTATAAAGAACTTTAAAAAGGTACGAAGAATATTTTTATTAAATTCATGCTACATAAAAGCAATAGGAGAACATTAATAAACAACTGCCAATATGGGTAGGATTCAATTACTATATATATATATATATACATAACATATATATATATATGTATGTATATATATATATATATACATACATATATATATATATATATATATATATATATATATATATATATATATATATATATATATATATATGATTTCACAATTTAGAACACAGTTTTCTGCCTTTGAAAAGCACAATATTTGAAATGGTCTAGTCGCCGGTATGTTCTGTCATATGTTGAAATGGTCTAGTCGCTATTACGCTCTATAATATGTCATGCATGGCGTCTGTCCCATTTTACAATGGGCTAGTTACGTATATCCAAACAATAATAGCTTACTCTGGTGGTCTCCAATTGTTCATTAGTCATCAACTAGCTCCACCAAGAATCCATTGTTTCGGGTTTCATGAATACTCGGTCCTTGGTTCTAAGCCTCTTAAGCCCATAATGGTCTGCTTCTGGGTGCCAAGTCAAGCTTCACATCAAATCCTAGTCATTGGATTGAACTTGATGCGAGATTAAAATCTCAACTTAATCTATTTTTATTTGAGTTGACAAATAGATGTATGCTCCACATGACAGAATCGCTACCATTTTTTTTCTTGAGTTATGTGCAGCTATATAAGAATAATACTAATACTTCTTCCCTCATAAACCATTCATAAAGTTTGTATCAAGCAGTTGAAAAGGAAGGAAAACAAATAAGCATCTTGTGTATTTAGCATCTTCTTCTTAGTTATCTCCATGGCCAAGGTTTGGGCTTCACTGGTATTGTTGGTCATCCTGCTTGTTGCCACCCTTAATGTCAGCACTTCTTCAGCGTCTAAAGACTTGATTTCCAAAGCTAACGGTGCACCCAAGTCCGACGCCCCGCCAAGCAATAGCTCAGACCACCATGCAGGTGACATAGGCCATACATTGTTCGCACCTCATCCTGTTGTGATTTCATTGTTTGCTTTCTCAGGATTCTTATTCACCTTCCTGTGATCACAAGGGCTACTAGATATGGACCAACATTCTTTGGCTTAGTTGTGCTTGTGTTGTTGGTAATGAGTGATACAGTCATGTGAATGTGTGTGTGTTTTTCCTTTAATGAAAAAGCAAGCTGGTCTCTGCTCTTGTAAGAGATTATCCTTGCATGGTTGGTTCCAAGCCCGGATAAAGGAGGAGGGTTGTGTTAGGCTTCCGACCGTCACCGTAAAATTTTGTCAGACTTATCTACTATGGATTCTACAAATTATGATAGGGTTATGTGGAAACAAAGAATCCATGTAGCCCACCCCATCTAGTATGGGAAAAGGCTTAGTTGTTGTTGTTGAAAAAGCAAGTTATTGTTGTACACTTGGGTATTGAACTCAATGGCGGATCTACATTGAGATGAGGTAGAATGGTCGCTTCACCCCAAATTCGGAATTAGATTTTTAATAAATTTTCTAATCTTATTAGGATCTAGTCAATATCATGCCTCTTGATAGGGTCTACTTATTGTTGCTACAACTCCCCTATTCCGACTCTGATTTACATCATTCTTGATTTATCGAAAAGAAGACATAAAAACCTTTTCAAAGAATTAAAATTGGCTAAAGAAGACATAAAAACCTTTTCAAAGAATTAAATTTAGCTATTTTAACTAAAATTGCCTGAGTTATGCCCTTTCCTCATGAACGTATGCTTGGTCAACTTAGACATCACGTACCTTTGATAGGATTAAATTATTTTCATCGTATCCCGGTCATTGAAACTCAGATTTGTGTGATTCTTTATCCTCAAAAAGTAGAGAAAACGAGCTTTTTAGTGGTTTGAGAATAAAAAGAAGTCTGAATGGAGATCATTTTTGACAAATTGAAACTCATGGTAGATTTCTAGTAAGTTGATAATTGTGAGTTTCATTGTGAATATAAGAAAACCAAATTTAGAATAAGAAACAAAAGATTAGAACTATCTCTTTTTATAGATGACAAACAGAATAGAAAAAGCAATGAAATAGATTACAAGTTGATGCTTTGGATGATATTTCCTTATGATCGGGTGATCTCGAGATGAGCCACTACCTCTTTTTATAATTGTGGGTGGGTTGATTTTAAAATTATTCTCTTCCTTAGACAATTCATCGGCTTTTCCTAGTATAATAGTGGTTAATAAATCTCATAAAAATTCTAACTATGAAAGTGACTCATAAATTATGTCTCATAAATGTGTGGCACCAATAGAGGATAAAATGAGAGAATATCGTTTAAGCTAGTTTAGATACATAAAAAAAATATCGAAAGAAGTACCTGTAACAAGGTATGAAAAACTAGATTTTGAAAGTATTAAAAGAGGTTGAGGACAACCACAAAAGTGTTGGAAAGAAACAATAAAGAATGATCTAGATTATTGTGAGTTAACGGCTAACATGACACATGATAAGACTATGTGAAAACAAAGAATTCATGTAGCCGACCCCGTCTAGTATGGGAAAAGGCTTAATTGTTGTTGTTGTATTAAAAAGCGGCTTGTCAATAAAATGACCTATTCTAAACTCAAACTGCAATCGGTAACTCTTGAATCGTAACCAAACCAGCCCCGATCAGATGCCGGATTAATTCCGGTTTCTGCAAATTCGTGTTTGTTAAATTCTTGTGGTGAATTGTGTTTGTTAAATTCGTGTTGATGTCATATAAACTAAAAAACGTGAGCGTCACCTGCAAATTTTAATGAGAAAAGGAAGTCTTTCCGAGAAAAAAGATTGGATTACTTAAGAATTCAGCATGCTGAATTAGTCGTATATAAAATTTAGATCCTACCAACGCTTGGTTGGTTCAAGTGCTCCCGTTAAGCAAGGTCTCTAGTTCGAATCTTGTAAGTGGAGAAAACCAAAACAGGATTGAAACCAATTAGTCTCGGTTCTTGTGAGCTTTTGAAGACCGGTAGTTTAGGCCAACAGCAAAAAAAAAATCCACTTCTGTAATAGTGTATAGAAAGCTTAAAACAACATATCCATATCTACACTAGAAGTTTTGTTATTAGAACCAAATAATGACAGCAATTTAATGGTTTGGTTGAATTTTTGGTGTTCATTTTGTGTTTGTCTTACTTAAGTAGACATGGATAAGACTTTTCTGGTTATATATATAAAGAGAGAGAAAGAGAGAAACTGGTATATGATATCGCATGCTAACAAATCAAAAACAATCTCAATCATTCATTTTTTACGATCATTGGTTGAGATTTGAAATTTAAAAAATAAAAGTACTTGTATAAATAAAGTGTACCTCTAAAAAGTATACATGTATTTTTTATTTTATAAATTCAAATCACAACCATTCACGAATAATTGATATTTGAAATTTTAAAAATAAAATACTTGTGTGAATAAAGTGTACCTACAAAAAAGGATATATGTATTTTTATTTTATACATTCAAATCTCAACTATCTATCACCAAATATGAATGATTGAGATTTTTTTGAATTTACTAGCAGCTAAGTATGCTATATATATACATATATCAGTATCTATTATACATATATATACATACCCAGTGTATATAATATCGTTAATTATTTCGTGTATCCAATCATATTTGTGTTGAAAATCGATTATGACAATATGATTTTCTTGTTATTTATTTCAGGGTATACATGAATATAAACATTTTGGGTCATGTTTGTGTTGAGCTTCTACATGTATGTTTCGTTATGCTGCCATAAAACCAAACTTGCCACCCTGAAATTGACACCGATTTACTTGTAGAAAACGTCTTGCAATACTTTATAATATTGTCAATTCAACTTTCGGAAGCAAATAAAAGAAGCCAACTGCTTAACAGTTCGATGATGCATGACATTATCGTTTGGCTGGTCAGCTGGAACATATATAACTCGATTATTTCGTGTCACTTTAGGTAGACATGAACACGGACATTTTTGGATTTATGTTTTCATCTGTGTTATATTGCCAGCAAATTCGTGCTTAATGATATTTGTTTCATGTTATTTTATTTTTTTGTGCCAACTAAGATGTGACACGAATTACACAAGAAGCTGTGCTTCCTTGTCTAGGGGCCGGGCTGACCCGAAAAAAACTTTCAAGTTAAGGCTCCCAGTCAATCAATACCTCAGGCATGCATTCGTCTGTTAGGCTCTGCCTAACGCCAACTTGCCTATCAGAGGAAATGCGAGCCAGCTTTACAGCGAAACTAGCCAGCCTGAAATCATCACCATATTTATTTGTTACAAACGGCAGTCCAATATTTTAATATTGTTCAATTCAACTTTAGGGAAAGAATATAGGAAATCTCAAACGATTGTCGTATATACACCTTTCTCTTATATATTCAGCC
This sequence comes from Brasenia schreberi, assembly GCA_036023115.1. NCBI lineage: Eukaryota > Viridiplantae > Streptophyta > Magnoliopsida > Nymphaeales > Cabombaceae > Brasenia > Brasenia schreberi. The sequence goes on along the minus strand of JAYKKT010000079.1, from coordinate 15,916,884 downwards.
CACAATCATATACGTTCACTTATGATACTATTTACTAAGGTTTAATCATTGTTTTTGAGTTAAATGAGTATAATAATAATATCCTTTGTACTTTTTTTAAATTTCTTAAAAAATTTAAATTACATTCCTGTCAACCAAAAGCAATGAGAACTAGATTGGATTCAGTTTAGGAATTATAAGGTTTTGAGATCGCCCTAAATTGATGTCAATTGTTCATAAAACAATTGAATGAGCACGAAGAGCATAGGTTCAATGGCCAGACGCTCTAGCGCCGTTGTTGCTGGTGGAGAGTTTGATTCGTTGAGGGTGCATGTGCGGGTGTGTGTGTGCGTAAGAATTCGGCATCCTCTTGTAACTAAAAAAACAAAACAATTGAACGGTGGTATTCTTCAAGTCCATTTTTCAAGCCTTCGTAACAGCCATCTGTGTGCTGCTTACCCGGTTCTGTGTGCTCCACTCAGCACGGTTCGGTTCAGTGAAAACTCTATTTAAGAACCCAAGCTCTTCACAAAAGCCATTAGAAAGGTTTCTATCGAGCAATTGCAGGTGAAGCAAGATCACATATCTAAGCCTTCTCTTCATCAACGACAACCTTGATTCTTGACTCCATGGCCAAGTTCTCTGCTTCATTCTGCAGGAGAGCATTGTTGGCCATGGCCATCGTCATCCTGGTTGTGGCATTTGCGAGTGCCGAAAACGCTGCAGCAGGAAGCGCCAGTCCTCCTGTCCCCGGCTCCGCTCATCCGGACTTCATTCCTCACCCTGTTTTTGCAGCGGTCTTCGCCTTCCTCGGGCTTTTCATGCATTTCGTGTGATCTGATGCTACCTGCTGCTTCGTATGGAGGACTATTTCATTTATATGTATGCGTTGCTGGTTTTGATGTTCACTATATTTATCTACATATAATAAACTCATTTTGTAGCTTCACATATATATGCGCGTAAATCTTGATTATGTAGGGTTGTCATTTTGCAATTTGTTCTTACTGTCGACCATGTTTATGTGATTGTTCATACTTAAGAGGTTTGAGTAGGTATGGCAATTTCGGACACATAATGCCGGACAATAACACAACCCGAAAAGTATACATTTGTGTCCACCAAAGTACCACGAGAAAATTTGGTTGTATTCAGCTTGACCATCTACAAACACGAAATAACATGACAGGACACGAGACTGAACACAAAGATTATAACTACCGATTTCCGGCAAAACATGAATTTGACCCAACAAGCTTGGTGTTCCTTCCAAGTGAAATGTAATCACCTTGGGTTGAGCCTACACGAAACTATCTTATGGTTTTTCAATTTTTGCATTTTGGAACTTCAGGTTCATAATCTTTTAAGGCGAATATGATGTTTTCTTTATTAATAGAATAGAAATTTTGTTATTTATGATTAACGAAATAGAGACTTGAGGTTCTTATGACACATACGAAAAACAAATATCGTTAGTTATAATGTTTTTATTTCATCAACAATAAAAACTTTAGGTCTCTAATTGATCAACGATAAAATACTCATATGCCTCTCGAAACGTTGAAAAATTGAGGTACTATAACATAAAATTAGGAAACTACATGATAATTTTGTAAAGTTTTTCCTTGATATTATTTTTGTGACATCTGTGGTCGAATATGTTTTCAATGTCAATGATGTTTTTTTTTTCAGTAAATACTTTATGTTATTTTAGGAGGTTAACCTTCAATGGACATGCTAAAATAAAAACCAAACCAGAATGACCTTTCATTTACTTAAACCATTCCACTGTGAATGAAAGATGACTCTTCATTTAAACAAGTTGAATGTACCCTGCCCGTGTTCAGCTCAGATCGAACCAAACCAGAATGAGCCAGAGTTCAGTCAAACTTAGCTCGACTATGGAAAACTAGGTTCATCTACCATTCTTACCCGTCTCGATGGATTCAGATTTATCCGGCCATTCAATACAAAGGCAAATGTTATTAACGCTTTCAAACCTTGTATTCTAAAGTCAAGCCAAGAATGGTTTCTAAAGAAAAGGTAAACGTTCACATGATAGCCAACACCGGTGAAATTAATTAAACTTACCTTCAAATTTTGGAAAAAGGAAAATCAGTGACGTGGTTGCCAACGAGCAAGGAAATATACTTTAATTCCCTTTAGTAGTAAACGCATAATGAATAAAACAAAATGCATGACATCATAAAAAAGGATGGCAATCCCGTGCTGCTGCAGGGCGGGGCGGTGTAGCGTATGAGGTAAACCCACCACAGCCCCACACTGTGACATATATATATATATATATATCAAATTCATATGAAATATATGATATTAACTCATTTTTTAATTATTTTTATTAGGTTGAAGTATACTTAAGTGAGTGTCAAGCCAATGCTTGATCCACAAGACCCATGTAGTGGGACGGCGTGTGGCCTAATAAAAGGTCTCCAATGTGGGGTGGCCATGGATGGAGTGAAAGCTCGCCTCGCTCCGCTTCGTTGCCATTGCTAGGGGTAGGTATCCTCGACGCAACCGGGGCCATCTCCACAAGCGCCTTGTTCACCAATGTAAGTTACCATCTCATTCCACCTTAGCTACATGATTTCTAGTCTATAACTATAATCACTATTGTCACACCTCTTTTACTATTGACACACTTTTTTTTAAAAGTACCCTAACATCATCCTTGTCCTTTTTTATCTTGTAACGCATACCTCATTGCATGATTTGACATCCTTTACGGTTGCTTACAATAATTGTTCAGAGTCCTTTTTCACATGCTTCATGCATTATGAGTTTTTATTCAATATTTTAAAAAGAAAACATATGAATCTAAGAATCCACAAAGTTTCAAAAGAATCAATGAAGGTTGTTTCGGAATTAGAGAATGAAAGGAGAATAAATTCTACTATAATTTATGTTGTGTGATTAATTCGATACTAAAAGACGGTATTGTAAATATCTTTCCTCTATTCTTTTAAGAGTAAATATAAAAATTCATTATTCTTCATTTTTGCACCAAAATCGGGATAAAGAAGTGGCTTTTTTCCATCTCTATAAGAGAACAAACAAGGGCTTCGTCACATCCTCATAAGAGAAAGATCGTGGATAAACCGAGATTGAATAAAAGAAAGAAATGCAACAAAGTTGTGACAAAATTCATTGTATTTTCTTCTTTATAGTTTTCATAAGAGAACATACGTGACTTTTCGCAGCTCCATAAGAGATGAAACATAGTATTGTCGCATCTATATAAGAGACAAAATATGGCCTGACATTTCTCTTATTGAGAACATCATCAATTGCATATCTCTGATAGGAAGGTCATGACAATGAGGCGACAAGGTGGGCACAACTATGTTTGTTGGTATTTCTCTTTTATATATACCTATATATACTTGTCCCCTTATCCTATGTTATAATGTATTCTAAGACGGCAATAAACTCGTTCGAAAGTATTTATTATGATGAACTAGATTCTAAATATTCAAAGAATGATGAAAATGTTTGTTATACCATACAGATCTACTATAAATGATAAGAATGGATTTGATATTTTTTGACTGGTTGACTTATGAACTTGACGACATATTGGTTAACTGTGTAGGCAATGGACTTGATTATTCATTTGTATTTGCAACAAATGAAGTGTTTTTGTAGTATGAATAAACTTATCATATATAAGAGATAGTGGGAGAAAGCACAATATTGTTATAGTCATTCTTCTTTCAAAAAGTAAAGGAATAACAAATAAGGTATGATTAGGTGTGAAAAAAGTGACAAATATAGGAGAGAAAAATTGTTGTCAAAAGTATTAGTGGATGAGCACTAAAAAGGTTGAGTACCCATTTTTATTGATAGGACATGTGAGACACATACTCACCTTCTAGAATTATATCTTAAGGTTATGGAAGCAGATTGAGTGAATTTGAGATAGTATGATAAAGGACATGACCAAAATTCATTGCAAGCTCAAGCATATCCTATCACATTTAAAGATAGTTGATGAGTCAAATATTAGCATGACCCAACATATTTACAATTTAATAATAAAAATTAGAAAAGAGGAGATGAGTTGTCAAACTATTCTACAATAGTTGATTTAGATTGTCACCAGTACCATACATGACATCAAAAATATTGGATACAAATATTGTTAGTGACATTGTGTTTATGTATTTCCAAGGGTATATGATTTAGATTGTCACCAGTACCATACGTAGATAAGGAAGAAAATTATATTTCAGTATTGAAAAGTGCCAGAGAGTTATACAACCCAAACATCCACTTGCATTTAATTTGAAGAGATCATGATCTAGCACTGATGAATGTCATTTATGTCGTATTTCTAAAGGCAACATAATTTTTATGTAGACATCACATTGGTAAAAACATTGAAGGATATGTTATCAAGTTGACAAGTAATAAAGATATAGTTGTTACATTTGGTACGAGTTAGAAGGTCATTGAGTCATCAAATAAGAGAAGTTATACTAAGGTAGTAACTATAATAGAGGCAAAGTGAAAATTTTCTTTATTGTGTAGTTATACTAAGATAGTGATTATAATTGAGGCAAAGTGAAAATTTTCTTTGTTGTGTGCTTCTACCTTAAAGAACAGTTATTGGGCCTATATAATAAAAGAATAGTGTCAATATGGATAAATAGAGTGATTAATTGTGACACTCATATGACTGACAAGGTTAAGAGTGTGCACGTATGATAGAAATAATTTCTTGGTAGCTCAATTAAGAATTTGGATGCAATATGTAGACATATGCATTTATTGATGGAATTATAGTTTATAGAATTGAAAAAGTCATTCAAGGAATCTAAAACCATTACCAAGCATTATATTGAGTGCACATAAGATATCATTATAAATATATAGGAAAGAATGTCAAGGTATGCCAATGAGTTGATTATAAAGGAAGTGAATTGTGTCGAGATAATAAGTAGAAACCTAGCTACATGTGAGTATACATTATGATGTTCATATGGATTGTCGTATACTCACTAGATGAACGTTCTCATAAAATTTTTAGGTTGATATAGTTGTTATCAATTGATCATTTTTTAAGGAAACTTTACATGGAGGTGGAAATTCCCTATACTATCAATTATATTGATGAGGATAAAAGAATGATAGCTAAGATGGAGATAGTTATCTAAAAGTTAAGGCAGCATCTTAATCGATAACAATGGGATGAATTGATAAAGATGCTAGATGAGTAGTTGAGTCCTCAATATACTACTATAGAAGAGACATACATTTACTACAATAGAGAGAGATCATCTAACATATCAACAAAAAGGGAGTTGTTAATGTGAGAGCATGACAAGAAAGAGTGTTATATGAGAAAGGTTAAGAAATTATATAAACTAGCAAAAAAATAGAATGTGAAACGTCACAGTTGCAATAGTGGTAGCAAGCATGAGGAGTCTCTACGACTAAGTCCTTTAGTTGTGACCCTTTTCTGATATCACATTTGTAGACTTCCTTAGTGATCATATTGTGTCTTCTATTGATAAAAACATTACAAGACAACTAAAATTTGGATAATTGTATCAAACAAAGATGACCTTCCTTATATGGGTATTTGAGAATAAGTGGGTAAAAGTTATGCGAGATGGAAAACGTGGGTAGAGTCATCGATAAACTTTTGGAGTAGGGAGAGTTATGGTAGCATGAAGCTTATAGAGAGTATTTGAAGGAGGTGACACATTGTTGTGACATATACTCACGAGTTTTCACACAGGAAGGTAATGTTGATATTGTTATTCATCGTATTGTATATATAAATGATGTCTAGTGTCTTGTTGATTATAGGATGTTGATGCCATACATGGGCTCCTTTATCACTGTTTAATATAACACTGGGTTGGTACTACTTTCTAGGAATAGGTCTATAATGTTTCTATTATTAGTGTCAAAGTGTGATCAACCACTAAAATATATGGTACATGAGCTATCATGCTTCAGCCCAACTTTTTTAGTAGTAATAACATTATCTCTTCATTTGGTATTATTTATTATATCCACATTGGCATATGCAAATATTTGATACCGCTTATCTTTTCTTGTTGGCAATTATATCAATATGAAAGCATTATAAATTAGCATAGATCATTCTATGTACATGTTTAAATAAACATACAAATGAGAGAACCAGGCGATGATATTGCATATGATATTGAGAATGTTGAATAGTTCTTATTTGAAAAATATAATTTATTATTTGATTAGTGATATTATGGATGATGAATAGTAGACGTATCCTTCTTGTTGGGCCTGAGTTGTCTTATTATTCTTTTTGCAAGCCACAATTTTGCCAGTCGTGTCCTTTATCAATACGAAGAAACATAGCTGGACTAATATGGTGTGGTGCCCGAAACATTGGCCTGACGCGTCTCTCACAATGCTTTTATTTCTGAACAATCAACTTTTAATGCAGGAAACGGTATGGCAATTGTGTGCAACTCAAGGGCGGTAGATGCTTCTTTTGTAACAGCGTGTGTTTCTGTTGGAGCACGAAGCACCTCGGATCGTTTGATGATGCATGAAAATCAAATTAAAAATATGATCATGAAATTCGAGAAAAGAAACCTTCTTTGTGTACAGTTAGACATTATTTTTCAGAAAGTCAAACTTTAGATATGCTTTTACAAGATACACAAGAGTAATAAAACATCGGTACCATAAAAGGCCATGTAGGTTTTCAAAATAATGATTTAAAGCCTGCTTTGCAAGGTTTGCACGAACCATTGGTTGTTCATCCAGTAAGTGCCCTATCTTACTAACATTTCTCACTGTGCCTCTAGAGAGGTGTAGTATCAACTAAATTTTCTCAAGGAACAAGAATGTATTTGCAATATGCTTTCAAGAATGGACTTAATGAAATATCTTGAAACTTAGGCTGTATTGCAGAAATAGTTGATTATTTAGTGCTTTTTTTTCTTTGGAACAGTGGGGAGGCCCAAGCCAGATCCACAACCCAGATATCAAACTCATGACCTTCAACTTGTGAGTCAACTCCCTAACCAAATGTGCTATTGTATACCAATTTAGTATTTTTTTTCCGTATCGCTTTTTTAATACCATAAGCATGAGGTTTTGTGATACAATTCAAAATTATGTTGCAAATCCTCACTATTTCTAATTCGTTATTATAAAACAATCTTATAGTACTTTTTTAAGGTAAACATGGGGTTAGGGGGGACTGAAGCCCGGGGTATTGTAACTCATGATCTTCAGCTTGTGAATTGGCACTCTAGCCAGGTGCAGTATTGCACTTTGTGAAATACTGTATATTACTTCTTCATTTTCATTTTTTTTAGGGGAGGACGAAACCTTACACACATGCCCCCCTGCCATGGGAACCGAACTCACCACCTGCTCATCGAGCCCTGCCAAATGAGCTAAGTCTCTAGGTGAATTGTAAATTACATTTTTCCAATAACTGAACTACGCCAATCACAACCCGAAGCAAGAACTTAAATTTTTTGAAGACTAAAGCAAGGCCCAAATACATAAAATGGGCATCCAACTCATCAATTAATACAAAATGTATATAAGATCACAGGAAGATGATGATGACAACAAAAGCAAGGACTGCAGCCACGAGAGGGTGAGGATTAAAGGAGGTATGCGCAGAACCGCCAGGAAGGGTTTGAGATGGAGGCAATGTATTAAAGCCTTCATCAGCTGCCACCAGTGGCGCACCGGCCAGTATGATCGCCACGATAACCAGCATAATTCTGCAGAATACGACCCGAGCCATGGTCCGGTTGAGCCGATAAAAGATAGTAGAGGTGCACACGAAAAACACAGGCTTCGTGCACCCTGTAGGCTCACTGCTTCTGTTTCTCTGTTTCTTGCAATGGTACCTAAACATGATTTTCCTATATATAGGTATTTGAAGGAATATTGACAGCGGGATGTCTACGCTAATGGGATTTGTATGGCTTATTAGAAAACTCTCCATAATAGAGCATTTTCTTATAAAAAATTACCATAATCCCTCCAATTTGGCTTAACAGAATTTTCATCATATAAAATTGGAGAGTGAGCATAACATGATCCTTTCGCTTTCAAGGGATTAAGAATTCTTTCGATCAGAAATTTCTTTACCTTTTATGGTGCTTTCTTTTGGAGTTGAATGTTGGTATAAACAAGATAGAGCACAATTGGCGACGGGGATTACTATAGCGCCACCCGAATTACTGTAGAAAGACCTTTTTGTTTTCACGATTTCCCAAATACTCCTGTACATTTTAAAAAAATCTCACGATATCTCCAAACTCAACTGGATTCATCTCTCTCTCTCCTTTTATCTTTCGTCTGCTCTCGTTATCGCTGACCCTGCCAGATCTATTGTTGTCGCCATCTTTCAAAGCTAAGTGATGTATGTCAAGACCACGATGCCATCCCTTGATGATGCACAGGCCGAATTTTATAGAGGAAGAAGAGGAGGGGAAGGAAGAAAAAGAGAAAGAGGTTTTCGGCTTAATTTGAGGATAGTGTAGGTTTTTCGGCTTAATTTGAGGATAGTATAGATGTTAGGTTGAATAGTGCAGAGCATGATGAAGATAGTATAGAGAGTAGTGATGATGAACTCCTTGATGTTTTAGAGTTAGATCCTCAATTTTGAAGGTCATGTCGCTTATAAAGTATGGTAGGATGAGGTAATGATAAACTTGAGTGAAATGATTTATTTGATAAAAGAATATAATACTGTTAAATGTGATTTCAACTAACTATGTAAATATAAGATATGTAGACATTGTTAAAGTTGGTAACAATATACATAGATACAATGTTTTGAGAAAGTGGGCCATCTATAGGTTACATGTGAACCAGGATGCCGACATTGTATGAGATAGCGGGTTGGTTGAGTAGGTAGATTTTCTCTATCGTGATAGATCATACCTTGTTGAACACATTTATCGAGTGTTATTAATCAGACACAAATAACTCTCACGTGCTCTGGGATGAGATTACTATAACCCTTCCGATGGATGACGAGCTTCTTGCTTTGAAACAGAAGATGACTTGAAGGAAGATATTTTAGGTGATATGTTCAATAATAATACCATGGAAGTTATGCTGTGGATTAAGTTTGGAGCCATTAAGTTCAAAGTACTCCCAAACTATCATCTATGAAGAGACAAATACTCGAAAATAATATTATATTATATTTGTTGTGTATTCAGATGTCTATTATATTAAGATAAGTGTAGAGATAGAGTACCAAGTATGATGGTCCAGCTCTTAATCTCACAATATTTGGATGGTTGATAAGCATGCTTAGGGTGTGGCATTATTAGCTTACTTATAATGACAATTGGGAAAAGCTTCTTGAATCGCCACAACAACTGAGTGAACATAAATATTATGTTTATTATGATCTCTCAGTATGGTTTATTTTTATAATACAACACATAAATATTGTGTTGTATTATAGACATATATTTATGAATATTTCTTATCCTTTAGAGCGACTTTGCCACCAGAATGGGTTAACGAACAACCACAAGCATGCATATGGAAGGGATATGTTTGTCATAGGTTATCTCTTACTCATCAACTTCTTACAGTAGCATGAGTATTACAATTGTTTGAACATTTGCCACATGTGCTGTTGATTGACCCTCCTATCATGGAGACGTTTGAACATTTACCATATTTGTTGCTAATTGACCCTCCTATCATGGAGATGTTAAAGATGTTTTGAGTAGTGTTGCCATACCATGCTTGATAGTATGACTGCTAATGATGTTGAAGATGTATGAATTGAGTTCGTTATTTTTTGGGTTGATAGATATGATGTACATTTTTTTACTATAACTCATATTTTTCACTATACTCATCACGAGTGTTACAACTGTTTGAACATTTGCATTGTTTGTTGTTGACTAGCTCTCCTATCATAGAGATGTTAGACATGTTTGAGCAATGTTGTCAAACTGTGCTTGATCTACTAATGATGTTGAAGAAGCATGAGTTGGGTCTCGTTATTTTTGGTTGATAGGTTTGATACTCATATTTTTTATACTATAACTCAAATGTACTTTTGTACTAGTGATTAATATTGTGATGATGATTAGGTGACCACTTTTCTTGTTGAGTCTCAACTATGGTATTTTTCTTTTATAAGCCAGAAATTTGTCAAACGGGCTCTTTGCCCATCTCTGAAGTTGAGGTCACAAAGATAATTTGTTAGTAGACAAAAAAGATAACATATGCATGCTATTTATAGTGCATGACATTTTTGTTTGATCTTGTGGTTGCAAAGTTCTTTTTCTCATCATTGGAAGATAATTAGGCCTTTTAGACCATACTCTTCTCAATAGCTTTATCTAACACTGTCATTTTCCTGTTTCTGCTAGCCTTATCAATTAGTACATCAATGACTTCTAGGCATAATGCATTGCTTTGATCCTAGTGATATAGTAATCGGTGAGGTTTGTGGAAATTGGAAATGACTAGTGATAGTTGAAGAATACTAAGAATGACATGGTCCAAAAAGTCCTATTGTCTACCAATGATGAAGGAAATAACTCTGAAACCATAAAACTAAACGAAAATGTCATACACTACAAATATTATGCATATATGATGTTTTTGTTTTCTTGTCGATTCTCTATATGATATCCTTAGCAACAAAATGACTGCTGTTATGCCATGTAAGTTGCTCTTTAGCTGAAACATACAGATTTGCCTACCTAGTTACAAACCTCTTCTGGAGCATCTCTCATAAACCCAGACATATACTCTCGAAGATTTAGTTCACTACTAGAAGTGTATGGAAGGTGAACCTGCACAATGCCTGATATTGAGTCTTGGACATCTGCCAGCTATGGAGGTTGCTGATATTGAACCTGCACAATGCCATATACCAGTTCCTATCTTGTAAGGAAAACAAGAGTATCATGAGGTCGTGACTCCAACCAAATTTTACGTACCATAGCTGGGTAATGATGCCACTTTGTTGCTCCATCTACAGAATTCTTGTTACTCATTCCATTACTAAGAGGAATAAGTAGGACGACAGGGAATCATCCCGCCTAATTCCTCGAGAGCTAGAAAATCAGTCTCCTGCCTTCCCATTAATTAGCATTGAGAAGTTGATAGTGGTAACACATGACATGATGCACATTATTCTCCCTTCTCCCTTCTGTAAATACAAAAGTTCTCAATGAATCTTGTGAAAAGTCCCAGTCTACCCTGTTGTAGGCTTTGACAAGAACAGTTATCAAAAGCATAGAGGTTTTCACAAGCTTAGAGGTTCTTTTCTCTTCCTCATGCTGTCTATCATCTCATGTGCAATGATGGTGAGCTGCTCTTTGAACATGTGCAAGCATACGAAGTACACTTGACATCCAGAAACTCATTTCGAAGGGTCTGCTCTTCACAGCACTGAGCAGATCAATAGTTGACATGTGAAGAAGCTGAACACTGCTTTATAATGATGAGCAGTGAGCAATAGACAATTGACAAGGGCAGCCACAGAAATATTAAGGTAAGCGAAAAGAGCATACCAGTAATGAGGCTATTGAAGGAAAATGTTAGTGTGAGGGTCAGCTCACAACTTAAAGGTCATGAGAGTGATACCGAGGCAATTAAGTGCATCAAGTGTTCATTTGTGACTAGTAGATACCAATAAAATTAAAAGGTAAATATCATGAAGTAATTGTGATACCAGAAATAATCTTTGGTTTTGGGTGTCGATCGGAAAAAGGTGTATGTGGAAAAGAATTGAAGATGTTGAGATGTATCTGCACATAAGGAAAGAGGGTTCATCTGTTTGCTCTTGTAAGGAATTGAAATACGATCAGATATTTCCAGTATTGTGTGATTTAGGTCATTATTATTATTATTATTGTCATCATCATCAGATGTTCAGATATGCCCACCTTGTGGAGATATAATAAACATTACATACCTATTAACTGCCTTTCTTTAAATTTAGAAACACCCCTAATCTGTGATTAAAAGATGTTTTGTTTTTTCTTATTCCGATGCAACAGATTCATATCAAATCAGAATCCTTGATAGCTTGGATGCAGCAAGTGGAAGTGAATCCAATTATCACTCAGAGTCAGGTTTGGATTGGATTCTGTAACAAAATCCTAACTATATCCAGCTATGACAGATACCTGGTATCTGATCTGTGTAAATTTCTTTCTTCAGCAACTTTTATCTGAATCCAAACCCAAATCTGATTATCTGTTTCCTGTTAGTGGGATGCAGCAATGATCCCATCCCCGCAGACCAAAATAAAAAGATGAAGAGAAAAAGGACCCCGCCAAATGTAAAGAGAGTTCCAACAAAAATAAAATCTTCATAAGAAGGAAGAGAACAAAATTGGAGCAAGAGAATGAAATAATGCTGAATGTCTAACAATTGTCACTTTATATATATATATATATATATATATATATATATATATATATATATATATATATATATATATAGAGAGAGAGAGAGAGAGAGAGAGAGAGGAGGGTGATACCTACTCGTTTGATTTAAAGACACATGCCCATGTTTCTCTACCTTTTACTGTTTCAACCATCCGTTCCTACCCACCATCATTTTTTACTTATCCTCTATTGATCCACACTATGATCAATCAGTCAAAACCACGATCAAAAACATCTTAAAAAACCACAAAATTATCTATTATCTATTATAATGATTTTGATCGATAGACGTAGTTTCGAACAAAAACAGAATAATGAGAGGTTGTGAAAGACAAAGGCTACAACTAAAGCAGCGGAAGGTAGCAAATGGGAGTGTGTGCATCCTACTCACTTGAGTAGATATCACGCCTATATATGTGTGCATGTGGGCGGAAAGGCTACGACTAAAGAGTGTGTGCATCCTAGAAGGTAGCAAACAGGAGTGTGTGCATCCTACTCAATTGAGTAGATATCACGCCGTGCATGTGTGTGTGTGTGTGTGCACGTATGTGCGTATGTGTATGTGTACACACACGAAAGAAGTCATGTTATTTCCACTCCATATTTTGATATAATGAACACTTTGTTAATCTCAAAGTTGATCGATTATGGTGTTTCTTTTATAAGTAGTTGTTTGATTATGGCCAATCCAAACAAAGAAAAAAGCACAATCCAAGAAAGAAGTTGCTTGATTATGGCCAATTCTCTAATAAACCTTCTAATAGCATATACGTCCACACTCTCAATATTCCCCTTGTACCTATAAGTATGGCAGAGCCATCCATTAATACAAGAGGTGGAGAAGCCAAGTCCGCGAGCATAGTAGGCTTTCGCAGCCCACTGTTCTTGGTGATCATCTCTGCTAGTTTTGATCCATTATACCGGACCATGGCTTGTGTCTCGGTCCGTATGGTTGTGCTGGTTATCATAGCAATGGTGCTCGTCGGAGATTCATTTGTGGCATCTCAGTCAGGCTTTGATACTATGTCTCCAACAGACCACCTTCACGACGACTCAGCACGTACCGGCTCGGTTCCTCACTCTCTCATGGCTGCAGTCCTTGCTTTTGTTGTGAACATCATCTTCCTTTGATTTAATACAAGATTCAATTTTTAGTATGGGCTCGTTTGGTTGTTAGTTGCTGTATATCTCATGAAACAATACTAACATAACATATCAGAGTATCATATAAAACAAATTAAAATGAAAATCAAAAGAAACCCAAGGTTATAACTACTAACTAGCATATCATATTATATGACAACGTGTCATACAATACATACAATTTCTTTCTTCCAGGATGAAGTACACCACCCAAATCCTCCAAAGAACCCGCGTGATCCGGTGTGAGCTGGGTCGGCCCACTATGAGAGTAAAACTCTCTTAGCACTGGTTTTCTCCATTCGCAAGACGCGAACTCGAGACCTCATGATGCAGCTTAAATGCCATGTCAGTATTCTCATATAGGTGCCATATGATTAAGAGATAATAATGTTATAGAGAGATTCTTTTTATTAATGACAAAAATATCGTATCTTTCTTTTTATTGTGTGAGGAAATTAAGTCTCAAAGTATCACATCGATATACTAAGATACTTTTGTGAAATTTTCGTTCGATTTGGTAGAAACGTGAGTTCGCTCAATGGTTAAAAAATAAATAAATGGGCGACACACAAGACTGTCAAAGAAAATTAGGTCATTTTCTGATGCAACAATTCACTGTATTTTCCCCTAACAATTGAAAATGTTTGAAGACAACGATCCACAAAAACCATCAAAACCTAAACTTGTTTTAACGGTTAATTAAGAGGCAATCGACGGGTTACCATTGATCAATGATCGACGATTAAAGTTTTCCCGTTAGAACCGTCGAGATAGGTTTTCTACACTCACAATATCTGCCCACCGCCACTGGTTGACAACCATCGGAAAAGGCCCCTCCGCTAGGAGGAGCGGAGATCCGCCCATCAAGTATCACCAACTTGTGTTTCTTCATCTTTCCGCAAAAAATAAATGAAGTTTCAAAGTCAGTCGTTATTCCGACTACTTAATCTTAATATATGTAATTAGTACTTTGTTAACCATAAAGTAAATGATTAGTGATGTTCTTTTTTTTTATAAGAAGTTGCTTTATCATGGAGAATCTTTTTCTGGTAGAATCGAAGCCACATGCAAGCCCTCAGTTTCGAACTCATAACTTTCAGGTGAGCCACCGCCAGTCGTGCAATTTTATGGACAATTTTATAATAAACAACCACAAGGTCCATGGGTTGGTGAGTGCTTTTCTGATATTTGGAAGTTGCTTTGTTATGAACGATTTTATTATGAGCTTTGCAATCCCATCACCGTGTGTGTGTGTATGTATATATATGTATATATGTATATATATGTATATATGTATATATATGTATGTATATATATGTGATATATATATATATATGTATATATATATGTGTGTATATATATATATATATGTGTGTATATATATGTATATATATGTATGTGTATATATGTATGTATATATATGTATATGTATGTATATATATGTATATATATACATATATATATGTATGTATATATACATATATATATACATATGTATATATACATATACATATACATATATGTATATATGTATATATATACATATGTATGTATATATGTATATATATATACATATATATGTATGTATGTATATGTATGTATGTATGTATATGTATGTATGTATGTATATATATTGTGTGTGTACTATATATACACACTAATGTGCCATTTCAAGGTGAGCCTACATATGTATATATATATATGTATGTATGTATGTATATGTATGTATGTATGTATGTATATATATTGTGTGTGTACTATATATACACACTAATGTGCCATTTCAAGGTGAGCCTACGAAGTTTAGGAGTCCCACATTCTCTTGTTGGTCATCTCAGCTTAGTCTTATTCAGCTCCACCGGACCAGGGCTCGGGCCTCAGCCCATATATATTGGGCCTCCGGGTTCGAACCTTGTTCCTTGAAGCTCTGCAGATGCCTCCTTTATTCCTCACTCTTACTCTTTGTTGGCTGCGATCCTTACTTTTGTTGTAATCATCTTGTTGCTCTGATTGTATATGCATTTTTGTGTCAATTAATTAGTTTGGATGCCTATTGTAGCTCATTTGAACTTGTTCTAGTAATAAACCTCAAAATTTTCTCGTTTGCTAGGTTTGATTTAGCTGCCTTTGGGACTTCATTAATATATATATATATATGTGTGTGTGTGTGTGTGTGTGTGTGTGTGTGTGTATTCATTCGAACACATGCACACATACTGTGTGTAGAGAGAGTGAGAGAGAATCTTGCATATGCTAGCACGGGTGCATGCTAGTATATTCAAACAAATCTTAGCCATCTAATTTAAGAAATAAATCGTTGAAATTTGAATTCAAAATCACTTTGATTTTTTTGCTTCTTGTCAGTTAAATTGGATTAATGGGATTTATTTTGTTATACTTAGTATGTAATTCACATTTTCCTTCGTCAAAAGTGTGTGTGAAGTCCATTCAACCATCAGATCATTCCTTCGATCATCTATGCGTTGCATAATCATTGCTCAAAGAAATCATTCTAAATAAATATATATTCATGCATATGTGTACATACATAAATGAATGCACACGCGCACACACACACACACATATATATATATATATATAGAAGGTGACTTATAAAGATGGCTCATACTCATAAGCTAAGCAACAGTGCTTTTTTAGTTATATCAATACCCATATGGTGTCCACCACACTCCAAATCACCTTAATTTCATCCATAGATCACAATAAATTAATAAACTACATTCAATAACAAATCCAACACTTCATCACACTGCTAGATCCATTTTGCTCATATATGGATCAATTTAAGAAATCTGGATCTATTAAACATAACAAATATGAATTGGACGTGCTGGAACGAGACAGAATTCAAGCACGTGTCACACTCCTAATATATATGGTCACCCGGACTCAGTCCTGTACGACCCAATCCAACAAAACATGCTCATGTCAGACATGATTAGAGATGTCAAATCAGAGAATTTCGGCTCATATTTAAAGCAGGGCTGAACGGCTCAGACCATATCACCCTAGGGACCGGCCCACAGGGTCACAAGAAAATTATTAGATTAGGTCTGTATGACCTTATCCAAATCTGCATGAAATCCAAATCCAACCACAAGATTTCAGGCTTCAACAAGCCATATACACATATAATAAAAAACTATATATATGTATATACATATATATGTACTATATATACACATACATTTATAATATATATATACATGTAATTGAAAAATTATACATATATATAGTACATGTATATGTATATACACATGTATATATATGTATATACATATGTACATGTATATATATATATATATGTAATCAAAAATATATATGTACATGTATATATTTTTTATTACATATTTACATGTATATATACTATATATGTATATTTTTTCCGTTACATTTATAGATGTATAGTATATATATACATGTACATATATATATATACATATATATATATATACATGTACATATATATATATATATATATATTTGATTACATATTTACATGTGTATATATATACTATATATATGTATAGTTTTTTCCGTTACATGTATAGATGTATATTTTTTATTACACGTGTATATATATGTACTATATATACTACATATATATATATATGTAGTTTTTTCAATTACATGTATATATATATATATATATATGTATGTGTATATGTATAAGTTTTATTACATGTGTATATATATATACTATATATATGTATAGCTTTTTCCGTTACATGTATAGATGTATATTTTTTATTACACGTGTATATATATGTACTATATATACTACATATATATATGTAGTTTTTTCAATTATATGTATATATATATTATATGTATGTGTATATATATTATATACATGTATATGTACTATATATGTATAGTTTTTTCCATTCCATGTATAGATGTATATCTTTTTATTACACGTGTATATATATATATATGTACTATATATACTACATATATATGTAGTTTTTTTAATTACATGTATATATATAGTTTTTCAATTACATGTATATATATAGTTTTTTTCATTACATGTATATATATATATATATATATATTATATGTATGTGTATATATAAGTATAGGTTTTTATTACATGTGTATATTGCTTGTTGAAGCCTAAGATGTTGAGATGAATGAATGGTCATACAAGGAAAGACCATATACATAATTAGGTTATTAGAAACAAATTAGGAGTGACACCAATAGAGGATAAAATGAGAGAATATCGTTTAAGATGGTTTGAACATATAGAAAGAAGATCAAAAGAAGCACCTTTAAGAAGGTATGAAAAACTAGATTTTGAAAGTATTAAAAAAGATAGAGGATTACCACAAAAGTGTTGAAAAAAACAATAAAAAATAATTTAAGCTTATGTTGAGTTAACTGCTAACATGGCACATGATAGGGCTATGTGGAAACAAAGAATCCATGTAGGTAACCCCATCTAATATGGGAAAAGGCTTAGTTGTTGTTGTTGTTATTTTATGTATATATATATATATATATATATATATATATATATATATATATATATATATATATATTTTGATTACATATTTACATGTATATATATTGTATATGTATAGTTTTTTCTGTTACATGTATAGATGTATATATTTTTTATTACACATGTATATATATGTACTATATATGCTATATGTATATAGTTTTTTCAATTACATGTATATATAGTTTTTCAATTACATGTATATATATAGCTTTCTCATTACATGTATATATATATTATATGTATGTGT
Source organism: Brasenia schreberi (assembly GCA_036023115.1). Classification (NCBI taxonomy): domain Eukaryota; kingdom Viridiplantae; phylum Streptophyta; class Magnoliopsida; order Nymphaeales; family Cabombaceae; genus Brasenia; species Brasenia schreberi. Next base: position 15,898,556 of record JAYKKT010000079.1, on the reverse strand, counting down.
ATATATATGTAGTATATATATTTATATGTATAGGTTTTTATTACATGTGTATATAGCTTGTTGAAGCCTAAGATGTTGTGGTTAGATTTGTATTTCAAACAAATTTAGATGGGATTTTATAGACCTGATCTAATATCTAATGAACCTATTATCCTATAGGCCTTCTAGGCCCGGTCTTCGTCCTCCCTCAGGACCATATGGGCCGCTCTGATCCAATCATGTATTTTTTTATGAGAAGGCCGAACCTGATCAGCTTCCCGAGCCAACATCTCTAAACACCACCTTTTCATCTCAAGTCAACCGCTTTTGACAGCGTTTTGAACCAAGAGTTGGTCAACGGATTAGACTCCTCGGCACTCGGCAAACCTTTTACCTCAAAGAATAACCATCAATCGCCACCGGTGACGGCGAAATCACTAGTTGAAGAGAGAAGAAGGTGGAAACCGGCCCTTTTGAATGGTTGTGCCGGAGGCTATGTGGTTTTCAACGGTTTTTGAGGCCAATGAGACCCGAGGAGGGATCCACGCCGTTCGCCGCCCCCCCCCCCCCCCCCCCCCCCCCCCCCTCTCCCTATCGGCGTTCCTAGTTTATTCAGCGTAAAAATAAAACGACAAGACGAGAAGCGAGCTGTTTTTACCTCAAAACCCGACCGAATCGAGTGATTTGTCAATGCTTTTCATGTTTTCTAGCTTCCTTCTCTCTCTCTGATCGCTCCCTTGTGCTCGAAGAAAGCTCGATTGAGACCTAACGCATGCAATGACACTACAATTGCATAGGTGTGTAATCGTGTGGCTGTCAACCAATAGGGTGGCAAGGTCCCTTACATGCGGGTCGGGTCAGGATTTGATCCAGACCACGTTGACTTGACCCAAATATCGACCAAAATTTCTGTGGCCAAAAGGTAGACATGGCCGGTTCCGGTTTCCTATGACTTGGAACCGGGATCGGACCAGTTTTGGTTTAGGTTCCGATTTCAGTTTAAGAGAGTTTAAGTTTTGATTGGGTCCAAGGTCTTCCAAGCCGATATGTGCAATGTAATGCCCCTCTGTTTATAAA